>CM056814.1:30955355-32205355 GCA_029852735.1 Persea americana
GGGCCCATTTGAATTAAGGCCTGAATTTTCTTTGAGAGGAGATTAGGGCTTTGTGTGCATGTTAATAAAGAAACCCAGTCGACTGTGCAGTTTTCAGCAATTTTGAGATTGATACATTGTGTAGAAAGACTCTTTTGGCCTCTTCTTCGTCAAGATTGATGTATTGTCCTTAGAATTGATTTATTCCTGTTGATTGGGTTTGGGGCTCGAAATTTGGGTTTTCCATTCAATTAGGGATTTTCTTTGGCTACATCAGAATGTCACGAGTTTAGTATTGTGGAATTGGTGTATATTGTTTCAAACTAGTTAGGAAAAGAAAACGAATGGACTCATACCAAATAGTGCTTGATCAAGGCTCTTGTTTTCAAGGTACTCATACACCAAAAGCCTCCTATCTCCCTCAATGCAACATCCATACAACTTCACTAGGTTGCGATGTTGAACAGCCGATATAGTGGCAATCTCTGTCACAAATTGACTCTTTCCCTGGTGAGATGCTACAGAAAGTTGCTTCACTGCGATTACCCTCCCATCTGTAAGTGCACCCTATAAGACAGCACAAGTTGATAGAAATAAATATCTCACAGTTAACAATGAGAATAGCATGTTTGTTTGGCAGCTCCTATTACGAGCTGGTCGAGCTAAAACGACCAACAAAGAAAAGAGCTCTATTATGAATGCATACGTGCATGCTTATTTGCTTGCACGCACATATGCATAAAAGTATGGTTGCTCGCTTATTCGCTTGCGTGCACATATCCATAAAAGTATGGTCGCTTGTTATCGCTTGATCAAATGATATGGTAAGCCCATCATTTCCTTAGAGAGAGAGAGAGAATCACCTTATAAACAGGCCCAAATCCTCCCTCTCCCAATTTATTTGCGGGATTGAACTCTTCAGTGGCAGTCTTCAGTTCGGAATAACTGAAAGTATTAGGGCTCATCCCTAGGAGTACTTCTGTGAATTCAAGTAAGAAGGGAGGTCAAAATAATAACCATTGAAATTCAAACCATTTCTCTCCATGTTGAGAGCCAACCACATGACTAGCACGATGGTTGTGGTATTGCCCGCAACGAGATAGGTTGATCAGTGTACATGAAGTCAGTATCTTATGAGCAAAAAGACGGAGGTATCGTGGTTGAGAAAACTGAATTTCGACAGTCAAACAACACCATACAAGCTAATTGAGTATATTGAGCACTTTAAGAAAATAACAAATCATACAATGTGATTTATACTAGTCTCAATTTTAGTTTTGTTGTTACTTATTCATGGATAATGGGTGATAGGACCTTCCAAAGATTCTTTTATCTGACTGCTTCATTTACAAGATCGAGAACCATTTCGGTCTTAAATGAAATGATCTGTTACTAAGAGCTTTATGAAATGATGTTTCTAGTAGTATTTCTTGATTGTCCAAATTTCTAGATTCCATCAACAAAAGCAAAAAAAAAAGAAAAGAAAAGAAAGGAAGAAATTTGTTTTTTTTTTTTTGCAGCAAGTACATCTGTCTAATCATTTGAATAAGGTCTCCAACAATCCTAGTTATATATGTGTGCGTATGAAAATATAATTTTTGACAATGTAATACGATGTGATGTTACCTTCCTCTTGGCTTTTTCTCAATCTTCTTATTCGTCTCACAATTAAAATTACAAAAACAGATATTAAGCACAAAACTCCAACTGGAACTGCAATCCAAACTGCCAAACCAGTCTTGTTCTTCTTTGAAGAAGTGGTTGTCGGCGGACGGTTACTAACAGTTGGTGTAAAATCTGAAGAACACAATAATCAATTACCATGATCAAGTCATAATAAACTATTGAATTTGACGTTGCATTCAATTGGTCTTCATTTTTATCATTGTATAGAATATTACCTGGAGTGACACTGATTGCCGAAATGGATGGTCCATAAGTACCTTGAACAGGTATGCAGCAAGTCCCTTTTCCAGCCCAAAATAGATGAATTTCCAGGTGATTTTCAGATACTAGAGCCTTGAATTGTCTCTCAACAGTTCTAAATTGGACTCCCCCTGCTGCCTTTTGTATATCAAAGTCCTTCAACGCTAAACTTCCCTGGGTTCAATCAATTGTATCATAACAAATAAATTCTATTGTCATGACGATCAACTGCATCAGAAGAAACTCTTTTGTGATTGGGGATGGTTTGACACATGCAGACTTTCCAAATGTAGTTATTTAAAGAAATAAGTTTGTCTTATCATTTAACAATCACAGAACCTGTAATATTCCTGACATAGTAGTTAGCTCACAGTCAATATTCACCAAAATTGATGATTTCTCTTTTACTACAATGAATAAGGGCAGTTAGGACTCGCAATAGAATTTGGTGCTTGAGCCCCAACAACTCCACCAAATATTTTGAAAATATTTTTTTCTTTTAGAGCTTCCCCTCAAATTTTCTTCTTTTTACATAATGCACCAACCATTTCAAGAAAAATATTCTCCCTCTGCCCTTGGATGCTCCCCTGCACCCTGAAAGGCAATGCGTTTGTATATTTTTGTAGGAACTTCAAACCACATTAGGTGCAATTACATTTTTTTCCCCTTCTGCTTAAAATAAGGTCTATTAATAATATTAACTGGGGTTGGATTTTGATCTCCTGCCCCCTAAAGCATTCTTGTTAGGCCCCGACCCGGACTAATCATAATTAAAGCTAATTAATCCAAATTAGTGTTAATTAAGCATGATTAATTGTGCTAATTGTGGTTAATGAACAAAATGAGTTGGGTTAATCTCAAATGATTGAATTAAGCTTGATGAAGTGAATTTGAATGGGATTGAGTTAGTTAAAATGAGTTTAAACTCAACCAAGGTAAACTAAGGACCTTTTTGTAAATACGGGTTTTCACGTATTTCATCAAATACGGAAATTCTTGATACCAACGAGTGTATCTCGAAGAGTACGTTAATTTTCATAATAGACTCGAGTGCGTTCGACTTGAAATTGGTCAAATGAGTCTTCATTTGACTCTAAATGTAAATAGACTTAATGATAAGGGGTTTTGGTGTGAAGCTCCTTATATTAGAATGAAATGAACCCCATTGAGTTCAATCCCTCCATTTTAGCCAAGAGCAAACCCTAGACTCACTTTTCTCTTCCTCTCTTCTATTTTTTCTCCATCAAGAGTGAGGATTGGAAGTTGTGAGAGATTTGGAAGAGGCATCATCATCTTCATCTTCTTCTTCAAGTCTTTTCCTCCATTATTGAAGAGCTTGGAACTTGAAAGAGAACCCAAACCTTCCTCCCTTGGATTAAGAGTAAGTGATTGGTGTTTTTGTAGGATTTTCAAGTTCTCTTGTGTACTTGGAGTAGATTTCTAGCATGGATAGCTCATAGGAGGTCATTTGTCTTGTTTTCTTCGAATAGGGTTTGGATTTGGGGAAGATTAGTGTCAAACCAAGCCAAGCAAAGAGGGGCTTTTGTCAAAGAAGCTTCCAAGGAGGCAAGTATAAGCATTTACTTGTGATTAGTGTTCATTATTGTAGAAGATTCATAGCATTCCATTGATTTGGGTTTTGTACCATTTTTATTGTCATTAGAATGGAATTATTTTGTGGGTTGATTGATGGAAGAATGGAGTTGTAATGTATGAATTAGATGTTGGATGAGGAGTGGACAAGAGGTCCAAGTTTTATGTAGGTTTAGAATGGAAAGAAGAGGAAATGAGGAAGAGAGAAATTGGTTTCTGCACTGAAGCTGGGTTTTCGGTGTAGGTCCGATCGATCGGACCTGACTGTCCGATCAATCAGACATGGATTTAACTGAGGATAGTTTTCTGTCCGATCGATCGGACAAGGTGCTAACTGTAACAAGATTTTGGATCTTTATTGGTTTAGGAGTGCTTCTAATGAGTATGAGCACTCCCTAAATTAGTTTTAAAACTAATTATGGGGCGATTCAAGATTGTTGAGAATTGAGGACAATAAAGGGAAGAATTGTGATTAGACCATTAGAAGCCATGGTTCTCATGGTGAGTTGATTATGGACTAACCTTCAAAGGTGATGATTACAGGGATTCCAATGTACTTATTATATATAAATGTGATGTCCATCGAGAATAACACGTACATTGGATAACCAATAGTTACACCTAAATGGTTGGTTGGAGCCGAAATAGAAATGAGTAGAATTGTATAATTAGTAATTCTCTCATTGTATTTTTTTTTTCCGTATCACTGCGTTCCAATCTCATAAGACTGATGTTATTGTTTAGTCCCTTTCCATTGTTAAGAATGGAATCACTGTATAGAATTGAATAAAAAAAATAGATTGATTAATGAAATGTATTGACTCTTGAGTCTGGCACTACCTAGCTATTGTATGAAATTCTAAATGAATTAATAAATGATTATGTTCATGAGGCCGGGGTCATGAATGGTGCGCCTTTCCGCCCTGAGCCAAATGACTATTCCTACTGCAGTAGATGGATTTTGGGGCGTTTCGGAGCTCCGTGGTGATGCTAGTGTCCTTGGCCCGGACACTGGTAAGTCCCACAAATCTCGATCGTATCTATAGGTATTGATTGAATCCTTCCATTCGGAAGATGAATCCTTCCTTTGAGGGAAGATGGTAAACGAAATGAAATGAAATGAATGCTATGGTAGTTGCCATCTTGTACACGTTTATTGATTGACTTATTACGCTCATCCATTGTCATTGTAGGAATTATCTATTTGTCTAGAATTGGAACTGTTTACTAAATATATTGAATGATGTGGTATATGTACTAATATGTGCTATCACAAGTTCTGTTTATGCATTGTTGAACCATCGTGTTCATTAGTGTTATTGATGGCATTACAGGCCCGATTGCCCTTGCCAGGAGGATTGATAGAATGGGACGGTCGGAATACCATTTGAGATGGTTATTCGAGTGCGCAAGTGGACTATGGATGTTTTGGGAAACTCTTTTTTTGAGAATTCTTTTGAAATAGTTGAAATTCATTTTGGGAATGTAATATTTTGAGAACTTGAATAGTCATCAATATGCATAGTATTTGAATATGCAGTGATTGATGAAAGAAAGCAAAAGGAATGATACATGTATAAAGAACTTTATTTTGTATACATGTAAATCTTAAATTGATTTTGTCAATGTGTATTTCCGCAATTTGTACAATTGATAGGAATGAATGAATGCTATCCCTTGTGAATTCTGTTTTAACTTCAGTTAATTTAGAGTTCACGGGAGTAAGTATGGTCGCGGCCTAAATTATCGTAACTCGGGCCCGGGTCGTGACAATTCTCCAAAATATTCGAACTACTTTCAATTTGGTAGTCCAGAATACAATCAAACCTTAGTTCCTGTTTGATCTTATATATGTGGACACCATAATTATTTTTGTTTACATCATAAATTTTATTTGTTTGCCCTCTAGATAGAAATATTTGAGAAGAAGCCCACACTCAACTAGAGCTAAAGCATAAAATTTGAAGGGTGTACATATACGATTTATGAAAGAATTTAGTAAAACTATAATAAGAAATAAAAGGAAAAAAAAATGTCGACATCTTGCAGAATACAAAGATTCAGACACATGCCACATCACAGGAATTCAATTACATATTCAAGTTGGATGATGGGTCCCAAAATTAGAAGCCAAGAAAGAAAAATCATGGCCTAGTTGCAATACTTTAGTTGATTTCTCGTCTTTACTATCTGTGTGGGTAAAACACCGTGATGACAGAGTTAGGCAAAGATTACAGCTAAACTCGCCGAACACCTCAGCCTCTGTGGTAGAAGATCGCCAGCTCGGCAGCCCGGTCAATATCTTGGCAGCTCGGCAGCTCGGTCAATAGCTTGGTAGCTCAGCACCATAGTTCGGTAGCTCGGCATAAATGCCAGCTCAGTACAAAGGCACGCCGCGGCCAAGCCATCCTTGGTCCCAAACCACAGTACTAGAGTCGGAGTGGGCCGCCACCTTCCTCCTGGAAATACGGCGCACCCTGACAGATGAGCAGTCATTTATGGCGATAGGATTGCACATTTATGACGATAAGAGGTGTGCTTTATCAGCCCTGTACGCCAACTGGCTGAAGGCGTGGAAAGAGAGGGAGGGGTGTTGTCCATTTCACCTACTGCTGCCAGTCAGGGTAAGGATCGATGGGACCTCACCTCACCTACCCCCACTCACAGAGAGAATGAACGAGGAACACTCGCCTATATATGCATGGGATCAGTCCCATGAGAGGTACGCAATACGCAATATACAACCCACAATACTACACACGCTCTCATTCCTCTCACCCTCCTCCTGTTTAGTTTTCTCAAGAGCTAACTCAGGCATCGGAGTGCCTTCGGCTCACGGCAGCCAGGGCCTCTGACCCTAGTCTTTCTCCTTCCTTTTCAGGTTCTTGGAGTTCAGCATTCCCTGTCCCAAGGAGTTTTACCTCGATCTCATCCTAATCTAAGTAGGTGTCGTTTTTATCGCCTACAGTTTGGCGCCGTCTATGGGAAATCTGAACAAAAAGCTTGCAAACACCATGCCTCCAAAAACCAGAAACGGCGAAGGACCCTCCAGAGGCAAGACTTTGTCCATTCAGCCTACGCTGGCGCAGGATCTTTCACCTCCACCCCCTCAGCAAAGGAGGTCTGGGGGGAGGTCTCCCACTGTCCAAACACAGTCGCGGTCCAGGGGAGTGACCATGCTCTCCCTTCACGACGTCCCACCTCCGGAGCAACCCCACCATAACCATAAGCGGGGCGTGCAAGGCGACAAGTCAGTCACTAAGCCACACGAGAAGTCAGCACGGGCTGGATCGCAGTCCCACCACCAGGCTAGTCTCGTTCACGACGAAGACCCCCGCCTGGAGGACATCAGAGCACAAAACCGCCTCATCCAAGAACAGCGTGAGCTTATCGAACGGCTCACGCAACAGCTTGAAGGCAAGAAGGATCAGAGCCCGCCGTCCAGGCGTCCGGGCCACGGACAAGACCTGAGGCACGTCCTCAACAGTAAAAGACGCGACCGAGACCAAGGGGAAGAAGGCTCCAGCAGCAGTTACATGCATGAAGGGCCAAAGAAGCAACGCCAGGGGTTGGAGGACGATGAGCTGAAGAAGTGGATCGACCAGCAGGTGAAGCAGACTATCCGCCAGAATATGGAGACTGCTGGTATCGACCGGGACCAGTATGCCGCCTTTGAAGCTGAAGATACTGGCGCGTCTCCTTTCTCTAGGGAGATAAGAAAATACACGCTGCCCGAGAAGTTCAGCGTCCCGAGGTTCACCCTATATGACGGGACCTCGGATCCTGCCGCTCACCTCCGACATTACGTCCAAAGGATGTCGGTCTGGGGGGGGATGATGATTCCCTAAACTGCCGAGTCTTCTCCTCGAGTTTGGCGGATCTCCCCCTGCGATGGTTCTGCTCGCTTCCCGAAGAGTCCATCTCCAGTTGGCGGCAGCTCCGGGCCTCCTTCCTGGGAAAGTTCCAGGCTCATCGCGTCATCCCAAAGACCGACGCCGACCTGATGGCCCTCCGGATGCAGGAGAATGAGAACGTCACCCAGTTCGCCCGCCGATTCTGGACTGTCTACAGCCAGATCGAGTGCGCTTCTGAGGAGCTAGCGGTGAGGTCCTTCCAGCTGGCCCTGCAGCCAGGCATCCCACTTCGGGCACAGCTGGTCATGTATCCCGTGACCACCATGAAGGAGCTGATGACCCGAGCAAACCGGTTCATCTTGGCGGAAGAAGACGAGGCGCGAGGTCGAGAAAACTTCGGCCTCACTAAGAAGAGCCAACCGGCCAAGGGAGACAGCAGGTCCTCCAGGAGGGAGGATCGTCGCAGGGACCCATCCCCGGATCGACGCAAGGCCCGGTCCTCGGAGCAGCGTCGAGCTCCCTCCGCCTCGGCATCGGGATCACGGAGCGGCAGAAGGTCGGGCCACGAGCCGACCTCCTACGTGGCAGTGAACACCCTCTTTAAGGAGCCAATCTATAGGCTCCTCAACAAAATAAAGGCGCAGCCGTTCTTCAAATGGCCGCGGCCAATGACGACCGACCCCTCCTCCCGGGACCAGAGTAGGTTCTGTGCCTACCACAAGCAGAATGGGCACAGGACCGACGAATGTAAGAGCTACAAGTTCCACCTGGAAAACCTTGTGAAGGAGGGGCACCTCTGGGAGTACATCAAGCAGGAGGGCCGAGGTGATGAACGACCTCCGCGGCGGGACGCTGACAACCAGGACAGCGAGCCAGAGGGCGTCATCCACCTAGCCGCCCCACCTAAGAAGAGCTCTCAGGCTCGCGCCGAGGCCAGGCGCGCCTCCCATCAAAAACAGGTGCTGACCGCGGCGCCAGAGCCGGCCGCGAAGAAGGCCAAAACAGAGGGGGTCAGAATATGGTTTTCTGACAAAGACTTGGAAGACGTCGAGCTCCCGCACAACGACGCTCTAGTGCTCACCTTGAAGCTACAAAACTTCTTGGTTCAGAGAGCCCTCGTCGACCTTGGCAGCTCATCCGAGGTCCTCTACTACGACTGCTTCAAGAAGTTGGGACTAAAAGACGATGACCTCCAGGCAGCCCGCACCCCTCTGGTCGGCTTCAGCTCCAAACCTGTCTATCCCAAGGGTAAGATCTCCCTTCGAGTCCAAGTAGGTGGCGCCTGCAGGCAGGTCGACTTCCTAGTGGTCGATGTCCCTTCCCCGTACAATGTTATAATGGGGAGGACGTGGCTGCATAGCATGGAGGCGGTGCCCTCCACCCGGCATCAGAAACTCAAGTTCCCTTTGGAAAATCAGTCGGGCCGGACGGAGGTGATCACCGTTAGAGGCGACCAGCACATGGCCAGGCAATGCCTGCTGGCCGTGCTGTCTGACGAGGCTTAGCCCTCCCAAGTCAATGTGACCGAGCTGGATAGAGAGGCCGAGCTCGGGGACGTCGGCAGGGCTCCGGCGCAAAAGAGCATCGAGGACCTCACCAAGGTCAATATTGATCTCGCCGACCCCGACAGATTCTTTCTCGTGGGAAGCCAGCTCCCCGAGACCGAGAAGACAGAGCTGCTCACCCTCCTCGAGGAGAATAAGGCGGTCTTTGCCTGGACACCGTATGAGATGCCCGGCATTGACCCCGCAGTCATCTGTCATGAACTGAAGGTGGACCCCAACCATAAGCCCGTGCTTCAAAAGCCGCGCCGGACTGGGATCCCGCAGACTGAGGCCGTGGTTGAGGAAGTTCAGAAACTCCTCGAGGCAGGTGCAATAAGAGAGGTCCACTATCCGCAGTGGTTAGCCAACACCGTGGTGGTAAAAAAGAAGACGGGAAAATGGAGGGTCTGCGTGGACTTCACCGACCTCAATAAGGCTTGTCCAAAAGACAGCTTCCCTCTTCCGAAGATCGACCAGCTCATCGACGCCACTACCGGACACGACCGGATGAGCTTCCTGGATGCCTACCGGGGGTACCATCAGATCCCCCTGTACGCGGCCGACCAGGAGAAGACAGCTTTCATCACTCCCCGGGGCACCTATTGTTACAAGGTGATGCCCTTCGGGCTGAAGAATGCGGGAGCAACCTACCAGCGGTTGGTGACGAAGATGTTCCAGGCCCAGCTCGGGAAAACGGTGGAGGTCTACATCGATGATATGGTCGTCAAATCCAAGAAGTCACAGGACCACTTGACCGACCTCCGCCAGATTTTTGGCATCCTTCACCAGTTTCAGTTGAAGCTGAATGCATCCAAGTGCGCCTTTGGTGTCGGTTCCGGCAAGTTCCTAGGAAGCTTGGTCACGAGAAGAGGGATCGAAGCGAACCCTGACCAGATCACCGCGATCCAAGAACTCCAGTGTCCGACGTCGGCAAAACAAGTTCAGCGGCTGACCGGAATGGCTGCCGCCCTGAACCGATTTATCAGCCGCGCTTCGGACAAGTGCAGACCCTTCTTCCAACTCTTGAGAAAGGGCTCCAAGTTCCAGTGGACGTCGGAATGTTCTCAGGCACTGCAACAGCTAAAACAATACCTTTCTTCTCCACCGCTGCTCTCCACTCCGACTTTTGGAGAGTCACTGTTCTTGTACCTATCGGTCTCGGACCATGCAGTGAGCTCGGTGCTCATCAGAGAGGACAACGGCCAGCAAAGGCCCATCTATTACACGAGCAAAACCCTGCTGGACGCCGAGACCCGGTATTTGCAGCTCGAAAAGCTCGCCTTGGTGCTGGTCAGCGCCTCTCGAAAGCTCTCCCACTACTTCCAAACCTTTGCAATAGTGGTCGTAACAGAATACCCGCTGAAGGCTCTCCTCCAGAAGGCAGATTTCTCCGGACGAATCTCCAAATGGGCTGTCGAACTGGGGCAGTATGACATCAGCTATCAGCCCAGAACGGCCATCAAAGCTCAAGTCCTAGCAGACTTCATTGTGGAATTTACTCCTCAGAGTTCGGCACCGACCGCGCTCGCCACCGAACTGGGGGGCGATCGGGGTGCAGAGGTTGTTACTGAGACTGAGCAAGAGCGGTCCTGGAAAGAGCTCCTAGACTCGTCCTGGAAAGTCTTTGTCGACGGATCCTCAACATCCAAGAGAGCTGGCGCTGGCGTAGTTCTCCAGTCTCCCGAAGGCCTCGTTATCGAACAAGCTGTGACCCTTGGTTTCAAGGCATCTAACAACGAAGCCGAATATGAAGCACTCATTGCCGGACTTAACAGTGCCAAAATCCTGGAAGCCCGGTCCGTGGTGGTTTTCAGCGATTCCCAACTAGTGACAAGCCAGCTCAGCGGAGACTACCAAGCTCGGGATGACAGGATGGCCGCCTACCTTGCCCACGCCCGGGGACTTCTCTCCCAGTTCGAAAGGGCCGAGGTCCGGCAGATCGGCAGGGAATCCAACTCCCATGCAGACGCCCTCGCCAGCCTCGCCTCGGCTGTGGAAGCCGGTGAAAGGAGAACTATTGAAGTAGAAACGTTGCAGAAGCCCAGCATCGACCTCCAGCAACCCCGGCAGCTCATGTGCCTGGATCTCGGCCCGAGCTGGATGGACCCCATCATTGCATACCTGAAGGATGACCAACTACCCGAGGACAGGACTGAAGCTCGAAAGATCAGATTGAAGGCGACCCGGTTCTGGCTGTCCCCAGACAGCAAGCTCTACAGGAAGTCATTCACAGGGCCCTACCTCCAGTGCGTTCACCCCAGCAAAGTCGACGATTTCCTCTACGAGATTCACGAAGGAGTCTGCGGCAGTCACATAGGAGGTCGGTCACTTGCGTACCGGGCTATCAGCCAGGGTTACTGGTGGCCGTACATGCAGAAGGACCCCCAGCTTTACGCCAGGAAATGCGAGAAGTGCCAGAAGTTCTCCCATTCTCTCCACCAGCCAGCCCAGGACCTGAGTTCTCTCTCCAGTCCGTGGCCTTTCGCCCAGTGGGGCCTCGACATCGTCCGGCCCCTTCACCGAACTCCAGGGAACAAAAGATGGTTGATAGTGGCCACGGACTACTTCACGAAATGGGTTGAGGCTGAACCCCTGTCCTCCATCACTGAATTGGACACGAAGAACTTTGTGTGGAAGAATATCATCACAAGATTCAGAATTCCCCGTACTCTTATTTCCGACAACGGAACACAATTCGACTCCAACCTCTTCAAGAGCTTCTGCCAAGAGTACGGCATTCGCAATGTCTACTCCACCCCGGCGTATCCCCAGAGCAACGGTCAGGCCGAGATCTCGAACAAAGTACTGCTCGACGGAATTAAAAAAAGACTCGACCGAGCCAAAGGGCGATGGGCAGAGGAGCTGCCAAGTGTTCTATGGGCCTACCGAACTACCCCAAGGCGTTCCACCTCGGCTACCCCGTTCTCCCTTGCCTACGGTATGGAAGCAGTGATTCCCCTTGAGGTCGGCCTCCCGACCTTGAGGTCGGAACTCTGCGAACAAGGTCTGAACGATCTGAACGTGGCACGGGAACTGGACTTGGCTGAAGAACGAAGAGAAGCGGCCGCTATCCGCCTGGCCGCCTATCAGCAACAGTTGGCCAGGGGATACAACCCGAAGGTCAAGGAAAGAAGATTCGCGATAGGAGAGTTGGTCTTGAAGAAGACACTTCCTGGCGACCGAGATCCTAACGATGGCAAGCTGGCGCCCAACTGGCAGGGACCGTTCAGAATAACATTGACGGCAGGGAGATCTGCCTACCGACTTGAAGATATGGAGGGGAAGGCACTCCCGCGACCATGGAACGCAGCGCACCTCAAAAAATTCTACTTCTGAAATGTATTAGAGAAATAAAGTATCAATAAAAAGGCGATTTTTCTGGAACAAGTCTTTGCGTTGCTTAGAAATTCCCCAGGGTATCAACTGTCAGCACGGTACCATCTCCTGCTTCACATATCAGGGTCCGGTAACAGTACCACCCTCGCGGCTCGGCGCCTCTGTTCAGAGGGCCAACCGTCCTGAGCTCGGTGCCTTCACCAGCTCTGGCGGCACAGCCATAAGCATATCAGGGTCCGGTAACAGTACCACCCTTGCGGCTCGGCGCCTCTGTTCAGAGGGCCAACCGTCCTGAGTTTGGTGCCTTCACCAGCTCTGGCGGCACAGCCATAAGCATATCAGGGTCCGGTAACAGTACCACCCTCGCGGCTCGGCGCCTCTGTTCAGAGGGCCAACCGTCCTGAGCTCGGTGCCTTCACCAGCTCTGGCGGCACAGCCATAAGCATATCAGGGTCCGGTAACAGTACCACCCTCGCGGCTTGGCGCCTCTGTTCAGAGGGCCAACTGTCCTGAGCTCGGTGCCTTCACCAGCTCTGGCGGCACAGCCATAAGCATATCAGGGTCCGGTAACAGTACCACCCTCGCGGCTCGGCGCCTCTGTTCAGAGGGCCAACCGTCCTGAGCTCGGTGCCTTCACTAGCTCTGGCGGCACAGCCATAAGCATATCAGGGTCCGGTAACAGTACCACCCTCGCGGCTCGGCGCCTCTGTTCAGAGGGCCAACCGCCCTGAGTTCGGTGCCTTCACCAGCTCTGGCGGCACAGCCAACAGCATCAGGGTCCGGTATCAGTACCACCCTCGCGGGTCGGCTCCTCTGTTCAGAGGGCCAACCGCCCTCGCTTAGTACCTATCAAACTGCTCGGCAAACTACTTGCGTCAATACTCATTCCACCATAAGCAAAACCAAGATCATTCACAGAACAAGTGGCAAAAAAAAAAAATGTTGTTTTATTATGAAAAAATCTGTTCGAATACAATGTATGGCAAAAAAAAAAAAAAAAAAAGAGTACAAAATTCAGGGAGCTGCAGCTCCCTTATTACAGTTGGTCCCGGCAGCGCTCTCGCTAGGAACGGCTGGGGCAGCCTCGGGAACCGCTGGAGGAGCGGGGGCGGCTGGAGCTGGAGGGACCTCCGAGGTTGAGGGGACGGGGGCGAATTCCGAGACGGCTCGCAACTCTGAATCCGAGCGAGGAAACCTGGGGGAGTTCTGAAAGATAGGGCTGTCCGTAGGGACGCCAACCCTCTTTAAGGCCGCCCTCCACCAAAGTGTCCACGCCTTGTCTCGGATTCCTGGCAGTTGGGCCTTGTAGTCAGCTGTCAGTTTGCTGACCTCCTCGTTCATCACGGACTCGTGCTCGGCTAGGTACTCTTCCTTGAGTTTGGCTTCTTGCCCTTTGAGAGCCTGCGCGAGCTCGGCCGCCTTCCCCTCCAGAGCCATCTCTAGCTTTCTTTCAGCCAGCTTTCTCTCGGAGATGAGCCTACTGTTGGTCCCCCGCAGCATCTGCATGTCTTCCTCCCTCTACGATGACGCCAGCCGGACCTCGTCTAGCTTCCAGGAAAGTTGGACGTTTTGATCCACCGCCTCCTTTGCTTCCTCTTTGAGGTGCTCGGCCAAGGCCCGCGTTGCGTCGAGCTCGGCAAGAAGATCTTCATTTTCCCTCGCCTCCTCCTCCAGGGTCGCGTCCCTTGCCGCCAGGGACTTCAGCAGCTCCTCTTTTTCGGTTGCCCAAACTGCTGCCCTGGCTTCGGCTGCGTCCAGCCTTCCCATGCCAGTTTGGCACTTTTACAAGAGCTGCAGTAAGAACAGAATTGTCACGAAATGAAATACAGCAGAAAAAGAAAGAGAACGAGTCAAGTGTACATACCGCTACCAATGACCGCATTGAGGACAGCAGCAGGGATTCATTATCCATTTGCGCCCACCTTGCCATGTCCTGGGGAAGGGCGCAAGCTCGACCCAGAGCGGCAACCACTTCGGGGTTGACCGCTCAGTCCGACTCGGCTAGTTGCCTCCCCAGCACCCCCTCGATATCCGGTCTCCAAGGGATAAATTCGGAGGGAGTGGCGGACCCCCCGGACCGACATGGCAGGTTCCGGGGCAGATGGGGCTTCGACCCTGGGCCTTTTCTCCGGCCTGCGCCCCTCGACGACCTCGGCTGCTGCAGAAGGACCTGATTGAACACCTTCGGTGGCTTCCGGAACCGTCTCGGTCTCGGGAGCGAGAACCTCAGCAGCAGCCGCCGAGGACGTAGTTGGGGCGATGTCGGCACCTCGGGAGGGGCCCGAGGTCTCGCCCATGTCCCCAAATGCCACGGCGGCAAGGTCTTCCGCGACGAAGTGCTGGCGACGGCCGCGCAACATCTCGACCTCCGACTCTTCCGAGCTGGATGTGCTCCGGGACTCGCTGGAGACGACGAATTTCTGCCTCCGCCGCTTGCGCCCGGTCTCGGCTCTCTTGGTCGCTGCTGGTTCACGGACAGCAGACTGTCCGTCCGATTCTACCGGGGTGCCGCTGGGAATCGCGTCAGTCACCGTTTCTGAGAGAGGGACCTCAGCCTGTACGGTGTCCGGTGCGATGCTTTCCCCGTCAAGCACGGAGTCGATCCCGGTCACGCGCTTCGGGATGATGAACGATTTGTAATGAGGCTTGTACCCCAGGAGCGAGAACGCGGCTCGGCAGTGATGGCCGCGGTACTTCCGCACCTTCTCGTGCCAATCACTATTCACCTTCCACTGGTTCCTCCTGGCAAGCTCCCTCATCTGTCGAAAACCTGCAGAAACAGAACGATGTCAACAAAAGGAAAGAGACATGATTAAAATACAAAATCCAGGGGGCCTCGGTTTTTTACTTGGGGGGACTCCTACTCCGCGTGGTATCCGGGTTGTGGTGCTGGGTTCCGCCTCGCCGAACTCTCATGCCCCGCGGACGAAGACACGGTCCTCCCCCGCATATTTATACGAGTCTTCCAGCGCGGTCACGAAGGCAGTTCGGTGGAGCCTTAGCCGGAGGTAGTACGTATGCCCCTCTGCGGATTTGTAGAGGTCATACGCCTCCTCGATGTCCGGGACACCGAGGTTGATTGACAATATCTCGTTGAGCCGCACTGCTCCCATGATGATCTTGTACCCGTTGGGAAGCAGCTGGCAGGGGCTCAACCCCCACTCCCGGAGACAGTCCCTGAGGAGTGGGTGGAGGGGGAACCGGACTCCTCCCTCCACGACGGACACCAGCCAAAACGGCATCCAGCCGTCGCTGTATGTGAAACCGTCGTCAGGGCCGTCTGGCCTAACCTCTACGGTCGCAGGGACCTGGTATGCCTCCCTAAATAGGCTTATGGACAGTGGGTCCCCTAGCCAGTGCCTGTGAACACCCATTCTCTACCCTAGACGGAGGACTACCCACTAGAAAGGAAGAAGACAGAGAGGGAAGAAGTCCTACGATGAAAGGCTGTGCGAACAGAGTGGTCGCAGGCAACAGGAATAGTACTGTTCTTCAGCAGATTGCAGCAGGGGTTCTGAGGATCGGAAAGAGGGAAGACGGAGAAGGTGCCCTAATTTATAAGGGATGGAGGCGCCGTTTCAGATTTCGAGAAAAGCCTTCAATGTGGCCCTACCTCGAGTAGCCCTAGAGTTGTCTCGGGCAGCCCAGTCGTCCTGCAGATTTGATTGCGCCCTCAGAGAGGCGACACGTGGCACCGGCGCCGCATTCCTAGAGGACTATTCAATGCCTCGACAGACGAAAGGGCAACCGCCTCGACTGACGAAGAGAACTTAATGAGGCACTCCACGACAGCGCAAGAACTTAATGAGGCACTCCACGTCAGCGCAAGAACTTAATGCGGCACTCCACGTCAGCAAAAGACGATGCGGAGTCCCCACCGAACCGAGACTCCACCGTTTCGGCAGTACGGCACAACCCGGGCACTGTCAAAAGATTAGCGGCAGTACCGGCCTGACTAAACCACTCAGCTTCCGACCTGCTCCAAGGAGCCCACAGGTCAAAAGCTGGGGGGGAGATAATGGGTACAAAACAGCAGACGGAGACCACGGTTCACGCACCGGGTCTCGGTCATTGGCCGATGTTCCAATTCTGAGAATGACCGGGGGTTTGGCTATCCGAACCAACGACTCAAAACAGAAAGGCGATGCGACATAAGGCCAGCCACACATGTTAACAAAGACAAAACAGAAAGGAAGCCAGAATGCGAGCGAAGTTTCAAAGTTTTTATTAATCAAAGCTCCTGATTACAAGATGAATGGAGATAATATAAAAGAAAAAATTACAAAAGCCTCAGAGGGCTGCAGCCTCCACATTACAGTCGATCTCGGGAGGGACCTCGGCCACGACCTCGCTGGCCTCGGGAGCGGCCGGGATAGTTTCAGGAACGGCTGCGCCCGCCTCAGGAATGCTGGCCTCGGGAGCAACAGCTTCAGGAACCTCGACGACCGCTGCCACTTGGCAGCCCTCGGGATCAGCGCTGACGACTGGAGCCTCTTGAGGCGCCCCGGGAGCGGCGTTCGCCTCCTGACACGATTGCGAAGGAGGGTCAGAGGAGACCTGAGACACGGCTGAGAGTCCTGAGTCCAAGCAGGAGAATTTTGGGGGATTCAGGAAAAGAGGGCTATCCTCGGGGATCTCAGCCTTTCGCAAGGCCGCCTTCCACCCGAGCTCCCAGGCTCGGTCCCGGATCCCCGGCAGTTGCGCCTTGTAGTTGGCGGACAGCCTGCCGACCTCCTCCCCCATGATGGAGTTATGCTCGGCAAGGAACTCCTCCTTCAGCCTGGCCTCCTGTTTTGCCAGGGCAGACTCAATCTCGGCCGCTTTCCCCCTCAATGCCGTCTCCAGGGAACCTTGCGCCTGGTTCCGCTGAGAGAGGAGCCTCCTGTTTGTCCCCTTCGCACTCTCCAGATCGTCTTCCAGTCGCTTCGCCACAACCCGGAGATCGTCGAGCTCGGAAGAAAGGTGTTGGTTCTGGCCCTTCTCGTCCTCCAGCTCGTCCTTGAGACGCTCGACCTCGACCTTTGACTCCTCAAGATCAAAGACGAGGCCGGCATTCTTGGCCGTCACCTCTGCCAGCGTCACGTCCTTGGACGCCAAGGACGCCCGCAGCTCATCCCTTTCAACTACCCACTCCGCTGCCCGCGCCTCGGCTGCGTCAAGCCTCTCAATGCCCACCTGGCACTTCTGCAACAGCTGCAAGATGAGAACCCGAAGTCAATAAAACGACACCAGACTAAAAGCTGAGGGAGAAACACTGCACTTACCAACACAAGGGATCGCATCGAGGAAAGCAGGAGAGACTCATTGTCCATCTCCGCCCACCTTGCCATGTCTTGAGGGAGGGCGCAGGCTCGCCCTAGCGCTGCGACCACTTGGGGATCGGTCGCGCGGTCAGTTTCGGCCAGCGGCCTCCCCAGAACCTCCTCGATGGCCGGCCTCCACGGAGCCAGAGGAGGAGGCAGGATCGTCCCGCCAGCAGGCGTAGGCGAAGAGGGGCCAGGCGAGGCCTCGACCCTTGCCTTCTTCTCGGGTCGTTCGCCCTCGGCAACCTCGGCGGGGCGAGCCCGACATCCGGCCCCCACGGCACGGTCGGAGGGTGGGTCATCCGCAGTCACGGCCGGAGTCGGAGCTGAGACGACCTCTGCCTCGTTGGGCCGAGCAGCCACGACCACGGCAGTATCAACCGCCTCAGCACCTGGGGCGAGAGTGCCACCTGGGAATGCCGGAGGCGTCGCGGCCACTGACTGTGGAGGATCCCGGACCTCGCTTCCGATGTCTCCGAAAGCCGCCGCGGACAGATCCTCCGCGGCATAGCGTCGCCCACGCTGGCGCAGCATTTCCTCTTCCTCTTCCTCTTCCTCCGAACTGGAAGCTACTAGCCTCGTTCGGGAAGGCAGGAGCTTGGCTCTCGAAGTCCCGGCAGGCTCCGCGGCGGAGGTTGCTGGAGCCCTTTCTACCGGTTCAACCAGACGACCGGTGGGAATCGCAACGGTCACCACCGCCGAGCTTGGCACCACGGTCGTCTCTGTTCTTTGACTCACGCCTTCCCCGCTCAAGACGGAGTCTATTCCCGACACCTTTCTGGAGGTGTTGAAGGACCTGTAGTGGGGCACGTACCCTAGAAGAGACCACGCAGCACGACAGTTGTAGCCACGGTAGTTCCTCACCCGCTCGTGCCAGGCGCTATTCACTTTCCAGCGGTTCCTCCTCGCGAGCTCCCTCTTTTCGCGAAAATCTGCAAAAGCAAAATCGCGTCAAAAGCCAGACAGAGGAAGAAAGAAAAGAATTGCAAACCGAAAGAACTTCGGCCTTTACTTGGAGGAATCCCTATTTTTCGAGGGATCCGGACTGTGGTAGCAAGCTCTGCTTCACCGAACTCCCATCCTCCTCTGACGAGTACTCGGCCTTCGCCCGCGTACCTATTGGAGTCCTCCAGCGCGGTGACGAACCCAGTCCGGCGGACCCTCAGCCGGAGGTAATAAGTATCCCCTTCTGCGGATTTGCAGAGGTCATACGTGTCCTCGATATCCGGGACACCAAGGCCGATTTCCAGGATCTGGTTGAGCCGCACTACCCCCATTATGATTTTGTATCCATTGGGGAGTAGCTGGCATGGGCACAGCCTCCATTCCCGGAGGCAGTCCCGGACCAGTGGGTGCAGGGGAAAGCGGACCCCCCCTTCCACTACAGAGACCAGCCAAAACGGCATCCAGCCGTCACGATAAGTGAGGCCGTCATCGGGGTCGTCCGGTCTGACCTCCACATTGGAAGGGACCTTGTATAAATCCCTAAAATGGTCTATGGAGCCTGGGTCTCCTAGCAGATGTCTATAGACCCCCATTCTCGACTCAGACGAAGACCTATCTAAAAGAAAAGACGAGGAAAACGGAGAGGAGTCCTACGAATAGGGACTGCACAATCAGAATCGACGGAAGTCCGCAGACGCCGGAGAAGGTTCTCTTGCAAAGCGCAGCAGAAATCTGAAGAAAGCAGAAGAAAGTGGGAACGAAGGAGACGCCCTGACTTATAAAGCCTGGGGACGTCGATTCGACTTTCGAGGAGAGCCTTTAAGAGGCATCCCCTCAATCAGCCCTAACGTCCCATCTCGCAGCCCTAACGTCTCCTCGAAGTAATTGCAAGACAGCTAAAAGAAGCGACACGTGTCACCACTAGCGTAATATCCGAGGGCTATTAAATATCAAGGACAGGCGAAGGGACATCTCCAAGGGGTCCGCACGATAGCAGCGAACTCCGAACCCAAGGGGACCCTCCTGATCCGAAGCTCCCTCGTCCCGGTACTACCCTCATGACAATCACCCTTACTTAAGCTCGGTAGCAGAGCCGGCTATACGGTCATCAAGCTTCTGACCTCCTCGAGCTGGGAGGCTCTCAGAAGTCAAAAGCTAGGGGGCAATTGTGTGGGTAAAACACCGTGATGACAGAGTTAGGCAAAGATTACAGCTAAACTCGCCAAACACCTCAGCCTCTGTGGTAGAAGATCGCCAGCTCGGCAGCACGGTCAATATCTTGGCAGCTCGGCAGCTCGGTCAATAGCTTGGTAGCTCAGCACCACAGTTCGGTAGCTCGGCATAAATGCCAGCTCAGTACAAAGGCACGCCGCGGCCAAGCCATCCTTGGTCCCAAACCACAGTACTAGAGTCGGAGTGGGCCGCCACCTTCCTCCTGGAAATACGGCGCACCCTGACAGATGAGCAGTCATTTATGGCGATAGGATTGCACATTTATGACGATAAGAGGTGTGCTTTATCAGCCCTGTACGCCAACTGGCTGAAGGCGTGGAAAGAGAGGGAGGGGTGTTGTCCATTTCACCTACTGCTGCCAGTCAGGGTAAGGATCGATGGGACCTCACCTCACCTACCCCCACTCACAGAGAGAATGAACGAGGAACACTCACCTATATATGCATGGGATCAGTCCCATGAGAGGTACGCAATACGCAATATACAACCCACAATACTACACACGCTCTCATTCCTCTCACCCTCCTCCTGTTTAGTTTTCTCAAGAGCTAACTCAGGCATCGGAGTGCCTTCGGCTCACGGCAGCCAGGGCCTCTGACCCTAGTCTTTCTCCTTCCTTTTCAGGTTCTTGGAGTTCAGCATTCCCTGTCCCAAGGAGTTTTACCCCGATCTCATCATAATCTAAGTAGGTGTCGTTTTTACCGCCTACACTATCCATGACCACCCATTAATAACAAATTAATTAATTATTTACTCACTAATAAACATAACTAGGCCCAAATCACCTTGGCCAAATTCTCTCTTATTGTTTTTAATATTTAATTTATTATAAAAACAATGCCACACAATTTAAGTTTCTTGAAAATAGGAATTTTTTGGGGTCAGGTCCTCACATCAGGAAGATAGGGCTGAAAATCAGATTCATTCTAAATTGGATGCAAACACGTGTATTACAGAGAGATATGAGTTGTCCTATACAGAAACTTTAAGAAGCTTTACACACTAGCAACTCCATACAAATACAATAACATAATAAAAATCATAGATAAGAAATTAGAAGTATATTGAAATAATATGTGAAAAATGTACCTACAGTACAATAGAACTATATCATCATCATCATCATTATTTCATTGCACTAATCCCAGACAATACAAGGTAGATAGAGTACTAACTCCAGAGTATAACAATTTTATTCAGCAAATTCTTATGGATGGCTCTTACCTGATGCCGACCTTCTACCTATGATTAGGTCCACGGTACTCCTAAAGTGGGACAATTGAATGGGCCAATAACACAAGGCATACAAGGTGTCAACCAAATGCTCACACATTTTTCGCTCATAGAACAGGGCCATCTTATATATAAGGGACTAGTAAAGATAAGCTATTTCTAAGTTAGACCATCGACTTGATTAAATCTTCAAAATGGACCATGAAATGGGACCATTGGTATGTTGATCCTTTCATGCACGTCATTAATAAAGCTATATGATAGTATACAAATATTATGAAAAAGTAAGAACAAATATGTAGCATCCATTGCATCACAAGTAGTATATGAATTCTCCTCTTCGTATACAAGTGTTTAGGTGTGTGTGTGTGTTTGAATCTGTTGTATCCTTGTTTAATAGGATTCATCTGACAATGGCCCAAACTTTTGGCATATGAATGTTTGTTGAGTTTGAACCTTGACAGTTTTTTTTTTTTTTTTTTTAACATCCATTTGACAAACACCATTTGTTAGTAGCTCAATTGGAGTTTTGGACTAAATCAATCCACGTTTGCTACGCCATTTGGATGACTTCTTTTTTCATATGTATTCTATGTATCATGTGTCTCTAATTCTATGCACCCTTGTCGATGTCGTCTGCTAAGCGATGTAACTCTCAAAGCATACTTTTGTCTTAGGAAATCGGAAGTACATCCTAATTTAACAATACACACCTGAACATAAATATCGAATATACGCCTTCCAACACTTTGCCATGTTTGTGAATATTCAAAAGCTGTCTCAACAAATTGCAAGCTTATGGTGTAGTTTCCATTTTCAAGTCCTAACCCATAGTATCTTAGTGAGACCGGCGATAACCTTGCAGTCTGGAACAGCTCAGAGTCTAAAGTACTTGTAAATTGGGATTGACAGTTTGAGATGTATGTGGCATTGATGTTTTCAGCAAACCTTCCTACATTGCCAACAGCCCACCTGATTGGGTTTGTTACATTATATGATGCTGCACCTAGACTTTTGTTATCCTCCTCATACACTGTCCCAGTTGAAGATGTGATACTTCGACCACCACAATTAACTGCAAATGAAGAATCTGCAAAACCGATATATAACTTCAATGGTCAAATATAGTTTTAACTAAACATTTCTCATGACCTAAATGTTTGTGGGAAAAGTGCAAGAGGATATTTGCATGAAAAAGTAAAGATATAACATGCACAGATCCAAGAGAGCTTTCATCAGCTGAACATTGTTTGGTCCAAAAATTAGGCCAATATGCTTCTTTGTTGCAGAAACCGGCAGGGAGCTAGGGATCAAGAGAGGAAACAAGGAAGCAAAGGCTATCAAATTTTAATTACTACTAGCGCTAAAGGAGAGGGGTCTGAACTCTGAACTCAAAATGCGGGTTCAGGAAAGAAGGGAGAGACGCTTCAGCTCGAATGTTCCCGTTGCACATAAGGTGGAATAGATGAACATTAAGATGGATTCAACTTATTTCAAAGATTCGTTTTTATCGTGGACAAGTAGCCCCCTCATTAATCAAATCAAACCTTATTTTGTCTGATAGGGAATGTTTCCTCTTGTGCTTGATGAATGTTCATATCTTGAAAATGTGTTGAAGGGGATCTTCAAGCGATTTTTGTTTTCTAATGAAATTAGTAAAGGTTACCTTTATAACATCAAAGAACATTTAGTATCCAACATTGAAATTGGGAATGAGTCTTGTCTGTGAAATATGTGCATGTTTAAAAATGGATGAGATGTACAAATTGTTGGCCACTACAGCTGCTTGCATTCCTCTTTCTAATTCTCCTTTAAATTTGATGGTCATTTGTAAACTAATTAAAGTTATGTTATGACAGAATTAAGAGCATTTCATGTCACAAGAAAGGATGATCCAAGATGGAAAATATGCAATTATTTTTATTAGTAACCAACTAGAAGTAAGACAAAGGTCTATCCAGGTTCCTTCTTATCTAACAGACAGATCTAGTATGAGATTTGTAAGAAAGTTCAAGAGAGAAACATCTTTTGGAAACATCTAATGATATTTTGCATCCATCTTTTGAAAATTGGGTGATGAAGATCATGACAGGTCAGGACATGACTTGGTGATACCTACTTCCATTTTTTGGTTTTGTTGATTATGAGTTTGTCATAGACGATTTTAAAATGTTGATATTTGAGTGTACATATTAGTAAACTTCAAACATATTTGATACTGAAAAAAGGAAGTCAAGAATACTCATTGCTGAAAGGGGAAGAAACAAAGATGGAAACAAAGATGGCTTACAGATTGGAGAACCACGGTTGCATGGAAAGTTCCTCTGTAGACAATTCAACCCCGGCAAAGTACTGAATACATAAGAATAAAAAAGAAGTCACGTCAAATAATATATGAAATTTAGCATGCACATTTTATGATTCAATTTGACATTGTACTCTTAGATATGTTAAGATACATTTCATAGACTTGAATTAGAATTAGAAATAGGTTTGAATTAGAGTTATGATTAGATTAAATTTCCTACTTTACCTCAATCACTTGTACTCTATAAATATAGATATTCTTTTGGTGAAAATCAATATTCAAAGTTATTTTGAAGCAACATTTGTACTCTAAGGTGGAGTCTGCACCCACCAGTCTAAATTACTTAGGCAAACTTTCGCAAGGCATTCATTGTCGCAACCATCACATTAGGTTGAAGACCAGCGAAGTCTCAGTGTGCCTTAAAGATTCTGGCACAATTAGGAATTCAAGGAAAATGAGGAATGCTTACAAGAGTTTGAAAACGATTTAGCATATGTACTCTCTAAAGATTCTTCAGGCATGCTTGAGGTAGAAAATGGCGATATCCTTCTATGGTTAATTGTAATGAGTTTCTTGGGCTTCTTTCCTATATTGAAAAGGCAAACATACAAACATAGGAAATTGGACATACCTGCTATTGGAGTCATCAAAGACAAAGTTGTTAGCAACCAAGTTCCTATATGGCAAATAAGCAAGAAGCTAAAAGTCAGTGTTGTGGAAATTGTTAGAAACAAATCAAGTTTATCTTTAGATGTGCCCGAATTACAAGTTGTTTGACTATTACAGAATGGATACAGAAGTAAGCGGTGGCTTGGATATCGATAGTCACAATAGGAAGGAGACTGTTTATTTGATTATATGCATACTTATTGATTTGGATAGGATCTCTGGATTTTACAAACACATCAACAGAAGAACAGATAAATATTTATCCACTCTAAAAAACTATTCAAATCTTCCTGTTGGGGCGTGCATGTGTGTTTGTAGTTTGTACTGATTGTTTCCTACTATTGGTATATTGAGACATTGCCTACACATTTAGACTCAAAATGAAAGCCTCCAATGCTAGAGTCAAGTGCAAAGGAACTAAAACTACTTTGGTATCTAATAAAAGCCATTCTTGCATATGAAAATGGAATTAATCAGGTACTTTGTCATACTCTTCGAACAAGGTAAATTCTACATCACTTAATTACATGGATCATGATACTATACGTAGAAAATTGGAACTGGAAAAGTGGAAGCTTCATGCAGTTTTGGACATACAGCTGTAAGCCTGATTCTGTAACCCAAAATGGAAAACTCCCTGATAACTGATTGTATGACAAGTCTCTGCAGGCACAACATTTAATGATTTAGTTAGAATACATTTTCCTCACAAGTAGATCCATATCAAACTGGCATTATATTACTTATTCTATAATCTTAACCAAATTCTGAGAAAGAATGTAAAATAATTGACTTGTGCAAGTACAGCAGACATTCACACATGCATGCATGACGACGGTGTGTGAGTGGATGTGTGATTCTTTGATTGAATCAATCAGATATGTAGAGCAAATCAGTATGCAAATGGCAAAGTTGTCAGAGTGTCTAGAATAAACACACAAATGGTGCTATCTAAATTTATCTCGAAATACAAGCAACCAAATTATCGGGGCAAAGTGGATCATTTTTGTAATGCGCCACAAAACGAGAAACCAAATTCGGTTGGATGTTTAGTATTTGCCTTCGCTGCCCGAAACAACTGTCTACAGAATAAAGGATGTTATCTTGGTAATAGTCCAACCAAAGTGATTTCTTATTTTTGTACATCAATCACAAAGTAACAAAGGCAGATAATAAACATCCAACCTTATTTAGGGCAAACATCCACACTGGGACTTGGTGGAGTGGCGGAAGCCATGGGTTTGCTCCGTATGACTTGTGTTTGAAACCCGCCCCAGATTTGCTCGGTGCGGATTTGTGAGGGCTTAACAGGCACCGCCCATCGGATTAGTTCCATTGGTCAAAGATCTCAAGGGATACCCATGTAATCAAAAGAAAAAAAATCACAAAGCAGAATTTATAACATCCATTACTCCATATTAATCAACATCAATACAAATTTATATTAGATTTTCAATACATATAAGACTATTAAATGGATAAAATTTGGTAAGACGGACATACACAGTAAGAAGCAATGAACTTTTGCTCGGTGGCAGTGTACCAGACAAGTTATTGTTTCCAAGAAACCTGCTCATACAGAAAGTGTTATTAGAAAAGGTGCCTAAATCAGAACCAGCACTAAGGGTATGCGTGGAAGTAAGCCGCATAATAATCAATTCAAATATTTTGGTCGAATAAATGGTTCAGTATCCCAATGTGCAATTGGCAATGTGAAATATGAAAGAGCACTAGATGGATTAGTGCTTTTCAACCTTTTCATGGAGAATAATTATCAACACTGATGGCCAATGTTGACTTCAGGGGAAAATGGTTGCAACAAAAGTATTGCATCTATTTTTCCTTTTTTATTTTATTGGGCAAAAAAATTCAATTGGACAAATGCACCCAAAAAGGGCTGTAAATGTTTGTTTCTTCCTTACAAGTTAGAAAGTGAACTCAAATTGAAGAGAGAGCTTGGAATTTGCCCAGTTAAATTGTTGAAGCTTAAATCCCTGCAAAATTAAAAAGAAAATATATGAATAGAGTTTGTTTTTTCTTGTCTTTGTTAGAATTTGAATAGAGTTGAATGATAATGAAAAGCACATTGATACAGTGCCTGTTTCTACTAAATATCAGTGAAAGAGTTTCACTTTTAAGATTGCTGATAGAAGATTTGTGGGGTATGGTTTTTGTGAACAACTTACAATTGCTGTAGTGACTGGTACTCCCCAATGTTCAATGGAATGGTCCCGGAAATCATATTATTTCTCAAGATTCTGCACAAAAGATGGAACTCGACTTCTATTATAAGAAACAAGTGAACAAAAGTAAACGACAACACCATAGATTGAAACCATTTTGACTTACAAAACGCTTAAGGACTTCATATTGCTAATAAATGCCAATGATGAGCTCCCATTTGATATATCGCTTATTCGCCTATGCAATCATTGGATAATAAATCAAATTAGATACAGCAAACAGGAAATAACTAAGAACGAGAGAAATGACTAAGAAACATAAGCACTCACAAATCTGTCATCGAAGTTAAATTGGAAAAACTTGAAGGTATTGAACCTTGGAAGGAATTCCCTTGAAGCCTCCTACAACAGCATTTGCTAGTTAGAATTCTCTATAAAAATTAATGAAATGAGGTTTTAAAGAAAATGGGATATTTGTCTTGTCATAGAATAAAAGAAGTCAATTACATCAAAAGTATCATTAGTAACCAAAAAGTTTACTTGCAGGGCAGACTCACGAAAGTCAAAATATAAATAAATAAATAAATTAATTTCAAATTCTGGGGAGGGGTTTGTGCTTTAGAAATTTTAAAACTTTTTTCAGATATGGTGGCCAAGACCATGTACATGGGTCACCATGAAAAAAAAATGGGGGGATTTGACATATTAATTCCCCTTAAACACTATTCTCCCAATTTCATGAGTAAAAATCAATTAATATTACCAGAATCGTTTGACTCTGGTCCCTTTTTTTTTTTTTTTTTTACCCTGGATCTCATGATATAATGGGAGTTTAAAAAACCATGATATCATGGGATCCAAACGTTAAAAGTTGAAAAGCCCATACATTTAAAGTTGAAAAGCCCATACATTAAAAGTTGAGAAGCCTTGACGGTCTTTTTATCTGGACCTGGATCCATGATATCATATGGGTTTTTAAAGTCCCATGATATCATGGGATCAAGGGAAAAAAAGTTACAAAAAAAAAAAGTGGACTAAAGTAAAACAACTCTAGTGACATTAAATGATTTTTCAGTCATGAAATTGGGGATGTAGTGTTTAAGGGGTATTGATACGTCAAATCCAAAAAAAAAAAAAAAAAAAAAAAAAAAAATCATAACAAAGAAAAACAAGGTTTTGACATATTAGTCCCCCTTAATCTGAGATGTTCCAATTTCAAGACCAAACTTCAGATAATGTCACCAGAGTTGTTTGACTCTAGTCAACTTTTTTTTTTTTGTTTTTTACTTTTTTGCCCCGGACCCCATGATATGATGGCTTTTATGTGCATCTTAGAGAGATTTTTTTCCAAATGATATAACCTAAGAAATGGTGATCAAATGTGTATTTACTTTTAACAAAATGTTATATTTTGTATTTTATAAAAAATGAATTTGTTCACTAGTTGCAAAAAATATATGATACAGAAATTGATAAATCCCATGATATCATGGGACTGTCCCATGAAATCATGAGATATGGTAAAAAAAAGTTAAAAAAATAGTGTTGACCTGAGTCAAATGACTCCGGTGACATTATGTAAATTTGAGTCATGAAATTGAAAAAATAAAATCTAAGCTGAACCAATACGTCAAAACCACAAGATATCAAATTTGAGACAAACACACCCCATTGACACTGCTGTTGGATTCCATTTCCAAACTCGGCCCTCCCATGACCACACTCCGTTCAAATTGAAATCCAAACAGGCTTCATTGCCGTTGAGCTCATACCCTCATCTATTCTCCTTCATCCACCCCACAATAGCCATGTCCCGGATACTACTACACCCTCTCATTCCCCCTGCCAGAAACCCTTCCACCCAATATTCACATGCTGAATTTTGTGGATCTTATTTCCTATTTAGATGCTTGAGATCCCTGCATTTTACTTGCTATCTACATGAAGAACTTTTGTGTGCTATACCGACTGTTTGTGACGTTCAAATTTCATACATTTTGTCCGCTGTCACACTAAAAATTTCATGTGTTATTACAGATTGGGTACTACTCCCTTGCAGAATTTGAATGCCTTGTTCACAAAATCTACATGCACTATTTCTTGCAAGACTGTCAATCCTCTTGCAAGCGTTCATGAAAAATAACTAATAGAAATGTATATATCTTGAAATACAGTGAATCTTCTAAAACACGTTTGCACAAAATTAGAAATTGTTTGGACCTAAGAAAGCATTTCCACTTCACATCATCTACTTGGCCTCCAATCCTCTACTTGTTCCTATCTAGAGACATTGTATCTCGAGACGTGGCCATAGAAATTGCAAATGGGCACAATGGTTGTCATGTGATTGGAAGAATGAGAAAGGAAAGAAGATGAGAAGAAGAAAAGTACTTTTGAGAAGTGGGAAGTTATGGAAAAACGTGTTACACCCCGTCCCGAACTAATCATGATTAAGGCTAATTAATCTAAATTAATGCTACTTAAGCATGTTTAATTAGACTAATTGTGGTTAATGACCAAAATGAGCTAAATTAGTCTTAAATGATTGAATTAAACTGAATTGAGTGAATTTGAATGGAACTAAGTGATTAAGTTGGGTTAAGGCTCAAACAAGGAAGAATGAGGACTTTTTCGTAAATACGGATTTTTACGTATTTGGTCGAATACGGTAACTCTTGATACCAATGCGTGTATCTCAAATAGTACATTAACTTTCATAATACACGTGATTGCATTTGACTTGAACTTGATCAAATGACCTTTCATTTGACTTGAATTGTAAATAAAGGAAGTGAAAAGGGACTTGGATGCAAAATAGAGCTTATAAGAGGATAAGATGAACTCAAATGAGTTCATTCACTCATTTTCTAGTCCAAGTGTTTGAAGAGCAAGCCCTAGACTCTTTTCTTCTTCCTTTCTTCAATTTTCTTCAACAATTCTCAAGAATTAGAGCTTTGCAAGTGATTGAAAGAGGAGGTAGAGTTACTTCATCTTCTTCAACAAGTTGCTCCATTTATTTGGAGTTAGAGCTTGAGAAAGAACTCAAGATACCTTTCCTTTGAGCTACAAGTAAGTAGATAGTTGTGTTTATAGAACATTCAAGCCCTATAGAGTATTTGGAGTAGTTTCTAGCACAAAGGATTCATAGAAATTCTGTTTGGTTCATATATGATAGGATTGAGGAAAAGGGTTTGAAGTTGAGAAGTTTCCATCTCAAATTGACCAAGCAAAGAGGGATTCTTGTTTACAAGCTTCAAACAAAGGCAAGTATATGCGTATCTATTGATTTAAGATGTTATTGAAGTTGTTAGAGCTTAAGGAGCTCAAGTTCAGAATCTCGCTTATGAAGTTCTTAAGCATTAGGCACTATTCGGCTAACCGAACAGGTGACCGAACTCACCTGGGTTTATTTTCATAGAAAAGTTAAGCTTCTAGAGAGCTGACCGTGAGGTGATCGAGTTATGGCGGTTAGCCAAATTCTATAATTTGGCTAGCCGAAAATGTAACCGAACTCAGGAGACAATTGTAAGTATTTGGAATTGTGATCACTGGTAACCAAATTAAATTCGGTTAGCCAAAAATTGAATTTCGGCCAGTCGAATGGGTGACCGAACTAGCGACTGAGTTGATTTAGGAAATTTGTCAGAATTAGCAAGTTTCTGGAAAGCTAACCGTAGGTAGCCGAATTATGATTCGGCTAGCTGCCTTCCAGAATTTGGTTAACCGACAGGTAACCGAACTTGGGGAAAGTTTCAAATTTGAAGTTTGATTTTTCTGAATAGAAGCCTATTGAATTAGAGTGTTGTTTCAAAGTTATTAATGATATTTGTACTTCCATAGGTGATAATTACAGGGACTCTATTGTGCAAATTATATACAATGTGATGTCCATTGAGAATAGCACGTACATTAGATAACCAATGGTTACACCTGAATGGTTGATAGGAACTGAGAATGAAATGAGTAGACGTGTTTGTTATCTTGATTCTCTCATTGAATTGCATTCATATATTCGAGTCTAATGTTATTCCTTCAATTATTTTGAATTGAATTGTATTGACTCATGAGTCTAGCACTACATAGCTCTTTTATTAAAACTCATTAAAAAGCTAAAATGAATTAACAAATGAATTAATTATATTCCTACTGCAGTAGATGGATTGGGGTGTTTCGGAGCTCCGTGGTGATGTCAGTTGTCCCTAACCCGGGCACTGGTAGATCCCACATTATTGAATGAATGACAATGAATAAAAGATTCCTTCCTTTAGGGGAAGATGGTAAGATAAATGATCCCTTCTGAAAGGAAGAGGGTAAATGAAATGAATATGAAATGTACGAACGCTATTGTAGTTGCCAATTTGTAAATGTTATTATTTGACTTGAAATGCATATGTTATTGTCGTCGAATGAATTGTCTAGAATTGAATATTGATCGTAGAATTGTTTAATTGATAAGTGAACAGATTTAGCTTGTATTAGTGTGTACTATCATAGATATGTGTATACATTGTTGAGCCGTCGTGTTTACTCATGTTATAGATGACATTACAGGCCCGATTGTCAATGTCAGTCCGATAGCAACCCCAGCGGCAGAGGAGGAAGCCGTCACGGTTCCTTTAGGAGGATTAGTTGAATGGAATAGACGGAATACCATTTGAAATGGATATCTGAGTGCGAATTGGAACATAGACTTCTTGGAATTCTTTTTGAAATGGGTTGGAAACCTTTTTGAGGGAGATTCTTTTTTGAGAACTTGAATTGTTGTCGTCCTGCATTATATTTGAATATGCAGTGGTTGACAAAAGTTACGTGTATAAAGACCTTTACTTTTGTATAGAACTGTACAATTGTAAATCGATATAGTTGAATGTATTTTCCCGCAAATTGTATAATTGACGGGTGAATGAATGTTTATCCCTTGTAGATTCCGTTTAAACTTTGCTTAATTCGGAGTTTACGGGAGTAAGTATGTGTTCGCGACTTGGGATTTGCTCGAGGATAATCGGATCCTGGGCCCGGGTCGGGACAAAACAGAAGAGAGGAAGTTTGAAAACGAATTTTAAAGATTCAAAATTTTAAATGTAATTTTTAGAAAATAGTGGGGAATTATTCAGTATTTTATAAAAGCTAACAATTAAAATAAATCTCAAACGGCACTTGAGTGTCTTTTCAGAATATCTAAAGTTTTTTACTCTTTCGCTAAGCCCTTTGGATGAGATGTGTGTTTTGGACAATTCATGAGTGGAAGATTCCAAAGCGGTCCTTCCGGTCTATAAATTAAGGCTATTTTCAAGTTCTTTATGTAGCACTAAAAAAAGCACAAAGAATATAGAGCTTTCTTCTTCTACAAAATATGGCCTTATTTTCTAATTTTTAAGGGCAATTAAATATTTCTATTTCTACTGCACTGAGGGCATTGTATCTGGGGATAAAATTTTATCAAAACCACTTGCATGTGGCAAATAATTGTCTTTAGAAAAGCTCTCTAATTGGTGTTCCTTGCCCATTTTTTTCTTTCTTAATTCAATTTCTTACATTCTACATAGCACAATTCCAAGCATTATTTGCAACATTTTATTAATCATTTATTTACTTGCCTCTTTATTTTCCCAATTGCATGTTATTCACCTATTTCCCCAACACACAGTCCTTTTTAGATTGAGCATGATCTCTGCCTCCTGTCACCTTCTTTCCCTTGGCCCATTTCTCAATTCATAGCCCTCTTGAGGGCTTTCTTAAGAATAAGGAGGAGTCTCATGGAAATACCATGGAATATGGTTTGATCCTGTTCATGGGGATTTCGTAAATATCCCATTCCAAAACTTGAAAGTTCAAAACAATTGGGACATTTTTTGGAGATTCGATGCAATTACTATTTCAGGATGTACATAATGAAAACTTCATTCTCGATTCAGAATGAAAACTTCATCCTCGATTCTATTAGAATTTTTATGAAAGTGTTTCATTTGCTTCTCTTCCATGGAAGTTTCATTTTCCCACAATGTATCCTCATTTTCGGCCTAATTCTTCTTCTGGACAGACGATATCTGGCGCTCTCGAGAAAACGAAACAGCAAAATCTGCTTCCAAATAGCAATAATTTTCTTACAAGAAAGAGACCTCATTTTTTGTTGCTATGATTGCAAGAGATAGACTTACACGAAACGGAAAAAGGAAAGAAAAGGCAAAGAAAACAACGGATTTTTGTGTTATGCAGAACCCGTCGCCGGAGAAGGCCCAGACTGGTCGCATTTCCATCACCGGCCCATCGCCATCGTGGCTGGTGTAGTCGGAGATGGCCGTCTTCGATATGTAGAGCTCTCTAGTGAAGTCCCTCGTTCCTAGAGAAAAAGACGGAAGGGGTTCTGTGTTCTGTGTTCCTAGAGAAGAAGAAGACAGAAGAAGACAGAGGCATAGGAATGAGGGAGAATGGAAGATTTCAAAATTTTAAATTCAAAGTTTTATGCACAAACTGTTGAAAGAGGCAAATTAGTCATGAAAATATATGATGTGGCATATTAGGGACTGCTCACCAAAATATTCTCAGCTGTATGGACTATAGACGTTAGAGAAAAAATTGTTGGACTCGATGCCTTAGAAGACCGTGCGTAGGGACTTGTGGCTAATTTACCCTTTTTTTTTAGATGCAACAATCAATCAGGATCCTCAGCCTCTTCTCCGAACTGAAGAGCTAAAGTGGGAGTTTGGATTTCGAGGGCCTCCCGAGCTCAAGGGTTTTGGGCCAAGCTGCTCACTTATTGCTAGGATACAACCGTTCCTATGGCAGTTTCTTGGCAATCCCTGCTTGGCACGAGCCCCTGGAGGCCAATCTTCTTTTCAAGCAGAGGAAGGTCCCTGCTGTGAAAGTTCCCAGGTCATTTAGGGCGGGCAATACTTTTAGCGTCCAATCTTCTGCTTCTCAGCACTCCTCTGCCCCCTCTCAGCCTACCAAACAATCTCCCCTTATTCGGAAACGACCCTCTAGTGCTAAGAGGTCATCACGGCTTATGGCTCCTTACAGTGCTTCTTCTTCTTCCGCCGACCATTATCGAGCTTCAATCTTAAACATATTGGACGGTTCCTCCTCTTTTGACACCAAAAAGCCCTCTTCTACAATGTCTCGGCGTAAACCAAAAAAATCTTTTCGACAGCCTTGGTGATCTTCCAACCTCCAAAGCTGGGAAGGTTTCTGCTTCTGGCCCCTCACCAATGCTTGGCAAGAGACCAGCGTACGAGCCAAAGGCTACAGGCAAACATTCTGCCAAGCCTGTCGATGATGCTGACTCCCTTTCAATCACGACCCGGGCCCGAGATTAGGGTTACCACGGCCAAACCCCAAGTCGCGATTACCATACTTACTCCCGTAAACCTCGCATTACCGAAGCCCATACGAGATTCACAAGGGATCTTACATATACCTGACAAATGTACACTTTTGCGGAAATATATACATACATTGACATCCAACTTTAATATGTACAAGTCCTTTACATCAAGTAAAGTTTACTTACACATCTCATTTCCTATTTAAATCAACCATGCATATTCAAATACAATGCATGTGATTACTATTTACATCAAAATGAATCTATTCAAAATGTTCATAAAACCTGCTAAACCGGTCGCCTCCGATTTACATCCACTCATTCAATCCTCCTGGAGGAACCGGATTGGTCTCCTCCGCTGGCGGAGCGGTCTCTGTACCACTAGAATGGGCAACTTGGCCTGTAATGTCATCAATAACACTGTGAACACGACGGTTCAACAATGTATACACAATTCTATGATAATCATATGTTTAGCAATTTTAAACAATTTATATCAATCCAATTCAATTCACTTCAATGCATATAGTTCTTCCCTGAAGGAAGCATTCAATTCATGTAGTTCTTCCCTGAAGGAAGCATTCAATTCATGTAGTTCTTCCCTGAAGGGAGCATTCAATTCATTATGTATACTTTATCAAGTATCTTTTCGTTGTCCTCTGGCATAGGCGGAAGGGCGCACTATTCACAACCCAGCCTGTAAAGGACTCATTTCATTTCAGTATTACTCACTTTATTAAGTGGCTTTTCAAATGTGTGGGATTTACCAGTGTCTTGATCAGAGATCACAGGCATCACCACGGAGCTCCGGAACGCTCCATCTACTACAGCAGACTTAATCTTTAGTTCATTACAGTGTTTGTTCACTTCAGTTCTTTTCTTTTCATTTCATTGCATTTCATTTCATTAATTCAACACATTATTCAATGGTAGCTCAACAAGGAGCATAACAGTAGTAGACGAGAGAGGACAAGCCAACTCAAGTCATAAACAATTAAATTTTTCCTAAAACAACATTCGGGTGAAACATTCATTATGCAATGTATGTGTTAGCCAGGGCGAGCTTCTCCAGTGGTAGGCACCTCGTCTCAACATCTAACAAAGTTTTGCTGACGAAATATATGGGTATGTGTTGTTTCCCTTAATCTCTCATCAAGGCCGCACTAACCGCATGTTCGAAAACTGCCTGATACAGTACTAGCTCTTCCCCTGGGCTTGGAATAGAGAGCACAGGGGGGGAACTTACATACTGTTTGATCTGTGCGAGAGCCTTGTCACACTGCTCGTCCCATACCTTCTCCGCCTTCTTTTTTAGAGCGAGGAACATTGGTCGGCATTTATCTGAGCTTCTTGATAAAAAACAATTCAGAGTTGCGAGCATACATGTTAAGCTTTGCACCTCCTTTCTCAAGCTGGGTCGCTCTAACTTCTGCATAGCCCGAATTTGGTCGTGGTTTGCTTTGATCCCTCTCTGCGTTACAATGTACCCCAGGAATTTTCCCAAGCTTAGGCCAAATGAGCGTTTCGAAGCGTTCAGCCTCAGTTTGTATCTTCGCAGGATGCTGAAGACTAACCACAAAGCTGCTCGTGTGTAGCCTTTTCCTTGCTTTTGACCACCATGTCATCAATATAGGCCTCTACCGTATTCCCGATCAAATCCTTGAATATCTTTGCCACCAGCCTTTGGTACATCGCCCCCGCATTCGTAAGTCCAAAAGGCATCCTTTTATAACAAAAGGTGCCTTTTGGTGTTATGAATGTTGTCTTCTTCTGGTTGGCCTCCTTCATTGAAATCTGGTGATACCCTCAGTATACATCCAAAAAGCTCATTCGCTCATGGCCCGCTGTGGAGTCCACAAGCTGGTCAAGTTTTGGGAGCGGGAAGCTATCCTTAGGACAGACCTTGTTCAGAGTGGTAACGTCTACACACACACCCCATTTTTTATCCTTCTTTGGCATGACCACCATATTGGACAACCACTCCGGATAATGTACATCTCTGATGACGTCTGCCTCAAACAACTTGTCAACCTCCTCGCACACTGCTATCCGGTGCTCTGAAGTGAGTTTTCTCTATTTCTGCATTCTTGGCTTCACCTTAGGGTCCACACCCAGCTTGGGGTTGATCACCTCGGGATCAACCCCCGGCATCTTGTGTGGAGTCCAAGCAAAAACATCTTAGCTTTGATTGAGGAACCGAACCAAGCTCTTTTGCTCCTCTTCGTCATCAACATCCCGACCATCCATTACCGCTCCGGATCTCCTCCATCCATTACAGTCCTCTTCAGCTCCTCTATTGTTGAGTCGGCCAGATCAGCATCTTGCTCTCCTGCTTCAAACCTGTTGGAAATTTATACTAAAAGCATACTTTTATGTATTTGTCTTTGACTAATTCATTAATTAGTACATTTTGTCTTTTCATCTAAATGAGATTTTGTATGGGCAAATAGTTACACTATTTATGATTATGTATGTGTGTGTCTTTTATTCAATAAAGTAGATAAGTTGGTGTGTAGAGTTCTACTTATACACGGAGGACTTATTTGCTGGTTCTTATAGAATATGAGTTGTTGTTCACAATCTAGATGGATTTGGACACACCATCGGTACGATTGTAGCATGATGTGTCAGTTTGCTTGTTTTAGCTGTGGGAAATGGTATAGTTTCGACTCATTATGCTAGTATGCTTTGTGTGTATTGAACATGACCGCTTTTGGGTTTATTGTCTTTATACTGACTATATAAGATGATTAACATCCAAATGGTTATTATGAGTGCTTGTACTCTTAATCCCGACATAAATAATAGACACATACATTTAGTGTTTGCCATTTTAATTTACAAAGGAGTGAGATCTTTTATGGGTCAATAATCTCAGTAAATTGGATGACTAAACTACATGTATAGTGCATATTAGTTTATTGACGGAATCCACGTCCCATACTTGAGATTCATGATATCCCCTTGATGAAGCTTTTAAGTTTTGATTATGTCAAACCCTGTAGGTGGACTTTGTGTCCGACATATCAAATAAGTTAAGTGTAAGGTCTCAAGCAATTATAAAGATAACGATCAAATATAGATGTCAATAATTATTTAATCGATGGATATCTAAAATATTAACTTGGGGAGATCAATAAGCATTTAATAACAAGAAGCTCGAAATATTATTTTGAGAATAAGGACAAGAGTGCAATTATAATTCTCTAGTGGGCTGAATTATAATTTATGGAACTAAGATTCTAATTAGGGTCGAATTAGGGTTTCTTGTTTCCATAAGAAGCCTATCATTATTTCCTTCTTAAGGTCCCTATTGTAGCCTATAAATATGCGCTATTGCTCTCTAGGTCAAAATACACAAGAGAAATCTCGTTTTGAAGAGCAAAGAGAATTCGCAGAAAAGGCCCACTCTTTGGTGCGAGTTCGAGCATAGAGGAATACAGTAGAAGATCTTGAGATTTTCAGGTTGGCGTAAGGCCGAGATCAAATCAGAGAGATCTCGCAGGTATGGTTTTTAATCACCTTAATCTAAAATTATTTCCGCAGTAATCTGTACGCAATATCTAGGGTTCCTGGCGGGAGTTCTTTTTCTAACAATGGTATCAGAGCTAATCTTGATATTGCGTATGGATTGAAGAAAACATTGTAAGATTGTAGGTTGCTGTAAAAGGCATGGTTTGCCTTTGCTGTAAGTAACCCTTGTTTTGCAGCGGACTATCTAACCTTTGTTTTGCAGCGACTAATCTAGGTATCATGGTTACGATGTGTGTATGTTATGTGAATGGATCCCATGAATTATATTCGTGGTTATTGTTTTATGTAATTTACAATTTTTATGGTGATGTAATTAGCTCGATCCCCGCCGGGCGATACCCCCGGATCCCCTTTGCGAAGCACATGTTTTATAGAAGTGGCAATCATGAAGACAAAAGAATCCTACTTGACCATGATAGCTAGGCTCCTTATGCTGGTTGTCTTTCCTTTTATGTGCTTGGATGTCTATTATTGTCATAACTTGCTACATATGATATTATACCTGTTTAATTATGTTTGGAATGGTATAGTAGTATAGATATGGTTACCCATTACTAATAGATTTTAAACTGGTCTTAATTAAACTGTTTTATAAGAACCCCCATTGTTAAATAACTAAGTGGGAGAGGGAACTTCTTAAGTTCCCACGGTTTCCATCATTGTTTTGTAGGAGATGTAATTGATTTATGTGTTGACCTTGGAGTCTTCCTCCTAATCAGATGAGTTAATTATGGAATCTCCAGTACAAAATTCCATATGTAATTGATTTATGTGTTGACCTTGGAGGCATGGTTTGTTGCCTTGATAGTAGAACTAAAAGGTTATGTCCTATCTAAACAAAATAAGTATGGTACTTGTCTTCACATCGAGGCATACTATACATTGATGTTTTAGATTGCTGTCAGATTCTTTTATTAATTGGCAGAGGGAGCCATTTTCCTTTTATTTGAATCCAAAGATTTTTTTTGCCCATCATAATTTGTTGATTATGTAAATCTCAGGTTTTAAGATGGGGGGTTTCAATCCACTTGTTGTTTCAGCAGGCTTGTCTTGGCTGTGGAAAACGGTATAGTTTCGACTCATTATGCTAGTACGCTTTGTGTGTATTGAACATGACCGCTTTTGGGTTTATTGTCTTTATACTGACTATATAAGATGATTAACATCCAAATGGTTATTATGAGTGCTTGTACTCTTAATCCCGACATAAATAATAGACACATACATTTAGTGTTTGCCATTTTAATTTACAAAGGAGTGAAATCTTTTATTGGTCAATAATCTCAGTAAATTGGATGACTACACTACGTGTATGGTGCATATTAGTTTATTGACGGAATCCACATCCCATAATTGGGATTCACGATATCCCCTTGATGAAGCTTTTAAGTTTTGATTATGTCAAACACTGTAGGTGGACTTTGTGTCCGACATATCAAATAAGTTAAGTGTAAGGTCTCAAGGAATTATAAAGATATCGATTAAATATAGATGTCAGTAATTATTTAATTAATGGATATCTGAAATCTTAACGTGGGGAGATTAATAAGCATTTAATAACAAGAAGCTCGAAATATTATTTTGAGAATAAGGACAGCAGTGCAATTATAATTCTCTAGTGGACTGAATTATAATTTACGGAACTAAGATTCTAATTAGGGTCGAATTTGGGTTTCTTGTTTCCAGAAGAAGCATATCCTTATTTCCTTCTTAAGGTCCCTATTGTAGCCTATAAATATGCACTATTGCTCTCTATGTCAAAATACACAAGAGAAATCTCATTTTAGAGAGCAAAGAGAATTCGCAGAAAAGGCCCACTCCTTGGTGCGAGTTCGAGCATAGAGGAATACAGTAGAAGATCTTGAGATTTTCGGGTTGCTGTAAGGCCGAGATCAAATTAGAGAGATCTCGCTCGTATGGTTTTTAATCACCTTAATCTAAAATTATTTGCACAATAATCTATATGCAATATCTAGGGTTCGTGGCGGAAGTCCTTTTCTAACAAGACCAACCTGACTCTGATTGCTATTTTTGGTCAGCCTTCTTGCTGGCACATAGGCCTTCTCCATCTGCCCTTTTCGCTTTTCCTTTGATTGCCGCAACCAGACAGCTTCTGGATGCCGCCTGATCCCCTTTGATCTCCATGGTTCCTTTCAGCGTCGGGAAGCAGATCCTCTGGTGATGAATCGATGGCATCGCCTTCATGCAATGAATCCACGTCCGCCCCATAATGGCGTTGTAGGGAGATGGTACATCTACTACCAAAAACTCTGTATCGAGGCAGATGGGACCTGCGCCGACCTGCATGGTTATCACACCCATCGGGTGCATTGCCTGCCCACTGAACCCGAACAGAGGTATCGAGGTCGGCCTTAGATTTGAGCACTTCATGCCGAGCTTAACAAATGGCCTGGCGTACATGATTTCAGTTAAGCTTCCTGGATCTATGAGCATCCTTTGAACATCGTACTCCTATACTCATAGAGTTAGTTCTAGGGCATCGTTGTGGGGCTGGCTCACATCCCGCAAATCTTCATCTGAGAACGAGATTTTTGCTTTCCTTCGCACGGACTTGTTGACGATGCTCGGTTTGATACTCATTTGGTGCACCTCTTTCAAGTGCGCGACCATCTTTCTCTGGGTTCTGACGGATTGGGTTGTCACTTCCGCTGGATTTATTGCTCCATGCATCACGTCAATTACCCCAACAGGTCCCCCTTATTTGGCAACATTTTTTATCTCTTCACGGTCTGAGCTTCCCTGGTTCTTCTTTGCGCGTGTATCTTCCACATATTCCTTCAAGTGGCCCTCCTTCACCAGGTCTTCCAGATGTTGTTTGAGCATCCGATAATTCTCCGTTAAATGGCCGTTCTCCTAGTAGTAAGAGCACCAGAGGTTGGGATTTCGGCGTCCGGGGTTGCTCACCATCTTTGGAGGCCTTTTGAAGTAAGGTTTGTCCTTGATATGCGTCAGGATCTTGTAGATTGGGTCCTCGAAGATTGTAAATACCCCTTCAAAAGCTGCTCTTGTGGGTTTGGTATGACCTATTTTTCTATCGAAACTTTCTCTGAACTCCCTTTTTCTTTTCCTCCTGGATCCCTCTTCCATCGAGCCTTGGCTCAGGTGCTCCCATGTCTTCTTCCAGTATGATGAACTCTTCGATCCATTCCATAAACTCTCCTTGTGTGGATGGGGACCATTTTGTCAACGATTGGTGAAGCTGACTCTCCTTCGGCAGCCCGAGCTTAAAGGTGCCCACAATTACTTGCTCGTTACTCCCTCCTACCTCATTATAGAGGCGCCAGTAGCGAGCGTTGAACTTCTTCAGGCTCTCCAAGCTCTGCCCCTTAAGAGATAGCAACGCTCCAATGTCCTTGGGCTGCTTGGAATTTGTTACGAAATGGGTAACGATCGAGAAAGTTCCTAAAAGCTGCAGATCGATCTCGTCTTTAGGCGGGAGAACCATTTCAAGGCCAGGTCTCCTAAGCTCGATGGGAAAACCTTGCACATCAGCAGCTCATTCCCTATCCACAATGCCATGGAATGTTGGTAACGCTGGATGTGGTCGGCAGGATCGGAGGTTCCATCATAGACCCTCAGCTTGGAGATGGAGAATCGCCGAGGAGGTTCCGCTTTCTCTGTCTTCTCTGAGAAAGGAGATTGAAAATCTTGTGCATTTACCAGGTACCTTGCTCAGGTCAGATTCTCTTGAAGGGGCTTCTGGTTTGCTAACACCCTCTTAATAAGGGCATGCACATCCTCCTCGGCAAGTGCTCGTGGGGGTGTTTTCTTCCTTAGAGCTTCTCCATCCTTAATGCATCATGCTCGGACTTCGGCTTCTTCTTCTTTTTACGGTCGGGAACTTGATGTCCTGCTTCCTTTGTCGCCTATTCTCACTTTAGCTTGGGTCCGCCAAGCTTTCGACTTGGAATGGTGGCTCCTAGGCTCTCGCTCAACTGTGCGACCTCGGTACTCCATTCTTTGCGTCTCACGAGCATTTTCCGAGCTCAGGGAGCATCCCTACTCTCCTTTCGTAGCCTCCAGTTCTAGAAACAAGTAGTTGATTTTTTCCTGCGAGTTTGTTCTAGTCGGGCATATGTGTCCCGTAGCGAGGCATGTCTTGGGAGGCCATGACTTTGCCTCTGGTGGGTTTTCCCATGCAATTTATCCACGGACAGTGAGATTATTACACGGCTCGGGTCGGCGCGGTAGATTTCTGATCGGATCCGTCCTTTCTTGTCTGCAGAAGGGACGGTCCAGTCACTTTCAGTGCATGGGACATATTCAAAATCTGCCCCATCGGAGGGGTTGGTCAAAGGGTCTTTTCCTGACCATTCTCGCCGCCTCCTGATATGGGCTTCCTCCACCTGAGATGGAGGTCATCCAATCTGAGGCTGCGATCCTAGATTCTGCTCTTGATCTGCTACTTCTCTCAACAAGAAGAAGCGTCAATGGGTTATTTCCCTTCTTCGCTTCCCACAGACGGCGCCAATTGTAAAGTCAATTTTTGTCCAGATTGGAGATGGATAGGTCAGCTCTACCTATCACAATTATGTCAATCTTCCTTCTTCTCTCCGTCAGGATTTTCTGAATTGGCCCCTGTTTCAAGACCAAACACTGTGAAGGTTCGGTCGGATGGTCCGACCGAGAACCCTTCGATGCCAAAGTCAGTGATAGATCTCAATTATATTTTTAGTACAAATTCAGTGTGTAACCGGCCGTACCTTTCTCCTTAGATACTTTCTTCTTTTATGCGATCCTCCCCTGGATTTTTGGTGTCTGTTAACACACGATCTAAACCTCCCCATCATGGTGACCTAGGCGAACATGGCTCTTCATCGTGGGATCCTTCCTTCAGTTACGGTCTTCCCTTTATTTCTCTCTTCCTTAGATTTCTCCTGCTCCTCATCCCACGATGCCTGGCATCTTCCCCCTTATGGCACGAGTCGAGAACATGGCCCATGTTCAGGGGGTGTCTCATCCTCACTTCCACTCTTTCTTATTCTCCTCTATCACCTGTCTGGGCCCTGCTTCACTTGGGCCTTCTAGCAACTAATCCAGCCTTTTGGGATGAGGCCCTCTGTGGGCTCAGATTCGTTTCGTAGGTCGGACCTGGCCTGGCTCTAGCCCACTCACAATCTATTTAAATTCACCACCAACCGCCCACCCCATCCCCCACACCCCCCCCCCCCCCCACACACACACACACCCACCCACCTACCTTGATAGCCCAACTCCCACAACCAACCCAAAGGTCCCCTAGACCAGCAGAACAAGGTCCAGATTTATCTGCCATACCACTAATCGATGCTCAAAACATTGTTCTCCCCAACATCCCCCCTCACAGCCAACAAAAACCATCAACCAAATGGACCACCAGCCCTGGCTCCTTTCCAAAAAAAGCAGCTGCAATAACACCCAAATCTTCAAGGCCCAAGGAAGTTTCCCCCCTTCTTAATGATCTGCCATATGATGTTATCATAGAAACACTTCAAAAAACTTTAACACCATCCATCAATATTTCAAATCCTTTCTCCATACTAGAGAATTGCTCCTTGGCAGACCCAACCATCAATCCTAGTCTCTATGGCAACAACTTACAGTCCATCTTAGAAGGGAACTCTTCAACAGACCCCCCTCCAGGTTTTGAGTAGCACTCAGAAGTATCAAACACAATGGCTTCCCAAGCTGTAGGAGAAACAAATGCACAGCCCATCACTCCAAAAACAACACCCACAGAAACTCACCTGGGGTCTTCAGTAATTGTGGAACCTCAAATCCTTTTACAGGCAACATCATGCTCTACTCAATTACTTCTTCAAGATACTTCACATGCAGGGAAAAATAAACAAATAGCGAAAGGGAAAAAATCTCAGCTGGCTCCACCTAGTGGCCCGATCACAAGGAGGTCTACAGGCAATACCACCTCCGCCAGCTTTCCCCCATGATAATAGTCCTCTACTTGAACTATAGGGGTATTGCCAATAACCCTACTAAAAGAGCCTTGGCAAATATGGTCCGCAATCACTCTCTAGATCTAATTCTCATTTCAGATCCAATGACAACCTTCTCCTCCACTCAATCCTTGAAAGTTGGCACCTTTGGGTTTGATACCTTCCACTCCAATGCTCCCCATTTGGCTTGCGTAAACCTCTGAGGCATATCCAAATCCACCCACTATCTCTCAACCACCATCTTTGACTCTTCCTCTCAGCATTTAACAATGCTTCTCCAAAACCCAATCTCAAGTCTATCCAATCTCATAACAGGTGTTTATGGAGCCAACAACCCGACCCTCAGTAAAGAACTATGGAATCAGCTCATTGACACTTCCTTAACCACCCTACCATGGTGTGTACTACGGGACTTCAATGCCACCCTAAATCATGTAGAAAAGCTAAGCCTTAGTCACTCCAACCCATCCTCCCTCAAAGATTCCCAATCCACTGTCTTGCAACTAGCCTTCAAGAAACACAGTACTCAGGGAGCATATTTACTTGGTCAAAATAATAGACTAGGGCTCTTTAATGTCACAGCTAGCTTGGACCTAGCCTTAGTCAATGCTCATTGGCTTCACTACTACAGAGATCCCATAACTCATCACCTTGCCAGAATTTCCTCTGACTATAGCCCAATCCTTTTGGATCATAAAATATCTTCCCCTGCAACCACTACCCCCTTCAAGTTTGAAAACAAATGACTCCTCCATCCATCCTTCTTAGAAGTTGTACAATCTGTCTAGGATACTCATGTAGCAGGGACTCCTCAATTCATTCTTACACAAAAACTGAAGCTTTTGAAGCAATAACTCAAACAATGGAGTAATTAAGGACACCTTTGGCCAAATTCAATAGAATATCAATGCAGCAGAGGCTACTGTATTGCAATGCCGACAGCAGCTTGATTCAAGTCCTTCAAACTCGCTCAGGAAGCTCTCCTTTCACCAAATCTAGTCCTTCATGAAGCTCTAAAAGCCTAAGAAATCCACTGGAAGCAGAGATCTAGAATTGCTTGGCTGAATAAGGGAGACCAAAACACAAAGTTCTTCCACCAATCAACCAAGGCTCGGAGCTCCTTTAACAGAATTAGTCATATCTTTATTGATGGAAGGAAAACAGTGGATTCAACTACTGTCCAAGCCAATGCAATGGAGTTCTTCACAAACCTCTACAAACCTCATGAAGGCCAACCAAATCTTCTTCTATTTCAATTAGAAAGCCCAAACATCTCGAACTCAGAAAACTCTGATCTCATTTCAATGCCCTGAGAAGAAGAAATCAAAAAAGCAGTATTTGCTCTAAAAAAAAAAAGCAGCTCTCCCGGCCCCGATGGATTCAATGGAGTCTTCTTCACCTCAACTTGGAGTATAATTGGAAAATCTGTATCCTAAGCAGTTCAACATTTCTTCCAAACCAAAAAAATCCTAAAAGCCTCCAATGCATTCTTTCTGGCCCTCATCCAAAAAAAAAAAAAAATCCCCTGAACTTCTCATAAAAAATAATATCCAAAATCCTAGCCTCTAGACTTACCAAAATTCTGCCATCCATCATTTCTCCTCATTAGGTAGCCTTCATCCAAGGAAGGAACGTCCAACACCACCCTGGCCTAGCTTTTGAGCTTTTGCAGAAGCTAAAGTCCAACCTCAGCAAAGGATCCCTACGCCTCAAGCTAGACATCTCCAAAGCATTTGACAAGTTGAATTGGTCTTTCCTTTTCACAACTCTAAAATTCTATAATTCCTCAGATACTTGGATCTCCTTGATCAAAGAATGAATTTGCACTACTAAGGGATCTATCCTTATAAACCGTATTCCTCAAGGCTTTTTTAGCTCCTCATGTAGTCTTAGACAAGGTGATCCTTTCTCCCAATACCTGTTTATCATAGTTGAAGGAATTCTAAGCCTCCACCTGATGGACTCGGCTTCTCTTCGGTCCTGTGGCTATCGGGGTCAGCAAACATGAGAGTCTGTGGGGTCCAACCCTTTCGTGCCCGGGGGGCGGAGAAAAGCGAGCTCAACATTTTGTGTACAGGTATGTCAGATTTTCTACTCTACTGGAATTTAGAAGTGGTGGTCTGGAGATCCACCTTCACAAGTAGAAAAGAAAATTAACTTTTTTCTAACTTTCATTGCACATATATTTAAGAAAAGAGACATGGTTTGCCGTGAAAAGCGATTTTTCATTTGTTTGCTGTGAAAGGCGATGTTTTTACCGTGAAAGGCGATTTTGCTGTAAAAGGCGATTTTGCCGTAAGAGGTGATTTACGATTCTCATCAAAATGTAAAGACACGAGTTGTGATTTTTTGTCTCTTTAGAAAAATACAAATTACAATGAAAAGCAAGAAAGGGAGATCTGACTTCTCAGGAGATTGTGGGGACTCGTTCAGATTGACAGTCGCAAGTCATGTATGGACTTCGCCGTCATCCTTTAGATGAGAACAGAGGACGCTTTGATTTGCTTGGCTTGGCTTGGACCTCAGATTTTTAGAGGATAAAGACCAAGAGAAGGTCTTATATCCAGTAAAAAGCTGAGTACACGAGCTGAAAAGCCACGTCCAGCCATGTGGATAGAAGGAAAGGACCTTCGGAGGGGGTGGCCCCCCCCCCCCCCCCCAAGGGACTTCGGTCACCTTGTGGTGTTTGTTGCAGAGTCTCTTCAACAGAGGAGAGGTTGTTGTAGTAACTTTTGCAGAAGGATTCGATCCCGATGGATTTTTCGATCTTTCTCTGGACTAATTTCGATTTTTCTGGCCCGTTGTCCTTGAAATGACCCCCCTTTTATAGGCTTTGGTGGCCATTAGGAGGGTTTATGGGATTTTAATGCATTAAAGCCACATGATGGGAGGAGTTACAAGTTTTTAATTTATTATTTTGTAACTCCTTTTTCTTGGCTTCTGATTGGTCGATGGAGAATAATGGATATTTAATTGCCTTTAAGCTCCATGATGAGAGGAGGTACATGGTTTAATGCCATGATTACTTGGCCTTGCAACTCCTTTTTCCTTGCTTTTGATTGGGCCGTCCAAAATAATGAGTTAATGACCGCATTAATTTGTCATAAAATGGGTCATTTAATTGCATTAAGTGGTCGCCGAGGAATTTGAAGAGTCGCGGGTAGCGCCGCGTCTTTTGGAATTCTTCTTGCGATGTAGGAGGCTTGATCGGCGATAGATCTTCATGTTGATCGATGTCGGATGACCATACAATTTCAGATATTGATAGATACCAGTGGGCCGGCAACATCTGTCCTGTCGATTTCTCGATCGATAGGGTAGAAAGTGTGTTTTCTTGGTCGGTCGGTTGGCGATTTCGAAGCATCTGATGACGATCCAGTGATTCCAGCGGTGGATCTGTGATGTTGACGAAGATCAACGGATTTCGTGCCCCGAAAATCAGTTTTTGGGAAAATCGCAGGGGCCAAACATCTTGAAACTCAAAATATTCCCAAAAAATGGGTTTTCCATGGTCACCGGCGACCGTGCACCCATGGTCGCCGGCGACCATGGGCCAAGGTTGCCCGTGACCATGGGGATTTTTATTTATCCCTTTTGGTTACCAATTTTCGGCCGTTTCTCTGTTTTTTCTGATTCTTTTTTCTCCGGTATTTTTCTTGACATTTTTGCACATTTATTGGCTTGATTTCTCTGAAGAAAACTTGATGAGAAGCCGTGCAAATCAGAGTGCAAAGTTTCCGATTTTCCGGAAAAGTCGAAGGCCTTATTGTCGATTTGCCGTCAGAAGCCAAAACTGGGTCAAACGATGTCGGAATGACCTGAAATTTGAGGTGAAGTCTCCTGAGTAATAAATAAGACCAGCCATAGGGTTTTGTTTGAGTTTTGAAGCCGTGTGGGGTCTCATCGCAAATAGACTTGATTTCGCCGCGAGGAAGATGTTGCACTTTGATGTACGGTCAACCGATGTCCGATTGTCCTAAAATTTGACAAGGAGCCTATTGAGTTATTTTAAGACGATTCACTAGCTCCGATTTTGATGTCAAGGTCCCGGGGAGCTCCGCCACCGGGAGGCATGATTTTGCTTCCAAGAGTCAAAGTTGGGCCAAATGTTGTCGAAATGACCTGAAACTTGACAAGTAGCCCTTTGGAAGTATCTTGGAACCACCCATGTGCTTTGTTTGATGAGTGATGGCCTCGGTGGATCCCACCGCTGCGAGGCTTAGTTTTGTTGTTTGAGGGTTAATGGAGGGTCAAACGTTGTCGGTTCGACCTGAAATTTGACACAGCCTTTTGGAAGTATTTTGAGACTATCCATAGGCCCTGATCGAAGACCTGATGTCTTTGGTGCCGTTGCCGCCGGGAGAGCTGACTTTACTACAGCTGTTTCCTTTTTTGGCCAAACAATGTAGGAATGGCCTGAAATTTGATGTACAGCCTTCTAGTGACACTTTGAGTCCAACAATGTGCTCTGTTTTCTGGATCAGGGTCTTTGGCTTTACCGCTGCCAGGAGCTCCTATTCAGCCGCTGGAAGAGTGAAGTTAGGCCAAATAATGTCGAAATAGCCCTAAACTTCATCTGTACTCTTCTTATGGCTGTCTTGAAAGATCTTGTAGTTTTTGTTTGATTCTGACAAGATTTGATGTTTGGAGTAACAGTGCCTGTTTGTGGTAGGATGCGACTTCATGTGGCTTTTTTTATGCTGAGAGTGTATGAAGAGGCAAAGTGACATTTTTTTTTGTGTCAACACCACCTTCACAATCTCCAACTCCAAGTGATCCTCCATCCCCTCTCCTTAGTTTTATCAACTCCCTGACACCTCCTCTATGCATACGTCATCATCATTTTCACGAAAGGGTCTACCTCTAGTGTTACTACCCTGCACACCCTCCTTCATCAGTACCAATCCTCATCAAGTCAATTCTTCAACCTTTAAAAGAGTCAACTATTGTTAGGGAAATGCGGTAACAGAAGAAAAAGTAGGATTAGCTCAATTCTAGGAATTCAAGAGTCCTCAGCCCAACTTAAATACCTTGGAATTCCAATTGTCTTTGGCACTTCAAAAATACATCATTTCCTCGCTTTGATAGACTCTATCAATGTTAGATTGGCAGCTTGGAAAGCAAAGTTCATCTCTTTTGCTGGCCGCCTGATCCTTATCAAGCATGTCCTCTGTAGTATTCCAATCCATCTTGCTGCCACTATGCCCATCCCATCTTCCATCAGTAAAGAGATATAAAGGATGATGAGGCACTTCCTCTGGTCTGGGAATGCTACAGTCTCAAAGATCAACTATGTTAAGTGGGAAACAGTATCTCTTCCTAAGGAGGAAGGTGGCTTAGGTATTAGGAAAATTTCTGAAGTCAATGAGGCAGCCTTCATTAAGTTACGATGGCAAGCATCCACAGCTAATTCTCCTTGGGCCTGCTGGTTCAAGAACCGTTACTTCAAAGATAGCTCAGTTTGGAGCCCTGCAAACACTAAGTATGGCTCATGCATATGGAAAAAATCCGCAGACTAATCCTAGCATCCAAAGAGGAAGCTCCTGGATCGTCACCTAAATTTCCCTGAAGACCAGCGTCTAGCCTTTCTTGATCTATCAAGCAGGATCTTGGCTAATCCCTTCCTACCTCCCTTCAGACATCTGTAGCAAGCTCTCCTCAGCCATCTCCCTCCTCTCCCCAATTCTATCAGACAAAGATATTTCTTCATGGAGAGAGTCTCCAGACAGGCAACTATCTCTGAAGGCAGCATGGAACCTCATCAGATCAAGAGCCCCAAAGCTTCATTAGCCTAGTCTCATCTGGAATGGAATCTCCCAATACAAAACAAGCTGCTTCAGATGGCGTCTGATGCACAATAAAACACCAACTGAGTAATGCCTCAAACGTATGGGCTACTCTCTAGCTTCCAGATGCATTCTTTGATGTAAAGAAGAAGACTCTGTTGATCATGTCTTCTTCTCCTGCGATCTAGCAAAATCTCTATGGAGATGGATACTCATTGTAGCCAGCTCACAAACCCCCATTTCTTTCTCTGCTTCTTCAATTTGGCTGACTCTCACCAGAGGTAATGACAAAGAAGGAACCAAATTAATGGCAGCAATCTTCCTCAGTGTTTCCCATGCAATATGGAAGGCCATAAATGTAGCCACCTTTGAAGCGATCAGCTCCCCCTTCAACCAAATCAAGATCCACCTTCAAGAAACCTCTCCTTCACTCTGCAGAAAATTGTAAAAACTTATAATAGCCCTCAACTCATGTCACTCACCCTCCAATTGGGAATTCCTCATCGGCAACTCCATCTAGATCAGGATTCAGGATTTCAGCCTTTTTGAGCTTCAAGCAATCTCTTCCTTCGCTAGCTTTCCTCCAACTTTAGGTCTCTTTTTGTATCTTGAGATGTAGCTATTTTTCGGGGTTCAATTAACCCATGTTTTCTTCTTTTTTCTTCTTTTGCAATACAATTACCCATATCGCGAAAAAAAAATCTATCTAATCACATCATTCACTAATGGGCCAACAATCAACTCAAATATACGGAGGGCGAAAGCTTTATTAGAATGGTCAAATTATTAGATTTTAACACTTTCCTTCATTATTGAATAACAAAGTATAATACTTCATACTAACATCTGCTAAAAAATGAATTACAGGAAAAGGCCACAGTAGCGAGTCAGTCAATAATAGAATTTTATTGAAAGATTTAGTTTCAATAGTAGAGAAGGAGTAACTGAAGTAAACTATCTATCATTGATAACTTCTACTTGATATTGTGCATCATTTTTATTTATGTCTATAATATAAAAAATCACATTTTATTCTACATGTCTATATGTAAAGTATGTTGCAATCAAAGCTACATTAACAATGTTGCACATAGATAGACCATTATCATACATCTCTTGTACTCGGTGGGATAGAAAACTTGATGCAACAGTAAATAATGGTCGATGCAACATTGTAATTACCTTACACAAGCAACCAAGTTAAAGTATATGATTATTAATCCACAAATATCAAATATTAAATTTAATTTATATTTTAAATAAATATATTAGATTTTATAGTATTTAAAATTTAAAATTGTAGGTAATTTGCAGCAATAATAGTCATGGATCACACTGCATATGCAACCTTTTTGCCACAAGACAATGTCGTTAAGAAATTCATAATGCAACAGACGAAGTATTTGAAGAAAATGTTGCTAAGGTAATGCAACTATATTTATATATTCCAATCTGTTATTTTAACCATATCCTAAATACATCATAGCTAGATTCTAATTACATATTTCTTTATTTTATAAATTGATTTATAACATATTTTGCAGGATAATTGGTATGACCATTTTGCAACTCAAATTGATAAAGCATTGTGGTAACAATATTTGTTTCATCTGAAGATAGGCTCAAACATGAACAAATCGACTTTGGATAATGGGATTCCAATAAAAAAAACTGAAAAAAAATAAACATCAATCATGAGGCAAATTTCTTACTATCACATATAGAACATTGTAATTCTTTTTATAAATTTATTATTAACATATATACTTTTAAAATGGCCATTTCATTCTACTAACTTATTCTTTATTTTCTCTGCAATATTGTGGATGAAAGATAACGACGCCACTCCAGTCATTGGGACAAGTATTTAATGTAAACAATTGGGAATTCAAGACATTGCTACAATGTCTAGGCCTGGAACCAGTGGATGAAGGAAGCATTAATTGTTACATTTTTTTTCTAAAATATGTTGAATTGATCATCATTTAAATGACTTGGATAAATAACTAACTTATTTCTTATTCAACTTTTTATTTGAAACTAAATTCATTAATTATTCTTTTGTATTAACTTAGTTTAATTAAAGATTCTTTTTTATTACATTAATATAGTATGATGTTATTGTAAAATTGGAATTGTGCCACAGTGTCTCTATGACACTGACTCATTAGTAGTATTAAATAACAAGGTAAAAACTGAAATACTTATTACTATTATTGTTGTTGTTGTTGTTGTTGTTGTTGTTATGATTATAGGGCCGGACTAAGCATGCCTTTATTGCTAGTTGTATCTTATACTAAGGGTATAAAGAGCATCGACTGGTTAGGAGACCAAAACATTCATCCCAAAACTTCTCTCTGTTTTCATGAATGATAATAAATGCCACAAGATATGAAAGGCGAGAAAAATGAAACAAGAAAATTTTGTTCTAATTGTCTTACAGGCTGGTGAGGTTCCAGCTCCCTATGAAGCTCGGTATGGTTCCATTAAATGGACTATCAGAAGCCCGCCTGAGATCACACGTAATTTTTGTCATGGTCAATATATCCTTCTAAAGAACCAAATAGTTGAACTTACACAGAAAAAAAAAAAGAAGTTCAAAAAGTTTTACACTATCTTCAAGTTTACTAGGTTGGAGAATGTTGACGGAATTTCACCACCCACTCCAGAACTGTCCATGTTACTGTCGAAAGTAAACAAAGTTCATTGGTTCAACTGCAAGATCTGACATCTTTCATAGAACAATCAGCAATTGTTCACAATCATAAGACAAATACATATGTAATTAATGTATAAATTATGTTGGGATATTTATGATATGAATACATATGTTGCTTAGTAGAAAAGATTGTGTTGATCAGATAAGATTTTTCTGTGATGTCTTTCATTGATTATCTCCCTCATTGAACACTACATTCTAGTGTAGAATTTCAATACAGTCAACTACATGAAATTTAAATATTTAAGTTTATAGACTGTATTGAAATTCATGTAGTTGACTGTATTGAAAAGATGTCTATGAGTTGATGATACTACAAATATCATCAGAAAATTGTGAACCTAATACCCACATTACAGTAGAATTCAATTGAAGTGCCTATTATACTTATGTCAAATGTAACTGTGGGTCCGGTGGCCATAGACAACCAAACAAAAGTGACCGCATCAGGTTGCTTGGGTGGCACTGTGCTGATTCAATCATGGGTCCGCCAGTGGGTGTTTTACTCCTTGAACATTTATCATATTTTCAACTTTCTATGAGAAAAAAAAATGTTTTGTATAGGAGACAGACTATACCTTTTTTTTGGGTCTTAATTCTCATGTTTAGACGTGTGGCATTTCATGTGTGACCATTCATCATGTAGGATATAAGACGGATGGGCCATAACCGAAACCTCAGACTAATTGGACAATCTAATGAATCATCAAGGGCACGGGCACATTTTAGAAATAAATGGACGGCCAATATAAATTTCTTTTCCTAGCCATGACAAACAAATCAATGGATTGTTGTGATCTGATACATCCAAAGTATGGACTATTCGGTGTTTGATTCAGAACTAACATGTCCATGTGTGGCATCCTGTTATACTAAGTAGCTTATCTGGATAACAAACCAAGGCAAGCAACAAGGGAAGGTGAAAAAGGGAAAGCAATTATAGTATTTCTCTAGTATAAAAGACAAAAATAACAAAGTTGGAACTTACAGTTGTTCCAGATTTACCAAATTGCCAAGCTCAGGAGGGAGTGACCCATTGAAGTTATTGGAGGCAATACTACTGCACATACAGACATGCATAATAAATAAATAAATAAACTGTAAAGTAAAAGGAAGTGACTTCTCTTCAAGAGGATCGACCTGTCTATTTTATGTTCTTTCTTCTTCTTTTTTTTTTTTTATTAATTTTTTAAAGTCCCACATCACCATGCTATGGGTATAGCCAAATTCCTTTCTCCTCTCCATACAGATTTAATAACATCTACTGCTTTTCCAGTACGATGCTTATCTGCATTTTAAAATTATAAATATAGCAGAGGTTTTGGGGTTCACTACTATACATATAAAAGGCTTTAGCCTTTAGGATCAAGGTATTAGTAGAAAAACATGTCTTTTAGATATTCCTAACTGTATAATTTAAAGCCATCAAATAGATGGTCAAGCAATGAACTATTTTCTTCCATCTATTTTGTGGGCTTGATTGGACAGTTGGAAATGTTTAACAGACTTGATTTTTATTTTTACTCTCAAAGACAGTTGTATCTGGTAGGTCAGTGGCCACAACAAACTTTGCCACTATCCTAAAACAGAAAAGATGACACAGATGTAACGTAAAAGACATCCTAGTTTATATGTAGCCCACCTGGATATGTCCCTCACAAGGGAAGGGAGAATAAGGTTATGATGGTGTGGAGCCCAGGTTGGACAAATATCACTCTAATCAGATAACTCTAACTCATGATTTTAGGGCCTCAAAATTTAATGATTTTATAAGTGTTTGTGACTCAATCCAATGGAAGATGATGGTTGGATTTGCCTCAAAATGGAACGAGTGCCAATTCACACCACTGAGGGAGTGGATTATTCTCTGCAGTAATTACTGAGATTAAGGCTCAAACATTTGGGACCGATGGTTTTGTTATCCAGACCATAGACTTCATATGCTTCATCATACGCTGGAATGAATTTTGGGCCTCATATTCAAGCTTTGGTCTCACCCTCAGGCCTGACAGTAAGAACTGAGCCTCACCCATTACCTAAGTACTTGACAATTCATGTAACAAATGCTGATGGGCCAATAGTTTCAGCATAATGGATTGGGTTGGAGATGGCTAGAGATGGTCCAGCAGTTGAGCCCAAAGCCTAGTTATTATTCATTGGTGACTCTTCAGTAGTAACGCTGGATGATGGGATATTGAGCTAAGATCTACTGCATGAAAGACGAGGAGTCTCCTTTTTCTACTAAATCCTACTTATATAAGAAATCTAAGTATTCTAAGGGGGTGTTTGGAAACCATATATATCTAAAGATTTTAATAGCTATATTAATATAATTTACACACCTAAAAACTAAGTGTTTGGATAACTTAGAAAGTATAATACTATCTCACTTTCTTATAAAAACCTTCATATTATAATATTCAAGTATATGCTGTATAAACCAATCTTTCGTTAAGAAAACTAACCAAAACAAGGGTTGCAAACATGAGTGAAAGTTTATGACAAACTACTACCATGGTGGCCCACTATATTTTTTTAATATTGATGGTTTCTATAGGAATCCTACTATGACTCTCAATATTAGACGGGTCTTTTATGTAGATAAATTTTATTTGGGTCCCACAGCCCTGTGATAATTGTATAGTTTCTTTATTGATTATTAATATTAGGTGGGTCTTACAAATATCATGATTATGTGGGTTCCACATCCCTGTGATAATTACAATTCCTACCATGATTATGCCCATTAATGCCCCCACTAGTGATTACTATAATTAGCTTAGTTAATGTGACCGTTAACATCAAATGGGTCCCACATTGGTTTTTCATAAATGAATTTTTCAATGATGTCTAACACTCGATAGGGCTCTCTGTTATAATCACCATTGGATGTGTTACATTATGGTTATTAACATTTGGTGAACCCGCATTGATTAAATAACATTGCTCATGGTTTTTAATATTTAGTCTAATGATTTTCTAATCAGATGGGCCCTACCATGGTTACCAAGATTAAATCACTCTAGTGTGACTACTAGTTAATAGGTTTCCATAATTGGGTCCATCATCCTTTTTTCTCTATTCATTTATTGTTTCGATGCATCATCTAATGAAAATTTTATAAATTGCTATACACATTAAAGATATAGTGAAATTTGTAGAAATTGCCAAGCACCATAAATGACACAATATTATAATATCACACTATTTTATTCTGTGATAATGAGAATCTTACAATATTCAGATTTGGGGATATTATGTTCTTCCTTTATCCAAAGTCCTCCTAAAGATCTATAAGATAAGTAATCATAAGTAACCCAAGTCAAATTAAACCCAATCAAATTAGATTTAAACTAAGAAAGGAATATTCTAAAAAAATTACTAATCTAATTGGGTCCTACTAGATAATTTCACCAGCATTACCACTTCGGAGATGTGCCCAAATCAGCTATGACTCTAGCAGTCCCTCTCAACACTGACTCGCTGCTCATTACGTTGAGTTGCCATTGAAAGCCTAAGAACTTTGGAAATTACATCCCTTTTCTGAAGGTGTCCACTTATTGCATCTTGCCACTCCTCAATTCGTTGTGCAGCATAAAAAAAATGTAAGATCATGACCTTGAATAATTATTATTACTTAATTAATTATGATTATTGATTATTAATAGTTTGTTATATTTAGCAAAGAGTGTTTAGTTTCTAGTTGGGCATATTTAGAGGTTTTAGTGATGTCTCAAGTGCGTTGGTCGTGAACTAACCAAGTTTGCGGTGAACTAGGACCTATTCTTAAATTCTAGGAGAGTTGAGGAGTTCAGTTTGAGGTTGTTTAACTAAGTCAAAATGTTAAGATGATGCCTAATAGAGTTTTGGGGAGTTTCGTGAGCTTTCGGATTAAGTTCGATACTTAAGAGGGCTTAGTTTGAATTTCGGAAAAAGATGAAGGGTATTTTCAAAATTTCCAAAAATTCTCAATTTGGGTTCAACAAATAGATAAAATTATCCTTAACAACTTTCGTGTTCAACTCATGTTTATTTGATATTCCAAAACACCTTATTTCTTCAATTCACTCTCATTGGAGACATAGTTGTCATTTTGTAAAAGTTGAATTTTCCCCTAAGGCATTGAGACGTTTCGCACTCTGGCTCTTTAGAAAGATAACTTAATTTGAAAAAAACCTTTGAGTCTCGGCCCAAAGTCATCCGTGGTCCGGAAGCCCTCCATTTTCGCATATAAAAATACCCTTAAGTGGTGGGCCCTACATCACATACCTATATAAGGTTGGACCCCATCTCTTCCTTCTTTTTCCTCTCCCGATCGTCACTTCTCCCCAGACGAGTTGCAACAGCTACGTCGTTCTCTCACGTTTCTCCACCAAAATCGCATGAAACCACTTCCATTCTTCTTCTTCCTTCTTGCTACTCTTCCTCCCTCGCGCAACCAAACTCGTCCTATAACGCCCCGTCCCTTAACTCCGTATTAATTATAATTAATTACTTGATGAGTTAGTAAGTGTGTTTAGAGTCTTAGTGAGTCGGATTTGGCGTGTGGATCGCGCGTGCTAAATCGTGCGCGAGTCTGAGTACGTTTGGTAGAGTAGGGGATTGGTTTGCAATTTCAGGAATTTCTAGGGGTTTTTACAAGATTATGAGTTCTGTGAGTTTGGGTGCATCGGATAGGTATCGTCATTTCATAAACTTTAGTCTTCTACCGCGTTTCGATTCGACGTGTTGAAGAGGCCCGAATATCCACATTTAGTTAGTTAAGGACTAATCCCAAATATTCAAATAACCTAACCTAAACAAAAGCCTCATCCGGTTCCTATTCCTCACTCATCTCTTATCTCATCTCACTGTGCCATCTTCAGGCTTCTTCTCCTCTCACTGCCTCCTTGCCAACGAAGACCGCCGGAGCTCCATTCTCGCCGGCCAAGCCACCCATCTTCTTCCTCAAGCTTCCAAGAGCTCAACCATCCATTTTTCTAAGCTTTCCATTCACAACCCATCGCAAGGTAAGTTCCCTAAGCTTTTAGGTTTAGCTAGTTTTCTTCCTTTTGGTTAGAAATGGATTAAGAAGACTCATAGCAACCCTTTGCATTCATTTGTGTAGGGAGCTTTTGGGTTGTGAAGCTTTCCTCCAAGTTTGAGCTCAAAAGAGGGATTTTCTCTAGAAATTCCTTATTTTTTCTTAAGCTCTTCATCAAGGCAAGTTAACGTTTATGTTTATGATTTGGTATGTTCGTTTCTCCTTTGATTGATGATTGATGATGTTTAGATGACCGATTTCTCAATTGGATTTGACTTTGATAAAAACAAGATAATTAGACCTAATTGTATATTGGAATGGATCTTGTTTTAGATGGATAGATTGATTTGGTTTTTGGATTAGAATGGTAAAGGTTTTTACTCTCCTTGTGCACTGATTTAGGTTGCAGGGACTTGGAATGGGTGGGGTTTTCACCCATTTTCACTTCAATTATAGAACTGGGTTCTGAAACTGCAGTGTACCCAGTTAACCAGCCAAGGGGGGCCCGATCGACCGGCCACACAGGGTCAGGTTCTCCGGAACCTGACCGAATTACTGTTTCCCTTTTTCACTTACAACTATCGGTCGACCGGCCAATGGCTCGGTTGACCGGGCACACAAGGGGGATGTCGACCTGATCCCTTCAGGTCAACTAGGCTCGCTGTGTATGGGGTCGACCGGGCAAGGGCTAGGTCGACCGGGACAACTGCAGGAACCTTTTTAAAAGGGTTCTTTTCACCACATTTTTAAAGGGACTTAAGAGGAACTTTAGCTACCCTTTTTGGACTCATTTGACTATATGTGAGGAGGTTTTGAGCCGACGTTCTTCATGGTTACTTTGGCTGCATTGGGTACCAATCTTATTCAATCTTGAACGGCATGGGATAATGGGATACCCTCTTTTATATCTATGTACGAAGATTTTATATTCAGGTATGGCGAACCCTAAACCCTTTCGTTGACTGAGTAGGGTTGTACGATGCTTCGGGTTTAACGATTGACTTAGGATTGGATTGTTTATTGCCTTGGATTCTAAATTGTACCATCTGGTATTGTTTACATGTAAAGTTTATGTTCATTGGCTCCATTTACTTTGCTTTGTTTTGGAGATCACTTTGGGAACTTAGATGTTGGACGTAGGATCCCTTGTGACACTCCGTTTGTCCTGAAGTTTGTTTGAAGTGTTGGGACTAGACGACTTTGATTGTAAAAGTGTCATGACCCCGGACCGGGTTAAGGCACCAGGTCCGAGCCCGCGATGGTTAAGGTGAGGATAATCTTACATACTCATAATAGACATAAGAATACACTCGTGTAATTTCCCACAGGTTTCCACGGTGAGGATTTCACACTCACTCACTGATCATACACGTTGGTGCGGAAGCGTGTAGCAAACCAAATTCATAATTCATTCCACATTTCAAAACTGATAATACATAAATAAATAACATGACGTTAAAGTGAGCAATTATCCTTTTGGCATTCCAAAAATATAAAGTTAGAAGTTCATACAAAATGTAAGTTCATTATGTTAGAAAAGAGTTTCCGCCAGGAACCCTAGATATTGTGTACAAATCAATGGGGAAATAGCTTTAAACGAAGACGATCAAAGACCATACCCGTGAGATCTCTCTGATTTGATCTTGGTCTTTCTGATCTGATCTTGGTCTTGCAGTAGCCCGAAAATCTCAAGATTCTTCTACTGTATTCCTCTATGCTCGAATTCGCACCAGGAAGTGGGCCTCTTCTGCGAATTCTCTCTGCTATCTAAAACAAGATTTTTCTTCTTATTGACCTAAAGAGCAGTAGCGCATATTTATAGGTTACAATAGGGACCTTAAGAAGTAAATAAGGATTGGCTCCTTATGGAAGCAGGAAACCCTAATTTGACCCAAATTAGAATCCTAGTTCCATAAATTACAATTCAATCCACTAGAGAATTATAATTGCACTCCTGCCCATATTCTCAAAATTAATATTTTGAGCTTCATGTCATTAAATGCTTATTAATCTCCCCACGTTAAGATTTCAGATGTCCATCGATTAAATAATTACCGACATCTATATTTAATCGATATCTTTATAATTCCTGGAGACCTTACACTTAACTTATTTGATATGTCGGACACAAAGTCCACCTGCTGGGTTTGACATAATCAAAACTTAAAAGCTTCATTAAGGGGATATCATCAATCCCAATTATGGGACGTGGATTCCGTCAATAAACTAATATGCACCATACACATAGTGTAGTCATTCAATTTACTGAGATTATTGACCCATAAAAAATCTCACTCCTTTGTAAATCAAAATGACAAACACTTAATATATGTGTCTATTATTTATGTCAGGATTAAGAGTACAAGCACTCATAATAATCATTTGGATGTTAATCATCTTATATAGTCAGTATAAAGATAATAAACCCAAAAGCGGTCCTGTTCAATACACACAAAGCGTACTAGCATGATGAGTCGAAACTATACCGTTTCCCGCAGTCAGGACAAGTCCGCTGAAACATCATGCTACAATCGTACCGATGGTGTGTCCAAGTCCATCTAGATTCTGAACAAAAACTTATATTCTATAAGAACCGACAGATAAATCCTCCGTGTATAAGTAGAACTCTATACACCAACTTGTCTACTTAATAGAATAAGACACACATGCATAATGGATCAAACCGACAAGGTTGTCCAAGCTTAGTGGTGCCGACTTATAGGTCAAAACGCATAAACATATACATATACTATATGGGGTATAACACCCGAGCAGGCTAAACAGGATGCTCGTGGCACAATTATCTCATTCACGACTCGTCACGGACTTATGGGTTGACAGGGCATGTCAAGTACATAAATCAGTATTCCAAAATGAAACAAGTAGTAACACTTGAAAACAGGCTAGGACATACACCTAATCCGAGCATGATGGATCTCTATACAATTTCGGACCATACGTTAAGGCTTCTTGACTTAATACAAGGTGTATTAGACACTTGTATGTCAAATTTCTATTTTGGGCTTGGTACTCCTGAAGATCCAGGCATCCCGAATGTTCTATACACTTTGCTAGGTCCAAGAGCCCTTAATAAATCTCCGTGATGGGGTTTCTTTCATAATCGGTCTTCACATAGTCTTTCCTACCTCAATCAAAAGGATAGGGTCCGAACAATCCCTTCTCTTTCCAAGAATCCACCTTTCCGGGCCCCAGGAATGACCCAGGACCGAGAGGGTGTGCGCTCGAGTGGGGAATGGAGCGCTCGAGCGCACCTGCTACAGACAGGAAGTCTGCCCGCTCGAGCGGACAGAGGTTCTATCCCAGTGGAGGGGCAACGCTCACGAGCGAGCAAACAAGCGCTCGAGCGGGTAGCCGATCCATCGCCCAACACTGCAAACAGTGGGACTGCACGCTCGAGCGGGCAGTCTAACCTGTTGCTCGAAATGGCATTCATACCTTCTTTCTTTTCTTCCTTCCTTACACAAAAATTTGGCCTCCTTGCCTCCCAATAACAACATTTATTCCTTCAACAACCCATCCACCCAAAACCTCCAATCACATTGATTTCCACTTCATTTAATACATGTACAACCGCCATTTATGGAAATCCACAAGTGACAAAACAAACTTTTTAACAAAATAAATGCATACATTAAAGGAGGGAAAAGTACCCAATCAATATGCACATTTCAAAGCCAATAGAAATCAAGGAAAAAGCATAGATGGAGACAAATAGTGAAAGTCCATATTTCTCATTAAAACATAAAGATCATTAAAACACTCCATTCATCCACTTGCCTTGGCTCCAAAAATTTGCTAGTCAAGCTCTAATCACACTCTCCAAGCTCAAATCAAAGATCTACACAAAAATCCCAAAAACAAACCCATTACAAACCCTAAAATGGCAAATTAAGAAATAAGAGGAGTGGACTTTCAATAATGGAGATAAATCATCTCTTGGACTATAAGAGCACAAATCTAGAAAATGGAGAGGATCACTTACATTGAAGGTCCTCTAATGGCAAGAGCTAGCTCAAAGGGTGCTCTAGAGAAAATGGATTTCTCTATAAATGGTATCAATGGAGAGTCTTCAAGGTGAGGAAGAAGATGATGAAGCCCATTTTTCCTTTAGCAAAAGATTGGTGTGGATTAGGGAAGAAGAAACATGAAAAGGGAGGAGAAAACCCTAGAATGCCTTAGCCAATCTCTACAAAGAAAGTTGCAAGAAAAAAAAAGGAAGAAGAGAGAGGACTCCTTCTTATATAGAAAGTGGGGATGGGTCCCACTACTAAGAATCTTGTGGGGCTTAAAACATGTGTTTCCAGGCTTCGAACGAATTTGACGAAGAAAGAAGAAATGTTTAACGAAATTTCTAGTTTCCAAAAAGTATATGTTTTGCGGGTTTCGTTGACATTGAAAATAGTGTCCAGATTTTGTGTAAAAAGACTGTTTTGCCCCTAACACGATGAAAGTGGGGTTTTGAGTTCTTTGACGGGAGCGGAGTATACACAAAAGTTGCGGGGAATGATAAAATAAGTCTAACAAAGCTTAAACACAATTTTTCCGAGTATTAGATAAATCCCAAAGTCACACGAAAATACAAGGGAACCCCCCAAAGGGTCCCACTAATCAAAAAGAGTTCCCAAAATATTCCAAAGCTATATAAAAGCTATTCTAATCCAAATCGAAACAAAATTCACTAATCTCTCTTAGATCTAAAACACATCTTAATTAGGCCAATCGGAAACTCTCGGGACGGGGTCTTACATCCTCCACCCTATAGGGCATTTGGTCCTCCAAATGAAACACAACAACTGACCTCGGGTAGTAGATGCAGGTACTTCTTCTGAACTTGAACCCATAATTCCCATGTTGCTTCTTTAGGTCTGTGATTTTCCCGAAGTACTTTTACCCATTAAATTGTCCGTGTCCTCAATTCTTGTTCCTTTGTATCGATAATCTGAACAGGCTTTTCAACATAAGTGGCATCTTCTCTGATCTCTAACAGTTCATGACAGAGAACATGCAATGGATCAGGGACGTACTTCTTCAACATTGACACATGAAAGACGTTGTGTACGCCAAAGAGCTCAGGTGGTAAGGCTAGCCTATAACCCATGTCACCAATCTTGCTCACAATATCATAGGGTCCAATGTACCTCCATTATGGCTTGCCTTTCTGCCCAAATCTCAAAGTTGCTCTAGTAGGTGGCACCTTCAAGAGAATCTTATCTCCTTCATTGAACTGTAAGTCCCTTCTGTGAGAGTCTACAAAGCTCTCTGTCTACTCCGTGCTACCTTCAAACGTTCTTGAATCAGCTTGACCTTATCACTAGTCTCACTGACTATAGTCGGTCCATGAAAACTGCGAACACCTACTTATTCCCAACAAACTGGAGTCCTACACCTCCTGCCGTACAATGCCTCAAAAGGGGCCATTCCAATACTGGAGTGATAACTGTTATTGTAGGCAAACTCGCAAAGCGGTAAGGTCTCATCCCATTAAGTCTTGAAGTCTAACACACAAGCCCGAAGCATATCTTCAAGAGTCTGAATTATCCTCTCTGACTAACCATCTGTTTGTGGGTGATAAGCGGTGCTGAACTGTAGTTTCATACCCATAGACTCATGCAACGTCTTCCAGAATCTCGAGACGAATCTGTTGTCTCTGTCCGAAGTGATGGAAATTGGCTGTCCATGGCGACTGGCAATCTCTATGACAAACAATTCTGCTAGAGGTAACATGTGCATCTTCTCTCATGTCTTCATAGGAATAAAATGGGCTGACTTGGTGAGTCGATCCACAATGACCCATATGGCGTTATTGCCTTTTCTGGTTCTTGGTAATCCCGAAATAAAATCCATGGTAATATGCTCCCACTTCCATTCCGAGATCTCTAATGATTGCAAGAATCCTGGAGGCTTTTGATGTTCTGCTTTCACTAACTGACACATCATACATCGAGAGACAAATGCTGCAATTTCTCTCTTCATGTTGTTCCACCAAAATCCGCCTTTCAAGTTCTGACACATCTTCGTGCAACCCGGATGCATGGAGTACTTCGTATTGTGAGCCTCTGTCATGATGTCATTCCTTAACTCTTCAATGTTGGGCACGCAAAGACGATCACGATAGTATAAGACTCCATCCACAGTATGAAAATCAGGACATTCTGCTATATGCTCTGAAATTCTGGCCAACTCTGGATCTTGCAATTGGTCATCCTTGATCTTCTGAATGAATGAGGGCTCAGACATTGACTTGTTAGCTAACATCACGCCCTTCCTTAGTGGCTGTAAATCTACACACAACTCTTCAAACTGCTGAAAAATGTTAGTGCCTTGTGAACTTGCCAAGCCTGTTGATTTCCTACTCAAGGCATTGGCGACTACATTTGCCTTCCCCGGGTAGTATTTGATCGGAAAATCATAGTCCTTGATATATTCCATCCATCTTCTCTGTCTCATGTTCAATTCTTTCTGAGAAAACAAGTACTGTAAGCTGCGGTGGCCAGAGTAGACTTTAAACATCTCTCCACAGAGGTAGTGTCTCCACATCTTTAGCGCAAAAACGACCGCTGCTAACTCAAGGTCATGCGCTGCATAGTTCTTCTCATTGTCTTTCAACTAACGGGATCCATAAGCAATTACTTTCCCATCTTGCATCAATACACAACTAAGTCCTATATTCGAAGCATCGGTAAAAATGGTGAAACTGCCGCTTCCAGATGGTAGAGTAAGGACTGGTGCTATAGTCAATCTCGTTTCCAGCTCTTGGAAACTAGTCTCGCACTGATCTATCCATACATACGGTGCGTTCTTCTTGGTCAACTTCGTCAATGATGCCACAATCGATAAAAATCCTTGCACAATCCTTCGGTAATAACCTACCAATCCAAGAAAACTTCTGGTTTCTAAGGCATTCGTCGGTCTTTCCCAATTCACAATTGCTTCAATCTTGGCCGGATCCACTGACAACAGTTCTTTGGAGATGATATGTCCCAAAAATGCGACTTGCTCAAGCAAAAATTCGCATTTACTCAGCTTTGCATACAGCTGGTTGTCTCTCAAAAGTTGCAGTGCTATCCTCAAGTGTTCTTCATGCTCTTCTCTAGACTTTGAGTACACCAAAATATCATCAATGAACACCACTGTTAGCTGATCTAAATATTCCTCGAAGATTTTGTTCATCAAGGCCATAATACTATCGGTGCATTCGTCAGTCCAAATGGCATCACTAGGAGCTCATAGTGTCCATATCTCGTCCGGAAAGCTGTCTTCGGTACATCTGAATCTTTAACTCTCAGCTGATGGTAATCGAATCTCAAGTTTATCTTTGAAAAATAGGCAGCACCTTGTAATTGATCAAACAGTTCGTCTATCCTTGGCAATGGATACTTGTTCTTGATGGTCGCTTGGTTCAAGCTTCGGTAATTAATGCACATTCTCATCGAGCCATCTTTCTTTTTCATATACAACATCGGAGATCCCCACGGCGAAATGCTAGGTCTCACAAAACCTTTGTCCAACAATTCTTGCAATTGTATTTTCAATTCACCCAATTCCGCCGAAGCCATTCTGTATGGTGCTATAGAGATCAGAGCGGTCCCCGGTAACAACTCAATAGTGAAGTCAATTTATCTTATGGGTGGCAATCCTAGAATCTCTTCTGAAAAAACATCTGGAAATTCATCAACAATGAGGATCTCCTCCACCCCTTGGGACTGTTTATCCTCCGTGATAAACGCCAAGTATGCCTCACAACCACTTTTCAATACTCTGTCAACCTTTAATGCCGAAATAAACTCAGCACGATGCTTCCCTTTCTCCCGTAGGAACAACACTCTCGCCGGTGTCTCCTCTAGTTTAAAAGTGAGGGTCTTATGGAAGCAGTCCATAGTGGCATGGAACCCTGCTAACCAATCCATCCCAAGGATGATATCAAAATCACACATCTCCAATAAAACGAGATTCGCTGGTAACACCACATCTCCTATCATGATTGCACAACTAGGGTAAAAAGTCCTACAAACAACTTGTTTGCCTACTGGGGTGGACACAATCAAAATATACTCAAGTTCTCTAGCATGCACATCAATTTGCTTAGAAAATTTAGGGGACAGGAAAGGGTGTGTAGAGCCAGGGTCAAATAATATCCTAACTTCAATTCTACAAACAAGGAGTGTACCTTCCACCACGTTGTTTGCAACCTCTGCGTCAGTCTGATTGACTGCATATGCTTGTCCTTTTTGCTGTGGCCTGTTGGGAGCTTGTTGCTGCCTGCCTTGTTGTGCATTCCTATTCTGTTGAGAATGGTTTTGCCCTTGCTGACGGGCTTGTTGCTGCTGCTGTTGGGGTCTATACTGTTGCTGAGGGGCTTGTTGTTGTAGTGGCCTTGGCTGGTTTTGAACAACTAGTGCATTCTGGGGCGGTGTTGGACGCTGTGCTCCTTGTGGTTGCTGATTCTGCCTATTACCTTGTCCAACTAGCCTTGGACAATCCTTGAGTTGGTGGTTCATGGAACCACATCAAAAGCATGCTCCCATGACTGCCCGACGTTGAGAAACATCATGGTTCTTGCCACAATGTGTGCAAACTACTTGTCCTGGAGCATTATGATCTTGCCTCTGAGCATGTTGGTCTTGCCTCTGTCTATTGTTCTGATGGGGCCTCTGTTGGTTGTTCTGCTGGTGAGTTTGAGTCCTTCCTTGAATTCAGAGGATCTTGTTGTTCAGATTCTCAAATTTATAGGCCCTTCTGACAGCCGCTTCAAAGGTGGCAGGTGGTACAACACCAGTGGCATCCCTCTCAATAATAGGGTTAAGTCCCTCAAGGAACTTTCCTATTTTCTTCTCTACCGTATCAATCATATCTGGGGCATACCTAGACAACCTTTCAAACTTAGTGAGGTACTCTAGAACGGTCATGTTGCCACGCACAAGCTGTTGAAACTCGATGGCTTTCTGCTTCTTCACATGTGCAGGCACGTACTTGTCACCAAATTGCTTCTTGAAATTATCCCAAGCATGAGCATCTGCCATAGTTCTATATCCTGCCTTGACTATTTTCCACCATATATCAACTAGACCGGTGAACATGGATGCTGTCAGTTCCACTTGCTGTTTCCCCATGCCTTTGAATATCTCAAAAATATTCTCCGTGTGTTCAAGCCAATCATTTGCAACCAGTGGATCCTCATGCCCGGTGAATTCCTTAGGACCTCTGTTCCGGAACCATTCATACAAATCATTAGGGTCATTCCCTCTGGTGTTAAAGACAATTTGAGTACCCGGTGGTTGAGCTAGTGCTCGTTCAGGTCTCCTTTCTAGAACTTCCAACAACTGTTTTTGCACTTGGGCCATTTCTCTAGCATGGTCCTCGTCCTTCTTGGCCATTTGTTCCTGTAGCCTAGCTTGGTTTTCATTGGCTTGGTGCTGTTCGTCAAGTAGAGTTTGCGTCATCTGCTGAAATTGGTTCTGTATATTTGGATCAGGGATACCGCTCTCAAGTGGTCATGTTTGCTCACTATTGCTCGCGGTGGGATTGTCGATTACGGGTCTTTTACGAGGTGGCATATCACTACAAAACAAGTTGTTAGCATATAATAATATAGAAAAGGGGGTCGCACATTGCTCACATGATTCTAACTAGCGAAAAGTCTAACGGATCCTCGCCACATCCTAAGGATTTCTAGTTTCTTTTAATTGCCTGAAACATGTCTCGCTCTGGTACCAGTCTGTCGCGACCCCAGACCGGGTTAAGGTGCCAGGTCCAAGCCCGCGATGGTTAAGGTGAGGATGATCATACATACTCATAATAGACATATGAATCGACTCATTTAATTTTCCATAGGTTTCCGCGGTGAGGATTTCACACTCACTCACTGATCATACACGTTGGTGCGGAAGCGTGCAGCAAATCAAATTCGTAATCCATTTCACATTTCAAAACTGATAATACATAAATAAATAACATGACGTCAGAGTGAGTAATGATCCTTTTTGGCATTCCCAAAATATAAAGAAGTTTATACAAAATGTAAGTTCATTAAACATCCCTAAAAGTAATGACCAACAAAGGTCAGTATAACCAAAAGAAGGACAGTAAAAAATCCCTCAAAATGTATCACATCTCAAAGCTCGACCCAATGTCTAAATGACATTGTCAGCCTGCCATTCTACTAAGCGTTGGGTCTCACCGGCCGCCTCCTCCGGCTCCTCCTCAAAGACAACAAGGTCTGGACTTGAGTACCAAAGGAGAAGGTTAGACACGACGGTCTGGTAGGTGGGTGAATAGATATACCAATAAAGAAAGTAGAAAGCATATTTTAGAAACATATTGGAAATCTATCAAAGTAATAATTTCTTCATGAAACAGGATGTATTCTTTGTTTAAAGCATACATGCAATATAAAACATGTAAGGTAATCAAGGAACAGAAACTGACAAGACGACAACCACACGTAAGCTAAATCCTCCATCACTAATGTGATGAGAGCACACTAAGGGCGTTGGTCTCGGACACGTGAAGTGATGAGAAACAACTATATACATATATACATATACTGAGCAAAACCATGGTCGCGGAACCGAGTGACAGAACAGAATTCAGACTCAGACTGCATCTGACAGAAGTTAAAGGGGGACTCCAAGTCGGTGGATCAAACCGACAAGGTTGTCCAAGCTTAGTGGCGCCGACTCATAGTAAAAACGCATTCAAAACATATACATATACTATATGGGGTATAACACCCGAGCAGGCTAAACAGGATGCCCGTGGCACAATTATCTCATTCACGTCTGTTTATATACTTATGGGTTGACAGGGCATGTGAAGTACATAAATCAGTAATCCAAAATGAAGCTAGTAGTAACACTTGAAAACAGGCTAGAACATACACATAATCCGAGCATGATGGATCTCTACACAATTTCAGACCATACGTTGAGGCTTCCTGACTTAATACAAGGTGTATAAGACACTCGTACGTCGAATTTCCATTTTGGGCTTGGTACTCCTAAAGATCCAGGCATGACGAATGTTCTATACAGTTTGCTAGGTCCAAGAGTCCTCAATATATCTCCGTGATGGGGTTTCATTCACAATCAGGCTTCACATAGTCTTTCCTACCTCAATCAAAAGGATAGGGTCCGAACAATCCCTTCTCTATCCAAGAATCCACCTTTCCGGGCCTCAGGAATGACCCAGGACTGAGGGGGTGTGCGCTCGAGCAGGGAATGGCGCGTTCGAGTGCACCTGAAGGGTGCTGCAGACAGGAAGTCTGCCCGCTCGAGCGGACAGAGCTTCTGTCCCAATGGAGGGCCAACGCGCTCGAGCGAGCAAACACACGCTCAAGCGGGCAGCCAATCTATTGCCCAGCACTGCAATCAGTGGGACTACGCGCTCGAACGAACAGGTGCGCGCTCAATCGGGCAATCTAACCTGCTGCCAGCGCTGCAACCAGTTAGACTGCATGCTTTAGCAGGCAGTCTAACCTGCTACCCGAAATGGCATTCATACCTTGTTTCTTTTCTTCCTTCCTTAGCCAAAAATTTGGCCTCCTTGCCTCTCAATAACAACATTTACTCCTTTAACAACCCATCCACCCAAAAGCTACAATCACATTTATTTCCACTTCGTTTAATACATGAACAACCACCATTTATGGAGATCCACAATTGACAAAACAAACTTTTTAACAAAATAAATGCATACATTGAAGGAGGTTAAACATGAGGGAAAAGTACCTAATCAATATGCACATTTCAAAGCTAATAGAAATGAAGGAAAATGCATAGACGGAGACAAATAATGAAAGTCCATATTTCTCATTAAAACATAAAGATTATTAAAACACTCCATTCATCCACTTGCCTTGGCTCCAAAAATTTGCTAATCAAGCTCTAATCATACTATCCAAACTCAAATAAAAGATCTAAACAAAAATCCCCAAAACAAACCCATTACAAACCCTAAAATGGCAAATCAAGAAATAAGAGGAGCGGACTTTCAGTAATGGAGATAAATCATCTCTTGGACTATAAGAACACAAATCTAGAAAATGGAGAGGATCACTTACATGGAAGGTCCTCTAATGGCAAGAACTAGCTCAAAGGGTGCTCTAGAGAAAATGGATTTCTCTATAAATGGTATCAATGGAGAGTCTTCAAGGTGAGGGAGAAGATGATGAAGCCCATTTTTCCTTTAGCAAAAGATTGGTGTGGATTAGGGAAGAAGAAGCATGAAAAGGATGAGAAAACCCTAGAACGCCTTAGCCAATCTCTACAAAGAAAGTTGCAAGAAAAAAAAAAGGAAGAAGGGAGAGGACTCCTCCTCATATAGAAAGTGGGGATGGGTCCCACCACTAAGAATCTTGTGGGGCTTAAAACATGTGTTTCCGGTCTTCGAACGAATTTGACGAAGAAAGAAGAAATGTTCAACAAAATTTCTAGTTTCCAAAAAGTATATGTTTCGCGGGTTTCGGAGACATTGAAAATAGTGTCCAGATTTTGTGTAAAAAGACTGTTTTGCCCCTAACACAATGAAAGTGGGGTTTTGAGTTCTTTGACGGGAGCGGAGTATACACAAAAGTTGTAGGGAATGATAAAACAAGTCGAATGAAGCTTAAACACAATTTTTCCGAGTATCAGATAAATCCCAAAGTCGCACGAAAACACAATAAGGGAACCCCCAAAGGATCCCACTAATCAAAAAGAGTTCCCAAAATATTCCAAAGCTATATAAAAGCTAGACTAATCCACATCTAAACAAAATTCACTAATCTCTCTTAGAACTAAAACACATCTTAATTAGCACCAAAATATTCCAAAACTCTCGGGGCTAGGTCTTACAAAAAGCTTGTTGAGAACTACCTAAGATGATGATGTATAAGAAGTTTGATGATGTTTGATTTGATTTGATGATGGAAAGATAGTTTCTCTTTTGATTGATGAATCTTGTTCACGCAAGAAAGTCTAGCCCCTCACTACTGTTTTGCTAGGAATCTTTGTGTCAGGCAGCACTCAGCTGTTAATGCAAAACAGAGATGGGGCACCATTTGTGTGAGGACTTTGAATTGAACGTCTGCGCAGTATGACTTTTTACATTTTGATGGTTGTACACCATCGAATACATATTGAACGTTTGATTTTGATGACTGTTGGCCTTTTGGTATCCATTTTGATTGCTTGCTTGCAGGGTTTTATCCCATGCCACTCTACCACAGCTCTTATGTTAAGCCCGGAGGGTCATGTGAAACTATCATGTGGTGTATTAGTTTGTATGGATTGCCTATTTGTTAGATGTGTATATTAGATTGATTCTGATTCGAATGCTATGCATTCCTTACGATCAAGATCCTATGCATATGTTATAATCTTGTCTATCACCTATTCTGATTCGTTCTACATATCTGGATGATTTATATATATATATATATATATTGCTTGCCAACCTTCGTGTTTGATGATGCTATTCTTTGTGCATAGGTATCGGGCTCTTCTATACCGAGGGGGAGATGATGGAAGAAGCTCAGGCGGATCAGCCTGGTGACTTCCTAGATTATAGTATGGACGGCGTTGTGTAACCGTACTGTCCCCATACATGAGAGCCTTCATGATATATCTGGATTAGCTTCATCTTTTGGTTTCTTTCCTTTTGATTAGACCTGAGTTTCGGTGTGGCCTATTGTTGTAGTAATACTTTTGATTAATTTTTTCAAACTTGAACATTAGTTAATACATATTTCAGTCTTTGCTCTTAACTATACATTTTGAGATACCACTAGTAATTATGAAGCTTCCGCTATTGTGTCATGTATTCAAGGAAATATTTGTACCTCATAGCAGCTTTCGATCCATTTGGGACATGATTAGGACCAAGCATTGTTTAACAATGTTGGAAAATTTTAATTGGCCCTAATCTCATGCATAACCCCCGTTTCACTTTTGGGGGCGTGACACATCCTAGCCCTTTAATCGCTGGACTCAACTCGTGGCAACCGCAGGATCATGCATTCTTCATGGTTTGAGCTCTTCGAGGTGAGTGTTCTCATCCATCTTCTAGATTCTATAATTAGGATCAATGTTAGCAACAAATTCCAACATGAAAGCCACATCACCAACGGTTTCTTAGTTTTTAATTTTCATGGGTTCTTTATGTAGATTTTGGGAGAAATTCATGAGAAGTGATTTTAGAGTTTCTTGAGGTGATTTAGTTAATCTTCAACTGTGGTAAAGAATCCTTATTTTTAAGTTCAACATTTTGTTAAATAGGTTAGATGAATTGTGTCCTAACTTTTAGGCATGTTGGCAAACTCCCTAGCCTCAGAAATCCCTAAAGAAATGGGTAAAAAGACCCAAAATCATGGCAAGGACACAAACTGTCGAGTGTTGTTTGTGCACTGTAGGGCCGGCCACGGGACTCTCTGGGATAGCCATAAAGCCTCTCGGCAGTCTACATTTTTTTCACTCGGTGGTTTGGATTTGGCCACTCAGCCATTCACTACTTAGGACCTGTTTGGACCCCTTTTCTTGGGGTTTATTTTCCATCGTTTCCCCACCATTTATGGACCTTAGAAATGTGTTAGGTGGGACCCAAGTGTGATCAGACTTCACCATTTTTATCCCGAACTAGATCTCTCTGTAGTTTGGACTTTCCAACAGCCGATCGGTCATTGAGTTGATCGACCCTTTTCCAATCAACTAGTGACCCTGTGGTGTTACACCCCGACCCGAACTAATCGTAATTAAGGCTAATTAATTGAGATTAATGCTAATTAAGCATGGTTATTGAATTAATGATGGTTAATGATCAAAGAGAGACAAGTTAGTCTCAAAAGATGAATTAAGCATAATGGAATGGGTTTACATGAAACTAGTTTAATTAAATTGAGTTTAGGCTCAAACAAGGGAGAACAAGGACTTTTTTGTAAATATGGGTTTTCATGTATTTCATCAAATACGGAAATTCTTGATACCAACGTGTATATCTCGAAGAGTACATTAACTTTCATAATAGACTCGATTCCATTTGACCGAAGATTGATCAAATGGGCCTTCAATTGACTAAAAATGTAATTAGATTTAATGAAAGGGTTTTTAGTGCAAAGCTCCTTATATTAGAATGAAATGAGCTCCATTCACTCATTTTTCATTTGAGAAAACCCTAGAGCACTTCTTCTCCTTCTTCTTGCTCTCTTCTATTTCCCTCATCAAAGTGTGAAGGTTGGAAGGGTTTTTGAAGAGACTTCTTCATCTTCATCGTCTTCCTTAAGTCATTCCTCCATCGTTGAAGTGTTAGAGCTTATGAGAGAACCCAAGCTTTCTTCTTTTGGATTACAAGTAAGTAGTTGGTGTTTTTATAGGATTTCCAAGTTCTATAGAGTAGTGAGGAGAGGTTTCTAGTATAGTTGGCTCTTGGTAAACCCATTTTCATAGAATTAGGGTTCGAAAGGAGGTGATTTGTACCAAATCAAGCCAAGCAAAAGGGGGTTTTGTCACTAAGCTTCAAGAGAGGCAAGTATAAACACTTTCTTGTGAATGGTGTTAGTTATTGTAGAAGTTAATAGAAATTTCATGGATTTGGGTTTTTGTATATTTTCCATTGAATTTTTAGAACGGATTTGTTTTGGTGGATTGTTGGAATGATTAGAAGTGTTGTTAATGTATAAATGATATAAGCATTGAGGAGGGAACAAGAGGTTCCAATGCTATTACAGGTTGTGGAATGGTAATGGAGTAAGAAGAGTAGAAGAAGAAGACCAGTTCAAAATTTCGGGTTGAAATTCTAAAGTGGTCGCTCAAGTGAACAAGAAGTCTGCTCAAGCGGCCACCCTTCTAGATGAGTCCGCTCGAGCGAACAAAGGGTTCATTGGAGCGAACACCTTTTTGTTTGGGTTCGCTTGAGCGAACAATAATCCGCTCGAGCGAACCCCTTTCTGTTTGAGTCCACTCGAGCGAACCTGATGCAGTGTTTGAGTAAGTTTGAGTCTAGTGGATTTTGGATTTTTATTTGGTTTTGGAGTGTTTATTGTGAGTATAAATACTCCCTAAATTAGTTTTAAAACTAACTGGGGTAATATGAGATTGTTGAGAATTAAGAACAATAAAAGGAGAGTCCTTATAATTGAACCATTGTTTTAATAGTTAATTGATTATGGACTAAACCTCCATAGGCGATAATTACGGGGACTCTAATGCACACATTATATATATAAATATGATGTCCATCAAGAATAACATGTGCATTGGATAACCAATGGTTACACTCGAATGTTGGTTTAGAACTGAGATAGAAATGAGTCGAATTTGAATAGTTAGCTAATCTATCATTGTATTGTTTTCATATCATTGTAATCCGATCTTATGAGATCGATGTTATTGTTATTCCTTTCATTTATTAAGAATGGAATTACTGAAATGAATTAGATCCAGAGATGGATTGCTTATTGAAATGTATTGACCATTGAGTCTCGCACTACCTAGCAATTGTATTAAAGTTCTAACTGAGCTAAATGAATTAATAAATAAAAAAATGACTATTCCTACTGCAGTAGATGGATTTGGGGCATTCCGGAGCTCAGTGGTGATGCCAGTTGTCCATGGCCAGGACACTGGTAAGTCCCACAATTCAGATCGTATCTATGGATATTGATTGATGCCTTCCATTTGGAAGACGAATCCATCCTTTGAGGGAAGATGGTAAATGAAATAAAATGAATACTATGGTAGTTGCCAATTTGTAATGTCTATTACTTAACTCTAAACGTCTGTGTACTATCTTTTACAATGGTTTAGAATTGGATATTGATTGTAGAACTGCGAATTGATATATTGTATAGATTTAATTGCATTAACACATGCTATCATAGGATCTGTTTATATATTGTTAAACCATTGTGTTTACTAGTGTTATTGATGGCATTACAGGCCTGATTGCCAATGCCGGTAATGCATCAATTGGGCATTGGCCCATGCCCTGATTACTAAGTCCTTGTTGCTTGATTATATGTTACTACATTTCAATTTAATCATATTTTTTATAAACATGTGCTACTAACAAGGTTTTGTGTTTCATCGTTAATGGGCAGGATCCTTTGCAATTAGATATCAAAGGGGAAGAGAAATAGCAAGTGGCTCAAATTGAGAGGGAGAAGATTCGAGGACTATCTAGTTTAGTGGGAGGAAAGCTTCTCTTCAAGTCATGCTTATGTTGAGGGGGAGAAGCAAAGCATTAGAATTTTCAAGTTTCGAGTCAATGCTCCTGCAAGCAAAATCCAAGGCTCCCTAATATCCAAATGCTCCCGAATATCCAAAGCACCTGAAGTCCAAAGAAGAAGATGTCCAAGTATCTTTGAAGAGAGAGAGAGAGAGAGAGAGAGAGAGAGAGAGAGAGAGAGAGAGAGAGAGAGAGAGAGAGTTCAAGCTTCAAGAGTTGCCATCAAATTGCAAAGGGGGAGATTGTTACGGTTTTCATTTCTTGTAAATTGATTGGATGCATCCATTTTAAATAGCTTGATCTTTCATGCAGTCACACTTTCTAATATTGAAATCTTCATGCATTTTTATTTAAGTTTTCATGTTTGGCATCATGTAAGTTAAGACTTGATACTTATGCATAATTTATTCTTTTTAATTTAGTTTCAAATGGTTTATAAAATCAATTTTGAAATTCACGCATAAACATGTTTTGTATCACATTTTGAAACTTCAAATTAAACATGTTAGGTTCTATTCAAGTCTAGCTTTAAATGTCTAAAAAGACCCACTTAGAAAATCATTTTCAAATCAAACTTATACCCGCGGCCAATATCTTGCGGCCTCGGCCCCTGCTAAAAGTAGTTTTTCAAAAAATATGACCGTTGAACTAGCCATTGGAGCCTTCTTTTTCTATATATGGAGCTCTTCTTTTGGCTTTTTAGTGAGATTTTTGAGCCTTTTGAAGGCCAAAGAAGGAGAAGCAACCGAGCTAGGCTAAAGGAAGTTTAAGAGGGCTAATCCATTGATTCAACCTTTGATTCTTTAAATGGGTGTGCCTTCTTTGTCCCAAGATTAATTCATGCTTTGTTTTTTAAAATTTGTTTCATTTAATGGCATGATCAAATGGTTGGTTAACTTGTTCAAATGTTGTTTACATAATATGCTTAGAACTTTAAACATACTTAGCTTTATGTCTTCAACATTTGTTTGAGTTACACATGTTTAGTTTCATGTTTTCTAAAACAAGATACCTAGTTAGTAATGACAACTTTCATAAACTAGGTTGCTTATCTTTTAAAACATGTGCGCATCCTTTACTTCTATCTCACATTCATGTTTTTCATCTTAGCATCATTTATGAAAATTCATTTTTAAGAGATAGAAAGTTTTATGAATATGTATCATTCATTAGAATTTTCAATCATCATGCATATACGTAGAAGTTGAGATTCCATTTTCAAAATCAGCCTATTTAGAGGCATTAAATTGTACTTAATTGTTCTCTTCTAAATGCATACTTAGGCATAAACTTGAGAGAAAAACTTCATGTTGAAAAGGTTAGTGCTTAGCCTCAAAAGCATAAAGAGTGATTGTAAAGGTTAATGCTAAGCCTTGAAAAGCATAGTGGTTTTTTGTAAGGTTGGAGGTGAACCTAAACCTCATATTGAGATAGTGGAAAACCCGGTAGGGAAGCAGGGAGTGGACGTAGGCACGTTGGCCGAACCTCTATAAATACTTGTGTCATGGTGCATGTTTATGTTTTTGGTTGATGATCACGTGTATGGTTGATGCTTATAATCTATGCTTATGATTGATATGCATGATTAGTGATTATATGCTTGATGTTTAGATCACGTGTTTATGTTCTTTTTAGAGTCATTTCATGTATTTAAATCAATTAACTATCACCAAAGCATAATTGGTTTTAGAAAGTTAAAATTGGTCTAGGCTTTGAGCTCACCCTATTCAACCCCCCCTTGTTTGATCCAGGACTTTCAGTAAGCGCTCCTTGATCAATAAATTGGTGAAGGCCAATCGTAACCCCGATCTTTTGTTTACTCATGTAAGGTGCTTGTGATTCACATCATATGTGAAATGCAGAACATTTATGCTTAGTTCGTACCCATATCTGATCCAAGATCGACCTGACCTTAGTGTAGCTCATTATATTTTTGCTTGAGTCAGGTCCTTCGAAACGAGTGCACTTCAATGCCATTACTAACTTTGCACTAATAGGATCCTTGTGTGGACATGAGGTTGGTGAGTCGGTTCATGAGGCCATATCACCTTCCACGTTGATCTGATCTGCCTTGACTTTCTCCCCTTCAGGCACTCATTTTGTGCTGAAATGTTATCCTTATGAACTTAAAATAAATGACCGTTCTTGCAAGTTCAGTCTTTTAGTTAAGAATTGGTAGATTGGATCTAGTCTGGTTTGTCTAGCCTTGTTCAATTATGTTGCTTCGTCCATTGATTCTTTGGAACTATCAGTATCATTTGATCATGTGTACAAGTCTTTGATGTCCTCGTACTAATTGTTCCCCTACTATGGTATTTGCTTGGAGATACTATTTGTAAACCTGCCAGACCTGGCATTATATTTGCTTTGTAGTATACGTACGCGTATCATAGATCATGCCGATAGACCTTCCATAGTTATGTTACAGAGCTATTGTGCAATGGATATTTTGTTCGCCTTCCATGGGTATGTTGCAGCGCTATCATTTGATAGCATTTTTCCAACTCGATAATGGATCTTGGTTTATCCGTTGGGTTCGTTACCCGCCACAAGACTTTGTTGACCATGGGGTTGGATTGCATTGCATTTCACTGCTTCATAATTATCTTGTATATTATGTAAGCCTTTTGCTAGGATCATTTGTTATGCATTGTTGATTCCGCGAGTATTTCTATTCCAACATGATTTGCTTAGTTCTACTGTTATTGTTCTCATATGATCACCTGTCTTTCGATTCTGCATCTATGCAACATGCTATGCCATTTATTTTGAATATTTGTCAAGCTGTCATGTCAGATGTTTACTAAACATTGGTGCTATAGGTATCGATCCCCTTGACATTCCCTGGAGGAGGAGGCGACTAAGAAGGAGCTACAGGAACTAGTTGAGTGGACCAAAAACAATGTGCTATAGAGCAACGTACATGCGTTGGAGTTCTCGATCACATCTTTTGTTATTTTGGATTATGATTCACCTTCGTATGGGCTCATGTAGTAGGCCCTTTTTTTTTGGATTGTACATAAAACTACTTTTGTATTTAACAATTTTTATATTCATGGGGATGCCATATTGTGAATTCGCGCTTACTCTGATATCTTGTCTAGTTCTATTTATGTTACGTGGAAAGTAAAATTGTATCTATTTCACACATTATGAGTGGAGAAGAAAGCCGGTTACATGGGGTGATTCTTGATCATGTGAGTTTGGCCTTAGTCTCCACCCATCACGATCCAAACTATGATTAGTAAAATGGAGTTGTGACAAGGTTTTCTCAACGCTGGCCTTGATGGCCTTCTTTGCAATACAACTCAAGTGAGGCATTTTAGTCATTCTACCTGTCGCTGCATGTAAGACCCCGACCCCTAATTTTCACGATTAGTATGTTTTTAGCTGTGGTTAGTTCTCTAAGTGAGATTTGAGTATAATCGAGTCAGTTTGTGGTTTAGAATAGTGTTTTATAGCTTTGGGGAATTTTGAGAGCCGTTGGACTCCATCTGGCAACCCGGGGACTCTTTGGGGTGCTCGTGTCAACGTGGGGGATTGTTTTTTATTTTGAAAAATTATAAGTTTGGTTTCTTTTGATAGGTCAAATTAGCCCCAGCAACTTTTGTGTTTGGACCAATCCCCTTCGAAACTCAAAAAAATCAGTTTTTCAGCCCTAGGGACAAAACAACCTTTTCACATTGAAATATGAGCCCAAATTTCAAAATTCTTGAACCATGCCAAAAATATACGTTTTTGAAAACTACATTTTATGAGGATCATTTTAGTCTTCTTCGTCGAGTCCATCCGAGGCCTAGAAAGACCAATTTTGAGCCCATGTAGAGTTTTACGTTGTGGGCCCCACTATCATCAATGTATATAAGCCCCTTTTCTTTCTTTCTTCTCCATTTTTCGGCCCAAATGAGACCTGTTGCAAAGCTCTCTGTTGAGCTCCTTCTCCTCTCCTCTTTGCTCATTTTCTCTCCCAAATCCCCACCAAACTTTACCAAATTGAAGATTGATCACGCCCACTATACTCCATGCATTGAGAGCTTCCTATTGGCGCCATTTTCTCATTGTTTCGTCGCCAATGACCTCTCCAACAGCCAATAGAGTTGCCGTAGGGCTATCTTAGAGTAAGCCTCTTGCTCCCATCTTTTAATATGTTGATCTAGGTCATAAATGAGCCACTAATTCCAACATGCATGACAAATTCCATGTCTTTGTTAGTTTTCTAATTTTGAGTCATTTTTTAGTATGTTTTGGAGGTTTTTGTTCTATAGGTGTGCTAATGTCTTTTTGGTGAGATTTGTGGGTAATCTTGGAGTGCTAGAGGCAAAGGCAAGTGACTAATTTAGCCCATTCTTGAGCATGCTTTTTATTTTGGATATTCTATTTATATATCATGCTTTCCATATGTCATATGTTTGATTTATTTCATCTATTGGTTAATCTTGTTATTAACATCAGATTTGTACACTCGCATGTCACACTTTCAATGTCATGATATGGATTTGTATTTCAGCCTTGTGAAGCTCTTGTTTAATTATGGATTTTATGTCTTGAAAATTCTATATTTATGAAAAATGGAGATGTGGAGATGAATGGTTTATTTGTGTTGAGAATGGTTGTGTTGGGAGAGCATGTAGACTCTGAATGTGCAAGGACTTGACAAGAAATGAATGGAAGTGAAATGAGGAAAAGAATGAAGGAAAAATGACCTGAACTGTAACTGTCCGCAGGGCGTCGGTCAGCTGGCGGCTAGCCGACAGATGACCGAACCTATGTTGGTTCTAATTCCAGATTCCAGAAATGTGCATTTTGTTAGGAAGGATGTCGTTCAACTGTCAGTTAACCGATAGGTGACCGACCCCCAATTCGGTCAACTGACAAGTGACCGGCCTCCAGTTCGGTCCCATTTCCATAAGCCTGCATTTTTCCTATTTATGAGCAGGGGTCAGCTGGCAGCTAACCCTCATGCACCACCTAGGCTAGCCGACGGGTGACCGAGAGCTGACCGAAATTGCAAGATTGAAATGTTTTAGGGGGATTTCGACCTAAAAAAAAAACCCAGAATATTCTAAGAGCAATCAACTTGATAAGGTGTACTTGGAACTTGGAATGTCATCTACCTTCTGGGGCACCAATTTATTATTAGAAAATCCGATATTCTAGCTTCAAATACACAAGGGGTCAAATGAAGTGGTCTTAGCATATGTATTGTGTATTTGTTTTGTAAACTCAAGATTCAATAAGAATTTCGCCAGCGTGTACTTCTTTTGAGTTGAAAATACCTCATCTTCTCAGATTGGCTTTGATTTGATAAGTTTTACTTGTTTTGCCTGTCCTTGTCTAGTTTTACTCGTTTTACTACAAAAGCCACCTGGGTTTATGTTTTACTACTCATCATGCCTGTACTTGATTATTTACGTGCTTACGTGTCCTAGCTTGCCGAGTAGCCATTTTCTTGATATGTCACATGATCAGATTTTTGGTACCATGTTTTAATGGATTTTGAGCATTTCTTCTTGAAAGATTTTGATTAAGGAAACTCGTGGGGACTACTTTTGTTCTTTTACATGTTAATAGCTTATGCTATCTTGTCTTGTCCTATGTGCACCGTCCACCTCTTATGGTCGATGAGGGAAATGTGAGAACTTGGTCCGGGTGGCACCCTTAACCATGGGGTGTAGCGTGTCAACCACGGGCTTCAAACAGCAAGTCTCCACTAGCCCTCCTCGGAAACATTCAGGTTGCTTGCTCCATCCACCTCGCGTGGCGGAGGATATCTTGTCTTGTTTTGACAAGTAGTTTCCCCTTTTTGCGTGATTTGTCTCGTAAATATATTTTCATTTTGTGCATTCATGAATTTAGGTGAATACCACTGAGCTTGGACTACCCTTTCAGTCTGATCCACTATCCGGGGGTCCTTAAACATGTGGACTATTTGCAGATTAGTCCTGTATTATATTACACATCGTGCTTGTTCCGGTTCCGCGGTTGGCCTCCCCATCTACCTTGTATGGCGTGGGATCGTGTTTTTCGTGTCGTGCTTTGCGTGTCGTGCTTACTCTTGTCATCATGTATGATGGAGAAAGGATGGGCTCATTGTGGATTTACTGATCATGATATTTTCTATATTCATGCTAGATTTCTATCTTGTATCTTGTTCATGGATTTTTACAGAATTATTAGTGATGGTTTATGCATAATGATTTATCATGATTTCCCGTTTACACTTGAAAGGACATCTACATCTTTGTTAAAAATACCATGTTTTATCGCACATTAATTAGCTAATATATATATTTTACATGTGTTTGCCTATATCAGTCACCTGCCAGACCGTCGTGTCTGATATATTATACTTTGGTGATTTAGGTAACAGGTTCTCTTCTTGGGCTAGTACGTGTGCAGATGGCTGTAGAGCCACAAATTTTGCATGATGGTTGTGTTAGTGATGTCATATAGACGCCGTGCTTGAGTTCAGAGATTCGTTACACACTTTGGTAGTATTTGTTCTTAGCTTGTTATTTTGTAAGGCTTTTGTTAGCTTTTTCCTTGGGATTGTAATTAATGCACTTGTTAAATTATAACTTGAATATGTTTGGGTAATGATCAGCCTGTTACCGTCAACTTTGTGTATTTTGATATCATGTTTTGTTCCAGTCTGAGTATGAGTATTACTATGACAGCTTTATGCTGATAGGTTGAGTGCGACATGGAATCCGATGGCCACGGGCTCTGAGTCGCAATGCCATGCAATCTTCCGCTAAATGTTCTTGATGTGTTTGGAAATTCAATCTTCCTCACACACGCGGATCTTGAGAAGAAATATTATTTATCACTTACTTCCCCAATTTGAGTCCCCGAGGTCGGACCGCTGCAGGGATTTAGGTTCAGGGGCGTGACACTGCAAATGCTATATAACTAACCCAACCCAGCCAACAACATTCTATACTCTCCCCTTCCGTTTCTCTCTCTTCTCTCTTTCTCTCTCTTTCCTCCACAAGTTAGGGCAAGAGCTACCAATTCTTTTGGGATTTCCTTGGAGAATTCATTAAGAAACAGAGATTCTAGCCCTCTTCTCTCAAATCTCAATGCATCTTTGGGAAAATCTCTTTATTCTCTTATCAACAAGGTGAGTCTTAAGCCCTAATCCCATCTCTAGCGTTCTCTAGGGTTTCTTTTGTTGAATTCCAGCCCTAATACATGTTTCTCCCTCGGAATTGGTTGTAAGAGGCTTAGATTTAAGGTTTTGGGGTTTTATAGAAGATCCTGAGGTTTCCTTGGCTAGGCAAGTTGTTCTGGAGAGATTTTTATAGCTCGGACCTAAGGCAAGTGCAATATATACGAATATATTGCATGCATGTCTGTTCTTCATTGATTCTCATATAGATTACATTGAATTCCGTTGATTGTTGTAGATAAATCCATGTTCTCGGATCTTTTCTATGTTTTAAGACCCTATGGCATGTTGGAGACCCAATTGAGGATGAAAAGCCCCAATTCTAAGTTATTTGATGTGTAAATTGATGTAGTATATGTAGGTAATTTGGATTGAATTGGAGGAGATTCAAGGTGAGAATTCGAATTTGCAGTTGTGATTTCTGGGAAATCACGGTCGACCGTTGATCACGCACCGTTAATAGTGAGATCCCAGCAGGCCACCGTGAATGGCTATGATTGCTTATCCAAAATTGTGTAAATTCTAGATTCAGGTACAACGGTTACCTCATGATTTACCATGGTAAATTCACGGCTAGCCATGGGGATAACCATAGTACAACCTAGTAACCTTACATTGCTTTTCCAGAACCATATATTTTTCAAGGTCTGTGCAGCAGTTCCCTCATGGCTAACCGTGAGACTGACCCTGGTCAACTGTGAGTCAACCGTGGTACTCTCACGGTTAATCGAAATATGGCTAAGGCTAACTGTAAACCTAGCTTCCCCATAACATTTATTTATACTGCATGAACATGCCTAATTGTAGTGTTTAATTGGAATCCTTCAATCAAGACTGTCTTTTTATTTTGTTTTGAATTACATGCTATGTGGTTTACATTAACTATCTTGCTAAACAATTTGTCTGATCTACACTTGGTGTTGTGTAGGTAACGTGCTCTTTATCCCCGAACCAGAAGCTAAGCCAATCCAAACGGATCTGCCAGCTATACAAGAGTGAACATTTAATGATGTGATGTGAAGCATCGGAAGCACCAGAGTTTGCCACACTTTTCTTTTAGTTTTTGGGTTTATTTTGGAAATCTTCTATTCTTTTGTATATATGATTGTTGTTTTTGCGGGCCATTATTCTGGGTTGTAATTAAGCATATCTTTTGTTGTAAATACCTAACTTTAGTATAATGAAAAAAAATATGTTTCTTTCTATTATCCAATCTATGTGATGCCATGTCATAATTTGTTTATGCACTTATCATTATAAATGGCTCACACAAGATTCCGCCATGACCCTCATAGATGGGCCTCATGTATCTTCACATAGTGGAATCATGTGGGTAAGCATGTGGGAATATCCTAAATAGTATCATCATTAACCCCGTGCACTTCGTGGTCCTAGGTTAGATATGGGGTCATTAACACTTTCCCAATATCCATGATCCTTCCATTTGCACGTCCCTTGGCCATATCCCGCATTGTTCATATTTATGGACTATTATTTTCATGCCATTTCGCAACACTTGCTTACACTTATTTAAACTACTGGGATCACTGGTATGATTTATGTCAAATCTATTTCTCGATAATTTTTCTGTTTGTTGTTATTTTTTATATAATTCATTGGTACACATTTATTACCTCCTTGCATTGCACGTTTACATTCATTACTTGAGTTTAATGCTATATGTTATTCAATTTATATTAACGCTCTCTATGTTCATAAAATCTGATATTTTTCTTTGTGCATGTAGTTAGTAGGTATTTCTTCAACCAGTGCGAAGCGTGAGACAATTGTCTTAGTACCGAAGGTTAGTTAGAGCATTGCAGTCAGGGCCCTGCTGTTGATAGCTTATCGCTGTGCAGAGAGCTGAAACATTTCAGGGATTATTTTCTTTTCTTATATTTTGTATTCGGCCCTTGCTTGACAATGGTTGTACTAGTAAATGCTTTAAAACATGTTTCAATTTGTACTTTTGAAAACTTTAATATAAATATGCTTCACTTTGACACCTTTTATGGAAAATTTAGTTAGCTCATTTTTTTTTTTTTTTTGAAATGTATGTTTATGAGATGCACCTTAATTGCGCCTCGGGATTTGATAGGGCTCCGAAATCTGGGACAACTTCTACAAATCTCCAAAATCTGACAGGGGTTTTACTTGTCTTCTCTCTAGGCCAGGAGGGATTCGTCCAACCCAAAGGACTGGGAACCCTCCATTAGCAAAAAAAAAAAAAAAAAATCTCCATGACATTTCTGGGATTTGGTTTCCTTATCACAATGAACTACACTACTTTGGTCTTTCTACTTCTTCTTCTATGCCTCTAAGCTGTGAAGGACGTCTTTTCTCTGCCATAGATTCTTTTGAAGAATGAACACCTGTCTTCCAAGGACTGTTGTGATTCCTTTGAGAATACTCTTGTAGAGATGCATTGGTCTCCTACGATCATGCTTGGTCCTTAACTGTTTTTGGAGGACTTGATCTAGTCCTAAATCAATCAACCTCCCCCTCTTCTGATTCTTCTTCTTTCAGACGATTGTGTACCTAATCTTCAAGTTCCAAGGAATGGAGTAATACCACTTTATTTGTTGATCATCAAGACGATGCCTCATTAAAGATCAAGTCAGGTTGGATTCCTCCTGATTGGGTCGTAACATATCCCATCTTTTTTTTGGTTTTCGTAGCTCGCAAATATGTATATCGATGCTCTTTTCTCAAGTTTTATCCATTAGTTTCTATAAGAAAATATAACAGATGCACCCAAACATGTAGACACCGTTGGTTTGCCACCTAGTATCTTCTCGTACAAGGAGGTAAACTGCATGTGAGGTCGCGAATTGTGATAGCTAGTTGATCATATTTGTCACCCAAAACTATGGTCTTACACTTTTAGCATGGAGTTTGCATCGACATATATCTCCTATATGTGAGTTCAACCATGCTATCACTTCATTCTGTTGTGAAGTGTAAGAACAAGCAATTTTTTATCTTCTTTTTAAGTATTTCTCAAACTCATCTCCCCCATTATTGGATCAAACACAATGGATCTTCTTTCCAAATTTTCATTTTTGGTATGAAACTCCTTTAATTTCTTGAACATCACTGATGTTTCTTTTAAAAAATATACACACATGTATGTCTAGAGAGATTATCAATGACCTCCAATTGATGGATGCTTTGGTTTTTCAAACATGTCTGTGTGTTCCTAAATCTAGAGATTCTTTAGATTTGAAATTTTCCAATTGAGGGAATGGTAACCTGTATGCCTTGCCAAACTAATGTCTCATACATACTGATATATACTGGACGGGCCCGTCTATTAATTTTACAGTAAAATAAAGATAAAGTAAAGCATCAAATCAATAGAGAATAAAATATAAGTGGGTTATGATGATATTTTTTTTTAGTTGCTTGGTATGGAATCTTATTGACTTTTTGTACAAAAAAGTGGAGTTTATTTATTTATTTTTTTTGTCTTTTAGTGGAGAAAGGGGGTTGTTGTTTTACTTTATTTAAATGGAGGGGATTTTGAAAAAGTGTACTTTTGATGTGACCCCTTATCTGAAAAATGGAGGCTTTACTGGACTTTTACTAGACTAGTAAAGTGCCAAACGGGTTCGGAAGTCATCATACCAGCCTGTGATTCACCATCTTGCTAAGCTTCCTCTATCTTGCATGTATAAGTTGTGCAAGCCATAGATTGGTGTCTTACTCTTACACACCATTCTCACACGTCTTCTTAGCCAACATCACATACATGGATCATACCTTCATTTTTTTCCCATCATATGAGTTCTATTCACTTTGTTCATCTCATAGATATTCTCCACATCATCATGTCCAAATAAGACAAAGAGTCATGCCCAGGTTATTTGAAATACAAATAACAAGTTATTTTCCATGACATGAACTGTTGGAAGTAGGTGGGCATTCTAGATGGGTTTTAAAAACTTTTGACCCACTTAACGTAAGGATCAAACACCCAAAAGGCCTAGAACCCAATCCCAAAATCTAAAATCCTAATCTCATGCATTCAGATCAAAGATCTATCAAGAAGACAGATCAACAAGAAACAAGCATAACAAGAAGATCTACTAAAATATGAACTGATTGTAGATCTATACCTTTTTTGGCTTGGTTGTGCTCAAATCGAGAACTTGTACTTGATATCTACAGAAACTCTTTCGCAGATTTGATCTCCTTTTCCTCATGTTCTTCCACGCTGTGACCCTTTTATAGAGAACTTCCCAAAGAGAATGGTGGGATCTCTAAGGAGAAGAAACCCTAGGCACTCTAGAGGGAAACCAGACGAGAAATGAGGAGGAAGGATAAAAAGGAGCCGAGAGATTGTATGTGTAGAGATTTGTAACCCTCTCCTCTTATTTATAGTTTATTGAACACCTCCTCTTTAACCAAAATTAGAAGTCTCACTTTAATTATTAGTATATGTCATACTCCTCCCTTAAGAGTTCCAATTGGATTATTAACATTCTCTTATGAGGGTTAGCATGGGGACCACTAGAGATTCTTTAGAAACTGACTCCAACTAAAAATTTGGAACCCACACCTCAGGTGAACTCCGGACCCACAATTAATTATAAATAACTCCACTATATAATGTAATTAAACTTCAGTCTTAGGAATATTTACAAGAAGAGCCCAATCTGCTCAATTGTTGCAAGTCGGTTCCTCGATCAATTATATCCATGAATCTATTGGAATAAATCTGTCCAACCAAATTAGATCCATATCTTATTATCTTTGTGACTCAATTAATCACAGTAATGATCGGTACCATCCAATTAACTCTTAATTGAGACCAGTGAGCACTTATCAATGATAAATTTCATCAATTGGCACAAGGGGGTATTTCTCCTTTCGAGAATAGATTCTATCTTTAGAATTATATGTTCCCACGGTCCCACTACCACGTACCCAAGATACTGAGGTATTGACCTACGGTTGGCCTTACTCATTGGTAACTCAAAGTAAATATATAGCAAAACTTGAGCGCATTAATCTCTCAGGATTAAAAGTCTTTTGCTTGGGAACTATGGGAACGGTTCTTAATCAAAGAAAATTTGCATAAGGTGATACTCATGGTCCTTCAGTACATCCAATGTACTAGCACAACAATCCAGAGTCTTACACTCCAATGGTTGAGATAAACCACACTGTCTCATAGTGACTGAGGTGCTACGACTTTTTTAAGATGAGATATCCAGTTTTATCACTGGTAGTGATCCATGTCTCCCGTATATGAATCTCATCCACACACATGGATTACTTTTAATATATATATACTTGTGAGCTCCGGTTCATCTCATGAACCATCATGTCATTTTGTATTGATTATGTGCAATTATAGAATAAAATACCATTCATCACTTAATAAAACATGAAATAATAAGTTAATCAAGAAAATAAATCAATTTATTCGCATCATCCACTGAATTGAGGACATATAATCTAACAATCTCCTTCTCGGATTCAATTCCAGTTAGGGTTACATCTCACACCCATTCCATCTACATGCCGCTCAAAGACTTTAGTAGTCAAAGGCTTAGTAAAGGGATCTGCAAGATTATCCGTAGATGTTATTTCAACAATGTCACCTCTCTACACAATCTTTCTGACTAGATGAAATTTTCTCTTTATGTGCTTTTGGCTTTTATGTCTCCTTGGATTGGGCAACTGCCCCACTACTATCACATGAGACTATGAGCGGCTGTCGCACCAATGGCACCACTCCAAGTTCCAAGAGAAATCTTTTGAGTCATAATGCTTCCTTAGATGCTTCACAAGACACTACATACTCAGCCTCCGAGGTGGAATCAGCAATACAATCTGGTTTGACACTCCTCCAACTGATGGCTCCGCGGCCAAGCATAAACACATATCCAGTGGTAAATTTCATGGATTCTTTATTTGACATAAAGTCGGAATCTGTGAATCCAATTGGAATCAACTCATTGCTGTCATAAATTAACATGTAATATCTAGCCCTTCTAAAGTATTTAAGAATACACTTTACAACAGTTCAATCTCAAGGTCTGGATTTGATTGATATCTGGTAACTAGGATTACTGCATGATAGATATCCGGTCTAGTAATAATCATAGCATACATGAGGCTACCACGACCGAAGTATATGGTATCGCCTTCATCTACTCATTTTCTTTAGTTTTCTTAGGACATTGATCTTTGGAAGTGTGTACTTCATGCTTGAAAGGTATGATACACTTCTTGGAATTTTTCATAGCAAACCGTACAAGTACCTTATCTATATACGCAGCTTGGGATAAGCCAATTATCCTATTTTTTTGGTCTCAATGTAGCTTGATCTTACGATGTAGTTGACTTCTCCCAAATCCTCCATATCAAACTTTTTTACCAACCAAACTTTGACTGTTGATAACATCCACATATCACTCCCAATGAGAAGGATGTCATCGATATATAATATGAGAAAAACTATGCCTCCTCCTTCACTCTTCCTATACACACGACTTGTCCGGATTTTGACTTAAACCAAACGATTTGATTGCCTGGCCAAAATGAATGTTCCAACTCTGAGACGCATGCTTTAGTCCATAAATGAACTTCTCCAATTTGCAAACTTTTTCCTCTTGGCCCTTTGCTACAAAACTGTCTGGTTGCATCATATAGGTGTCTTTCTTAAGATGGTCATTGAGAAATGCCGTCTTGACATCTATTTCTCAAATCTCATAGTCTAGATGAGAAGCAATGAATAAGAGTACCCTGATAGACTTGAGCATGGATACCGGCAAAAAAAGTCTCCTTATAATCGATGCCTCTCTCTGAGTATACCCTTTCGCAACAAGCCTAGCCTTAAAGGTCTCTACTCTTCCATCATGTTCTTTTTTTATCTTGTAAACCCACTTGCACCCAATAGGTTTAATATTGGCAAGCAAGTCCACAAGTTTCCAAACCTGATTAGAGTATATGGACTCCATCTCAGCTTTCATAGCATCTTGCCAGCGTCCTAAGTTCATGTCATTTATTGCTTCATCATAGTTACAGGGATATTGTTCATGTTCCTCTAGGATTAGCTCGTAAGACTCTCCCAAGAACGTGAACTTCTTAGGTGGCCTAACAATCCTCCCACTACGACGATGCTCTGGTGCAATTTTGTGGTTCGGGTAAGGGTTAGTTTTCCTATAGTTTGGTTGTTTCTAGATTTGAAATTGATTGCTCTTGAATTTCTTCCAAAAAACCCATTCCAAGGCTTTCTGCTCAATCGTATAATCTTCCTCCAGAAAAACCGTATTGGTGCTAGCAAGCACTTTCTGCTCTCTAGGATTATAGAATAACCAACATTTATTTCCGTTAGGACATCCTACAAAAGTGCATACTTCTGACTTCGGTTCCAACTTATCTGTCTTTACCTTCGGCACATTTGCTAGACAACCACAAATATGTAAATGTTCCAGACTAGGCTTCCGCCCAAACCACAGCTCCCGGGGAGTCTTAGGTACAGACTTAGATGATATGGGGTTTAGTATATACGTTGCAGTATCCAAGGCATAACCCTAAAAGGATATTGGCAATCCTAAGAAACTGAGCATAGACCTAACCATATCTAAAAGAGTTTGGTTCCTTCTTTCTGCTACTCCATTCTGTTGAGGTATTCCAGGAGCGGACAACTAGGATAAAATCTCATTTTCTGAAAAGTATCCAATAAAGTCAGCAAAGAGATATTCGACTCCTCGATCTGATCGAATAGTCTTGATACTTTTACCCAATTGCTTTTCCGTTACCGCTCAAAACTCTTTGAACTTTTGAAGAGCCTCGGACTTGTGGTGCATCAGGTATATGTATCCATACCTTGAGTAATCATCTATGAAAGTGGTGAAGTACTCATAACCACATTTTGCTCTTACGTTCATGGGTCCACATATATCAATATGCACTGATTCCAATAAATCTTTGGCCCTGTTGCCCTTAGATGAAAATGGTCTTTCGTCATTTTTCCTTCCATACAAGACTCGCAGACAGGCATTGGTTTTACCACCAATAAAGGTAAGATACCATCTTTCACCAGCCTATCAATCCTATCAAGGTTAATGTGACCTAGCCTCAAGTGCCAAAGTTTCGTTGGATTAGATGAAGGTGACTTCCTCTTTAATGATGGTCTATTTATCCTATTTATTATTTTGGTGTCATGTATCTCATACATAGTGGGGGTTAACAAATATAAACCGTTGGTTACCTTGCCAGAATAAATAAAAGTAACATTCCTCTTTATGACTACTTCAGTACCAAAGTTGATAGAATAACTATTATTCACCAAACTTGAAACTGAAATTAAATTCCGCCTTAAAGTCGGTACATATAAGATGTCTGACAACATCAACTTCGAACTAGAAAAATATAATGTAACCACTGCCACTGCCACCGCTTCTACCTTAGCATCCGATCCCAAGTTGACAATGATTTCACCACCACTAAGCCTCCTGGTTTCTCGGAGCCCCTACATCTTATCAACTCCGACTTCTAGGGAAATAAATCAAAAGCTTGGGCTGGGAGATTCCTCCATCTTGGAGTATTTCCAGTAGATGAAGACCTTGTGTTGAGAGCAATCTTTGTTTGATCCGAGAAGCATTTTAATGCTAAGCTTCAGAGACTCTTAATCAAAAGCCAGTCAGTAAGCACACTTGCAAATGTGCGCCACACTCCTTTGGAGTCATTGCATCCCCTATACAAGAGAAGCATGTCTTCAGTGCATAGAGATCTCACCTGGCCTTTGTGTCTGGTGGCTCGACCTAAGGAAAGAAAAGCTCTTACTTTAGGACCCCAAAAGAATAAGGCCCCATAGTATTACATCCTATTAAAGTTATCTTTTCACATTCTAAAAAAGCATTAAAGTAATTGCCATATTTTTTTTCTCCAAAAAAAATAAGCCTCATAATAGTAATTAGTATCGCATCTCACTAAAGTTATATTTTTACATTCCAAAAAAGCATTAAAACAACCGTCATCCTTCTTTTTCTGTAAATAGTGTCGCTTTAAATCCCAACAAATCTCAACCTTCCTGCCACTTCACCAATGAGGTTTTTCAAATGAACGTTTCTCCACCAATGCCTTTCCATCGCAGGTACTGTTAACTCTCTCACCCTGTTGCCTTTCTCTGTAACTACTTTTTTTATTGCTATATACTGTTAACTCTTGCACCCGGCTGCCTTTCTCTGTAACTACTTTTTTTATTGCTATATAATACGTTTTTTTCATATTGAAAAAATTACATCAAATTCGGAACTATCTACATCTACAATCTGTGGCCAACAATGATAAATTACTAAATCAGGTTCTACTATTGTATGCTTCTAAGATTTTTCTAAATCCAAGCTCGTATTATATGTTTATTATAGTTAGAGTTCGTTTTATTTATAAATATTATTAGTTATAATTTGTAAATGATAAATATGTCTATTAGAAAATACAAATCTGGGTACTCAAAACTTAAAAAAAAAAGAAAAAGAAAAGAAAATAAAAAAAGAATATATAATTTGAGGCCTTATTTAGAATTGTCGCTTTAGGCCTCAAACTGTCTCCAGTCAGCCCTGCTTTGTGTTTCACTGTGCCCTCATTGTACCATCTTTTATCAGTGATGTGTTATCACCAGATACACATCCTAGAGCTGGTGACCCACAAGATAAGACTCCAAACAACTCTTTTACAATTAAAGGTTGTATCTGTTGAGTTTCTAGAGATGGAGAAACCCACTTTAATGACCATTTGCTGATCATATTAGATTTGCACTACATCACTACGTAGATCAAGCTGACAGGAGGATTTGGGTGAAAATGGATCTAAAATCCGACTTCAGATGGTCATTAACGCAGTCAAATCTAGCTCTTGATCAAGGTCAAACTAGCAATTGACTGTGCTCCTCTAATGTCACCCATACGGCACATGTTTGTTCTTGTTCTCATTTGTATGTTTGAATTCGGCTCCTACCTTAAAGTTCTGGGTAGGACCAGGATCGTATAAAAGGGATGAATGCATCGCTTTCTTTGTACTCCGATTTTCGTGACGTCTACTGTTGTTGTCATACAAGTGTAGGCTGGTTGGACCATATAGTGGGCTGCCGATTGTGGCTGTTTGGATCTGATAACTCGTTTTCAAATTCCGCCTTCTTCCTTTGAACCTTCCTTCCTTCTGGTTGATGTCCAAAGCAAAGAAGATCTCACATTCAGAGATCTAGGATTTTCATTTGTAGGGGTGGACCCAAAAAATTTATGTGGACTTTGGAAGTGGCCTAGAATTTTTATATGGGTTTCAGAAGGGGACATGGATCCAATGGGAGCGATTGCCCCCAAAAACTTGTACTTGGATTTCCCGGGCGAAGAGGTAGAAAACGGACCAGACAGAAAACGGACCAGGCCCATCTATTAAACGGGTTAGACACTACTAACCTGCATCTGACCTGTTTATTAAAAGGGTTAGAAACTCCTAACCCGCACCAACAGCGGATCGATCCACCCCGACCCACACTAACCGGCATAACCATTGCTGGTTACTGTGGGGTAAGGTTGATCCGTGCAACCCATATCCGTGGATCAATCAACCCAACCACGGTTCCTTACCTGACCCAAACAGACTTGTAAGCTTAACTTAACCCCAATTTTATCTTAACAGCCATTTGTGGTGCAGTACTTAGCTTTCCATTGATAAAAAAATGAGGCCAAGGTTAATTAACTTTTTTTATTTTCCATACATTGAAGCCATTCGTGCAAACTCTAGCCCTTTTGTGAATGATGAAGTCCAACTTCATTTCAAGGACATGAGGGTTTTTTTTTGTTTTGGTAAAGAAGGACATGAGGTTGGCTCCTCAGTTTTCCATCCATTAAAGATGGGGCCCAATTGGCTAAGGCTTATTCATCCTTTTCTAGCTCATGGATTGAAATTTCCAATTCAATTTTAGCACTTAGCGACTTTTGTGTCAAGTTTATTGTATTTTCTTCATGTCCATAGACCATATAAAAATGTTCTTGAGTAAGCTAACAAAGGGCATACTTGAGGGACAAAAAAGAAAAAAAGTATTATTTAAACCATGAGTATAGTGTATATATATATATATTTTTTAAATATTGATTATTGAAATATAATAGCAGAATTAATAGAAATGGAATTCGTTTTTTATTAAAAAAATATATCAAAATAAAAGGATACTATAAAATTGAGTGATAAATTTTAGTTGGATAGTGGAGGATACAAGAAAAAGTAGGTATCATTAGGGTCTTTGCTTCTTTGGGATTTGGACTAATAATTAAAATCTAAAAGGAAAATTTAAACAGGTCATGTGGGCTAGGTGGGTTAGGCGGGCCAACCCTAATCCGACCCGTTTATTAATAAGTCAGTGTGAGGCCCCACCCCTTGTTGACCCTGACTTATATTTGAATTGTGCTAATTATAGTATATAATATCTAATTGTACTAATTAATTGGGGTTAGTAATAGTAGTGTAGTATTTTCCTAGGTTTTATGCCTATTTTCTAGGAATTAGTCTATTTTTTTATTTATAAAAACAATAGGGTGTTAGATGAACTTTAGGAAGTTAGTTAGTTAGTTAAAGGCCCTTAGAAATAAATAGGATTAATAGAAGGGGCTTCTATTTGAGAATTTACGAACTAGACCAAGGGGGGGCAGTTGGGACATTTCACTTCCAACCAAACTCTATATATACAATCCCATCTCCCCAACATCTAAGCTCTTTCCCTCTCTTCTCTCTCATTTTTTCCTCCATTTCTCTCTTCTTCCCTCTCATTTCTCTCATTTCCTTCAAAGAATTCCCTCGATTTCTCTCTCTAGAAATCAAGATCTAGGGTTTCCTATTACAAGGAAGGAGAATTCTCTCCAAGTTACCGTTGATTCCTAGCAGGAAAACCTCTTTCTTCTCCTAGATCTCCTTCTCCTCACAAGACAAGGTTAGTTCCTTCCTTAACTCAATTTCCAAGAATTTTCCTTTCTCTCCTTAGAATTCCATTCTCTTATGAAATTCTCTTTGGGATTTGGGTATAGGAGTTATGGATCTTGATAGATTTGAGCATTTGGGGACTGTTTTGAGAGTTGGAAGCCATTAGAGCTTGCATTACATAAATTAGAGCTTGGATCTCAAAGATCATGCCTAGAAACCCTTGCTTTGGATTAGAGGCAAACGTGCAATATACTCATCTATGGATTATAGGCAAACATGCAATATACTCACTTGAATTCTGTAATTTCCATTCATGCATGTGGATGTTTAATTGCTTAGATCTGTCTTTCAAGCCTTGTTTTCATGGTTTTTGGCCATTGATGGATAAGGTCTCTCATTTGGAAGATCAATGGCCTAGTTGATGATGACTTTTATGATGGTTGGATGGAGTTTGATGTTTGTTATGCATTGGTGATAATTGGAGATGAGATTGATGAACTTTGATGGAAAATTGAGGTGAATTGAAGAAGTTCCAGAATGTGGAAACTTAGAGTTTCGTGTGTAGCCGGTTGACCAACCTTGGACCAGGTCGACCAGACACACTACAGAGAGCAGATAATTGAGGTTTAGTTAACAGACTCTCTAATAGAGAAATCAGTGTACGTGGTCGACCGGACCCTGTACCGGGTTGACCGGGTACACTGCAATTATAGAAATTGAAACATGGCCCACCTTCTGTTTGTTTCAGGATCCCAATTTAGTGGGTCGACCAGCTGGACACCAAGTCGACGGGGTACGCTGCAGTACTTTCCAGAACCCAAGCCAAGACCCAGCCTCTCTCTCTGTGTAACAAGTCGACCCAACCCTGTGCTAGGTTTACTGGCTACACTACAAACAGTGAATTTCCAGAACCGTGTTTCTTTGGAAATTAGTGATATGTGCGGCCCATTGACCTTCCATGTAGACTTCCAGTGATGAGCCAAGCATGAGTCAAGGATTGGGCTTAACCTTGACCCATGAGGCCACCAAAGTAGGGTCTAGTGTATTGATTGGATTTTGATTCAATTCTTAAACATCGTCGAAGATGCCCGTAATATCAGAGCACCAAATTCATATCTCTTGGCAGCTGAAACTTCACTTAGGAATTGAATAGGCTGACATGGACCCGGACTTGAAAGGGGGCATTGAGCTAGGATGGACTGTTGTTATTCCTTCCCTTAATTGGTGGATGCTTTCCTTATTCCTGTTCACTCTTATTATTATATGTTGCTTAAACTTGTTAATTAAATAGAAATTGGAGCACCTGAACCTAGGATTTCCTAGTGGTGACCTGGATTGTGAATGAAGATCGCATAACCAGTGTGTTTGGCTTCACGGGCCATCCTATAGCCAAAGGAATGGATGGATGAGATTATCATGGAGTAGATGATATGCCATTGACTTAGAAACCTATTCATGGATGGCTAATGAAATGAACAATGCTGAATATGGAATGCGATGAAAATGGACAAACACCACGACATAGTGGATCATGGTCGTGAATTAGATTATGGTTATGGACTATGGATTGTGTATATGGACTGGACATGGTTACCGGACCTTAAGATGACCTTGCTCGCGCAATGATAGCCTAGCCAGACTTTGACCCTCACTTGGTTCCTTGAGTGGGCGTAGGACATTCACTCAGTTGTTGTAAGCTTTAGCCATGAACTGATCATCCTTGGTGGGAGCTGATTATTATAGATATGGCCATCATGATGAGTTATGATTAGACGGCCCGCAGACTTTGGTAGTATATGTGCATTCGCGGCCGGCAGACTCTAGTAATGCATATATGCTTATTATTATAAAGATGTATGCTTCGGCTGGGTTTATCATCCCTTGCATCACTATTATTGCCTACCACAACTGGTTATGAGTATGGGAGGGCCGCGGAATAATATCCCGCGGTGTCCAGCTTGTGTGAATGTGCCATATTGATAGATAGTTATTTAGATTGCTTTACCTTTATGTTGATCCTTATTGCTATATTTTGTACGATTACCTAACATTGTACCTTTGTTACTTAAATGATCTTATCATCGTCTCTATTCCCTTTTAATGCATAAATCCTATGTTAATGCATACATCCAATATTACTCGTATACTGTACCAGCCAGATCCTTTGGATCTGACCCATTATTTGGTGCTTATATGTATTGATATTGACCTTGTCCCCGAGGATGACTAGCTCCTCGAGGCGCCACTAGCCGATGAGTACAGGTGGGGACCGACAGACCTGGTGTGGAGCTGGAGGATGGAGTGCCTGCAGTTGGGACTGAGTGACCATTTTTTTTATTTTTTTTTCTGGGGTTTGTTCTTGAGTGTCTTTTGTTGTGAGCAAGGAAGATTCATTTTGATATGTACACACTTATTCTTTATACTTTGAGATTAGCTTAGACTTACACCCTGCTATTATTTGCTTTATGGAGACTGATACCTTTACTGCTTCTGCATTTATGTTGATTTTGCTTCCGCTATTTTCTTTATGCTCCCACACTTAACTATTGATTATAAATGTTGGTAAAAAGTTTTAAATTGGACTTCACTGTTGACCTATGAATATGGAAGTTACTGGTTTCTTCGGGAAGTAACGCGCCAAATTCGATTACCCTGGCGGTAAACTCGGTATTCGGAATTGGGGTATTACAGTCATAATACCATTACCCATGACCGATCCGCATATTTTGCGGGTCGGGTGGGGTTGACGGGTCGAGTTGTGTTTTGCCTCCTTTGAGGTAAGTATGGTGATTATGAAGGGCGGCCGAAGGGATGTACCACGTCTTCAACTAGGTTAGGGCCGGTTTGGATATTTGTAGAATAAAATATTTATAGAGTTAAATATTATAAAAATAAAATAGTATAAAAAGAAATACTTTAAAAATGAATGTATGAACCTACTTAATCCTACATAGCTAGTCTTCACCGCCCCTACCCTATGGCTGTGAATTATGATGAATTGATAAGGAACATAGAATCATACAGTGATTTTAGCTTTTGAAGCTTTCCAATTTCCTTTGGGATGGGCCCAGATAATGCGTTGGTACCAAAGCTCCTACAACATGAAAATAGCGAATCAGAATGGAAGTCTTATTATCGATTTGTGTATAATCGAGACAGTAGTTTAGTGAATACTTACAAGAACTGCATGTCTGTCAGATTGCCGATGAATGCAGGCAAGGGACCTGTTAAATAATTTCGACGCAAGTTCCTGCAAAAATAGAAAATGATTGCAATCAACACGTTTGTATTTGAAAGTTAAGACATTTTGCAACTCCTACGTATGAGGTGGCCATGAGTCGGTTCAAGTGGGAACCAGAAAAGCTGTAAAGCCAGCTCATTTCATTGGGCCTATTTATTAGGCACATATCCAGCCACAGGCCTAAATCTTAGGCTCAGTTCCAGACCGTTTGCAAAGTTTTATGTCGATTGTGTTAGTATTGCATTTCTGTCCAACTGTCCAAGACAGTATTTAAAACTCGGAAAACTGGAAAGGTGACTGAGTGGCTGCTCTGGTGAGTTTGATCAATTACTTGGTTCTACTCAAACTCATTCAGCTCCCCAAAAAAGGGTGACCTATGATTTGGGATGGCAACGGGGTGGGTTTTGTACGGGTTGGGATGAATCCAAGCCCGCCCTGTCTTAAGTTTATTTCATCCAAACCCGACTGGTCCTGTGAGCCGGTATTGATATGTGATACCAAACCCGCCCTTTTTGGATTGGAGTCAAGTCAAATTTAAAAGTAAAAATACTGAAAATATATAAATGCATGGAAATGAATCTGGTTGAAGCCAAAACACACTACCATTTTTCCCACATGCGTTAAGTTAATGTCAAATACTACTTAAACCACATGAGTTTTGGTTATAATTTTAATAAAAAATAAATATATATTATATATACGAGGCAGGGAGGGTATAGTAACAAAATTCAAACCCGCCCCACACCAAGAAAACCTCTACAAAACCCGCCTGCCCCTAATAGGAGCCGGGGCCGGGGGGTGGGTGGGGTGGGTTGGGTTTTGTTTATACCTGACCCATTGCGATCCCTACCTATGATGTCGAGTTGACTTACCATCACCTGGAATATTCAACATTGAGTTTTAGGACTATGGTATGGGCAGGAATTACTTTCAGGGTAGTAAGGAAATGTAGGCGCCATCCTAAGATGTTTATATTGGACCAAAAACTAAGCCCAAACCCATCTCACAGGACTTGAAAATAAGACCCTAATATTACACCAAATGTAGACCAGCCAAGTTCGACCTGTAGGTGACTAAGTTGACATCAAGAACGCTGGGTGTGGCCTGTCTTGCATTGAATTTCTTGTTCGCCTCTATTTCTCTCAGAACTCAATCTTACACCCAGACCAGTTCACTTGACCTAAAAGATGTGATATAAATCTGTGAAACAGTATCTAGATCTGTTCCATACTTCCATTTACAAAATCAATCCCCAGAACAAACCTTGGGCCTCAGTCTGGGCCCTCTATTGCCCATTTTAGAGTAGTTCAAAAGTGAACTGTATAGTTCAGCCCATAGGCGGTATTTCTTAATTTACAAGCTTTTTTAAAATAGTGAGGCTGGAAACTAGCTGTGCCTAAATTGGTTCAGGCCACCTTTGAACTATTCGGGCCAGTTCTAATCCAAATCCCAACTCATACAAGCCTAGGGCCTGGCACATTGAGTGTACTACTAAACAATCTCCTTTGTCTGAAGACACACCCTTTGAAGACATCAGGTCAGTAGAGAATACATACAGATCAAAGAGTTTAGTCAGGTTCCCAAGCTCCTCTGGAATTGGCCCTCTTGCATTCAGTGCAGAAACACTCCTGAAAATAAATACATGACCAATCAGAATAAAATGTACACCTACCTCCATCATCCATGGTGCTTGAACTACTGAAATCACAGTCAAAATGAATTAGACATAGATTATGAATCCTACTTTAGTTACCAGGACCTATTTGTTCAATGGCCAACAGTAGCGATCACGTCTAGTTGCTGGATGACATCTCAGAGGGACTACTGCTTGGAGACTATGGCCCCCAAATTAATGAATGGTGGTTGATGAAAATCACCACCAATCAATGAAAATAGCCATGTAACATGGGCCCTACAGACAGGGGTGGAGCCTGGATCAGGCCTACAAGCTACATTTTAAATCTTTTTACATGTGACCTTTAAATTATTATTTTTTTTTTTTTAAGCGTTTGATTCAACTTAATACAAATGACTACATAAGCAAAGTTTTCAAAAGCAACGCTTAGTTTTTGAAATAAATATGTCAAAGCCATGACAAAATAACCTTTTAGAATGTCTGTTCTACATAATTTTCTTAGGATGTCTATTCTACATAATTTGTTTTAGGTTGTCTATTCTCCCTTTAATTAGCTTTTTCTTGGGAGTAAAACTCCATTTAGTTTGTTAATAATACTATCACCAAAATATTGTAGTAGCTCAACTCTTATAAATTATATTTGCCTATTAAAATATAAAGGTTGCTTTTTCTTTTTTCTTTTTTAAGAAGAAGAAAAAAGTGTTTTGTTCACTAGACAATCAACACCTATTATATCAAAAACTATAAGTTCGGATTCTAATTTGCATAGAATAAAGGAAATCATTGAGCCATGTTTATAAATCCATCTGTTGGACCAAAAATTATCAAATACAGACAATTGTGTTAAATTGAACTCTAATATGAGTCGGAAACCTAATTGCATTGTTATAGCCAAAGTCTCACTATTGATCCGTAGATCCAAGGAAATTATTAAAATCTGCTTTCTCTCCCACTTCTAGATTAAACGTTGCAACATATTCAATACGTGCTTAATCCAATGATGGCAAACCTCCTATTCAAATGGAATTTGTCGTAGGGCCAGCAAACGTGGGTAAGTTTGCTTTGAACTATTTGGAATTCTTAGGCTATGGCTCCACATGAACTTATAATGGAGTGAATCATATGTTTTGAACTATATCAATCTCAAGGTGGGCCCAACTATTGTTAGTACGAGATTTTGTTCAAAGCCAATACAATAGGATCTCCCTCTTGAGCTGTCTGGATTTTATAATTGGCCTCTTTTATGAACTTATAAACTTGGAAAATTCTAAAAACGCCCCACTTTAAAAACGCCCCTTTATCCGCCCCTCTTTTTTCTGGTCATGGGGCCATGTTGAGTCAATCTAGTCTTTTCACACATACTACCCCCACATGAACAGTCACTATCCAAGTTTGACACTCATCCAACTTTTCCTCACCGTTGGATTGAAATCATGATAAAATGATGCCTTTAAACTATTAAATTTTAGGGTCATAGATCAAAAGGTTAGGATGATCTTATGGACTCAAGATTTTGCATATAGGTAGGCCTCATATGGATCTTTCCTTCCAATAGACTTCCAAGATCATCATGCATTCCAGTGGGCCCAATTAAGAGGGGTGTTTTCTGCTAAAAATGCTCGGGCCCTTTGTAGCTCTGCTAGCATATAACATAAACTTCGATTTCATTGAACATACAAGATGCTAATTGTGTTTCCAAAAATATAGGGATTGAATTTATTTGAATCTCAAACTCTTTCCATAAGAAGTTACATAAATGTTTTTGGGATTTTTATCAAAAAATAAGGCTTAAAGTATAATTAAACGGCTTTATGAAGAAAAATATAAAATGACGGAAAAGTTGTTCATGCATATTTTTATTTTATTTTATTTTTGCCGAAATTACCCAGCTGACGATATCATCAATTGTTGTTGTGAAAAACTCTTCTGGTTCATCTTGTTCCACCTAGCGATTGAAGAAGACGATGATCCTCTCCTCTAAACCTTATTTCTCAAATGCAAAACCCTTGACCTCTCTTTGCACTAATCTTTTTTCCAACCCTTTCCTTCAAAACATGTTTCTTTCATTCTACTCTTTTTCCCCAAAACTCTATTTTTCCTTTTCAAGTAACTCTCTTAGATCCATTTCGTCTTGGGTTTTCAATCTAAGATTCCAAAATGGCTTAAAGTGAGTACTTAGATCGAAATGCTTTATAGACTGGCAAAAGGCCATGTTTGGAAACTTGAACCATGGGAACCACTTGCTTGGCTATCACATTCTCTTCATTACCCATTACTATTTAACTTTACCAAAAACGTCCTATTGAGATTTAGATCTTGATTTCATCCTTTCATTCAATCGTTGAACTGAATTAGTTTTAGCCTTCTTTGTTGTTCCAATCTTGGTATCCACTGCTAAGACTCTTAGAATAAAGTTGGAAGTTTGATATGGGTGAAGGTGATTACTTCATATATCTTTTTTAAGAACTTCATATTCAAGCTGTAATTGGAGTTGTTGTTTTGAAAAATTAAAGATAGATGGATCTAAGAGAGTTGTAAGAGAAAAGAATAGAAGAAGATGAATTGCAGGTTGATGAATTGATGATACCGTCAACTAGGGCACTGTCATTAAAGAAAAAAAGTACACACAACCTGCAATCATTTTATAGTTATTCTTCATAAAGTCGCAAAATTATAATTTAAGCTTAATTTTTTTGTAAAAATCCAAATGCCTTTTTCTTTGGTAGAAAGAAGTAACCCTAAAATGTTGGAGAATAGATTGAGGAACTTTACATGGATTCCTTTGTCAAATCCCATGACTATATCTGGCCGATATAAACTTCATGCTTTTGTAAAAATCAGGGGTGGCGGGCTGCTCCCCCCTAGTTTCACTCCCTGCCTACAGAAATCAACTGTTGATAAGACGCAATGGATCATGTTGATACAATTTTCTAGGGCTCAGATCACAAGGATAAGGCGATCTCGTAGGGACTTAAGTCACACAACCCAACAACATGGCATGGCTAAAAAAATATCAAGCCAGGTCATTATTATGAAACTCCCATTGGTGAAGGCATTCCATACTCTTCACTTTAGAGGAAAGAGGGAGGCGGGTGTAACTCAATGCCCCACGGATGCAAGAACACACTAGCGTGCACCACTACATTGCATAGTTTACCAAAGTTACCAACTTTGTCTCTCAGCCACCTGTCCAAGGTTTGATCCTTGGGTATAGTGCCCTTTTTCCACATGTGTGGGCAAACTCTTCCCATGTGTGTAGAGATAAAGTCTACAAAAATGAGTAAAAAAGCCGTCATTTCATACGCATTTGTAGACTTATTGAGGACCAATTGCATCATAATCCCATGATTTCATGCATTTGAGCATAAATGTGGACTTATAGTTAAAATTAGCTAAAAACCCTTAATGTTGCATGAATTTATGAGATTATTAGTTTTTATCACCCCCGGGTCCCACCGTTTGGATCTTAAGCACTTTGGCCCCATTACATTAGTTCATCTTACATTAGATAGGGATCATTCATCCCATGCATTGCATCATTAATTAATTAATTACTTGTTATTGGTTGTTTCATTGTGTAGGATTTGTCAAAGCAATGGGGCCCGCATGAACAAGAGACACTTGAAAAAAGAAAGAAAGAAAATAAAAGGGAGAGAAAAAGATATAGGGAACCACCCCCTTGGGAGGCACGCCCAAGGTGGGTCCCACATGTGCCACTATTCTCCTCTCTCTCTTTCTCTCTCTAAGTGCCCAAGAAGCCAAGGATTTTCTCTATCCTACCAAGATTAGAATTTCACATCAAGAAGAGAATATTCCAGAAGAATTCAAATGAAGTTTGAATTAAGGAAGTGTTATCCAAGTGACATTGTGATGAGTAAGCAAGAAGGAGACAAAAACCAAGAAGAGTCAGGAGATCAAGTCAAAGAAAGAAAGGAGATAAAAAATTTTCACACAAGAAGAGCCAAGGAGAAGTGGATGTCTAGCCCTGCGGCCCACTACCCTTGGACATCCACCTCATCCCTCTCTCTCTCCTCTTCTTTCTCCTCCTCTACTCAATCCACACCACACATTCCTATCTACTGTGCAACAAGAGATTTTCTATGGGACCTGCCACTTGGAGTTTTATTCAACACAAGGAAAGAGGATCAAGTCAACTCCAATTCAAATTGTAATTGCTTGCAGTGTAAGCCAAGCCAAGCCAGGATAGACATTCATTCCCAGAAGAACTCCAAGCCAAAGAAGGAAGTAAAAAATATAAATAGACCCCTAGGGGGGACGTCCATGGCATGTTCCCCTAGCCTAGGGAGTCCACCCCCTCACTCTCTCCTCTTCCCTCTTCATGCACCTCCCCCCCCCCCCCCCCCCCCCCCCCCCTCCTCTAGTTCTAGTTCTCCACCATTTTTTCATTTTTTTAATGTAGCTTTGTGGCCTTGTCCGAGCAAAACTTAGGTATAGGAGGAGCCTAAGTTGTACTTAAGAATGTTTTTATTGAAGACTATCTTTTTCTTACGTGCAATGAGAGGGTAACTTAGCAATCAGGACAGCTAGATGAAGTTAAGTATGCCCTAACTTCCTTTTTACTCATGTAATTACTTGTCAATCTAGTTATTTTATGTCCTTGAATGTTGGAGTAGGCTTGTCTTCATACCAGTAGGTGCCTTTCTTTTTATAGTTCTCAATGTTAGAATAAGTTTTTTATCCTCTATGCTTACTTTTGATATATTATGCTTGGGAATATGTTTTTTTTCGATAGTCTATGCTTAGATTTGATAGGTGATTAGGTAATTCTAACACTTTTATAAAGGGAAGGAGGTCTTGGCTGCCTTGGCTGGGTCAAGATCCGAAGTAGAAAAACCTATCAACATGTGTTTAAATGAAGAAAAAATTGATGTTTTGGAATGCTTAATGGATTCTAGATGCTCTGATATGATTATTATTATTGTTTATCTCTTTATTATCATCAGCATCTCACACTAGTTGCTTTAGTTTTATGCATTAATGTTAATGTGTGATGCCTTTAGATTTTGATTCTTGATTCGCTTTGTGGGTTCGACCCGTACTTGCCGCTGTTTACTTATGGACGTTGTGCACTTGCTGTATTTGATTGATTACACATCATGTTGGCTCTCTCATGGGTCCATTACATTGCATAGTTTACCGTTGTTAGCAACTTTCTCTCTTCGCCAACTGTCCAAGGTTTGATCCTTGGGTATATTGCCATCTTCCCATGTTTGCAGGCATACTCTTCTCATGTGTGTGGGCTCTCTCATGGGTTCTAGCCCCTTGGTTAGGATACCAAAAGAAGGTAACAAAAAAAAAGAAGAAAAAAAACCTTCGAGTCCTATGATTGTTGTCCAAATCTTAAAATACTAAAAGATATATTTCTAATACTTTTTCTCTAGTTTTGACGAAGTCCTAGACAAGTTGTAGTTTTTGTCACATTTATCCCAATCAATAAGTCCTTGACCAAGTTATTCGAAGTCCTTCAGGACTAAGTCCTTGGTTTTTTGACCAAGTCAAGTAACTTAGCTAGCTATTTTTACTGAGTCTCACTATAAGACCCCTTCCCTAACTAATTATGTTTAATAGCTAATTAATTATGATTATTGATAATTATTGCATATATAGTTGATTAATATGATTTTAGAATAATTAATTGTATCATTGTGTAATTAATCATTTTTAGTTGTTAGTTTGGTAGATTTAAAGGCAACTAATTAAGTTTTACAGTTAGAATAGTGTTTTGCTCCTACTTAACTTTCCATGTATGTCAGTAACTTTCCATGTATGTCAGTTCTCTCATGGGTTCTAGCCCCCTTGGTTAGAATACCAAAAGAAGGTAACAAAATATAAAAATAGAAAAAATAAAAAAAATCCATTGAGTCCTATGACTACTGTCCAAGTTTGCAAATAAGAAGAGAAATATTTCTAATGCTTTTTCTCTAGTTTTGACCAAGTCGTCGTAGTCTGTCAATTTTATCCCAATCAACGAGTCCTTGACCAAGTTATCTGAAGTTGCTCAATACCAAGTCCTTGGTTTTCTGACCAAGTCAATTAACTTAGCTAGCTGTTTTTACTAAGTCTCACTTTAAGACCCCTTCCTTGACTAACTATGTTTAATAGCTAATTAATTATGATTAGTGATAATTATTGAGTATATAGTTAATTAATTATTTTAGCATGATAAATTGTATCTTTGTGTAATTAATGGTTTTTAGTTGTTACTTTGGTAGATTTAAAGGAAACTAACTAATTTTTATATTTAGAATATTGTTTTGCTCCTATTTGAGAGCCTTTGGGCCTAACTAGCAATGTCTAAGGGATTGGTTGCAGTTTTGGAGAATTAATGGGGCTCATTTGAAAGGTGATTGACTAGGCTTGATCTTTAGAATAGTGTTTAGAAGGTTTTGGAATGTCTTGAGAGTGTTTAGCAGTTCAGTACCACAGAGGGCCAAGTTAGGAATTTTGGAAAAGTTACGCAGTATTTTGAAGTTTTCAGAAAAATGTCATTTTGGGTTTAGAGAGTAGATAAAATTGTTCCGAACAACTTCCACATTCAACTCATATCAATTCGATGCCCTAAAACCCTTTGTTTTGCACTTTTGCGCATGTAGGTACCAAAAACGACACCCACTTGATTAGATGGAAGTAGAACTCTTTTAGGGAAAGATCGAACGCCGGAGACCTGAAAGGGAAGGAGAGAAATAGATGTCAGAGGCCCTGGCTGCCGTTAGCCGAAGGCACTCCGATGCCTGAGTTAGTTCTGCAACTAAGCAAAGGTGGAGTGGAGGAGAAGAGAAGAGAGTGAGGGTATTGAGTTGTACGTATGCATGTACCTCACTGTGGGATTGATCCCATGCATATATAGGTGCAAGTCCCATCGAGCTTCTTGGTGAGTGGAGGTAGGTGGGGGTAAGGTCCCATTGGACCTTACCCTGATATTTTTCCACACAAAGTTCCTCGTGCCCCACTCGGTGATGGAGGACAACCGTTCGGCCTTAATCCACTTGGTGAAATAATCGGTGGCTACCAATAGCCATCTCTTATTTTCTGGAGTTCGGTAGAGTGGTCCCACGATGTCCAAGCCCCACTGAGCTAAAGGCCATGGACTGGAGAGTGGGCTCAGATCTTGTGCTGGCTGGTGGAGGGAGTGTGAGAACTTCTAGCACTTCTCGCATTTCCTGGCGTACAATTGAGCATCCTTCTGCATGTAAGGCCATCAGTAGCCTTGAAAGATAGCTCGGTATGCCAATGACTGACCTCCAATGTGGCTTCCGTAGATTCCCTCCTGAATTTCATAAAGGAAGTCTTCAACTTTACATGGGTGAACGTACTGGAGGTAGGGGCCTGTGAAAGACTTCCAGTAAAGCTTGTCGTCCGGAGACAACCAAAATCGAGCTGCTTTCGGCCTGATTTTGTGAGCCTCATTCTTGTCTTCAGGAAGTCGATCATCCCTTAGATAGGCGATGATTGGGTCCATCCAGCTCGGACAAAACTTGCCAAGGTGGTTGAAGCTCTATAGTTGGTTTCTCCAGCATTTCCACCTCGACGGTTCTCTTATTCCCAGCTTCAACAATAGAGGCCAAGTTGGCAAGAGCATCGGCATGAAAATTCGAGTCTCTACCGATCTGTTTGAATTCGACTCTCTCGAACCGAGGAAGGAACTGCTTTGCATGAGCTAGGTAGCTGCCATCCTCTCGTCACGAGCTTGGTAGTCTCCATTCAACTGCCTCGTCACCAGCTAGGAATCACTGAAGACCACCAACTGCCGTGCCCCCAGGATTTTAGCACTGCTGAGCCCTGCAATGAGTGCTTCATACTCAGCTTCATTATTGGACTCCTTGAAGCCAAGTGTTACGGCTTGCTCGATGACAAGGCCCTCCGGGGAATGGAGGACTATGCCAGCGCCGACCCTTTTGGAGGTTGAGGATCCGTCGATGAAGACCTCCCAAGCCGAATCAAGGAACTGCTTCCAAGAACGTTCTTGCTCTGTCTCAGTAACCACTTCCTCATCTTTATTGCCCCCTAATTCGGTATCAAGCTGTCTCGGTGCCAAACTAGGAGAAACAAACTCCACAATGAAGTCTGCTAAAACTTGGGCCTTGATTGCCTTTCTGGGTTGATACTGGATATCATACTGCCCCAGCTCGACCGCCCATCTTGAGATTCTCCCAGAGAAGTCTGCCTTTCTGAAAAGGGACTTAAGCGGATGTTCTGCAACAACCACTATGGTGTATGTCTGGAAGTAGTGAGAGAGTTTGCAAGAAGCACTTACGAGTGCCAATGCAAGCTTCTCCAGTTGCAAATACCTCAGCATCGAGGAGGATCTTGCTCGTGTAGTAAATGGGCTTTTGTTGCCCGTTTTCTTCCCTGATGAGTACCGAGCTCACTGCGTGATCCGAGACTGTCAAGTAAAGGTAGAGTACTTCTCCCCGCTTCGTTGTTGACAGCAGGGGTGGTGAAGATAGATAGCTTTTGAACTCTTGCAGAACTCGGTCGCACTCCGGAGTCCATTGAAATTTTGAACTTTTTCTTCAAAAGCTGAAAGAAAGGTCGGCATTTGTTAGAAGCTCGGCTGATGAAGTGATTGAGCGCAGCAGCCATTCTAGTGAGCCTTTGAATTTGCTTAGCCGTAGTTGGTGTGACGCCCCGGAGTCCCACATCGACTATAGAGAGGAAAGTGAACGGGTTTATATGTAGAGCTTACACCCTTACCTTGCATGAGGCCTTTTGATGGGTTCTAACCCATCAGAAACAAAATGGTGAGGCTCATGGACCAAAGCAGACAATGTCATGCATGCGTGTAGGGTGGGGCGTTACAGTTGGACTTTGTATTCCTTGAATTGCTGAGATCTGGTCTGGATTTGCTTCGATTCCTCTTCTGGTAACCAGGCTTCCCATAAAGTTGCCGGAGCCGACACCGAACGCACACTTGGATGCATTCAGTTTGAGCTGAAATTTTTTGAGGACGTCAAACATCTAACTTAGGTCTGCCAAGTGGTCCTGTGACCTTTTAAACTTGACAAGCATGTCGTCAATGTAGACCTCCATTGTCTTGCTGAGCTGGGCCTATAACATCTTGGTTACCAGCCTCTGGTAGGTCGCCCCCACATTTTTTAACCCAAATGGCATCACTTTGTAACAGTAGGTGCCTCTAGGTATTATGAACGCGGTCTTTTCTTCACCAGGCCTGTACATCGATATTTGATGGTAACCTCGGTAAGCATCGAGAAAACTCAACTTGTAATGCCCGGCAGTTGCGTCGATCATTTGGTCAATCTTTGGGAGTGGAAAGCTGTCCTTGGGGTAGGCTTTGTTGAAGTCGGTGAAATCAATGCAGATTCTCCATTTCCCATTCTTTTTCTTGAGCACCACTGTATTGGCCAGCCAATCAGGGTATTGGACTTTCCTAATTGCCTTAGCCTCTAGCAGCTTCTGAACCTCCTCGATCACGACCTCAGTTTGTGGGGTCCCCGTTCTGCGAGCTTTCTGAACGACGGGCTTGTGCTTGGGGTCCATGTTCAACTTATGGCACATGATTTCGAGACTGACACCAGGCATTTCGTAAGGGGTCCACGCAAAAACCTCCTTGCTCTGTAACAAGAAGTTTAGCAGTTCGGACCTTTCAGCTTCAGCAAGCTGACTCCCAAGCAGAAAATATCTTTTAGGATCACTGGGGTTGATCCTGATCTCGGTCAGGTCTTCAACGCTCTTTTGATCTGGAGCCCGGCCGACTTCTTCAAGTTCGGCTTCCCTCTCCAGCTCGGCCATGTACACCTGCGTTGTTTTTGCCTCGCCAGGCACCATAGCCATCAAGCATTGTTTGGCCATGTGCTGGTCACCTCTAACCGTGATCACCTCAACTATGCCGGTCTCATTCTCCAACGGGAACTTGAGTTTTTGGTGATGAGTGGAGGGCATAGCTTCCATATTATGTAGCCAAGTTCTCTCCATTATTGCATTGTAAGAGGATGGTGCATCCACCACTAGGAAGTCGGCTAACATAGAGGTGCCTCCAACTTGGACTTTTAAGGAGATTTTCCCCTTGGGATACACTGGCTTCGAGCTGAAGCCCACCAAGGGGGTGCGTGCAACCTGCAAGTCTTCCTCTCTGATACCCATCTTCTTGAAGCAGTCAAAGTAGAGGATCTCTGACGAACTCCCAGGATCCACAAGAACCCTCTGTACCATGAAGTTCTTTAACCTCAAGGTCAAAACCAAAGGATCGTTGTGGGGGGGTTGGACCCCATCTTCGTCCTTATCTGAAAACCAGATTCCGGGCCTCTCTACCAGAGCTTTATTGGCAGCGGGCCCCAGTTCGGCTGTCATCACCTGCTTTTAGTGCGAAGACCTCCTGGCCTCGGAACGAGCTTAATTGCTCACTTTCGGTGCAAGAGCAAGGTGAATTACATTGATGATGCCCACCGGCTCATTGTTGTCCTGATCGTTATCATTCTGGCACTGAGCTTGGTTGTCATTTCTACCCTCCTTGATGTAATCTTTCAAGTGCCCGTCCTCGACGAGCTTTTCGAGGTGGGCTTTGAAGGCCATGCAGTCCTTGGTTCTGTGCCCATTCTACTTGTGGTAGGCACAGAACTTGCTTTGATCTTGGGTGGACGGGTCACCCTTCATCGGCTACGACCATTTGAAGAAGGGTTGTGACTTGATCTTGCCGAGGAGCTTATAGATCGGCTCCTTAAAGATCGTGTTCACAGCCTTGTAGGAGGCAGCTGCTGGTTTGGACTTCCTGCCGCCTCCTAAGGTGGGAACCGAGGCCACCGCCAAGCTCGTTGAAGCCATGTTTCGGTCCACCTCCTCCCTCTGGGACGATTTCTTGTCTTTCTTGAAGGGTCTGTCTTCCTGCCAAAGGCCAAAGCTTTCCCGAGCTCGGGGCCTCGTCTTCTTCTTGCTCAATGAATTGGTTCACCTGGGCCAACAGTGCTTTCACCGTGACTACGGGGATCCACACCAGATCCTTCCGAAGCTCATTGCCTGGCAACAGAGCCTGTTTGAAGGACTTGATGGCCACCCTGTCAGTGGCATCCTCGATCTGGCTGTAGATCGTCCAGAATCTCTTGGCTAACTAGGTGATGTTTTCATTCCGCCGCATTCTGATCGCCATGAGGTCTTCGTCTGTCTTAGGGATGATCCTATGAGCCTAAAACTTTTCCACAAAGGAATTCCAGAGCTGCTGCCAGCTCGAAATTGACCCCTCTGGAAGTGCGCAGAACCACCTTAGGGGAGGTCTCCTAAACTGGGAGAGAAAACTCTACAGTTCATGTGACCTATGCATTGTTTAAAATAATGGCCGTTACTGTGCCAATATATTGAATATAACGGCCGTTACACGTAACAGCCGTTAAAATCGCCATATTGAATATAACGGCCGTTACATTAAAATCGACAAAATATCAGTCCGTAACGGCTGTTATTTTGAAAATAACGGTCGTACCGTTATAACAGCCGTTATTTTGACTAATGCATTTTTTTTTTACAAAAGCTGGTGTTGGTCTTCTTCTCTCCATTTTTTTCATTTGTTTCTTCCATGAGAGCTTCCTAAGGCTTCCTACAACTTCCAAGACATGGAGGAGCACCTAAAAGCTTAGATCTATGCTACTTTTGGGTGGATTTGTATGTGGGGAAAGCTAATCAAAGTTATCAAACTCAAGAGACCTCTTTGGTCAGTGTTTTTTTTTTTTTTTTTTTGTTTTTTGGAGTTCTTTTCAAGATTCAACATCAAAATAACGTAGAGATGATTGATATGTGTTAGATCTATACTTTTGGAGCAAAAAAATTCAAGTTTTAACACTTTTTGTAATATTTTTTATTTTTTCATTATTTAAATCCGAATTGTTTTTTCTTTTTCTTTTTTTTTTTTAAGATTATGTAATACACTAATACATGAACCAAAGGCTTTATATTGAATGAGATATGATGTTAGTATGTTACTCACTAATTTTTCCCTAGATCTAGTGTTTTAAGGTGTAGATTTAGTTTTTTTTTATTTTCAAAATTTGGGGCTTTTCTTGATATCATTTACATTTTTTCAATTTAGTGTTCAAATGCATTTATAATGTGTTAGTTTAAAATAGATCTACACTTTTGGAACAAAACAGTATGAATTTTAGCACTTTTTGTAATATTTTTTATTTTTTAATTATTTAAATCTGATTTCTTTTTAAAGATTGTGTAATACACTTATACACAACACTAATTCATGAACCAAAGCCTTTATATTGAGTTAGATTTGATGTTACTCATTTATTTTTCCCTAGATCTAGTGTTTTAAAGTGTAGATCTAGATTTTGTTTATTTCCAAAATTTGGGGCTTCTCTTGAAATCAATTACATTTTTCCAAATTAGTGTTCAAATGCATTAATAATGTGTTAGTTTAAAATAGATCTACACTTTTGGAATAAAAAAGTGGGAATTTTAGCACTTTTTGTAATATTTTTTATTTTTTCATTATTTAAATCCGAATTGTTTTCGTTTTTTTTTTTTTTTGCTTTAAAGTGATTGTGAAATACTCAATACATGAACCAATGGCTTTATATTGAGTTAGATTTGATGTTACTCACTAGATGAATGCCCAAAAAATTACATTTATTAAATATTTATTTTCGGATTTTTAAATAAATCAATATAAAAATATATTTTTTTGATGATTTATCTAACATTTTGTTTTTTTATTAGTCTAGTTTTAATGTATAACTCATGTGTATGTTTGTAACGCTAAATGTACTTGAAAAATGGATATGAAACATTTTGTTTTAAGCTTCTATGTTTAAAGTTCTAAACTACTTTGCTTTATGGATTATGTGTTTAGTGTTATACTTATTCTTTTGTAAAAAAGAATGGTACGTGACGTTGACCCGGCATGGCAACATGGTGTTGATGTGGATGGAAAAAAGAGTAAAATTAAATGCAATTATTGTGGTAAGGTGGTAACTGGGGGAATCACCAAATTGAAGGAACACTTGGCACATAAAACAGGAAATGTGGCAAAGTGTACCAAGGTATCCCCAGAGTTAAAGAAGGAAATGCAAGCATTCTTAAATGGTGGGGGAGTGGGTACTAGTGGTGGTGATGTTGGCCACCAACAAGTCATGTATGGTGACTACTATGTATTACATCCACATCAACACCTTGAGCTTCCCCACGAATTTTATCGGCAGCACCGCCACCAAGACTACCCTCAGTCATCTCAGTCTACTAATGACTCGGCCTCATTTTATGAACCTATCTTCGTTCCTCAACCGCATCCACAAGCACAACAACCTTATGGGCACTATGGAAGTGGAGGCTATGTAGCACAACAATTTGGTGCCTTCTACCCTTCAAGAAATGATGATGATGATGATGATGGTATCGAGCAAGGACGCCACTCATTCTGGCATTAGGCTATCAAGCCATTATCCAAACACCAAACTCATTACTTTAAGTTAGTAAGTTATTTCATTTTGATGTGGTGAATGTTACTTTAAATTTGAAACTTAAAGGTGGGGTTGGTGAGCACACCTTGCCGATTAAGTTATTAAGTTGAGTCTTGACTCTTGAGTACTGGCACTGCACATGTACTAACTCTATTAGTATTTATTGCTACATTGTAGACTTTAAATGTTTAACAATATTAGTTTGCCCAAAATTATGGTTGCATTATGTCAAATTTATGATATTTCAGCTTATTTTAGTATATACATCGATACAGCAATGATACAGGATGTTATAACTTGCAGGGACCGTTATTTTGCTTTAAAATATGCACTAATGGAAAAAATATATTATTTTCTATCATTTTATAATATTCTAAATTTTTTGGATATTTTTTCGGATTTTTTTGGGGTCAAATAAAAATTCGCTCCGCGATGGGCCGCAATGACCGCGAACCACGACGTGATGACCGCTGTAACCGCAAACCGCGACGCGATGACCGCGAACCGCGATTTTGAACCATGGACCTATGTCGTCCCACACCGATATTCTCTGAGTAAAATGTCGAAGATGCGCTGCAGGATCTGAGGTCCCATCATAAAGGACAAACCTCAGGACATTAAACTTTACAGGAAGAGAAAAGTTCCTTATCTCCTGAGAGAAGGGAGATGTGCCGAGATCCTTTGTATCGTAGGCATTTAGCCGATCTCGGTTTAAGCCGACTATCTCCATATTCTGTTGGACCCTCTGTTTGACTTGTCCATCAAGCCATTCTCTCAGGTCGTCGTTGTCCTCCGATTTCTACCGCGGCCTCTTGACTCTTCGTTCAAGTGGCTGCTACTCGAACCTTCATCGTAGGCTCGGTCGCGCCTCTTATTATCCAGGATTTGCCTCAAATCCTGTTCAACCGAATGAGCTCGGCCGCGTCTAGGAGGTGGACCCGAAGCCGCCTTCTTCTCCTGGAGCTACTGTCGGAGTTGACGAATCAGCTCATCCTGTTCTTGGATAACAAGGTTTTGGGCCCTAATATCCGCAAGGAGTCGGTCGTTTTCACTGTCGGCGTCGGTCCGATGATGGGATTGTGACTTGGTTGGCATTGATGTATCATCTCGCTTGGTGTGTTCCAGTAAAGGAACACTCTACTGGGGACACTCTAGCGGTGGATCATCTTGCCGGGAAGGTGCTATCACCCCCTTTGAAGATGAGCCCGACTGAGTCACAGGCCCTTCAGCGCTCGCCGCACTAGATCTTCCTCCAGATCTCCTCTGACGAGGGACCGGTGGCAATTTCTTCGGCAATACTGGTGGTAGCGACGGGCCCTTCGACGATCCTTCGCCGTTTCTAGTCGTCGGAGGCATGGTGTTTGTGAATCTTTTTCGATCTTTCCCATAGACGGCGCCAATTGTAAGTGCCTAAATTAACACGGACTTATTAAAGTGATCGTAAAGCTTTTTAGGAAAGATCAAATGCCTGAGACCTGAAAGGGAAGGAAAGAAACAGAGGTCAGAGACCCTGACTGCAGTCAGCCGAAGGCACTATGATGCCTAAGTTAGTTCAGCAACTAAGCAAAGGAAGAGTGGTAAGGAGAAAGGAAGGATAAGGAGTGAGTATGCTTGCGTTGTGTACCTTTCTGGGATTGACCCTTTACATATATATAGGCGGAAGTCCTGTTAGACTTTCTCTTAGTGGAGGTAGGTGGTGGTGAAGTCCCATCGGACCTTACCCTGACACCTAGGTGGTAGGTGGAGGGAGAGTCCCATCGGACGACTTCCCATTCTTTCTACGATTGCTGACGTGACCGTCTAGTAAGGACATCTCCTTTTTGCTATTAGTCACCCTCCCTATCTGACAGCACGTCCTGTAACGTGTCCGTACTTTTCATAGGAGCATGTTAATACTTGAATAATACTCAGTACTCGTATTGAGATCAGAAATAGTTATGAGATGGATGCGTCTTGACACTGTTGCTGAGACGCGCATATAGCTGGCACTGCTGCTGAGCTGAGTATAACTGGTATGGTTACCGAGCTGTATATAGTTGGCACTGTTGCCGAGCTAGCATCATTGCCGAGCTGCATATAACTGAAACCAAGATAAACCCAGCCGGTACTTTTACCGAGGCTAGCATAATCTCGGTACCGCGGGAATGCCCCCGATACCACTTGTATTTATGAAACTTCTGTTAACTGTTTATATATTCGAGGAAACGTTTGTACCTCACAGCGGTCTTTGATCCATATGGGACATGATTGTGGTCAGGTTGTATTTGTTTAATGTTGGAGCAATTTTAATTGGCCCTAATCTCACGCATAACCCCAGTTTCATGTTTGAGGGCGTGACATTTCCTTTATGCATTGGTTTACATTTATCATGTCACATTGCCCATTTACATCTAGCATTTCACTTTAATGCTACATGTTAAGTAATTCATATTGATGCTTGCCAGGTTTGTAAACCTGATATTGCACTTGGTTTTTGTAGGTAGCAGGCACTTCTTCCGCTACTGTGAAGGGTAAGCAGTTGCTTTGGAACCGCGGATTAGTTACAGCGATGCACAAGGACCCAGTTGTTGATAGCTTGTTGCTGTGCAATGAGGTTATACATTTCACGAATTATAATTATTTTTATATATATTTTGTATTCGGTCTTTGTTTGGCCATGGTTATACTAGTTAATGTTATAAAATATGCATACTGTCATTGTATTTTGGCAACTTCAATATAATTAATTATACTTTGCTCTAATATCTCTTATGGAAATTTTTATTTGGCTCATTTATCAATAGTATGACTATGAGATGCATCTTCGGCGCACCGCGGGATGCGACAGGGCCGGGATTTCGGGACGTGACACTCACCCCAGCTTGGGTGGAATCCATTTCCAACTCAGAATTGGGTTGGGCCAACCATCCCATAGGCCAGTATACAGTTAGAATTCTCATATGGAGGAAGACAAGGCGATAAATGGTCCAGATCATTTGAACCAGATAAGAAATGTCTGAAGTGTATGCAACAAGTTGAGAGAGGAAAGATAAGAAATGTCTGAAGTGTATGCAACAAGTTGAGAGAGGAAAAGATAAAAAGACATACAGTTGGGTAATGCGGCAGGTGGTTCCATTGTTGAAATTACAGAGACATTTAAGGGCTGGATTGATGTCATTTGAAGTTACGGAATCATCAATTGCACTGCCGCTGCATGGGTCACCTGTTGTATTCCATGTTGAAGATGCAGAAACACCCCACTTTTGGAAGATAGAGTTCAAAGCACTCACTGCTACACACACACCCCTCATATCAAACAAAAATGTCAAAGTCACGGATTGAATGACACAAGCGAAGGTTTCTATCCAGCCAATATACATTGTTTTGTTTTCAAGAGCTACTACCTACACACTTCATTTTACTTTGCACACACCACATTTAAAAAAAAAATCCAAAAAACTCCCTAAACTACCCCTCTTCCTCTCCTTCCCTCCCTCTCCTTGCTCCACCCACTTCCACCCAGCCCCGCCTGCCGCCGACCCCTCTCCCTATCTCTCTCCATGTCCTTGCTCGCCACTTACCTCCGTCCTCGCCACCCTCTCCACTCCCTTTCCTTCCCTCTCTCTCCCTCTCCCTGCTCCCCCAACCTCTGCCCGACCCTGCTCGCTGCTACCTATGGCCGACCACTCTCCCTCTTCCACTCGTTCTCCTTCTCCATGTCTCTCTCCCTATCCTAGCTACCACTTCTTTTTGCACCCACCAACCCTCCCTCATCCCCATCCCCACCCCACCCCTACCCCTACCCCCACCACCCCCTCGGTGCTGCCAAAGGGGAGGAAGCAATATAGAGAAAGGGAGGGAGAGGGAGAGATATAAGAGGGGGAGAGAGAGCGGATGGGCGGGGGAAGGGGGAAGGGGAGGACTGAGGGCGGGCAGGAGAGGGAGGAAGAGGGAGAGGGAGAAAAGGAGAAAGAGGGAGAGGGCGGGCAGTGATAGGGAGAGGGTGAGGGGGGAGGGAGAGAAAGAGGGAGAAGTAGAGGGCGGGCAGGGGCTGCCGACAACGTGTGGCGGGCCAAATGGAGAGGCAGAGAGAGGGATAGAAAGAGGGAGAGAAAGACGAAGATAGGGAGAGGGAGAAGAAGAGGGTGGAGGGCTTTCAGGTGCTGCTGGCGGCAGGCGAGGGGGAGAGAGGTAAAGAGAGGGAGAGAAATGGGGAGAGGGAGAAGCAAAGGGCGGGTGGGGATGACGGCGGTGGGCGAAAGGGAGAGGGGGAGAGAGGCAAAGAGAGTGAGAGAGGGGGGGGGGGAGAGGGAGAAGCAGATGGCGGGTGGGGGCTGCCGGTGGCGGGCGGGAAGATGGTTTGATGGAGAGGGGTCGAGGGCGGGCGGGGTCGGGCAGAGAGGGAGAGGGGTAGTTTAGGGATACTTTTTGGTTTTTTTTTAAATGTGGTGTGTGGAAAGTAAAATGCAGTGTGCAGGTAGAAACTCTCTTTATTTTTTCAATTAAGTGGATAGGACCCAATTAGGGGTGCTCATGGGCTATGCTACCCTGAGCCTAATCTAGGCCAAATTGAGATTTGGGCGGGGCTTGGATTAAGTGTTAGAAGGCCTAAATCCCGGCGCTAGTAAAGAGTGCTTATAATTTAATTTAATTCTTCTAAACAATTGCTAAAAACTCCAAAAAAAAAACAATAAAAAGCCTAGTTGGGCCTGGCCCAGTTTGCTAAATGGGTGGTCTCGGCCTCACTTTTATAGTCAAGCTAGGCCTAAGTCTACGGTTCTAAAGTTGAACCAGGCTTAGATGTGCCTCATCACTGCCCAACCTATCCCATGAACACCCCTAGAACCAATATATCAAACTCATTTTCACAAGCTTTTTTTTCTTTTTTTCTTGTGTGTCCATCCACATCGGCCTACAATATCTTACCCATCCACCCTTCTATGTCGGATCCACCGAAGGTGATGGTCAAATATTTCATTTAGTGGATTCCATATGGATGGATGGGTAGTCGGATTTAATAGGTCTCATGTTGTATGAGTGTGTGTATAAAATTCTCAAAAACTCCTTATTTTAAAAACTCTCCTTTTCTCTTCGCTATGTTTTTAGGGTGTGGAGCCCATCTTGAGCAAATGCGATCCTTTCACACATACTACCTCCCGTGAATTGGTATAAAGCCCAAATTTGATACTCATTCAAGTTTTCACAAGAAAGTAATGCCTCTAAAATCATTAAACTTTGGGGCCAATGATCAAGGGGTTAGAATCAAATAGAGTTGAAAATCTTCACATAGGTACATCTCAGCTAGATTATTCCATCTGGCTGCATTCCATGGTTGTCATCGCCATAGTGGAGGAGCATTTCCCTCCATATATATATATATATATATATATATATATTGCTAGAAAGTGTCAGAGTGCTTTTTACAAAAAAAGAAAGCCCTCCTAAATGGGCCCACTAGGATGCATGACAGTCATGGAAGTCTATTAGATGGAAAGATTTAAATGAGATCTACCTGTGTGCAAAATTTTGACTCCATAACCTTTTGATCCATGACCCTAAAATTTAATAGTTTTAGAGGCTTGAATTTATTACGGTTTCAGTCCAATGGTGAGGAAAAGTTGGATGCGTGTCAAAATCGGACTTATGACTATTCATTTGGTGGTAGGGGCTGGGAAAAATTAGATTCACTCAAGGTGGGCCCCATGACAAATAAAAAGAGGGGTAAGAAAATGGGCATTTTTAAAGTGGGTCATTTAATAAAATTAATGTGTGTAGGAGCCTATCAAATGCATGAAGGCTTTAGGAACTAACAATGGATGAAGTTCCATAGATATTATATGGGGTATCCTACCTAAGCTTTAGGCCATGCAATAAAATGTCACAATAGACACTTTGATTATTATCTATTTCATGAGTTTTAGAAAGAAACACATTGGCACATCCAATGAACTAGAGATGGTAACCAAAGCTCCCCTTTTTTCTAACTAAGGATTTGAGTTTGAATCCTCTATTGCAGCTATTACAGGCAAACTGTGTAACACTCTTCTGGGATTCTATTTTAGGGCCTACATAGAGATCATCCGGAGCGTTCAAGGTGAGTGTCATCCCTCCAATCATAAATCTTAAAGTTTCAACTCAAAATGAGTGGGACCCACCATCCGATTGAGCACCGTAATAGAAATGCGATTTAAACCACATAAACAATGATGCAACACCAGCGCCTAGACATGTTTTCATCGTGGTACTCAATCAGACAGTGTGATCCACTCCTTTTGAACCGAGACTTGAGGATATATCAGTGGAGGGGATGAGATTCATCTTATACCGCCGGATTATCTCTCTATGGCCCCCACAATGAAGTTCGAGAAAAGAGTTACCGTTTTGTAATATCTGCTAGAGGGGTTCCAGAGCGTAGCCTCCAAATGCTTCGCCACATGCACTCATTTTAGCTTTTTATAATTCAGTATAAAGATTCTTGCTGCACAAGCTGTTAAGCATGCAGATCATGTAAAAAACATCCATTCATTCTTTAACTAACAACCAAAGAACCAACTATCAATTTCAAATGGTTGAGTACGGGAGAGCAAAAATTGAATGAGAAGCCTCATAAATTATCGATTCTCTCACCTTTGGAAACCAATAATACCGTTCGAATATTATCATGTGGGTTTTCAAAACGGAAGAAAGCTCATGATATTTAAATTTAGGCCGACCAGTAAGTTATTGTAAAGATTAATTTATGCTATCTCCATTAACACTTTAAGATTTTGGTAGAAATGATTTGATAGGAAAACTATAAATATATATAGAGCAAGGCTCTCCTAAGCTCAAGCTTAGGATAAAATTTTGTAAGCTCCATGCTTGTGGGGCCCATCTTTGGTTCATCTAAATGGACCAAACACATGACTCCCTTAAATTGCACATGTCCGCCAACTTTCGGTTAGATCCAAATTATCTAAACCGTTGGATCGACTATGTATCAATTCAAATGGATCGTTGACCATTAAACTTTTGGGCCCATATGGAGATGATAGAAATTACGATTGGAGCTGATTTCTCGCAGAGGGAAGGATCCCACGGAGTCCTTAAAATCCCCTTATCCCCATCCCCATGTGGGTCCCCAGGTGGGCCCCACCACATACTTGAGCTTACCTTATCCTAAACTTGAGCTTAGAAGAGCTAGCCCCATATATATATATATATATATATATAGAGAGAGAGAGAGAGGTTTTTCAAGATATTGAAGCAGAATTCCCCATCTACACCTATATCAGTCATTAGAGAAGCTTTACCCAAAAAAATAAATAAAATCAGTAATGGCTATATGTTTGAGTTATGGAAGGCACACCTTCAGATGGGTCTGTTGTAGCATTAGTTGCATCTTGAGCTTGTGACAATTCTACAAGGCGCAGGAGGTTTACTGCGCACCAAAAGCAAATTGGAAACAGAGAAACAGATGGAGATCCCGACAAGAGCTTCTTCATCTTGAGCAAAGAGATCTACGAGCAGATCATGTGTCGATAGCAGGAGAATGCACTTCTTGTGCTGCTTATGTATTAGTGGTGCGTTTCTTAATTTCGGACTTTTTTACTTGGGGGCAAGTACCAGGCTTTCTGGGGGCCATCAGAGGAAAAAGCTTTTTCTCCAAGAGACATGTTTGTCTAAACATGCGTTCATGAAATGCTGCAATTCATACTTATCTGGTAGGACAGGTAGCCTTCTCATTAAGAAATGCCGAAATACTGCAGCACTATAGATTCCTTTTCTGTGGTGCTGCTGAAAAGTTATTCCAAGCCCCTTTAATTTGTAGACAACGGTTTTTCTTCAAGTTGAGGTCCAAATTAATAGCGAAAACATGACATCCATGGAATCACTGGCGTAAAATATTATATTTCAATGCTATTTACCTTATCCAACGATCTTTTTAAACAAGCTATATAAAATCCATCCAATGTTTACTGCTGCAAGGGAAATTTAAAAATATATATATAACTTTAGTCTCCTTCTAAAAAAAAGTACATCAAAATTTGAATATTCCAAAAAAGCATAAAAGTTTTCCATTATTCTTTCAATCAAATCCTCTCCATAAAAAGGTTTTATAAAATAAAAAAAAGTACCCTTACCTTATGATAGGTTTTGTCTTTTATTAACCTTTTTCCTCTCCAAAACTAGCCATTTTGAGTTGCTTAAGTGGGCGACTTCATCATTTTTTCTCAATTATTTATTATAGAATTTTTTTTTTAAAAATGATAGAAGGGCATTTTTTTTTCATTTTTTAAACTTTTGTCTTAGAGAAGACTTGATGGAAAGAAATATGGAAAACTTTTATATTCTTTTGAAATTTTCAAAACTTTATGTACCTTTTTATCCTTTTGAAATTTTCCCTTGCTACAATGGAAAGGTATTTACACTAATACAAGTCGCATTCACATTAAATGCGGCGATTGACATCATATTTACATGAACTGATTTCCTTTATCAGAAATTGTATTTAACTTATTTATATTTTCATGAATTGATTTCCTTTGTCAGAAAATGTATTTAACTTATCTATATTTACATGAAATGATTTCCTTTATAAAAAAATGTATTTCCCTTATCTACATAGCAAATTATTGGAAAGCATGAAAAGTCCAATGGGGAGCTCAGAAACAACAATAAGGGGCATGATCATGGGTTGTTATTCTGGGTACTTTTCAACCTGAGCACACGGTCAATATAAATGGTAATGAATTCAGATCTTGTTTGAGGAATTTCCCCCCTTCTTCCGAGGATGTAGGAAATCGTGTGTGGCCCACATGTTGGAAGTGGGTGGGCCTCTAGGATACGTTTCAAAAACTTTTCACCAACTAAAAGTAGTAAACATCTATCCAAAAGCCAATAAACCTCAATCCAGGATACATGTCCTCAATCTCAGCAATCATGGTCAGCAAACAAAACTATCAAGAAGATAGAAACAACACCTAACAAGCAACCACGAAATTCCACAACATACAAGGAGTAGAAAATACCTATGGAGCTCGGTTGTGCTATAATGGAGAATTTGATTCAACTCTTTGATGAAGAGCTCTTTTACTAAGTAAATCAGAATCTCCAATGCATAATTGTCTTCTGCACTATGTCTCGCTTCAGATCTCTTTTCTCAAGAGAGATGGTGGAATCTCCAAGAGAATGACTAACTAGAATCCTAAGGAAACTAGAAGGGAACTAGAAGAGAGATAGAGGGTAAGGAGAAGAAGTGCAACTCTTGCACAAAAGGAGGTGGGCGTCAACTCCAAAGCAATAATAGTATGGACATCCAAGGGGCTCCTCTTGTCTCCTATTTATAGTTTTTACAACTCCTTTCTTTGTTAATTATTAGAAGTCCAACTTTCATAATAAGTAGCAATTCTCTATTCCCACTATTACCACTATTAGAAGTTTCACTTCAAATAGAAATAGTAACTTTCCTTTTTGAGTTCAAATAGAATTAGTAAAGATCAAATCTTGGAATAGCGTGGGGACCACTAGGGATTCCATAGAAAGCTGGCTCCATCTAGGACACTGCGATCCCAAATCTCATGTGCAATCCGGGTCCACAATTAATTGCAAATAACTCCACTAAATAAATGCAATTGAACTCCAGTCTTATAAATAAATTACATGAAGACCCTAAACTTCCCTATCACTACAAGTAGGCCCCTTTATCATTATCCATGAATCAATTGGACAGACTGTCCCACCAATTTAGATCCATATCTTATTATCTTTGAGACCCAATTAATTATAGCAATCATTAGTACCATCCAATTAACTCTTAATTGAGATAGGTGTACACTTACCAATGATAAACCCATTAATTGGCATAAGGGGATAATAGAGATAGATTCAATCTTGACCATTAAATGTTCCCACAGTCCTACTACCACATACCCAAGACACCGAGGTGTTGACCGAAGTTGGCCTCACTCATTGGTAACTCAAAGCAAATGAATAGATAGAAACTTGAGTTCATCAATATCTCAGGGTTGAGAGCCTATTGCTAGAGAATTATGAGAGCAGACCTTAAAGTAAAGACAGTGTTCTTGAGATGCTTCTCATGGTCCTTCAATGCATCCAATATACCAGTATAATGATCTAGAATCTCACATCCTATGATCGATACAGATCACACTATCTCATAGTGATTATAATACTGCAACCTTGTCAGATGAGATGCTCAATCTCATCATTAGTTGTGAATAAATTTAAGTATAAGATTTGCGACACATGTCTCTTGTATGTGGATCTCATCCACACACATGTGTTGCATCTAATACATTTGTGGATTCCGGTTCATCTCATGAGCCAGTATGTCATTTGTATTAGTTATGTGCATTTAAGCAATAAAACATCATTCATCTCATGAAAAGAAAACATGAATATATTGATAAATAAAGAAATTAATCAATTTGTTACATCAATTTTAATGGATTGAGACCATAAAACTAACAATCTCCCACTTGGGCTCAATACCAGTTAGGGTTGCATCTCTTGCCCACCCCATTCACATGCTGCTCAAAGACTTTGGTAGTCAAAGGCTTAGTAAAGCAATCTGTGAGATTATCCGTAGATGTTATCTTGGTGATGGCAATGTCACCTCTTTGCACAATCTCTCTGACCAAATGATATTTCTCTGTACATGTTTTTGGCTTTTATGGCTTCTGAGTTCCTTGGACTGTGTGACTGCCCCTCTACTGTCACAGTAAACTGTGAGCTGCTATCGCTCCAAAGGTACCACTCCAAGTTCCATAAGGAATCTTTTAAGCCAAACTGCTTCCTTAGCTGCTTCACAGGCCGCCACATATTCAGCTTCTAAGGTGGAATCAACGGTACATTCCTGTTTAATACTCTTCCAGCTGATAGCTCCGCCGCCAAACATAAACACATACCTGGAGGTTGATTTCCTGGAATCCTTATCTGACATGAAGTCAGAATCTGTGTAACCGACTGGAATCAACTCATCACTGCCGTAAATTAACATGTAATCTCTAGTCCTTCTCAAGTGTTTGAGAATACACTTCACTGCAGTCCAATGGTGAGGACATGGGTTAGACAAATATCTGCTAACTAAGCCTACTGCATGACAGATATCCGTTCTAGTACAAAGCATAGCATACATGAGGCTGCCAACAGCCAAGGCGTATGGCACTTCTCTCATTTTCTCCTTTTTCTTAGGTGTCTTGGGACACTGATCCTTGGAAAGGAGTACTCCATGCCTAAAAGGTGTGATACCCTTCTTGGAGTCCTGTATTGCAAACTGCACTAGTACCTTATTTATGTACGCAGCTTGAGATAAACCAATCATCCTATTTTCCCGATCTCGATGGAGCTTGATCCCTAGGATGTAGCTAGCTTCTTCCAAGTCTTTCATATCAAAAGTCTTAGCTAACCAAACTTTTACTGTAGATAGCATTCCTATGTCTCTCCCGAGGAGAAGAATGTCATCAACATATAATACCAGAAAAACTATCCTATCTCCTTCACTTTTCATATACACACATGACTCATCCAGATTTTGACAAAAACCAAATGCCTTGATTGCCTGGTCAAAACTGATGTTCCAGCTTCGGGATGCCTGTTTTAATCCATAAATGGATTTCTGCAGTTTGCACACTCTTTGCTCTTGGTTTTTAGCCACAAAACTGTTTGGTTGCATCATATAGATGTCTTCCTCAAGATGGCCGTTGAGAAAAGCCGTCTTTTGCCAAATCTCGTAATCGAGATGAGCCGCAATGGATAAGAGTATCCGGATAGACTTACGCATGGCTACCAGCGAGAAGGTTTCCTCATAGTCGATACCTTCTTTCTGAGCATACCCTTTCGCAACAAGCCTGGCCTTAAAGGTCTCAACTCTTCTGTCCGGTCCTCTCTTCCTCTTGTAGACCCACTTGCACCCAATAGGTTTAATATTGGCAGGCAAGTCCACAAGTGTCTAGACTTGATTAGAGTACATCGACTCCATCTTAACTATCATAGCTTCTTGCCAACGTCCTGAATCTATATCATTTGTTGCTTCATTATAGTTACAGGGATTCTGTTTCAGTTCTTCTAGGATTGTCTCGTAAGACTCTCCCAAAAACGTGAACCAGCCAGGGGGCCTGACAATCCTCCCACTACGACGAGGCACTGGTGTAACTACTGGGTTAGGTATGGGTGGATTCTCTTCAAGTTCAGTTATAGTGGGATTTGAAATTGACTTCTTTTGAATTTCTTCCAAGATAACCTTTTCTAAAGATTTCCAATCTATCATATAATCTTCCTCTAGAAAAACCGCATTGGTGCTGGCAAGCACTTTTTGCTCTCTGGGATTATAGAATATCCAACCTTTAGTTCCTTTAGGATATCGTACAAAGGTGCACACTTCCGACTTCGATTCTAACTTTTCCGTCTTTACCTTGAGCACATGTGCCGGACAACCTCAAATATGTTAATGTTGCAGACTAGGTTTTCACTCAGACCACAACTCCCGGGGAGTCTTAGGCACAAACTTAGATGGTACGAGGTTTAGTATGTATATTGCAGTGTCTAAAGCATATCCCCAAAAGGATATAGGCAATCTTGAGAAACTCATCATAGACCTGATCATATCTAAAAGAGTCCGGTTCCTTCTTTCTGCTACTCCGTTCTGTTGAGGCATACCAGGAGCAGACAACTGGAATATAATCCCATTCTCTGATAAGTATCCCATAAAATCAGCTGAGAGATATTCCCCTCCTCAATCCGATCGAAGAGTCTTGATACTTTTACCTAATTGCTTTTCCGCTTCCGCTCGAAACTCTTTAAACTTTTCAAAAGCCTTGGACTTGCGGTGCATAAGGTATATGTATCCATATCTTGAGTAGTCATCTGTGAAAGTGATGAAGTACTCATATCCTCCTCTCGCTCTAATATTTATGGGTCCACACACATCGATATGCACTAATTCCAATAAATCTTTGGCCCTATTGCCCTTAGATGAAAAGGGTCTTTTGGTCATTTTGCCTTCCAGACAAGATTCGCAGACAAGCATTGGTTCTACCACCAGTGAAGGTAAGATACCATCTTTCACTAGCCTATCAATCCTGTTTAGGTTAATGTGACCTAGCCTCAGGTGCCAAAGCTTTGTTGGATTAGTTAAATGTGATTTTCTCTTCAATGATGGTTTATTATTTATTTCGATATCATGTATCTCATACATTGTGGGAGTTAACAAATAAAGTCGATTGATTACTTTGCCAGAATATATGAAAGTACCATTCCTCTTTATGACAACTTTAGTATCAAAAGTAATGGAATAACTTTTATTCACCAAACTAGAAATTGAAATTAAATTCCGCCTTAAAGACGGTACATATAAAGTGTTTGACAAAATCAATTTATTATTTGAAAAACATAAAGTAATAACTCCCACTGAAACCGCTTCTGCCTTAGCATCAAATCCTAGGTTGACAATGATTTTGCTGTCACTAAGCCTCCTGGTTTCTCGGAACCCCTGAAATGAATTACAGATGTGATTAGTTGCACCGAAGTCAACACACCAGGATTCTGAAGTATCAGTTGCAAAACTAACTTCAGAACCCACTGACTCAATCATACCTAAGGTCTTTTTCTTCGACAGAAAATCTGGACAATTCCTCTTCCAATGTCCTATCTTACCACAGTGGAAACACTTTCCCTTAGTCTCTGAACCCTTAGCCTTTGCCACACCACCATTAGGACCATTTTCCGCTTTAAGACCCTTGGGGACTGATTTCTTTTTGCCTTTCCGTCCTTTGCCTTTCAGCTTGGGCCTGACATCTGACTTTTTTGTCATTAGGGCAGTTGGCCTTTTCTTCATGATCCCCTCAGTTGCTACCAGCTGGCTAGGGAGCTCAGCTAGAGTCAAATCCATTTTATTCATATTATAATTGATCTTAAAATGGTTGAATGGATTTGGTAGTGACTCGAGGATTATGTCAATCTATGATTCTGCATCAATCGCAGTACCCAGTACATCTAACTCATTCAATGAGTCCATCATTTTCAGCATGTGGTCCTGTATTGGTGTACCCTCAGCCATCTTCATGCTTATGAGCACCCTCATAGCAGCCTGCCTAGCAGGCTTGTCCTGGTCCGCAAACATCTCATTTAAGTTTGATATAATATTGTATGCAGTCTTATAGGATTGATGTTGGTGTTGTAAAACAATAGACATAGATACTTGTATGTAACATCTGGCCATCTCATTGTCTTTGGTCCTTTTGGCTTAATAGTCATTCTCTTCCTGTGGTGCATCCGGCACAGGCTCATCAAGGGGGGGCATGGTAAGGACATATTTATATCCTGATGCAATCAGGACAATATCCAAGTTCCATTTCCAGTCTACATAGTTGGATCCCACCAACTTATTCTGGTTGAGAATGGTCGCAAGTGGATTGAAAGTGTTCGAATTCATGTTGAATAAACTATAGCACATAACCATACATTCAATTAATGAATATTAATGACATTAGGGTTTCGTATTCTACCAAATTTATGGGGTAATCCTCATAACCACTAAAATTTAGAATACATCGGAATTCCAGTCCCTGGGATATGCCTCCTTGGGGAGTGTGAATACTGTTAGTGTCACATTCCTGTGAGCACTATTTTTGGTTTGTCAATTCCGTGTCATTATGTCCCAAAGACTTTACATCTCGAAGAGGTTCAAGGATGATCTACTTTAAGGATATGTTCAAGCTTTTGGAAGACCTGGATGTGTCAAAGAAGACTCCACTTGTGTGCAAATCATCTCAGGTATTTTGGACTCAAAATCTTTACCTACATGGACCCTAGGAGCCTTGCTTCCTTAGCCTATAATAAGTGTTTCATTTAATGATTATCTTCATTATGTTCTGTTCAGAAATAGGGAGTTCGGTGACCTTTCGGTCACCTGGCGGCTAGCCTCTTTGCAAAAAGCGGCTAACCGCTAGGTAACCGAAATACCTCGGTTACATTTCCAGAATGCTGTCTTCTGTCAGAAATGTTTCGGCCACCTTGCGGTCAGCATTCGGCTAACCGCCGTATGGACTGGCGGCTAACCGCTAGGTAACCGAAATATCACGGTTACTTTTCCAGAATGCTGTTCTCTGTCAAAAAGTAGTTCGGCCACCTTGGGGTCAGCATTCGGCTAACCGCAGTGAGGACTGGCGGCTAACCGCCAGGTAACCGAGGTTCACGGTTTCATTTCCAGAATACAAACCTCTCAACTGTTGTGGAAACTCGGTCACTTCGCGGCTACCTTTCGGCTAACCGCCATATGGCTGGCGGCTAACCTCCATGTAACCGAAATGCCTCGGTTAGCTTTCCAGAATGCTACAGGTTTTTGAGGTTCAGATTCGGTCACCATGCGGTCACCTCACGGCTAGCCGCTATGTCTACTGTCGGCTAACCGTGAGCTGACCGAATTAGAAAAACTAGCCGTTACCTCAGAGAAATTAAAATGAGGCTAGCCGAACTACCAAGAGGCTAGCCGCCAAAACTAGCCGTTGGGAATTTCTCTATATATATCTGGAGCTCGTTTTACACTGTAGCAAGTAGATTTTTGAAGAGCTTACTTTCCCACTTCTTCCCATCTTTCCTAAGCTTTTAAATCATCTTCCAAACACACTATTAACCTGATCTCGAAAATGAATGAGAGATGTTAGTCTCTAGAAAAGTGTGTTTGGAAAAAGGATTCTAGTTTGTTTTTTTAAATGATATACATTTAGGAAAATCTAGAACCCAACCTCTTGTCCCTTGATTGAGCACAACATTGGAGCATCATCATCAATATCAAGGAAGCATTGCAAGAGGCATAAAAGCTTGGAGCTTCGGTGACAAGCTTCGAAGAGCATCCTCTGGACTTCATCAAAAGAGGCAAGTGTTCTTCTCCCTCACTTCATTAAAATTAGAGCATTGTAAGAGTGGCTTATCTCTTTGTGATTTAACCACTATAAAAATTGTAAAGGGGAGTAGATCTTTGTGATCGAACCTCATGAACAAAATTGATGTAGAATCATTACTTGTGTAGTTTTGATTCATCATAGTGGAACCAAGGGACTGTGTGGACCTTGTGAGTGGATGTAGGACATATGGTCCGAACCACTATAAATCTCTGTTCATTTACTTATGTTGTTTGTCTAAGTGTTTTGATCTAATTTACATGCCCTATTTATCATTGAACATTGCTAGATTATCACACTTAATCTACCTATCACTTGATCTCTCTTAAATCTTAATTAATACTTTAAAAATGGATTTAAAGTTTTGATAAACCTATTCACCCCCCCCCCCCCCCCCCTCTAGGTTGAAAACATTGGCCCTAGGTGAACTTTCAAATACCTCCTAGATTGGTGCGGATCAAAGTAGATCAAAATTTGAATTAAGACTAACTATCCATGATCCCCTATCATTCATTATTATCTAGGTATCTCATACCAAATAATGTATGATTCCCGATTAGCTTTGGTTTTTAAAATACATGAGGCAAATCCTTGGGGATACTACATCATTATTTTAGTTAAGTGCGACCCACCAAGTAACATTGCGTGACAACTGTTGTGGGCAGCCCCTCCTTTGGGAGTGAACCCCCACCCCGTCTCACCAACACTATCCTTTTGGGTGATCTATAACTAGTAACTAGACAAATAAAAGCCCTCCGTGGGGAACGACCATTCTCAAGATGGCGCGAGGCTAATACTTTCCTTACAACGGACCTATGGTGGAAAACCATGGGGATTTCTCAATTTAATGCCCCTCTCCCAAATAATATTTTAGAATTGAGGATTTTCCTTTTGCCCCTCTCCCAAATAATATTTTAGAATCGAGGATTTTCCTTTTAAGGTATTAGGGCCCATATTATTATCAAATCATCTCATGATATGATCAAAGATTGGTTCCAAGTCAAGTTATTTTAAGGAAAGTTCAGTTTCTTAAATTAGTGTTACCAATGTGTCCATCTCATGGGTCATCAACACTAATTAGAACTCTTGCCAAAAATTAATTTGATTTGACCAATTTTAGTAGCTTGCTATGTTTGGATTAGATTTGGAAACATTCTAAATCAAGCATTCGTCCATAAATAGAAAATGCTAAAATTAGTAACTAGTCCTCTCCTCCACATGGCCCATGCGGAATAGACTTCTTGGACTTCTAGGACTTTTCAAAACTTTGGGATTCCTCAAAATCTTTGGGTATCTCCAAAACACTTTTGGTAATCTTCAAACTCTTTGATTAGGAGTCCAACTTCACTTTCCTTCTTCGTCTCGGACATCTCCAGAATTTATAAATTATGAAAATTACATAAATCCCTATGTCTCTACGATGAGACTTACATGGTAATCTAAAATTGAAATTATAATGGCTATAGGGAAACCATCATGCCTTGCCCTTTCATGGGAAACCAAGGAAACCATGATGCCCTTTACACTTAGCCTTAAATAAACCAATCAACCATAAAAGGAAGCAAAAGACTTGTGGGCCATATGGAGAGGACAAGATAACCTGCATGTTAGTATCTCAAACAACCACACAAAACACACAAATAGGCTGCCAAACGATGCTGGAAAAATAGGACCTAAAACTGAAAAACCATAAATATGCAACTGCTGTCACAGTGTGCCTGGTCGACTGGACAGAGAGCCCGGTCGACCGGACTGCAAGTACCCAATTGACTGGACATGAGTCCCGATCGACCGGACAAACGAACATCAGATTTTGGGTTTTTCTTTTTCGTGTCCATTCAACTCTAAAACTCTTTTGAAGTGTTTTAATGACTTCCTATCATCCTTCCATCATTATTAAACCCTTTTGTGACTGTCCAACCATAGATTCACCATTGAACAAAGTAAAACCATGAAAACCCAATCCATACATAGCCCTCCCTCTTTCTTCTTCGCATCTCATGCAAAGAACAGAGCAAGCTTACTGTTCTATCATGATTAGAGATGAGCTATGGCTCTGATACCAATTGTTGGAAGTGGGTGGGCCTATAGGATAGGTTTCAAAAACTTTTTACCAACTAGAAGTAATGAACACCTATCCAAAAGCCAATAAACCCCAATCCAGGATTCATGTCCTCAATCTCAGCCATCATGGTCAACAAACAAAACTATCAAGAAGATCGAAACAACACCTAACAAGCAACCACGAAATTCCACAATATACAAGGAGTAGAAAATACCTATGGAGCTCGGTTGTGCTATAATGGAGAATTTGATTCAACTCTTTGATGAGGAGCTCTTTCACTAAGTAAATCAGAATCTCTAATGCCCAAATGTCTTCCACGCTATGTCCCACTTCAGATCTCTTTTCTCAAGAGAGATGGTGGAATCTCCAAGAGAAAGACTAACTAGAATCCTAAGGAAACTAGAAGGGAACTAGAAGAGAGAGAGAGGGCAAGGAGAAGAAGTGCAACTCTTGCACAAAAGGAGGTGGGCATCAACTCCAAAGCAATAATAGCATGGACGTCCAAGGGGCTCCTCTTGTCTCTTATTTATAGTTTTTACAACTCCTCTCTTTGTTAATTATTAGAAGTCCAACTTTCATAATAATTAGCAATTATCTATTCTCACTATTACCACTAATAGAAGTCTCACTTCAAATAGAAATAATACTTTTCCTTCTTTGAGTTCAAATAGAATTAGTAAAGATCCAATCTTGGGCTAGCGTGGGGACCACTAGGGATTCCATAGAAAGCTGGCTCCAATTAGAACACCACGACCCCACATCTCATGTGCAATCCGGGCCCACATTTAATTGCAAATAACTCCGCTAAATAAATGCAATTGAACTCCAGTCTTAGGAATAAATTACATGAAGACCCTGAACTTCCCTATCACTACAAGTAGGCCCCTCTATCATTATCCATGGATCAATTGGACAGACTGTCCCGCCAATTTAGATCCATATCTTATTATCCTTGAGACCCAATTAATTATAGCAATCATTAGTACCATCCAATTAACTCTTAATTGAGATAGGTGTACACTTACCAATGATAAATCCATTAATTGGCATAAGGGGATAATAGAGATAGATTCCATCTTGACCATTAAATGTTCCCACAGTCCTACTACCACGTACCCAAGACATCGAGGTGTTGACCGACAGTTGGCCTCACTCATTAGTGACTCAAAGCAAATGAATAGATAGAAACTTGAGTTCATCAATGTCTCAGGGTTTAGAGCCTATTGTTAGGGAATTATGAGAGCAAACCTTAAAGTAAAGACAGTGTTCTTGAAGTGCTTCTCATGGTCCTTCAATATATCCAATGTACCAGTATAATGATCTAGAATCTCACATTCCTATGATCGAGACAGATCACACTATCTCATAGTGATCATAATACTGCAACCTTGTCAGATGAGATGCCCAATCTCATCACTGGTTGTGAATCAATTTAAGTATAAGATTTGCGACACCTGTCTCCTGTATGTGGATCTCATCTACACACATGTGTTACATCTAATACACTTGTGGACTCCGGTTCATCTCATGAGCCAGTGTGTCATTTGTATTGGTTATGTGCATTTAAGTAATAAAATACCATTCATCTCATGAAAAGAAAACATGAATATATTGATAAATAAATAAATTAATCAATTTGTTACATCAATCTTAATGGATTGAGACCGTAAAACTAACACCACATGCAACGGGTCTCACATCAAATAATGAAATGCAGATGCCAACAGTGAATACAATCCCACTTAGAGTAAAACTTGATTTATCCCCACAAATAAGACTCCCAATAGGATTAGTAGATGTTAATTTCTTGGCAAGAAGTTTGCAACTTTCTTTACTTGTTCTTTTAGAAACAAAATTAGAGCTAGGTACTATGTACAATGTTAAGAATTTTATGCTTCCAAATGGGTGGGTGCATGTTTCAAACGGCAAAACTTGCAACTCAACTCAAATTTGGATTCTTTGGGACCTGAGAATTTCTAATGTTTCTATTATTGCTAGGGACGTTCAGTGTATCCATTGCCAAATTTTTATGAAGAACTATAATTATCATCTCACAAGATGTTATGGTGATAATAATTGTAAGATCAATTTCTGCATAGGCTGAAAATGGATAGGTCGGCTAGACCTATTGAGACGAGGCCAGTCCTTCCTTTTCTTTTCCATGCGAATCTCTTGGTAGGTCCCCTGTTTCAAAAATAAAGAAAAATGAACAGAGTGCAAGCTCGATCGGATGATTCGATCGAGACCCCTCTGATGCTTAAGTCAGCGATGGATTTCAGGGAGTTTCTAATATTGATTGGGTTATAACTCTCGTGTACCTTCTCATATGATCCTTTCCTCCCTTTTATCCCACTTCTCCCTGGATTCTAGGTGTCTGTTAGGTCACACCCCCATCCTCCACAACGTGGTGTCCCTGTGACGAACATGGCTCGGATCATGGGACGTCTCCCCCTCAATCTCGGTTTTCTCTTTCTTTCCTCTGCCAGCTGTCGTTTTCTTCTTTGAATCAGTCTTTCCTTGCCAGATGGGCCAGTTCTACTAGAAGGACCAATTTGGCCTGTTGGGCTGCCATCAAACAGAACCAGACCCAGAATATTCTTTGAATTTCCCCCCCCCCCCCCCAATATTGCCTCCAAAGCCTCCTTTCTTCAATTTCATTTTCCGAGAAGAAAGGGGGCTTGAAATAACTTTAGGGAAATGTGGTGAGCCCGGGATTGCGATCGCGTCCCATCAGTTGCCAATACATCTCCTCATCCTTCCTCTTCATGCCTCTTGCTGGTTAAATCCCTAGAATAGAAACCCTCATTTCACTCTCTTCACCCTACTTCGAATTGTCGCTTCCTCCCCTTAAGAATCTCTCCGAAGGCTTCAATCTTTGCTCCTCCATTCTTCAATCCTTCGCTCCTCCTTCCATTCGGCTATAAGTTCCTTCTTCCCTTCTTCTACATTTTTTTTTTAAAATGGGCATCGCCTCCGGAGGGGCCTGTGGAGTTTAGGAATAAGTACAACATCCCTCCGGATGTCATCATACGAGCGCCGCTCCCCGGGGAATCCTTAGACGAAGGGTCCCCGAAGGCGATGCCCATCCCTACTATTGCCAGTGTGGAAGGCGGTGTCCGTTTCCCGTTATAGCCTCTTCTCATTCTCTTCTTCTCTTTTGCAAACCTTTTCCCCCTTCAATGCGCTCCCAATCTATTCCGGATTGTTATGGGGGTTGTTGCCCTAAAGAAGCTGCTTGGAACAAATCTTTGGGTGTTTGATATCCTATCCTGCTACTACCTCATTCCCCTCAATAACCAAAAGACTATCTATTATCTAAAATCCTGAGATCTGAATAGGCTCGTTGTCCATTATCTCCCGAACTCGAACAATTCTAGCAAATGAGACTTCATTGTTGTGAGTGGCAACTAGGAGGCACCGACCACCTGGGATGGGATTAGGCAAAAGGTTCCCCGAGTCCCGGGCTACCCAGGTCAGTCCCCTTTTCCTATTATCTTTTCTTTTTTTTTTACACACATATATTTTTATCTGCTTTTCTCCTTTCCTTCTATTTGCAGATTCGACGATCAACCAGATTCCTCACTCTCTTCTCCGAGCCAAGACCTAAAGAGGGAGCTTGTATACCGCAGGCCTCCCGAGCTGAAAGGTTGGGGCTATACTGCTCACATCCTTCTTCGGTACGAGTGCTTCTACGACAATTTCCTAGCTGTTCATTCCTGGCACGAGCCCTTGGAATCTGATCGTCGCTCATCGTGGAGGAAAGTTTTTACTATGAGGACTCCCAAGCCTTCGAATCGATGCAACACGTTCAGTGCCCAGTCTTCAACTTCTCCGCACTCTTCTGACCCATCTCCTCTTGCCGAGCAACCCGCCTCTAGTTCAAAGCGCACGCTTGGGACCAAGAGGTCGTCGCGGCTTGCCGCCCCCTCCAACGATTCTTCTTCCTCATACTTCAAGGATCCCTCAGTCTTGAACATCTCGGACGGTTCTTCCTCCTCTTCGGGACCTGATAGTTCTTCCCTTGTTATGTCTAAGTGCAAGGCGAAGAACCTTATCATCAATCTTGGCAACCTTCCTGCTCCTGGGGCCAGCAAGGCTCCCCTCTCTGATCCCTCCTCCATTCTTGGAAAAAGGCCTCTTGCCGACTCCTCCTTCAACCTAATGAACTCGGCTTCTTCAGTCCTGGTACTACTAGGATTGGTGGACGTGAGAGTCCGTGGGGCCCAACCCTTTCGTGACTGGGGGGCGAAAAAGTTAGCATCAATATTTTTTATATGGGTATGCTAGATTTTATACTCTACTCAGAATTTAGAAGTGGTGGTATGTTTACAAGTAGAAAAGGAAATCAACTTTTTTCTAACTTTAATTGCACATATATATTTAAGGAAAAAGACATGTTTTTGCCATGAAAGGTGATTTTTCATTTGTTTGCCGTGAAAGGCGGTGTTTTTGCAGTGAAAGGTGATTTTGCAGTAAAAGGCAATGTTTTTGCAGTGAAAGGTGATTTTGCCGTAAAAGGCAATATTGCCATGAAAGGCGATTTACAATTCTCATCAAAATGTAAAGACAGGAGTTGTGATTTTTTTTTTTTTTTGTCTCTTTAGAAAAATAAAAATTACAATGAAAAGTAAGAAAGGGAGATCTGACTTCTCAAGAGATTGCGGGGACTCATTCAGATTGAAAGTCACAAGTCATTTATGAACTTTGCCGTCATCATTCAGATGAGAACAGAGGACAGTTTTGATTTGCTTGGCTTAGCTTGGACCTCAGATTTTTAGAGGATAAGGACCAAAAGCCATGTGGATAGAAGGAAAGGGTCTTAGGAGGGGGTGCGCCCCCCTCACCCCCCCCCCCCCCCCCAACAAGGGACTTTGGTCACCTTGTGGTGGTTGTTGTAGAGCTTTTCTTTGAAGTAAAGGAAGTTGTTTTAGCAGCTTCTGTGGAGTTTCTCTTGTGTGTTTTCTGGATTCCGCGGATTCAAGCTTTTTTTCTCTAGACCCATTTTCCTTGGAAAATGTTGGATGACCATGCAACTTCAGACATTAGTTGTTTCCCATGGGCCGGTAACATCTGTCCAATCAATTTCTCGATCGATCGGGCAAAAACTGTGCTTTCTTGGTTAGCCGGTTGGTGATTTCGAGGCGTCCGATGACAATCGAATGATTTCGGCGGCGGAGCCGCGATGTTGATGAAGATCGACGGATTTCATGCTCCGAAAATCAGATTTTTGAAAAACCGCGGGGACCAAACATCTTGAAACGCAAAAAAGTACCCAAAAAATGGGTTTTTAGTGAAAATCCTGCAACCTGGATATCTATGTCGCCAGCGACCATGGGCCTTGGTCGCGGCAACCGTGGGGACTTTTGTCCCTTTGGTCGTCGGTTTTTAGCCGTTTCTCTTTTTTTTTTTCGATTTTTTTTTCTCTGGTATTTTCTTTGACATTTTTGCATATGTATGAGCCTGATTTCCCTAAAGAAAACTTGACGAGATGTCATGCAAATCAGAGGGCAAAGTTTCTTATTTTCCCGGAAAAGCCGAAGACTTTGTTGCCGATTTGTCGTTAGAAGCCAAAACTTGGTCAAACGATGTCGGAATGGCCTGAAATTTGAGGTGAAGCCTCCTGAGCAATAAATCAGATCAACCATAGGCTTTTGTTTGAGTTTTGAAGCCATGTGGGGTCTTGTCGTCAGTAGACTTGATTTCGTTGCAGGGAAGATGTCGCACTTTGATGTACAGTCAACCAATGTCCAGTTGACCTGAAATTTGACAAGGAGCCTATTGGAGTCATTTTAAGATGATCCATTAGCTCCGATTTGAAAATCATGGTCCCGGAGATCTCTGCTGCCGGGAGGCCTAACTTAGCTTCCAAGAGTCAAAGTTGGGTCAAATGTTGTCGAAATGACCTGAAACTTAACAAGTAGCCCTTTGGAAGTATCTTGAAACCACCCATATTCTTCGTTTGATGAGTGATGGCCTCGGTGGTCCCCGCCACCGAGATGCTTGATTTTGTTGTTTGAGGGTTGATAGAGGGTCAAACGTAGTCAATCTTCCTGAAATTTGATGTACAACCTTTTGGAAGTATTTTGAGACTATCAATAGGCTTTGATTGAAGACTTAATGTCTTTGGTACCGTCACCACCGGGAGAGCTGACTTTGCTACAACTGTTTCCTTTTTGGGCCAAACGATGTCAGAATTGTCTGAAACTTGATGTACCTTCTAGTGGTATTTTGAGTCCAACCAAGTGCTCTATTTTTTTAATCGGGGTCTCTGGCTTCACCGCCACCGGGAGATCTTGTTCAGCCGCTGGAAAAGTGAAGTTAGGCCAAATAATGTCGAAATGTCCCAAAACTTCATGTGTACTATTCTTTTGGCTATCTTGAAGGATCTTGCAGTTTTTGTTTGATTCTGACAAGACTTGATGCTTAAAGCAGCATTGCCTGTTTGTAGTAGGATGCGACTTCATGTAGCTTTTTTATGCTGAGAGTGTATGAAAAGGCAAAGTGACATTTTTTGTGTCAACAGATACCCCCTCGAGGTACAGCGACCAATTGCAAAGCTTTTGTAGTCGATGTACCTCGAAGAGAATTTCGAATGAGAGCTTCTTGCCAGACGAAGAGTCTTTGAGCAGTTTTCTTTTGGTAGAGCAGCTTTTGAGCTTTCAGGGGAATTTATGGCAATGAGAGGGATCATGTACCATCTTAAGGCAAAGTTTTGAAAATGACATGAGGGATTTGGATTTTGGTTTTTGGGTTTTGGATTTTTCCTTTTGACCTTGTGAACATAAAGGCTTTTTGGATTTTGGTTTTTAGGTTTTTGACCTTGTGACCTAACAAGCCATATCGCAGGTTAGGGGGTCAGGTTTTGAATTTTGGTTTTGATCTTGTGACCCAACAAGCTGTATGTGGCAAGTTACGGGGTCAGAATTTGGTTTTTGGTCACTCTTAGGGACAATTTTGGGCCCATTGAAGTGGTTTGGGTTTTTGTGGAATGTCAATTCCAAGGTTTTGGCTTAATTTGGTGCATGGGGTTAGATGGTTTGAATTTTGGAGGCTTATGAAGCTTGGAAATTTTTATTTTTTTGTGGTCTAATCGACTCAAAAAGAGGCATGGAACCATTTTGTATGCTCTTGGTAGGAGGGATTTTTTATGGAAGCCTCTTTTAGTGCCTAAGTGGTCAAACCTGGCTCATGTGGGCTAACCCATGGGATCTTAAGCTTTAAATATGGCTTAGATCTCATGTGGTATGACTTTTGTAGAGAATATCTGAAAAATATCTCCTTTCGGTAGACAATATCTTAAAATGTCCTCACTTGGAGGGAATTTCTCAAGTCCCTTTGATTTTGGAAGAGATTTTCTCAAAGTATCTTTCTTTGGGAGAGAATATCTCAAATCCCCTTTCTTTTGGGAGAGCATCACTCCAAGAATCTTCTCTTTTGGGAAAGTCGTTAATTTGTAGCACTTACCTCCTTGCTTTTCTCCATGTTTCCTCTTTTGGTTTGACTTCTTCTATAAAAGCAAAGGGAGGTTGGATCTCTTGCTTTTATTGCTTTCTTTTGTAAAAAATCTTCAAGAGTGCTTCAAGACGAAAATCTTTTCTTCTTCAAAGATCTTCAAGCTCTTTTTCTCTATCAATGGCTTCAAGTAAGTCTTCTTTTCCAGGAAAACTCCATGTGGAGGTAGGAAAAAATTTCTTCTTCTTTTTTTTTTCTTTTTCCTTTCTTTTCTTTTCTTTTTTTTTTCTTTCTTTATTTTTCTCATGGATTTTCTTTTTCTCTCTATTTTTTTCGTTCCTCACGATGTTTTTTCTTTCTTTTTTTTCCGTCTTTCTTTCTTTTTACTTTTTCTTTTTTCTCTTTTTTTCTCTTTGGCCATACGGCCATGTGGCTGTGGGCCACAGCGTGTGGGACAGCTTCTCTTTTTTTCTCTTTTTTTTGCTTTTTTCTTTTTCTTTTTCCTCTTCTTTTTTTTTTTTTTTTTTTGAAGAGGTTTTTCTCTCTTTTTTTTTCTTATTCTTATATTTTTTTTTGCTCACCATGATAATGAGGTTTATGAAAATCAAGATGTTCATGCATTTTCTCTCCTTTTTTTTTTCTTTGATGCATCAATTAAAAGGTTAGAGTTTCTAGGTCAAGCCAGCACGAGTTTTGACTTGAACAAAGTTTGATTGATTTTGACCAAGTTGGCTTGGAATTGGTCAAACTTTGGTCAAGGGTTTCCTAGCATCTAATGCACGGCAATTTTCCTTTTATGCATTATTTTTGTAAATTGAATTGGAAGAATGGCATGATGGTGTATACCTGGAAGGCTTTGCAAGTTTTGGAGTTTGGAACTCGTAGCAATATTGAGTTCGTCTTCAATCTTGTGTGGATTTTAGAAGATTCGCCTAAGCTCACAACAATGTTTGAGTCCAGGCTTTCTTCAAGAATCTTTCCTTGAATATGAGCTCGCATTAATGTTGAGTTCATCTTTAGGCTTCCCATCTTTCTCCGGATGTTTTCCCCTTTCTTTGGAATTGTCCTGGAACCATGCCGAAATTTTGCCAGGAAATTTTTTTGTTAGAAAAATTCTGTCATTTTGGTGATTGATTTTTTCTTTTCCAACCTTTGCAGGTGGTTCCTCTAAAACGAGCAAGGGTAAGGGTCCTGTTACCGTTGCAACTAGCCGATTTGCCAGATCTTCCAATGCTGCTGTAAAACAAGCTTGGGAGAAGGTCCAGTATGTGGAGAGAAACTTGGAAATGTGTGATTCCCTCAATCGGGATGAGATGAGGCAGCGGTTGATCACTCTCAAGGATGGGGAATTCTACAAGATCATGGTAAGCAATCATCCTTGGGTTACGGACGATCAAAGCGTTGTGCCCAAGCCTACCTTTTTTTTTTTGTGATGCAGTTCCTAACGACTTGACATACTAAAGGAGATGTTTTTAGTTCTCTTGCACAGTAGATGGTGAGGAGAGAGCTGCTTCTACCCAGTCGACTTTCGATCGTACCATCTAGATCATGAGCCTTTCTCCCACATGCTCTAAGAGGGAAGACCCTCCAAGCCGGGTGAAGAGGACCAATGTGATCAAGACCAGAATTTTTGTTGGTGGCCTTTCCGAATATGTGGAGAAGTCGCCTGCCCGTATGGACATGTTGATGCCGTCCAGTGGCTACCAAGCTTCGGATTATCCGTCGGTCGATTTGAGACCGGTGGGCCTTGGCATTTTCAGGGGTGATGACAGCAATTGGGTGAAACCCCTCCGGCTTTGGGGCCATTTCAATGTTGACTCAGATTGGAAGTCATGGACTGATCTTGTCCTACAGATTGGTGGAGCCAAACCAAATCATGAAAGGGTCGTCATCTTCTGCAGCACCCAACTGGTAGAAACCAAGACAGTGGTATACGTACCATGCATAAAATATATAGGCTGAAAATACCTATTCATAGAGAACCCAAGCCGAACCAGGAAAGCAGCAACTTGCAGTTCGGTGCACAAATAGGAGTAAGGAGCAGACACCAAAGCAAGCTGCTCTCCAAATGCCATCTGACAAGCCTGAAAAATACAATGCGGCTTAATGTGCATGCCATCCCCTCCAGTAAAAATAGCCTCACCCAGCTAATAAGTGAGGTAAGCAGCGAGATCTCTTCGCAGTGCAATGTCAGAACAAATAGCATTTGTATTCGTGAAGAAGCTCTTCAAATCTCCCTGCATGATAGAAATCTTTTTTCAACCCAGATTCTTAGCTCTGGCTTCCCGGGTCATGCTGTTGGAAATCTTTCTTCCGTCAAAGAATTTGGGAGATGAAGAGCTAAAACTCTTCCAACTACTGGACCTGACTTCCATGCTCTCCTTCTCCTTCAGAATATCATAGAATGTGACAAGCTAAAAATGCAAAAGCTAGAATTCCTCATATTGCTCCTCAAGGACACTGTCAATAGGCATGAACTCCTCACAGAGTTTATCAAGAATAGGCAGCCCAGTAATGGCGCTCAGCTCCATCAAAGATAAACCAATCTCACCATTATGACAACGAGGGTGTTGGTTTGTGGAAGGAATGACTCCAACATGGCCATGTAGAACTCCTCATCCTTGAAAGTGATCAACCACTGCCTCATCTCATCCCAGCTGAGAGAGTCACACACTTCAAAGTTTCTCTCCACATACTGGACTTTCTCCCATGCTTGTTGTACAACCACATTGGAAGATCTAGCAAATCGGCGAGGTGCATCGGTAACAGGCCCTTTACCCTTGCTCGTTCTAGAGGAACCACGTACAAAGGTTAGAAAAGAAAAAGATCAATCACCAAAATGACAGAATCTTGCTAAAAAAAATTCCTGGAAAAATTTCGGCATGGTTTCGGGACAATTCGAAGAAAAGGAAAAGATCCTCAGAAAGATGAAGAAGCTTGAAGATGAACTCAATATTACTGTGAGCTCACGATCAGTGAAAGATTCTTGAAGAAAGCCTGGACTCAAACATTGCTGCAAGCTCAAGCAAATCTTCTCAAACCCCCGCAAGATTGAAGATGAACTCAACATTGCTGTGAGCTCCAAACTCCAAGAAGCCTTCCAGGTATACACTATCATGCCATTCTTTCAATTCAATTTACAAAACTCATGCATAAAAAGAGAATTTCCATGCATTAGATGCAAGGAAACCCTTGACCAAAGTTTGACCAATACCAACCCAACTTGGTCAAAACCAATCAAACTTTGCTCAAGTCAGAACTCGTGCTGGTTTGACCTAGAAACCCTACCCTTTTATTTGATGCATCAAAGAAAAAAAGAGAAGAAAAAATGCATGAAAATCTTGATTTGCATAAACCTCATTATCATGGTGAGCAAAAAAAGAAAAAAAAAGGGAAGAAAAAGAAAAGAGAAAAAGAAAACAAAAGAGAGAAGAAAAAAAAAAAAAGAGGAGCTAGCCCCCAGGCCGTGGCCCACTGCCACGTGGCTGTACGGACCTACCTGTACGGCCAAAGAAAGAAAAAAAAAAAAAGGAGAAAAAAAAAGAAAATGAAAAAAAAGAGAATAAAAAAAGCCGCGAGGAAAGAAAAAAAAAAGAGGAAGGAAAGAAAATAAAAGAAAAAAAAATAACATTTTCCTACTTCTGCATGGGGTTTCTTGTTGGAAAAGGAAACTTACTTGAAGCCATTGATGGAGAAGAAGAACTTGAAGATCCTTGAAGAAGAAAAGTTCTTGATCTTGAAGCACTCTTGAAATCTTTGTAAAAGAAAGCAATAAAAGTAAAAGATCCAACCTCCCTTTGCTTTTATAGAAGAGATCATGCCAAAAGAGGAAACTTGGAGAGAAACAAAGAGGTAAGTGCTACAAATTACCAACTTTCCCAAAAGAAAGATTCTTTGAGAAATTCTCTCCCAAAAGAGAAGATTCTTTGAGAGATTCTCTCCCAAAAGAAAGTGGATTTGAGATATTCTCTCCCAAAGAAAGATACTTAGAGAAAATCTCTCCCAAAATCAAGGGAACTTGACAAATTCTCTCCAAGTAAGGATATTTTAAGATATTCTCTATCCAAATGAGATATTTTTTGGATATTTTTTACAAAAGTCATATAACATGAGATTTAAGTCATCTTTAAAGCTTAAGATCTCATGGGTTAGCCCAAATGAGTCAGGTCTGACCACCTAGGCACTAAAAGGGGATTCCATAAAAATATCCCTCTTACCAGGAGCATATAAAATGGTTCCATGCCTCTTTTGAGTTGATTGGACCAAACAAAAAAAAAAAAAAAAAAGAAAAAAAATCCAAGCCTCATGAGCTTCCAAAATTCAAACCATCCAACCCCATGCACCAAATTGAGCTAAAACCTTGAATTAACATTCCACAAAAACACAAACCACTCCAATGGACCCAAAGTAGTCCCAAAGAGTGACCAAAAACTAAATCCTGGCTCCCTTAACTTGCCATATACAGCTTGTTAGGTCACAAGGTCAAAACCAAAAATCCAAAACATGACCCCCTAACTTGTCACATACAGCTTGTTAGGTCACAGGGTCTAAACCAAAAATCCAAAACCCCCTAACCTGCCACATACACCTTGTTAAGTCACAAGGTCAAAAGCCAAAAACCTTCTTGACCACCTTATGGGCCATATAAAGCATTTAGGTTCACAAGTCAAAAAGAAAAACGGAAACCTAAAAAACCAAATCCAAATCTCTCATGTCATTTTCAAAACTTTGCCTTCAGACGGTACATGACCCCCTTTCACTACCAAGAAATTCCCTCGGAAGCTCAAAAAAGGCTACTCTACCAAAAGAAAAATGCTCAAAGACTCTTGGTCAAGCCAGAAGATCTCCTTCAAAGTTCTCTTCAAGGTACATCGACAACAAAAGCTATGAAATTCGTCGTTGTACCTCGAGGGGGCATCTATTGACACCAAAAATGACACTTTGCATCTTCATACACTCTCGACATCAAGAAGCTACATGAGATCACATCCTACCACAAACAGGCATTGTTGCTTCAAAAATTAAATCTTGTCGGAATCAACCAAAAACTTCAAGATCCTTCAAAGCAGGCATAACAAGAGTACACATGAAGTTTCGGCCCATTTCATCGTTATTTGGCTTTAGCGGCTAAATAGGAACTCCAGGCGACGGTGAAGCCAGAGTCCCTGATCCAAAAAACAGAGCACACAGTTGGTCTCAAAATGCCACTAAAAGGCTCTACATCAAGTTTCAGGCCATTCCGACATCATTCGGCCCAAAAAGGAAGCAGCCTTAACAAAGTCAGCTCTCCAGGCAGCAGTAACACCAAAGCCATCAGGTCTTTGATCAGAGCCTATGGATAGTCTTAAAATACTTACAAAAGGCTTTGTGTCAAATTTCAGGTCAAATTGACAATGTTTGACTCTCCATCAACCCTCAAATAGCAGAGCCAAGCCTCTCGGTGGCGGGAACGACCGAGGCCATCACTCATCAAACAGAGTGCATGGGTGGTTTCAAGGTACTTCCAAAGGGCTACTCTTCAAGTTTCAGGTCATTTTGAGAACATTTGACCCAACTTTGTCTCCCGGAAGCTAAATCTGGCCTCTCGGCGGTGGAGCCCCTAGGACCATGATTTCCAAATTGGAGCTAATGGATGATCGTCTTAGAATGACTCCAATAAGGTCCCTGTCAAATTTCAGGTCAATCGTATATCAGTTGACCGTAAATCAAAGCCCGACATCTTCCCTGCTACAAAATCAAGTCTACTGGCGACGAAACCCCACACGACTTCAAAACTCAAACAAACGCCTATGGCTGGTCTTATTTACTACTCAGGAGGCTTCATCTCAAATTTCAGGTTATTCTGACATCGTTTGACCTAGTTTTGGCTCTTGACGGCAAATCGGCAACTCCACACGACAAAGTCTTCGACTTTCCCAAAAAACCGAAAAATTTACGCTCTGATATGATAGGCTTCTCATCAAGTTTTCTTTAGGGAAGTCATGCCAATACGTCTTCAAAATTTTCAAGAAAAATACCAAAGAAAAAAAGAATCAGAAAAATTTGAAAATGGCCAAAAAACGATGACCGAAAGAGACAAAAAGTCCCCATGATCGCAGCGACCGTGGGTGCATGGTCGGCAGCTACCCTGGAAATCCGGTTCGCCGAATTTTCGCCAAAAGACTATTTTCCTATCCCTTTTCGTATTTCGAGCTATTTGGCGCCTGTTATTTCAAAAAATCTGATTTTACAGGCATGAAATCCGTCTATCTTCATCAACATCACGGGCCTGCCGCCGAAATCATGGGATCGTCATTAAACAGTTCAAAATCGTCAATCAACCAACCAAGAAAGCACCTTTTATGCCCGATCAATCAAAAAATCTACAAGATAGATGGTACTGACCCACTGGTAGCGATCAATGTATGAAATTGCATGGTCATCCGACATCAAACAACATGAAGATCCATCGGCGATCATCGCCAGAAGAATTCCAAAAGACGCAGCGCAACCTGCGACCCTTCAAATGCCTCGGTAACCACTTAATGCAGTTAAATGATCAATTTTATGACAAGTTAATGTGATCATTAACTCATTATTTTGGACGGTCCAATCAAAAGCCAAGAAATGAGAGTTATAAATCAAGAGCAATCATGGCGTTAAACCATGTAACTCTTCCCATCATGGAGCTTAAAGACAATTAAATGCTCATCATTCTCCATCAGCCAATCAAAAGCCAAGAAAAAAGGAATTATAAAATAATGAAATAAATACTTGTAACTCCTCCCATCATGTGGCTTTAATGCATTACAAGCCCATAAAACCCCTCATGGCCGCCAAAAGCCTATAAAAGCAGGGTCATTCCAAGAAGAATGGATGGGAGTCCATCCAGAAAAGCACAAATTTGCAAATCCTTCTGCAAAAGTTGCTACAACAACCTCTCCTCCATCGAAGAGATTCTACAGCAACCATCACAACAAGGTGACTGAAGTCCCTTGGGGGGGATTCCCCCCAAGGCCCTCTCCTTCTGCATGGCTTAGACGTGGCTTTCCAGTCCTTCTACTTAGTTTTCTATTGGATATAGTATAAGGTATTAAATTAAAAAGCTTACCAAGATTGTAGGTTATGTGCGCTGTTCAACCAATATCAGGGAACCACTCAGCATCATTGGAGTCAGCAATTTGCATCGAGGCCAAAATCTAAGGTATATCATCAGGTTGGTAGCTGTGGTTAAATAGATGCCAGCATTTCAAGGCATCATGTCCTCTTTTATTACAGATCTAGTAGGTCATAGTATTTTTTCCATTTCGGTTTTGTTGTGGAACTGAGTTTTGAGACTGTTCTTTGATTTCCTGACCTTGCTCCCTTGGTTGCTGCTGTATTTAGTTTCTCCTCTGGCTGGTTTGAGGAAAGCCTTTCCCTTTAGAAGTAAAGGTCGGTCCTCCCTTTCTATCAAGATGTTTAGTTCCATTGCACATTTTTCTGACTATAAAATGCCATGGAATAATTTTCAGCCCCACTTTGATGTCCTTTATTTCGCAGCTCATGGCTTTGAAGTAAACGAACAATATCAGCATAGCTAGGAATTGGGGGCTTAAGCTTTGTAGTAGTGAATGATTCATAATTGGGTCCAAGCCCAGTTAACAGCCAAAACACTTTACTTTACTCAGACACCAGTTTCCCAATTGCATTACGCTCATCACAGATAGATTTGAATTTGCCTCAAATAGTCACAGAGAGAAGTTGTACGTTTCTTAATGAGTTGCATTTTGGAGAGCAATTCAAATTCACGAGCCTAAGAATTTTGAGAAGATAAGTCAGCCAAAGCTTCCCATACTTCTACCGAGGCTTCCAAACCAACAACCATACCAAGAACCTCTTCAGAAAGCGTGCTAGTTATCCATGCTTTCACAAGTCAATCAGTGCGAACCCATGACTAAAGTCTAGACTCTTAGCTCCACTGGTCAAATTAGCTTGAGAACTTGGTATTGCCATTTTGCCGGTAATAAAATCTGCAACTTCTTGACTTTCAATGAGCGTCAAGACCTGTGTTTTCCAAAGCAAATAATTCATAGGTGTTAACTTGAGAGAGACAAAGTTAGCATATTAATAGTGGCTAGATAAGGGTATTTGAGTGAAGTAGAAGGAGCCATGAACAAAGAAAATATCGAGGATCTTTATGCTTTGATACCAAAAAAAAGTATGGAAAAAATAGGATCCTTAAGCTGTACCTTCTTCCTTAAAAACAAGGATAGGTGAAGTAACTTTATTTATAGATGCATACAGTTGCATAATGAGTGAGTTTGGGAAATTTGAATACTCTCAAATGATTCTCAGTTAGAAATGATCTCTAGAAATTTGGAACTATGAAATTGCCTAGCTGGGATTTATTTTGAACTGCAACAGTATAGTTGAGCTAGAGCTTCAGGTTTTATTTTGATCTGGAACCATCCATCTTATGTGATGGATTGATGTCTTCATCACCCCACTCCATTTTCTTCCAATTGTCTTGGAAAAACAGTATCACAGGCTTTATAAAAAAATTACTACTGACCGACATATAGCTTATTTCTTTGTTCTTTTCATATTGTCAAGATTTATCTTGAAAAATGAAAGAGACAGGAAAGAAAAAAAGGGCAGACATAACATGGAAGAATGGTTATAGTAACAATCTTATGCTCGTATATTATCATGTAGAGCTTACTATGAACCCATAACCCGTTCATGATAAAACGAGAGAGAGAAAGGCTGCTCGGCTTGTAAAACCTGTATTCGTAACTTTTCCGCCGATATGAACAAAGGTAGTGGAAAACCTATATTAATTCGCCCCCGATATGAAATGCGGAAAACCTGTATTCACAGTGTTCTGCCGATATGAATGGCGGAAAGCCTGTATTCACAGCTTTTCCGCCGGTATGAATAGAGGAAAACGTGTATTCGTAGCTTTTCCGCCGATATGAACAGCGCAAAAGCTGTAGCTTTTCGCTTTTCCACTGATGTGAACAAAACCAACTATATTACCAAAGTGATTTTGGGATATTTGGATAGAAAGGTGAGAGGTGATAATCACCCTCTCCCTACACTTGAGGATGATGGAAGTATTGTGGGTGGTGGGTTGGGTGAGAAATGGAGTGGGGGATATGGAGAAATAGGAAGGAGATGAGGAACTAGAAGACGTGAAGAGTGACATTAACGTCGCCCAAAATTTTCTGAGCAACGCTATCGTCGCTCAGGAAAAAGTACAAAAATAATAAAAAAAAAGTGACAGGAAGACTAAGTTTGTGTTGCACAATCTACGAGGACCCTTTGCGAGGAATGGACAAATTCTAGGATTTTTCCTATAAAATACTCTTAAATATATCTTTATTTAGCAAGGGCCTGCGTTACTAGTACTATAGGTTACGGCACAATGGTTTGATATGCTATCACGAACCTTATTTTGTTAACATACCTAGCTATTCAAATAAGTAGTGGGCCACTCTCTCCTTATTTTAAAGCCTAAATATAGTTTATTTGGATCATTGTAGAGTATTGATTGATTAGTGTAACATAGTCATTAAAGACGTGAAAGATGAATAGGGAAATAATTATATTTTACATGGGATACCAATCAAAAAGATATTTTATATGTCATCAACCTAATCATATATATATATAATGACAATAGCCTCTTTATGGGAGAGTGACACGTGGCATACTCTAGAACTTTTTAAGACTTTCCAATAATGTCCAACATTCTCCAACAAACCTTCTCTTTGGTCCCTACCAAAGTCCCTCTTATATTCCATTGATCATTGGGGCGTTTGGCTAGAGGTCTCTCAACTTTGGTTTTTATTGCAAACGGTCCACGATTTAATCTCATACAGCCAAAGGTCCCTCCTACCGTTTCAGAAACTTGAAAAGTCAATAATGCCCTTTTCACCTGTTATCGCTTTTTTCAAAAAACAGAAAGGCTAAAATCATGAAATCTTATCAAAGAAGGAACGTAAGAGAAAAAAAAGTGGTTTTGAACTTCGACTGCATGTAAACGCGGGAAAGTGAATCAAATTACATCAAGCATTCGTAACCTTTTCAAAGAGATTGTTTCATCATCGAGTTAGTGATTGCAAAAGAGATTTATTTAATTCTTAAACCTAACAAATACATAATCTAAACCAATCCAGACATCTCCCCATACAAACTGTTAACATTTGCTCACTCCAAAACAAGTAACTTGAATATTTTCTCATTTGTGAACCTTCATCGTGTTGGAACCCTATTGTCGGATGTGAATTTTGACCCCCTCTCCAAGAAAGACATGGTTTGGGGAAATCTCCATTCATCTATATATGCTATTTAAATTTTATATCGAAAATGAGGATTCCGACTACCCTCTAAATCGACGGATCACAATCGCCAGCTACGATACGGCTGTAACACCATTCTTCGACGAAAGTTAAAGAAATATGGGGAGAAAAATAATAAGGTGGGTTCTTCCTCTCGTCTAATGTGCTGCCGGCAACACACGACGGTTGTCCTGTCACGTTAATTTAGGTCTCTTTGGGTCTCTTTAATTTTGGGTCAATTCAGGGTCATGAGTTAAAGTCCAAATAAAGGTTAATCCTCACATAGCATAATCAAGGTATGTCCAAGTAAAATAAAATAACTAAAATAGAGAAAATAAAAGGGGGGAGTGCCAAATATTTAAGAAGAGGATCGGCCCCATTCCCGGGTACTCCCTTCTGATCCCTTGGCAAGATAGGGTTTAAAGGCTGATTTTTCAAACCGAAATGATGATGCAAATGAGACATTAACTTGTGATTTCTATATTTTTCGTGTGCGATACACGAGTGATAAAAGTGAAAGGCCAATGGGCCGTAATTGATTGAAGGTGGCCAATGGGCCAGGATTGATTGGAGATGGCCAATGGGCCAGGATTGATTGGAGATGGCCGATGGGCCAGTGTTTGTTTTAGGATGGCCGATGGGCTGTGAATGATTAAAAGCGTATGCGAAATCACTCATCTCATCTCATTATTCTCATTTATTCAATTTTAGAAATCAGCTCTTTATTCCCTTTTATCATTAAGTTTGATTAAATATCTGGCACCTGAGGTGGAGAAAAAACTAAAGGAAAATCTTTTAGGTTTATTTTGTTGGTTTTATAGTTTTTATGACTTTTTTATATGGGGCTAGAAGGGCCTAACTAAGGGATTTTACTTGGATTTAAGTGATTAGTACTTTACTACTGATCATCGGATTAACCATAACCTAAGGTCCTAGACCACCCACATCAGCTCTCCCAGTCCCCTAATGGAATAGGAAAAGTGACGGGACGAAGCCTAATGCTTGAATCTATCTAATGGGGCAATTCGATCTAATCCTAGGGTGTGACTAGCCTGAGTTTGATAGTTCAGCGCCTAAGCAACTTATTAATTGTGATTTTCAATCGGTTTGGTTCGTTTTGAGTTGAAGATTGATTAAGAAGTGGATTAAATGTATTTTAGGGTCTGTTTAAATGGTTTAAGGTTCTGGAATTTAGGGTTTAATTAAAAGGGTGAAATAATGTTTGAATCGATGAAACGGGGTTGACAGAGGACTTGGGCGCCCAGGGGGTGGCGCCTAGGACACTCTGGTGACTTGGGCGCCAGACAGTGGCGCCCAAGTAGCTGTTTCTGGGTGGTTTGGCTAGTGACGATGGTATCGATGCTATTTTTGGAACTCAAGGGGTTCTTACTTGGTGAATTTTAATGTTTCAAATAGTTTTAATTCTCCGATGTTCAAATGTCAAAGGGATTCGGATTCGGATTTTGAAACAAAATCTAGAATTCGCGTTTTAGTGCAAATGAGAGGATAGACGCCAAGGGGGTGCCGCACAGGTGGATGGCTTGTGATTTTCAGGTATTCCGGATGGGACTTAGTTATTGGTTTTCGGTTTAGGAATTATTTTAGGTTCTGGTCTTAAATAACTTTAAGTGGTAAGGTGTTTAGTTATTCATTTTTAGTTGAAGTTATGAATCAAGGTTAGAGTGTAGGATAGGCGCCACAGGGATGGTGCCTAAGTGGTTGTTCATCGGTTTGTAAGGGCTTTGGGTGCTAAGTTTGAATCGAATAAAGTTTCAAGTGCTTTAAGTTAAAAGTGTTTTAATATATTGACTGGGATTGGTTTGAATGTTAATTAATTGTATTAAGTTGTTCGTTAGGGTTTTTATGAAAATGGATAGGCTGGGCGCCCAGGGTGTGGTGCCCAAGGTGGAAATGGAAGATAGGCACCCAAGGGGTGACGCCCAGGTGAACTGTTTTGTGCTTCAGATCGGTTTCGCGTTTTTTAGGTTGATTTGTGCGTTCATGGTTTGATGTATTTTAAATTAAAAGTGTTCTGTTGCGTTGATTAATATTAAATTCCACTTCAATTAATTAAGCTTTAGTGACTGGAGAGGCTGGGCGCCCAGAGGCTATTGCCTATGTGGATGTGACAGGATGGGCACCAAGGTGGCACCCAGGTGTTTGTCTTGTGTGTTTGAGTTGGTTCGATGTTTTAAGTCAATTCGGGTTTATAGTTTCAATTGTTTTAAACTTCAAGGGTATTCCGGTGTATTGATTACGATTGAGTTCGGGTTTAATTTCAAGTGGGGTTTCCTAGTGATTGGGTAGGATGGGCGCCAATAGAGTGCTGCCCAAGTGAATGCGGCAGGATAGGCACCCAGAGGGTGCCGCCTAGGTGGATATTTTGTGGTTTATTCGTTTTGTATTTTTTAAGTTGGTTTAATTCCAAATTGATTAAGGTTTCAGGTCTTTGAGGTTAATAGTGTTTTAAGGTGTTAATTAGGGTTTAATCAATTAAGTTTAATTAAGTGGTGGTTTCCAAGGGAATGGGACAGGATAGACACCCAGGGGGTGGTGCCTAAGTGGATAGACAAGCTGGGCGCCCAGGGGGTGGTGCCCAGGGGTCCGTTTTGTGGTTTCGTGTTGATTTTGCGTTTTTAGGCCTGTTCAAGTATTAATTGATTGAGGTTTTAGGTTTCTTAAATCTAAAAGTGTTTTATTATGTTAATTAGGACTAAATTCGGGTGTTGATTATTTAGAAGTTTTAATTAGGGGTTCCTTAGGGATGGAATAGGATGGGCGCCAAGAGGGTGGTGCCTAGGTGGACTTGGCAAGTTGGGCACCTCGAGGGTGGAACCCAGGTGGACTGTTTTGGAGTTTTGTTTATTTTGTGTTTTTGAGTTAATTAGAGATTGAGCTGATTAGAGTTTCAATTATTTCAGGTTTAAAATGTTTTACTATGTTGATTCAGATTGGTTTAAGGTCTTAACTAATTAGCTTAAGATTGAACCGGTGTGTCTCAGGAAATGAACAGGTTGGGCGCCCAGGGGGTGGCGCCCAAGTGGCCTTGGAAGGATGGGCGCCCAAGGGGTGGCGCCCAGGTGGCTGTTTTTTGGGGTTTTAGGTTTTTTCTATTTTTAAAGTTCTTAGTTACTTTTTAAATCCAAATTAATTAGGGTCTTATGGTTTTAAGGCTCTTAATGATTTGATGTTTCTTAAGTTAACTAATTATGATGTTTTAATTAATCTTAGGATTTATCCTACTTAGGCGCTAAATTCAGTAACCTAGACTATCTAACTATTCTTTTTGGGTTTTTTTTGGATATTTTTGAATTTGTTTTTTGTTTCTCCTCTAATTTACTAGAGAGTAAGGAAAGAGAAGAAAGGTTTTTATGTTTTATGATTTTTTTTTTTTGGGTTTTTCTATGGTTGTGCGATCCAAATGATATGATTTGAAGTATGACAAAGATGATAATTCAAAGTTCAGAACAGATTAAGCTACCAAACATATCATTATCATGCAGTTTCTAAGTGAACTAAATGCGGAAGATCGAGAGTTGTGCACAAAAGTGGAGAAATCCACTTGAGCACCACACCTGTGGTGCCTACTCTTCTCAGTCAGGGTTTTCAATGAACCACAATGAATGCACAAAAGTCTTAGTATTTTTAACACAACTCCTGATATTCAGCAACCGATGGGAATGTCTTAATGCGGACTACTAATGATGCAACTAACAAATCTACGAGAAAGCGATGCAACCGGTGAAGATCTAGAACTCGGACCCTATCTCAGAAAGGTAGGCGCCTAGGTGGTTCGGGAGAGGGCAGGCGCCCAGTGGGTGGCGTCCAGGTGGTTCGGGAAAGGGCAGGCGCCTAGCCTTTTTGCCAAGGGCTTCTTGCGACCTCTTTGGTATAAATGATGATGATGATGATGCTAATGTGAGATCTAACCTAGCTATGCAATTAGAACTACGAAATCAAAGAAAATCTACTGTATTAGAATGAACCTAAGCACATTACTAACTTGATAATGCACTAATACTATTTTTATCACAAGCTAATGTAGATCTACGATGCTCAAATGGTCCTAAGCATATTTATAAGCATGAATGGTAATGGAATGTAATAAAAGAAATGAGAGATCTAGGAATACCGGTATATGACGCGTTCCTCAAGTTCCTAAAACGAAGCTTTTGCAAAGACTCATGGCTCCAATTGAAGATATGGAAGTCTCCCCTCTACCCCCCTTTCTTCTTCTCTAGATCTGAAGTTCTCTCTAATGGTGACTACCTTTCTTCTTCTTGCTTATTCTCTCTTTTTTGTCTCTTTTCTTAGGGTTTTTGGGAAGCCTCCTCTTGTAAATGAAGTTAAGAGGGATTATATAGGTTTGGGACGAGTTTAGAAGGGCTAGGGCTTCATTATTTCATCTTTCTAGAAGGTCTCACGCATCCCTAGGCGGCTTAAGTTATTTTAGGGTGAATTAGGGTTTGAGGGAGGATGGGCGCCCATGGGGTGGTGCCCACATGGTCTGCGCATGGGCGCCCAGGTGGTCCTAGAGAGTGGACGCCCACAGGGTGGTGCCCAGATGGTTTGTGTTTCGCTTTTGGACCTTGGTCCCATTTGGAGTCGAGATTGAACGAATATATCTTCAGCTCGGGGGACCTACACTAGCATTTAACAGGTTGGGCGCCACATGGGTGGTGCCTAGATGATTTCAAGGTTGGGCGCCACATGGGTGGTGCCTAGGTGAATTTCAAGGCTGGGCATGTGGAACTTAGTAGGGTATGTGCCACATGGGCGGTGCCTAGGTGGAGTCGATTCATTTTCGGAGTTCGGTCCCTATGTTGAGTGGTCCCGGGCTACTTTTAGGCCAACTAGTGAAATTTGGAGGCTGGGCGCCCACCATGGGGTGCCTAGGTGGTCCTAGGCTGTGTGGGCACCCAGCATGGGGCGTCAAGATGGATTTTAGTAGGATGGGCGCCACATGGGTGGTGCCCAAATGGAGTTTCGCCACTTTTTCTAAGGCAAACTTCAAAGACTCATAACTTTTGATCCGCTTATCGGATTTGGACTTTCTACATATCACCGGAAAGCTCTCGTAGTGAGGAATCAAGTGTCCAATTGCTCTGATGATTAAAGGCTAGAAGAAAGGGGGGGACCTCTGGACCAATGGATTCGATATCCTAACTTAGGTTAATCGGGTGACATCTTGGCAAACTAAGCATGGTCTTTGGAGGGATTGGCCTAAGCATGTCTTAAGTGGTCCGGGAAAAGGTTTAATTGGTGTGATGGTCTATTCCTTGTGTAAGTAGTGAATTTGGCTCAGAACCTTGATGTGATTTGGTTTTTCTCTCACGAATTTCTAGAAATCGTCAAACTAAGTCTAAAATTGTCAACAAGCATCTTCATCGTCATTAATTAATCTGAATTATGCCATTAACCATTTAATTATGGGTGAAATGGGGGCACCGCTATATATGACATGTGTTTAGGGCTAGCATAGGGGGCCAAATGAGGTGTCTACACCTATCTATTTGTCTATCGCAAACTTAGATATATTGTTATAGAACTCAAATAAATTTGTTCCAAAATTCAGATAAATTTGTCCAAGGACTCGGATAAATTTGTGCAAAACTCAGATAAATTTATTCCAAAACTCAGATAAATTTGTCCATACCTCAGATAAATTTCTGTAAAACTTAGATAAATTGAAAAAATGAGAAGAAAGAAGATTGCGTATATAGACCAAGGTCTAAATCATCTAAACCCTATTTCTTTGACTCGGATTGAAGATACTATATTAAACTAGCAAGGTCGTAGAATCTGTCCCTCACGCCTAGAACGAATGCATATGAATTTCTTTCAGAAAGTATATTCTCCAAGAATCTCACAATCAATTGTCATTACCATTTCAAATTCAAAACGTGATTTACAAGGAATTATAGGGGCAAATCAGTCATAAATGATCATGCTTATGAGCTTAAATTAAGGGCTTAAATTGCGTGATATGTTTAGATGGTTATGTGTGACGTATTGAGGTAGTTCAGGGGCTAATCAATCACGACAATGTGTGATATGGTGTATTTAGGGATCTCTGGCTGCAATATGTCCAGCTGCGTACACTATAGGCCTTAAATGAAATTCTTTTGGACTATAGCCTTCAAATGACAAAGTTAAGGTACCATTCGCTAATTTATCCTTAACCATTTACCTTTAATGGGCCATTATAAAACTAACAAGAAGAAAAAAAAAAAAAAAAAAAAAAAGGTCATTTGGCTTTGATTGTAGGCCCTACACTCTCCAACAGACCTTCTCTTTGGTCCCTCCCTAAATCATTTTCCTATATTACATTGACCATTTACCTTCAATGGGCCCTACAGATTATTAAACTAACAAAAAGAAGAAAAAAGGCCCTTTGGCTTTGATAGTGGGCCCTACAGACTAATGAAAAATATAGATATCAAGTTGGCTATGATTTCAATGATACGATGGCCGCTTTTGTAAGTAGTATTTTGCTACTTTTTTGTCCTTATTATCCTTTCAATTTTGATAGGATTAATATGTGGGGACCATTATGGAAGCCAATTAATATCAAAATCCACATTGAATTTTGAAATAACACTCAATTTATGCCTAGGTACAAATATAATCAAATCAAGGTCCTAAAATCTCTACTGTTTATTTGATATTCACCTAAAATTTTCTAAGCTTCCTAAAATTTATCATTTACATTTACTAATTTAACTGAATAAATCTATGGATCCCATTGTGAAAGCCATTTTTTTTCTTTCCGTACTCACAATTTAAAAGGGCAACTTTCATAGGCTGTATTTTGCCGCTTTGTTCTCCTTATTTTCCTTTCATATCATTGAGTTAATCTGTGGAGCCCACATTCAAGTTTGAAATCGATTCTCAATTTTATACTTAAGCATAAATATAATCAAGTAAATGTCCTAAAATATCTACTATTTACGTGATCTTGCACTAAAACCTCGCGGGCCCCTAAAACTTCTCTCCCAAGTTTTCATCTTTATCACATTTTTTTTTATTATCATTTACTTTTACTAATTTAACTAAATAATAAATATAGAGAATCAAAGAAATAATAAAATGCAGCAAACCAAGATGTTGGACCAAGTAATAGATAAAGTCTTTCAAGCATGAACAGTCTTTATAAATTAATTTACTCTTTTTACCATCAACAATTCAAACTGATTACTTTTTTATATATTTTCTTCTTCATCATATATTATATTACTTAATTACTCTTTGAATTTCCCATTTTCTTTGACCCGTTATTCTATGTAATTAAGTCATTTTATCAATATCATAAATTAGACAATTTGGTTAGATTATTTTACTTAATTTTTATTTAAAACTTTAATTTTTGAAGTTCAGTTTTAATTGTATTATGAATTATAGATTAATATTTATTTAAATGTTTATTAATATTTCTAATTAAAATTTTAATTATTTTTTATCCAACGCAGGCCCGTTGAACCAGTGTGAGAAAACAGCAGGAGCATGTGCGTGATTATTTTCATCAGCTTAGATTTAGGGTGCTGCTATTGGCACACAAAAAAAATCTTTTCCCATACAAGGATGCTAACTTATTTTTTAATACATTTTAACCCCTTCATGAAATGACCAAAATATCCAATCTCCCACCAAAACTCAAAAAAAATTTCTTCTCACACACAACGTGCCTTCTTCCCTAAAAATGATGGTCATCTCACCAAATGGGATGTGAAAGGTGTTAGTCTCAGGTTGCCACCTTTCCACAAACCCCCGATACAATAATCTTATTGACAGAGCGGTATGATGCAGTCACTAAGGGAGCCAATATGGACCTGGACATCCACTCCCTAAACCTATCAGACCCATTCAATTGCCATTGCCACAATGGCACTTTCTGACCGTGACTTAGACACTTCAGTGCTCCTTGATCTTGCATTCAACCATTGAAACATTAGCAAAGAAATTCATAACAAAATCAATCAATCAATCTTGATATGAAACAAACGAAACACACCTGTCCATTCTAAATATACCCAACTATATGTGTATCAAAGCTGGTCAATAAGGACCTATCTTGTGGCCTCGGACCTGATTACATTTCCATCTCAGGTTGTTCTTCAACGTCCTCTTCACTAAGATCCGGTTCTTTTACAACCTCTTTCACTCAGTGGCGGTGCCTTTTATTTGAAGCAGTAGGTCGCACCCTAGAAGAGCTCAGTCTGTCCATAGCTAAAATAAAAATACAAACATTGTATGACATAAATGTGTGTTTGCATTGAAGAAGGTTCAAACAAAATAATTCTGTTCGGAAGTTCAGGTCCGAACAAAGTCATAATGTTCAGACCTGAACTGCCGAACAAAATGACTTTGTTCGGATGTTAAGGTCTGAACATTATGACTTTGTTCGGACTTTAACTTCCGAACAAAGTCATACTGTTCGGAAGTTCAGATCCGAACAGTTTGTGATTTCTGGGCAAAAAAAGTTTGCGATTATGGATGAAAACCAGCCCAAATGCATGAAAAAACTCTACTATTATCTGTAAAATCTTACATTGAATGGGAATCTATCCCCCATTAAAAGTTTTTATGGAAACAAAGGTTATCTAAGATGGAGAAAATGGAAAAGAATAAATGGTGAAGAAAAATAAAATGGCAATGGTACCTTTGGAAGGGAAGAGGAGATGGTGTAGAGGAACGCCGGAGAGACAAAGATGCCGGACAACAAAGATGCCAGATTAACAAGAGACGCAATGCCGGAGAACAATGCCGGAGGTACAGAGACACCGTTCGAAGTGGAGATGCACTGTTTCGATCTGTGTGTAGAGAGAAAGGGAAGAAGATGTGTGTGGGAAGAAAAAAGGGAAATGGAGAGATGGGTAAAATGGGGATTTTTGGTGTGTGTGGAAAGAAATAATGTAATTTTTAAATTTTTATGATGTGTATGGAGAGAATTTGTGTGGAAAAAGATTTTTTCTATGTGCCAATAGCAAGCTCCTAGATTTAAGAAGATCATCATCCTTCAAATCAACTAAGGTAAAATGACTAGTGAGGACTCTGAATAGTGGTATCTCAAGGGACACATTCTGGCAAGAGAAAAGTCTACAAAAGTTACTTTTGTCTTATTCGAAACATGTCTTTCTTGAAGTTATTGGTGTAGTGATGGGAACAGCACAACTTTTCTTGTTTTCTTTCTTCCACTGGACGTTAGGCATGTTTGTGTAATACTTTTATCTAAAAAAGTGTTTTTAAGGTGTTTGTTGCGGAATAATTCCACAAAAACGTTTTCCTGCCTCATCAGCATTTTCTTTGCTAATGCTGGAAATCGATTTCTTATGGGGGGTTATGGGAAATGGATTTTCTCGGAAAACTTCTCCCTATTTTCCTCACTCTTTTTCACGCGGTACCCAGGTTGAAGTAAATCTGTGGGCTGGAGTTTTGGTTTTTTTGACTTGTGAGGCATTTACTTTTCATTACTAGTAAATTACCATTCAGCTGTATTTTAATTCTCACCAGCCTTTGATTTTTTTACATGTGAAGGAAACTTATCTTCCCATCATTATAGTGGTAGGAGCAGTGGACCATCAGATTTGACATGTGTGGGGCCATCTTTTTTGTATCATCGATGTCAGCAATTTGACCAAATCGCTCTCTAAGCAGTTCAGATTTATGGCTTGAAATGTTTTAAGAAAAAAATCATGATGGAATTGGACCAAATCCCACTCTCAAGTGTTGGAAAAGTCCGAGGATCGTTCTTTTGACGAAAGATTCATACCTACTCCAAAAACTTGGGTAGAAAAGTCCCTTGCGGTGGCTGAGCCAATTTCCTTAATTGAAAGCGATGGAAAACTTAGACTCTAAAAATGAAAAGTTAGTTTTTTGTGTCCTTTTTTGAAAATATCTTCAATTTTTACCTAATTTCAATTATGGTTTTAATCATCAAATAGTATGAAGTCCCGTCATAAGCTCCTGGGACCCAAATTTATATTATACATAGGATCTCGAATTATTTAAAATGGAGTATTGACACAATCCCCAGTTTCTCTCATCCAATCCTGTTCCGCAATGTCTCACAGAACTTTAGAAAAGAAAAAAAAAAGCATTTTAGAACCATTATACTTAAGAGCCATAGATCAAGGAGTTAGAGTGATTTAACGATACTTAAATTTTGCACACATGTATAACCCATTCTGATCTTTTAATCCCCCCACCTCCCTTATGATTGGTGTGGTCCTAGGTGGGCACTACAAGGGGCCTTCACAAGGTGTGCACCTAAGCACAACCATCTAGATTCTTATAGCTAGTGCTGTCCATTGACCCTCCTAAAAGGGTATCGGGCCTAGCCCGGCCATCAAAAAGCCCACAAGATGCTAGGCTCAGTCTGACCCGCTTATTTCCTTAACAAGTTTGAGCCGCTTGGGGATTTTTTTGGTAAGCTTGTGGGCTTAGACAATGCTAGGCTCGGTCTGGCCCTCTTGTTTTTCATTTTCATTTTCTTATGTTATATATATATATATATATATATATATATATTTATAGGGGCCAGCTCTCCTAAGCTCAAGCTTAGGATAAGATAAGCTCAAGTGTATGGTGGGGCCCACCTGGGGACCCATATGGGGATGGGGGTGGGAGGGATTTCAAAGACTCTCTAGGATCTTCCTCTCTGCAAAAAATCAGCTCCAACCCTGATTTCTATCTTCTCTATATGGGCCCAAAAGTTTAATGGTCAATAGTCCATTAGAATCGATACATAGTCAATCCAACGGTCTAGTAAATTTGGATCTAAACGAAAATTGGTGGACATGTGCAATTTAGAGGGTTCATGTGTTTGGTCCATTTGGATGAACCAAAGATGGGCCCTACAAACATGAGCTTACAAGAATTTCTCCTAAGCTTGAGCTTAGGAGAGCCTTGCTCATATTTATATATATATATATATTTATATATATATATATATATGTATTGTGTGTGTGTGGTGTGTGTGTGTGGTTCTTTGAGCATTTTATGTGGGCTAAATTAAGAATGATTCTTTTTTTTTTTTTCTAATATAATTGTTATTGATTCACCATGCATGAACCTTATTCTTTCCCCTTTTTTCTCCTTTTTTGTTTCTTGCAATGGCTAATCTACATGCAGTAGCTTAATATGTGGGTTTATTTCAGCATATTTTTATATTTTTATGTGATTCTTATCTGGGTTTTAAATAGCATGGGTTTACTTCTCGCTACTTACTGAGTCTATTGGTTAGCCTTAAATGGCCCAATGCTTGAATGGGCCACAACCTTGAAAATAGGGTGCCACAAAATCCCAATCGCACATTGTAGAGGAAATTAAGAGACAATCTTTTTTTATTTTTTATTTACAGAATCCATTTCTTTGTTTGGTATTTAGTTCACGTGATTTCAAATGTAAGCATTCTATCAAGCTCAGAAAAAGGAGGGTTAAGGTTGAGTTTACACTCGTTGCCCTGTGATAGAGTAGAAAAGATAAAGTAACTTTCTTCTCTTTTAGGCCATGGGCTCAAATCCTATCACTGCCCGTTCCGCAAAGGCTGGGTAAGGGACTAAATAGTTCAAGCCCTCCAAGGGCTTTGGCCCACCCTGAGTCCGCCCCCATATATCATATATTGAGGGTAGGGCTTTGACAACCCCGGAAATAACCCTACTTATAAGTAAGTTTGGTTCGGGACCTCGAGCCTAAAGACCAAACCCGACCGAATTCCATCCGATCAAGTTTCAAGAGCCAGGCCTGAAACAAACCTCAAACTGACCAAGCCCAATCCAAATTTTACTTTTGGTGTTCTCACCGTTTCGTACATGGTTGGTTGTTAACGACTCAAGACAATTCATGTGGTCTGGCTTTATTTGTTTGTTTGTTTGGGTTTTTTTTTTTTTTGGCTCACTTCGGCATGGCTCAAGCTCGAGAATAGTGACCTGAGATCATATCAAGCTAGGACCCATTAAACTTGCCTCAGTTCCCCGCGAAGTATCTCGACTAATGTTCAACCTAGAATTCATCATATATTATCAAACGTTTTTGTTTAAATCATCATCATCATCATCATAGCCTTGTCCGGACTATGTTTTTGTGATGATGATGACCCATTGCATATATTATCGTCAAAAATAAAATCAATAAATAAAATAAAAGGACTGGATTCTTACCCTAGTATTTAAAACTTCCATATGAGTTGAGACTGTAGAAACTTGATGTCAAATCATTGATGATAACAATTTCAGCATTTAGTTTATTTATTAAAAGGGAAATTGAGGTGATCAAGCTTGAGCTTGCTCAGCATTCAGTTTATACTAAATGCTCATTTGGTGAGCTTGAGCTTCACAATTTCATTGCGAGCCAAGTTTGCTCACGCTCATTAACAGTCATAATAAATAATTCGGCAGCACCTCAATTTCCAATTTAAACATGTTAGTGACAAATTTTAATTTAACTCTTTACTAAGAAAGTTTCAATTTTGACATGAAATCAGATCTTACAAGGGCCAGTTTGTTTGCTTGAAATACATAGGACTCATCATGGTCATAAGATGAGAGGTGAATCATCGAAGTGACATAGATTTGACCGTAACTTCCCTAGAATTTGAATTATTGGGGTGATGTGATGGCTGAGTATTCATTTCCTAACTTGCCTTGATTCAATTTCCGCTTCCTAGGAATTTGTTCACATGTAACAAACAAGCCCTACCTGAAAGAGACAATAAGGAGAATTTCAGAATTTCTTCAAGTCAAATAATTCTAGAATTTTGGAAAAAAAAAAAACTAATTCTAGGCCGCCACCAGGAACCTCCAAAGGCATCAGAATATTGTCTCAAATTCTCAGAATTTGATGGGAAGAAATCCAAATACTAGTGGTGTGCAATGCCTAAGCACCCACATTCCTAAACATCCGAAATTCCCAAGCAGCAAAACCAGCAAGGGAGCATTTAGGAGATTTTAGAGACAAAGTATCTCAACAAATTCCCCAAATTCTACCTATCAAACACAACCTCTATTAAGGGATCTGTGAACTCCCACACCTGAATGGAGTGCAAATCCTAGTGGTAGACATGACTTCTTGAGAGGATATGGTATGAACAACAAATACGGAGCTGTGATAAATACACGATAAAAATGTTGAAATTTCCAATACGAGAGAGAGAGAGAGAGAGAGAGAGAGAGAGATAAATTGGATGAAAGCGGTCTGTTTGGCATCTGTGTTCATGGCCCTCATTATCCTGCCTTCATTAGCTTTATAGCATTTTTAACTATACCCAAAAAAAAAACATGACAACCTGTTTCTTCAAGGAGGGATTAAGAAGTGCAAACAATAGAAGAGAAAAAGAACATCATGAAATGTGCCATTACTTGGGTTCCCCTAGCCCATTCAATTTACTCATATGCTCATTTAATAGACAGCAAGGCTCCGCTACATGAGCTCATAAGTCGAGCATGGATCAAGCCTAGTCTACAAAGAGACTTAGTTTACTCATCTTGCTCGTGGATATCTGTAGGTTATCTAATATGATAGGATTACTACTTTGAAACCTGACCACTGTATAAAACGGTGGGGACAAGCGGTCAAAAGCCAAATAGCCTTCATATAAATAGCAAAAGGCCTACTTATAGCCCTATTTTTCTTATTAGGTGCTGCCAAACTAAACTGACTACAAGAGTACCAAAGGCTATCAATCCATTAGACCACCTTTCTTAACTAAAGGCCAAGAGCCCCTCCTGTTTTTCTTTCAAACAGTTTCTTATAAATGGGATTAAAGGATAACATAAGAATACACATCAATGAAAGAAAAAGAACTCGTAATGAATAAAATCATGTTTTGACAGATATTAACCACCTTGGTAATCTTTTACCAAAAATGCTTCCCTTGGTAATCAACAGTGTAACAATGGTCTTTTTTTATCTTTGATCTGTCACAATGGTCTTTTCTGATATTTGAAACTTAAGTTTCCTTTCATCAGGGCATCTATCAAAGAATGTGCATCAATCAGTCCATCAAGATAGGTTCTCGGATGCTTTGTTGGTCTACAATTACAAATCATCAATTAGTCCATCAACATAGGTTCTCGGATGCTTTTTTGGTCTACTATTACAGATATAAAGCTCTGAATCCACGAATAATCAGTTACAGAAGAAAAAAAATGATTAACTCACTCATTTTCCACACTGCAAAGAACACACCTTAGATCAAGTATACACAGCAAGCATTTAAATTCGAAGTATACATCCAAAACTCATGAAAATTTTTAAACACCAACCGCCAAGAATCTATTTCTAGGCCATTAATTTAAGGATTGGCAGTTTGTAGCCACCCACACTCAAGATGGAAGGCCATGAGATCAACTTCCCATATCAAATAACAGTGGTCCCCACCAAGTGGATTAATATGTGGAGATACTGTATGCTGATAGATCAAGGTTCAGGGACCAGTAATTCCCATTTCAAAAATCCAAGGAACTGAAAAGCACAAGTTTCTTCAGAGGAAAAGATAATGTACATCAATGCATAGTTTTAAGGGGATTTGACCGTACAGGTTATAAAATACCTTGTGTTCCTCAAAATGGTGTCTATTGAGAATTTTTTCCAAATGTAGTATTGTACAGTGGGGCCCATTTTTTATTCTAGTTTTGCCCTTAGTAAAAGTTAAAAAAATAAAAACCCTAATTTTAACCATTGTGAAAGCTTTCTTCGATTCTCTTCACTGGTTTGGGCGAAAATACAGTGATGCAGGCCCTAGGGTTAGGGCTTGCGTAGATGCCCAAGCACGTGGCAAAGACACTTCAAATTATCTCCGCAGAGATTTCTAACAAGAGGAAAACCTCTCCAAGGGAAAATCCCAATTTTTATTCAATTCCAAATATGAGATTATCATCTCTACAATATAACATAAATAGGCAAAGTAAACTTAGGGCTGCCTAAGGAATCCAATCTAATAATAAAAACAATCCTAATCAAACTAGGAAACCAAATAAATCATAATGCTAATCCTAATTATAATAAAATTAGGAAGCCACTAAAAAAAAAAAAATATATCCTTAAAACTATGTTGGGTGGGACCAGTGGTGGAGTGGTAGCCCGTTCTGCATCATTTCCCCCAGGTTGAAAGAAGAGTTCGACCTCGAACTAGAGTCTTCTATAAGATGCCTCTGTATATATGATGTACGTGAAGCACTCCCTTCATAGCATGTGCCCTTGATTTCTTCTTCGATGAATCTGGCTTCTTAGGATAGAGTGTAACTTCCTTCTTGCAATGCCTGAATGTGTACGTGTTGTCGCACATCCTATGAGTTCCAATCTTGTCATACATCCACGGGCGTCCCAATAAGATATCTCCACTATCCATTGGTAACATGTCATACCAAATTGTATCTTGATAATCATCACCAACTACAAAAGTAACTTAACATGTATGTCGCACTTGCGCTTCATCACCTGTTATTAGCCATTTGACAAAATAGGGACGATTGTGCTTGTAAACCTTCAACTTCAAGCGATCAAGAAGAGTTTAAGAGATAATATTCTCACAACTTCCACCATCAATCACAACTGTACAATTTTCCCTATGTATTGTACCGGTGGAACGAAAAATATTTTTCCGCAACCACTTCTTCTTAACAGTGGGTATAGACTCTTGTTGCACCAAGAGAAGTGCACCATCTGTTTCGACTGCTATTTCCTCCACTTCATCGGATTCTTCACTTTTAGGATCATCTGTTGGTTTCGGTTCTTCTTGTGTACCTTCTATTAAAGTTATTCTTTTTTGGACAGTCAAACGCACAGTGACCCTTTTGCTTACAATGAAAACATGTGAACTTGTTCTGATATTCAGACTTGGAGGAAAACTTATCTGAGGAACTGGTGCTTGGATTGAAGTCTCTAACTTTGCGGGGGTCTTTTGTGCAGGCCATTTAGACACACTAAACTTTTGGCCTTAATGATTAGCAATGTCTTCAGCTTTGATGGCATGTTGGATGATCTCAACAACATTATCAAAATTCTTGAATGTAAGGATATGTTGTATGTCAATGCGCAACCCATGAAAATATTGATCAACCAACACATCATCATCCTCATTCAAGCCACAACGAGCTTGCATGGTTAGGAACTCCTCGGAATATTCAATAACAGTTTTGGAACCTTGTTTCAAATCTTGAAAACTTGAACGAAGATCTCGAATAATTCACAGGGAGGAATTTTTGCTTCAACAAATTCTTCATCTCGATCCATATGTCAACGGGGTCAATATTTTGATTTCTCCTTTTCTTTTGCAACTCGGCCCACTATATCGCAGCATAATTGCGAAATTGAGTTGCCACCAGTGTAATCTTATGACCATCCGTAATTAGCTTGTGTGCAAAAATATTTTCAACACACACTAACCAATCCATGAATTCATCTGGCTTCAATTTCCCATCATATTCGGGAATCACAAGTTTAATATCTAAATCACGATCAACATTGACGGCATGTGGATCTCGTTGATTCTGATTATGTCCTCCATCAGCTCGATGATTATCCTCATGCTGATTAGTTTCCAAATTGGTTAATTGGGTTTCAATCCTTGCAAGAGTGTCTTGCATTTGAACCATCATTGCGGATAGTTGATTAACATTTATTGATAATTCCGTAATGGTTCCTCTCAAATCATCATTATTGGAGGGAGACTCCACTTCTACATGCTTCTTGGGAGGCAATTTTTTTATTCAAATTCAGAATTTGTGACTGACTTGATGTGTAGATCTGCTCTCAACACTCACGTTGGCGAAAACGGATCTGAAATCTAACGGTGGATGACACTAATATTGAGACGATAATTCGGTGCCCTTGATTTGCTCAGATGTAGTGATGATGCCAATAATGATGTTAACCTCTCAAACTGACGTAAACAATGGGTTGTAATTACACTTGGGTTGGAACTGACCTGGTCCAGAATCTACCTGACCCGGAAATTCAAGCCCACCAAATAACTCACAAGGCGTGGGCAGGGAGCACACATGCGGAGAAGAAAATGAATGGAAGCCCTATTTTTTTGCTTTGTGGTTTCTCGATGGGAAGAAAAAAACGGGGGCTTTTACTGTTGGTACTCGACGAAGGGAGAGAGCTCTGGACGAAGGCGATGGATACAAGGAAGCGATGACAGCAGTCTGAAAAGTCCAGGCAGAAGCAAAGTCGTCAGGGAAAGAAAGGGGAAGATGATCACTGGCCTTTGGAGATGACGACGATGGCCTTAATGCGACGACGGGCGAGCGCTGGCGGTGCTGTGATGCTGCGATGACCCCGGCGTCTAGCTGGTGGCTGTTCCGGGGATCAGTGGAGGTGACCGTAGGTGCTAGGTACACTGTTCGTCTCTCTTCTCTTCGCTGCTTCTAACTTCTTATTCTTTCTTTTTTTTTTTTTTTCTTTTTTTTTTTTTTTTTCTGGTTGGGTAAGGGATGGGAATGTCAACTATGGGTGTGGTTTTTTACGATGTCTGAATTCGGGAAGGGGCTAGAAAAAAAAAGGGTTTGGAGTTTTCAGTAGGGGGGTTGTGGGGCTGGCTGAGAGGTTCTGCAGGGGTTGTGTCGCTGGAAGGGGAGATCGGAAGAAGATTGGACGGTGGTGTGGAACATTGGATGAAAACGGGATATGGGTGCTATGGATGGATAGGCTCCGATCTGTGACTGAAGGGTGACCTGAGCATTGTGGATCTTCGCTCTGATACCAACTGATGCAGGCCCTAGGATTAGGGCTTGCGTAGATGCCCAAGCAAATGTCAAAGACACTTCAAATTATCTCCGCAGAGATTTCTAACAAGAGAAAAACCTCTCCAAGGGAAAATCCCAATTTTTATTCAATTCCAAATATGAGATTATCATTTCTACAATGTAATATAAATAGGCAAAGTAAACTCAGGGCCTAAGGAAATCCAATCTAATAATAAAAACAACCCTAATCAAACTAGGAAACCAAATAAATCATAATGTTAATCCTAATTACAATAAAATTAGGAAGCTACTAAAAAAATAAATATCCTTAAAACTATGTTGGGTGGGACCAGTGGTGGAGTGGTAGCCCGTTCTGCATCATACAGCCTACACCTTCCTTTGTTCATCTACATTGAGGCACATCACCTTCTTTCCATTCCATCTCGATATTGCACAAGGGGAGTTTGTCTTCAACCTTCCGCAAACACTTGGTCTACAACCCAAGGGGAGTTCGTTTTAAACCCATATATGGGTATTCTTTTTTTGTCCAAGGGCCACCCCTATGTCCAGGAGTTCATCTTCAACCTTCCTCGCGGTCGGGGGATGTTCGCAGCAACGACCCCTATATTGTCGAGTCCCAAAATATTTCTTGAGAAGACTCACTACAAGTCGACTACAAAATAATTCAGTTTTTGTTGTATTTAAGTTTATGTTGGAATTGTTGCCAAAGAGTGGTTGCTTATAGAAGTGTATTTACACAAAATAGGAAGTTGACATATGTTCCATGTTTTGTGGGAGTGGGTGAAGAACTGTATGGTTTGACAGGTTGACATTCATGTAAAAATTCATTGTCTATATTATGACTATATGCCCGAGTTTTTTGGGTCGTTTTTTAACAGAAATCTAAGCTCTTTATCCATGTTGGGCTGTGAAAAAATCAATGTTGATCCCAGCTGCTGTGCCCAAGAATGCAATGAAGTTTTTTCAATTGTTTCATCTTAGGAGATTGTTTCTCCACTTGGATTTTTTCTACCATTTCCTTCTTGTCTGAAAAGAAATCTGAGCTCCACTTGGATTCAAGTTAATGAATGAGAATGTTCGAATATTTTTGGTCCTTGTATTCCATGATGTCAATATTTTGCTACTCGATAAGAGAAAGTTTAGGATGTGTAATAAATCCATTACAGTCCCAGCTGTTGTCACCAATAATAATACACTGTGCGATATTGCACAGACTGCACTGAATTAGCCTCCTAGGTTTGCTGCGGTTTTTACTTGTTCTACCTGAGGTTTAACTCCATGGTTTCCTACTCGACAGAGTATATAGAAATTTGTGTAATAAATTGATTAGAGTGCCAACTGTTGTGGCCAATAATACAGTGAAGCTTTTTGGAACGAAATTTTCTTAGTAGATAGCCAAGTGACTATGCGATATCGCACAAACTGCACTGAATTTTACCCTCCCAGGTTTGCTGTGGTTTTTACTTGTTCTATCTAAGGTCTAACTCTATGGTTTCCTACTCCGTAAGAGAAAGCTTGGGCCGCGAATTAAATCAATTAGAGTGCCAATAGTTGTCACCAAGAATACAATGAACCTTTCTAGAACGAAGTTTTCTTAGTAGATGGCCAAGTGACTGTGCGATATCACACAAAATGCATTGAATTGGACTCCTAGGATTGTTGTGGTTCTTACTTGTTCTATCTGAGGTCTAACTCCATGATTTCCTACTCCGTAAAAAGAAGTCCGGGCTACGTATTAAATCAATTTGAGTCCCAATTGGTGTCACCAAGAAGACAATGAAGCTTTCTGGAACGAAATGAGACCCATAGAGAAAATGAGAAGGAAATGACCTGTTCTAGGAGATGCGAACAGAGGAAAAATGGGAGGGAAAACAAGCTGCTTTAATATTGACTTTTCAACTTCTGCAATATCCCACACAAGGGGTAGAATTAGAAAAAGAAAAAGAGGGCTCTATGTACGATACCCACATTTGGGATATTGTTTTGGTCAACACCATTTTGAGGAATACATGGTATTTTATAACATGTACTGTCAAAGCCCCCAGTTTTTATCCTCTATTAGAAACAAGGATTGCAAATTCCAAATTAAGCAATGCCTTAATTATCCTCAGTTAGAAACAAAGGTCCCTTTGTATGGATAGAAAACAGGTGAAGAAAAACGTCTGCTGTATAAATCTCGAACTTCACTTTCTACGATAAAAATTCATTTTTTTGGATGTCCTCCATTTTTGTAACACCCCGTACCTTAATCCCCATATTAATTATAATTAATTGTGTGATTAGTTAGTAAGTGTGTTTAGAGTCTTAGCGAGTCGGGTTTGGCGTGTGAATTGTGCGTGTGAAGTCTCGCGCGAGTCCGAGTATGTTTGGGTAGAGTAGGGGGTTGGTTTGCAATTTTGGGAAGTTTTCAGGGGTTTTTATGAGATTATGAGTTTTTGTGAGTTTGGGTGCATCGGGTAGGTCTCGACATTTCATGAACTTTAATCTTCTGTCGCGTTTTGATCCGACGTGTCGAAGAGGCCCAAATATCCACCTTTAGTAAACCAAAGACTAAACCCAAAATCTCCACTCAACTCTAACCTAAATAAAACCCATTCATTTGACCCATGCCTCATTCACCTCTTATCTCATTCCACTCTATCTGTCTTAAGCTTCTTCCCCTCTCACTGCCTCCTCACCATTTCCGGCCACCGGAGCTCCAATCTCGACGACCAAGTTTCTCTTCTTCTTCCTCAAGCCTCCAAGAGCACAACCATACCATTTTCCAAGTTTTTCACTCACAACCCACCTCTAGGTAAGCTTTCAAAGCTCTGAAGCTTAGAGCAACTTCTCCATTTTTTTAGAAATGGATTAGGGAGCCTCATTGGAACCTATTGCATTCATTTGTATAGAGAGATTTTGGGTTGAGAAGCTTTCCTCCATTTTTGAGCTCAAAAGAGGGATTTCCCCAATTTCTCTTGGGTTTTGTCTAAGCTCTCCATCTAAGGCAAGTTAATATTTATAACTATGCTTTGATATGTTTGTCTTTCTTTGATGTGAAGACTGATGATGTTAGATGACCTTATTGCTCATTCTCTTTGTTTTGAGGAAAACATGATAAATGGGTTTGTTATGAATGAAATGGATTGATCTTAGTTTGGTTGGACTTGATGAGAGGGGGTATGGTTGTTTGTAGAGAGGGCAAGGCCCTATTTCCTTTGTTTGCAGGTGTGAATGAAGAATGGAAATGGAAATCCCCATTTTTGAACCAATCTCAGAATTCGTTTCAGAATTATGGGAACTGTCGGTTAACCAAACCTGTGTGTCGGTTGACCGAAATGGAGCAATCGGTTAACCGAACTTGGGTGTTAGTTGACCAAACTGTAGTTCGGTTACCCCCGGTGACTTGTCGGTCCCAACTCCAGAATGGAATAATTTCTGAAGGAGGAGTTGGACTGTTGGTCAGCGTGTCGGTCAACCGACACTGCACTTTGGGTACCTGTCGGTTCCGAATCCAGAGAGCTTCATTTCTGGTCGTTTTTGTGCAGTCGGTCGCCACGTCGGTCGACCCTCGGTTAGCCGAACTTGTCGGCTGACCGAACCCTGCTTTTGGCTTGACTGAATTTCCCCCTTTTTGAAAGGGTTTGTCCCTTGGTCTATGGACTTAGGTGGAACATTGATTACTTTTTTTTAGACTTATTTGACTATGTTCGAGGAATGTTTTGAGCCGATAATTCCTCGTAGTTATTCCGGTTTTCTCGGGTTCCAATCCATCTCAATCTTGAACGGTACAGGACAACGGGATACACTTCCTTATATCTATGCACGAAGATTGTTTGAATGAGTATCGCGAACCTTATCCCTTTCGTTGACTGAGTAAGATTGTACGAGACTGCGGGAGTAACAATTGACTTAGGATTGGATTGTCTTATCGCCTCTGATTCTGATTGGTACTGTTTAGTACTCTACATGCAATGTCAATGGTCATTAGCTTTGTTACTTTGTTTTCTCGGGATCATATGAAGAACTTAGATGATGACTAGTATCCCCTTTGATGTTTCGTTTGTTTCAAAGTTTGAGGGAAGTGTTGAGGCTAGACGGCTTTAATTGTAAAGTTTGTTGAGAACTACCGGTGTTGTTATTGTTTGAAGAGGATTGATGGTTTTGGCTTTGATTTGATGATGGAAAGGTAGTTTCCCTTGATTGATGAATCTTGTTCACGCAAGAAAGTCTAGCCCTTCACTATTGTTTGTTTAGGACTCTTTGTGTCAGGCACCACTCAGATGTTAACGCCCAACACATATAGGGCACCATGCTGTGTGAGGACTTTGGATTGAACGTCTGCGCAGTACGACTTTTTATATTTTGATGGATGTACACCATCGTATACATATTGATTGAAGATTGATTTTGATGATTGTTGGCCTATTGGTATCCATATTGATTGATTGCTTGCCGGGTTTTTATCCCGTGCTTATTGCTTACTCTACCACAGCTCTCATGTTGAGTCGGGAGGGACATGTGGAACTATCCCGTGGTGTATTAGCTTATGTGGGTTGCCAAATTGTTAGATGTCTTGTTATATTGATTTTGATTCGAATGCTATGCACTCTTTACGATCAGGATGCTATGGATTTTGTATGATCTTGTCTATCGTTTACTCTAATTCGTTCTGCATCTCTACTGCTTTTTATATATATTGTTGCCGACCGTCGTGTCTGATGATGCTACTCTTGGTGCATAGGTACCGAGCCCTTCTATCCTGAGCAGGAGACGACGGAGGAAATTCAGACAGATCAGTCTGATGACCTTCTAGACTACTGTACGGACGGCGTTGTCTAGCCGTATCGACCCCGTACTCGAGAGCCTTCACGCTTACTTGGATAGATTCTTCTTTTGTTTCTCTTTTGTCCATCTTTTGTTTAGGCCCAGTTTTAGTGTGGCCTTCGTTTTGTAACAAATATTTGTTAACTATCTTAAACTTGAATTTAGTTAATGAAATTCGGTACTTCCTCTCAACTATATAATTTTAAGATACCATTTGCTTTTATAAAGCTTCCGTAATATGTGTTAAGTTTTTGGAGGAAACGTTTATACCTCACAGCGGTCTTCGATCCAGATGGGACATGATTGGGGCCAAGTTACATTTGATTAATATTGGAAAATTTTAAATTGGCCCTAATCTCACGCATAACCCCGGTTTCACTTTTGGGGGCGTGACAAGTTTTATCTACCATTATCCAAACAGGGCCTAGAACTTATGGTGGAATTGAAAGATAGAAACAAGAATCAGGTACAGGGCCAGCTCGAGACAATTTGAGACCTAAAGCGACAATCCTAAATGAAGCATTTTCTATTTTTTAATATTATTATAAATCTTTTATTTAAAATATGTTTTTCTTGCTTTTTGTGATATAAAATTACTAATTAAGCTTTTATATTCAAGTTTTGCTAACGTATCTTTTTCAATTGATAGTATGGCTAATCCACTCGATCTTTGTTGTGACATTATTGATGTTAGATAGGATTTTATCAATTTTAATTTTGAAAAACTTTTTTTTACAGAAGAAGTTACAGGTATTGTCCATAATATTTTATAAGCAATATTTGCATTTGGAAAAGAATCCAGCCTTTTTATATAATTAAGTACGTCAATTGGAGTAAATCTAAACCATCAATATCAGACAATTTCTTTTCAAACTATCATTCTCTAGTGATTTTAAAATTAAGCAAAAACCAAAGAAATATTTTCATATATTTTAAATTGTTAAAAAGAAAACATACAATAATCTGTAATGACCTTGTTTACCTTCTATTTCTACAATATCAAAACAAAAGGAAAAAAAAATTCAATACCCAAAGTGGCTGACATAGAAGAGAAATGAATTGAGTGAAAAACCAAAGAAAATACAAAAAGATCACAAGATTGACAAACAATACCAAAGATATGTATGAATCAAATGAACCAATGACTATAAATCTTTAAAAAAAGTCTGAAGTTTTTTTTTTTTTTATATGTTTGAGTACCTTAGAAGAAGGTTCCTTCTTCGAACCCAACAACTCCAACGCCCTCTTGCCACTCTCCACTGTTGTTACTGCACCACCCCAATACCAACTTAAACAAAACTACCCCAAAACAAAGACCAAAGCATCTCCTCCAACCAAACGGAAATGGCATGAAATCTAGAAAAAAGTACCTCTACAAGATGAGCTCTTGGACAGTTTTCAATCAATTTCAATCCATAGCCAAAACATGCAACATTGCTAACCCTGAATCTATGGGGCATGGCAAGGAGCTAGACATTTTCAGAATTCTCTCAGAAGCTTGAATCGAATACGATGACGAAAATCTTCAAGCATTGGTAAGCTTTTTTAGAGGAGAGAGAGAGAGAGAGAGAGAGAGAGAGAGAGAGAGAGAGAGAGAGAGAAAGGGCCCGTGCAAAGGCGATATGGCGGTGGGTGATTTGAGGAATTGGTTGCTGGAAGGATGAAATGAAGATTTTGATCGTATTTTCTCAAGAAAGAGTTATTATAGGGCCTTATATTTTGGGGAGAGAAAAAAGAGGATGGGAGCTGGAAAGCTGCTTTTATGGAATTTGAAAAGATGTAAGTTGCCATTATGGGGCCTTAATTTTTCCCTTTTTTTGGGCCTAAAGCAAGGGCCTTTTCGGCTTTATGGTAAAGCCGGCCCTGATCAGGTATGTAATTGACTTACCTTTTCTTTCTAACATCAGCAATATTGCTGGTTTTAAGGTCGTCCTATCTGTAACTGAATGAAAGATGCATTGAACAAACTAGAATGTAAAACCAGCACAGAATCTAACAAAACCAATCTGTTTATGTGTGAATTAAGAGGTTCATATAAGAAATAAAAATCTATTCTATAATTTCACAAGATTTTTGTTAGGAAGAAACTTGGTAAAGATCAGTTGGTCATTGGTTCCTGAGCATAGTTTGAAAACTCAGCTAGGCCAAGCTTGGCTGAATCTACCCATGGTCTAAAGAGTGCAATCGGGTCTGGCAAATAGTCGCTCAGACTTTCCTATCAATGCCTTTCAACTCGCTCCAGAACAATAGCGTTTGGGGTATTAATGGGTAGGATTAGGGAGAAGATCGAATCTAGCCCTTTTGCTTAATCATACACGTTTTGTGCTAAATATGTTGAGCTAGGTGAGGTCACAAAATGCCAATACCTCACCTATCTAACTATCAAGCCATGAAGAAGGCAACTCAGAGCGTCATCCACTGATCTCATGCAGAATGGGTTGACAGGGTGACTCTGAGGAATGCCCAATAATTATTGTGCTTGAATTCGACAATGTGTTCTGCCGGCTGCTACTAGTCCATTCTGTTGATGGTCCTGATGTGTCTTTGCTCACGAAACTGGTTATTTCATTTAGTTGCCAATCAGTTATGTAACCAGGCTTCGATGTGACACTGCTCACTTCAATGTCCCCTGACAGCATGGCCACCATGCGGGACATTGGCGGCCTTAGCATCAGTGTTGCCTGAGTGCACAGGAGACCAACTCCTATCACTCTAAGTGCTTCTGCTTCATTGAATTCAACCAATGTTGTGTCGACTAGATCCAATGCTCTGTTGTTTTCATTAAGATGCCAAGCATAAGAGAATGAATGAACAGAGATCAGTTTTGTGATTAATATGAATGAATAATCGATTTATCCTAAGAAAACAGATTTTGTGCAAGGAAGGTCTCATTATGGTTTAGATATTATATGACAATGGGAGAAGGGTTTGGATTCATCAGCCATGGATCCCCGCAAAAAAAAAAAAAAAAAAAAAAAAAAATCTCAGCTGACACAAATGCATAGACACCCATCCGACCTTTATCTACCAGGACTTTAACTACTTTGAAGACTCGAATACAGTACATCCTTCTTCTTCTTTTTTATCTTGGTGAGTACATCCCAAGATCAGATGATTCTCTTGTTTTGAGCATATGTGGGTAATGGGGATATCTTTAACAAGCTTGGCCATTACATGTTTAGGTAAGGCCTGGTCGGTCCAATGTTACACCCCAAACCCTTTTTAATTTTGTTTTGCTGAATTTATGTTTTATGTAAATTAATTATGTTTAGATACTAATTAAGTTATTTTATGTATAACTAGTCTTATTATAGCTTGAGAGTTAGATCTTGAGTCTTGGGTAAGTAGTTTGGAACCAATTCAACCCAATTAGATAGAGCCGGGGACTTTTTTGTAAATTTAGATTTTCTTATTTTTCATCGTATGCACATCATCCTGGCGTCATCACGTGCATCTCGTCGAGCATGTCATCTTTCATATTGGGCATTTTCTCATTTGACCTCAAACTAACCATTTGGGCTTTCACTTGACTAGAAATGTAATTGTCCAAAGAATTCTGGACCTTTTTATAAAACTATGAACTATGTCACTTAAAACAGCCACCCACTTCATTCGTTCAGTTCATGTTGGCTACTGTAGGGAAGCTCTGGTTCTTTACTTCTTCCATTTTCTCCTTCTATCTTCTCAAATCTTCAAGGGAAGCATATGCATGTACAAATCAATGAAGGAATGAGCTTCACCATCCTCGTCTCTCCCTTTGTATCTCCATAGCCTTAAAAGAAATTCCCTCCAACCTCTTCAAATTGCTAAATCAGGTGAGGAACTATTCTTCTCCTTCACTCTTAGTTAATATCTGATGTCAAGGGACTCACCATCTTACATGCATGCATTTTAATAGTTCTTTTGGTACTAATTTCGTAATAGGGTTTGTGTAATTTGGAGGCTTTTACTTGTTTGGGCTTAGGAAGAGGTTTGGGTGTGAGAAAGCTTGATTAAGGCAAGTATAAGCTCTAATTGATAATGCATGTTTTTTTCTTTCCTTGATTTTGATATGCAAGTCAATTTCTGAGTCAAAACTTCTTATCCATGTCTGATATTTGTGGAGTCAGAGATGGGTGTGTGTACCTTTAATGGTTTAAGAAGTGAATTTGGAATGGTTGAATGAAGGGGATGTTGGGGAGCATGTAGGCTCCATTTCCATGCAGGTTTATTACTTCCAATAGATTTAAAGAAAGGAGATAATCTTGATAGAAGGAGCTTGGAGGCTCTTGAGTCATGTAAACTTGATTCAAAAATCTCAGAGGGACCTGACTGCTGTGTCAGGGACACCTATGTACCAGAAATAAAGATAAAATTACCCCTAAAACCAATGTTTGACCTCCATGAGCATCCTTGGAGATAATCATGGTACACCTAGTGAACCAATAGGACTTCTTAAGCTTGATGGACCATGTAGGGCCTTAGAAAGGAACCTTAAACAATTTCTTATAAGTCCACCGGATAATTATAGCTCATGAATGAACCTTGGGGTTAAAGGTCATTCCATGAAGTCTATTATTTAGTCTAACATTATTCCTGGGTGTTGGTTTAGAGAGTATAATGTACCTCATATACCGTAGCACCAAAGAAGGATAACAACACATTAAATTCCTAAAACTACACCAGGTGGAATGATGGGTGACTATGGTTGCTTATAGTAGCTTGGCTAGTAAAAGTCCTTGATTCTCTTAATTTTTCAAAGCATTTACATATTGAATTACTCTACCACGATCTCATGTGTCATGTAAATGCTCATATACATAGATTGTACTCCTTTTATTTTATAACCTACATTGTCATCCCAATGTTAAATGTGTTTTTATTGTATCATAAATTGAGAAGTCCTGAGTAGATTTGTGTATGTATTTGAAATGATTTGTATCGTAAGAAATGATTAGTGTGGCCTACTCAAGTCCAACTTGATAATTGATTTGAATGAGTCGGTGCTACTTAGCTTCGACCGGATGATACCCGACGGGGTCGACTCTTGGTTTAGTTTGTGTACGTCACTGCAGTAGATAGACTGGAGCACCGGAACTCCAGAACCCGGGTAGCCAGTTGAACCTTTGGCCGGGTCACTGGTGACATCCCAAAATGCGTGCCCTCTTTGAGGGGATTTAGCTAATGTGGTTACCAACTAGTTTGTAAAAGTTATTAATTATTAATTATTCATTCTTTAAGCATGATTTAAATGTCATTTCATGATTGCCTAGTTTTACTTCACATGACCTCTTATAATCTTCTGTCATTAATTCTAAATTTGATACATCATGTACGAATGATTATTGCTTATACTCAGCTGAATTGCCGTATTCATTAGTTATTCATTGGTGTTACAGATGCAGATCCCACCCTTGGTCCTAAGGAGACTGCGGAGGGAGAGGAGGAGGCCCGCGAGGTACCTCTAGGCCTAGAAGAATGGACAGCGGAAGGACCTGTCTAGCTTATGTCTCGGAGAGCGTCTTGTCCCTTACTTTTGTATTAGAATCCTTTTATTTAGTTGAACCCTACCTTGTGTATGAGCAAACTAGATACTACTTTTGGTAATATGCATATAAACATAGCTATCAGAATCCTACGATTCGTATCCCGCATCCCGATTCGTATCCCGAATCTTAAGGAAAACGATTTGTATCTATGTAATGAATCGCATTTACAAATGAATCTTAGGATTCAGGTGTGAATCCTACCATTCGATACTCGTTTCATTGAATCTTACGATTCAAGCGATTCGACTAAGCGAGAATGGCTATAGCCAATAAGCTAATATTAATAATCGTTTACCTTTTTTCTTTCTTTATTCTCTCCTTCTTTTATCGCTTGTATTTTCAAAAGATTATTTAGTAGTTAACGAAACAACTTTGATAAGGTTTTAAAGATGAATAAAGAACATGCATTTAACTAAAGCATTCGATTGTACATACGGTGCTTGCTTATATCTTCTTCTTTTTTTAATCTATTTTGGTATTTTTTCTTCATGAACACTTTCTTAACTTTAAGATATATTCGACCGTGTAAGATTGATGGTTTGGATTTTATTTTATTTTTATATTTTGATTTAAAGATAATAAAAAATATATATTGATACTTTAAACTTATTTTACTATTTACACATCATTTATTTCATATATATATAAAATATATATCATGATTTTCTTGATATGATTGTATGATAGACTAACTTGTTATTATATTTTTTACTACTATAAATGGAAAAATGGATGGTTATGAAAAATTACTTTTGTCCTTTTCTTTTAATTTTTAATTATTTTTCATTTTTATTAGAAAAATAAAAAATCCTACGATTCACGATACGATTTGCGATTCGATTCGATTCATGAGTGTAAACGATTTGCGATACGATTCCGATTTTGAAAACTATGTATATAAATACTTTTGTATTATGAAGTGGAGTATGTTTTAACTCTCTACTTCTTCTAGTAATGAAATCACCTTTGTTTATGAACTTGAATCTTTGGACAGCTCATGGTATGATACCTATTATTGAATGTTTTGATGCTTCTGCTATTAAATATATAGAGACAGGTGTCAGTGAGTATGTCTCACAAGTGGAAGTTTGGAAATGTATCCTTCGTGACTCACACTTGACCTGAAACAGGTGTGAAGCGCACGGGGGTACGCGTGTCACACCTCGGGAATTACCCTTGGCCATGGTTTAAAATCTCGGCCGATACCGGTTCATATCAACCGATATGAACCGGTATCAGCCCATACCGCAACGATATTTTTCTGCGATACCGAGTCAGGCCGATATGGTCAAAATATCCCCAAAATATCGGTTCATCTCGGCCGATATGATCAAAATATCGGTTTTATTGATATTTTCAAAATATCGGCCGAGATGGACTGCGATGGAGTAATGGTCAAAAACAATAATTTTTTTGTAACTTTTTCCCTATTCTCCAATTTTCTTCTCCTCTCCCTCATCTCCTTAGAGCAACTATATCTCCATAGCTCATTCTCTTATATTTTCCAAATTCCAAAACTATTTCTTGAAGAAATCATTTTATTTAGTAAGAGAAAATCAACTTAACTCCCTTATTTTTACTATTATGTGTTTTTTATTTTTTATTTTTAGATAAAGCATAAAAGTGAATGAAAAGATCATTTGCATGTCATTTTTTGGTTTGTGCTATGTTCTTCACTTAGATCTACACACTTTTAATGCTAGATCTACTTATAAATATGATTTTGGGTGTAGAAAAATGGTGCTTTTTAAATCTTCTACTTTAAAAAAAAATTGTTGGATTATTTATGCTACTAAATAGTAAATACTAATAGCTTATTAATAGTGTATAGATAATTTTTATGTTATCTTTGTTTTCTTATATTTTACACTACCAAAATAATAGTTGTATTACATGAAATACTGGAGAAGACAGCGAACTACGACACAGACAAGACTCATAACTTAAGATGACCGATATTTTGATTTATCTTTGCTACTAATAGAAAAAAATATTGTTTTTCAGCATTTTCTAATATTCTGGATTTTTTGGATATTTTTGTTAATCTTTTTGGATTAAAAGAAAATTTCACACTGCAACGACCGCGACGGACTGATAACCGTGACCGATACCAATATCATATCGGGTTTTTGTCCCGGGCGATACTGCGACCGATACCGCGATTTTAAACCATGCCCTTGGCAAGGTAAATTCGGGACCGGGATGTGACATCCAACATATATGTTGATATAATGTTTTTCTATATCTATGACCAAAATGATGTACATCGTTGCAGTAAATCATCAAAATTCCTCCACGCTCAAAACCATTAAGCTTGGGACCCATGAAATCTATGCCCATGACCATTCAAAAAGAGTATTTTTGTGCCCCCATATAAATTCCATGACCTTTCCATCCCATTTTAGCCATGAGTGCATGTGTCCAGGTGATTCATACAAGAGGCAAAAGACTTTTAAGTGTAAGGTAGTTCAGATTTCATACCCATTCAAGGAGATAGACTTTTTCTTGCTCCAAGCTCAAGTCTGAATTTGGTCTTCCACTTCAAATTTCAAAAGCAACAACTCCAAATGCAAACACATCCACCTTTTCCATCAAATGTCCACGCATTGCATACTCCAGCGCAAGATAACCACTTCAAAGAGTTTGACAATGCAGTGTGATGCACTACTATGTAAAGAAGTAGTTCATAGGTAAATAAAAATAGTGTGATCAATTGAAACAAACTGTAAGCTGTAGAATAATTTCAGTAGAAACCAATTTTAGCCAACTGACCATCCAGCACTGATCGCTTATATGGACTTGGGATAAGTCAGGAAAATAGTATCGTAGCCATGGTTTAAAATATTACAGATATGCAACGTATTGTCTATGATGAATACACAATTTTGACACAATGCAGAATCTGTAATATTTTAAGAGAAACGGTCTAATATGTCTAAATGTCTTGTTATAACCAATTTAAGAGAAATAAACCCCGTAATTAGACTTGCCAAACACCACCTTAATCATGAATCAACAAGTACTGGTCAAATACACAAAAGCCTTAAATCAATGCATCAATTACAAGTGTTGGAACTTGGAACCCTAAAGGCTAAAACACAAAGCCAATGATGCCAAATCCCCCAACTTCACCATGGATACTGGTGGTTGAACAACCTAGACCTCCAAATAGGTCACAGCAGGCCTAAAAGGCCTTGTTTTACTCATATTTAATGAAATCAGGGAAAAAGTTGACATCAACCCCTTCGGTTCTATGATGTCCTACACATGTAGATTGATAAAACAAAAATAGAACAAAGCCCTAATTGATACCTTCTGTTGTAATCAAATTCAAACACGGTTAATAGAGACACGACTTCAATAAACAAGACTAAAACATTGCAATCTAACAAACCATAGAAGCATAGTTTTCCAAATTGAAATCATATCGCAAATCGTTCATACCCATAAATCAAATCAAATCGAATCGTGAATCGTATCTAATTCGTAGGATTTTTTTTTTCTAATAAAAAAGAAAAATAATTAAAAATTAAAAGAAAAGGAAAAACTAATTATTAATAACCATCCATTTTCCCATTTGTAACAGCATAAATACAATAACAAGTCAGTCTATCAAACATTGTATCACGAACATCATCACATATATTAATATACATATATATATGAAATAAATGATGTGTACATATTTAAATAAGTTTAAGGTATCAAAATATATATATTTTTATTATCTTTAAATCAAAATATAAAAATAAAAATAACATCCAAACCATCAATCTTACACGGTAGGATATCTCTTGAAGTTAAGAAAGTGTTCATGAAGAAAAAACCAAAATAGATAATATATATATAGAGAGAGAGAGAAGCACCATATGTACAATTAAATGCTTTAATTAAATGCATGTTCTTTATTCATCTTTAAAACCTCATCAAAGCTACAAAAAACTGTTAGGAGGTTTTGTTAACTACTAAATAATCTTTTAAAAGTAAAAGCGCTAAAAGAAAGAAAGAATAAAGAAAGAAAAAGGATAAAAGATTATTAACATTAACTTATTGGTTGCAACTATTCTTGCTTAGCCAAATCGCTTAAATCATAAAATTCGATGAAACGAGTCACCCGAATCCTACGATTCATCTATAAATGGGATTCGCTGCATAGATACGAATCGTTTTCCTTAAGATTCTGGATACAAATCGTAGATTTTGATAACTATGCATAGAAGGACCTCATGTGAAATACCCCAAAACCAAACAATGATGGTGGATATGGCCTCAAACCACTCTAGGCTCAAGTCCGATAATGGTCGGCCAATGGGGCATACCCAAAGAGACACCACGGCGAAGCCCTAGTTTGCTAAATTGTTTTCCCTTTTTGAATTGGTATCCATCTCCAACAAATTCTAGGGTTTCTAAAGGTGATTCACACGTAGAGATTGCAAAAACTTAATAGGATCAACATTAAACCATATGGCTATATTCCACATAATTATAAACATCATGAATATCCAATTTAGGTCAAAACTTTGAAAGAAGACAAACCCTAATAAGATCATGTGACAAAACCCAAAACCAAATCACCATGAAGAAAAAGGCCTCAAACCGACATGGGTTGTGGTCCCATGGTGTTTGGCCAAGTGGAATCCCGAAAGGGGGCCCCACAGCCATATTTTCTCCCTCTTGTGCGATCACTTTTTGATGCTTTTGGGCCCTCTTCCATTATGTAACTAGGTTTGAGATGATATCAACATGAACCTACAACTAGAACTAGAATTACAGTTTTCTAGAGTTGAATTAGGTGGAGACAAAGAAAGAATCATTCGTGGTCAATTACTCCAGATTGTTTACTCACCTCTGATATGTTAGAACTTGCTTATTCCCTAGTTGAATGTTGAGTAGCATCAAACCGTAGCAAATCCTAGGTGGTTCCTTCTCTTCCTTCGTTTTCTTCTAGTTGCTTCAAGTAGAAGAGGATATGGGAAGGGGCTAGCGTGTGAGCGTGTCTAAAGATTTGCGGCTTAAAGTTGAATGAGATGTGAGCAGATATGGTGTTCGGCATGCAACCCCTTGCATAGGCTTTAGGTTTGAGTCTAATTGCCACTAGAAGTATCCTAATGGAGGACGCCGCTTTCCAAAAGTAGTAACTTCCCATAAACAGATAACTATCCCAGAATAGTAACTTTCCTTTCTAGTTTTGTGTGAGACTTTGAGAGAGAATGAGCCTCGTCTAGGCATGTAGCCCTTATATAGAGACTCTATTGAAAGTCTCCAATTACAATTGACTTTCTTAAATGTATTACGACTAATCCTTCTAACTGCCATTAATTCTCCTAATAAATTATGACTACACTTTCTAACTAATAAGCAACAAGGACTGCTAACATAATTAGAAATAGGCTACCTAACCATTAAGTTATCCTGCATGGCTTTCCTTGTTAAATTACGGAAGTACTTCTATCTTTATGTCTTTAACAAACTAACCTCCTTAAATAATTTTGTTTGTTTCGTAAGTTTCCTAAGTTGGGCTGGTTGTCCTGACACACATAGATCAACCACAGGATGGTGCATCTATCTGGGAATGCCCTAGAAGAAGCAAGAAAGAGTCTCCAAATCTTCTATTGACACCGAATATCGTGCAATGTCATCTTCCTGTTCTAAAATTCTATGGATTCGGGACTTCTATTTGATATTGGCAGTGCGCAAACTTCTCCTACTTCTTTATATGCAGATAATATGGATGCTATCCGAATCACTGAAAACCGGTTTTTTTGTGAACACATCAAACACATAGAAGTTGATTGTCACTTTATTCGTGAAGAGTATGAGTGTGATATTATCAACCTTCCTCATGTCTCTACCTAGCTTCAAATTGCCGATATCTTCACAAAGGAACTTCCTCGGCCCCGTCATCAATTTATTGTTTCCAAATTGATGCTATGTGACTCTCCACCATCAATTTGAGGGGGAGTGTCAATAGAGGCCCAATAATCCAGGTCCAGGCCCACCAGTGAAATAAACTCACGTGTGAGACTTGGTCAAAACACCCACCTGTACACTACTTCTTTTGGTGATTTGTTTGTATATTTACTTTTTCCTGTTTTGGTAGTTCAGCTAGGATTGAGGATCTTAATGATCTCAATGTATTGTAATATTTCCTGTTTTGGTAGTTTAGCTAGGATTGAGGATCTTAATGTATTGTAATATTTATCTTACCAAGTTTGTATCCTTTGATTGGGCTACCGGACCCTATATAATGATTTTCAGTCAATCCCTAGAGGACACGACAATTCATCAAACTCTTCTTCTTCTTTATTCTTCTTTTTATCATCTTGTAATATCTTTACAAGATGACAAAAGATACCCGATTTCCCGGGTTGGATTTGTTGGGAAACCAGGTAGTTGGAGTCCCATATCCAGCCTCAAAGGGGAAATTGAGTCATTTACAGTTCTACTGATTCAGAAGTTTGTTTGAACTTTTAAACTACCACAGGCAAATGACCAACAGTCATCAGAGAGGATATTTTAAACTGGATATGTAGGTCAGATTCTAATTCTGAACATTTAATAGCAAAATGAGTTCTCTGGAACAAAATCAATGGATTTTCTGATCATTGAGGACTTTGGGAAGGATTCTAACTTTAGCTTCTATATATATTGATCGACCCAAGCCTCTCTCAAACCATTCTCTCTCTTAGCCTTGAAGAAAATAGGAGAAGGAAGAACCAAGTCTAGTTAGCTATACCAGGTGAGTAGAGATTCTGATCTAATTGTGTATGGTTTTAAATTTCTGGTTTTGTTCTTGTTTATCTTCAATTCCTCTATTTTATGGTGAGTAAATTTCTTTGTATAATTGATGTGTTGTTTGTGAATTGATTAAAGTATGAATCTGTATCGTTTTGTTTTCTTCATGTTGCTGGAACCATTATATAGTATCAAATTGTATGTTTTCTTTAAGGATTATATGTTTCTGGGTCACTGTGACAAAATCAGACCATGTATCACGACATTGAATAGGAAAATCTCTCGGTTAATGGCAATTGGACCTTTAGATCAGAGCAATACCTGGGGTAATGTTTTCTTGCAAAGGGTATCGAATCGAGGAAGATCCAATGCAGAATTTGGAACTCTGCACTTTCATCCCGTGAAGAATATTTTAATCGACCTTGATTGTGGGACCCCATGGCCCACAGGACGTTGGATCAGGACCATACATCTGGTAAGGGACCCAGGGGCGACCCCACTGTTGCTGGCCCCGTATGCAGTGGGTCCTGTTTGGCTCACCGTCTTGTGTCTACAAATCTGGGAGGCGTCAGTTGTGGAGGAAAAATCAGTTTGGGCGACAGGCTGTTGTGGAACCCACTAGATGACCTGATCGTGGATCTGGTCCGCTCCAATGGCCATACAGGGTTGGCGACCTTGAAGGTGAAGTAGATCTGGAATGGGCCCAGTGGGGCCCACTGTCCCAGAATTCCAGTCTTGCACGCATGAGGCTCTCCACCAGAACTGGGTTCCGCGTGTGGGTAGGTTACGACTTCGCCTTGTATTGAATAGAGGTGGGGGCAGTTTTGACAATACATGTATTGGAAAGAAAAGAAGACTTCATGTTAGAAACGGTTTGACCTGGAACATGTACTGGAAGGAGTTTTCCCCCATGTGACAAGCATTTAATGCTATCAAAGTATTACCATGCCCTCGCTCAAGTTTCTAGAATTTAGAAAAAGGGCCTTAGTCTTTAACGAACCTGATTGGACCCTTAAGACTTACATTCTTGGAAATATACTACGATGGAACCCTAAGTTTTCTGAGATTACAGACAAAGGCTTGTTATCCATTGTTATTATTTGCAAATTGTTTGAATTGATTCCTTTAGTTCTTGATTTGTCAAATCTGCATTTTGGACCCTGTTATTTGAATTAATGGTGACTTGAATTATGTACGTGGATTGATATGCTTATGTCTTTGTTATTTGGGGATCTCACATGGTAGTTTGTGTGGCTTGTATATGTATATGCTGTGGCCAAGTTGGTAATTAAATAATTCTCTCAAAACTGTAAATGGCGAGTTATATAATTGACCTCTCTCACCTCGTACACCAATTTTGATTCGGACTGGGGCAGATTGAATCCACATAATTTGAGCAGGGGTTGATTATGGAATTTTCCCATTACTAATGTCGAGGACATGCTAAATATCATATTTTTTATGAGACATATATTTGCTATTTGATTAAAAAACTGAGATACGATGACTTCGTTTGTTTGGAGGAACCTTTTGGACACCCCTAGACCACTATAGCATGTATGGCCGTTTTTGTAAGGATTGTTGATGTTGGACCTTTTTGGGAACGGTCGATTTTTTGGTACCGGTTTGCTGGTTTTGGACCTTGGTGGTTGATCTTGCTGGTTTTGGGCCTTGGTGGTCGATTTTGCTTGTTTCGAACCTTGGTGGTCGATTTTGTTTGGGACAGAAAAGAATGATTTTGAGATGTGTAGGAACGAGTTTTGGGAACTCTATGTACAAGTGATATCTTTGTGGAACATGAACTTTGGGCTAGTGCTATCAGGTGGCTAGGAGGTTGTCGTTCGTTTGACCCGATTCCAACCCTGGCTTGAATGAGACTTTGGGATGTTACTTTAATTTGTTGTATAATCTTATCTAAGCACATGTTTAAATGCACAAATAGATTAGAATATCTAGTCACTCAGTTGTACTGATATTTTGTAGATTTGCCCCAATCCAGGTAACCAGAACTTAGCGACTCAGGAAAAACTTGGTGACCGGGAGATAGACTTTGGGATGCGTACTTGAGCGTCGAAGCCACATAGATGAAGAAGAATTAGATTTAATACATTGTTTAGATTATTTCATTTGAAAGACATTGCAATTATTTTATTTTATCGGACAATGTTACATTTGTTTATTAGATTTGGATTTTGAATACAAGTTGGTTTAAGCTGGTAAATGCCTGAATCATTATGTAATCTTTGATTTAACCTATGTGTGTGATGCTTACGAGTCTCAACACGGAATTCGAAGGGCCCCAGATTTTGGGTCGTTACAGGTAGCCCATGAAGGAAAGCCCCCTGAGAATTCATTGCATGACAAATCTCTGCACACATAGCAAATGTGATTATAACAAAAGAAGCTAGCATATAAGTGAGTATAATGAAAACAAAAAAAAAGACGGCATTAAATGCAGTTATGAAAGATGCCTTCACACTTGACAGTAGTTTTTGTCTTTCTCTTTTTTTCTTTTTTTCTTTCTGTCAAACTCACACCCCCTCACATACTACATGATGTTCAAGAGATGATACTTCACTGCAAACTCATTTACAAACTGAGTTCTGTTTGTGCCATAAAAGGTAGTCTACTGAAGCAAGACGAATTATAGAAACATGAACCTCACAAAATCCATAGTTACTGGGGAACAGTATTTCATTCGTGAAGGGTAGGCGATAGGGGCCGTTGATCTGCTAGCTCCATCAAGGACCAATGATGTCCAAAATCTATTAGTTTATTTTCTACCTGATACCAACCAGGTATGACTATTTCTGAACTATATAAACTTCGGCATTTTAGGGCATCAGTGGGCCTATTAGATCAAAGGTTTGGATCACTAAACTATGGGCCTTAACATATAGGGAAATTGTCAACTTACTAAGGCTAGCATCCGGTAACTGCTGTTCTGAATCAAATTAAATAAAAATGAGATTATATTATATGATCCTCAGTCTCAGCAAGTATATGATTTGGTGAGACATCATTTCCAATTGGTAACCATGATCCAGACCCTTTATGTGATTGGTCCCCACAATGGCATCCCACCATTGTCATCCCTGGCATTTTGTCAGACTGCTGGAATCTATTCTGAACTGTTTGTAGGACACATCCTAGGGCTAGCACAGTATCATCAAGTCAATACGGATCAATCCTGATCCTTCGTGAGATCCACAAAAGCAACACTCTGGCTCACCAAACCATGTCCCAGATGCATGAAAATGGGACTGAGGTCCATGAAGCAATTATTTGCCTTTAAGCAATTGGGTCATCCATAAGCCTTAATGGCAGATCCGGCCAGTTCCCAAGCTATAACTGAAGATTCATGCAAAGTTATTGGGTGTAGCACTTTAGCAAGTGTATAAATATCCAAGAAAGCAAACCCATTCATTGGGGGTTTATGGTACAAGAATCAAGACCTTTAATCAAATGGCCCCACTATAGAGTAAGTGTACAACAAAAAATCTCGACAAAAAGTAAATCCTACAGATTCAATCAGTGCAAAATGATATTTACAGCAGACAAACAATAGAGATCCACATTCAACTAAACCAAAGATCGAAGGATTAGGCTTTGGAAATCGAGAAGATTTCTTGGGATCCTATCATCCACAATGGATCTCATCAGATTACTGAACAATAGTTGCAACATGTAAAGAATTAGATGCCACAGCAAATGATAACTTACTGAGGCACAGAAGACCAAAGCCACTAATTCCTCATACAATTAGCACTACTAAATAAAAATCAATGTCAGATGAACATACATATTGACAAGTGATGCATTTTTTTGGGAAGGCAGGGAACCCGATAGCCTATTGTTTCCAAGAAACCTACTCATGGAAACAATAAAGCATGTAAGAAATCATATACATCAAATAACAAAGTAAAACACCATGAGGAAGGGAATTTGTAAGGAGTGGGTATGGTTAACTATATTCTTACAAGTAAATGAGCGAACTACTTTCAAAGAGAGAACTTGGAACTTGGCCGGTCAAATTGTTGAAGCTTAAATCCCTAGAAATATAGAAATATATGAGACCAGAAATAATGAATCTAAATCCACAGGCATGACAGTGCCTAGTGTTTTTTAAAGAAAATCAGATATGGCAATAAAAAAACTACATACATGTTAAGGCCAAGCAGATCAGTGTTGTCAAAAGCATTGAGTGTACAGCTCGAAGCACACCTGAAGGCAAGGCATTCCAAAATGGCCCAAGGCAACATGTGACTTATATTTGAGGCATACACCTCACTGAATAAGAATATTCGAGGCATATGCCCTAAATGCAGCATGTGCTTCGGTCACCCTGCATATCTAGTGTGCATGCCCCTTTATCACATTGATCTTAAGAGAAGAAGGGAAGGGCAGCTCATTTTTAAAAAAGCTCAAAACTTCTTTTCTCCAATTCTAGATTATTGTAACTAGGTTTAACCTAAGCTGACGAGTTAATGCTTAAAAACAGCCAAATTACATTTTTTCTATTTATTTGATATTTTATATTTTTCTAATTGTGTGTCGATTAAAAAGGTTCTTGTCTGCGCATGCTTGGGGCAATTGGAACACCTTGCATTACGCCTCAGTTTTAAAACATACTCAGATATTACTAAGTGGAGCATAGATGGGTCGTAGTCACAGAAAATATCATGCAGACAAAATCAATCTACACAAATCACATGAAACAGGAACTACTTACAGCTGCTGCAATGCCTGGTGCTCTCCAATATTCGATGGAATAGTTCCAGAAATCATATTATTTCTCAAGATTCTGTTGAAAACAAGAAAACCCCCCATGCATATATATAAATGCAATTCTTATAAACATGTAGAGAGACAAAAGTACTCTACAGTATGAGACTCAAGAATAATGATTTAGATGGTTTGGTCTTACAAGATGCTTAAGGCCTTCATATGTTTGATAAAATCCAAAGATGAACTTCCATTAGATATCTCACTTATTCACCTGCATATTTTATGATATGGTTAGTAGATTGGGTGTAGCTAGCAACAGCCATAGGCCCAGAACACCACAGAACATAAACTCACAGATCGGTCAATTTGGTCAATCTAGAGAAACTTGAAGGTATTGGACCCTGAAAAGAGTTCCCTTGAATCCTCCTGCATGAAAAATCACGGTATCAGAAGTCTCTCAAAAATCAATGTTATGTTTTAATGTTGACAGCCACCTCCTCTAGCAAGAAACTGACTGTGACTTGGTGAGGTATAGAAGGGTAGCACCTGTTGATAATACTAATAACAAAAATTAAAACCAACAACAACAGTAACAATAATTATTAATTATTATTAATGTTAGAGGAGCGATTACATAAGGTCAACCTTATCAATAAGGTCAAATGAGCTAAAGAAGTACAAACGCACTTCAAACTGAAGATCTGAACCATTCAAAAGATGCATCTACCCATGTTTACCTGCATGGGTCCATGTTTCAGTTTGATTCTCACCACGGAATCAGGAAGGTCACAAAATTAAGTGATTGAATCCCACAATTCGTGACTATCTTCTGAAAAATTCAAGTCTTTTCTAATTTGTATACGGGGACCAACTTGTGGCCAGCCAAACCATCTACTCAAACTGTCATCCATGGTTCATGGACACCCAAAATTTCATTCTACTATAAGCAATACTGACCCTTTGATGGGAAGCATTTAGAAAAATCAAATAAATTGAAATTGTCTAATCCAATGGTGAATGTCACCTTGATCGCAGTGAAATTTTATTTGGTGATGGACAAACCAACTGTGCATCACAAGGAAAGGTTTGGATCCCTAAAATTGGGCCTTATTAAAAAGGTTGACCTTATGAAATTGCTCCCCGTGTAGTAGTGGTAGCAGCAGCAGCAGCAGCAGCAGTAGTACTAGTAATGGCAACAATAACAGGTAGATAGTCCTGCAAGAAGCACATGTCGTGTTATCCAGAAAAAGAAACAGTAAAAGAGCCATGGAGTGAGAAAAGATCTCACGATGTCATCTTACAGAATTGTAAGCTTTGTCCAATTCCCAATGAAGTCAGGTATCTTTCCTGTAAACTGATTGTCCGGTGACCGCCTGAAACCCAACGAGGTTTTTTATGGTAAACCACATCTGATATACTTCCAGCCATCGAAGGAGAGGAAAAGAGTGAGAGCTTTACAGGATCTGCAAGTTTTTCAAGTTAGCAAACGTTGAAGGAATCCCACCACTTAATCCAGCGCTGTCAATGTAACTGTCAAACAGAGTATGAACCAACTGTAAGATTTTCTTCCATATTTTCCTTTGTTCCTTCGGCATAATAGTGTCTTGCCGAATTTACACACACACAAAAGACAAAACATAAGGTAGATCTAAGACAAATATTTGTCTAATTTTAGTGATAACAAATAGCAACGATGATAAGAGCGATCCTTTTTCTCTCATGATACTGCTTGTAACGACAAAGAGCTACTAATGTGATATGGATACTTGAAACTTAGAAACCTTGATTGATATAAAGATTGATGTATCATGACTTCCATGGGTAGCCATTAGACACTATTACTACTTTAGTATTCCTGAGATCCAAAAAATTGTACATTTCCTGATCCTATACGCATATGAACCTGTATTTAGTGATCTGTAACAAAGGAATATAACTAGCTCTAACAAGGATGGGGATTTCTCCAAAATCTCCAGCAGTACATACAACGACCATTTGATTAGTGGAGGGAAAGAAGAGTTAAGAAGGAATAAAGTAGAGGCTGAGGAAAAAGGCACAAAATGCAGGTCTTTTTATCTTCCAATTTCCAGTAGTTTTAACATGTCCTATAACTACAGTGTGGTCCATAACAATCCTCTGGATCCTGGAACTCTGAAACATTCCCCCATATGAGCCCATTTGTCTTGAGTTGACAGCTCATGGCCCTGTCAATTCCTTCATCAAAAACTATATTTTTTCCTCATCTATTCTACATGACCATTGGTTCAGAAATTCACAAGGAATCCATAGGAAGCAAATTAAGGGCATATGTTAGAAAGGCAGCATCACAAATAAACCCAATGACCTATAATTACAAATTATAAATAAACCCAACTATTTCTCAATATAATTCAAATTTAATATAAAAAAAGCTTTGGCATTTTGTTCACATTCTTTAAATTCAAAGTGACAAATTTGAAGGAAATCTTCTACGAAGATGGAGTTGGAAATTAAGTATTGCAGAACTTACAATTCTTGCAAATTAACCAATTGCCAAGCTCAGGAGGAAGTGCACCTGAGAAGTTATTTGCACCTACTATACATACAGATAAAAGTGCAATATGTTAATAAAAATACATATTCCCAATTTTGAAACATTGTGGCAGGGATTCTTTTTTATTAAAGAAAATTACAATTTTCCTATCAATATTCAGTACAACAGACATCTATATGTGAAGACATCAATTCCAATAACCCTGAGGACTTTACAATTGGAATGGAGCTCTCTAATGACAAGCCATGATATGTTGTTACATGCTATGATGAATCTTCCTTTTATTATATTATTGCTTACACACATAGATATAGTCTTAGAAATCTATTCACTCAATGTTACTGATTTGTATATTTTCGCCCCAATCCAAACCAGAACCTAGAGAATGAGCTTGTGGTGACTAGGATGATGTAGGCTCTTTGGCATGCACGTTGAGGGGACAAAGGACAATAGGACACTTAGAAAACTAGCCATCTAATGTTTTATTTTTCTTTATTTGTGATCAATAAATGTTTTATCCTTTTTCTTTATAATTTCAAGAATTATTAATTTATGCACTTGAGTTTGTATTATTTATTTGACTTATGCATATGGGAAATATATATAATAATCGCAACACGGAATTCGAAGGGCCCGGGTTCTAGGCCGTGACAGAAATCTTTTCAATGGTTGGAATTTCTTATATTAAACCATCCATCTCCTCCTAAAATTGTCTTCTAACACTTTCATCTGATCCAGCTTGGATTGGATATGCACTAATGATATACATTATGTCTTCCTCCAACACTAGTTTAATTGCTTTAAGTCTATCACCCAACCTCTTTACCCCACAATCTTTTCTTTCATATCCTTATCTACTACTATAACTACTCCATTTATGGCATTGTTCTTTCCTGCATAAAATTTGTAGCCATCAGTGGTTTCCTTGGCTTTATCCCCTTTCCACTTTGTCTCCTATAGACAAGCTACATTAACTCTTCTTTTTTTGTTGCATCCACTACCAAATCCATCCTCTTGCCTATCAAAATTCATATATTCCAAGTAGCAAGTTGAATCATCCTTTTCTTTTGGACAAACTTCTTTACCTGCACTCATTCAGATTAGCACAAGAACCCTTGCCTACTGTCCATCAATCTTGTTTTCTCAAAATTCATTTTAGGTTGTGACTGGCTTTACACTGGCTATCAACCTACCTAACACAACCCTCCTTTCTTTTTAACCTACATACGCTGGCGAGCAATGATCTCTCTATCCCCAAATTTAATTCTTTCCTTTAGTTGGGGATTGTATACTAAATAAGGGCTTCCAATTGTTAGAATGAGCCTTCCGAGTATAATAAAGAATACAAAAAAGTATGTATCTTTTAAGTGCTGTGAAATTCGCTGCAGAATGCTGTTTCGGTTTGGCCTCCAAACTGAAATAATTCGGGCCGATTCGGGATTTCGGTCGGATTTATGTTTCTGAACAAGATAAAAATTAGAAATATATATACATATAGAAAAAATATAAAATTAATCTTAAAATTTAAAAATATGATTTGATACAGTTAGTTTATTCTACTAAATCTACTCATAATATGGCATGTAATGATATATGTACAGAAATTGAATCCTCTGATGAGATGCAAGTATACCACTTTTCCAACCCCATTCATGATAATTGACAAATAAATACCACAATTCTAAATTATGATATACCAACCATTTCAATTTCGGCCAGCACCAAATAAATCCAACATTGCATGTGTATGGGTATGCATAAATGAAAATAGCAAAAATGGAAAATGGAAAAAATTTTCAGGAAATGCTGCAGCAACGACGAGCGAAGAAAGGCAGCAACGAGGAGATGAAAAAAAAAATAACACCAGCCGAACAGTGGATGACAGCAGATAGGAAAAAAAAAAAAAGCTCAGCAGCAGCCCAGCCCAGACCACCAGCAAACCCAGCCCAGACCAGCATTAAACCAGGCCCAAAAGAGAAGAGGCAAAAAAAAAATCAGGCAGCTGTCGAAATCAAGCAGAAGAAAAGCAGCTGTCTGGTGTCGAAGTGTCCAGAGAAGAGTAAAGAAAAAAAAAAAAGAAAGGGGCAGTGGAAGAGAAGAAGAAGTACCTCAGCAGCAGCAGCAGCAGGTGGATCGAGCAGTGGCACAGCAGCTGGTATAGAAGAAGCAGCAGTAGCTGGGTCGGGCACTCAAGGTGGGCAACCACAGCAGCAGTGCCCCAATAAGAACAGGTGCTTCTTATTCTTCTTCTTTCAATTTTTTTTCTTTGGTCAGACAAGCTGTGCAGCAGCAGCAGCAGGAGGCCAGGCTGCTGCCTCTTTTTGTCTCCCTCCTCCTCCTGCCTTTTTTTTTTTCCTTCATTTCTTATTCTTTCCAGTGAAAGAGGGCAAACAAAAGGGCTTTCACGTTTGGGTTAGGGTTTTTATATATTTTTTTTGACACTTTCGATTTGAGGTAAAAACAAATGATGTTTACCAAAAAAATTACGTCTAACGCCCTCTGTTTTTATTTTTTCTAATTTCAAGTCTCTCTAATCTGTTTGGATGAATTTTGGAATTTTGCCAGTTCTGCCAAATTCCCCCAATTCGGTCCGAATTTTGGAAATTCGGCCGAATCTCTCCGAATTCTGGAACGAAATTTTATGGAGGGTGTATTCGGCACAACCTTGAAAGAAGTAGTGAGTAAAGATAATATGGATTTTAAAGTTGCCGAAAACATGGCTTACAATAGGGTTTAGTCGAAAAGTAAAACTTCCAAAGCCAACCAAAGATAGGTGAAATAAGTTTTGAATCATAATGATAATAACGAGGATGATGACAATGATGAAAAAGTTCTACAAAGTAATATATAATACCAAGCGAGGGCTAAATTTCTTTACTCCTTTTCCCCATTATCGATTTATAGTGCTTTAATTTGTACCAATGAAATTAGAAGATAAAAACACTACCAGGAAACCAAGGAGACTTACAGCGAGCGTAGATTCTGAAGATTTCCTAGTTCTTTTGGGACGCTCCCCGATAATGCATTACCACCAAAGCTCCTAGCAAGAGAAAAAAAAAAAAAAAAAGTGACACCTTTGAGCAGAAGAAAATTGAAAAAAACAAAAAAAAACAACATGAAGTTCATGCATCCTCTTATGAGGTTATTCGAGGTGTGGGTGATTATCCATAGTCTCTCTTAAAAGAAACTCAATTGGTCACCACGTTGAGATTCATCTCAACTTGATAATAACTATCAGTTTCTCTGGGAGAATGAATAATTCATTGACTAAAATAACAACTGTCAGAAACTAACTGACTTACAAGTACTGCAGGTTGGTTAAATTGCCAATAAATGGAGGCAACGGACCTGTTAAGTAATTCCGACCCAAATTCCTGAAAAATAGTAAATTGTTCAGTAACAGTAGGTTCCTGTCATAAACTTTGCATGTTTAGATTGCAATTGTTGAAAAATCGATGCACTTCACATACTGTCAAGATACGACATGGAAATAAGAGGAAAGCAATGGGATGGCAGGACATTTTCACACATAAAAATGAAGAAATAGAAAGACACGATACAGATTTGTTGCTATTTTGAAGTATCCAGGGATAAAAAGGCTCTTCTACGACTATGATGTATACACTCAAGAGAGGTATAACCAGAACCAGCCCGTGAATTTCAATAAGGTTCCCCTGCAAAATACAAACAGCCAGCCCAATATACATTTTTCCACGTGAATTGTAAAGATAGGCCACCAATTAAGAAATTCTCCATATTAGAACTAGCTTGCAGTCCACCAGACATTTTTGGTTGCTCTCGTTAGTATCCACCATTTGAAATATTGATACATAGGATCCCATTGTCGATAGTGCAGATCATGGATTCAAATTCCAGCTGGAAATTATTTAACTGAGTCATAAGTTAACGAGTCCACAGGGACACAAATGACTCTCACGTGACTTGATTAAGTGATAAGTGCTTAATTATTTACAATCTAAGCTCTAATATTTTATTTATCTTATGCTAGTCATAGTTATTTTATTTGATTTTACATAGTTTTGATAATTTTTATGCTTAGGTCAAAAGGAGTCAAAAAGAGAGGAATTAATGAAGAAGTGGGCTTGAATCATCAAGTAGGACCAAGGTGGGTTCCATCCAAGCTATTTCAGATTTCAATACTACTTTCTAATCAAAGAAAGAAAAGAGAAAAAAGAAAAAAAAAGAAGAAACCCAACCTAGGATTACATGCCCAAGGGGGGGCCATAGCCATTGCAAAAGTGGAATTTTAGAATTTAGAAAGTCCTATTCAAGTGCAAAAGGCATCCAAGAATGAAGAAGAAATAGGAGAAAAAGAGGGAAAGTTTATAGCAAGAGTTCAAACCAAGATAGAAGTCCAAAAAGGGGGGTCCCACACTCGTGTTACAGCACCAAATAGGGCTCACTTTTATGTTAAAAGATTTAGGTTTAATCTCTTGCAAATTAATCTCAGATTTGTGGCACATGTAAAGAAGTTTTTAAAAGATACAAGTGAGACAAATTTAGAAAGTTTTTCTAAACAAGAAAGAAAACTCCTAATTCAAAATAATAAGGAAACAGAATTGTAAAGAAAGTTGGAGATCTATTTCTACAAGAGAACTAAGTACTAAGAGGCTGTTGCAAGACTTATAAAAGGCATATGAACAGTGCACATCCAGCAACTAATTGAGCCATCAACTCAGCCACGTCCAGAATAATTCCAGCCACCATAACAGCACCCTATCATCACAAAAACCAGCCATCTTTATCCCATAAACCCTAGCTGCCATATTGCCACCTTTGAGCCACCTTTGGAGCATCTTTAGAGAGCTTTTGGAGGAGGAAAAAAAGGGAACAAGCTGCTGGCCTACCACTGCACCATCATCTTTTAGAGTTCTTCTTATGGCTCTATTTTCTATTTTGTTTTTAATTTCAGACATGAGTAGCTAATTTTTTTTGGGGCTAGGGTGTAGTTGAAACCCTAGCCTAGTCTATGCAGTCTCTTTTGGTATCTTTTAATTCAAATTTTAGTTTTATTAGTTGAGATTCTAAATCATGTTTTTAATTGATGAGTTGTGTATAGGCCATGTGTCACGACTCGGGCCTGAGTTACGATAATCTTGGGCCGCGATCCATACTTATTCTCGTAAACTCTAAATTAATTGAAGTTAAAACAGAATCTACAAGGGATAACATTCATTCATACATGTCAATTGTACAATTTGTGGAAATATACATTGACAAAATCAATTCAGTATTTATACATGTTTACAAAATAAAGTTCCTTTATACATATATAATTCTATCATTTTCATTCTTTCATCAACCATTGCATATTCAAATACAATGCAGGCTGATATTTATTCATGTTCTCAAAAACATTACATCCCAAAATGATTTCTCAAAAAGAATTTCCAAAAGTAAAACATTCTTAATTTGTTTTCGCACTCGAATGCTTGTATGAAACAATATTCCGTCCATCCCATTCGATTAGTCCTCCTGGAGGAACCGGAGCGGTCTTCTCCGCTGTCGCTGGGGCCGCCGCTGGACCAAAATGGGCAATTGGGCCTGTAATGCCATCAATAATACTAATGAACATGACGGTTCAACAATATATAAATAAAACTTGTGATAGCACATGTTAGTACTTATACTAAACTCATTCAATTTATTTAGTAAACACTTCAAATTCTAGACATGTCTAGATAATTCCTACAATGACAATAGATGAGCAAAAAAAGTTAATTAATAGACATGTACAAAATGGCCACTACCATAGCATTTATTTCATTTCGTTTCATTTCATTTATCATCTTCCCTCAAAGAAAGTATTCATCTTCGGAATGGAAAGCATCAATTAGTACCCATAGATACAATCGGAATTCATAGGACTTACTAGTGTCCGGGCCAGAGACACTAGCATCTCCACGAAGCTCCGGAACGCTCCAAATCCATCTACTGTAGTAGGAATAGTCATTTATTTACATTTCAATTCATTTTATTGCATTTAGCTCTTTTAAAGCCTTAATACAATAGCTATGTAGTGCCAAACTCAAGAGTCAATATATTTAATACATTTCTGGATTCAATTCAATTCAGTAGTTCCATTCTTAGTAACGGAGAGGAATAAACAGTAACAACAATCTTATGAGACTGAAACACAATGATACGGAATACAATACAATGAGAGAATTACTAATTATACAATTCTACTCATGTCTATTTCAGTTACAACCAACCATTTAGGTGTAACCGTTGGTTATCCAATGTACATGTTATTCTCAATGGACATCACATTTATATTATATGTACATTGGAGTCCCCGTAATTATCACCTATGGAGGTTTAGTCCATAATCAATTAATCATTAAAGCAATAGTTCAATTACAAAATTCTCTTCTTATTGTTCTTAATTTTCAACAGTCTTGAATCACCCATAATTAGTCTTATCACTAGTTTAGAGGACACTTATATGCCCCAAGAGCATCCATGTTTTCTATAAAAATCCAAAACCAACCCAATGGTCCGATCGATTGGCTAAAATTTTACCCTTAACCAATGTCCTGTCCAGCATCAGGTTCGCTCGAGCGGACTCAAGTTCGCTCGAGCGGACCCAGACAAAGAAGTGATCGCTCGAGCGAACTCAAAGTTCGCTCGAGCGAACTAAAAAAGAACGTGGGTCGCTCGAGCAGATTCATATCCGCTCGAGCAGACTCATCCAGAGAGCAGGTTGCTTCGCTCGAGCGAACGCTTCAGAATTTCATTCCGAAATTCTACAACTCTCTCTCTCTTCAACTCTTCCTTCTCCATTCCATTACCACATCCTGCAATAACATTGGAACCTCCTGTTCCCCCCCTTCAATGCTCATATCATTCACACATTAACAATACTTTTAATCATTCCATCAATCCATAAAACAATCCATTCTAGAAATCAATGGAAAACATACACAAACCCAATTTCATGAAATCTCCATTAACATCTACAATAACTAACACAATTCACAAGTAATTGCTTATACTTGCCTCTCTTGAAGGTTAGTGACAAAAAAACCCCTTTTTGTTGCCTTGATTTGGCACAAATCTCTCCCCAAATTCAAACCCTAATACATGAAAACATGCCAAATGGCTTCTTATGAGCTATTCATGCTAGTAATCACTTCTAATCACTAAATGGAACTTCAAAATCCTATAAAAACACTAACTACTTACTTGTGGTTCAAAAGAAGAAAGTATGGGTTCTCTTTCAAGCTCTAACTCTTCAACAATGGGGAAGTTCAACGGAAAAGATGAAGTAGATGAAGCCTTCACCCAAAACCACTTGAAAACCTTCCCAATCTCCACAGCTGATGTAGAAAATGGAAGAGAAAGGAAGAGGAAGTGTCTAGGGTTTGCTAAAATGGAAAATGAACTCATCTCTTAGCTTATATAAGTGGACATTTTCACTTAAACCCTCTTCCACTTCTCTTATTTACATTCTAATTCAAATGAAAGCTCATTTGATGAATCCTAAGTCAAATGGAATTGAGTCCATTATCTAAATTAACGTACCCTTTGGGATACACGTATTGGTATCAAGAGTTTTCGTATTCGACGAAATACACGAAAATTCGTATTTACGAAAAAGTCCTTAACCTACCTTGTTTGAGTCTAAATTCATTTCAATCAATTCAATTCCATTCAAATTCACTTTATTAAGCTCAACTCAATCATTTGAGATTAATCCATCTCATTTTGGACATTAACCACAATTAGCACAATTAATCATACTTAAGTAACATTAATTTGGATTAATTAGCTTTAATTACGATTAGTTCGGGCCGGGGTGTAACACCATGCTAACTATGTGATCTTCAATTAATTTTAAGAGTCGCTAACTTAATTTTAATTTATCTTGATGTTAGGTATCTAGGGTTTGAAACTATGAATAATCTAAGTATATGTCATGCTTAGACTCATACATTTATCTTTCACATTGTTTTTATGTATTATGTTGTTTTGACTAGAACATATGCCATGCTTAGTTTTTGCATCATAATGAATAATTCATGTAGTATGCCACTCATGAATTGGGTTTAGGGGAATAGTAATCTAGACGCATAAGCCATGGTCTAGGTTGATAGATGTCACTAATAATTCTGATTTTTTATTAAAGGGTAATAAGGGATATGCATAGAGATGGTTAAGGGAGTAGATGAAACCATAGTTCATTCATTATTACTGTTTTTCAATTATAGTACGAGTTGCGTGTTTTATATTACTTTTCTTTTAGCTTTGATAGTTTAATTTACTGTTTTTAGTAGTTTAATTCAATTTTTCATCATTCAATTGTTTCTTTTAATATTCTGATTTTTAGTTAATTTTGACGTTATTTTGTCACAAGTCTTCGTGGGATCGACCTTGTACTTATAATTCACTACACTACATAGTGATCTTGTGCGCTTGCGAGTTTTAATTGTGTGCATATGAGTAGCCTATTTCTAGGTTGCCTAGTGCATACCATCAAGCTGCACCAGTTTCAATGTTGACATAGTTAGACACTGAAACTAGGTTTTGATTTCTTGCATAGAAGCCAAGCATGTGATCCTAACCCAGTTGTGCTCTTTAAACAAATGGATAACACAAAAAATGCCCAACAGCTTGTTTTTATGGTCCACCTATAAAATTTGGGCGGCCTGATTGATGGCAATTTTACCATATGGTCCATCAGCAGTAAGGCTCCAATGATAAATTAGTTAGTTCTATTGCAAGGGCAAATTCATATGAAGCAGTGGAGCATTCTTCCATTATTTCCCTTCTTCAAGAAAGAACTTAAAATAAAGTAAGTAAGAAAGAACTTAAAATAAAGAAAGTAAAGAATATATGCATACAGATTAAAAACAAAACTCAGATTTAGGAGCTCTACTGGAATTGTACCTGTTACGTCCAATTCTTAGACTTTCCTGAAACAGTGCAGGAACAAAACAAAGGAAACACAGAGAATTAGAAAGCTTGTTCTTAACATTGTACCCAAGCATAATACGGTTATAGCCCATCTCTATGATAGAAACCACTTGAAACAACCTATGCAAAATCTCTTCAATTATGCTACCTTGATTTAAAGCATCCGAAAGTTACAGTAGGGACTGATGGTTCTTTTCTCTACAAGGTTCCAATCATAAACATTTATTTATTCCTACCAATCAATCAATACAATTAGTCACAATGGCACAGTTCTAACCAAACAAACAGAAGACTGCAGAGGTTAAGAATGGGTTGTTGGAAAGTGTTACACATTCAACATAAGACTGGTGCAACCTTTATGCCATGGATCTAATATGACAAGACCTATCCCATCCATGACCATGCTCTTATTTTATTTTTCATTTTTTTCTGGTTTGTGATGTATTTGACATGCATGCACACCCTGTTGAGTTTGTAGTATAAGAACAAGGAGCAAGACCTGTATAAAGAGCCAGATGTTAAAAAAAGCATGCCCTTCCACTTCTATATAATTTACCAAGGATATGTCTATACGTTCGGGGGATTGAACAGGTAGCTAAATTGGATGGCTCTTCATCACAATCAAAATTTGACAATTTAAACCATGCTTATCTACAAGGAAAAATGAAGTGACCATGCATGATTTCATCTATAGGATAAAGCAAATGGAAAAGGATGCGCATACAGCTCCCTTAAGTGGCATGTGGTTCCATTATCAAAAGAACAGTCACATTTAATAGCGGGGTTGATGTTGGAGCTGTCAACTTTTGTCGAATCAATGGCACTTCCCGTGCATGGATCGCCAGTAGTATTCCACAAAGTTGGGGTAGAGATACGCCATTGCTGAAATATCGAGTTCAGAGCTCTCACGGCCATCAAAGCAAACACACATTAGACACTTCAGTTAACATCCTACTAATAAACTGCACCATCTTAGTTTAACATCCTATTAATAAACTGCGCCATCTAAGATGCAACTCACTATTCTCACTGATAGTAGCGGCCTGAAAAAGGACTGATTAGTAGGAAGGTCCTAGGTTTCCATTAAACAAGAAAACTCCATACCTCTGATGCATGATTGGAGGTAAGAAAACTCTATACCTCTGGCGTATGATTGGACCCCACACAACCTTAAGAGGTGCTTGAACCCACTCAGCTCATCATGGTAATTAGATAATTGGATGGTGAATAAACAAACTTATTTGGAAAAGTTGTAAACCTTTCATAATTTTGACTTGTTCTTAATTCTCATAGTATGAATGATTTTGGAAAGACCATGAAATATTGTTAAGTTTTTATTTTTTTGAAAATGACTATATTACTCAAAAAAGCTATACAGTATAAGAAAACTATACTTGTCACAAAAAGCCCCCAAGAAAAAACAAAGGGGAAAGCATCTAAATAAAAAAAGAGCCAGAGCCCCAAGTGGTAAAACAAACGAAAAAGGCATAACAGCTTAAGGAGGGATAGAAATTATTAAAGAAAGCTTAATAACTCCCTCTTTGGCAAGTAGGCCTGCCTCCGCATTGGCTGATCTCATAATGTGATGGAAGGACACGTTCAAATCTCCCGACAACTGAAGCACCTCTTCTATAATGTCTGCAAGATACCAAGGTGGGGAAAAAGACTGAGACGCCCATTGGATAACACAAGAAGAATCTCCTTCTACAAGGAGACGCTGAAGTAGTAGACGAGACGCATGCCGCAAACCTATGTTCAATGCTAGGAGTTCCACTTCGTTGATTGAACAAACAGCTACTGGGCCAGAGTAAGACGGAATTATGTTCCCATCTTCATCACGGATAAAACCACCAACACTTGCCACGCTTGGATTACCAGTAGTGCACCCATCAAAACTAAGCTTCAAAGGTCCATGTGGAGGTGGGTGCCATCTTGGATAGATGCGCCTCGAAACAGGGCAAGAAAGAGCCACTACATCCCAATTGAGAAGAATGATATTTGTCGAAATACCTTTAAGTAGTGGCAGATGAGAGACCCAAAGGGCCACAAGATGCTTCACGTTATCTGCAATCTTGTTCACATCTAAGGATTTTCCTTTAAAGCACCTAGAGTTTCTTTCTTTCCATAAGGACCAAATGGCTACTAAGAATGAAAGTTTCCACATCAGTCGTCCTCTTTTTGAGCCTACCCCCAATCTCGAAAAGTCAAACGAACATGGGATAGAGTTTGGTAGAGGACCACAAAAGTGGAACCAAGTAAAAATGGATCTCCATATGCGTTGGGCAAGGGAGCAATTAAGGAGCAAGTGATCAATTGATTCCTCATTTGCAAGGCACATTGGACAAGCATTAACAATAAGCACTTGACGTCGACATAAATTAACCATGGTTAGTATCGCACCAAGCAACACAATCCACCCAAGATGTTGTTACTCTAGGCGGTGCTTTCATGCTCCACAAGCTGTCCCAGAAAGAATGACTCTCCACCTCTGCAAACAATGAAGAAGAGAAATAAGCCACCGAAAAGAGGCCGTCAAAGGACGCCATCTAGTTCTTCTATCTCTGCCCGCCATAGGGATGAAGAAACTCCCAAGATTGTCAACATAGGATGGAATTGGGACTCCTCCACATCTTTTAAATTCCACCTGAAAGTAGGCCCCCAACTAATGTGATCACCTATCCTCTCCATGTATTTGATGACTTTGGCTTCCTGGTTAGTAGTGCAATGAAGCAACTCTGGGAAAGTTGATGCCGGCGTATTTTCTCCAACCCAAAGATCAGTCCAAAAACAGATCTTGTCCCCCTTACCCAGTCGAAACCTGACATGCTTCATAAACGCATCCTTTGCAGCAAGAATGCCCTTCCACAACCCATAATAGCGGAGAGATGGATCTTTTATAAGCCATGCATCCCTGGAGATGTCGTATTTAGAGGTAACAACCTCTCCTTACCTCCATAACCATTAACCAAGAAGAGCTAAGCTTAACTTCTTTAGAGCTCTGATCCCCAAGCCTCTTGCCATTTTTGTTTTACACACTTGGGACCACTTGATCAAGTGAGACTTTTTCCTCTCCTTGCCGTTCCACATAAAACCGCGTTGCAGCTTCTCAATTCAATTTATAACTTCCACAGGATATTTGAATAGAGACATGAAATAAATTGAAAGATTGGTCAAATGAGCTTAAATTAAAGTAATTCTCCCACCTAGCAACGAGTATTTAGCCTTTCATAAGGAGAGTTTCTTCTCCATCCTCTCTAACACCGGAGACCATAGAGAATTGGTCGTTGTCTCGCCACAAAGAGGGAGGCCCAAATAAGTGAAAGGAAGCAGACTAGCATTGCATCCAAAGATATTGGCCATCTTATTTAGTTGGTCTTCATTCACCTTTACACCAATCAGCTCACTCTTGAAGAAATTCACCTAGAGACCTGAAACAACTTCTAAACATAGAAGAATAGCCTTGACATTACAAAGTTGATCCTCATTAGCATCGCTGAAGAGAAGCATATCGTCAGCAAACTGGAGGTGGGAAATAATCAAATTTTCACTAGCTGGCCGAAAACCTTCAAAAAGCTTCGCATTAACTCCCGCATGCAAACATATGACTCAGTGCTTCTCCAATAATGACAAATAAAAAGTGGGAGAGGGGATCCCCCATGCGAAGACCTGTAGAAGCAAAAGAAAAGCATGTTGGAGATCCACTTATGCGAACTGAGACGGTAGCTGGTCTCAAGCATTCCATGATCCATGCCCTCTATTTTACTCCAAAACCCATCTGTCTCATTAAGTATTGTAGAAATCCCCACTCCACCCTGTCATACGCCTTCTCCATATCTAGTTTACAAATGAGGCCGGGCCTTTTCTCCTTTTTCTTGGAGTGGATGCATTCATTTGAAATTAGGACCCCAACAAGTATTTGTCTACCACGCACAAATGCTCCTTGAGCCACCGAAATTAATTTTGGAAGACTTTTTTGCAGCCTACTAGCTAATACCTCAGCCAACACTTTGTAGCTTGAACCGATGAGATCGACTGATAGGTCTAAAGTCTTTAATGCTTTCAGCACCAACCTTCTTAGCTATTAAAACTATGAAGCTCCAATGTGTTTGGAAAGTTTACTTGTCGCATGGAATTCCATCATAAAGTCCATAACATTCACTTTAATGTCCTCCCAAAAGTGTTAGAAGAAAGTTAAAGGGAATCCCTCACCTCCTCTTCCTCAAAAGGCTTTTCAAGTTAGTCTTTGTCAGCTTCATCAATCAATATGAACTCCAAATTATCGAGAGTAGGGCGATCCCAATCCTCTTTAGTGAAGAGGTCTCTATAAAAGGCTAATATGTGGTCTCAGATTTCCTCTTTCCTCTCTAATCTTCCATCACCATCCAAAAGTATAGAGATTTTGTTCATCCGGTTCATGTGGGAAGCAAAACTGTGAAAGAGTTTTGTTTTCATGTCCCCCTTCTTTAGCCATAGAGCTTTGGATCTGCCTCCATTTAATCTCTTCTTCCCTTGCTTTACATTGGAATTTATCTTTAAGCTTCTGGCAAAGCTTGAAATCACTCTCTGATAAACGTCCACACTACAACAAAAATCATTTTTCGCGACGCAAATATTTGTCGCAGAAAATCACAAAATCGTCGCAGAATAGATTCTGAGACGAGACCATTTTTGTCGCCTGTTCGTCGCCTATTTGGCGCCAGTGATTATATTTGGCGACGATCACAATTAATCGTCGCCAAATATCAATTTTCTGCGACAACACGTAATCGTCGCCAAATATCAATTTTCTGCGACAACACGTAATCGTCGCCAAATATCAATTTTCTGCGACAACACTTTATGCCGGCAAAAAGGATATTTTTTGTCGCTAAATATCTATAATTCATTGCAAAAAAAAATGGTTAAAAAATTGTGAAAAAGAATTTGGCGACATAATAGAGTCGTCGCTGAATTTTATTTTTTACCGACAAAACTTTATTGTCGCTAAATAGTATATGAATTGCCATGAGTTATAATAGGCGACGAATTTGTTTTGTCGCGCAAAGTTTATAGACATTAGGCAACCACTTTAATTCGTCGCCCAATATTTAACATTGCCACAAATTCTCTTAGGCGACAAATTATATACGTTGGGGATAATATGCAAAGATATATTTATTCTTATTCGGCGACAAATAAAATTCGTCGCTAAAAATAATATATTTATTTTATAAATTACTGCCTGCCACCTCAAATATCTCCTGCTCATTCAATAAAAATAAAATGTATAATAAAACCTTCCCATTCAACAAAAATAAAATGTACAATAAAGTCTGCTCATTTAAGTAATCAAAAATGTACAAAACCTGCTCCTCCAACATATTAGGAAACATGTAACAAAATGTAGCATCCAAAATAGTGTAAGTACAATATTCTTATGAAAACCAAAAAGATCTTCAACCAATTGGCCTCTATTACATTGATATCCAGTCCCAATCTGTGGTACAAAAAATAAAATGTTAGGAATTAAACATGGGAATAAAAAACAAAGTAAGTTAGACAATTTGGGTCTTATGCGTTTCATAGTCAATCAAAAGGGCATCATTAGAAGATTCATCATAGTGAGAGAAGTATGCTACATTTTTTTTCCACAAATATTAAAAGGGGTACTTTTTACTATCACTATCAGGTCCATATCACATATAAGGCAGGGGTGAAATGTGGAACCCTGGAGCAAAGGAGAAGAGCAAAAAATCTAGTATATCTCAATATTAGAACAACTATACTGAAAAAGATTAAAAAATGTGTGGCTGTGATTTCAATGTCAGAAGGACAAGCTTAATGTCCTTTTGACAGAGGCATCCAAGTCATACCTTCTCATGGCACTTTGAATCACAGCCCTCCAAAGTTGCCAATTGCTTGAATACCAAATGGACCCAGACCTACCAAATAGACCCAGATCTGCAAGTAAGATTGTCACGTGTGAGTTGTGACACATGTTCAGAGCAGTTGACTCCTTTTTCTGATGTGGTGGGCATTCCACCAGAAGGCCTTTCTAACGATACTGTGAGAGGAAGTTTGGATTGAGAGACCTCAATAACAGTATCTGTACTTGTAATTGATTAACATCTGTTACATACCAACTCACTGAGGCACCATTCTAATCAAATATGCTTATGCCCACTGGGCCACACCTACTCTATAAATATGAGGTCAAGTTCCTAAGTCCAACAACAACAACAAAAAAAAAAAAAAAAGAGTTCCTAAGTTTAGTTCAGACTCATTTGAGCATGTCAATAGACAAGCTGAATTCACAGAGGTCTGCTCCAGTAATGGGTTTCTTGAAGTTCTTTTTAAGATGCATCAAAGTGAGCATAATCTAGATTCAGATTTGTAATGGAGCAACTGTCAATATTCATCAGAGTCACAACCATTTGAGTTTCCAAAATACAGGTATGTCTTTGTCCCATTAGTAGGACTAACAATCTACAATATATCCTTATTCCAGTAAGTTGAACAAAAGATTGTAAGATTTAGAAAGATTCATCTTTTGGTTGTTTGTGAAAAGCTAATTCTTAAACACAGGTGTATGTATTATTCATATCAGCTGGGCCTGAACCTCAGATCAATACCACAATGTTCTCATGAGCCACCTAATCTCCATGATAGTGATTGGACAATCAGATTAAAATGTTGGGCCCCACTTAGAGAAATTGGATAAAATGTCCTCACTCAGCTGGCCATGCTTGTCCCTGTTTCTTCTTTCCATCTTACAAAACCAGCAAAGAGAAAGAGAAAGAGGAGCATGGATTGTTTCAAAAGGGCCTGTCTATCTTCAATTTGCACCCATTACCTTCCTTAGTTCACACCAACGACAACTTTAAACTCAGTCTATTATCTCCAAGTGATTGAATCACAACATAATGCACCTTACAAAAACAGTAGACTAAATAAGCTCACAACATAATGCACCTTATAATATAGACTAAATAAGTTCATAGTTTACCGTAGTCCGTTCATAGTCATAAATGTCTTGAGCACTTCCAAAAGTGTGCACAGCATCAGTTCAGCATAATAACCTGTAAACCAGTTGATCTTTAGTAAATTGCAGACCAGCAAAGTGTTTATGGATTAATTCCCTCCCTAAGATCTAGATAGAGGGCAGTAAATCTAAAGTAATGTAAAATGCAGCAAATGAAATGGGTACAATAAATAACCCTCGAAGAGAAACAGAGGTGGGCTTAGATTATACCTTTACTTGAAAGTTAAATTAATTGAGGAATAACAGCATGTGTTTGGTTGCACCTAGATATCTGGCAGTTTAAGCATTACCAAGTTGGTCCTAAGTCCTAACCAACTTGATCAATTGACCTAATCAAATTCCAAACTACAGTACTTGAAAAATCTGATGTGCAACTTCCTATTTGGATAACCACTGTTAAAACTATTATGGAGATATTCAAGCAACAAGCAAGATAAAAGAATCCAATGTCTACACTTTAATCTTAGCGATTTTGCCATGTGCACATTGTGTAACTAAAGGAGATTGCAACAGGGCCAGTAGATCAGGATAAGGTGCCCAGGCAGCTAATGCTGTAGACATTGAAGTGAAAAAAGACACCCATAATGAGTATGTAAGATTATACAAGACACATACAGAGCGGCAATGGTGAGCATGAGTTTCCAATTAGAGTTGGATTCTATCAGGCCTGTGTGAAGTCACTACTTTTCACTACTTTTCACCTTGATTATGGACTACTTAACAGATCCAGGATAAAGTTCTATGGTATAGGTTATGTGTAGATGTTGTGGTACTCATAGTCAGACAAGAAAACAAATAAATGGTTAAGTTGGAATTCTGGAGAAAGGTATTTGAGTCTAATTGGTTGAAAATTAGCATATAAAGACAATATATTTGGAGTGGAAGTTTAGTGGATCTGAAAGTATTGACACTACAAAAAAAGTCACTTTTAGTGACACTTAAATAGTGGCTGTTTTAATCATCAGCCACTAAATGTGTATTATCACCGACAGATATACACATTCAGATCAGTGGCTGTTTTAATCATCATTTCTTGCTATCTCATTCAGATCTGGTCTTGTTTGTGTTTTTTTTTTTTTTTTTTTTATTTATAAGAACACTGTTCAGATCTGGAAGAGTTGGAAGCGCTCGATCTGATTTCTGTTTTAGAGCTGTTGTTTTTTAGCTGTTGTGATGCTCTAGTAGTAATTACTGTCGGTCGGTCGAAAACTAGAGGAAATGGAAACTAACTGATTCCTCTTTGCAGTTGCTTTTGCTGCCATTACTCTGTTTTCACTAAAATAGTTGTTTTCTAGTTCTAGAGTTTGATGCAGATCTTGAAGAGAATTGTGGCAAGCTTATTGTTTAATGATTTGATGCAGATCTTGATTGATTACTACTTCCTTTAAATGCTGAACCAGTTTGTAGTTGTGCCTTGAGCTTTAGGATGTAGATTCATGTCTTTTTTCTTTTTTTTTTAAATGTTGGATTGAATGCTTCTTCGGCATCACTGAGATTAATTTGTTATAAACTAAATCTTTGTAGATCTACTGGTTTTGCATTCTTCTTGATGTATTGTAATATTTTAATGCTCAGTGATGTTCTTTTAGTAGATCTTTTGCTTCCTATTTTTAACATGGGTAATTGATTTGTGTGAAGTTTTGAGTTTAAAATTGTTCTTTCTCAGTTTTGATGAGCTGTTATCATTGAAAATTTATTGAGATGCAAGATATTGTTAAATGAAAAGCATGAAAATTTTGGGATGCAAAGCATAGTTGCTAGATTGGGAAACAGATGCAGCAAGTGCTGTTGAAAATGAATATGTGAGTGGCCTTAATTTGCATCATTTTGTATGTTGATTACATGAAAGCGTGGAAAGAATGGTAGAGGTAGGAAGCGAGAAATGAAGATGTTTTGGTGTTTTGAGTGGAAAATAGTTTCCTGCTAGCTGTTGTCAAAAGCATTAAGATGATTGCAACCCATCTATCTCGTAGATCAAATTGATTGTTGGATCTTGTAAAAGATGAACACAAGAACCTTTCAAGCAGATCACTGAGATGTTTTAAAAATTCTATCTGCATTGTGTACAGTGGGGCTCACCCATGAGAGATGCAGCCCATCCCCACTCTATCTAAACCCTTGTTAATTGACTCTCATCTAAATTTGACACTAATTTGACCAGAGACCACCTTAAAACAACAAGTTTTGAGGCTTCAAAATCAAGGGCTGGGATTGTTTTATCAGAATGGCATTTGGACCACCCCATCTTCAAAATCCCTTGCACATCCCAGTAATTGTTTTGTCTTTTTGTTCATGAATGTGAACACAGGATCTTTTGCATTTTTCTGTGGGCTTATTTGTAGAAAACTGAAAATGAAGAGAGTGCTTTTCAAGTTAGAATTAGTTTCATTTCTCTCAAATGTGGTATGAGAATGGTTTTATTCTGTCAACATGTGTTTATGTATTCCATTTAAATTTCTGATATCAGTGTTCTAAAAAACTATCTAAATATAGTGCAAGAAGGTATGAATAATTTTGTACAGGTCTTTTGTGTTTCTCTAGTTGAAGTTTTGTGATTGGAAGACACAATGAATTTGTACAGCTATGCACAATTCTGTATAGGTCTTATTTCTATTATAAAAAGATGAAAAAAATGAAACTAATCCCTTTCTAGTTTGATGTCCTTTTACTAGTAGTAGCAGTAACTTTTATCATTGCTAATACCTGTTTTCCTTTTATTCCTCCTAGTGGCCAGGAGTATTAGTGCCCTCACTGGCCTGGCACACATAGAAAGATTTCTTGATCCCTTCCAATAGCACACATAGATTGCTTGAAATTGTGATTTTGATTTTCTATAGGGATGCCTGAATGGTATGTTAGTATTCAGTTGTTTGATTTTCTTCTCTTCTTGTCACATTTGACTGCCTGGCTATGATAGCAGGATGCTTCAATATAGGCTACATATTATATTTTATCCTTAGTTCATCTTTCTAAGGGTTTCTAAGTCTTTTGCAGTTAGTTTTCAATATTTTTTTAGCAGATATTGCATTCTGATCATTTTTTTTAATTTTTTTCTGTGATGCATCTTTGAATGAACCTTCTAAGGAATCTAGAGTTGAGAGATTTCAATTTAAAATTAATTTTTTACAATCTCTGAACTAAACCAGTCAAAATGTATTGTTTCTCTAGAATGGATTATCATTCTTTAAAACTTTGTTGTTTTATCGAAGTTATTATTGTCATTCTTCAGCATTAAATATAAGTTTGGTGCACATGTTATGTGACTATTATTGAATATATGTTATCTTCTCCACAAGCAAGAGTCCAGCCATTGCAAATGGACACTCAAACATCTACGTCTGGTAATTACATAGCATGTTCTGGTGGTGCATCTTTTTTTCTCAGTAGGACAAAATGGATATTTGCATTGTACATTACACTAAACATGCACCCAAATGCAAGTAGTTGCATTATATATATTTTAAGCATTTAGATAAATGCATTACAAATTACAAATTATCTTATCTGTATTTTCTTCTTTACTAAATGTGTCTTACTGCCATTTTAGGGTTCTTAGTGGGATACTAGGAATACTAAAAAAATAAATGGTTTAAACTTAATGGATGCACTTTAATTCAATCAGAGAGGAAACTAGGAATACTGACCAAGAAGTAAGCACTCCATCCTATGTCATCATGTCTGATCCCGTCACTCTCGCCACCAACCCAATCATCTCCTCCATCTGTCGCTGCATGGCTATTTGATTATTCTTCATCTGCTCCATCTCTTGAGACCGAGCTGCGTTTTCATTTTGCAATCTCTCCACCGTAGATCGCAATGCCCCACGTTCACCATCCTCTGAGTCCGTCCTGGTGCTCCTAGTTGTAGACGTGGGCTTCGGCCCGTTTCCAAACCCTCTCAAGTATCCGGACCGACCACCAAGGACATTGATTGATATTTGCTCCTGAGTCAATTCGATCGCACCCTCCTGCATACACTTCTCTCGCTCTGCAACAAGTTTTTCCTGCAATTTGAAATAAGTCAAATCATATTGTAGTTGAAAATGATCACGAATTATGCAATTTTAAGTACTTATCATTGTACTGACATGTATTTCCTGACATTTTTGGTCTGTCCACTTATTTTTCTTCTTATTGTAGTGCGACTCCTTATAAAACTCAACGATGTGGGGCTCCTCCCCTGTCTCGGGGTCCGCCTACTTGCATAAATTTCAATGTTAGTACATAATTAAGATTTCATGAAAGGCGATAACAAAATCAGAATTACACAACCACAAATTTAAAAAACTAGAAGTGAAAACACTTCACCAAGGCATGCATTGCAGCTGTGAAAGACTTGGAACCCATGCAATGATTGTAAGGCAATCTCTTCCGACTTTCAGTATTCTTCATAGAGCGTTCCTGTACACAAGGAATAACAAGTGAATGGAAAGTTTTAGTTATTGTACGTGTTGACTAAATAGAAACATAACATATCAGCAGTAAGGATTGAAAACAAAGTTGAAAAACATAGCCTGTTACATGGAATTTCTCATCCTCGTACACATTTTCTATCACCCACACCCAATCATCCTTGTCAACACCTGAAAAGGGTACGGTCTTTGGATCGATCTCCTTCTTCAAGCAATTCTTGTAATGAGTGTGCATCCAATTGCGCCAATCCCTGTATCTAGCTTGAAACTTACGATCAACAGCTACCCGCACATCATCACTAGTGTCGTAATCCACGACCTCATACTTTGTCTGAAATTCAAATTAATACGATTATTTGAGGACCCTTTATACATCAAACAATTGTCAAGTTTAGACTTACAAATACGCGAGCCTTGATAACTTGTCTAACATCAGCTGGAACCTCTTTCCATCTCTGCACGCCCCTAATTGGGGCGATGTTCCTAACTTGCAACCCAATCTCGCTCACAAAATCTGAGGCATTTATCCCTATTGGCACATTATTCTTGAACTGAACTAGTAGTTTGCCCCCAGTCTTGGCCCTTGCACGCTCGGAGCGAAACCCTTTAGTTGGGCCCCGCCCCCGTCGGGATGTAGAACCTACAAATTCCACATGAAACTTGGTTAGTACAAACAATATATGCATTGAAGCATGAAGCTTACATGATTAGATTTGATATCTTACCAACACTGCTGCACTCCGTATGAGAACTGGGAGTTGGTATGCATGGTGATGAAATCGCATCAGCTGGGGGTAGAGTGGTGTCAGTAGATAGTAATGCGGATGCTGGTGCAGATCGAGGGCGAAGTTGAGAAGAAGGTGCCATGTATGTGACCTGCTTAAAAAAAGGTATCTAAAAACATAACAATATAGTTACCTTACCATATATAAGAACAATTCATTATACAGTGAATTGTTAAGTAATACTAGTAAGAGGATAAGATCTAACGCTACCAGTAGTCCTGAAGATATCTTGCTTGTGGCCTGGCTGTAACCACCTATTTTTGAAAAGCTAAACACAGTGAGGCCATGCCTAAGCAAGAAACAGAGACTTTTATTTTTTTTGGGTAACATGCATTGAACCCACAACCTTAGGATGCAATAGTGAGAAACAGCTACTAGCTAACATTTTAACAATGCAAATTGCAGGTGCATGAGCTGAAACATGACCAACTTGAAAGAGAATTGTTTTCGTTCCAACATATGTAAATATCTTCAAGTCGCCACAAACAAGTGCAGATAGGTGTGCAAGACAAGTTGGGAATCTCAGATTGGTTCAAACAAATATATGTATTTAACAAAGATACATGGGTAATCTCAGAAGTATACCAATACCTGTGGTTGCATTTATTCTGTTTTAAATGTGGATTTTTTTTTCATTAGATTCTGATAAAATATAACTTACTTTCTTGGTCTAGCCTACTCAAGAGTCCCATGTATTTTGTGTCATCCGGATTGCAGCTCTCCACTAATGCCAGTTCAGCTATCAGCTGCTTGACAATGTAGCGTTAACCACTAATTGGGTTACTTAAGGCAATGTAATACGCAATCTGAGTATTGCTTGTTTCTTTCAAAAGAAGGGAAAAACAAGCAGCTGTACAAATGGAAAAATTCATCAATACCCACTATACCTCAGCAATATAATTTCCTCATTATCCTGAGAATCTCTGAAAAACAAGTAGCCAATTTCTGAAAGCTATTACAGTCACAGAGAAAGGACTACCCAGCGAAAAGCAAGAATCAAGGAGGAAGAAGTTTACAAGTATCCAACAACTGGCTATAATGCCTGCTTTAAAAATTAATATTACTGACAGTTTAGAAATGAATTTGCAGAACTCACTTCATTCAGTAATATTTCACATCTGCATCTCCAAATCATCTTACAGCAGCTTAAAAAGCATTAGTCTTGAGAGAAACAGAATATCAAAGAATTACTGGAACAATTCCAGCTGCAAGATGCTTTGAAAAGGGTGAAGTTAAAGTGTTTCCATTAAATGCATGGTGTTATATGTTGCTTTCTTTCTATGAAAACACCTCTCTCATGATATTACTGCTATGTTGCTCTCTCAGCCAAGAAAGAGTGAAGAATAGCACAGAGGCAGTAATAATCATTGAGGGGAAATACAATATGCCCATGTCTCTACAGTGTTTTAAACTTCTATGCATAGAATAATTGATGCTTGGTCATGGCTTGGTGGTTTAGGAATATCAGTTCCATCAGCTGCCACTCATCTCAATCTAATCATACAGATCTCATATTACATAATGATAATTTTACCTTTCCACAAAACAACATCATAGATAACTTACTGATAGAGATGTAGAAGAAAAGAAATGCCACGTAAAGATTGTTATACAAATAAACATTAACTACAAATCTTCTCCAATGTCTCATCTTCGTCATTTATCACAATACTCCTTCAATATCTCATCTTCATCATCGCAGATAAAGTCATCATCAACCATCATATCTTCTCGACTATTTTCCTCCGAGAGTATTCCACTGGTAACAATCTCTGGATCAATATCAGACCTATCATACCGTGGTTGATCCATCCTATCTGGATCTTCAACGAGGATGGGGACCACACCAATTGTTTTTTCCTGCTGGAATGCATCATCTTGAATAGATGGTTCATCATTATTCATTTCTACATCATCCAACTCTGGTATATCCCATATTCCTCGATGTTGAATCCACTGGACGATTTGCCAATGTGGGCTTAATTTGGGATCATTCACATAAAAGACTTGGTGCACTTGACTAGGCAGTACAAATGGGTCGTTCTGATACCATCTACCTCTTACATCGATTGATGTAAAATGTGCATCGGTTTGTATAGTTCGCCCACTACCAAGGTTAAACCACTCGCAACAAAACAAGACAACTCGATAGCCAAAAATGTAAGTCATTTCACAGACGTTACACAAATAGCCGTAGAAGTCAATCGCTTTCCCGTCATGATCCCCGTTTACCACCAGCCCACTGTTCTGACTTTTACGCCGGTTGTCACGGTCTTTAGTGTGAAATCGGACTCCATTACACATGCAACCTGAGTAAAACTTCATTAACAAATTCGGACCATTTGCCAATGACCAAAGTTCATCTGTAGCTTCTGCTAATTGTTGACTTCGCAATTCATTCATCTGCATGACCAAAATATATAGAGAGAAGCATAACATAACGAATGATTTATGTTTAAGTTGTGTATACAGGAGGTAACTATGTATATCTTACCCGTTTTTCAAACCACTTCGGAAATTCTCGTTGTTGTCGCTGGTCAATATCACAACTGCTTTGCATCATTAATAGGTTCTTGTGCTCCCTAATTAGAAAACATGTTATTGGTAATTATTTAATTATAAGCATCAACACACACTATTACAAGTAATGCTCATGCGTAGTATATGATCACATACTCTAGATAAGGTGCCACCTCTGGGCTATTATGAAGTATAAACCACTGAGCCATAGCACGTTCATTCTGCGACATCTCAGGTGCATTTCTTATTTGACCGAAAGGACGCACATTTTGTGAGAATACCTCCAGCCCTGGCCCACCTTCACCACCATCATCATTTCGTTCATCCCGATTGAATACAGTTTCTACCCCTTGTAGATACATTGAACAGAAAGTAAGGCATTCCTTGACTATGTAAGCCTCAACAATCGAACCTTCAGGTCGAGCTCGATTGCGAACAAACCGTTTTAAAGTTCCTAGTTGCCTTAAAAAAAAAAGATTTTAATTTTTGTTAGAATGAAAATGCAGTAGAGTTAAACTTTTAATTTAAATGAAAGTTAGTCATTAATACCTTTCAATAGGGTACATCCATCGATATTGCACTGGCCCAGCAAGCATGGCCTCACGAGGTAAGTGAATGGCTAGATGGACCATAACATCGAAGAATGCTGGTGGAAAAATCTTTTCCATCTTGCATAGTATTAAAACTATTTGGTCCTATAATACCTCCAAGTCCTTCAATCCTAGTCTCTTTGCGCACAGCTGCTCGAAGAAATTGCCTAGCTCAAACAATGTGGTACAGATATCTTTAGGAAGATAACCACGTACTCCTATCGGTAGAAGTCTTTGTAAAATTACATGGCAGTCATGACTTTTCAGTCCTGATACCTTACCATCCTTGGTGTTTACACAGCTCGAAATGTTTGCTGCATAACCATCAGGAAACCTGACCGATTTCAAGAAATCACAGAAAGCCTGTCTTTCCTTTAGGGACAATGTGTAAATCGCGGGGGGCTTTTCAAAGGACCCATCAGCACGCTTTCGTAGGTGTAATTCTTTCCTGATTTTCATACCCTCCAAATCCATACGAGCTTTTTCCGTGTCCTTGTTTTTCCCATCTATGCCCATCACTGTTCCAAGAGTGTTGTCACATATATTCTTCTCCACGTGCATGACATCAAGGTTGTGTCGGAGTTTCAGTTTCTTCCAGTAAGGTAACTCAAATAAAATGCTTTTCTTTGTCCAGTTCAGTTCCTCCGGCAAGCGCTTTCTTTTCCTGTTGAGTGGATGCTTCCCAAACTTGACATTCGTCAAGCAATCCAATTGCTCTAATATTTGTTCCCCTGACAATTCCACCGGAATCGTTCGGTTCTCTAACTTACCGTTAAAGAGCTTACTCCTTCGCCATGTGTGGTTCTCAGGTAAGTAACGGCGAGCACCCGTGTACCCTATCTTATCTTTCAACCTTTGTGATGATGGATCTTTGTTACAAGTGGGGCACGCCATATAACCTTTAGTACTCCATCCTGACAAGTTACCATATGCTGGAAAGTCGTTTATGGTCCACAATAGAGCCGCATGCATTCGGAAAGTCTCTCCTTTGGATGCATCATAAGTTAATACACCGTCTTCCCAAAGCTCTTTTAACTCCTCTATTAATGGATGCATGTACAAATCGATCTCTTTTCCCGGTGCCCCCGGTCCGGGAATAAGCAAAGACATCATACAAAATGGTTCTTTCATACACTTCCAGGGTGGCAGGTTATAAGGCATGAGTATCACAGGCCACATACTATAGGAGTTGCTCATATTACCGAAGGGGTTGAACCCATCAGTAGCCAGCCCTAACCTAACATTGCGGGACTCCTGGGCAAATGCAGGATACTGCCGATCAAAATCCTTCCACTCTATACGGTCAGCGGGGTGCGTCGAGAATTCCCCCGCATCCACAAGCTTCTCCTTGTGCCACCGCATATCTATAGCTGTCTTCCTTGACATAAATAATCTCTGTAACCTTGGGATCAGTGGGAGGTGTCGCAGTACCTTAACTGGAATTTTTTTACCCTTGCCATCATTGTGCTTATATCGAAACTCCCCACATTCTGGACAATTTTCAAGATTCTCATTTTCTTTCCTGAAAAGCACGCAATCATTCTTACAAGCGTGAATGGATTTGTATCCCAATCCCAGTTCACGTAAGAATTTCTTTGCTTCATAAAGGGAACCTGGCACCATCTCAGAAGCTGGTATAACATCCTTCATTATCATCATCACCATATTGAATGCCTTGTTGCTCAAGTTATTCAACACCTTTACATGCAGCATCTTAATGACAAATGACAACAATGTAAACTTTGTGCAACCTGGATATAAGGCACGCTGGGCATCTTTTAACAATTTTTCAAATTTCTGGACATTCTCTTGCCCAACACTATCAAAACCATGGCCAGATCCCAGATCCCCCAAATCATCATCCATAAGAACTCCCCTATATATGTCTTCCAGAAGTTCGGGCAACTCATCATGAGGATTGTCTTCCGTGTCAGAGAGTCCACCCTGAACACTTCCCCCCTCATCGTCAGAATCATCGTCATGTACACCCTCGACATTCATAGGCATTTGCTCCCCGTGGTGTATCCATGCCGTGTAAGAAGTCATGATTCCGTTAAACAACAAATGTTCTTGGACGGTGGGGTAAGAATGCAATTCTACATTCATGCATCTCAAACATGGACACCAAATCTTACTTTGCTCACCCATATGTTCACTGGCAAATTTAATAAACGACCTCACCCCATTTGTATACTCCGGTCGAAGTTTATTCCTACAATTCATCCAAGTCTTGTCCATATTTGGTGACCTACAACATCACAATTAAATATAGTTTCATTCCGGAAAGATCTTAAATATCACACATTTCAGTTCAATTCAAGGACTGCTCTCATTAAATTCTTCTACTAAAGTATACGGTCACAAAATCAACTAAAGGACACTAAAAAGACTCAATTTTGCATGAAATCCATATGCACCCTTCTTTTTTTTTTTCCTTGATATCAAATTCCTAGGAATTCATAAAAAAAGTTAGGTGGAACAAAAGAACATCAAAGATCCAATTCCCAAACCAGTAACCAATCATTGTGAACAAAAATCTAAATTTCTTCAAAAACCCAAAATCCTCAAAGCAAACAACTCCAAAATCAACATTAGTAAAAAAAATCCCCACCCCCGCCCCCACCCCCACCCCCAAAACCCAAGATCCAAAATCTCCCCAACCCCCAACAAAAAAAAAAAAAATCCCAAGAAGAAAGGAACCCAAAATCCAAACCATTGGCTTGAGATCATCCCCATCCAGATCTTGACAGCATACATAATAGAGATTAAAAAAATTACACTCTCCAATTATAACTTAGATGAACTTCATTCAAGTCATGTGGAACCTAAAATGAAATACTTTCTACAACTCAAAACACTCTCTTCCTCTGCATCCAGTCACTCACTGTAAAACTCAGATTAATCTAATCTGACCAACCATCGATGTAATTTAATAACTAAATGGATGACTACTAGAAAATTAGGATCAGGGGTAGTAAAACCTGACCAACCATCGATGTAATTCAAACAGTTATTGCAAGGTTCAATGGCACTATATTTAACATTTAAATGCAACTTTAAATATTCAACAAGTGGAACATAAAAGCATTTATATGGAATATGCACAGCATAAATAACTGTTTGCAGGAACAACTATGCTAATAATACAATGCCCTTAAGATCACAAAATACAATAAAAGTCTGTTCAGGAAGTGAATGGCATGATCCCTATTCAGGAAGTGAAAAGTAGACTTTTGGTTGAACTGGCTTTGCAATAATGTAAATGAAAGTTGTGGATAAAACATTGTTTGAGCAAAAAGGAAAGAAAAATGGGTTTAGCCATGTAATATTCGAAACCAAATTGGCACACACTGCTTTAGAGTTTAGGCATCTGGAAGAGTGACATGTAATAAACCGGTATATTCAATAGACTAGCTTATTTTATTTTTTTTAATCGACTAGCTTTTCATCAAAGTGATTCTTCCCCTTAAATCTTAATGTATAGATATCCTCTCAAGTTTTTCTACAGCCAGAAACCATTGATCAAAGTGACAGCATCCCACAATTCACTTCAGGGGGATTGTATACAAACACACTCTCGTTTGGTGATTTCACTTATGAGTATATTATTCTTAAAATAAGGGTTGTGAAAAGAGAATTTAGGCCTCTGCATATTTATTTTCTATAGCATTTACAATACTCTTCATTGAAAAAAGAGGAAAAAAAATATGTTGCCGTAAAAGCTGCAGCAACTGTGAGAAAGCACCACCTATGCCTTGGCCATTCTGCCCTGTTTCTCCGGAAACCAAAATACCCAGCGACCCAGTTTCTGTACTCTGTTTTTCAAGAAACCAAAATCGCTAGCAATTGATTTCACTCAAAATCTATGGCTGCAAATGTCATCCAAGCTCTCCTTCCATTTTCTTGGTAGAAATATCCACATCCTTTTCCCTTTTTCTTTTTCTTTTTTTTTTTTGGTAGAAAATGTCATTATGCAGTTAAAAGATACTGATTCCTAAAACACCACAAACATGATCAGGATGTTGGATTCGCAGATTACACAGTTAAAGAGTAAAAACAGTAAAAACGCTCAGATTAGGCGAGTTTTCTAGAGATGTACACAGCATGCAAAAACCTAAGCAAAAATCAGATTTCCAAACTCCAAATCACCATACAGAAACACGAAAATGCAAAAGAAAACGCGAGTTTTCCAACTCACCGAATCGATATTAGCAGATTCCGAGAAGCCCTCGCGTATCAGAAGCAATTTCTTCTTCTTTGGTAAAGATCCGAAGATAAATCTAGAGAAGAGAAATGAAAGAGAAGAGAAGAGGTTGAGAGAAATGAAAGAGACAGAGAGAAAAGGGGGGAGAGTTGACGTGGGGAAGAGGAGAAGTTGCTGTTGTTACGTTATTTCGTTTCGTCGCCCTTGTTCAAAAATGAACAGCGAAGAATGATCCGCGCCAACACCAAAATTTAAGTATTCCGCGACGAAATTATTTCGTCGCAGATTTTTTTTTTCATGGATTCTGCGACAACTTATTTTTGTCGCGAAATGTTTTAAGTTAAATATCCTGCAAGTGATTTCCCGACGAAAATAATATGTCGCCAAATAACAGTTTCGTCGCAAAAAATTTACCTCTTGTTGGCGCCAACTCTTTTTTTTTGCGCCAAACTTTTCGCGACAATTGTTAGCGACAATTGAAAATTTTCGTCGCTAAATAATTTGCCTTCTATTTTTTGGCGACGAGATGAATATTTTGTCGCTAAAAACCACATTTAGTGACAAAATTTCAAAACGTCGCGGAATATTTGTCGCGAAAAATGATTTTTGTTGTAGTGCCACTTTCTTCCTTAGAGTCAATCTCCTTGATACCCTGCAATAAATCAGCCATAGTGGCCTCCACCGACTTGACATTGGCTTTTACCCATCCCTTGATATTGCCTTTAAGCTTCCAAAGCTTGGACAATAACCCAAACCCTGCCCAACCTAGAAATTGAAAATTAGACCACCACGAGCGAATAAGATTAGTAAGCCCCTTTTCTTCGAGCCATATCAGTTAAGCCCCTTTTCTTCAAGCCATATCAGCTCAAAATGACAAAGGCCTAGGACCCCAACATTCTAGCCTCGAATCTAAGACAATAGGACAGTGGTCAGAAGTTGGTTTAGGAAGCGCCACCTGAATCGTATGAGGATATATGTCGGCCCACTCCCTCGAAATCAGAAACCTATCCAACCGAGACAAAATAGGTGGCACCTGGTGGTTAGACCAGGTGAAAAAAGCCCTGTTTAGCTGCAAATCTAGCAGACTCTTACTGTTTATCCAATCTGAAAAAAGCAGTCATCTCTGGTGATATCCAACACCCACCCAGTTTTACTTCTGGAAATCTAATAATGTTGAAATCTCCCCCAATACACCATGGGCCTTTCCATCTAAGTCTGATTGAATCTAACTCACTCCAGAAATTAGCTTTTCTTTGGTTAACATTTGGGCCATAGACAACAGATATTATACAGTCTTCATAATTTTCCAGATCTTCGAAGACAACGAAGACAGAAAAGGCACCCACCTACTAATCCTTAGAGCTGACCTTACGCGTATCCAATAAGAGAAAAATTCCCCCTGAGGAGCCTGTAACCTTCAGAATAACCCAATTTATGTGTTTTCCTCCCCAAATGTCTTTCACCACCCTCTCCTCTCCTGAGTTAACTTTAGACTCCTGAATTAACACCACAACAGCTTTCTGGTTACGACCACAGCTCTTCGCTTCGAACTGCCGAGGCTCCTAACATTCCATGATGCAATCTTCATCGACGACCTTTACCTTGCACCTTAGAACTCTGAATAGTCTGATCCGAACCCTTTCCAACTGTGATCTCCTTGTTCCCTTTTCATAATTTATGGAACTCTTCAAGCTCTGTAGCTCTCTGACTGTCCTCTTCTTGGACCTCTCCTTCCAAAAGGAAAAAGACAAAAAACGGATACCCAATAGAAAGCTAATACAAATGTACCTCATCCTATGTACTTGAAAATCTCCTTTTGTACTTGAAAATCCCCGAAAGGGGAAGTGTCCCTCACCATATGGTGAGGGAAGTATGCATAAGAAGACCCCCCATATTTTTATATATATATATAATGACATTGACGCTCTTTCTACGGGAGCGACGCCGGACATTCTAAAGATCTCTCCCACAAATACTTTTGAATCGACCCATTTTCTAAAATCCTTCTTGAATTTTCGAATTTCAAAGGACTTATCTCTTTTCTTATTATTCTTCCCTAAAAACCATGGCATCATAACATATGATACTAACTTCTTTTTGTCCTCCCAAAATCATTTTCAAAGATTATACTGACCATTTACCTTCAAGGGCCCCATAGATAATTAAACTAACAGAAAAGGAACAAAGGTCATTTGGCTTCGATAGTGGGCTTTATAGGATGATGAATATTGACATCAAGTTGGCCATGGTTTTAATGATAAGTGGCCATGTATGTATTAGAATTTATTGCAAATCAATTTGTGGGACCATCATGTCAGGTCCGAGATATAAAAATTTAGGGCTTACTTATAGATTACAGCCGATTTCTTCTTTGTTGTTTTTAATCAATATGTGGTGCCTACTTTGAAAGCCGATTTTCTCATTTTTCTTTTTCTTTTTGTCCCAAGTTCAAACAATTTGTGGGACCCATTACGAAAGCCATTTTTTTTTTTAATTTCAAACTCACAATTTACAAGGGCCACTTTTCTAGCCTAATTTTGCTACTTTTTTCTTCTTATTTTTCTTTCAACATTCAATAAGAATAATCTGTGGGGCTCATTGTGGAGCCAATTGATTTCAAAATCCACATTTAGTTTTAAAATCGACACTCAATTTATATCTAAGTACAAATATAATTTAACAAAAAAGGTCCTAAAATGTCTACTATTTACTTGAACTCGCCTAAAATCTCCCAAGCCCCTAAAACTTGGGCCCTACAAGCTGATGAAAAGTATCGACATCACGTTGGCTATGATTTTAATGATAGGTGGCCATGTATGTATTAAGTTTTGTTGCAAATCAACTTGTGGGACCCTCATGTCAGTTCCAAGATGTAAAAATTTAGGGCCTACCTATTGATCACAACCGGTTTCTTCTTTGTTGTTTTTAATGATTCTATGGTGCCCACTTTGAAAGCCAATTTTCTCCTTCCTTTTTTTTTTCCAAGTTCAAACAAATTGTGGGTCCCATTGTGAAAGTCAATTTTTTTCCTTTCCAAACTCACAATTTAATTATATATATATATATGGGTAGGGCTCTCCTAAGCTCAAATTTAGGTTAAAATTCAATTTGCTTACGCTTGTGGGGCCTACCCTTTTTCCATCCAAATGAACCAAACATACAACCCCCTTGAATTGCACATGTCCACGAACTTTCAGTCAAATCCAAATTTACTAGACCGTTGGATCGACGGTGTACAGATCTGATTGAACTATTGACCATTAAATTTTTGGCGCCTAGATGGAGATGATAGAAATCACAGTTGGGGCTCATTTTTTGTGGCAATGAGGGTACTAGGGAGTCCTCGAAATCCCCCTCATCCTCATGTGGGTCCCCAGGTGGGCCCCACCTCATACTTGAGCTTACCTTATCAAAGCTTGAGCTTATTAGGAGAGCTGCCCCCTAGATATATATATACACATATCCATATACATATACATACATATATACAGTTACATACACATATACATACATATACATATACATGTACATACACACACACATATATGTGTCTGTATATGCAAATATATGCATGTATATACATATAGATATATGCATGCATTCATATGCATGCATGCATTCATATGCATGCATATACATACATACATACAAATATATATATATATATTATAGTAAAGCAGCAGGTGAACTCATGGGAGAGCGACACGTGGCGTGTCCTCAAGCTTTTTGCACCCATTCGTTCCAGAATTGCCCTTCTAAAACTAATCATTCCCTAATTAGTTTCAAAAATCCCTACAATCTCTCTCTCATTAGTGACATAATCCCTTCGGTCTTTCTCCCTTAGTCATTCAATTTTGAATTATCTATTGCATACTCCCCTTAACCCATCAGTAAGCCACCCCTAAAACCTACTCTATCTCACACCTAAATCTCTTTGTCGGCTTTATGATTGCTTTTGAAAGAAAGAACCATGGATTATGTTTTATAGCAACCATGATAATCATCAGCACTAGATGAGCATTCTCCTATTTTTCAATGGGTCCATTTATGTTGCAATACATGATCATAGTAGCTCTACCATGATATCCACCATCGGATCACTCATGATATCCAATTTCAAGAGTACTTTGTAATGAACCACACTCCAACCAAAATCATTTGGACTCTTCATCTCTTCTTCTTTTTTCTTTCCATTTATTAAATTATCTTTGTGTTAGAATTTTATTTAAAGATGGTAATAGGCTAAGATTCTTCCTAAAATCTAGTGTCAACAGGTGGAGCCTCATCAAGAAGTCCATGCCAGCGTCCAATTGTGGAGCCTCCTCAAGAAGTCCATGCCAACGTCCACGTGTGGGGCCATTATTGGTTGATCTCAAACTTTCCAATTTTTTTCGCCACTTAAATAACAGTCAATTAAATTATTTCCTATTTTTTTCAAAACCCTATAATCAATAACTTTCTTTTTAAAATATAAAATCATCACATCAATAATAGTAGATTAATCTTTCTAATTCTTTTCTATTTTTTCAAAACTCTACAATGAATTAGTTTATTAAAAGAATTCTTTATAGCATTGATTGATAAGCACCAAATTGTTTTCTATCAAAATGACTTTTTTTTTTTTTTTTTTTTTATGGAAACCATCATATTCTCATCATATTATCATATAAAAAACATTTTTACTTGGCTTTATTTATTACTATTTTTAACATTATAATTTAGACTTCAATTTTAAAAAGTATAAAACTTCTTTTAAAATTTTCCAATAATCAAAATTGTAACTCCCTCATCATATCTTCTACTTCAACTCCATCCCTATTATTATTATATGATAGGTTGGGTTAGAGCATTATATCATTATGTGCCCATGAATCAATCCAAAATCTTTATCTTTTCCTTACTACTTCCTCTCTAAATCCTTTTGTATTGGTGATTCAATATTTAACTTTTTGCTGATGTGTTCTTTGATATGCACAGATTTTACTTTTATATTGGACTATACGTTTTTTTATCGATCACACTAGCATTGCAAAAAGTTGTAATATAAATCTATCAAGAAAAAAAGTTCTAATATAAATTATTGTTGATATTACCATATTAGTATTTAAATTAATTTTTACTTAACATTACTGTTAATATTAAAATTAAAATTAAAATAATATTAGATTTTGTAGTTAAATATACTAATTTAATTTTATGTTATAGTTTTAGTGTTATTATATTAGACTTTTAAATACAGTAATTTTGGTAATGATTGGTATATTCTCCATCATTAATTTGTCTTTAATTAAATTAATATCTTAACCTAAATTTCTATAGCTTAGTGTTGTCAAATTTTTTTATTCCCGACCACTAGGCAAGTATTATGTCTTTATAGGCCCATCTAATCGGTCTAAATATTTATCTTACCCTTACTTCTCTCATCTTGCTTCCTTTATGAATCTTTTTTTCTGTTTTTTCTTTCTTTTTTTTTTTTTGGCCCGTGTTGGGCACGGGCCTCTCAAACTAGTATATATATTACAATAGCAGCCTCTTATCAGGAGAGCGACACGTGTCACTCCCTTTTCTGGTTTCGCAGTGACATGTGGCACACCCCACCCAATCCTTATAAATACTCGTGTAATATCTAAAGCTTTCCTAAAGTATTTACATACAATCTAAAACTTTACAAAACTAAAAGTCTATCCAATATCTTCCGATCCCATCAAAATTCTATCCAATCAAGCAAAAAAAATTAGAAGGAATTAGAATTGTGAGCCTCATTTTATGTTTTTCTTTTGATTTATGGTTTGTAGAATATTGAAAATGTGATTACTGTTTCTTTTATTACGTTGGAGAGATTTGGTCCTCAAAATTATGTAAGTCCAATATTGAATTTGGGTCATTCGAAGCCTAAGACCAATAAATCTATTGGTGGGGCTCACCTATTAAATTAAATTGTTTAAAATCACGATCCTCCTATAGATATAGATAGTAGATCAAACTTTACGTAATCATAAGTAGGGCCACCACGAATCATTCAAACTCAACCCAAGGTTATTAATTTTCTCCTTCGACCTTCCATAATTTTTAAGATTGATTTAACTGTGATGATGGGTTATCAAATGAATGATGATGATCAACTAAATGAAATTACGGATTTTAGTGTTTTATTTTCTTTCAATTTCATATCTTGATGCTTGACTCTTTTATTTATAGTTTTAACAAATTTAAGCTTTCTTTGAACTTTTGCGTTCTTTTTATGATCTTTTCTGTCTATATTTCAAATATTTTTTTCTTATTATCGTATTTATATTTTGTTGGCCCGGGCCTTTCTCATTAGTTTTATGTTAAAAAGACAAAGGAAAGGTCTACTTGCATAGGTAGAAAAATCAAATTTACAAATTTAATTTCCTCCACTTTGAGAGGAGGAAAACTTGCAAGCAGCGTTACCAGTATTTTGAAACTTTTCCTCTGCTATGAGACGAGGAAAAGTTGCATTTTCAACTATACTGTTGATGCACGCCACGGTAAGGTTGCAATCCGATTTTTCCTTCTTTTTTCCTTTTTTTTTTTTACATGTGGGTGGGGTCACGGGTCGGGGTTTGGGGATGGGTGTGAATGATTAATGTTTAAATGCAATAACACTAAATCACAGCAAGTAATAAATCGCTTGTTTAGTAAATTTACTTTACCGATGAAGTGAAGTGAAAGGTTAATACAAGAGAAAACAAAAATAAATATTTGGTGGAATCAAAAGGTGAAATAGTAGCTGTTTGAATTTATCTTTTAAAAAGAAAAGTGTTTTTTATAAGGCTGCTCATGGATCTGGCTCAACTCGCTTTGGGTTGGACATGGGGTTTATGTTATTTATAATAGATGGGCCATGCTCATATTTTATTTATTTGGACTCAATGGCTAAGAGCCGGAATCCCCGCCAGGCCCAATCAACAAATAATTATAAAGGAGGGAGTAGTAATGGGGGGTCTAAAACCCATGCCCTCTCACAAAAGGTGATATGACCAAACCAATTGAGTTGGCCTAGGACTAGGTAAGCAACTCTTTTTTTAATTTTTTGTTCTATAAGTCTATTAGGTCTCGGGCTTGGTGGTTTCCATGCGACTACGCTCAGCCAGCAACTTTAAGCCAGTGACACGTGGTGCTCCCTCTTGGAGTTTTAATTTGTTGTGACATGTGGCACACCTATCTCATTACATCATTCGAAATCTTTTGAGATATTTGATTATCCCTGAAATCTCTCTTTTATCATACTTACTACAATCGGCCATTTTGGATTTTATATTATAATTCAAATAGGGAACCAATTTTAATCCATTGAATTGGAAATATTGGTATCGTCATGATATGTGAAACATGGTAAATATATTATGTGAATATTCATATTAGTTGATATGGCATGATCAAAAGACCATACATATTCTTCTGGCCCAATAATTATAACAGTGATTCAAAAAAAAAATTCAAATATAATCATATGTAATACTTTACTTCTTAAAACTAAAAACATCCCATAGAAGTTTTTTCTTCCAAGACACGCCTCATTGGGCCCATTAAAAATTTTGATCCAAAAAAAATAAATGGCCCCATATTTTATGAGTCCAATCAAATTCCACTTCATAAAAGTTTGGCTTGCTTAAAATATTCATAACCTACCACTCAATGGATCAATGACAAATTCATGATACTCATGAATGGAACCATCTTCTACATGTCCTCATTGAGCGCACTTCTAAAAGATATCCAAATCAATTAAAATAATGGCATTATTTTTTATGAATCCAAATCAAATATCACTCCACAAAAGTTGGCCCACTTAAATACAATAATTTGGTGTTACTATCTTAGATTTTTATATACAATAATTCTGGTAACAATTGGAATGTTCTCTGTCCTTAATTTGACTTTAATATCTTAACCTAAATTTGTGTAACTTAGCAGTGTTGATTTTTTTTATTCATGGCCACTAGGCCACTACTACATCATTATGGGCATACCTAATCAGTCCAAATCTTTATTTTTCCCGTATTCTTTCCCTCATCTTGTTTCCTGGACAAATATTTTTTTTCATATTTCAATATTTTTTTTTATGTTTTATTTGAAGAGCACGGATATTGCTTTTATATTGTAATATATTTTTTTCTTTTTTTGGCCCTTGTTGGGCATGGGCCTCTCACACTAGTATATATATAATGACAGCAGCCCTCTTTTTAGGGGAGCGATAAGTGGCATTCTAAAGAACTATCTCGCAAATACTCTCAAAGCAATAAGGAGATGACCATTTTCTAAAGTTATTCTTGGATTTTTGAATTTCAGAAGACTTATCTCTTTTCTTACTATTCTTCCCTAAAACAAAGCATAATAACATATGATACTAACTTCTTTTTGGTCCTCCCAAAATCATTTTCTTATATTATATTGACCATTTACCTTCAAGGGCTCCATAGATTATTAAACTAATAAAAAAAGAACAAAGGCCATTTGGCTCAATAGTGGGCCCTATAGCTGATGAACAATATCTACATCATGTTGGCTATGATGTTAATGATACGTGGCCAAGTATGTACTAAATTTTGTTGCAAATCGATTTGTGGGACCATCATGTGCAAGTCCAAGATGTAACAAATTAGGGCTTACTTATAGATTACAGTTAGCTTCTTCTTTGTTGTTTTTAATCAATCTGTGGTGCCTACTTTGAAAGCTTATTTTCTCCTTTTCCCCTTTTTTTTTGTCCCAAGTTTGGACAATCTGCGGGTCCCATTGCGAAAGCCAAATTATTTCTCCTTTTTCAAACTCACAATTTACAAGTGCCACTTTCGTAACCCGACTTTGCTACATTTTCTTCTTATTTTTCTTTCAATATTCAGTAAGATTAATCCATGGGCCCCATTGTGGAGCCAATTGATTTCAGAATTCACATTTACTTTTGAAATTGATACTCAATTTATTTCTAAGCTCAAATATAATCGAAACAAGGTCCTATAATGTCTACTATTTACTTGATCTCGCCTATAATCTCCCAAGCCCCTAAAACTTACGCCCTACAAGCTGATGAAAAATATCGACAACAAGTTGGCTATGATTTGAATGATAGGTAGCCATGTATGTATTAAATTTTGTTGCAAATCAAATTGTGGGACCCTCATGTCAGGTCCAAGATGCAAAAATTTAGGGCCTACTTATAGATCACAGCCAGCTTCTTCTTTATTATTTTCAATCAATCTATGGTGTCCATTTTGAAAGCCAATTTTTTCCTTTTTCCTTTTTCTTTTGTCCCAAGCTCGAACAATCCATGGGTCCCATTGCGAAAGCCACATCTTTTTTATTTCCAAACTCACAATTTACAAGGGCCACTTTTGTAAGATGTATTTTGCTACTTTTTTCTCCGTGTTTTTCTTTTAATATTCAGTAAAATTAATCTGTGTGGCCCATTGTGGAGCCAGTTGATTTCAGAATCCACATTTAATTTTGAAATCGGCACTCAATTTATACCTAAGTACATATATAATCAAATCAAGGTCCTAAAATATCTAATATTTACTTGATCTTGACCTAAAATCTCCCAGGCCCCTAAAACTTATCTCACAAGTTTCTATATTTACCATATTTTTTTATTATCATTTACATTTACTCATTTAACTAAATAATAAATATGGAGAATTAAAGAAATAATACAATGGTGCAAATCAACATGTTGGACCAAGTAATAGACAGTCTTTCAAGCGTGAGCAGTTTTTATAAATTTATTCAATCTTCATACCATTGACAATTCAAACTGATTATTCTTTATATGTTTTCTTCTCCATCATATATTATAGGGACATTTACTAGAAAAATCTCACTAATTTGGATAACTATAACTAAGGACCCTAAAATTTTATAATATCAGCAAAGGACCTCCCTCCAAAATCTCATTATTTCATTCCATCTTTGCCCCCTCCTTAGCCGACGTCAAGAAAAATCTGAAAATAAAAAATCGATGGCTCACCCAAATCGGCAGTGAGAAGAGAAAGAAGGAGAAGATAAAGAAGAAAGCCCCATTGCTACCATCTTCTCTCTCTATACTGCTATCCAGACCCTCCCACCAGCATCAGGTATGCTTCTCCGTCTCTCCCCATATTTTTCCCACTGACTGCAACCTGTTCCCCTTTCTTCTTGCTGTTATTTACTTAATTTTTATAAAGAAAAGAAAAGGAAGATTACATCTCCTGTACCATTTCTTCTTCTTCTTTTTCTTTGTCTCCACTTTCGAATTTCCTTACATTCCTTTCTCTCTGTTCTTGAACATTCAGCAATTGCATCTCTCCGTGTGTTCCAACTTCCAACTCCACAACAGCTGTTACATTCGTCTATAAGGCAAAAACAGGTTTGAAAGTTTCTTCCTTCTTTTATCTCTTATGTGTATTGCAGAAATATTGCTGCAGAAAATGGATAAGAAATTCAGTGAAACACACTTAAAAAAGAAAACCTAAAAATGGTCAAAAATTCAGTCATACAGTAGCTGAAATTGATCATAAAATCAAGAAGAAAGGTTCAAGCACTGCATTGATAAAAAAATATATGGTTAGATAATATTACTAACATAGGGAGATTAGAATAGTAGAAAATGAGGCAAAAAAAGAAAAAAAGAGTTTATCTCAAACGAGAGCCTAATCTTGCCGCACACATTTAGAGAGAGAATTCTCAAATCAAAGCGAAATGGTCACTTTTTCATTCATGCTATATGAATTGCAATTCACAGCAGTAGTTCTGCTCTGATTGTTTTCATCAGTTAATTAGTAATTTTCTGCCGTTTCTTCTTTTAAGGAGCTTTGTCTATAACCTTACCTTGTTAATCATTTCCTTGGACACGATTGCTTGTGCATGTTGCCCATAAAATGGACAATTTACTAATGGAATCTATCCAGTTATATTGTTATATTGCACTTGTGATGCTCAAAGTAAACATGCATTCCACCTTATAGCACTTTGAGTCATTATGCTTTCTTTTCTCTAGGTAAACCTTTCAGTACAGTGAAAGGCTTTATAACAGGTATTTGGACTAAACCCTTGACACGTTGGGGCATCTGCATTTTTTACTTCTCAATTGATAAAGATATGGATGTCAATGATAAAGATATCATTCGCTTGGATGTGATTCATTTGAATTTTGCATTTCATTTTGTATCAAGTATCAACCATTTGAGTTTTTGTGAAAGTTAAATGAAAGTTGACTATGAGATGAATGTTTTTTTCCTCCCTTTGTAACTATTTTCTAGAACTTATGCAAGTTGAATAAAACTTGCCATCGCATCAAGTTGCTATTTCCATAATTCCAAGTTTCTCTCATTCGTATTACGCGGAACAATCACATGTTCTTTGATTGACTTCCTTTTTTCTTTTACCTCACTTCTTACTTGTCATTTTGATGATTTTGATAAAATGAATTACATCCTTTCGTTACCATGTATAGTGTGGTTTATTTACTAAATGTCCCTTCTTCCTATCTCATGTTAATTTATTTTCGGTTTCTTTAGGATGTCAGAGATGAGACGTTTGTTGCATTCCACTTTGATGGAGAGTTTGATTGGAATACGACCAATCCGGTGTACAAGGGAGGTGAGCAAAAAATGATGTATCTAACCAATTTCACAAAGTACTCTACATTGTTCCAGAATGCATTACAAGCAACGAAGTTGGTAGAAAACCATGAATCCATTGAAATTCACTACCTTCACACACAACCGTCAAACCTTCACATTGATTAAAGTAGCTAATAAAGGTGATGTAAATGCAATGTTGAAAGTGTCTCGGGATAATGTAAATGGGCTTTATTTATATGTGAGCAAAAATACCGATTGTTCAAGAGGTGTATGTGAAGGACATTCAAGGTATTGCACAATGTCCTAATCAGTTTGTGCACTATTTATTTATCTATGGAACTCTAACTTCTTTTTACTTATATACATCCAAGGTTGACAGGGTTGAATGTGTTTGAAGACATTCAAAATGCTTTCGGTCGAAGAACCAATAATTTGAAGGAAAAAAGTGTTGGAGACCATAGAGGTCGTCCGGTTAGCACAACACGGTACGTTATTATCTTGTTCACTAGATTGAACTTTGATTTCTTATTTGAAAGATGAAGATGGACTAATCTTTATTATTTGGATGCAGTGATTCTCACAAAAGCTCTTCGAAAGCACTTGGACGTGATATTTATAATTTTGAAGTGAATGCCGATATTGGAGTCAACAGTCTACATTCTTGTGATACCATTTATCCCACTATTGATCTTGAGGAAGACATTGAAGCCATCTTCTCCTTTTCACCTGATCACTTTGCATTACAATACTCTCAGCCACAAGCAATTAATGATGATCCTACCATAGGGGATAAAATTCAAGAAGATGTGGGAATTCGTGTCAAAATGTCAGCCGTTGGTGAAGATACTAACGTTGAAGATACATTTGTGCCAGTTGACGATTTCAAACATGAGTTGCTAGAGAGTGCTGCGCAAGAGTTGTGGAAAGGGAGAATGTTTCCAGATCGTGATACATTTAGGAGAATCCTCGCGAAATTTGAAATGTACAAGAATTTTGTGTTGAAGCATCTGAAGACCAACAGTTATAAAGTTACTGCACGGTGTGATGATGCAACATGTCCATGGCGTATACATGCTTCTATTATGGATTTAGGTCCACAATTTCAAGTCTGGACATATAACCCAATTCATTCATGCTCAAAACCAATGATGGGGATGGCGCATAAACAAGCGAAAGCGTCCTTGATTGCAGACTTTGTCAAAGATAGGCTTCAATTTAATAATACGTACACACCAAAGGAAATTATGTTTGACTTTCAAATGGAGTTTGGGGCGACGATAAGTTATAGAAAGGCATATCTAGGACGAGAGATCGCAATGAATGAAATACGAGGTTCATTTGAAGAGTCTTTCCAAATCCTTTCTCGATATTGCATGGAATTACAAATGATGAATTCTGGAACAAAAATTCAGTTGATGAAGGATGAAGATAACTCCTTTAGAAGATTATTTTGGGCAATTGGAGCATGCATTGAAGCCTTCCATTCTTCCTTGAGGCCTGTGATAGCTGTAGATGGGGCACATCTTCGAGGTCAGTATCCAGGTGTTATACTGATGGCCGCTACTTATGATGGTAATCATCTACTGTTCCCACTTGCCTTTGCCATAGTTGAGGCCGAACGATGAGATAGCTGGTCATGGTTCTTTACAAATCTTCAAATAGCTCTTGGTGAGTCTCGATATCTGACAATTGCGTCTGATCGTCAGAAAGGCCTTGTTCCTGCGGTAGAGGAAGTATTTCCAAATGCTCAACATTGTTATTGCTGTCGTCATATTGCTGAGAATATACGTTCGAGATTCAAAGATGATGGCATTGTTAAAAAATTCTGGCTTGCTGCAAAATCTTACAGGCCATGTGAATACGAGGCTCATATGAATGATATAAAGGCTGTAAACCTAGACGCTTGTAACTACATTCATGCAATCAGAAGACAACATTGGTCCAATGCTTTTGTAGAGGGTAGGCGATACGACATGTTAACTCAAAACATTGCGGAATGCTTAAACAGTCTAATAAAGCACAACAGAGAACTTCCGATATCAAAACAAGTGGATGGGATTCGTGGAAAGTTAATGGAATTTTTCCATCTTCGGAGGACTACGTCAATGCAGTTGAAGACACGCCTAACTCCTTGGGCAAAAGCCATTCTAAGGAAATCTACAGAACTTTCCCGACATTTGAATTGTCGACAAGCAGGTCCCAATGAATTTCAGATACAGTCTTGGGAGTTCATTGATGTTGTTCACCTAGATAGAAAAAGTTGTATGTGTCAGATGTGGGCAACGATTGGGATTCCGTGCGAGCATGCCTTGTCAGTCATGAAAACCAGAGGCATGGATCCATATGATTTTTGTCAGGATTGTTACACATGTGATACATATAGAAGGACTTATTGTGACGTTTTGATTATTTATATATATATATATATAAATTATTTATTTTACTATTATTATGTAATTGTATGTATTTTAGTTAAATACGCGATTAGTCTAAGTGGGGACCACATTAGGCTTAGGTTTGGTGAGTTAGGCTTGTTGCGTAGGTGGCTTGACCCATAGTTAACCTGGGCCCAGTTTACTAGGTGGAGTTCTTCTTTGATTAAAACTCTTTATCTCTTCCAACCCAAACTCTTATCTAATTCTAAACTCTATTCTTTTTAGAAATTTAAGTTAGATTACAACTCCTATGCCCATTCTCTATTTATACAAAACCACACTATTCTATTTTCACACACAATTCTCTCTTCCAACTTTTCTCTGGGATATCAATTGGGCTTTGGCATAGGAATTCTACACCGTCTCCCTCAACCGCGAATATCAGGCAAGTACTTAACCATAATTTGTAGATTTAATACTCGTATTCTTTCTTGATTTGCGTATTAATGCATGTAGAAGCCCATGGATGCCCTTGTTTTGATGTTGAATGCTTTAATAATAGAGATTGGAGATTGTTTAGGGTTACTGTCGACCCATTAAATCAACCAAAAGAGGACTGGACCTGACCTGTCACAAGTTCCCGGATGCAAACCGTGGGGGTGTATGTGAGGTGGGGCCCGTAGGATCATCAGATCACGGATCTGGTCCGTTCATCGGGCCAGACATAGCGGGGCGACCTTAGAGATGTGGGCCCGTGTGAGGTGAGCCCTGTTTGGTCCACCATCTAGCAGCCAAAGTGGGCAGCGGTAGTGAGAAAGAAAAAACAAAGGTATTTTCATTTTTGGGACTGTGGGACCCATGTGGGCCATTGATTTTTGATCAGGTACCTACATCTTGAAGGGGGGGCCTGGGCGACCTTATTTGATGGGTCTGATCTTGGTCTTGATCAGGGGGCCCCACTATCTAAGTGACTTAGGTTTGCTGGCGTCGAGACTTTGTTGCAGAACTGGATTTTGTGAAGAGGACTGGGACTTGTAATGTATGGGAATAAGAGAATGATGATGACGTGGGGGGTAAGAGAGAGAGAATGGTGATAACATGGGAATAAGAGAATGATGATGACGTGGGGTGTAAGAGAGAGAGAATGGTGATAGCATGGGGATGGGAGAGTTCTGTGATGACAGAATATAACTCTTGCCTTTTAACACATGGGCCCATTAGATGTTAGAATTTAATAAAAGGACTGGTTGTTTTATAAATTCAAATAAGACCCTTTGACTTATTTTGAATGTGGACAATATTTTTAAATGGGTCCTTAGGTTTTCTAAAATTATAAATTAAGAATTATTACTTCTTTATTATTATTTGCAAATTAATTTTAAATGGATTTTTAAAATGTATTAAAATTATATGTTTGTACTTTATTAATTGAATCATTGGACCGAGTAAATACCGTTCGGGCATACGGTATCTTACTAACGTGGGGTTTAACACTTCATATGACCTCGGGGAAATCCTAATGAATTTAAACTTAACCCACCTCTATTGGAAAACCCTTAATTGGGTCTATGCACCATTAATTGAGAAGGGATGTGTTGATCTTTTATCTATTAGAGATTCTTGTGGTTGTTGGGTACGAGATCTTATGTTTGACCTTAGGATTGGCTTGTGATTATTCCTTGACCTTCGGGTTTGCATACATGATTGAGATTGATATTGGTCTATTAGCTGCATACCCTATGTTGATTGGATATGGACTGTGATGTGGCTTGGTAATTGATTAAGATATTGTGGATGTTTATTCGAATGTGTCGCGACCCCGGACCGAGGTTTCCCCAAGTCCGGGCCCCGCGACGGTTGATGTCCATCCAACTATGATTAACCCACAGGTTTCCGCGGTGAGGATTCCCAAAACGAATATGTAACAATCTCACACGAACAATGATTTGCGGAAGCGTGCAAGTAATCTCATCACAATATAATAACATAAACCTTATGATCCCGAATTGCATAAGTTAAGTCATCATTAAGACAGTAATCAGAGGAGAGAATGTAAGCATAGCATTACCAAGTTCAGTTCAAGTTTCAAGATAACAAAGTTTTAAGTTACATAACCCCAAAAGTGTGAAAAGGCCAACAAAGGCCATACATTCCCAAAAAGACAAAATGATCCCATCTAAGTGTATCGTGCTCAAGACCCCGCCCGACGTCTAGAGGACGTCGTCGGGTTGCCACTCACGGGCTGGGGGTGGCTCAACAGCCTCCTCCGGGCGCTCCTCCGCAAAAGCAACGGCGCCTGCATCTAAACACCAAAACAAAAGGGATCAGACACGACGGTCTGGCAGGTGAACAACTTAGACATAATACAAGATAGTTAATATGAAAGTAATCAGTACTTAAAAACATGGCATGAGTTCTGAACAAAACATGTTTAAGCGTAATTCAAAACTAACATGCTTTTCAATAAAATAACATGATTCACGGATCCACATTGAGCTCATCCTTTCTCCGTCATATGTAATGACAAGAGCAAGCGAAACTAAACAGAACGAGACGAAACAAAACAGAAGTCCGAGCCACACAAGGTGGGCGAAAAACCGGCCGCGGAACCGGACAAAACAAAGATGTGTATAAATACACGACTAATCTGCAGATAGTCCTTATGTTTAAGGACCCCCTAACTAGTGGATCAGACTGAGAGGGCAGTCCAAGCTCAGTGGTATTCTATGATATTCATGTATGCATAAAACTTATCAATACTTGTACAAAACTTAGCGAAAAATGGGGAAAAACACTTATCAAAACAATGCAAGACGAGACTAAACAAGAATAACATAAGCTATGACATCAAAGCTGGAAAAGTGTCCCCAATATAGTTCTTGAAACAAATCAAAAGCTAAACACCTGCTTTTAAATCAAAACAGGTACGAGACGGTATTCTTCATGTCAAAATTCAAGATTTCGAAACAATTATATCAAGTATATGCTAAGGCTCTTTGTTTGATTCTCGTGAAGTTGAAACCCAAATGTTGGAGTTTAAAATGAATTGGTGTTCCCGAAGTTGGACAACATTTCATGTTTCAACTGCACAGCATCAGACTAAAGACCCCATAACATATTCTAGTTTTTCTCTCCCATCAAAGCCCCTTCAAAATTCTCCTTCTGTGCACTCGGTCACCACGCGGCTACCTGGCGGCTAACCGCCAGTTGCTGGTCGGCTGACCGACCAACTGACCGACTGCTGACCGACTGATTAGGAAGAATACTACTTTTCAAATTTCTTGCGCAGGTCGGCTAGCCGCCTGCTGACCGCCCGCGGGCCGACCACGCCCTGTGCAGAAATGAGTTACTGTTATTCTAACCGACACAGGGTCGGTTAGCCGTGGGTCAACAGTCGGCTAACCGACTGCTGGCCGACTGCTAACCGCCTGTCTGCGGCAGCTTCAATTGGATTCAGATTTCACACCCCCTTTTCACCATTTCTTTCCTTTGTCAAATCCCTGCATATCCCCTGAGCCTCCATGCTCTCCAAGGGCAATTTCCATTCAAATTCTAACAATCCATTCTCCCAATCACCTCACAACAATTCCTCCATCCTTGCATCCATTTATAACACAATTTGGCAAGATAAAAAAAACAACTTCAAATGAATGAAAAACCATTAATACAGACCATTAACATATGCATTTCAATTAGAACAAGATTTCAGACTATATCACATCCTTGAAACAATATATTACTCAAAATTAGAATGGAAAAGAAATCAAATCATGAAAGTTAAAGTAATCAAATATTGCATGCATCATGAATCTAAGTTGATCACTTGCCTTTACCAAAGTCCTAGTCCCAACAATCTCAGAAACAAATCTTATCAAAAGTACTCCACGAAATCTACAAGAAACTCATAAAAAGAACTTCAAAAATCCACCAAAAAGAGAAGACAATGACCCATTTCGAAGTGGGTGTTGCATGCTTGAAAAATGGGCTCCTAAGGAACTCAAAAGACTACATTGAAGAGGAGAAAGAGATCCATTACCTGAAGCTTGCTAAACAAGAAGAGGAGAAGAAAATGAAGTGGAAACACAGCTGGGATCTCCAAGAAAATGGTAGCAATGGATTCCTTGAGTTGAGAGGAAGAAGATGGTATGGTTGGTTTGAGCTTTGAAGCTCTCTAGCTTAGGCATGCAATGAGAAGAAAGGAGGGGAAGAAGAAGAGTCTCAGCTGAGTTGAAGAAATTGCAGGGGAGAGTTAGAACCGTGAGTGAAAAATGAGGGAGAAGAAGAAGATTTAATTCAAATGGGTTCTTGTGGGCCCCATTGCTCCAAAACTTGCAATGTTTAAAACACTGATTTGTGGGCCCCGGATGAAAACGACGAAGAAGACTAAAATGATCGTCGAAAAATCTACTTTCCAAAAAGTATAAATTTGGCATAGTTTTGAAATTTCGAAATTTGAGTCCAGATTTGGTGTGAAAAGACTGATTTACCCCTTTGGGCCAAAACTTGGGTTTTTGGGCCTAAAACACAAACAAGCCGAACACAAAAGTTTATTAATAAAATAAAACCATTCAAAAGAGATCGAAATCACGATTAAAATCAGAAAAATGGAATTTCCTCCCAAGCTTACACGTACACTCAAGGCACCCTTAAGTGTGACCAAAAAGCACAAAACGCTCTCAAAATTCCCCAAAGCTAATTCTAGACTAAATCGGACCAATTTCTAATCCCACACACACTAAACTCACATTACAACTAAACCCGCACTTAGTTAACACTAATCGCGCTAAATCCTGGGTCGGGGTTTGACAGAATGATTCATTAGTATTTATTGCGGATTATTGTGCAGCCAGCCATTCACTTCGACTCAGGTTTCTGTGTCAGAGCATTACAAGTCACTAGGTTTATTCTATTATGATATGTATATATATGTATATATTGATTGGGTCATATTCGAACGACTGCAGTTGTAATTGGACGGCTGATCACCGATGTGTGCGGACACTGTAATATCCGAATTGAATTCGAACCTGTTTATCCGGCCTTTGATTACGAACCGGTTTATGATCGCCGGCCTTTCGAACGGGTTTTCCCGCTATATTAGGGTTGACCACCCAAAGCAGTGGCATTGTTGCTATGTGATTATTGTATTGCTCTATTGTGTAGGTTGGATTTAGGTTATAAGTTCTTTTCATCATTGTCACAGTGTTATTCTCGTACGATCATTACTCGTCATTACTCTCATTGATCTTGTGTTTTATTTATAAATTATGCTTTCGTACTTGCTGTTTACCTTGTTTATTGGTGCAAAGGTACCAACCCTTACCCTGTCGGGGAGACGGAGGAGGGTCAAACGTTTCAAGGGTTTGAGCCAGTTGACGAACCCGAGTGGAGAGCCGGAGATGGCTACAATGCCGTTTGAATCTGCGCATGAGATATCGGCATCTTAGACTCTTTTTGTTTATTTAATTCCATAATATATTTAGTTGTTGTTTAGTTTATTTGGAAACTTTAACCTTAAAATATTCAGTGAGTTATGTGTTGGGTTGATTTTGAATATTAATACCAATTGATTTAATGCTTCTGCAAATGTTTTATTATGACTCACCATGTTTTGAAATTTTGTGGGTCCATATTTGGGAGCTTGTGTTGCATTAAACACAGAAAATTGAATGTTTATTTTTATTTTTCACGTTATCCCTTGGTTGCATTTTGGGGACGTGACACTTATGGTCATGTAATACATCCAACCCGCGATATACACCAACGGGAGTACATTACTAACAAGGTGATCAAACCTCCACTTGCTACCAGACACCTTAGACGTCCAAAGAAGAATAGAATTCGCATGGAAGACCATAATCGGTAAAGAAGACAAGTAACATTCTCTATTTGTAAAAAAAGGGGTCACAACCGACAAAAATGCTGGAATACACCAATGGGAAGTTGATCCATGATGGCGGCACGATGGAGCCATATCTTTTGAAGTGGTCTAAGCAAGTACCTTTTTTTTTTTTTTTTTTGTAAAGGTGGTGGAACCATATAATTTTTTGTAAAATGTGGCTACATGTGGTTCCTACATGTATTTTTTGCACTTTTGTATTTGGTGCCTACATTTGTAGTAGGAGGGATGATGTCCTATAATTTTTTGTAAAGGTTGTTGGTGGATCTACCTCTTTCATTTAATAGCATACCAATGTTTATCTTTTATAATGGGGTGGATAGAATGGTTGGATAATGTTCTTTCATGATCATTTATGTATTTTCTATTAATGGATCACTGCATGGATATCTTTTTAACAAGGAGGTTCAGAATGTGTCATAGTTTTCGTTGAAGTCAACTAAAAGTTTGTTGGCATCAACAAATAAATGTGTTGATATCAATGTTGATGTACAATCTCAAAATTTACAATATGAAGAGAAGTACTCCCTTTAGGAAGTTTTGGCTAATCAAATGGGGTACAAAGTGTCTTTGTTGCTCTCATTTCTCCCTTGTTTTGTGCTTTGACATCGATTTTAACTTCCTGTAACAGAAACCATACAAACTAGTAGATTATAACAATGAAAGATGCAAAAATAGGACTAGTAGAATCTGTGAGAGATTAAAATAATGCACTTTCTTTTCCAAAGGCTCTGTTCTGGAAGGCTGGGAGTCCTCTTCTTTTTTTATTTTTTTTTCTTTTTTGTTTTTATGAAAATCCCTCCTTTTACACAACTATGGTGGATAAATGGGTAATTTTGCAGGCTTCCCCCTATTGCATGTTATTATACGTTTCGTAGGAGAAAACCAGCAACAATAGACAATATTTTTTACCCCCATAATGATTTATCTACCAAAATTAGGGGACATTGAGGATCAAAATGGCCGTTTGGCCCACATTTCACCAAAAAGAACCTAAGTTTGTCAAACATATTCCATAATATTCAATTACTCAAAACTTTAATGCAAGCATCTCTTTTTTGCTTTGTTGCATCAAACAAGCTCTCTTGGATGCTGGACAATATATCCTTAACCTACTCGAACAAGTTGCTCATTGGTATATCTGTTTTAGCTGAATTATCATGATGAACAACACGTACCTGTATCAAGATTCAGTTTTCCTCATTCTTCAATGTATAGCCCATTTAAATCCACGTCATGTGATCTATTTTTAATATATAAACATAGCCCATTTAAATCTAAGAATATGTTTATTACATACATTCACATTTTACAAGCTACCATGTATCAGTAAAAAACATCACATTTTTAACAATTCCAATATTTGAAGGACTTGGAAAACCATATGCATACAAAAATGCAAAGATATATTAGCCATAGGAAAGAAATACTGAGACCACACAAGGACACACCATTTGAACGACTAAATGTCATTGTTCTTAATTAATCAGATATCAAGAGTAAAAGGCAACAAATGTTGAAGCTCAAATGAAAGTCTAAGTTTCTTCATAGAAACTGCTAACAAAGCAAGCAACGTGTTAGTTGGATCATGGAAAGGAGAATATTGTCATCTTTCCTTGTAGCTTACTGACTTGAAAGTGGAAGACTTTTTCCTCGTGCTTTCAATGTTCGCTTGGTAGAAGGCTTCCATGCTTCCCATGTCCTCCCAATAACCATCATAGGTGTAAGATTGAATTTGATTCATTCCCAAGTGGCAAGTGGAGAATATAAATTATCTGTTCCTTTCATCTATTCCACTTCAAACTAAGCAATAAAAAAAAGGATAATTTCATTTGAAAACACCTAGTGAATAGTCTCAAAATTCCTACTAAATCTATAAGAATTCCTAGGAGAAATTGCACCTGCGATTACTTCGCTAAGAAAATCATTGGCCTTGGAGAAGCACTCGGTTAAAAGCTTCATCATGGCATCTCTCTTGATGACATAGATCCCCATGCTCCCCAAATAATGAACATCTTGCTTCAGTTTACTTGAGCCTCTCTTATTTACATGATGGGGAGTGATTTTGTAGCAAAATGGGAAAGATAGATCTGAAACTGTCTCATGTTCCCAATTATCATGATGATTACTAATGAGGTCCAAATCACTTCTACATGGTTTCTCCACGTCTAAGAAAAGACAACACTTCCCCATAAAAGATGCCAATAATCCAAATGAAAGTAGCAAGATGATGAAGCCAAACAACTCCCCACGTGTCATCACTTCCCCATGTGCAAGTCCCAAAATTCAACCCCTCTCCTCACCCTCTTTCCCCACTTTCTTTATTCTTTTCAATCCCAATTCAATTTCTCCTGTATTTTTCAAAACAAAGTGTTAAATATAAGATTATATAACTAAATAAGCTGTAAGCATCTCCCCAATCAACTTCTATATGAACTGAGATCAAAGACAGCATTGCCCTACAAAACCAAAATTGATGAAAGACATAACCATTGAGAGTTAAGATCAATAACCTTGGTTATTACTCTACACCATGAAGAATTAGTGATGTTTAGAAAACAAATCAATTATTGCCACTGCATTTGAGAATCTTTTTGGTTGCTGCCGTGTTCTTATTTAAACCATTGAACCTCATTGTGATAATAACATAGCTAACAGAGAATGGGTTATGTCAATTATTACCTTTTCAGTTAGAAGCTACACAACTTAGACTATGGCATTTGTATCAGACACACCAACCCCAGCAAACTAGACTAGTGATATAGTGCTCCAATGACAGACTTTCTGTAGAAGAAAACATATGCGACACTTTTTGTAGAACAAAAATTGATGTATAATCTCAACTAATAAACAATATGAAGAGAAGTACTACCTTCAGGAAGTTCTGGCTGATCAAATGGGGTACAAAGTGTCTCTGTTGCTCACGTTTCTCCCTTGGTTCGTGCTTTGACATCGATTTCAACTTCCTGTAACAGAAACTGGCCTTTTGGCCTTTTATCTACCAAAAATTAGGGGACATTGAGGACCAGAATGATTTATGTACCAAAATTAGGGGACATTGAGGATCAAAATGGACTTTTGGCCTACATTTCACCAAAAAGAACCTAAGTTTGTCAAACATATTCCATAATATTCAATTACTCACTACATAAAGCATCATGAATTTAAAATAATGCTAAGACCTACTACAAAGGCACAAATAATTCAAATATATATGTATATATATATATATATATTAATACACTCTCATATGCAAGGAAGGAAACATAGATTCTAGATTTTAGATAACAAGTATCAGTAGGAAATTAATCCAGTGAGATTGCGTGCAATTTCAACATTTTCAAGTCCAGACTTCAGATCTTCTCTTTGTCAATGGATACAGCCCTAATTCTGACCCGTCAAAAAATACAACTGCAGATTTTCACCTAAAGCAAGTGACTATTCAAAGCAACCACACTTTTTGAATATTTTGGTGGGATGGATGATAGCCCACCTGTGAGTGAGGCTGGGCGAAACTACAAACCTCTCAAAGGCAAAAAAAGGAACCTGCATTGACAAATTCAAATGAGTCATAAATAAAACCAATGATGAAATAACTTGAAATTTATAGCCATGTACTAAATGTCCCTTACAGGTCTTTTATGGACGAAGTCATCGTCTTTTTTGGAAGTTGGTTGTGTTGAAGGTATCATTTGGTCTTCACCACCTTCTTCCTTTGGATGCCTTGAGATTCAGAATCTTGTCACTACCGAATACCATTTCATATAAAATTCATTGTGGGTAGTGAATCATCAAGTTCTTCGCTCACAAGTGTCATCTTATGCCTCGCCTCCCAAATGGCAATGAGTTCTCTCAATGCTCTACTATAATCATAAGATGCTTTCCTCACTTTATCAACTTTTTCAAATGGCATGCGGAGAAGAATGGGGAGCAATTGTCTCAAGCTGAACTGCTTCATTACCCGTTCGGAGTTGTGACGTTCGACAATCCAATAGAAGATTAGAGTTGTACTGGATGTGAATAAATGTCTCTCTTCTTTAGGAACTACCTTAGCTAGTTTATCAATGACATCTTCATATGGCATCCATATAAACTACACCGTAGTTTTAATTTCATTACATATTTATTGATAACAAATCAGATATCGACCATAAATATTCATATTAAAAGAAAATCAGATTACACTCACTTCTTCTACTTTCATATTGTCAATTTGCTCTCGACGATCCTTGGTGTTCATTGGAGGCCTATGCTTTTTGATGCTTTTCTCCCATGGCTTATACAACGGAAAATCAAAATCCAATTTTACATCAATATAGGCATCGCTAGGCCACAAAGATTCCATTCTGGAATATGCCCAAATCTGCCAAGGAAACATTATATGAATGTCAAGTCAATAGAAAACTGTTCATATTCAATGTAACCAAGTAAACATATATGGGTGTTACCTGCAACAATTGCAATGGGCCAGTCAAGGTATCCGATGGATCCGTTGCTTTCTGTTTTTTTTTTTTACTTTTTTCCCCTCTCCATCTTTCCTTTCTTCATCAAACTTCGAAAGCATTGATGCCTTACCTAGCATCCTATACAGGTTCACCAGGCAAGCTGGGCCCCATGCATACCTCTTAAGTTCTCTAAATAAACCAAGCAACCAAGCCGGTGCGAAAGCACCGCATGAGTTGCCAACTATTTGGCCTCCCATCAGGCAGAATAAATAGGCTCTTGTGTTGTATTTCTCTTCAACTTCATGTAATTTTTTCTTCTTTTTGTTTCCTTTGAAGTTCTCTTTCAGCCATGAAAAGTTGATTCGTGTGCCGATGCTATCTCGTTTTGGCACCGGCTCCATGCCTAGAAGATCCATGCATATCTCCGCTGTCTGCTTGGTACTATGCTGTGTTTTTCCTGTCACTGCCAGTCCATCTATGAGGAGGCCGTATATGTATGCCACATCCTCTAAGGTCATGGTGGCCTCCCCACATGGAAGATGGAAAGTATTCGTTTCTGGCCTCCATCTTTCTACCAATGCTCTTATCAACGCATGATCAATTGTCATTTGCTCAATGCTTGACAAGTGCTCCAAGCCACACATGCGTACATAATTTTCTTGTCGGCGTGTTAGATGCCAACTTTTTTTGTCATGCGTGGTTCTAATTATTCTTAACTTCGGTGGTTCCTATAGATGTTAGTTACAAGATAAATTTACTATTACAAACTCATGTACGTATGAAGTGGTTCAAGAGATAAAAATAGATATAATGTTATATTTAAATATAAAAGTAAATGATTGGATGTACCTCTCCTCGCCAAATTGCTTTGGAAACATGAACATCTTGATGGAATAATAAACTCTCCTCACTAAAAACAATATTACTGTCCATCAATTCTTTTAGAGTGAGCCCTTTCAACTTTTAGAGCCCTATATCAATTTGGTATCAAAGTGTGCCTTTCAACTTTATAGGGTGAACATCAATTCTCCTACTATGAACAACACAAAAACATATGACCTTCAATGCTAAGTGTTAACAAACTAATGGGTGTTGTAATTGAAGTAAAACTTGCAACAAATATAACAAACAAAATTGCATCAAGTGATTAAACATGTTTGAGGGCTCAATTAGCTCATGAATTTAACTAATCTAAAACAATGAGTTTTTCATTAAAACGATCTTGTTACGTATTGTTTTATACTTTTCATAGTAAGGGCTCCTTAAGGAGAACACCTTGGAGGCAAGTCTTGTCGCCGACCATAATGATAGCAACTGGAAAGCGCATCACAACACTATTTCTAATTGAAGTCCTGGCTAAAGGTTGTCAAAGAATATTGATGAGAATGTGCTTAAATTATTGGAGGAGTAAGGACTTAGGAATTTTCTTCATTTTCTTCTAGCACTGTTTTGTTGGATGTGATTTTGATATGTTTTTGGCAAATGGAAGAAAGTATATTGTTTTCTTGTCTTGTTTTTATGGGAAATGATTGAACTAATACAGATGATTTGTATGCCATGAGGGCTGCAAAGCAGCATGCAAGTAAAAAAAAAAAAAATAGAGGATTTTTTCTAATCAAGGATCAGGATCACTGGAGACGAGGCACTATTTGATCATAACCTCCCCAATAATCATACATATATTCAAAAAGCAACAATCATAAGGGGGTAAAAATTGGATGGCTTGCGACAGCTGATTGCCTTTTTTTTTTTTTTTTTCCACCATTGCATCCATAAATCAGCTTATTATGGTTTTTACCTAGATAGAAATAGGCTGAAGTGCATTTTTTTTTGCTTAAAATTGAGAATGCAGGGACTATTTGGTTGTGTATTTCATTGAAGAATATAATTTTTCATGCTAGTGAGGAAGTCAGTCTTTATTGTACTGAAATGGTTTCATAGTATTTGTGATACAAAATTTGCTTGTATTGCACTGAAATGATTTCATAGTAACTTTGATACAAATTGCCTATAGCGTGTGGTTCTGGCAATACAATAAACCTCCTTGTCTGATTGGTTACCTCATGGCATGTATGGAAATCAAGGAACTCCTATATTTTTCACTCTTTCCACTCTAATCAAGTATCTCTTTATACCATAACTTTATCCCTCACGCACCTATGGCACATTTCAACTACACTAGTTGGATTTGTACTCCACACATAGGTTACTACGATTTGGATCCCACTACCCCAAGGTTTCTTGAAATTGAGGTTTGATGGATCAGTAAATAGTGCTCCAAAACTATGCTGTTTTCAGGGTATGATAAGAGATCATAGAGGTAACATGATAAGCCATCTATGTAGGGAACTTAGATACTAATATTCCACTCGAGGTAGAATTATCTGGGTTGCTTAAAGACATTGAATTACTCCTCAGTCAACAGCTTGGACAAGTGATTCTTGAAGGAGATGCATTATTAATCCACAGGGGCCTCCAAGCAAAAGAACTTTTTTCATGGTACTTGATGCCAACCTAGAAGAAAATCCTTTCATCACTGAAACAATTCCACCATTGGTCCTTTGGGTACTGCTACAAATTTGTAAATAGGATTGCTGATGAGCTTTCAAAGTTGGGGCCCCCTGTTGACACAATTTTTAGACTAACATTACCAGCTGATATTAGTGTTATCTATGTGCAGGAGAAGCTGACAGGCAAACAGGAGCTGACTAACCAAACAAATCTGTAACTTATGCAAGAATTGGACTACAATAGAGTTCTTGAAACACCTACAGATAGGAATTAGTGTACTAGAAACTAGCTTATGTTTTATGTTTGTAACTTAGTTTACTAGAAACTAGATTTTGTATTCTGTTTGTAACTCTTAACAGTTGATCTGTTCTCACTACTAAGCTTGAATCTGACTAGACTGTTCCTTTAATATATCACATATTAGAGAACAAAAAATCAGCCTGGAAGAACCAGTATTTTTACTAGGATGTCATAAACTCAAATGGATTTTGGCATTTCAATTAGAACTCATATTAAAGAAAATCATTTCAAATCATTTCAGGGTATTTCACTAAATATACCTAAAAGCTCTACTTTGTAGTATCTCTATACTCATGTTGATTGAAATGTTCTAACCAACTTATAGTCCGAATAAATCGTCTTAACTTTGCAGCTAATGGACATGGGTTAGGTGGCTTGATTATCTGATAACTAGCAACTACTGAGCTATTCTTCCTCTGAGAATCGGTATGTTATTTGGAAATATTTGAGTGCAAATATGAATTCCGCATGTGCATATAGGATGAATGCCAACAATTAAGTTGTAAAAGAGTAGCATTTTGATACGCCTCTTGCATTACCTCCATAACTTTTAATCAAAACTCTAATTAAACGTTTAGCAAACACTACGAATATGTAATTAAGTTGTTTAACTCTTAAGTAAGTCTCCAAATTAAAGTAATTTTCAAAGCATACTTGGGGTGCTTGCATGTCTTTTGGTTGTGGCCCTTTGAGAAAAGAAGAAGATGGAAAGGTGTTCACCTCCTTCAAATGGAGTTCTAAAATTCAATGCCGATGAGGCATCAAAGGGTAGGCTAGGAGCTACAGGTATTGGTAAAGTTCTCATAAACTACAGGGGGGATGTGATGTTCATGTTCACCGAACATGTGGGCATCATAGACTAATGAAACATAAATTTTGGAATAATGAAACACAAATTTTGGCCTAATGAAGCACAAATTTTGGCTATCTTGGAGGCTACAAGGTTCTTTGCATCGTTTTTCATGACACCTTGATTGTGGAGAGTGATTCAACCAATGCTATTTTGTGGGTGAGTTCGCCAGAGGACAGGCCTTGGAAGATTTAGATTTATTTGAACGAGAGCCATATCAAGTAGAAGTTTTCTGCCTGGATCTTGGTTTTGCATGCAACATGAATATTTTAAGCACAATCATAACACCAAAAAACAAAAAATCAATCCAATCAACGAACTAGAAAAACAAAAGTTCACTGTAAGCATAAATGCCTTGTATATAGAAGATTAGAGAAAAAACAACCTTAGAGAAGAAAGGGCACTCTAGTTTTACAAGAGAAGGAAAGAGTTTAATGTGTGAAAATTTATTACCTTGAAAACCAGGTCCTGTGATTAGAGTCTTCCTCTAAGGCTTGGGTTTTGATGCAGAGGAAAAGAGAAGGAGAGAGAGAGTGACGTGGAGTAGTGCAACCTTTGAAGGGGTAGTCTTCTGTGACCGGAGATAGGTGTGAGATGAAGACCGGACAGCGACAAGCAGGTCTTCTCCTTCTTCCATTTCTTCTTTTTTTCGTTATGTTTTTGTTTGGAAGTAGGGTTTCGTTGGCATCAACTAAGAAAGGGCAAGATGGGAAAAAAATAAGATCAATTTGGGCGGGAGGTCCTTGCCTGATATTATCATATTTTAGGGGTCCCAACAGTGTTTACCATGTTTAAGGGATTTTCTTTAGTAAATGTCCCTATATTATATTATTCATAATTACTCTTCAACTTTTCCATTTTCTTTGACCCATTATTCTACGTAATCGATCCATCCTTTTAATATCATGTATTAGATAATTCAATTAGATTACCTTACTTATTTTTTCTTTAAAACTTTGATTTTTGAAGTTCAATTTTAATTGTGTTTGTCTTGTGAATTATATGTTAATATTCATTTATAATTTATTTAAATATTTATAAATGCTATTAATTAAAATCTTAAGTATCTGTTATCATGTGCAGGCCTATTGCACTAGTTTTATTGTAATAAGAGTCGGTCACATCATAATATTAACTATTTAAAAAAAATATAACAAATATAATTTTATGCATTATTTATTACCATGTATTTTATCAAATGATCAACCTTATTGTGTATTGGATTAAAATTTGGAGATACATTATATATTGAGAGGCATTTATTTTGAACCATTTTGACTTTTAATAGGTAGGCTCCAATGTAGTTTTTCACTCCATCAATTTAGGATCTCTCGAGAACAGCTTCTTGCAGGAGTGGTTAGGAGTGGCCGTTCTCACCTAGCTGCTCAGGTTCGAATCCTGGGCATGCCATCTCTTCCCACGTGTGCGGTTCCCTTCCCACTTGTGTGGGCTTTTTTTTCCGCGCATGTGTGGGCTCATTTCCCACTTGAGTGGATTGTTTTCCCTTGTGTGTGGGCTCTCAATAGGGTCCTAGGCCCTTTACTGGCTTACCGATTTTTTTTTCAGGATCTCTCAAAGTCAAAGCTTCAGATGATCTGGATTCATAGGGGGATGAATACACAATCCTTTGCATGGCCCACCTTCTTAAATCCAAGCTCGTTCAAGATAACGACTTATCTGTGCTATCATTCCAAGAAATTTAGTCAAAAGTTGCTGACAAATGATGGATGCAAGTAGAAAATTTCCATTGCTAAATATCTCACACCACAGGGATTATAAATTGGAATCTATCAAAACTCAAGACTTGTTTGTTTGCATACAATTGAAAAAGAGAATTTTCCTATAATTTATGGTAAATGAATTGCAACAAAGGATTATTTAAGTGAGAAGTTTTTCATGCTATTGGACCCGACTGGTTCAATGGGAAAAAAATTGACTCGGATATAAAGTCAATGTGGAGACTCGGGAGTATTAAGTTTTTTAAAATTAATTCTTGAAACATATAAAAATGAATCCATTACTAATAAAAAATAGGGTTTTTTACGAAAAAAATTAATTTTAAATCTTAATTCAACTGTTTTATGAAGAAAAATTATAGAATGACAAAAGAGTTGTTTGTACATTTTTGTTGACAAAACTACCCTGGTTGATGATATCATCAACCTAGTTGACGATATCGTCAACTTCCATTGCAAAAAACTTCCATTGCAAAAAACTATGTGTTACTTCATTTTTCTCTATTTAGTGATGGAAAGTTTGTGAAAACTATGGCATTTTGCATCCTGGTTGTTTTATTTAGGTGGTCTTGGTAATCTTCCTCAGCTGTGTGGGTCTTCCACTCATTTCTCGTCCCTTATTAAAGTGTATTCTCATGACTTTTGAGGTGTGAATTTGGAATACAAGGTGTTCGATGAAATGCCGAAATGAGGATTTTTCTCTTGATTTAGTTAGCGGCTTTAAGTGAGGTTGGAGGAGATGGATTTCGGTATGATTTGTGAGCGCAAGACTCTCTTGAGAATACCCAAAATTATTTTCTACCCTTAAATTTCTATATATTGACAATCTTTGGTAGTGGATGCAATTGATCCAATAGATCCTACTTAATGCCATCAATCAAAGAACATCTAGTTTTTCAATGTAAACAAATAGATAGGCAGGACTTATGATAAATTCTTCCGAGTATAGTTCAACCAAGTTCTTTTTTCACTTCCTGCATAGCCATTCAACTGGAAACATAACCTGTGTTAACTGTGCCTAGGACTGCACCTTGGCTAGGCTTGTCTTGACATTGACCTACCCCAACTGGCCAATATTTCACGTGATTTAGTTACCCAGATGCATATTGAATATCTAAGGCTTGAGCCTGCGCTCAAACATGAACAGTACATATACAATTGTGCATTTCATGGGGCCTGAGATGTGGACTCAAGCTTGACCTAGCTCAAGTTATACCCCTACGCTGTCCATTAACTTTATACCCTTAATAGTATGGCCTACCTTTGTCGTGTAAGGAAGTTAGATGGAAATTACCCAGGCCTCTCTTGAAAAATACAAAAGATATGAAAAAAGGTCATTGAAAGGCTTGTGCTCACAAAGCATTCCCAAATCCATCCCCTCCGACCTCACTTAAAGCCGCCAACTAGATTGAGAGAAAAATCCTCATTTCGGCATTTCATCAAACACCTTGTACTCCAAATTCACACCCTCAAAAGTAATAAGAATACACTTTAATAAGGGTCGAGAAATGAGTGAAAATCAAGCATGGGACCCACAAACCTGAGGAAGATTGCCAAGACCACCTAAATAAAAGAACCAGGACACAAAATGCCATAGGTTTCACAAACTTTCCATCATTAGATAGAGAAAGATGAAGCAACACATTGATTTTTGCAATGGAAGTTGACGATATCGTCAACTGGGGTAGTTTTGTCAAAAAAAAATGTACGAACAAATCTTTTGTAATTTTATGATTTTTCTTCATAAAATCGTTGAATTAATATTTAAAATTAATTTTTTTGTAAAAATAGAATACATATATTTTCATGTGTTCATGTTACTCAATTCAAATTATTAAACTTATATATGCAAGAAGATTACTACAATATGAAAAATAATAGAAAAATATTGTATATTACATAATTTTTTAGTTCAAACATCGAATGTAAAATATCAAATATAAGTTTCAAATTCATCATTTTAAAACTACTGATTCCAAATCTCAAGCATAATTGCTTAAAAAAAAAGCTTTAATTATTTAAAATTAGATCTGCCTATTAAATGGTTTGGAATGCAAACAACTTGTTAAAATGATAGACTCGGCCAAGTATCCCTAGTTTTTTACTTGGGCCTTCGTCAAAAGGAGATAACTCAAGAGAATCAAGAGTCAACACAGAGAGTAATCCAACCCTGATTAAAATGAATAATCAAATGGATTAGATTGAAATTCTAATAGATTAGTCTACTAGTGCTGTTGTTTTATAGTCCCAAGAAGCCCTTTATGATGTCTAAGATTGGATGCCATTGTTAAGCAGTCAGCTTGCTTTTTGAATTCGCATAGGCTCACATCTCATATAAAATCTCACTAGGAATTTAATTAAGTCACGAGATTATCTCTATGGAAATCTCATCCTCCTTTCTACTCAAAGCTTCATGTATTGTTCATGTTAGGAGTCTTATTCTCATGAGCCCATTTAATTGTATGTGTGTGGGGGCAACCCGTAGCACCAAGATTATGCTAAGCTTCCGTAATAGTATCTGCTGGCTTTGTCTTGGTCTCGGTCATATGCAGCTTAGCAATATTGTCAGCTTGGCAAAAGTGCCAGCTTGGCAAAAGTGCCAGCTCGGTACCGGTTATACTCAAGCTCGGCAGCAGTGCTAGCTATATACTCAGCTCGGCAACAGTGCTAGGACGCACCCATCTCATGGCTACTTCTGATCTCGGTACAAGTACTGAGTGTCAGTCAAGTATAACCATACTTCTATGAAAAGTACGGACACGTCGTAGGACGTGCTGTCAAATGGGATGGCCGCCTGATAGAGGTAAGGAATTGTCCTTATCTGACGGTCACATCAACAATCCCAAATGGAGTGGGAAGCTAGGGTAAGGTCCAATGGTACTCTCCCTCCAACTACCACTAGGAAGCCAAGGCAAGGTCTAATGGGACTTTACCTCCAACTACCTCCACTCAGGAAAAAGCCAATGGGACTTCCGCCTATATATATATACAAAGGATTAGTCTCAGAAAGGTAAGCAACGCATAGGCGATGCATATATGCATACACACTCTTCCCTCATCACTCATCCTTTGTCTAGTTGCGGAACCAACTTAGGCATCGGAGTGCCTTCGGCTGATAGCAGCCAGGGCCTCTAACCTTTGTTTCTCTCCTTCCCTTTTAGGTCTTAGGCATTCGGTCTTTAGCAAAGAATTCTATATTCATCTAATCAAGTTTGTATCGATTCTGGCACTTACAGTTTGACGCCGTTTGTGAGAAAGATTGAACAAAACTTACAAACACTATGCCTCTGAAGACTAGAAACGACGAAGGATCGTCGAAGGGACCGCCTCTGCCACCAGTATTGCCGAAGAAATTGCCACTGGTCCCTCGCCAGAGGAGACCCGAAGCAAGATCTAGTGCGACAAGGGCGGAAGGGCCCGTGACTCAGTCGGGCTCATCTTCAAAGGAGGTGACAACACCTTCCCGGCAAAATGTCCATCAGCCATAGCATTCCCAGCAGAGCGTTCCTGTAGAGGAACGCACCAGGTGAGATGATATACCAATGCTGACTAAGTCACAATCCCATCATCGGACCGATGCCGACGGTGATGACGACCCACTCCTCGTGGATATCAGGGCCCAAAACCTTGTTATCCAAGAGCAGAGAGAGCTGATTTGTCAACTCCAGCAGTAGCTCCGGGAGAAGAATAAGGCTCCAATCCTACCTCCCAGACGTGGCTGAGCTCCTTCGGCTGAACAAGATTTGAGATAAGTCCTTAACAATAAGAGGCGCAACCGAGCTTACTACGAGGGCTCGAGCAGCAACCATTTGAATGAAGACTCGAAGAGGCCGCGCCAGAGGCCAGAGGATAATGATAACCTGAGAGAATGGATTGATCGACAAGTTAAGCAGACAGTCCAACATAATATGGAAATTGTCAGCTTCACCCTAGATCTGCTCAACGCCTAAGACACGGAGGATCTCGGCACATCTCCCTTCTCTTAGGAAATAAGGAACTTTTCTTTTCCAGAAAAGTTTATTGTCCAGAGGTTCGTCCTTTATGATAGGACCTCAGATCCTGCAGCGCATCTCTGACACTTCACTCAGAGAATGTCGGTGTGGGGCGACATAGGTCACCTGAACTGCAGAGTTTTCTCTTCCAGTTTAGGAGATCTCCCCCTAAGGTGGTTCTGCGCACTTTCAGAAGGCTCAATCTCGAGTTAGCGGCAGCTCCGGAATTCCTTCGTGGAGAAATTTTAGGCTCATCGGGTCATCCCTAAGACAGACGAATACCTCATGGTGATCAAAATGCGACGGACAGAAAACATCACCCAGTTTACCAAAAGATTCTAGACGATCTACAGCCAAATTGAAGACGCCATTGACAAGGTGTCCATCAAGTCCTTCAAACAGGCTATACTACTAGGCAACGAGCTTCGAAAGGATTTGGTGTGATTCCTCGTGGTCATGGTGAAAGCACTAATGGCTAGGGTGAATCAATTTATTGAACAAGAAGAAGATGAGGCCCGAGCTCGGGAAAGCTTTGGCCTCTTGCAAGAAGAAAGACCCTCCAAGAAAGACAAGAAATCGTCTCGGAGGGAAGAGGTGGACCGAAACAAGGGAAGAGGTGGACCGAAACAAGGCTTCATCAAGCTTAGCGCTGGCCTCGGCTCCGACCTCAGGAGGCGGCAAGAAGTCCAAGCCAACAGCTGCCTCCTATAAAGCTATGAATGCGAACTTTAGGGAGCCGATCTATAAGCTCCTTGGCAAGATCAAATCACAACCCATCTTCAAATGGCCGCAGCCGATGAAGGGTGACCCTTCCACCTGAGATCAGTGCAAGTTATGTGCCTACCACAAGCAGAATGGGAACAGAACTGAGGACTGGAAGACCTTCAAGTCCCACCTCAAAAAGCTCGTCAACGACGGGAACTTGAGAGATTACATCGAAGAGGTGGGCAGAGACAACAACCGAGTTCAGCGCCGGAATGATGATGATCATGACAGCGATGAGCCGAAGGGCATCATTAACGTCATTCACCTCGCTCCTGCTCCGAATGGGAGCAATCAGGCTTGTGCCGAGGCTAGGAGATCTTCGTAACAAAAGCAGGTGATGACAGCTGAACTGGAACCCGCTGCCAAGGAAGCTCGGATAGAGAGGCCCAAGATTTGGTTCTCAGATAAGGACCTAGATAGAGTCCAGCTCCCCCACAATGATCCTCTGGTTTTGACCTTGAAGTTAAAGAATTTTACATAGAGTTCTTGTGGGCCCTGGGAGTTCGTCAGACATCTTTTACTTCGACTGCTTCAAGAAGATGGGTCTCAACGAGGAAGATCTGCAGCCAGCACGCACTCCCTTGGTGGGTTTCAGCTCAAAGCTCGTGTACCCCAAGGGAAGAATCTCCTTAAAAGTCCAAGTTGGAGGCGCCTCTATGTTAGCCGACTTCCTAGTAGTGGATGCACCATCCCCATAGAATCCAATAATGGGGAGAACTTGGCTGCAGATTATGGAGGCTGTACCCTCTGCTCGTTACCAAAAACTCAAGTTCCCGTTAGAAAACGAGAACGATAGAGTTAAGGTGATCACGGTTAGAGGCTACCAGCACATGCCTAAACAATGCTTAATGGCCGTGGTGCCTGGCGAGGTAGAAACAACCAGCTACATATGGCTGAACTGGATAGGGAGGCCGAACACGAAGATGTCGGACGAGCTCCAGAACAAAAGAGCGTTGAAGATCTGACTGAGATCAGGATCGAACCCAACGATCATGAAAGATATTTTCTACTTGGGAGTCAGCTTGTTGAAGCTGAAAAGTCCGAGCTCCTAAACTTCTTGTTACATAACAAGGAGGTTTTTGCATGGACTCTTTACGAAATGCCTGGCATCAGTCTCGAAATCATGTGCCACAAGTTGGACGTGGACCCCAAGCACAAGCCTGTGGTTCTGAAAGCTCGCAGAACGGGAATCCCACAAACCGAGGCCGTGATCGAGGAGGTTCAGAAGCTGCTAGAAGCCAAGGCAATCAGAGAAGTCCACTACCCGAACTGACTGGCTAACACTTTGGAGGTCAAGAAGAAGAGTGGGAAATGGAGGGTCTGCGTGGATTTCACCGACCTCAACAAAGCATGCTCCAAGGATAGCTCCCCACTCCCAAAGATTGACCAGATGATCGATGCCACTGCCGTACATGATAGGATGAGTTTCCTCGATGCTTACCGAGGTTAACATCAAATTCCGATGTACGGGCCTGATGAAGAAAAGACTGCATTCATAATACCTAGAGGCATCTACTGTTACAGAGTGATGCCATTTGGGTCAAAAATGCGGGGGCGACTTACCAGAGGCTGGTAACCAAGATGTTCCAGGCCCAATTTGGTAAGACGATGGAGGTCTACATTGACGACATGGTTGTTAAGTTTAAAAGGTCACAGGACCACTTGGCAGGCCTAATCAGACGTTTGACATCCTCATAAAATTTCAACTGAAACTGAATGAATGCAAGTGTGCGTTCGGTGTCGGATCCGGCAAATTTCTGGGAAGCCTGGTCACCAGAAGAGGAATTGAAGCAAATCCAGACCAGATATTAGTGATTCAAGCAGTATAGAGTTCAACTATGGCGAAGCAGGTTCAGAGGCTCACCGGAATGGCTGCCGTGCTCATTCGCTTCATTAGCTGAGCTTCTGACAAATGCCGACCCTTCTTTCAACTTTTAAAGAAAAGTTCAAAATTTTAGTGGACTTCGGAGTGCGACCGAGCTCTGCAGGAGCATAAACACTATTTCTCTTCACCACCCTTACTGTCAACACCGAAGCAAGGAGAAGTGCTCTACCTGTATCTAGCGGTCTCTGATCATGTAGTGAGCTCGGTACTCATCAGGAAGAGAACATGCAACAAAGTCCCATTTACTACACAAGCAAGATCCTCCTCGATGCTGAGACCAGGTATTTGCAACTGGAGAAGTTTGCATTAGCACTTGTCAGTACTTCTCGAATACTCTCTCACTACTTCAAAACATATACTATAGTAGTTGTTACAGAACATCCGCTTAAGTCCCTTTTCAGAAAGGCAGATTTCTCTGGGAGAATCTCAAGATAGGCTGTCGAGCTGGGGCAGTATGATATCCAATATCAACCCAGAACGGCAATCAAGGCCCAAGTTTTGGCAGACTTCATCGTGGAGTTCGTTTCTCCTAGTTCAGCACCGAGACAGCTCGATACCGAATTGGGGGGCAATAAGGATGAGGAAAAGGTCACCGAGACAGAGTAAGAACGATCTTGGAAGCAGTTCCTTGATTCGGCTTGGAAAGTCTTCGTCGATGGATCCTCAACGTCCAAAAGGGCTGGTGCTGGCATAGTCCTCCAATCTCCGAAGGGCCTTGTGGTTGAACAAGCCTTAATGCTTGGCTTCAAGGCATCTAATAATGAAGCCAAGTATGAAGCACTCATTCCAGGGCTCAACAGTGCTAAAATCTTAGAGGCACGACAGCTGGTGGTCTTTAGTGATTCCCAGCTGGTGACGAGCCGGCTGAATGGAGACTACCACGCTCACGACGAAAGGATGATAGCCTACCTAGCTCATGCAAAGTAGCTCCTTTCTCAGTTCGAAAGAGTTGAAGTCAAACAGATCGGCAGAGACTCCAATTCTCATGTCGATGCTCTCCTCAACCTGGCATCTGCTGTTGAGGCTGGGAATAAGAGAACCATCAAGGTGGAAACGCTTAGAGCTTCAGCCACCTCGACAGGTTTTGTGTGTTTATCTCAGCCCGAGCTGGATGGACCCAATCACCGCCTATCTAAGGGATGACTGACTTCCTGAAGACAAGAATGAGGCTCACAAAATCAGGCTAAAAGTAGCCCGGTTTTAGTTGTCTCCGGATGACAAGTTTTATAGGAAGTCCTACATTGGCCCCTACCTCCAATGCGTTCACCCGAGCAAAGTTGAAGACTTCCTTTATGAAATTCATGAGGGAATTTGCGGAAGCCACATTGGAGGTCGGTCACTAGCATACCGAGCTATCAGTCAAGGCTATTAGTGGCCTTACATGCAGAAGGAAGTTCAACTGTATGCCAAGAAATGCGAAAAGTGACACAAGTTCTCACACTCCCTCCACCAGTTAGCAAGGGATCTGAGCCCGCTCTCCAGTCTATGGCCTTTTTCTAGTGGGACTTGGACATCATGGGACCACTCCACCAAACTCTAGGGAATAAGAGATGGCTAATAGTAGCCACCGATTATTTCACTAAGTGGATCGAGGCCGAACCGTTGTCCTCCATCACCGACTAGGACACGAGGAACTTTGCGTGAAAGAATATCATCACAAGATTTGGAATCCCATGAACTTTGGTCTCGGACAACGGGACGCAGTTTGATTCGAACTTCTTTAGAAACTTCTGCCAGGAGCTCAGCATCAAAAAGGTCTACTCCACTCCGGCATGCCCACAAAGCAACAGCCAAGTTGAAATCTCGAACAAGGTGGTGCTCGATGGGCTCAAGAAGAGGCTCGACCGAGCTAAGGGGAGACGAGCGGAAGAACTTCTGAGTATCCTGTGGGCAAATAGGACCACTCCAAGACACCCCACTTTAGCAACACCCTTCTCTTTGGCCTACGGAATGGAAGCCGTGATCCTACTTGAGGTTAGTCTCCCAACCTTGAGGTCCGAGCTCTGCGATCAAGGCCAAAACGACGTGAATCTGGCCCGAGAGCTAGAGCTAGCCAGGGAGCGAAGAGACGCAGCAGCTATCCATCTAGTTGCCTACCAACAACAATTAGCTAGAGGCTACAATCAAAAGGTTAAAGAGAGAAAATTCTTGGTTGGAGAATTGGTCTTGAAGAAGACACTTCCCGGGGACAAGAACCCGAACGAAGGCAAGCTGGCACCGAACTAGCACAGGCCATTCAAGGTGATCTCGGCTGCCGGACGATCAGCATGCAGAATTGAGGACATGGAGGGTAAAGAGTTACCATGGCCATGGAATGCGACGCACCTCAAAAAGTATTATTTCTGAATTGTATTCAATTTTTGAAATCAATAAAAGCTATTCTTCTGGAAGGATTGTTGTCTCTTGTCTTCAATTCTAGCCAAGTTGTTGAACTCGGCAATCGCTACCTAACTGCTACGGAGCATTAGGGAAATGAAGTAAATTTTTGCCAAGTTACTAAACTCAACAATTACCTACCTAACTGCTACGGAGCATTAGGGAAATGAAGAAAAAGCCCTATACAGTTAAGGTGCACCAAGTTAGAGAGCTCGGTGTCTACCTCAGCGTTCGGAAACATGTTTGGTTGCAGAAACCAAATATTCTATCATCGAGATGAATATCTTGTATCCTTTAAGTTAAAGAACTGAATCCGGTTTGCTCTCGTCGAGCTCGATTGTAAACCGAGCTATGCTACAGACAAATTTTGTATTTGGATACAAGTGTCTTGAGTTGCAGAACTCAAGAATACACGAGGTTTCGGTTATTGAACCGAACTCATTCACTTAAGCAAAATTGACATCATGAACATGTAAAGAGCTCGGTTAGAGAACCAAGAACAAGCATTCAAAAAATGTTTGAGGTAAGCATTAAAAAAGTGTAATTTTATTGATGTAAAGACGAATGTACAAAATTTGAGCATTAAATCAGGAGAATACATATATAAATCTAAGTAGCGGCTCCGATGTTGGCACCAGTCTTGGTCTGCGCAGCGTCGGCTTTGGAGGACGGACCGGGGGCAGAGGACGATCCAGCATTCGGGCTTGGAAAGTTGGGAGGATTTTTGTACGCAGGGTGGTCTTTCGAGACTCCTGCCTCCTTCAGGGCCGCCATCCACCCAAGCTCCCAAACCTTCTGGCTTATTTTGAGGACCGGAGCCTCATATGACGTCGTCACCTCCTGCGCCCCTTCCTTAAAAGCAGCATCAACCTCGGCCTGGAGTTTTTCCTCGAGCTCGGCCTTCTGCTTCTCCGGAGTGGACTCGTGCTTGGCTCGCTGCTTCTCTGGAGTTACTTCAAGTTGAGTTGCTCGTCGCTCTTGAGCCTTTGTCTCAGCCTTTAGACTGCTAATCTCGGCCGTCGCCTTTTCAAGCTCGGTAGCGAGGCAAGCGTTCTTGTCCACCTCCTCCTGTAGCTTCTGATCCCTGGCATCCAAGGCTGCTTGGAGGCCTTTCTTCTCCGCCTCCAACCCAGTGACCTTGGTGTGGACATCCCGAAGCCTTTTGATGCTGACTTTACATTTTTGTACTATCTACAAAAGAAACAAGTGTCAGAAAGTAGCAAGCGAAATCAAACACTTACTTAGACTTTTGGAAAACTCACCGAGACAACCGACTGCATTGCCGAGACAGCTAGTGTCACATCATCCAGTCTCCTCAGCCTCTCCACCCTGAGGCAGGGCGCAGGCTCATCCCAGCGTGGCGACGACGTAGGCGTTGTTGGCCATGCTGTCTTCAACTGTCAATGGCCTTCCGGACTCGACTTGGAGGTCGGGTCTCCAAGGAGCCTGCCTGGTGGGCTGAGATGCAGCTGCCACACCTGATGACGGCAGGGCCAAGGAGTTGGATAAGGCCTCGACCCTAGGCCTTTTTTCCGGCAGACCCTCCTCCCTTCGAGTTTCTGCATCTCGCTGCCAAACCCCAGTACTTGGAGGAGAAGTAGGGACAGGGGTGGACGCATCAGCAGCAGCAGTAGACGTCGACCTAGGAGCAGTGGCATTAGTAGCAGCAGGAGCAACACTAGCAGACAGGGGGGCACGAGAAGCTCGATCTCCAAATACCCGAGCCTCGAGGCCCGCAACCACTACTCGGGGTTAGCGCCTTTGCATATCTTCTTCTTCTTTTTCTTCCTCCTAGCTAGAAGAATCGATGACTTGTCTTCCTGGCCACGAGGAAGTCTTAGCTTCCGCAGCAACTATCCTGGGCTTGGCGGTCTCCGGGTCGGACCAGGAGGTGGAGGCACCGGAATCGACTTGTTGTTCGATGTCGGTCGGGGCCCTTGCCGGCTCTGCCCTTTCTTCTTCAGAGGCATGACGCCCTCCTTAAGGTATCCTCCTTTTAATGAAAGAGTGGTACCTCGGCTCGTAGTTGAGGAGTGCCCAGGCGGCTCGACACTTGTGATCTTGGTAACTGTACGGCATCCGAAACCAAGCGTCGTTTCTTGACCAGCCGACCCATTTTGCTTCTTGTCTTCTCTGGCGGGCGTCTGCGTAACAAACAGAAAACGTCAGTTTGGTAGAAACAAAAGAGCAAAAATAGAAGAAAGCTAAGGGATTTGGTGTTTACTTGGAGGGGTCCCGAAGCTGCGCGAAACCTTGTTAGGTGTCTCCACTTAGGAAGCACCGAACTCCCAGTTGCTCGAGACGAACAAGCGGTTGTCCTCGGCATATTTGTTGGTGTCTTCTAACTCATTGATGAAGCACTGCCGGTTTGCCCTCACCCAAAGGTAGCAGGTATTGTCACCCCCTCCGGACATGCATAGGTCATAAACATCCTCGATGTCATGGACGCCGAGGTTAATGCATAGAATCCTTTTTAGCTCAGCAACACCCATTAAGATTTTGAAGCCATTGGGAATCAGCTGGTAGGGGCAGAGGTGCCATTTTTTCAAGCAAGTCCTCAGAAGATGGTGAAGGGGGAATCGGACCCCACCCTTGATCACAGTTACTAGAAGGAACAGCATCCGGCTGTTGGTAAAAGTAAGGCCATCAAAAGGATTTTCAGGGTCATCTAATCTAACCTGAACATCCTCAGGGATTTCATATTTGGCCCTGAACTCAGCTATGGCCCTAGGAGTTTCTAACTAGTGCATATAAATCCCCATTTCCTAAAGTTTAAAGAAAATGGAAGAAGGAAAAAGAAAAGAGGTAGGAAACCCTAGAAAAAAGAAACCCTAAAAGTAGAAACAAGGAGGACGAAGAAGGGAAAAACTTACGAAGCAGACTCTAGAGAACAACAGGTTTGGATTTGTGCAAGCTAGACTTCGATAGTTTTCTTCTCTCCAGCAGATCTTCTTTTCTCTAGCGAATGCAAAAGTAAACAATAGGGAAGCAGCACCCCCCATATATAATGAAAAAGGGGCGCCGTTTCGAAGTTCGAGGACGCAAGTGCAAGGCGTCACCTTGAGTACTCCACATGTCTCCTCGAAGTGATTGGATGGCCAATCAGACGGTGACACATGGTGCCACCGGTACATCTTCAGCGGCGATTCGGGCAGGTTATTAATTATCTCGGGTATACGAAATGACATCTTGATAAGGATCAAACATCAGCAACAAGCACTGAGATGAAAAAGAGCATGGACTCCGAACTCAAGAGACTCCTCCATCATAGTACTTAGCTTTCGACCTCAAAGAGTTGGAGAACTCTAAGAGGACAAAAGCTAGGGGTCAATTGTGTAAGGGCAATCCCGCAGCACCAAGATTACGCTAAGCTTCGGTAATAGTACCGGCTGGGTTTGTCTTAGTCTCGGCCATATGCAGCTTGGCAATATTGTTAGCTCGGCAACAGCGCCAGCTCGGTAACAGTACCAATTATACTCAGCTCAGTAGCAGTGCTAGCTATACATGCGTCTCGGCAACAGTGCCAGGATGCACCCATCTCATGGCTACTTCTGATCTAGGTACGAGTACTGAGTGTCAGTCAAGTATAACCATACTCCCATGAAAAGTACGGACACGTCGTAGGACGTGCTGTCAGATGGGATGGCCGCCTGATAAAGGTAAGGAGTTGCCCTTATCTGACGATCACATCAACAATCCCAAATGGAGTGGGATGCCAGGTAAGGTCCGATGGGACTCCCCCTCCAACTACCACCAGAAAGCTAGGGTAAGGTCCGGTGGGACTTTACCTCTAACTACCTCCACTCAGGAAAAAGTCAATGGGACTTCCGCCTATATATATACAAAGGGTTAGTCCCAGAAAGGTACGCAACGCATAGGCGATGCATATACGCATACACACTCTTCCCTCATCACTCATCCTTTGTCTAGTTGCAGAACTAACTTAGGCATTAGAGCGCCTTTGACTGATAGCAGCCAAGGCTTCTGACCTTTGTTTTGCTTCTTCCCTTTTAGGTCTCAGGCATTTGGTCTTTCCTAAAGAATTTTACATTCATCTAATCAAGTTTGTGTCGATTCTGGCACTTACAGTATGAAACATATTCCTAAGAACTAATGGAAAAAGGAGTTCTAACAAAAGACTATTAAAGAGGTGAGGGGTGAAAGATGTAAAAGGAAAATGTCAATGAGACAAGATTTTATTAAGGGTGTGTTTATTTCGTGTAATTGTCCTTGGAATCTTGAGACTTATATTTCTATATCCAATTTAAAATGAGAAACAAAGGTGAATACCTAAAAATTGCCATAAAAGACCTCCCCTTTAATGGAAAGTGAGTAAATTGAAGATGGAAAATAAATACATTGTCATCATCCTAGTAATTTAAATCCTAGGAAAGTCAAGGTCCCATATACATCATCACCTCATATGATATATCATTCACCTCTCACCTCTTTAATAATCCTTCAATGGGACTCATTTGACTTTGAACTCCTATGTATTCTAAGTAAACAAACATGCCCCTTAATATTGATTTATGATCAAGGCATGTATTCATTTTTTCTATGCCCTCTACTAAAACTTTTTATTATAACTTATAAGAACTTAATTCCATGAATACAGATGGACCCTAAGGGCACGTTTGTAAGACCACTTTTTATGTGGAAAAAGCAAGGAATGGAGAAAAGCTTTTCCACGCTACATTAAAATCCATGCTTGGTACAACTCCTTCTATGTGAGGAAAAGTAGAAAAATGAATTGACATTTTAGCAATTCTATGGAGAACCTTTTCCGATTGAAGAAAAATTGTTTTTTTACAGAATGCGGAAAAAAGTTTCTCCACATATCCAGTTTTTTATATCACTATACAAACATGCCCTAAGTGTTTATATAATAAAGCGTTTTACTTTATGAATATTAAAAAAAATGAAAAGAAAGGACTCAATGAAAACATAGCCAAATACGAATTTTCAGATGTGACTATCAAACTATCTCCTTCTAAAGGAAAATGAAGCAAGGGAGGTGTGAAACGAGCATGTAGCCACCCCCGCCCTACTAATTCAACTCCTCAAAAAATGAGGGTTGCATCTACATCTATATGATATATCCTCCACCCCTCCTCATATCCTTCAAATCTTACCTCTTTACCAGTACTTTGGTAGCTACTCAATATTTTATTTTTGAAAGTGATGTTTTAAAGAAATAATGGAATAAGAGGATAAGCATGTACGCGTGGGCTTGTTTCAGCCCTGGTAGTCCATACTGCAAACTTCTAGACCATCATATTGTTTTCCTTCTCCTCCACGTCTAAATTATATGCATGAATGAACGTGAATGGTCTTTACCAATCCAATTGAAGTGGTGTCACTCTCTGACAAAATTTCAAAGAGTGCCCTGGTAGTCTACAAACGTTCGACAATGACAGCCATACATCAAAAAGCTTTACCCATTTTACTGTCGGTTGTTGTGGGGAATTTTGCACATATAAATGGAAACAATTTTGTTTGACCATGAAATTTAATAAAAGAAGTTTTATATTTGTACTCGTTTGAAAGGATTTATAAATAAGCCCCTGTAATCCTATGTAAATTTATTTTTATCAATTTGGAGCCCATATCTGTAAACTAAAATCGATCATACAATCAACACTCATGATTGGTCATAATTGACCCAATCCATGAACAACCCATCATTGGAATGATGAAAGTTTTAAAATGCATGATGAGGTTTCATGTGCATGACACATTGCTTCATGCACATGATAGTCATGAAGAGAGACCTTGGAGACTTGGAGTAAAATAATGATATATATATATATATATTTTTTATATAATGACATGTCCATTTTTAGTTAATGGATGTAAGGACAAAGCTCTCATATTTATAAAAATTCAAAATGAACCTCATGGTAGGTTGCCCGTTCTCTTTTCTCTTTAATACTATTGATCTTTGGGACATGAAAGGTATTGAAATGAAAAAGTAAGGATATATCACTAAATACTCGAATGACATAGGACTCTTTATAAATTCTATAAACATTTGGAGTGTATGTAAAACACTCTTTAAAAAATTTAGCCCTTTGAAAAATAAATTTCAGTCTTAGGATTTCTCGACATTTCAGCTCTGCAAATACTAGGTTTGAGAGTTTTTGCAGGAGTTACCAGAATGGATAAACTATTTCTAAATTAACCAATCAACATGCAGCGGAAATAACCAATCAGAATATAAAACTAGCTATCTACCAATCACACACTACAAGAAGGCAGACACAATATTTTAGTGTGGAAACCCTATCCAGGGGGAAAAACGATGAACCAGAAATCAAGAGTTCATGAACAGTTACAAGATATCTCACAAGCTTCTTTACCTCAGTCTGTACCTCGACCTAAGGACTGTAGTTATTCTTATAAAGAATCCACTGATACGACATCCACCGTGCCCTATTCTCCTTACTTAATCTCCTCGCACCTTGTCAGTCAAGATGAACTATCTTCTACAAGAAAGCAGAAACAGCAACAACCATCTAGAGTAGCCCTTTAGAATAATCTCTCAATGGTTCTAGAGAATGATCTCTCTTTTAGATATCTCTGACTCAGATTTATGAGAGGTGTGGTGTTGCTTAGGGTTGAGAGCAATACCCTATATATAGCCCCAAATTCGTACCTTAGACTTAGTACACAAGTAGGACTCAAATTGGGAAACTAAGTCTTAAAAGGGAAACAATTCGTAATCAGAAAATGAGACTTTCTGTTTTTGTGCAGCCTGTCCAATCGATTGGACAGTGCATCCGATGGATCGGACAGTAAATAACTGAGGCGCATCTACTGTCCGATCGATCGGACAGAGGCTCCAATTGATTGGATCTGGGTTGATTCGCCCGATCTTCAATCTTCGTCGGTTCAGCTCTATCGGTGCCACAACCACAGTCCATTCTAAAATAAAATAGGAAATACAGCTCAATGGACCCAGAGTTTTGTCCAACCCATGAATTAGCCAACAAAATTACCAACAATCTCCCCCTTTGGCAATTCATGGACAAAACTCCCTAGAACAATACAAACGATCTACCCATAAGAAAAACCCAAAATACATTGAATTTTTGGACCAAAGAAAATTTCAAAGAATTTTCAAAAAATTTCAGCATCTGTAGATCTGTGCTTGTTTTCTCCCCCTAGCTTCTTTATTCTCCCCCATTTTATCCATAATTGACAAACAATTATCTTTCAAACAGCTTCTGTCAATCTAAATTCTGCAGCTCCTCCTTAATATTGATTCCCCCTCAGTAAGATCTTCGTATCGACACTGGGGTGGGGGCATGACCTTGCAGATCAGGGGTGATGAAGCTTTGGTACGCACACTTGCATATTCAGACATTTCAATAAAGTGTGTACCAATACAAAAGATAGGTCTTCTTTCTTGACCCAAACAGCTTTGGTATTCTTTTTCAGCTCAGTCTTCTATGTTTTCTATTGCATTCAATTTGGTGACTTTCGCAGCTTATTGCAATGGGGTCGAATGTGTCCTTTAATTCCACAGTGATGACAAGTGGGAATTCGATTAGGCCGTGACATATTCTTCTTCTTGGCAGCTGTGTTGACAACATGAACAGCATGATTAGTAACCACTGAATTTGAAACAAAATTGTTTGTACCTTTGGCTTTTGATGTAGATGCCTTGTTAGCATAGCCAATGCCATGCATGTCTGTCTTTACCTTTTGACTGCATAGGATATCATCAAGCTTTTTAGACCCAATATTCATCCTGTTGAGTGAGGCCTTGCTAGTATCCAACTCAGAAAAAACCATCTTTAGTCTTCCTTGCAAGTCGGTATTTTCAACTTTCAAGGCCTTCAAATCGTGATCAAGTAAATCACACTTTTATGCTTCAGCAGTTAAATTATCTGCTAACTTATTATTTTCAACCTCTAAGTGATTCACTTTAGTAAGAGCATCTGACAGTTCAGCTTTCAATGAAGTATTATGCTCTTCACATTCTTTCCAGCTTATAGTCACTTTTTCATTCATTTTTAGCATCTTCATAGACTTTGCAAATAATAACTGATATTCAGCTTTCCAATCATGCTCAGTATCTGACTCGCTACATCTTGATTAGTATCATCATCTGAAGAGACTGGTGGAGTAGCAGAAACTGATGTTGCTATGAATGCCATGAAATTTTCTTTACTAGCATCAGGTTTCTCAGACTCAGATTTTTTATCATCTTCCTCAGAAGTATCATCATCCCAAGTCAAATTGAAAGCATTTTCTTTGGCTTTTTGTTAAAATAGTCACTAGCAATGTGTCCATAACCATGACACTCAAAACATTGAATCCCCTTAGAAGATTTCTTCTTAATAGGATTTTTAGGGATTTACAAATCACTTTTCTTCCCCTTCATAAACAACAGAAATTGCTTCATAAATTGAACAGCAACTTGGGGATCCATCTCCTCAGAATCAAAATCAGAATCACTAACAATTTTCTTGAATGACTCTTTGGAGGCTTTCAAGGCAATACCTTTGGATTTTGATTTGTCATCAGTCCTTAGGTTTGCTTCAAAAGTCTGAAGTTTGCCAACCAATCTTCAACTTTGAGAACATTCAGATTTTTATTCTCCTTTATGGCTACAACCTTTGTATCAAACCATTCTGAAAGAGACCGTAGAATCTTTTTCACAATTCTATTTTCAGGAATTGGCTCTCCCAAAGTAAAGGTATCATTCACTATTGCATTTAGCTTCGAATTAAACTCATCAAAAGTTTCATCATCTTCCATCTTTATGGTTTCGAAAGCTGTATATAATTTCTGAAGTTTCGACTGTTTTACAGTGTCAGTCCCTTCATGCACGGTCTGTAGAATATCCCAAGCTTCTTTTACAGTGGAGCATGTAGAAATTCTACAAAACTCAGACATGCTAACTCCATTATAAATAGCATTCAAAGCCCTAGAGTTGCAAATGGCTGTCAATTCTTAATCCCTCGTCCACTGTTCTTCAGATTTAAGACTGGTTATCCCAGCAGTAGTGACATTGGGCAAGGAATAGCCTTTCTCAATAGATTTCCAAACTTTTAGATCTGTGGCTTTTAAAAAGGCGACCATTCTGACTTTCCAATAAGCATAATTATTACCATTTAACACAGGATGCTTATTGGTTGATGTGCCTTCATGGTAGTTATCCATCCCATCAACAAAAAAATCAACACAATAGAATAGTGCATCCTGCTTTGATACCAATTGAGAGTTTTTACAGGGGTTACCAGAATGGATAAACTAGTTCTAAATTAACCAATCAACATGCAGCAGAAATAACCAATCAGAATATAGAATTAGCTATCTACCAATCACACACCACAAGAAGGCAGACACAATATTTTAGTGTGGAAACCTATCCAGGGAGAAAAATGATGAACTAGAAATCAAGAGTTCATGAACAGTTACAAGATATACTCACAAGCTCCTTTACCTCAGTCTATACCTCAACCTAAGGACTGTAGTTATTCTTATAAAGAATCCACTGACACGACATCCACCGTGCCCCATTCTCATTACTTGATCTCCTCGCACCTTGTCAGTCAAGATGAACTATCTTCTACAAGAAAGCAGAAGCAGCAACAACCTTCTAGAGCAGCCCTTTAGAACAATCTCTCAATGGCTTTAGAGAATGATCTCTCTCTTAGATATCTCTGACTCTGATTAATGAGAGGTGTGGTGTTGCTTAGGGTTGAGAGCAATACCCTATATATAGCCTCAAATTCGTGCCTTAGACTTAGTGTACAAGTAGGACTCAAATTGGGAAACCAAGTCTCAAAAGGGAAACAATTTGTAATTAGAAAATGAGACTTTCTATTTCTGCGCCGCCTGTCCGATTGATCGGACAGTGCATTCGATCGATCAGACAGAGTAAATATCTGAGGCGTATCTACTGTCAGATTGATCGGACAGAGGCTCCGATCAATCGGACCTGGGTTGATTCGCCCGGTCTTCAATCTTCGTCGGTTCAGCTCTATCGGTGCCACAACCACAATCCATTATAAAATAAAATAGAAAATACAACTTAATGGACTCAGAGGTTTGTCCAACCCATGAATTAGCCAACAAAAATACTAACGATGTTGTATTTGAGAATATGCAAAATCTGTTGGGAACATATTTTCAAAATTTGAAATTCTCCTCAACCAAAGATTCTTTGGTTTTGTGCACACAAACAACGATGTTTGTGACATGTGAGGCTACATTCATGCAGCTGAAAATCGGTTAGAATTCGACATGTAAAAAATATCAAAAGCTTTTCATGGAAAGATTTTTGTCACCGTACAAAGACGTTTTTAAGCAACTATGTAATTCGATACAGGTGGGTAAACCTAATTTTTGGCAAGACCATTGCAATTGGATGGTGTGGAATGGATCAAGGGTCCGAATCCTGTAATGATGTGAATTTGACTTTTTTTCTCACTACATCACATTTGATTGTGATTTAATCTAATTTTAGTAAATTAGGAGCCTAATCCCTGAAATTTAAGAATGTAGCCGGTACCTCAAATCTCCTAACGTCTCAATCAGTGTTGCATTGGTCTGCATGATGGGAGACCCATCTGGCCGAACCACGTGGACGATAAGGCAATCACGATAAGAGACATAATTTAGAGTTTTTTTATAAAAAATAATTCAAAATCTTAGTCCGGCCTGCTAAATGTTAGAATTCGTGTGACTTACTTGCTCAAGTGTTCATGTCAGATTAAGCAGTTGGTTAATTATTAATAGAGCATTTTTGGCTTAATGCTTGACCCAAGAGAGTTTGGATTTGGGTCAAACTGTGTTAGAGAGTATGAGCATCTAATTCGTGGTTGTAGGCACGTGGCAAAAAGTCCTATTCTAGTTGCAGATATGGAGTTTCTTTATGAGTAAGCTTGTAACGTGAGTGAGAGTAAGTCCTCTATTTTGATTTTTAAGGGAGTTAGGAAACTTTGCTGATTAACGAGAGGATTGAGCATGCACAAGTGTAAGACTCCGACTAATAATTTTCGTGACTAGTGTGTTTTTTGCTATGGTTTAGTTCTTTAAGTGAGATTTGAGTGCAATCGAGTTGGTTTGTGGTTTATAATAGTTTTCTATAGCGTAGGGTAATTTTGAGAACCGTCAGACCCAATCTGACAGCCCAAGGACGCCTTGGGTTGCATATGTCAGCATGGGGGGATTATTCTTAATTTTGGAAATTTTCAATTTTTGTTTCTTTTGATAGGTCAAATTATCCCCAACAACTTTTGTGTTCACCGATCCCATTCAAAGCCTAAAAAATCAGCTTTCCAGCCTTAGGGGCAAAACAACCTTTTCACATTAAAAATTTGAGCCCAAATATACTTTTTGAAAACTAGTTTTTATGATGATCATTTTAGTCTTCTTCCTCGAGTCCATCCGAGGCCCGGGAAGCCCATCTCCGAGCCCATGAAGAGTTTTAAGTTGTGGGCCCCACCACCATCAACTTATCTAAGCCCATCTTCTTTTTTTTATCACCATTTTCTTCCCCAAACGAGAGTGTGTTCCAGAAATCCCAGCTAAGCCCATTCTTCTCCTTCCTTGCTTCTCTTCTCCACCAAATCAACCACGATTCGTCATCGTTTAAAAATCCGATTTTGCCATTGTGTTCTCCACCTCTTTAGCTCTCTATAGATGTCATTTTTATGCAAAACAAAGTTCACTACATCAGTTTACACTTTCAGCGACACAAAAACGTCGGTCAAGGTATTTACCGACGAAAAAAATTTCGTCGGCCAGACGTCGGCCAAAATACGTCAACAAAACATTTTACCGACGAAAAATAATTCCGTCGGCCAAAAAAAACTTTTTACCGACGCTTTATATACCTTTTACCGATGCTTTTTTTCGTTGGCAAAAGATTAAAAAAAACTAAATAAAAAATAAAAATAAAAATATATTTACAGACGTTTTTTTTTCGTCGGCAAAAGATTAAAGAAAACTAAATAAAAAATAAAAATATAGTTACCGACGTTTTTGTTTTGTCGGCAAAAGATTAGAGAAAACTAAATAAAAAATAAAAATTTATTTACCGACGTTTTGTGTTCGTCGGCAAAATAAAAAAGAAAACAAAATAAATTTAAAAACATTTCACCGACATTTTCTTTTCATCGGTCAAATTTAGATTTCGACCGATTTAAAGCAAAATTTGGATTTCGGCCGGAATGAAATTTTACATAATTAATTTTTTTTTATTTCTTAAATTTTTATACATATATATTCTTTGTATTTCTTATATTTGCCCAAAATATAATTCCAAAAAGTTTTACTAGAATGAATTAAATCCATATTTCTTGTTTCAATTTTTAAAATTTTTCTACATATATATAAATATATTTTTTTATATTTTCCCAAAATATAATTCCAAAATATATCGCCGATATTCCGAATCGTACGAAACATTTCATTTTGAAGGTCAGACTAAAATGGGGTCCAAAAAGATATCGGCAACTATATTTCCAAGTTCTCATGCAATAAATATGAAGATAAAATTAAGGATGTCAAGAGATTGGATCGGGTAACAATATGCGTTCCTCATATCGGATCCAAGCCATGAAGAGCTTTGTAGTCTATAATACCAAATCCACCCTGTGACAAATACAAGTTAAGTCGAGATTAACACTAATTTCATTTTTTCTTAAAATCTTAAAAAAAATTTAAAAGTAATAAACATGTAGGAGGTGAGGGTCAAATTTGCTGCCTCGAACTTGTACCTGGAATCTCTCTAAAACAAATAATATGTGTAAATATATATTGTATATAACGTGAACAGAGCGAGGCCAAGTATAAAATCGAATGCCAGCCAGGACCTAGACATACTACCAAGCATGCCTTCAATAGAATCAAGTCAGGCAGGTCCCATCAAACCCATCCCATTGCAATCCATAGGTCAAATCATGAAATGTCCACAAAGTGGTCTTACATCAGAGATTAGGCATTAAAAAAAAAACCCAAAAAAACAAAAGGAAAAGGAAAAGAAATCCATTTTGAAGGGACGCCTTTAAAACGAGGCCTATTTAAAGGTTTTATCTCTTTATTCTACCTTACCTCTCTATCAAAGATAACACCCTAGAAAGAACTTGAGAGATTCATCTTCCCCCAAACCACCAACCCACTCCCAAACCCAAGCCTAATGGGTTTTGTATGAAACGAATCACAGTTGACCCGCATTATCTGGTTGTGAAAATGAAGTTGGTAGGAAGAGGGTAACATAACAAAAAAAAAAAAAATCTTTTTTTGACCTTTTTTTTTTCGTTAGTAAAATGAAAAAGAAAAATAAAAACACTTTCACCGATGTTTTTTTTTCGTCTGTAAAATACAAATTAAAAAATAGTTTTCCCGACGTTTATAAAAAACGTCGGTAAAAGGCAGTTTAGGCCGACGTTTGTTCGGCCAAAGTTGTTTTCCCTGACCTTTTAAAAAACGTCTGTAAAAGATATATTAATTTTTTTAAAAAAAAGTATACAAGGGCTAATTTTACCGACGTAATTAAAAACATCGGTAATAATCATATTTGCCGATGTTTTTCCATAAAACGTTGGCGACAGTTGTTTTCACCAACGTTTTAAAAACGTCGGTAAACGATATGTTTTTTTTTTTTTTAAAGAAAAAAAATTCTCAGTTTGCCGACGTAATTAGAAATGTCGGTAATAATCTATATTTACCGACGTATTTTGAAAAAACGTCGGCCAAAGTTATTTTCACCGATGTTTTTTAAAACCTCGGTAAAAGATATATTATTTTTCAATTTAAAAAAAAGTAAAGAGTACTTCTTTTGCTGACGAAATTAGAAAATGTCGGTGAAGAGTTTATTTGCTGACGTTTTTTTATAAAAACGTCGGCCAATGTATCTTTCAGCGACGTTTTAGCTGAAACGTCGGTAAAAGTGATACTTTTCGCTACGAAAATATATATGTCAGTAAAGATTACTCTTTACCGATGAATTTTGAAAAATGTCGCTAAAAAATGTCGCTAAAAGTGCAACTTGTTGTAGTGGTTGGACAGCCCTCCATTTGAACTCTTTCTTGCTGGTTTCAGGTCCTTCAAGTATGAGACCTCTTTTCCCCCTTTAGATTATGATAGAACAACCCTTGGAGGCCTAGCATGTCAACATGCAAGACCCAATTCCTCTTCTTGATAATTTTCCAATTTGCGAGCTATTTTTTAATATGTTTTGGGGATTTTGTTTAATAGGTTGGCTAATGTTTAATTGGTGAGATTAGAGAGTGATCTTGGAGAGCTAGAGACCAAGGCAAGTGAATGACATAGTTTGTTATTGTGCATGTTATTGATTTTGGGTATTTTATTTATAAATCATGTTTTTCATCTAGTACATGTTTGATCTATCTTGTTTATTAACCAATCTTGTTAGTAGTATCAAATATGTACATTGCATGTCACACGTATTCGATTTTCAAGTCTGTAATTGATTTCTCTGAACAAGATAAATTCCTCTGCTTAAGTATAAATACAACAAGAAAATGTTTAGTGTACTATATATCAAATTTCTTATAGTTCCCTGACTTAACCCAGTGGACAAATCTGGTTAACATTGAATATAAGACATAAACAATCTCTACATCGACTTGAATTTCGTACAACTCGAGCCATCAAGAAGTATAACCTTGAATGTCTCCCGCACCTCGTTAAAAGGTACACCCTTTCTTCAGCACTATGACATGTTTAACATGTGTAATGCCCCAAGATCCGGGCGCCTCGAATCTCGAGACGCTACGAGAAAGTACCCAAGAGATGCGGAAAATCCAATAATATAATCAAGTGTAAATCTCATATGAGCAAGTAAATGGGCAAAGCCTTAAAATTTTATTTCACTTTAAGGGATTACAAGGTACTTTTCGTAATTAAACTAACTATTCAATCCTAGACCAACACGGCCGGCTACAAGAAAAAGGAAAGAATAAAGATCTATGTGATGGACGCCTATCGATGCACCAACTTAATCGCTCTCCGAACCCTGCGGCAACGGATCAGCTGGCAAGCAATTCTACCCATCAAAGAAAGTGGAAGAGAAGATACCTGAAAACACTACAGATTGGGTCAGGCTCGATGAGCCAGGCAAATAGGCATGTTTAGATGGCAATACATTATATTAACAGATAAGGAAAAAGACCATATCTGATCCCAATTGTACCTGCATGATTAGTTCCTTGATAATAATATAGAATATTAGAGTGCAACAGAAATAGTGTAGATTGTAGTGCTTGAACAATAATCGAGATAGTAATATAACAGATATTGGCTACAGTATATCAAGTATATAAGAGAAGCCATCATCATCAATAAACCTTATACTTCATACAAGCACATTAGTGTCACCAGTAATAGAAGTAACAGGGGGAAGTAGCCCTACCATATCCACAACCATCGTATATAGATCCATCTGTAACAATGTCGTCAGTTAAAGATACTAAGCAACGACATCCACAACACTTAATAATTATTCAACCAATATACATACATAGGATCATGTAAGGGCATGTCCACAGTTGAAGTACAAGGGAAGTGGGAGGTTAAAGCCAGTCCATTGTCGTCGTCCCGACAACTGTCGATGGACATCAACCATGGGGGTCATAGCCACCCATCGTTGCTGTCACATCGAACAGGAGCGTATAAGAGTCCAACAATGTCCATAGCCACAGCCAAGTCCCAGCCATTGGTCTTACGTGCTAGATCTACCTCAATCACTCATCCATAGCCACAACCAAATCCCAGCCACGGGTCTTACGTGCTAGATCTAACTCAATCACTCATCCATAGCCACAGCCAAGTCCCAGCTATTGGTTTACGTGCTAAATCAACATCACCACCCATCAACATCCGGTCCGATCGCCGACGGTCTCAGTACCCCACCCCCACTTGGTACCTACTGTGTCATCCAACAATATCTCAATATCAATATCAATGCCGGTATCATAACCCTCGGCAGACCAACTGTACATCCACAAATCCTACAGACCACTAGGTTGGGGTACTCCGAACTAGATAACCTTATTATAATTAATATGAAACGATATTAGTCAAGGGCATGAGGCATAGAGTTCAGGTATAAGTAATCCATCTTTATGATTCCTAACTATTAATAATGCATACACTTATAAACTCCATTTTTCGGTGCGCTTAATTAACATTATCTCATTATATAGTCCGTCCATCAATATCTACCGTTAAATTCCCAATATTACAAGTTAGGACTTCAAGTGCCATGTTCTGACATCTCATCTAATACAGACCGTGATCATGGATCAAAGCCTAAGTGCAATGCTATAATTTTAGTACCTCTCAAGGCTAACATCCAAGGTTCGGACCTACCAGCCAGCCTCAGTGTCCGTTTCATCAACATAAGTACCACATGTCACAATCTATCGATGATTGCTGCCCCTCTATTGAGGTCTAGGGCCCCACTTTACCTAAGACAGTGATCACGAAGTCCCAGATGCTTATTAAGTATCCTTGTTGCTTTTGAAGGTATTTAGCATCATAAGACATCCATAACCATTGAATCAGGTTCCGCTTACAACCCTAGACCCTACTTAGGTGGCTACACGGGTTAATGTTAAGCCCAGTCCTTGACTCGTGTTTAGCGTATCCCAAAATAATCCAAATGGAAGGTCAACGGGGCCCACACATGATCGGATCAAGAAAGGGAACTAAATCTGAAAAATCACCGTTTACAGTGTACCGGTCGACATCATGGGTCCACAGGTCGACCTGGTACTCTGTGGAAGTGGATAGCTAACTAGGAGTCATAAAACACAGTCTGCAGTGTCCCCGATCAGGTGAACTACAAGCATTTCCACAAACATCTGGCAGGTGAGGGGATCGTCAGTGTGGTCGGTTGACTGGGTACACTGGGTTCTGTACCCTGATGTGATTTTCTGCTCTCAATTGAGGGGAAGTTCCCTATGTGCCCGGTCGACATCCTGGGTGACCAGGTCGATCGGGTACACATGAAATCCTTCTTTTTAGAATTCTGCCCTTTTCATTTTTCATCAAATCCAACCTAGATCTACACTGATTATCTCCAAACAGCATACACACCTCCTACATCATGATCTCATCACAAATAGGCCATTAATCTTCCAAATGGGGGATTCCCATCCATCAATGGCCAAAATCACATAAAAGAAAATGGGTTAGAACAACAACCCTTGTATAATATCATCCAATTAACCATCCAGTCACATAAACCATACCACATGACCATAAAAGACAATAATTAACAACCTAAGCAAATTAATCAATTTTTATTAAAGAATCTAATCATGTCTACTTACCTAATTAGGAAGAAAGCTCCTCAAATAGCTTGGCTTCACTCCAAATGCTTCAAGATCACCCCAATAGCTGAATCTACTCTACACCCATTCCCAAAGAGAGAAATGCATAATGAAGAGAAATCTAAGAGAAATGACTATTTTATAAGGAAATTGAAAAGAAAGAAGAATGTTACCTTTACTTGGAGAGGAAAGAGAGATCTAGGAGATGTGATGAGCTCCTAAGCTTGTAGATGGCTAGATGTAGATGGAGCTCTTTCTTCTAGTAATTGGAGGGCTAAGATCTAGAGAGAGAAACCCTAATCTCTAACTTAGAGAGAGAGATGAGAGGAAAATTGTAGTGAAATGAGAGGAAGAGAGTGTGGGAAATATTTGGGAAGTTTGTAGTATATTTCTTTTATAGGAATTAGTGGAATAGAAGATGTCCAAGGTGCCCTCCTTTGATAATGTAAGTTTAGGATAAAGATGAGGGTATTTGAGGAAGGTTAAAATGGAATGACCAAAGGGTCCTTGGTTGCTAATAGAAATAAAGGATAAGGACTATGGTAGTTCAGGTACTCACATTTAATGACTAAAATATCCTCAAATGAGTGGTTGTGAATAAAGGAGCCTAAGGGCAATAAAGGTAGGCTATTTATAATGACCAAAGTACCTTTATTTACTTCGTTGACAATAAAAGGAGGCCAAGGTCATTTAAGGTATTGATATTTTTAAAAAGGAGGGAAAATGTGTGGTTGTAAGGACTAGAGTACCCTCATATAATAAATGAGTTAATGGGTTAGGCCATGGGTAGTTGGGTCATTCTAAGATAAATTGCACAACTCTCTAAGAAAAACCCATATATGGTTAAGATTACAACTAAGGATTCTAATTAAAAAATTAATTCTAGAAAACTACTATTAATCTCACAAGGGTTTTAATCTTATAATCCAGGCTAAATTAATGGGAATTACTAATTATTCATGCCAATCACCTATTAAATAGGACAACCTAGGGTTGACTTGGTCAAATTGGGTCCCACTAGGTATTTCTAGGGACGGGTCCTTACAACATGCAATTGAACTTTGATTTGTCCTCAAAGTTACTCCTCTTCCCAACTTTCTCTACCTCAAACTTGACGTTCAAATCCATTGATGACATTTGAATGAATTCTAAATCTCTCACTATCCAGTCATCAAACTGTCTCGATTTTAGCGCCACTTATCTACCATACTTGCAGAGCCACTTATGAAGATCGAGTTACCAGGAGTGCGTAGGTGAAAACGGATTGGAAATCCGAGTCTAGTCTAGTTGACTCCACAATCGCATAGCATAATTCTTCCCTCCAATATGGTCAAACATTTTAGTTGATCTCTTTTGATGGCAACAATGACATTAATAGCCCTTGTATGCTTCCTATCTCTGCCTTCTCTTATCCTAGCGGGTCGGGCTGACTCGTACCTCAACCAACCGATTCGGAGATCAGGTCCGTTAAAGAATGCAAGTGTGAAGAGGACGCTTTAAGTGCATGTTGCAGGCGTGTCTCCTCAGGCGAGCAGCCATATGACGCAAGAAAACTACTGTCCACTGAGCGAATAGAGTGGCAACAGGGGGCAATGGTAGGCAACCAGCCTCTCTACTGGGTTAGAGGAGGTAGGGGTGAAAACTGGGCTGGGCCAACCAGGCACGGCATGACCCAGCACGGAAAAAACCATGCATGGGCTGTGCTCGGCCCCATTGACCAACTAGAGAATAGAATACAACACTTGATAGAGGAAGATGAAATAGAAGACGAGTTTTCAAAGTTACATATATAATAGTATTCAAAATTCATCAACTTATACTCTTTGTGAAATTTATCATAGTTTTTCATGTTGTTACATCTTTTCTAGAATGTCTTTTTTTTTTTTTCTTTTCATTTCTCATAAAGTAGTAAGTCTTACTTAAAGTTTTTTGTCTCTTAGAATATATTATAGTGTTCAGAGTTGTAACTCTTATTTTTCTCATTTCTCATGAAGTCTGGAGTTCATCAAACTTGTATTTTTAAAAAAATTTTGTAACTCCATTTCAAAGAAATACAAACTATTTCATTCCTTTTTTAAATGAATGTTTATGCATTTGTTTCAGTTGAATTGTCTATAATAATAAGGGCCCATTTGGATGTTTATAGAATAAAATATTTACATATTTAAATATTATTAGCATAAAATAGTATAGAATAGAATAATGTAATATTAAAATATTAAAAACATTGTAATGTTTTTGCTGTTTGGAGATTTTTGAAGAATATTACAGATTTTAAATTGAGTTGTTTGGAAGGTGCTATGATTAAAGTAAATTTCATCATTAGAAAAGTTTCTTATTAAATACTTTAATTTATATATAATTTACAACATATGGATAAAAACGTATGTGGTAAAGTAAAGTTCAACTGCCACATTTTTTTTACCATAAGTTACTTTTCTTTTATCACATAAAACTATGGTAAAGTGTAGTAAAGTAAAGTCAATACATAAAACAACTACTTTACAACTCTCTCTCTCCCACATTACTTCACCACATACTTCATCTCACCTTACTTTACCTCACCTTTAACCATGACGTGACTTCAATCAGTATTTTACTTTGCCATACATGTAAACAAGTTGCTTTTTATTTACCATTTAAAACTACTATAAAATGTGATGAAGGAAAGTCAAATAAAAAGAAACTACTTTACCATTCCCTCCCACTTTAATTCATCATATGCTTTATCCCACCTTTACTTTACCCCACATTTACCGTGCTATGACATTTACCTTTACTTAGCTTTGCCAGAAATGTAAATAAATATATCATGATGGATTTGGTGAGCTAAAATATTTACTTTACTCTACCACTTTGTAATCTTCATTTTAAAGGATTTTTATATTGTAGAAAGTTTTCTACAGGCGGGAGCTGCAGGAAAAAATATTGAGCTTTTTGAAAGAAAATAGTATTTTCTTAAAAAAATATTTGGTTACCCAAACGTACTAGGTTTTTTTCCCTTATAAAGAAAATGAAACATTATATTGTATAAAATATTATTTTTCTTGTGCATCTAAACACCACAAGGGAATTTATAAAATTTATATTTTTTTAATCTTAGTTTAAAAAATAAAAACTTTAAAAAAAAGGAAGGAGAGAGTTGTTGGGAGGGGGGGGGGGGGGGGTTTCGGGTTATCGGCCATCCTGTGGGCGGCATGGAATATACTGTGGCTTGGGCCATACCCCAGCTGACCTGGGCACGACACATCATGGCCCAAACACGGCTGGGCACGACCCAATTTTCACCCTTAGCTAGGGCCAGGTCAGCTGGGCAAAGCCTAGCTTTCACCCTAACTTGGAGGTGGGGCAGCAGAATTTGACCCTCCAACTCAACTCTTTTGTCTCCCAACCAAACTGAGGCAATCTCACCTCGGTCAGAAGCTCAACTCTTTTGTCTCTCAACCAAGGCAAACTCACCTCTTTTATCTTTGTTTATACTTCTGCAGAAAACGAGACCCATGCCTTCTGTCGCGACCCCGAACCGGGGGATCCGGGACCGCGACGGGGGTGGCGTAGATGATGAACCACCCCTTGTACTAATTGTACGTTACGTTAATTTCCCACAGGTTTCCGCGGTGAGGATTCCTCATATACTCATAGAACATTTATATAGGTGCGGAAGCGTGTAGCAAATCAAACTCTTATTCCAATCACATCAAATAAGACTGTTAATACACAAGTATAGCATGATGTCAGAGTGAGCAATGATCTCATTAGCATTCCCAAAATAATAAGTTAGAGTTTAACAAAAGAACGAGTTAATTAACATTCCCCAAAAAAAATGGCCAACAAAGGCCAATACAACCCAAAAGTATAAAACAATATCATTCTCAAAATTCCCAAAATGTTCGCAGCTCCGAGCTAAACCGAATGTCTACAAGACATCGTCAGCTTGCCACTCTACTAGACGTTGCGGTTCACCGACCGCCTCCTCTGACTCCTCCTCAAGGGCAAGGACGGGAGCTGGACCTGAGTACCACAAAAATGGGTTAGACACGACGGTCTGGCAGGTGGGTGAATAGATAAACCAAGAAAGAAATCAAAACATATCATAGTTATAACGAAAACTGTCATAAAACAAGATGCATAGTTCATTTAAAGTAAAGATGCAATACAAATCATGCGGGGTATTCAAGGTACAGGAACTGACTAGGTGGCAACCACACTAAAGCTACATCCTCTCTATCACTAAAGTGATGAGAGCACATTGCGTGCATTGGGCTCAATCACACGAAGTGACGAGAACCAATATTATAAACATATACATATAGCTAGGCAGGACCACGGCCGCGAACCGGGTAACGGGACAGTACGGGATCCAAGTTGCAACTGGCGGGAGCACAGGGGGAGACCCAAGTCAGTTGATCAGACTGACAAGGATGTCCAAGGTTAGTGGTGCCGACTCTTAGGTTACATGATAAATCAAAACATATACAAAACTATATCAATATAGAACATACGGGCAGACGGGGCATGGTGCTCGAAGGCACACATTTCAAATCATTTTCGGTTCATGTTTACACGGGCTGGCAGAACATATCGGGTGTACAAATCGGAATTTGAAAGAAAACCAGTAGATTCGGGTTATTATACAAATAACTAAATAAAACAATGCAATGCGTCCTTATGCCATTAGGGACTATGTATTGGGGCATCTATATCCGAACGTCCTGTATAAGGATCTTGTATGTCTAATTTTACCCTCAGTATGGTACTCAAATGATAGAGGACATACTAAGTTCCCTTATACACGTTGATGAATCTAAAGGTCCCAATACCTTTTCCAAAATGGTTTTTCTTTCTATGTCGATCTCCTTATGTCATCCCCTAGGTCCTTCCAAGGTGGTAGGGCATCAGAACAACCCATCCAAACCTTTAAATACCGTCTCTGAAACCAATGGGAAAGACTCAGGAATTCTGGGTAAATTTCGGTCACTTGTCGGTCAGATGGCGGTTAGCCGCCGAGGTGATCAGCGGTTAGCCGCTGGCTGACCGCGGAGCTGACCGCGGTTCACCCTGCTAAAATGTAGCATTCTGTGTTTCTGACCGCGTATCTCGGCTACCTGACGGTCACTGGGTTTGGGGTGGCGGTTAGCCGCGAGCTGACCACGCGGCTGACCGCGGTTCGCCTGTCAAAATGCAGCATTCTGTATTTCTAACCGTATCTGGGTCGGCTAGCCGCCGGTCACCAGTCGGCTAGCCGCCGAGGTGACCGCCCGCTGACCGCCCAGCTGCGGGGACTACACATCAGGTGCAGATTTCAGTCATTTGTCTCCCAAACCATTCCACCCTCATTCCAACCATTTTCTGATGTGGAATGGGTCCATTCCCTTCCATTTAACATTTACTCCTTTCCACCAACTACCATTCCACCAATGCATTTATTTCACCTACCAATCCAATTTCATTCAATGCAAGTACAATACCATTTAAGAAGCTTATAATGACCCAAAATAAACTTTGATGAGGATTGCATTTATTACCATAAAGCTAAGGAAGAAACCATGTCAATAAATACATTTCTAAATCATTATGGAATCATGATAAATCAAATGACATATGAATAGTAAAAATCCACATTTTTGACAAAGTAAGAACTTATCCAAATTGAATCTATTCATCCACTTGCCTTGGTCTCCAAGAATGCTAATCAAGCTCTAATCCACTATCAAGCTCAAATCTACAATCTATACACAAAATCCCCAAAATACAATCATTACAAGCCCTAAAAAGTCAAAATCAAGAAATAGATGGAGGTAACTTCCAATAATCAAGGTGAAGCACCTCCTAGGCTAGATGAACACACAATCAAGAGATGAGAAGAAGAACTTACATGGAAAGTCCTCTAATGGCAAGAGCTTGCTCAAGGGATAGCTTGGAATGGGACTCTCTCTCACAAAAGGATATCAATAGGAAGCTCTCATGGAGAGGAAGAAGACTACTACCTCCATTTTGCCTTTAGCAATAGATTTGAGAGAGATTGAGAGATGGAGGAGCAATGAGCAAAGAAGAAGAAGAAAAACTCTAGGGCTGGGCTGGGATTTCTGGTTCTCAAGAAATTGCAAGAAGAGGAAGAGAGGGAAAAGACTCCTCCTTATATAGAAAATGGCATTGGGTCCCACAACTTAAAAGTTCAATCGAGCTAAAACATTGTTCTACGGGCTTCGGACGGATTCGACGAAGAAGGAAGAATTGATCGTCGAAATTTCTACTTTCCAAAAAGTATATATTTTACTAGTTTTGGAGACATCGAAAATTGTGTCCAGATTTTGTGTAAAAAGACTGTTTTACCCCTATCAAAGGCAAAGTAGGGTTTAGAGGTCTCGAATGGAAACGGAGCAAATACAAAAGTTATCGGGAATCATAAAATACATTCAACGGGGCAAATTACCAATTTCCAGAATTATAACTAAATCCCCAAAACTAATCAAAACACAAGAAAAGGAACCCCCAAAGGGCCCCACTAGATCAAAAGAGTTCCCAAAATTATTCAAAGCTATAAAAGCTATTCTAATCAGATTTAACCCATTTCCACTAATCTCACTTATAGCTAAAACTCGTCTTAATTAACACTAATCGGAAACTCTCGGGGCGGGGTCTTACACCTTCTTTCCAGAGAGGACAAAACATTTTGCACAGCGAGTAGGGATATGCCCCAACCGTTCTCAAGATTCTAGCCACTTTCATTCTCACTCTCCCTATTACAATCCAAACCAAAGCGATTCTCTCTTTACTTGAAACAACCAAACTCCCATTCATCAAGTGGCGGAGTTAGGAATTTCTCCCATAGAGGCAAAGATGGTCAACTACCATAATGTAAATAATTACTTAGCCGCTTTTCCTTTTCTATTAACAATCAAAGAATAAAGAAAAGTAAATTTTGTCAATTTTTTTATGAGATACTAATTAAATTTTATTAAAAAAGAGGAATCAAGAACCCCCATAAAATGAAAGATGTCTGAAAAGATAGAGAATTGTTTAAACATAAAAAAGTTATACATCAACCATCCATTCGTTCCACAAATGAGAAGTTTTTACAATTGTCCTCCACAAGTTTTCATATTCGGGATCCTATAGGTTTTAATTTTTTTTTTTAATGCTTGGTTGGTCTGGGATCACGGTTTGCACCCGAAGGTTGAGAGTTCAAAACTGTGCCACTACACTGAGGCCACAGGGAATTTACCCGGCTCCCCTTGGGCCCGAAGAGATTAGTCTAGCACGAAGGACTGGGACACCCTCCGACATTTACCAAACAAAAAATTTCTAAACCATTAAAAAAAACTTATAACTTCTTTGTCAGCCCATCTAAAAAGTCTAAAACGCTAAGTCCATTGGTTCCATTAGTGATCTTCACAAATCTATTTTACATAAACTTCTAAGTGCATTGATTCTACCCAAAATTTTGAAAAATCTATTTTAAAATTATTTTCACAATTCTATTTTATATAAACTTCTAAGTGCATTGATTCTACCAAAAATCTTGGCAAATCTATTTTAAAATTTATACAAAACTCGAACTCCATTGATTGATTACTGACAATGTTTATCATTATTCGTCATAGCATCCATATTGTAGTCTCTCTCCAAAACAATGGAAAGTCAAAAGGAGATCTAGGAAAATAAAGTAAAAGGACTCAAGGACAACTAGGGAAAAGATTAATGAAAGAACATGCAACAAAATCTTAAAAATAAAAATAAAATGAAAGGACTGCGACAAGAAAAAAAGTGCAAAAGCCATAAACCATCAATGTACCCTAAAAAAACGCCCAAAAGAAGTAAAGCACAATTATCAATGTAGGAAATAAATAACTTGTATCCATCGTTTTGGTTCCTTCCAAAGTTCTAAAGGGCGCAATGATAAATACACCCACTTTATTGTCCACAACCCAAAGCATAACCCAATAAAACAACTCCTCCTCAAACCTATGTGGTCCCGCCACTACTTTCTTCCTTTTGTTTCACAGACAAGGGCAATTGCCCCTCCTCAAACCTATGTGGCTCCGCCATTGTTTTCTTCCTTTTGTTTCATAGACAATCTAAGATCAGTGGCCCACTTTTAGATCCCTATGTAATGGACCAAGAGGAAGAATCCCCTCCTTGCTCTGTGCATTAGTCGAGAAACCTACTCTTCCATGTCTATGCAAACTAAGAGAGATCTTCTTTCTCAACCCTCTTATTAGAGACAACAAAAGCCTTATGTCCTGCATTAGGGGTGAAATGGTTCGGTTAACCGTTCATTTTGGGAGAATCGTTAACTGAACCATGAATTACGGTTTTCTGTTTTAGAAACCATAACCGTAACCGGAAAAACTGGACAGCACTTAATTGTTAAAAACCGTAACCGAACCTTATCCGGAAAAACTGTTAAAAATCTTTGTGTCAATACGGTTAACCGTTAAGAATTATATACATATTTCATTTAGGCCCTTTATTTATTTTTTATTAGTATAACGATACTGTTAACCGTGTACCGGTTAACTGAACCGCACTTCACGGTTCAATTCGGTTAATAACTGTGAGTCAATACTGAAAATTGTAACTGAACTATGAAGTGCGGTTTTCCAATTTAATAACCGTAACCGTAATCGAACCGTGAAGCAAGGTTATTCACCACAGTTAGGTTCGGTTCTGTTAGACGGTTTTTCGATTTTCTTTTACACCCGTATTCCGCATTATTGAACACACCTCATGTGATTTTGCCCTCATCTGCAAAGAAGAAATCTGGCATAGCCCTCCTTTGGTTCTCCTTTCTATCGCTGGAGAAAGAGACTACGAAGAAAAACTTCTCTTATACAAAATTTGAAACCAACCCTAGTCGATTGAAGCGCCAATCACATACGTTCGACTAGTCTTATTTTTTAATCCTCGATCCTTTCGTTTGAATAGGGTTAAAAATGAGTGTTGGATTCTTCGATTAACCGAAAATTCCGACATGCAAGAAAGGGGTTTGGAACCTATTTTAGGTTTCGATTTATAAATAACTCTAGATCCAAAACTCAATTTAGGTTCCAATTGATAAATATGTACAATTCTAGGTCCATATAGATTCCGACCTGTGGACTCAGGACCCAACATATGAGTCTTAGACGTTGCAAGCTGTATCTCAAAATCAACTTTTTTGGGGACATTTTTATGTATAATCCAAGAGGCAGTAGACTTTATGCACCAATATAAGTTTAATGATATGCTTATTTTAAGAAAAAATAAAAAAAAATTAGAACTGGTTTTGGAACTAGATCCCGTTCCTCTAGGTGGACCAGATTCAAGAACCGGATCTAGAGATTCCTATCGGAACCGGGTCTGGAACCAACAAAATAGGTCCCAAGTCAAAATTGGATTTGAAACGGGAACCGTTATTTAGAAACGGGTCTGGGTCCAGTATGGTTTCAACCCGGAACTGTCTTGTTTGCAACCCTAATTCAAAGTTGATTGAACCAAGAAGTCTGGAGTTTTTCAGAAAAAGAGATGGCTTTTCTCCTTCTCATTCCTGTAGCAATGAGAAACTCTATAAACAAGGTTTTTCCTTTTTGCGTTTTTGATCTTTTTTACGTGGCTCCATGAATGAAAAGATAAAACGATAAAATATTGATCGCCAATTGTTGTAAGGCAAGAGAGTAACCTTTGACCCCTTAAGAAAGCATAGTATAATTACTAGAATACATCTAATTATGAACCCAGGAACCAATCTAGTCAACCCGGAATTCAAGACAGAAACCTAACATCTTTCACACAGAATCACTTGAAATGCTTATTTTCTTTTCTTTTGTATTTTTTTCTTCGTCAAGAGAAAATTGTTATACCCCATCCCGAGTTAATCAAGATTAACTCTAATTAATTGGAACTAATGCTAATTAACCATGTTTAATTAGGCTAATTATGGTTAACGGTCAAATTGAATTGAATTTATCTCAAATGATTAATTTGAGCTTAATGAAAGGATAATGAATGACATTGAATGATTTGAATTGGTTTTAAGCTTAAACTAAGTGATACAAGGATTTTTTCGTAGATACGAGTTTTCGCATATTTTGTCGAATACTGTTACTCTTGATACCAACGCGTGTATCTCAAAGAGTACGTTAGCTTTTGTAATAAACATGATTCTGTTCGATGTACATTGGATCAAATGACATTTCAATTGACTCAAAATGTAAATAGGAAATGAGGTAGGGGGCTTAGATGCAAAAACTGGGCTTATAAGGATGATGATGAACCCCTTTGAGTTCATTCATTCATTCCCAGCATAGCCAAACCCTAGGCTCTTTCCTCTTCTTCTTTCTTCCATTTTCTCTCCATCAAGTGTTAAGATTTGGAGCTTGGTATGTGGTTTTGAAGAAGCTTCATCCACTTCATCTTCCTCATCTTCTATTTCCATTTGTTTGAGGTTGGAGCTTGAGAGAAAACTCAAGAAATTCTCTTAAGAGGTTACAAGTAAGTACTTTGGATTAGTTATAGAACTTCCAAGGCCTATGGAATGGTTTAGAGTGTTTTCTAGTACAAGGAACTCATAAGGGCTCTATTTGTGAATTGATTTTGATTTTAGATTCAAAGAGGGTTTCAAATTGGAGATTTCATCTCAAGGATCAAGCTAAACAAAGGGGTTTTTACCACTTAATCTCCAAACAAGGCAGGTATAGTCATCTCTTGTGAATTAAGATGCTATTGGACTTGTTTAAGCTCAAGAAGCTCAAATTCTGAATTTTGGTTCAGAAATTTCTGAACTTCTCGGGACAGTTCGGCTGACTGACAGCTGACCAACCCTTTTGGGTTGAATTTCACTGAAAAATTTAGCTTCTGGAAAGCTGAAGTCGTAGTTCGTTTAACCGACAGGTGACCGAACTGGTGACCAAACTTATCTGGAGCCATTTTCCATGAAAATGGGCTCTCTGGATTGTGAACCGACAGGTGACCGAACTCAAGTTCAGTTAATCGACAAATGAGTGTTCGGTCGATCGACGGGTGACATAGTACAGTTCCAAAAGTGTCAGAAAATCTAAAGCTTTTAGATTACGAACTGACAGGTGACCGAGAGGTTGACCGAGGAAGTTCGGTAAAGGTTAACTGAGTAGCTGACCGACAGTGTTCGGTGAACTGAGTGTTGACCGAACAGCTGACCGAACTTAACTGGGTGAAATTTTGGGTTTTTTTGGAAACATGGGTGCTTTTTAGGTACATAAGTGTCCTCTAAATTGACTAGACCTCAATAGGTGTTAACTAAGGTTATTAGAATGTGTACATTTCAATTAAAGTAACGTTATCGAAAATAACACACACATTAGATAACGAACGTTTCACCTGAATGTTGGTTTAGGAAATTGTATAGGGTTTAACTCTTTGATTGATTTTGTGAGTTTGGCACTACATAGTAATTCTTAAGCTCGTTATTGAGCTGAAATGAAATGAATTAATGAAATGCACTAATGAACAATCATACTGCAGTAGATGGAATGTGGTGTTCTAGAGCTCCGTGGTGATGTTAGTGATCTCTGATAAGGACACTGGTAGATCCCACGCATATTGAATGATAAGCCACTGAAAACTAAATGACTGAAATAATTGAATGATTCCTTTCTTGAGGCCTGGGTCATGAATGGCCTTGTGCCCATGAGGACAATGATACTAAATGCTTCCTCTTAGGAAGAACTGAATGAAACATATACTATTGTAGTTGTCAAAGTTTAGTCATTGTTACTACTTGACTCCAATGTATAGGGTATTGTTATTGAATTGAATTGTCTAGAATTATTGATTGTAGAATTAATAAGCAGGTTTATTAGCATTTACTGCCATAGAATTTTGTATACATTGTTGAACCATCGTGTTTGTCGCGACCCCGAACCGGGGGCCCGGGACCGCGACGGGGTGTGGTGTGAATAATGAACCACACCCATATAATGATTATACATTTCCTTAATTTCCCACAGGTTTCCGCGGTGAGGATTCCTCATACACTCATAGAACATTTATATTGGTGCGGACGCGTGTAGCAAATCAAACTCTTAATCCATTCACATTTAATAAGACTGTTAATACACAGGTATGACATGATGTCAGAGTGAGCAATGATCTCATTAGCATTCCCAAAATATGAAGTTAAAGTTTAAACAAAAGGTCAAGTTAAATTAACATTCCCCAAAATTAAAGGCCAACAAAGGCCAGTACAACCCAAAAGTAAAAATCATAAATCAGTTTATAATCTCCCAAAATGTTCGTTGCTCAAACCTAAACCGAATGTCTACATGACATCGTCAGCTTGCCACTCCACTAATCGTTGTGGCTCATCAATCGCCCCCTCTGACTCCTCCTCAAAGGCACTAACGGGAGCTGGACCTGAGTACCACAAAAATGGGTCAGACACAATGGTCTGGCAGGTGGGTGAATAGATAATAACAAGGGAGAAATCAAAACATATCATAGATATAACGAAAACTGTCACAAAACAGGATGCATAGTTCATTTAAAGTAAAGATGCAATACAAATCATGCGGGGTATTCAAGGTACAGGAACTGACTAGGTGGCAACCACACTAGAGCTAAATCCTCTCCATCACTAAGGTGATGAGAGCACATTCAGTGCATTGGGCTCTATCACACGAAGTGACGAGGACCAACATTACATACATATACATATACATATAGCTAGGCAAGACCACGGCCGCGGAACCGGGTAACGGGACAGGATCCAAGTTGCAACTGGCGGGAGCACAGGGGGAAACCCAAGTCAGTTGATCAGACTGACAAGGATGTCCAAGCTTAGTGGTGCCGACTCTTAGGTTACATGAGAAATCAAAACGTATACAAAACATATCAATATAAAACATTCGGGTAAGCGGGGTAGGGTGCTCGTAGGCACACATCTCATGTTATTATCTGTACATGCATAAACGGGCTGGCAGGACCTATCAAGCGTATAAATCGGAATTTGAGTAAAACAATGCGATAAATCCTTATATCATTAGGGACTATATATTGGGGCTTCCATATTCAAGCAACATGTATAAGGATCTTGTATGTCTATATTACCCTTAATATGGTACTCGAATGATAGAGGACATACTAAGTTTCCTTATGCAAGTTGACGAATCTAAAGGTCCCAATACCTTTTCCGAAATGATGTTTCTTTCTATGTCAATCTCCTTATGTCATCCCCTGGGTCTTTCCAAGGTGGTAGGGCATCAGAACAACCCATCCAAACCTTTAAATCCCATAACTGAAAACAATGGAAAAGACTCAGGAATTCTGGGTAAACTCGGTCACCTGTCGGTCAGCTGGCGGTTAGCCGCCTATGAGGTCGGCGGTTAGCCACTGGCTGACCGCGGGGCTGACCGCGGTTCACCCTGCTAAAATGTAGCATTCTGTGTTTCTAACCGCGCATCACGGCTACCTTGCGGTCACAGGGTTTGGGATTGGCGGTTAGCCGCGAGCTGACCGCGCGGCTGACCGCGGTTCACCTGTCAAAACACAGCATTCTGTGTTTCTAACCGCATCTGGGTCGGCTAGCCACCGGTCACCTGTCGGCTAGCCGCCAAGGTGACCGCCCAGCTGCGGGGACTACACATCAGGTGCAGATTTCTGTGCTTTCTTTCCCAAACCATTTCACTTCAACTCCAACCATTTCCTAACATGAAATGGGTCTATTCCCTTCCCTTTAACATTCAATTCTCTCCACCAACTACCATTCCATCAATGCATTTAATTCTCCTACCAATGCCAAATCTCATTCAATGCAAGTACAATATCATTTAAGAAGCTTATAATGACCAAAATAACTTGATAATGAATGTATTTATTCTCATAAAACTAACTAAGGGAGAAACCATGTCAATAAAGACATTTCTAAAAACATTATGAACATAATGAATCAAATGAAATAGGAATATTAAAAATCCACATTTTTGACAAAGTAAGAACTTATTCAAATTGAATCCATTCATCCACTTGCCTTGGTCTCCAAAGTATGCTAGTCAATCTCTAACCCTCTATCAAGCTCAAAATCTACAATCTACACAAAAATCCCAAAATACATATTACAACCCTAGAATGTCAAAGTCAAGCAATAGATGGAGGTAGCTTCCAAAAATCAAGGTGAAGCACCTCCATGGCTAGAAGAATACACAACCAAAAGATGAGGAGAAGAACTTACATGGAGAGTCCTCTAATGGCAAGAGTTTGCTCAAAAGATAGCTTGGAATGGAAGGCTCTCTCTACAAATGGTATCTAGATGGAGCTCTCATGGAGGGGAAGAAGATTGAAGCATCCATTTTGCCTTTAGCAATAGATTTGAGAGAGATTGAGAGAAGAAGAAGCAAGAAGCAAGAAGAAAACCCTAGGCTGGGCTGGGACTCTCTTTTTCTCAAGAAGTTGCAAGAAGAGGAAGAAGAAGAAGACTCCTCCTTATATAGATAATGGTCATGGGTCCCACAACTTAAAAGTCCAAAATGGGCTAATACATCATTCTACGGGCTTCGGACGGATTCGACGAAGAAGGAAGAATTGATCGCCGAAATTTCTACTTTCCAACAAGTATATATTTTACGAGTTTCGGAGGCATTGAAAATAGTGTCCAGATTTTGTGTAAAAAGACTGTTTTACCCCTATCAATGGCAAAGTAGGGTTTAGAGGTCTCGAATGGAAACGGAGCAAATACAAAAGTTGTCGGGAATCATAAAATACATTAGACGGAGTAATTTACAGATTTCCAGAATTATAAATAAATCCCCAAAACTAATCAAGACACAAGAAAAGGAACCCCCAAAGGGCCCCACTAGATCAAAAAGTTCCCAAAATTATTCTAAGCTATAAAAAGCTATTCTAATCCAGATTTAACCCATGTCCACTAATCTCACTTATAACTAAGACACGTCTTAATTAACACTAAAAGGAAACTCTCGGGGCGGGGTCTTACATCCTCCACCCCTTTGGGCATTTGGTCCACCAAATGAAATAAAATAACTAACCTCGGGTAGTAGATGCGGATACTTCTTCTGAACTTGATCCCGTAATTCCCACGTTGCCTCTTCAGGTCCGTGATTTTCCCAGAGCACTTTCACCCATTGTATAGTCCTTGTCCTCAGTTCTTGTTCCTTCGTATCGATGATCTGAATAGGCTCATCGACGTAGGTAGCATCTTCTCTGATCTCTAATGGTTCATGACGGAGTATATGTGACGGATCGGGGACGTACTTTTTCAACATAGACACATGGAACACATTGTGTACGCCGGAAAGTTCAGGTGGTAAGGCTAATCTATAAGCCACGTCACCAATCTTGCTCACAATATCATAGGGTCCAATGTATCTCCGAGATAATTTGCCTCTTTGTCCGAATCTCAAAGTTCCTCTAGTAGGTGACACCTTCAAGAAAACCTTATCTCCTTCCTTAAAATGTAAGTCCCTTCGATGAGAGTCTGCATAACTCTTCTGTCTACTCCGGGCTACTTTCAGACGTTCTTGGATCAACTTGACTTTGTCACTGGTTTCACTCACCATGGTCGGTCCATGAAAACTGCGAATACCTACTTCTTCCCAACAAACTGGAGTTCTACACCTCCTACCATACAATGCCTCAAAAGGCGCCATCCCAATGCTCGAATGATAACTGTTGTTGTAGGCGAATTCGCAAAGCGGTAGGGTCTCATCCCATTGAGTCTTGAAATCTAGTACACATGCTCGAAGCATATCTTCAAGGGTCTGAATAGTTCTTTCCGACTGACCATCTGTTTGTGGGTGATACGCTGTGCTGAACTGAAGCTTTGTCCCCATAGACTCATGCAAAGTCTTCCAGAATCTCGAGACGAATCTGCTATCTCTATCTGAAGTAATGGAGACTGGCTGCCCATGACGGCTGACAATCTCGTTGACAAACAACTCTGCGAGAGGTAACATATGCATCTTCTCTCCGGTCTTCATGGGAATAAAATGCGCTGATTTGGTGAGACGGTCCACAATGACCCATATGGAGTTGTTCCCTTTTCTGGTCCTTGGCAATCCCGAGATGAAATCCATGGTGATATGTTCCCACTTCCATTCCGGAATCTCTAATGGCTGCAATAACCCTGGAGGTCTCTGATGCTCTGCCTTCACCAACTGACACGTCATACATCGTGAAACGAAAGCTGCTATTTCCCTCTTCATGTTGTTCCACCAAAATCTGCCCTTCAAGTTCTGATACATCTTCGTGCTACCCGGATGCATAGAGTACTTCGTACTATGCGCCTCTGTCATAATGTCATTCTTCAAATCTTCAATGTTGGGCACGCATAGACGATCACGATAGAATAAGACTCCATCCACAATACGAAAGTCAGGACGTTCTGCTATATGCTCTGAAATCTTGGCCAACTCTGGATCTTGCAATTGGTTTTCCTTTATCTTCCGAATGAACGAGGGTTCAGACACTGACATGTTGGCTAACATCACTCCCTCGCTTAGGGGCTGAAAATTTACTCCCAACTCTTCAAATTGCTGAAAGAAGCACGTAACTCTTAGGCTTGCCACACTTGCTGACTTCCTACTCAAGGCATCGGCTACTACGTTTGCCTTTCCCGGGTGGTACTTGATCGGAAAATCATAATCTTTGATATATTCCATCCATCTTCTTTGTCTCATATTCAACTCCTTCTGAGAGAACAAATACTGTAAGCTGCGGTGATCGGAGTGGACTTCGAATTTCTCTCCGTAGAGGTAATGCCTCCACATCTTTAGTGCAAAAACGACCGCTGCTAACTCCAGGTCATGCGTTGCATAGTTCTTCTCGTGGTCCTTCAACTGACGGGATCCGTAAGCAACGACTTTTCCATCTTGCATCAACACACAACCGAGTCCTATATTCGAAGCATCTATGAAAATGGTGTAACTGCCGCTCCCGGATGGTAAAGTGAGGACGGGTGCTGATGTTAATCTCTTTTTCAGTTCTTGGAAGCTGGCTTCGCATTGGTCTGTCCACACATAAGGTGCATTCTTCTTGGTCAACTTTGTCAATGAAGCTGCAATCTACGAAAATCCTTGCACAAATCTTCGATAGTAACCCGCCAATCCAAGAAAACTTCTGATTTCCGACGCGTTCTTCGGTCTTTCCCACTTCACAACTGCATCTATCTTGGCTGGGTCCACTGATAATCCTTCTTTGGAAATGATATGGCCTAAAAATGCGACTTCTTCAAGCCAAAAATCGCACTTAGAGAGCTTCGCATACAATTGATTGTCTCTTAGGAGTTGCAATGCTATCCTCAAATGCTCTTCGTGTTCTTCTCTAGACTTAGAGTACACCAAAATGTCATCAATAAACACCACTGTGAATTGGTCTAAGTACTCAGCGAATATTTTGTTCATCAAAGCCATGAATACTACTGGTGCATTCGTCAGTCCAAATGGCATCACTAGGAACTCATAGTGTCCATATCTCGTCCGGAACGCCGTCTTCGATACATCTGAATCTCTAACTCTCAGCTGGTGATAACCGGATCTTAGATCGATCTTCGAAAAGTAAGCAGCACCTTGCAATTGGTCAAACAATTCATCTATCCTTGGCAATGGATACTTGTTCTTGATGGTAGCTTGGTTCAATTTCCGATAATCAATACACATTCTCATGGAACCGTCTTTCTTCTTGACGAATAAAACTGGAGCTCCCCAAGGTGAGACGCTCGGTCTAATAAAACCTTTGTCCAACAATTCTTGCAACTGAATCTTTAACTCTCCTAATTCAGCTGGAGCCATTCTGTATGGTGCGATAGATATCGGAGCGGTCCCCGGTAACAATTCGATGGTGAAGTCAATCTCCCTAACAGGTGGTAAACCTGGGATTTCTTCTGGAAAAACGTCTGGGAATTCGCGAACAATTGGGATCTCCTCCACCCCTTAGGACCGTTTATCCTCCGTGATAAACGCTAAATAGCATTCACATCCACTTCTCACTAGTCTATCAGCCTTCAATGCTGAGACGAATCTTGGACAAGAATTCTTCTTCTCCCCGTGGAACAATACGCCTGCCGGGGTCTCCTCTAATTTGAACGTGAGGGTCTTGTGGAAACAGTCCATCGTAGCATGGTACCCTGCTAACCAATCCATTCCTAGAATGACATCAAAGTCATACATCTCCAACAAAATGAGATTCGCCGGTAACACCACATCTCCTATCTTAACAGCACATCTAGGATAATACTTCCTACACACAACTTGTTTGCCTACGGGGGTGGACACCGTCAATACATACTCAAGTTCTCTAGCAGGCATATCAATCAACTTAGCAAATTTTGGAGACAAGAAGGAGTGCGTAGAGCCAGGGTCAAACAAAATCTTAGCTTCAAATCCACAAACTAGAAGTGTACCTTCCACCACGTTATCTGCCGCCTCTGCATCAGCTTGGTTAATTGCATAAACTTGTCCTCGCTGTTGAGGCCTGTTCTGAGCCTGTTGTTGCCTCCCTTGTTGTGCATTCCTATTCTGCTGAGGAGGGCGCTGATTCTGATTCTGTCCTTGCTGACGAGCTTGATGCTGTTGTGGAGGTCTATACTGTTGCTGTGGAGCCTACTGCTGGAGTGGCCTGGGCTGGTTCTGTACGGCTAATGCATTCTGAGGTGGTGCCTGGCGCTGCGTTCCTTGTTGGTGCTGATTCTGTCTATTGTTACCTTGTCCAGCTTGTCTTGGGCAGTCCTTGAGCTGGTGTGCCATGGATCCACATCTGAAACATGCTCCCGTAATTGTACGGCATTGAGCACTCTCATGGTTCTTACCACAGTGAACGCAAACTAGAGCATTCTGCACGTTTTGTTCATGCCTCGGTCGTTTGTTCTGATGGTTCCTTGGTTGGTGATTCTGTTGGTGAGCTGGTGCCTTTCCTTGGCTCTTGAGGATCTTGTTGTTCAGGTTCTCGAATTTATAGGCCCTTCTTACAGCTTCTTCAAAAGTGATAGGTGGTACAACACCCGTAGCATCCCTCTCAATGATCGGGTTTAGTCCTTCAAGGAACTTCGCTATCTTTTTCTCCACAGTGTCAATCAACTCAGGGGCGTATCGAGACAACCTCTCAAACTTCGTGAGGTACTCTTGAACGGTCGTGTTACCTTGTACGAGCTGCTGGAATTCAATGGCCTTCTGCCTCTTCACATGTGTCGGTACATACTTGTCACTGAATTGCCTCTTGAAACTTGTCCAAGCCTCTGCTTCTGCTATGGTCCTATATTCAGCCTTGATTGTTTTCCACCATATATCCGCTAGGCCGGTGAACATGGAAGCGGTGAGTTGCACTTGCTCTCTACCGGTACATCTGAATATCTCAAAGATGTTCTCTGTATACTCCAACCAGTCGTCTGCACCTAATGGGTCCTCATGCCCAGTGAACTCCTTGGGACCCCTCTTCCTAAACTTTTCATACAACACATTGGGATCATGTTCCCTATTGTTAATGACAATCTGAGTGCCTAGTGGTTGCGCTGGTGCCGGTTCAGGTCTCCTTTCCAACACTTCTAACAACTGTCTTTGCATCGTAGCCATCTCCCTAGCATGCTCTTCATCCTTCCTGGCCATTTGTTCTTGCAATCTGGCTTGATTTTCGTTGGCTTGACGTTGCTGGTCAAGCATGGCTTGCATCATCTGTTGGAATTGATTCTGCATGTTTGGATCCGGAGTACCGTTTCCTAGTGGCCCGGTGTGCTCACTATTGCTTGCGGTGGGATTGTCGGTAACGGGTCTTTTTCGAGGTGGCATATCACTGTAAAACAAACTGTTAGCACATAAAGTCATATAAAGGTTACACATTGCTCACACGAGTCTAACTAACGAAAAGTCTAACGAATCCTCGCCACGTCCTTAGGATTTCTAGTTTCTTTTAATTGCCTGAAACACGTCTCGCTCTGATACCAGTCTGTCGCGACCCCGAACCGGGGGCCCGGGACCGCGACGGGGTGTGGTGTGAATAATGAACCACACCCATATAATGATTATACATTTCCTTAATTTCCCACAGGTTTCCGCGGTGAGGATTCCTCATACACTCATAGAACATTTATATTGGTGCGGAAGCGTGTAGCAAATCAAACTCTTAATCCATTCACATTTAATAAGACTGTTAATACACAGGTATGACATGATGTCAGAGTGAGCAATGATCTCATTAGCATTCCCAAAATATGAAGTTAAAGTTTAAACAAAAGGTCAAGTTAAATTAACATTCCCCAAAATTGAAGGCCAACAAAGGCCAGTACAACCCAAAAGTAAAAATCATAAATCAGTTTATAATCTCCCAAAATGTTTGCTGCTCAAAGCTAAACCGAATGTCTACATGACATCGTCAACTTGCCACTCCACTAATCGCTGTGGCTCATCAATCGCCCCCTCTGACTCCTCAAAGGCACTAACGGGAGCTGGACCTGAGTACCACAAAAATGGGTCAGACACAACGGTCTGGCAGGTGGGTGAATAGATAATAACAAGGGAGAAATCAAAACATATCATAGATATAACGAAAACTGTCACAAAACAGGATGCATAGTTCATTTAAAGTAAAGATGCAATACAAATCATGCGGGGTATTCAAGGTACAGGAACTGACTAGGTGGCAACCACACTAGAGCTAAATCCTCTCCATCACTAAGGTGATGAGAGCACATTCAGTGCATTGGGCTCTATCACACGAAGTGACGAGGACCAACATTACATACATATACATATACATATAGCTAGGCAAGACCACGGCCGCGGAACCGGGTAACGGGACAGGATCCAAGTTGCAACTGGCGGGAGCACAGGGGGAAACCCAAGTCAGTTGATCAGACTGACAAGGATGTCCAAGCTTAGTGGTGCCGACTCTTAGGTTACATGAGAAATCAAAATGTATACAAAACATATCAATATAAAACATTCGGGTAAGCGGGGTAGGGTGCTCGTAGGCACACATCTCATGTTATTATCTGTACATGCATAAACGGGCTGGCAGGACCTATCAAGCGTATAAATCGGAATTTGAGTAAAACAATGCGATAAATCCTTATATCATTAGGGACTATATATTGGGGCTTCCATATTCAAGCAACATGTATAAGGATCTTGTATGTCTATATTACCCTTAATATGGTACTCGAATGATAGAGGACAAACTAAGTTTCCTTATGCACGTTGACGAATCTAAAGGTCCCAATACCTTTTCCGAAATGATGTTTCTTTCTATGTCAATCTCCTTATGTCATCCCCTGGGTCATTCCAAGGTGGTAGGGCATCAGAACAACCCATCCAAACCTTTAAATCCCATAACTGAAAACAATGGAAAAGACTCAGGAATTCTGGGTAAACTCGGTCACCTGTCGGTCAGCTGGCGGTTAGCCGCCTATGAGGTCGGCGGTTAGCCGCTGGCTGACCGCGGGGCTGACCGCGGTTCACCCTGCTAAAATGTAGCATTCTGTGTTTCTAACCGCGCATCACGGCTACCTTGCGGTCACGGGGTTTGGGATTGGCGGTTAGCCGCGAGCTGACCGCGCGGCTGACCGCGGTTCACCTGTCAAAACACAGCATTCTGTGTTTCTAACCGCATCTGGGTCGGCTAGCCGCCGGTCACCTGTCGGCTAGCCGCCAAGGTGACCGCCCGCTGACCGCCCAGCTGCGGGGACTACACATCAGGTGCAGATTTCTGTGCTTTCTTTCCCAAACCATTTCACTTCAACTCCAACCATTTCCTAACATGAAATGGGTCTATTCCCTTCCCTTTAACATTCAATTCTCTCCACCAACTACCATTCCATCAATGCATTTAATTCTCCTACCAATGCCAAATCTCATTCAATGCAAGTACAATATCATTTAAGAAGCTTATAATGACCAAAATAACTTGATAATGAATGTATTTATTCTCATAAAACTAACTAAGGGAGAAACCATGTCAATAAAGACATTTCTAAAAACATTATGAACATAATGAATCAAATGAAATAGGAATATTAAAAATCCACATTTTTGACAAAGTAAGAACTTATTCAAATTGAATCCATTCATCCACTTGCCTTGGTCTCCAAAGTATGCTAGTCAATCTCTAACCCTCTATCAAGCTCAAAATCTACAATCTACACAAAAATCCCAAAATACATATTACAACCCTAGAATGTCAAAGTCAAGCAATAGATGGAGGTAGCTTCCAAAAATCAAGGTGAAGCACCTCCATGGCTAGAAGAATACACAACCAAAAGATGAGGAGAAGAACTTACATGGAGAGTCCTCTAATGGCAAGAGTTTGCTCAAAAGATAGCTTGGAATGGAAGGCTCTCTCTACAAATGGTATCTAGATGGAGCTCTCATGGAGGGGAAGAAGATTGAAGCATCCATTTTGCCTTTAGCAATAGATTTGAGAGAGATTGAGAGAAGAAGAAGCAAGAAGCAAGAAGAAAACCCTAGGCTGGGCTGGGACTCTCTTTTTCTCAAGAAGTTGCAAGAAGAGGAAGAAGAAGAAGACTCCTCCTTATATAGATAATGGTCATGGGTCCCACAACTTAAAAGTCCAAAATGGGCTAATACATCATTCTACGGGCTTCGGACGGATTCGACGAAGAAGGAAGAATTGATCGCCGAAATTTCTACTTTCCAACAAGTATATATTTTACGAGTTTCGGAGGCATTGAAAATAGTGTCCAGATTTTGTGTAAAAAGACTGTTTTACCCCTATCAATGGCAAAGTAGGGTTTAGAGGTCTCGAATGGAAACGGAGCAAATACAAAAGTTGTCGGGAATCATAAAATACATTAGACGGAGTAATTTACAGATTTCCAGAATTATAAATAAATCCCCAAAACTAATCAAGACACAAGAAAAGGAACCCCCAAAGGGCCCCACTAGATCAAAAAGTTCCCAAAATTATTCTAAGCTATAAAAAGCTATTCTAATTCAGATTTAACCCATGTCCACTAATCTCACTTATAACTAAGACACGTCTTAATTAACACTAAAAGGAAACTCTCGGGGCGGGGTCTTACAGTGTTCACCGTTTTATTGATGACATTACAGGCTAAGTTACCCGTGCCGCTATTGCAGAGGCCGCGCCGCTTGCGGAGGAGGCCAATCAGGTTCCTCCAAGAGGACTGATTGAATGGACATAAATCGGAGGGCGAATGAATTAGAACCTTTTGAAGACATTTTGAGAAATACTTTTATATATTCATTTTGGAATGTAAATAGTTGTCACCTACATTGTATTTTGAATATGCAGTGGTTGACTTAAATAGTAGCACGTGATGTATATCTTAGACTTTACTTTTATGTAAAGAACTTGTACTGTTTTAAATCATTTTGTCAATGTGTATATATATATTTTCCGCAAAAATGCACATTGGACAGGTGTGAAGTATGCTATCCCTTGTGGATTTTGTTTTAACTTCGGTTAATTCGGAGTTTACGGGAGTAAGTATGGAGATCGCGACTCGGGATTTGTCAGGAGTAATTCTAATCTTGGGTCCAGGTCGTGACAAAAATTCTGGCTTGCCACTATTAATAAATACTCTGAACTTAAAACATGAGTATATTTTTTATTACGCAATTCCAAGGTAATCTCACCGAATTCGTTCAAAGTTGCCCGTAAGACTTGAGGATGTAAATGGGTCGGACCTGGACCCCATAACCGTTAATGAGAAGATGGAACCGGAATCGGTTCCGTATATGGGACGGGCCCGGGTCTAAATAGTTAATGATATAGGAAAAAACCTCTTTTTTCTTTTTTGTCTTTTGGATGCTTTCTTGAAAATTGGGATAATATATCGGGTCCCGTATCCACCGCGGGTTGGAGCCAAGGTGGAACCGGACCCGTTTAGGTCATGGGGTCCAAAAATTGAAGAAAAAAAGAGAGACCCAGAGCTGAACTCATTTACATATTAGGGCCTAAATAAGGAACTAAACCCAATTTTTAACGTGTTGGAACCTCCGAGTACTTGAAGAATTAGGAACCCATTTACATCCACAGTAAGACTTATGCAGGTATTGAAAGTGCATAAAAGGGACTTGTTTTCGTTACTCTAAATATATAGGGATTTTAGACCGTTAGTCTAGAACCATCCAAAACCCAAGTTTATTATCTGTATTCCTTATCACCATGGACTTGAATAGGATCCAAGCCCATCTGCATTCGTTATTTTTTTTTTTTTTGAAGAGTATTTTTTTTTTTTTTTGAAGAGGTTTTTTTTTTTTTTTGAACAGTTTTTTTTTTTGACGAGTTTTTTTTTTTTTTGAAGAGTCATTCGTTATTCACTCATTTTTACACACAGAGTGAGTAATATCAATTTTTATGGGTCGCATATCAAATATCATATGAATTTGTAGAAATTCAATAATATATATTTCAAGGTGTTTTTCTTGGTTGAATGGTATAAAGAGAGCTCTTTAACTATAAATGGCCTTAGATTACTTGGCCTTAACATGATTAAGGTCTTTGACATGAGAACCGCTCCTTACCCAAGTGGTAAGGAGTGTTAGTTGTTGCCTAACTCTCCATTGTTCGAATCCTGAATATGTTACCTTTTTCACGTGTGCGGGCTTCTTTTCCCACTCATGAGACCCAGCCGCCTTGCCTTGTGTATAAAGAAAAAAAAATGAAACACACACACAAGCTCAGTCTTCTATATTGCATTTTATGTGGACTGTGACATGGGGTTAAGGTCACCACCAAATCTGAGCCCTTCATTTCTTACCAAACCGAGTGTCAGACTTGACATAGGTAGGCCAGCCAAATGCAGGCAAGTTGTCACTTTTGGCATGTGGACAATGAAGGTTTGCTGAAAGGAGCAGGTCCAGCCATGCATGACCACATGAACAAAACTATTATTTTTGATAGACCCCAAAAAAGACAGATCAACTTGCTCCAACAAAAGGAAAAGAATAAAAAATATATAAAGGAATCAACTTGTCAAATTGGGTTCGTACTCAACAATAATGTACAACTTTACATTGAATTTGAACAAAAGAAAGAAATGCAATGATGCCTATCCAGATACACAGTTCCTGGGCGTAGTGCAAGTTGCAATGTTGGGCCAAAGCCATGTATGTATGACTCAAAAGGCGTGTGTTAGTGATTTATGAATAAATAAAAGTAATCAATCATTCACATAATTAATTAGAAACATGACAAAGGGAATGAATAATTCATAGTGTAAAATTTTAGGCCATAGTTTAAGTTATGGCTGTCAAGGGGCTGATTTGAACTGTATTGAATAATTTTCTAACTGAATTGTGTTCAGTTTTTTGCCTGAATACATCCATAAAAGTAGGGGCGGAACCGAGCTTTGTTAGGTGGGGGTGGTCATTCCTTTTATGGCTATGCTAAGTGGTCCTTCCGTTTATAGCTTTTATATGGCAAGGTGGCCCGCTCAAAAATTAAAAAAAATTCATGCCTTTGCCATTACCTTTTAAGATAGATGTCAAAATTTTGACTTTGGATCCAAATCCAGATTCAATGCCTGAGTAGAGATGAATCTGTGTATAGAATTGAATCTTGAGTAGATGTTTTCATACATTATAAATTTTACGCGTTTTCTCTTCATATTTTAATTTTTTTTTATTATGAGACAATGCCTCTGTGGTCAGTTGGTTAGGGACTTGTCTGCATGTTGAAGGGTGTGAATTGGATATTTCAGGCAAAACAATTAAATAAACATGCAAGTGACTCTTTTAGAAACTTCTTTCGCCCTCTGCTACGAGTCCAGTGACACCATTAGTGACACCGATGAGTGGGAGGAATCCCTTGAAACAGGAGAATACCTCTCCGATGAAGAATAGATTCCCGAATCTCACCTTATGCCAAGAATCTGGTATAATCCCTTGCAGCCACAAGGATCCTGGTCTGATGATGAAGAAGACCAAGAGGCTGTTCAAGACAATGCTGTCAATCCAGCACCCGCCAATGCCCTAATGGAACTCAATAATATTGAACCATAAAGGGTGGACGAAGAAGAAGATTTGGCTCCTATGCCCGATCTCGAAGAATATGCAAGGATCTTGCAGCGTCTGGCCATAGAGCAAGAGCAGGATCGCATCAATCAACTTCGTCACAATCCAGAATCGGCAAATCCGAAGAGAGCAATCCATCTCCCTTCGTTGTCTCCTTCAAATCTTCCAAACCTTTGGTAATTACCGCCAAAGCAAAGAAGAAGACTGGGGGCAAGTTTGCTGTCTCCTTCGTGTCTGTCATGCAAGAAACGGATTCAGAATTAGACCCGAAGACGACACATCGTCAAGCCAAGCTGATACTCGGCAAGTTCAGCCTGCTCTCACTCCATTGGAGACACCTGCTGACGTAGAAGATTCTACATCTGCTACCTTCATCGTTCCGGCAACATCAGCAGAAGAGAATCCAATCTTCTTCCATAGATCGGACGCTTCTTCGTCAAATTCTCTGTTTGAAACTTTCCAAAATAAAGGTACGCCTCAACTATCCCTGTATAGTCCGATGGCACAAGCTATCATGAAAAAAATGAGCTATGATGCTCAAAATCCAATCGGTTTGGGAGGTAGCTGCGGTATTCTCACGCCATTGGAATCCACCTTGTCCAAAAGTCAACTGGAGGACTGGAAACTCCACCGTCATATAAACAAGTCTTCATACGGGCTGGGGTATGATCTTGACACTCCCATGAGACAGTTGACATAAAGTCTTCAAAGTCGTTTTACCGACCAGGCCTCAATATCTCGTGTCGATGAAGACATCGATCTCCCTGGATATCTCTTTGAAGAGCTACCCGACAAGGATCCAAAAAGCTCATCAAATTGGCACAATTTCTCTGATGATGAAGAGGAATTGTCCGACACAAACACATGGTTTTCTGACCCAGAGGAACCATTGTCTCCAAAAGAAGTGCCTTACTTCAACCTAGTTTCAGCAGGTGATTGGGACCATCTCATAGCAAGCCTTGAGAAAAGTACCAATCAAGAAGATTTATGGACAAAAGCAAGCCATGGTCTGAAAATGCTTCTGAAACTCCAGAAGGTCTTGTTGAGTTGGAAGCCTCCGAAAATATTGTGGAGGAACTACCTCCAAACCTTCCAATAAAAGATTCTGTTCAAAAGATAGACTTGGGAACACCAGATAACCCACGTCCCGTATTTATAAGTAAGAATATAAAGGATGATGAGTTGCTCGAGTATGTCTCTTTTCTTTGTAAGTTTGTTGATTGTTTTGCATGGTCTTACGCTGAAATGCCTGGCTTAGACCCCAAAATAGCAATCCACAAACTCAACCTGCAAGAAAATATCAAGCCTATCAAACAAGGTCAAAGAAGATTCCGTCCTGATGTGATGGACAAAATTGAACAAGAAGTTCAAAAACGCAAAAACATTGGCTTCATCCGCGAAGAGCAGCACCCTGAATGGTTGGCCAACATCGTCCCCGTGACAAAGAGAAATGGGCAAATCAGGGTTTGTATTGACTATAGAGATCTGAATAATGCATGCCCCAAAGATGAATTCCCTCTCCCCATACCGGAGGTAATGATTGACAACACCTGTGGATTTGAGCAAATGACTTTCATGGATGGCTTCTCTGGCTACAATCACATAAAGATGCATCCCGAAGATGAAAGGCACACATCATTTCGGACCCCATTTGGCGTGTATTGCTACATTGTCATGCCATTTGGTCTGAAGAATGCCGGTGCGACATATCAAAGGGCTATGATTAAAATATTCCAAGATATGCAGCACAAGACGGTCGAATGTTATGTTGATGACGTCGCCGTCAAAAGCAAAAGAAAAGAAGACCATCTCAAAGATCTTTGAGAAGTCTTCCTCCGACTTCGCAAACACAAACTGCGAATAAATCCCCTCAAATGCTTCTTCGGTGTCTCATCGGGTAAGTTCCTCGGATTTATAGCTCGAAAAACCGGAATAGAACTTGACCCCATCAAAGTCAAGGCTATCCTAGAAATGTCAATTAGATGAATCAGAAATATGAAATAAGGAAGCTTGATCTGTTGCCTTACTAGAACAAGGCGCAATCGCTCCGCCAACAGTTTGACATCTGTCACATCACCCACATTCGCAAAGGTGAAAACATTCGTGCAGATGCCCTAGCTGGACTTGCTGCATCTATGACAATCCAAGAAGGGGAAAACATGCAGATTACAGTGTGTCAAAGAAGGTTTCTCCCTCCTTTCAACACACACCAAGCAATTGCTGAATGCCACTGAGTGGTTGGAAGTCAGATTTCCATCCTTAAAACTCCAATCGGCGATTGGAGGGATCCATTCATTGATTATATTATGTTCGAAATCCTACCTGAAGATCCAAAATAACGGGTAAGCATTCAAAGACGAGCCCCAAACTTTCATTTGGATATTCCTTCAAAAATGCTTTACAAAAAATCCTTTAATGGAGTACTTCTACACTGCTTGTTACAACAAGAGGCTGAGGAAACACTCAAAGAAGTGCATGCTGGTCTTTATGGAGCCCATCAGGCTGGTCATAAGCTCTACGATAAGATAAAAAGGTTTGGTTATTATTAGCCTACCATGGTAGCTGACGCAATGCAATTTGCTAAATGCTGCCAGCAATACCAAGTTCACGGAGACTATGCCCACATGCCTCCAGAATGGCTATACCCTACAGCAATCTCGTGGCCTTTTGAAGCCTAGGGTATGGACATCATAGGTCCTATCTCTCCCTCATCAAGCAAAGGTCATCGCTTCATCTTCTCCGTTATGGATTATTTCTCTAAGTGGTCAGAAGTATTTGCGTTCAGTGAACTGAAGACCTCATCAGTCCTTCAATTCTTACACACCAACATCATTTGTTGCTTTGGTATACCTAAAAGATTCGTTTATGATAACGGACCACAATTTCGGGATCATAGATTTTACAGGTTCTGCGATAAATACAAAATCCAAAGTTGTCCTTTGACTCTGTATAACCCGGCAGTGAATGGACTAGCAGAAGCCTTCAACAAAACACTCTGCAAAATTCTTAAGAAAATGGTCGATAGTCATAAAAGAGACTGGAGCGACAAACTGCCTGAAGCTTTATGGGCCTATCAGACCACCACTCGAGGACCAACCCATAGCACACCATTCTCCTTGGTCTATGGATGTGAAGCAGTTGTCCCTCTAGAGGTACAAATTCCTTCCTTAAGGGTATCTCTACAAAATGACATGACGCAAGAAAGCAATGTCAAATTGAGACTCCAAGAATTGGATAATCTCGATGAAAAACGGCTCGAATCTCTACAAAGCGTTGAGCTTTACCAAGCACGCATGGCAGGATCTTTCGACAAGAAGGTCAGGCAACGCGCCTACAAAAAGGGTGACTTGGTTCTTACAGTAAAAAGGTCAATGGTTTTTACCCACAAACCCAAAGGCAAATTCCAACAAAAATGGGAGGGACCCTTTGTCATCAATAAAGTTTTCTCCAATGGTGCATATGCTCTTCTAAATATTGAGGGCGACAAATGTATGCTGCCCATCAATGGCAAGTTCTTGAAGCGGTACTACCCTTGAAGACTTCCTCTGTCGGGTCAGAGCGATGCCTGTATGGCCAAATCCTACTACTAGGTACTTGCTCATCAAACCTACTCCTTTTGGAATTTTCATCTTTACGTTGAAGTTCCCAAAAAACCTCAAAACAATGCCTACTTTGTTTCATTGTTAAAAAAAAAAAAAATCAAATCCCAAAAATCCAAGTTTAGGAGCATTTTCCCCAACTCGACCAAAATTTTTGATCCTCAATCCCAAAATTCATGGTTTGAAAAAAAATTCAGGACCCAGGGATTTCCACCCTAGTCCACCCCTACTTTTACCACCAAAAATAGTTTTTAGTCAAAATTTACGACCTTCGTGTCTTTAAACAAAATGGTTTTTCAAAAAACCGTGGGGAAGCAACGTTCAGTCATACTCACACAAAACCTAAAAATCGGATGCGAACCCCATTCGATACTTCCAAAACCTCAAATTATAAGGAAGCGACACCTTGTCGATACTTGCAAATTTTCAAAAAAAAAAAAAACAAAAAGAAAAAAAAAACCGTGGAGACGCAATGTTTCAGTCGATATCCACAACTCAAATTTCAAAACAAAAACAAAGGTTCGAAGAAACCTAAAATTTCAAAAATCGTGGGGAAGCGACATTTCATCAATACCCGCAAAACAAAGTTTTTGAAAAAGCAGGGAGGCGACGCTTAGTCGATACTTGCACCCAAATCCGTGAGGAGCCGACATTCCATCGATACTCGCAACCGAATGAGCAAGGAGGCGACATTCCATCGATACTTGCAATACCATTCAGCAGGGAGGCGACTTTTAGTCGATACTTGCATTTTTGAAAACCAAGAACTCGACTTTTATGCTAAAAAACCTGGCTTTCACGCCAGAAACCAAAAACCGGCTTTTATGCCAAAAACCTGGCTTTCATGCCAAAAATTAAAAAAAAATCCGGCTTCCACGCCAACAAAACAAAACTTTGTTTTGAAAAAAATAAAACTAGGTTTTTTTGCCACAAAAATCTGGCTTTTATGCCAAAAACAAAATTTTAGCTCTCATGCCACAAAAAATCAAAACTCAGCTTCCATGCCACAAAATTTCGGCTCCCATGCCGTAAAATCTGGCTTTCATGCCAAAAACCAAAAATTGGCTTCCATGCCACAAACAAAATCCTTTTAGCTCTCATGCCACCAAAATTCGGCTTTTACGCCATCCCAAGATTCGGCTTTTACGCCATCTTAAAATTCGGCTTTCAAGCCATCAAGTAACCAGGCTTTTTGCCGCAAAATCTAGCTTTCATGCGCAAAACAACCATTTGACTAAAGATTTTCACAAAATGAAAACCTTTTGACCAAATTTTCAAACAAACCATTCCCATTCAATTTTTGCTTATCAAAAATGAATTTAAGTGAGATAAGGGAATAGAAAAGGAGGGTACCAAAAAATGTTTATACATGGAGGTACCAAAGAAAATAAGAAAAGAAAGTTTGTTACAAATCAGAAGCTCCATCTGACATGGTCTTCAACCAAAGATTCAACTCCTCAAGCAAACCTTTGGCCTTAGCCTCTAAAGCTTCCAGGCCACGCTTCTTCAAAACTTTACCATAAAATGCGGCAGAACGCCGCGGCCCATCTTCAGCACGAGGAAGCTCTTCTCATAGAATTTGCCATCGCTCATATTCCTGAGTCTTCCTTCGAAAATTGTTATCAGCTTCCTCAACCTGGCGAATGAGAGCCCCCTCTCTATCACGAGCTTCCGTAATGGCAGCCAATTTAGCAGCAGCTTGTTCCTCCAAAAGCTTGAGACGTTGCCTGGCCTCAATGACCTCCCTATCAAGACGGTGTAGGTCCTGTGTCAGCTCAATGATAGCCAACTCGGTGATGTTCCGTTCCCGAACAAACTGCTTCCGAGTCCTCGAAATCTCATCCACTTCTGATTTGACTTCGCTAGAAGGCTTGACAAACTTCTTATTAAAGAAGTCACCATTTGGAAAGCTCTTGGTCTCAATCCACTTGTTGCCCAGAGCGATGACTTCATCAACAAAAGCCTTGGCACTTGCAACGTCCAGACCGACCTCTTCGCTGTCAGCAAGGATGTCCTGTACATGCTTGATCATGCCGAAGCCAGCTTCTAAGTGGCCAGAAGAAAGAGTCTCGATCCAAGAATTCAAGACACTCCTCAGCACTCTTTTCGCATATTGAAGAGACGGTCCGGATGAAGTCTCACCCCGCTCCATCAGCCGACTGCCTCTGTCATGCTTCTTTGGAGGGATAGTCAACAAACTTTGGGCGATCGAAGATGCTAATGAAGGAATCTCACCATGAGATTTCATCTTTGCCTCACCAAAACTAGAAGTAGCTCTTACTTCTGGATCAACCGCGGGCACCCCCTGCTCTAGACCCGAAGAAGATGGAGGGACTTCTCCTATTGCTTCACAGCCTGCCAATGAAAGACGAAAAGGTATGAATATGATCTTGTCAAAAATCAATATCAAGATTATTATTACAAAATACCTTCTTCAACAACCGGCAGAGAACTCTCTGCCTCCATGAACTCATCCGAAGCATCATCAAAAGTTGCGTCCATGGATGGTTCAAAATAGTCGGAATCCTTTGGCAGAACAGCTGACAAAAAAACAAAAATATGTCAGCAAGTAGCGGTAAAGAAAAACAAAAAGATAAGAAAGCGAAGGAAATCATACCATGAGAAGATTCTGGAACCACTCCAGAGTCCCTTGGTACTTCCTCAGATGCCACGATTGGATCCGTCACCGCCTCATCGGTCGGAACCTCGGGCATCATTAAATCATCATCTCCTACTAAAAAGAAAGAAAGCAGCGATTAAAACAAAAATCTCTCATGAAAGAAAAGAAACGGAAAGAGAAAAGGGAAAAGCATACCATCATCAATGGCATCTTCCTCTCAACTCTTCTTTTCTGGAGGTTCATCAGCATCCTCTGACACCTCCTCAGCAATGGTAAGAGGGACTTCTAGATTAGGAGAGTCTTCGTGCCATCTATTATTTTGGTGCTATCCCCCTTTCCTCTTGCTTCTATGGGACGGTTTGCTTGAGGTACTCGCCCCACTATCAAAATCAGACCTCTCGCTAGAGTCCTCACTGGATGGTCTGCTCTTGCCAATAGACTCCATGGAAGCCTTTGTTTGCTCTGCTTACATCCAAGCGTCAATCTCGGACTCCTTCTCCTCTAGCTGTTTCAAGACCTCACCAAGTACCTTTTGTACAACTCCTGATTTGATGACGTCCTGTTCACCGAGAAAGCCTATCTTATGCTTCTCTCCCGAAAGGAAAGCCAAAACTTCCTCTCGTCGGACGCCATCCGATTTGCCAAGACCCTTCCCAGGAGACTGCTTTACATTAAGCTCCTTCTTGGAAAGCCCCCAGTACACTGAAAAGCTCTCCACGAGCCACTTCGTAAAGCCAACATTCCGGAATGTGGGCAACTCAGGATAGGAAATCATGGTCGTAGTGTCCTCCGCACTGTAAAAAGCCCATGCATTCCTCTCGTCTTGCAAACCTCCAAAGTGCTTCACTTTACTCGAAGGCGCTCCAACGACACCCTGAGAGAAGCCCAACTGCAAGGCAAAGCGCGAAGGAACATACGGCTAGATGTCGATGAAAAGATGTCTACGGTACACCATCATACCAACACGTATGTTGAAAAGCTACGCTTGCTCTACGTTGGTCAAAGAATAGTGTCTCCCCGACCCTGCCCTGGTCGAATCACGGGAGACACCAAAATCAAAAGCCTTCTTCCGCAAATCCGGAGAAAGCTTCACCGAAAACTACCCAATCTCGATGTCCTAAACCATCGGATCCTCAAACGGGCAGATAAAAGAGATTCAGAAACGGCTGTCCCTTTAGCCAACCGAATCATGAATGGGTCATCGTCCTGTGCAACACCCAATAGGTGGAAACCAGGACATTGGTATACATACCACAAATAAAAGATATGGGCTCAAAATACTGTATTCATGGGAAGCCTAAGCCGAACCAGGAAAGTAGCAGTCTGCAGTTCGGTGCACAAATAGGAGTAGAGAGCAGGCACCAAGCAAGTTTCTCTCCAAACGCCATCTGACAAGACAGAAAAATGCAATGTGGCCAGATGTGCGTTCCATCTCGTCCATAAAAAACAGCCTCACCTAGCCAATAAGTGAGGTAAACATCAAGATCACTCTGCAACGCAATGTCAGAATAAATGGCATTTGTACTTACGAAGAATTCCTTCAAATTTTCTCGCATGACGGAGATCTTCTTCGAACCTGGAGTTTTAGCCCTGGCATCCTGGGTCAAACCCTCAGAAGACTCTTCGCCGTGGAAGAAGTTGGGCGACAAAGAGCTGAAATTCTTCCAACTGCTGCACTTGACTTTCGAGCCCTCCTTCTTCAAAAAATCGTAGAAGACGGCGAGCTGAAAATATAGAAGCCTGAACTCCTCAGACTGCTCCTTAAGGACGTTGTCAATAGACATGAACTCCTCATAGAGTTTGCCGAGGATGGGCAGCTTGGTGATGGCGCTCAGTTCCTTCAGAGAAAAACTAATCTCACCATTCGTGACAACGAAGGTATTGGTTTGTGGAAGGAATGACTCCAATATGGCCATGAAGGCTTCATCAGAGAAAACCACGGTTTGCCGAAAAGCATGAACCACATTGAAGATCTAAGCCTCCTTCAGAATGGCCCTACCAACTTGTAGGATGTGATCAGTCCATGACTCCCAGCTCGAATCAGCACTGAAACGGCCGTGAAGTCGAAAAGGCTTCACCCAATTGCTGCCATCACCCTTGAAAACGCCAAGGCCCACCAATCTCAAATCGACCGATGGATGATCTAAACCTTAGTAGCCGCTGGCCGGCATCAACATGTCCATACAGACAGGCAACTTCTCTGCATAACTGTAAGCGCCGCCAACAAAAAACCCGGTCTTGATCACATTAGTCCTCTTCACCCAGCTTATAGGATCTTCTCTCTTAGAGCATGTGGGAGAAAGGCTCATGATCGAGGCAATGTGATCGAAGGTCGACCGGGTAGAAACAGTTCTCTCCTCACCAACGGCTGTATAAGAGAACTGAAAACATCTCCTTTGGTATGTTAAGTCGTCAGGGGCTACATCATCAAAGAAAAAGGTAGGCTTGGGCACAACACTCTGATCATCCATGACCCAAGGACAGTTGCTTACCATAATCCTGTAAAACTCCTTATCCTTGAGGGCAATCAAACGTTGCCTCATCTCATCTCGGTTGAGCGAGTCACACTCTTCCAAGTTTCTCTCCACATATTGGACCTTCTCCCAGGCATGCATCGGAAGATCTAGTAGACCAACGAGGCGCATCGATAACAGGGTCCTTACCCTTGTTCGTTCTAGAGGAACTACCTGCAAAGGATGAAAAAAAAATCAATCATCAAAATGACAGAATTTTGCTAAAAAATCCTAGCGAAGTTTAGGCATGGTTCCGGGGCAATTCCGAAGAAAAGGAAAGTACCCCGAAAAATAAAAGAAGCTTGAAGATGAGCTCAACATTGCTGCGGGCTCATAATCAATGGAGGATTCTCAAAGAAGGCTCGAACTCAAACATCGCTGCGAGATCAAGCTAGTATTCTCAAACCTCCGCAAAATTGGAAAAGGTCTTAACATTGCTGCGAGCTTCAGATTCCAAAACTTGCAAAGTTCCTCAAAATCCCCGCAAGACTAAGAAAGGGCTCAACATTGCTGCGAGCTCCAAATACCAAGACTTGCAAAAGATTTCCAGGTATGCATTATCATACTTCCAATTTCATTTACAAAAAAAAATGCGTAGAAGGAAAGTTGTCATGCATGGGCATCTTGAAATTCATAAAAAAGGGGGACACAGAAAAAAAGAAGAAGAGGAAAACCTTTCTTCAAAAAAAGAAATTATGAGCTGGCCCACAGGCTGTGGCCTACTGCCACGTGGCAGTACGGCCGGACTGTCCATACAGCCAAGAAACAAAAGGAGAGAAGGAAAAAAAAAGAAAAAAAGAGAAGAAAAAAAACGGTGAAAATTGAAAACTGTGAGAAGAAAAAGGGGAAAAGAAAAAAAGAAGAAAGAAAAAAAAAGAAAGAAAGAAAAAAAAAGAAAGAAAAAAAGAAAGAGAAAAAAAAAAGAAAGAAAAAAAGAAAGAGAAAAAAAAGAAGAAAAAAAAAACGTGTGAAAAAAAAAAAGAAGAAACACGTGAAAAAGGAAGAAAAGAAAAAGAAGAAGAAAATGAAAAGAAAAGAAAAGAAATAAACTTTTTTTTTCCTACTTCTACATGGACTTTCTTAAGGAGGAAGAAAACTTACTTGAAGCCATGGAGGAAGAAGAAGAACTTGAAGATCCTTGACGAAGAAGGGTTCTTGATCTTGGAGCACTCTTGAAGACTTTTGCAAAAAGAAGGCAATAGGAGCAGGAGATCCAACCTCCCCTTGCTTTTATAGAAGAAAGCAAACCAAAAGAGGCAAGAAGGAAAGAAGTAAGAAGGAAAGTGCTACAAATTAGCAACCTTCCTAAAAGAAAGGGATCTTAAAATATTCCCTTCCAAGGAGGAGATCCTTTGAGAAATTCTCTCCAAAAAGAGAGGGAATGTGAGAAACTTTCTCCCAAAGAAAGATACTTTGAGAAAATCTCTCCCAAAATCAAGGAAACTTGAGAGATTCTCTCCAAGTAAGAATATTTTTAGATATTCTCTACCCAAAAGAGATATTTTAAGATATTCTTCACAAAAGTGATACCACATGAGATCTAAGTCATCTTTAAAGCTTAAGGTCCCATGAGTTAGCCTACATGAGCCAGGTTTGACCACCTAGGCACTAAAAGTGGCTTTTAGTCAAAATCCCTCTTGCCAAGAGCATGCAAAAATGGTTCCATGCCTCTTTTTGAGTCGATTGGACAATAAAAAAAAATAAGTCCAAGCCTCATGAGTTTCCAAAAATCCAAACCATCCCACCTCATGAACCAAATTAAGCCAAAACCTTGGAATTGACATTCCACAAAAACCCAAACCACTCCAATGGACCCAAAATTGTCCTAAAGAGTGACCAAAAACCAAACCATGGTCCCCTAACTTGCGACATAAAACTTGTTGGGTCACAAGGCTAAAACCAAAAGCCAAATCTCGGTCCCCTAACTTGCCACATATAGTTTGTTAGGTCACAAGGCCAAAACCAAAAACCAAAATCTCGACCTCCTAACTTGCCACATATAACTTGTTAGGTCACAAGGTCAAAAACCAAAAAACCCTTCTTGACTGCCTAATGCGCCACATAAAACCTTTAGGTTCACAAGGTCACAAAGAAAAAATCCAAAAACCGAAATCCAAATCCTTCATGTCATTTTCAAAACTTTGCCTTGAGATGGTACATGATCCCACTCACTATCATAAGCTCCGCTGGAAATTCAAAAAGGCTGCCTTACCAAAAGAAAAATGCTTAAGACTCTTGGTCAAATCAAGAATCTCTCTTTCAAAGTTCTCTTTGAGGCACAATGACTATAAAAGAAACTCGTCGCTGTACCTCGAGGGGGCATTTGTTGACACCAAAAATGTCACTTTGCCTCTTCACACATTCTCAACACCAAAAGCCACTTAGAGCTGCATCCTACTACAAATAGGAGAAAGCCGCTTCAAGCATCAGATCTTGTCGAAATCAAACAAAAATTGCAAGATTCTTCAAACCAGCCAAAAAAGAGGTATACATGAAGTTTCGGTCCATTTCAACATCATTTGGCCTAACTTCAATTCTCCAACAGCTAGGCAGGAGCTCCAGGCAGCGACAGTGTCGAAGGCATCAAAACTTCGATCAAAGTTGACGGATGGCCTCAAAATACCTCCAAAAGGCTCTATGTCAAATCTCAAGTCAAACCGACATCGTTTGACCCTCCATCGACCCTCGAGCAACAAAATCAAGCCTCTCGGCGGCGAGAACCACTAAGGCCATCACTCATCAAACTAAGCACATGAGTGACTTCTACATGCTTCCAAAGGGCTACACATCAAATTTCAGGCCATTCCGATAACGTTTGACCCAGCTTTGACGCTAGGAAACAAAATCAAGCCTCCCGGCGACGGAGCTCCCCGGGACCATGGCATCCAAATCAGAGCTAAGGGATCGTCTCAGAATGACTCCAATAGGCTCCCTGTCAAATTTCAGGTCAATCGGATATCGGTTATCCATACATCAAAGCTCGACATCTTCCTCGTGGTGAAATCAAGTCCAGCATCAACGGGACCCCAAACGGCTTCAAAACTCAAACAAAAGCCCATGGTTGGTCCTATCTACTGCTCAGGAAGTTTCAGGTCATTCCGACATTGTTTCGCCTAGTTTCGACTCTTGACAGAAAATCAATTACAGAGTCTTCAGCTTTTCCAAAAATGAGAAACTTTGTGCTCCGATTTACATGGCTTCTCATCAGCTTTTCTCCAGGAGAATCAAGCCAATAAATAAGAAAAAATGTCAAGAAAAATACAAGAAAAAGAAAGACCAAAAAGCCCGAAAAACGGCCGAGAAACGGCTACTGAAAAGGGGAAAAACCCCATGGTCGCCGGCGACCCTGGAAATCCGGGTTGCCGGATTTCCTACGAAAGGGTACTTTTTCGGTCCTTTTTCGCGTTTCGAGTTGTTTGGCCCCTGTGATTTTACTAGAATCTGATTTTTGAGGCATGAAATCCGTCAATCTTCGTTAACATCATTGATCCGCTCTCAAACTCATGAAATCATCATCCAATGCTTCAGGATCGCCAACTGGCCAACCAAGAAAGGACACTTTTTGCCCAATCGATCGTGAAATCGACTGGACAGATGTCGCTGGCCCATTAGTGTTAACCAATGTCTGAAATTGCATCGCCATCCGACATCAAACAACATGTGGATCCATCGGCGATCGTCGTAAGAAGAATTCCAAGAGGCGAGGTGCGGCCCGTGACTCTTGAAGTGCCCGTCAACCAATTAATGAAATTAAATGACCCTTTTTATGGCAAGTTAATGCGGTCATTAACTCATTATTGTGGACGGCCCAATCAGATTCAAGGAAAAAAGAGTTACAAGTCCAAGTAATCATGGCAATTAACCATGTAACTCCTATCATTATGGAGTTTAATCAGGGTAATTCATCATGAAACTCCCATCATCATGGAGATTAAAAGCGATTAAATGCCCATTATTCTCCATCGGCCAATCATACCCAAAGAAAAAGGAGTTGCAAAAATTATGAAATTAATCTTGTAACTCCTCCTATCAATGCCATCAATGCCCATAAACCCACCCATGGCTATCAAAAGCCTATAAAAAGGGGGTTATTCCAAGAAGAAGGGACTACTACACACACTACCGCAACCCTAGCCGAAAGATTCCAATAGAAATCCTTGCCCAACGAAGCTCTCCTACTTTGAAGAAACTCTTCTGCAAGAGACAACACAAGGTGATTGAAGTCCCTTGGGGGGCCACCCCTTAAGGTCCATTCTCCTACTATTCAAAACGGCCAGATGTGGCTCTTCAGCCCATCTACTCAGCTTTTTATTGGATATAGGACATCCTCTCTGTCCCTATCCTCTAAAAATCTGAGGTCCAAGCCAAGCCAAGTGAATTAAAACATTATGTGTTCTTATCTGAAGGACGATGGCGGAGTTCATACATGACTCGCGACCGTCGATCTGAATGAGTCCCCATAATTTTCTGAGAAATCAGATTCCTCTTCTTACTTTTCTATTAAAAATCACAACTCTTGTCTTTCTTCATTGATGAGATTTGTAAAACGCCTTTCACGGCAAAAATTGCCTTCTACGGCCCAAAATCGCATTTCATGGCAAACAAAAGAAAATCGTCTTTCATGGCACACAAAATCTGTCTCTTTTCTTATAAATATATATGTAATGGAAAGTTAGAAAAAAGTTGATTTCATTTTCTACTTGTGAAGGTGAATATCCGGATCACCATTTCAAATTCCAGGTAGAGAAGAAAATTTGACATACCCATACAAAAAAATGTTGATGCTCGCTTCCTTCTTTTCTCCTCACCCCGCCCGGGGAGCGGAGGGAGAGACGGAGCCGGGTCCATCCATGGGACCACAACGTAGATTGAGAATCTACGTAGGTCATGACTCTCATTCGATTATTCGATATCTAGAACCAATGACAGGAAATGTCTTCACTGCTCGTTTTCCCGATTGTCAATTCGATGAGACAATATTCCCGCCGTTATGGGGAGATCAGATAGTTCCTGAAGAACGTATTGTTCTTGTAAAACAACCCGTTCTTGAAGAACGACGCGAATTAACATAGAATACTTCCACTCTGTCTCATCTGGATCCGCGAACTTCACAAGGTGAGAATGAAGTACGGAGAATTGTGCACTTGCAAGAAAATGCAAACAGATTACTTGATGCATTTAACGATGCAGCAAAGGTGACAAAGTTACATGTGCCAACTATGAATGCACCTGCCAGAATTAATGTCCCTATAGGACAAAGTCAAAATATAGCAGCAAAAGAATTTGCAATACGCCAGAAGCGTGGCAGACCTATAGGTTCAAAGGACTTGGCTCCATGGAAAAGGAGAAATGAGCAATTATCATCATATCCTCCTGAAGAGGCACGTAACCCTCCTGAAGAGGTTCCTCCCGAAGAGGCACGTAACGCTCCTGAAGAGGTTATGGTAAAATCCGTTCTCTCTAGAATAATGGAAGTCCCTGATGAGACTTTGAAAGCCCCTGAAGAGGCACCGGTACCGGATAACGAAGAGATCTTTATACTTTATAATTATTCAAGAGAGAGATGGAATAGAAATGAGATTATCATCGATGACGCATTTGTATATGCGGTAGCTACACAAATATCAAAGAAAAATGATGATGATGATTGGGACATAGAACCGCGTTCTATAAATGAATGTTGACAAATAAATGATTGGCCAAAATGAGAAAGTGCCATCAAAGCAGAGTTAGAGTCTCTCAACAAACGTGGTGTGTTCGGACCTATAGTACAAACCCCAAAAGATGTTAACCCTGTAGGTTACAAGTGGGTGTTTGTAAGAAAACGAAATGAAATGAAAGAAATTACCAGATATAATGCACGATTAGTGGCATAAGATTTCCTGCAGAAACCTGGGATTGATTATGAGGAAACATACTCCCCTGTTGTGGATATAAAAACATTCAAATATCTGATCAGTTTAGCAGTTTCTCAAAATCTAGAAACAAGACTCATGGATGTTGTAACTGCTTACTTGTGTGGGGACTTAGACACAAAAATTCACATGAAAATCCCAGAAGGATTTTCTTTGCCTGAAGCAAAGCCAAGGAGTATGTACTCAATCCAATTAAGGCGATCATTGTACGGCCTGAAGTAATCCGGAAGGATGTGGTACAATCGTAGTGAATACTTGTCTAAAAGGGGGTATGGAAACAATCTCATTTGCCTGTGTCTATTTATAAAGAAACTCTTGAAGGGATTTGCAATATTAACAGTTTATGTGGATGATATAAATTTGATAGGAACTCCAGAAGAGCTCGAAGAAACTGTTGACTATTTAAAGAAAGAATTTGAAATGAAAGACCTTGGAAAAACGAGATTCTGTCTCGGATTGCAAATCGAGAGAAATTTTAATGGGATTTTAGTCCATCAATCTAATTATACTGAGGTCTTAAAACGATTTGATATGGACAAGCACATCCATTAAGCACCCCCATGGTCGTCTGGTCTCTTGATATAAAGAAAGATCCATACCGTTCCATTGAGGAAAATGAAAAGGTATTGGGTCCCGAAGTACCATATTTAAGTGCTATTGGAGCCCTGATGTACTTAGCAAATGCACTAGATTGGACATTGCATTCTTTGTGAATCCACTTGCCAGGTATAGCTCTGCACCAACTCAAAGGCACTGGATTGGTATTAAGCACATCCTACGATATTTGCGTGGAACAATTGATTTAGGAATGTTCACTATGTCAAAAAGGCCGAAAAAGGACTGTCGATGATAGTCATTTTTCTTAAAACACGACTGCTAAGGGCAGTCGAACAGGCAATCGTTAAAATCGTAGTCGTTTTCCAAAAACGACTGCTGTTAGCGGTCGAAAATTTGTCAGATTAGCGACTGCCCACAGCAGTCATTTTTATTAAAGACGGACTTCGGTAGTCGAAAATTTTGTAAGTCTTTTTTTAAAAAACTATATAAAAAAGCACTTATCATTCAATTAACGACTGCCTAAAGCAATCCATTTTTTAGAGGGTTTTTTAAAAAAAATTCATAATTAATTTTTAAAATTTATATTTTTCTAATAAAAATCCTGTAATTCTCAAAACAGTAAATTAGCATCAACCATACAAATATCCATTGTCCATCAAATAAATAACTCAAATAAGCTAAGAAATCATCCATCCACTTAAAATCTAAACCATCAAAGTAGCTACATTAAATGGTAGAAATTTAAAAAAAACCACATTCATGTTCACGATCACACACATCAAAGTAAATAGTACAAATAAAGTCATGTAACAAATCTAAATGTGGGCCATGAAATGATATCACCCACAGTGAGATCCCCAAAAATCTTTTCTCCACCCAACAACTCTACGTCAAGCTTGAAGATCTCATCTACAACGATCCTATAGTATCCTTCATCCTCAGTTGACAAACCGAGAACGCATCCAAGGGCAACGGTAATCTCTTTTTGCACGTAATGCAACAACCTACACGGACCTTGGCTTGTATTAGTGTTCGGTTGATTTGTACATGCTAGTTCACATGAGGAATCATCTTGAGCCTACAAACAAAATTACAAATGCATTGTGTTATTATTTCATCAATGAAGATAATTAATTAATTTATCAAATCAATCATGTAAGAAAAATAAACATTGTACCTGAGATGGACTACCATGATAAGTTGAAGGTCTCACTTGTGTCCCACCTTGGGTTAGAGCTTGTTTCAGCTCATCCATTTCCCTTCGTATGCCCATCTGACCCTCCTTCAACCTTTTCACCTCAGTTTGAAGATGTGTATTGCATTCATGCTCCTCCTCCAAGGCTCTTTTACAAGGAGCAGAATGTTTTAAGGCCGTTTTTGAAACAGTTCCTAAGCCACGTAGGCGTCCTCGGCTATCACGACCAAAGACCTATGAAAAAAAAAATCCGAGTATACCATAAAACCCACAAAATAAAAAATTACTAAAATTCAAAGATATTATAATCAACAAGCAATAACAAGATACCTTTGTAACTGCATCATGGTCTAAATCACCTTGTGCCACCGAGCTGTCAGATTCATATGCAGTAATAACATCATCATGTAGTAACAAAAAATGATAAATAAGAAGCATAAACACATTTTGGCAAACATTAATGTATACTTCATAAAAATGTTCCTAAGAAAAACTTTTAATGTAAAAGATTTCTCAAAATTTCGGCATAGTCTCCCCCGTACATGTGACATTTAATTTTTTTTTTACAACCTGCTAAGTACCTGTACATAACAAAAAAAAAAAGAAAAACAAAAAAAAAACCTTTATATAAACAACCCAATGCCCCCACACACTACAAAGTCATTCACCACTACATCATTAGTCATTCACCACTACAAGTGCCCTTCCACCATTCATCTCCCTTTCTCTGTTGTACATTAATGAGATTGTTATATGTGATTTAGTATGTAACATGAATGGCCCACTGCCAAGAATCAAGTCCTTTTCCAAAAACATGCCCTTCAAACAAGTCCCTTTCTAGGAAGGGTAGAAAATTGATATATTTAAAAAGAGCCCACTATGTGATTTTCCAAGTTTTGCTTGTCCATTGCTAGTACTTCACAGTTCACACCCAAAAACAAATGTCAGAAACTGAATTGATCAAGGAATATAACTCACACTAGCACAAACACAGGTCACACATACATTCTCAATTAGAACATTAAATCAAATCATGCATAATACTATGAAACCAATTCATATATTCAATAAGAAATAAGTTGCAATCATATTTTTGAATATAGTACCTGTTTCCCATTTGTATCTATGCTTTCCTTACGTCACAGTAACAAAGCCCAATTTCTAATTAAAACCCAAGGTCCATAACATCTTATATAGATTTACTTTCCAACCATTAACCATTAACATTTATATAGTTCTACCAAAAAAAATTGAGTTCATAGTAGTTAAGTGGTGTTGGTGGCATAAATGCCTCTGGTTTTCTTATCTCCATTGAATATGAAGTTGCTGAAGCAGCAATTTCTAGGTTGGCATACCATTATAAAATAAATCATAGTTGAATACACTTGCATATTAATGGAGACAACTGACCAATATTGGACAAAATGAGGGTGGAGGACAGGTGTGTAACTGGAAGTAAAGCTTGATACCTCTTTTCTTGTTTACTTTTTCCTTACATTTCTTTCAAGAGAGGTTTTTGCTAATTTTCTGTGGGCCTGGAGGTGCACTTGTGGAGGATCAGAATCATATCCCTCACATTTGCCACACGTTGGAGATGCTTGGTCCAAAACTCGTGCTGGGCTAGTAATGTAGGCCAAGTGACTGTTGTTCTCTACTAAATGGGCCTAAATACAATGATAGTCATGCTGTTCAAAGAAACCTAACATCTGCATTTTGACACTCTAAAAACTTCAAGTTTTAACATATAATCTTAGAAAATGGATTAAAAAAAATGAGATTTTAGAAAGTAGATATGGTTCATACAACCATTGGTCATCAAAAATCCATTCAAATATGACAACCATGGCAGCATTGAATTACACCATTACAAAATATGTTAGTTGAAGTACAATATTGCAAATTCTCATGTTTGCAATTGGGGAACTTTAACAGGCATCACATGCATTAACACCAATTACCAAGCCAATATGTGGGTTAGCAAAAATCTAGACTAATCAACAGCAGTTATCCAATCCTCTAATTGAAACTATGTGAGAATGAATTCTCTACTCTGGATTGTATGCTGAGCTTTCTGGATCTTAAATTCAAGGTCTTTACATGGCCCATATTTGAATTGATCCCTAGAGGAAGATGGAAGTGGGAAAAAAAAAATTAGAAAAAGAAACAAACTACACACGTGATAGAGAACAAGGGGATGAATCAGATCTTTTCATAGCCAAGATAAGGATTTAAACCCTACTTTCCAGCAAGGTTCTCGATGAGAATTTCCTTCAAAATGAAGTGTTTGTAACAAATAACTCCCCACTAAACTCATGGTTTGGATTTTATTAGTGTCAACTTAATAGGAGATTTAGTCATACCTTAGCTCTAATGATCATAAAAAAATGAACATACTTATTCATAGAAGAAAATTAAAAGCTTTTTTTGCTGATATCACGAGTCATAAGCATCATGTGCAATTAACTTGTGTGGTGGTCCCTCATTGGCCAAACCCTCGGGCCTATGGGCCCAAGTGCTTTCTTGAGGGCCATGGGGCACATTTTACATCAACTGCCCATACTGGTGGGGCACAATCCAATTGTCAAATGTATGGATGAAGAAACTTTGACATATGCTCAGGCATGTCTGATTAATGATTGATTGTATACAAATTTACAAGGTGGCTCAATACTAGTTGATCTGTAATGTTGAGAAGTCAGGAGTCTACATTATACTCTTGATGATATGTACATATGCCTGCATTTGACAAATATGATTTCTCGCTCAATTTTATGCCTGTCAAACCTTTACTCGCTCGTGATTCTCAAAAGAATTTACGGCTCAAAAAGACTATTTAACTTTAATAAATTTGTTAAACCAAGAGCTAATATAATCAAGTAGCAATTCAAATTAATAACCTATTCACCAATTACATTAAAATGGTTCTCACCACATGGGGGCTCGATGCTGATCCATCCTTCCTTTTATGAGTGGCCAAGAAGAGATCCATGAGAGTTAATGGTTGATCCGGATTTTTTGCTTTCTGTAAAAAAATTGGGATATTCATAAGAGTTGTCCAATTTACTCTGTCCATGTTGAGTGCTGCAGGGGTCAACATAATATTGCGATGACAAATGGAAGTAGTATATATAAACTAATTGCATATGGAAAAATCACCCCCACCCCGCAATTTACAACCATGTAAGAGAGTTGGAGATGGAAAAAAAAGTGTGAAAAGCGGTGCCTCATGTTAATGAACACGTGCCACCAAACTCACTGAACAATAAGCTTGCGTTTTTTTCTCTTCTTTTTTTTTTTCTTTTGAAATGGTAACTTTGTTAATAGAGAAAAGAAGAACACAATATAAGCAAGATTTTTTTTCTTTTTTTCTTTTTTTAACGGTGCAATGTAAATATATACTGTAAGAGTGATTAAACCACTAGTTACAAGCAAAAGGCATCAAGAAAGGAAAAGGATATGGAGCAGAAGCCCCACAAAAGGAAAAACCTCTAAAACTTGAATAAACCCACCCAACCTCAAAGCTGCTATTGCACCAAAAGAGTATAGTATAATTGCAAAAAGAAGGTATGTGCACAAATCTTACCAACTCTGCAGCCACTCTAGCCTGTCCCTTCCTGCCTGTTGTGTACGGGCTCTTCAACTTTGACCTAGCAACCTTACCAGCCTCCCTGGTAGCTAAGGCCGTCGACGTCGAGGAAATGTCCACGAATTTTACCTAATCTTCTGGTTTCACGTACTTGGGCACATTGCTCTTCCTCTCTGCATCTGTGAGGTATTTGTCTATTGCCTGATGACGAAGAGCATACTTCCAACCTTTCCATGATATGTTTGCTTTCTTCATAACGAATTTTTTATGGATCTCATTGATGTTGTAGGTGCTCTGCAAAGATTATGAATGAGGAGTTATGATTGTAATGAAATGCTGATATAAAACTTTAAATTATATAAATGCAAAAGTACTCACAATCACGCCGTTCCAAATTTGCTCCTTAATCTCATTCGGCACATTTGTCCATGCCTCATATATGGGGGACACATATGTCCTCACCAGATTTCCTATCAACGAACTCAGTTAGGCAGCATCTAGTCCGATAGGTTGGTCATGCTCGCCAAAAGTGATTGACTTAGGCACGCTTGTTTCGAATTGACTATTGTAAGGATTAGTTTGTTAAGAAGAAATAAAATAAAAGTGAATACATATAATGATTGTTGGCAATATGTACTCTCGCGGGAACTACAATCCGACAGTGTAGATGCTGACGCAGCAGAACTATGCGCTGTTGATTGATCTTGTGACATACTGGCTGTAACAAAAAAATGTGCACTTTGAATATTGTTGTCATATAAAAAAACATTGAAATGTAAAACTAAAGAAGGAAACTAGATCGATGAAACATGAAATAAATACCAATTTAATGAAACATGATATGTACAAATTGGTCCATTTAATGAAATAAATATGCAATGAGAAGAATATTGACATGGACCTGTCACCTCAAATGATATCAACATCTATAATATCATCATGTAATGCTCCGATATATGCGTTTTCATTCGTTCTTGCCTTGAAGGCTAACGGATCTTCATAAGAGTCCATGTCTTGATTAAGTCTTTTTGGAGCATCCAACACAACATGCCACTCATCTGTAGGATGACTTTGATCTTTGTAATAAAAGACTTGAGAAGCTTGAGAAGCAAGAATAAATGGCTCATCTGATTCTTTTGTGGTTCTCATTAACCTCTCTAAATTAACATATCTCAAGTTTGTTTCTGGATCAACTCTAATGCTATTTGTGTTCTCTATACGCACCCAATCACAGTTGAATACTACTACTTTGAAGTCATGGTAATCTAACTCAAGAATTTGTTTGACAATGCCATAGTAAGGGACCTCCTCAGATACAAAATTCGTGTCGTTGACACTAGATCTGAACTTAGTTAGAGCTTCCATAGAGACCCCGCTGTTTTGTGTTGCTTTCAATATTTTCGAATCCGCTGTGCAAAAAACATATCCATTTATCGCATATGAGCTATATGAAATAGCATCAAATTTAGGTCCATCAACAAGCTTTTTCAAAACACTATTTTCCTCATTTTGTAATTGTTGTCTAAGCCAAGGAATGTAATCCATCTCCTTTTCTGCTCGTATGGTGGCTCTTCGATTTTGAACATTAGATACGTGTTCCTGTATGTATCTATCATAATTCCTGAAAAGTAAATTTATTTTAAAATTTAGATGCATTATTTGTGTAAACAAATAGCTAAGAACAAAGAAATTAACTAAAATTTTCCTACTCTTTCCATGCGATATTCTCCACAGACGACTCCAATACCCATTTATGTGCTTGCTAGTACTGCATAATCTCAAGATATTCGACCTTCCCTTTTTTATCGATAGGATAGGCACATAAACCATCATCGTCCATCCACTTTCCCCGCGCTTGCTTATGGCTTCCTTGAATACCATTTGGCATATAATTCATGGCATACATCATTGCTTCATCCATGAGGAAGCACTCTGAAATAGATCCCTCTGGATAGGTATGATTCACCACATATCGTTTGAATGTTTTTATCATCCCGCCACATGTCAAATTAATAAAATCTCTACACTAAACATTATTAAGGGGAAAAAACATATTTTTAGCTTTGAATTTGATTTACCTCTCAAAAGGATACATCCATCGATATCTAACAGGCCCACAAATTTTTGCCTCATCCGCCAAGTGCACAACAAGTTGTATCATAGATACGAAAAATGAGGGTGGAAAGTACTTTTCGAACACACATAATGTTTCAACAATGCTATCTTTCATCTTCATCAGCTCTTCACGATTTATAATCTTTGAACACAAGACATTGAAAAATATAGACAATTGTTGAATAGCAGCACGTAATGGCTTATGTGATTCAAATGCATACCTCAACATCACTGGTAGTAGTTGTTGCATGAGAATGTGATAATCATGAGACTTAAGGTTTTTAAGCTCCAAATCCTCCAAGTTTACATTATGTCTCCAGTTCCCAATATACCCAGTGGGAACCTTCAATTGATATAAGGTTTTATTAATTCTTTCTCCAGCTGGGACAGTGTGTAAGGAGCATCTGGATAGGTCAACTTGCCATTCTTTTCTACGGGCCATAACTTTTTTCTTAATCTTCATCTCCTTTAGGTCTTGACGGGCTTGAAGACCATCTTTCGTCTTATCCTTTGTATTCATAATTGTTCCAAGTAGAATCTCTGTCACATTCTTCTCAATATACATCACATCCAAATTACAACGAATGGGAAGATCCTACAAAATTCATATATTCGTGTTAGTATGTAAGTCTTTTATACATAATTGCTTTAATTTTAAGATACATCAATGCAAAACGAACCTTCCAATATGGCAAGTCAAAAAAGATCGATCTCTTTGTCCATGGAGTGGAATTAACCTCATCCGCGGGCCTCTTCCTTTTCTTACTCTTTCCAAAATTAGTTTCAATATTCTCCATTTTGCCTAATAGCTCGGAACCACTCAAACGCCTTGGAGGCTTTCTATGTTCCTCTTTTCCATTAAATTGTGATTTTTGACTCCGAAAAGCATCTCTCGAATTTGGTAGGAATCTTCTATGCTCCATGTAAATGCATTTCCTTCCATGTTTTAGCCATAGTAAATCTGTTTCTTCTCCACACACAGGACATGCATACCTTCCCGCGGTCCTACAACCTGACAAATGACCATATGTCGGGAAATCATGTATAACCCATAGCATAATTGCTTTCATTGTGAACCTACTTTTATTGTAAGAGTCATATATTATGGTTCCGATGGACCACAATTCATTCAACTCTGCGATCAATGGTTGCAAATAAATGTCAATATCATGCCCTGGACCTTTCTTTCCTGGAATCAATAATGTTAGCATCGTGAACTCCTTACGCATGCAAAGGGATGGAGGAATATTCCATAACAGGCCAGCAACTATATGCATTGTTCTTTATCCCGAAAGGATTGAATCTATCCGTTGCAAGTCCCAATCAAACATTACGTGCCTCAAAAGCGAAGTGGGGATTTTTACGATCAACTTGTTTCCAACATGATGAATCCACTGGATGACGCATGATTGAGTCATTAGGTACTAAGCTTGCATTTGCATGCCATGTCATGCTCTCTGCAATCCATGGTACACTATACATTCTTTGTAACCTTGGTGTAACAGGAAAGTATCTTAGCTTCTTCCATGGCAAACGTACAACTCTTGGCTTTGCAGGGTTTACCAGTTTCCTTCTACTAAGCCCGCATGTTGGACAATTGTCCTTTTCTTCATGCTCTCTCCAGTAAAGTATGCAATCATTGCGGCATGCATGTATAATTTTTTCCTCCATACGCAACGAATCGACAATCTTCTTGGCATTATAAGTATTATCCGGCAAAGCATTGTGTTCTGGAAGGACCCTTTTGAAAAGTTGTAACAACTTATTGAAACTCTTATTAGACCACTTATGTCTAGCCTTCATGCTCAACAACTCAACTGTGACTGACAATTTCGTGTCATCAATTCGACATGAGGGATATAAGGGTTGCATGGCATCCTCCATCAACTTCTTATATTGGATACCCTCCGGTGAATTATCCTGAGCATGAACATCTTCTTCATGATTAGTTTCATCCATGCATGTAGGCGCACTACCCCCCATATGATATTCAATGCCATCCTCATTAGGGATACGTGCAAACACGTCATTCACCATTTCAACCATTCTTGGGAATGCATCTTCATTGTTATTAATGGTGCCAATGTTTGCAGTACTTGTTGAATGAATTTCTCCATGATGGATCCATCTGGTATAAGATGTATCTATGCCGTCACATATCAAATGTTCACGGATGTCTCTTAATGTCTTCTTCCCTCCTACTATATTATGACATTTGACACAAGGGCAACAATACCAATCATCACCCCCCAGCTTTTGTCGATTAGCTCTTAAGAACTCTAAGAAATCTTCAACCCCCTTTAAGTATTCATTAGACAGCCTTGGTGCCATCATCCATTCTTTGTTCATGTCCATATTCTGAAAAATGACAATTAGCACTTAAATTACAAAATAACGCAACATAATTCCTCCTCTTTGGAAACCAAAAACAAATAACAAATTATCTCATACACCTTTTCAAATTTTAACCTATTTTGTTACGATATCATCAAAGATATATCTCAAACTATTAATTGTTCATCATTGCCCATTCTACGTCCATCAATCGAGAAAAATAATCTAAAACAAGAAAAAGATCAAATGATGAAACCAGAAAAACTCAAAAGTACATGGGTTTTTAATTAATCTCATGAATGCCCCACAATGCACCATATATGTATATGCTACAGACTTTCAGAAAAAAATGAGGATCCTTCACTATTTTGGCATTCCAAGATCAAGCACCGTTTCACTAACAAACATAGTTGTTTATAACATAGCCCTCTAAAATGACCATAAATAGCAACATTGTTCGATCCATTTTCATACACTCGGTCTGATAAAACCTTTGTCTAGCGATTCCTGTATCTGTTTCTTCAACTCATACAACTCTGATGGTGCCATTCGATACGGTGCCCTGGATATCGGTGCAGTACCGGGCACAAGTTCAATAGTGAAGTCCACTTCCCTTGCTGGAGGTAGACCTGGCACTTCATCAGGAAATACGTCTGAAAATTCACAGACTACCGGGATGTTTTCTAATTTCTGTTCAGGCTTCTGTTCAGAAATGAATGCAATGTAGCCTTCACAACCACTATGCATCATTCGTTCAGCCTTAAGTGCTGAAATAAGCCTCGTGTCAAATCTCTTTAAAGTGCCTTCAAAAAGTACACTGGCATTGACCTCATCAACCCTAAAGGTGATGATTTTGTGGAAACAGTCTAAACAAGCTCTGTACTTCGCAAGCCAATCCATGCTAAAGATTACATCAAAATCATTCATGGCTAATATATCCAGATTAGCTGGCATTGCCACTTCCCCGATTTTTACATCACATTGGGGAACGTACAATTCACATACTACCCTTCTCCCTAAAGGAGTAGATACTGTAAAGTCATACGGCAATTGCATTATCCGGTCTCGCATATTACACACAAATACAGGTGCTACAAATGAATGCGTGGAACCGGGATCAAATAATGCAACCGCAGCTTTATCACCTATAAGAATTGTACCTTCAACCACATTGGTTGCAACATCCGCTTGCTCTCGGTTAAGAGCATAAGCCCTTCCAGCTATCTGTGGCCTCTGCTGTTGCTGTCCAGGTTGTTGCCTCTGCCATTGACGCTGTTGGCCTTGTTGTTGCTGTTGCCTAGGAGGCGCTGGCAAAGCCAATCGCTGTGGAGGAGCAGGGAGTGCTGCTTGTCCTTGAGCAGTCTGCTGATTAGGAGCTCTGTCATCTCTCCTTGCCTTTGGACATTGTGCCATTTTGTGTTCCAAAGAACCACAAACAAGGCATGCTCCAGTAGTCCTCCAACACAACTCAGTCTTGTGAGCCTTTCCACATGTCTCACAAACTGGCTTATTCTCAGTCCTAGCAGTAAATTTCTGTTTCTTATTCTTGTCCTTAAATCGTCCTCCCTTTTTGAACCAGGAGCCTGTAGATTTTTCACCACTACTCCTCTTGGTACTCTCATTCTCAGCTATTTCCTCTCTGTGGACTTCTTCTGCTGTGTAGGCTCTATCAATGGCATCATCGAAGGTAGTAGGCTTATTTGCCAATACCATCTTTTTATATGTGGCATTTAGGCCATTGAGAAACCTCTTCACCTTCTTGTCTTCCGTATCTGCCAAATCGGTAGCATACTTAGACAACTGCAGGAAGGTATGGACGTACACAGATACGGTCATTTGACCTTGCTTCAATTGCAGAAATTTGAATTCTTTCTTCTGCCTCACATGCTCTGGGACGAACTTCCTTTGAAATTGCTGTTTGAAAGTCTCCCACATCACTGCTTCTGGCAATTTAGTGATTGCCCCACTCACACTCTTCCACCATGTCTTTGCTACTTCTCGTAGCATGGAGGAAATGAGGGCAACCTTTTGCTTTTGCGTGCACGTGACTGTGCCAAACACATCCTCAATGTGTTCTAGCCACTCATCAGCTTTCAGCACATCTTCAGTACCCCGGAACTCAGTAGCTCCTCTTTTCTTGAATTGTTCGTACAGAACATTAGGGTCTTTCTCCTTGGACTGAATTACCACTTGTGTTCCAACCTGAGTAGGTGGTTGAACTGGTGGCACTACTGGTGCTGCTTGCATCTGAGCCTGCAATTGGCTCTTCACTTGCAATAAAGAAGTGATCTGGGCTTGCATACCCATCTGTGCTTCATGACTCTTGGCCATTTGCTCATTGCTTCTCACCAACTGCTCTAGAATAGCAGTCATCCTTGTGTTCATATCGGAGACAGGAGATGGTGTGACAACCTCAATCAAGTCATCACTTCCTGGATTCGATCCAGATGCAGCCATGCTGTAAATAATACGGAAGGTAAGATACATAGATCTCAACACTTCCATCACATACATCACATAACGTGAAAGCATTTAAATCACAAATCCAAGATTGGATTTGGCACGAAACGTAACGTTCCTCACTTCGTTCCTATAAATGGCTAAGTCATTTAACTTGGTTAACTTAGCTCTGATACCATGCAATAAGTATGTCACGACCCAGGCCCGAGATTAGGGTTACCACGGCCAAACCCCGAGTCGCGACGCCATACTTACTCCCGTAAATCTCGCATCGCCGAAGCCAATACAAGATTCACAAGGGATCTTACATATACCTGTCAAATGTACATTGTTTTGCGGAAATATATACATACATTGACATTTAACGTTAATATGTACAAGTCCTTTACATACAGTAAAGTTTACTTACACATCTCATCTTCCTATTTAAATCAACCATGCATATTCAAATACAATGCATGTGATTACTATTTACAACAAAATGAATCTATTCAAAATGTTCACAAAAATTGCTAAACCGGTCGCCTCCGATTTACATCCATTCATTCAATCCTCCTGGAGGAACCGGATTGGTCTCCTCCGTTAGCGGCGCGGTCTCGGAATCACTGGAACGGGCAACTTGGCCTGTAATGTCATTAATAACACTGTGAACACGACGGTTCAACAATGTATACTCAATTCTATGATAATCATATGTTTAGCAATTTGGTTCCAAAGTATAACAATTCTATTCAAGTCAATTCAATTCAATTCAATTCAATTCAATGCATATAGTTCTTCCTTGAAGGAAGCATTCAATTTATGTAGCTCTCCCCTGAAGAGAGCATTCAATTCATTATATACACTTTATCAAGTGTCTTTTCGTTGTCCTCTAGCATAGGCGGAAGGCGCACCATTCACAACCCAGCCTTTCAAGGACTCATTTCATTTCAATATTACTCACTTTATTAAGTGGCTTTTCAAATGCGTGGGATTTACCAGTATCTTGATCAGAGATCACCGGCATCACCACGGAGCTCCGGAACGCTCCATCTACTGCAGCGGACTTAATCTTGTATACATTACAATGTTTCTTCATTTCAGTTCTTTTCTTTTCATTTCATTGCATTTCATTGTATTAATTCAATACATTATTCAATGATAGCTCAACAAGGAGCATAACAATACTAGACGAGAGAGGACAAGCCAACTCAAGTCATAAACAATTAAATTTCCTAAATCAACATTCGGGTGAAGCGTTCATTATGCAATGTAGGTGTTATTTTAGATGACATCACTTTTTAGTGAAATTTACATTCACATAAGTTTAGCTAACACCCATGAAGGTTTAGGAAAATATCAGAAATCAATTCTGATATCCCCTCAGTTTCGGTCACCTCGTCGGTTACCTAGCGGTTAGCCGCATTACAGATTTCGGCTGACCGAACCACATTCGGTCAGCTTTCCAGAATCTCATCAACTACAAAGCAATTAGCCCAATTCGGTCACCTACTCGGCTGACCGAAATTCAAATTTCGGTTAGCCGAATTTATTCGGTCAGCTTACGGTTCATTTTCCAGAAGCTAAACTTCTGATGGAAAAACCCTAACAAGATTTTCAGTCACCTTGCGGTCAACCCTCGGCTAGCCGAACTCACAATTTCGGCTAGCCGACCTATGTCGGTCAGCTCTCGGTCAGGTGTCGGTCAGCCTGGCGGCTGACCGAATTGTGCCCAGAAGTTCAGAAAATTTTGAACCGAATTTTCTGTAACTGAACTCCTTGAGTTCTAACAAGTCACTTAACATTTGAAATCAATATAATTGAGTATACTTGCCTTGTTTGGAAACTAATCAGCAAGAATTCCCTTGTCTAGCTTGAATCCAAGATGAAATCCTCAAGCCAAACCTTCTTTTGAACCTAAAACCCAAAATCAATCCACAAAACAGAATTCTTGTGAATTCTTTAGGCCATAACCATTCTATCTCAATAATTAAAACATGGAAGTGCTGAATTCAACTCCAACACTTACTTGTAGCTTATTTGGTGGAAATCTTGAGATCTTCTCAAGTTTGAACTCCAAGAAAGTAAGAAAAGAGATGAAGAAGATGATGGTGAAGATGGAGTCCCTCTTCACACACTTGTCAATTCTCTAAATCACCACTCAATGAAGAGAACTTGGAAGAAAGAAGAAGAAGAGAAAGAAAGAGAAGAAGAGAGATCGGCTGGGATGAAGGAATGAACTCAAATGAGTTCATCCTCATCTTATAAGCCCTCAGTTGTATTTTAGCCCCTCTTCTTTCCACTATTTACAATTTAAGTCAAATGAATGGTCATTTGAACCACTTCACGTCGAATGGAATCACTATCTTCACGGAAGTTAACGTACTCCTCGAGATATACGTGTGAGTATCAAGAGTTTCCGTATTCGACGAAATACGTGTAATTTCGTATTTATGAAAAAGTCCTTACATTGCATGGTTTAGCCTAAAACCATTTCAAGTCACCCATAACCTTCACTATTCTTTTCATTAAGTTCAATTTGACCACTTGAGCCAAATTCTATATCAATTTAGCCATTAATCAACATTTATTCAATATCACATGTTGAATTAGCATTAATCCCGATTAATTAGAGTTAATCTTAATTAACTCGGGACAGGGTATTACATTGTTCTACTAACATCTTCTTTGAGAATTGAGATACAACCAATGTAACCAGTGTGGAGCTGATGAATGGCATGGATTTTAAAAATACAGGCCCCACAATAGAATGAAAACAAGGCACTGCACCATATTACAATGCAGCGGTTCTGCACTGTAGCATTGCTCTCAAAGGATTTGAATTCTCTCTCTTATTACTCTTGACTCTCATATCTTATGATAACATTTATTGTGGTGCTTCCTAAAATCTCGAATGCTTTTATTTGCGATATGAACTTCTAATGGTGCCAGTGTCACAAATCTTTAACCTTCCTTTTGGTAATTTAAGAAATTTGAGTTTCTATTTCTAACAACTTTCTAAATCCTTCTAAAACCCTTCCTCTTTAAATCTCCAAAAAATTAGAGAGAGAAAAAAAATCTTCTGTCAACTTCACACAAGGTTTCTTACTGAATCAAATTTCCTTCGTTTTCTTCTCTTTCAAAGTCGTTGTCTCACATCTTTTGGCTAAATTTAGTATTTTGTTCTTAATCATGCCGAGGTATCTCTATTTCTTTTTTTCTATTCTATTCAATCTGATTCTTTGGTACTGTTGCTTTATCCCTGTTACTGTGTATATATGTATTACTAGTGGTGGATCGAGTTACTGCTACTATGATGTATTGGATATGTATCCTTGCAGAGGTTCGTTTGGACTCAATATTTGTCCAAGTCCGTAAAGACATCCTTTTCTTTTTTTAGTTTCCTTTCCTTTCCGTGGGTTGATCGGCACTCGCTACTACTACAGATTCCTTCTCAATAAATGGGTCAGTTTTTCCCCTGTAGAACTATTTAAGTATGTTAAAACTCAATTTTAATTTTCTTTCTGTAATGTTTTTTTTCCCACAGCTTCTTGATGTCTGAACAAAAAAAAAGGTTTGAAATCGCAAGTCTATATTCCTGTTTTTTAATTTTTTTTATTGATTTTCTTTTACAATGAACTACAATGATTGTTTCTAATTTTTGCTTTTGTTATTAATATCGGTCAAACGCTTAAGTTTGCTTCCTTCATTACCTACTTTCTTTTCACTGATTATTCTTGTAATTATTGGTTTTCACGGTAATAAAGAAGGTGAATGCTATAATTTCCTATATTTTTACTGTTCTTTATCATATGTTTGATTGGCCTCCCTGTCTGTTAGGATCTTTTGCATCAAGAAAGAAGGTTACATCTCAAGTAATTGCTAGAACTCTTTCTTTACTTAAAGTTATATACTTATACATCTTATCTATACTTAAACCTTATTGTTTGTGCTCTTGTTTCTTTGTTAATCAGACACTCCATCTTAATGTGTCTTTTTATTAAGATACCATATATAATAAGGTTAATAATCAAAAAATTATATTATGATCATTATGATGTGGTTTCTCTTGGTTTTGTTTTATGAGTGATTTAAGAAAAGCTCTTTTTTATTTTTTATTCCTATTCTGATGCATAAGAAAATGGAGCCCATTTGAGATGTGCAGACATAGTGAGGGACATTGATATTGATTGTTGATGTAGAAGGAAATGAGAAGACGATGGGTTTGAGATTTCTCTTGAGAAGTGATTTATTCATCTCTCTTTCAGTGAAAGGTACAATTAGTAGTGAGATCCTTATTCTTGATTTTCTTTTCCTTTGATGATCTGATATGTCTATATGAATTCTATAAAATCTAACAGCTATTATGTTGCAAGTAAAAATAAAAATTATATAACTTATAGAAATTTAATGAATAAAACTTATAAGCGATTGGATCATTAGCTGCATCATTAAATCTTAATGTCAAGGCCCAAAACTCAGAATGGATTTTATGTTGGGTATTTCGAGAACTTTTGTTCTACTTTCTTTTTGAAGAAACTCTGACCTATATTGTGAAATGACTATTGGCTCGTTGATAATTTTCTCCCTAGGAACTGAATATGAGAAATGATGCAAGCAACAAACTCAACTTGATATATCATTGCTCTCTTAGCTTTTACGGTACTTTTGTACCTCATTTACTCCAACTAATAACCTTTTTGTTCAATTTGACTGATTTGTAATTTATGTAAGTATATTGTATTTCTTTTCAGCTTTTTAATACGTTTTGTTAGGGAGGATTTTAGGAATGATAAATAAGGTATTTACTTTATTCTTAATAATATTTCAAACAAATTCAAAATTTTGTGTCTTTTCTTTTCTGGCCCATGTTGGGCATGGCCCCTGTTTTGATAGTAAGATCCTTATAGATACTTTATGTCGTGTAAATACCAAATCCCGTTGAGAGTTATTTCCTCTAATGATTATTTGAAGTTTGTAAATTGGTCCTAACTCCTAAGTCTTTTAAGGGGATATAGAGTCTTAGGTAGAGCCCATTGGTTTTAGTTAATGGACTTAGGTTGTTAAGAGAGGAGGGATCGAGTCCATGTATGTCCCATGTTGCGTGCAGGATATCCTTGGCTCAAAAGGACTTAGGCACGTTCTTCTTCCTTAAAGTTGGAAAACAGTTGGAAGAAATCAGATAAAAACTCTCTCCCTTGACCCACGTCAGCACATGGGCCCAACTCCTAAGCCTTTTCATCTAAAAGCAAAAGTATCCCCTCCCAGTGCAAGTCTTCGTCCCTCTTCCTCAACTAGTGTGACACTTCATCAGGAAACGCCTCATATCCTAACTCTCGTCTTCCTCCTTCATCGTGCCCTTTCTCTCTTTATCTTAGCACCTACCAAGATATGTTTTCCGGTTCCCTCTTCTTCTTCTTTCTCTGCACCCTTTTCTCTCTCTATGTCAGCACTTACCAAGGTATGGTTTCTTATTCCAATGCTCTGCTATTTCTTAGCTTTTGATGTTGTAGGCGGTGAAAACACGACACCCACTTAGATTGAGATGAACTTTGTAGATCAGGGAGTACCGAACGCCAAGTACCTGAAAGGGAAGGAAAATGACTTGGGTCAGAGCCCTTGGCTGCCGTGAGCCGAAGGCACTCCGATGCCTGAGTTAGTTTTGAGAAAACTAAGCAGGGGGAGGAAGAAGAGAATGAGAGATTGTGAGAGTTCACATGCTGTGAGTTAGCGTACCTCCATGGGGTTGATCCCATGTGTATTTGTAGATATTCCTCTTTCATTCTCTATGTGAGTCGGGGTAGGAGGGGTAAGGTCCCATCGGGCCTTACCCTGACATTCGGCGGTAGGTAAAAAGGGCACATCCCATCAGAACCTTCCATGCTTTTTGTCAGTTGATGTGAAGGGATGATAAGGCCAACTTCTTATAGCCATAAATGAGCGCCCCTATTTGTCAGGGCGCCCCCGTACTTCTCATAGGTGTGTGATGGCCCACTCTGCCTTTAGTACTTCTATCGGGACCAAGAATGGTCTAGCCCGGGCTGGCACTATGCTGAGCTGTCATTCATGCCGAGCTGCCGAGCCGATAGGCACCGAGCTGGCACTCTTAACCGAGCTGCCGAGTTGCCAAGAAGAGGAGCCACTTGAGCCAACGCTTCTTACCGAGCTGCCGAACTGCTGGGCTGTGATGACCGAGATCGAAGTGATCGCTAGTGCTATTACCGTGGTCCTCACTTAATCTTGTCATTGCGGTATTTTATCAACACAATTGCCCCCTAGCTTTTGACCTCTGAAAGTTCTCCAACTTGAGGAGGTCGGAAACTAAGTGATTCTGCCTAGCCGGCACTGCTACCGAGCTTAAGAGAAGGTCGCCGAAGTGTGGGAAGGGGTTACCCGAGATGGCGGAGTCTCGGCTCAGAGGGGGTCCCTCCTTATCCTGATGACCGTTGCTAACATGCGGTCCTTATCAAGATGTCTCTTCGCCTGTCCAAGGCATTCAATAGTCCTCAGGAAGTGCGCCGCTGGTGGCACGTGTCGCCTCTTCGGCTGTCACGCAATTACTTCGAAAGGACGTTAGGGCTGCACAAGGTGACGTTAGGGCTGCTTGAGGCGATGCCTCATTAAAGGCGCTTCTCGAAAGACGAAATGGCGCCTCTAACCCTTATAAATTAGGGCGTCTTCTTCGTCCTGACTTTCTTTTTCTTCGCTCTACTGGAATTTCCACTGCACACTGCTGGAGAACTCTCTGTCGCCTGCAAGTCGCTAGCACCATCATCTGCACAGTCCCCCTTGTAGGGTTTCTTTCTGCTTCTCTCTTTTCCTTTCTTCTAGGTAGATTTCCGTCCGGGTAGAAAATGGGAATTTACAGGCACTTGTTAGGAGACCCAGTTTCCATAGTTGTTTTTAGGGACATGTACAAGATCCCTGCCAACGTAGAGGTCAGACCAGATGGCCCTAATGATGGCCTCACCTACAACGATAACTGGATGCCGTTTTGGCTGGTCACCGTCGTTAGGGACTGCCTCCGGGAGTGGAGTTTGTGCCCCTGCCAACTACTACCAATGGATACAAAATCATCATGGGGGTAGTGCGGCTGAACGAGATCCTGGGGATCAACCTCGGTGTCCCGGACATCGAGGACACATACGACCTCTGCAAATCCGCCAAAGGGAACACCTATTATCTCCGGCTGAGGGTTCACCGGGCTGGCTTCGTTACCGCGCTGGAGGACTCCAACAAGTATGCGAGCGAGGATCGAGTGTTCGTCAAAGGAGGATGAGAGTTCGGCGAAGCAGAGGCTAGCACCATGGTCCGGATTCTTCGAAAAATAGGAATTCCTCCAAGTAAGGGCAGAAGTCTTTTTGGTTTGCAGTTTCACTCTCTTGTGTCTACCTGACTAACAACTTTCTGTTTATATAGATTTTCGACAGAGAAGGGAGGTAGCCAGGAAAAACCTCTGGAAGGTGAATACCGACTGGCACGAGAAAGTGAGGAATTACTGCGGTCACGACTGCCGAGCTGCGTGGTCACTACTGTGGTATACGCCGCACTACAAATCCTTTAACACCTCGAGAAGGGTGACCGAGATAGACTCCGTGCTGCACGGAGAATTCACCAGCTCGGAGCCAGTGATAGTCGCGGTCCCCACTGGGCGTCTGGTCGAGTCAAGTGACCGGGCTTCAGCTCCACTCACAGACCCAGAACCTGCCGGGACTGCGGCAGCCGAGGCCGGGCCTTTACAGCGGAGGAAGAAACTCGTAGCATCCTCCAGCACATCTTCGAGCTTGGCATCTTCCAGCTCGGAAAAAGAGGAAGAGGAAGAGATGTTGCGTCATTGTCGCCAATGCTACATAGCGGAGGACCTTTCAGCCGCGGCCTTTGGGGACCTCAGGGGTGAGGCCCTGGATGCCCTCCGGCCTACTGGCGTTGCGCCGGCTTCACCGCCCCTTGCTACTGCTGCAGCTGTAGAGGTTCCACCTGCCGCAGTGGCCAAGGTTTGCCCTGCTGCTCCTCCCCCTGCTGCCATTGTAACCGAGGCCCCTCCTGTCGTCGTGGCCGAGGTCGGTCCTGCTACTCCTGCTGCCATCGAGATCGAGGACTCGCCCCCCGACCTCCCTTCAAGGGTAGAAGGTCGAGAGCGGCCTGTCGAGACCGCGGAGGAGCGCCGGGCTGGGAAGAGGCCGAGGCTTGAGGCTTCACCTGGGTCTTCCGCTGAAGAAACTCTCCCGCCCCCTCCGCTGATCCCATGGATTCCAGACATTGAGGGCGTACTGGGAAGGCCGCTAGCTGTGACGGACCATGCTGGCGGCATCCCCTATGTCGTTGCTGCGCTGGGGCGAGCCTGCGCCCTTCCACTGGACATGGCGAAGTGGGCGTCGATGGACAATGAGTCGCTTCTTCTTTCGTCCATGCGATCATTGGTGCAGGTGAAGCTTCTGACACTTCTTTCATGCTTTGACTTCGATATTTATCTTCTGATTCTTATTTCTGTTCTACAGCTGATGCAAAAATGCCAAATTGGCATGGAAAGGATGGAGGCACCTGAAGCCAGGGCGGCTGAAAGGGAGAATCTGCAGGCTGAAAGGGAGAGACTGCAGAAGGCCTTAGAAGCCAAGGATGAGCTGCTGAGAGAGGAGGTGAGCAAGAACGCCAGTCTTGCTGCCAACCTCGAGCAGGCTCAAGCCGAGGTGGTGCATTTGAGGGAGGAAGCGGAGGAGGAGGTGACCCAGAACGCTCACCTTTCCGCTGACCTCGACGGCGTCCGGGCCGCGCTGGTGCGGCTGGAGAAGGATCTGCTATCAAGTTGAGGGTTGAGCAAACGGCTACTCGCTGAGAGGAATGAGGCTAGGGGCCAGTTGGAGGTTGCCCTGAGGGAGAAGGCGGCCGAGCTCGAGTTTGCACTGGCAAGGCAGAAAACCGAGCCCGAGGAGAAGTATGTGACTGAGCTTAACGCCATCACGGAGGAGAAGGTGCAGGAGCTGGCTGCGAACTACAAGGCGCAACTGCCAGAGATCCGGGACCAAGGCTGGGAGCTGGGATGGAAGGTGGCCTTGAGGAAGGCTGGGGTTCCTGGGGATAACCCTATGCTCAGGAATCTCCCCAGGTTTCCCAGCTCAGATTCCGATCTCCTGGCCATCATTGCTTTGCCTCCAATCCCTGGTCCATCTCCCCAAGCCCCTCCAGTGGCGAGTGCCGAAGCCCGCGTTGTCGTGCCTCCAGAAGCTCCTCCAATGGCGGACGTAATGCCTGAAGCCCTCCAGGCCACTTCCGAAGCCGTTCCTGAAGCCACCCCAGACGTCTCTGAAGCCACCTCGGTCGTTCCCGAAGCCAGCGCGGTTGTGACTGAGGCTCCTCCAGAGATTGACTGCAACGTGGAAGCCGTTGCCCCCTGAGTCTTCTTTGTATTTTTTCTTTTCTTTTATTGTATCTCTCCTATTTGCTTGTAATCAACATTTTTGCTAATGAAATAGTAACTTTTTTACACTCTTGGCTTCTCTTTGACTTTCTTTTGCTTGTTTGAATGATGGAATGGGCGTATGGAACGTCAACCTTTCTTTTGCTTAAGTAATTGGTCCCGGTAGCCAAATTCTCATAAACGTAAAATTGGGCGTCTGCCCTTATCCGAGCTCGGTTCATGAACCGGGGTCCCAACCTGCACCCACAACCATTGAGAGCGGAGATTGCCAGTTTTGACATGATGAAGGAATCTTTCTTGGTTCAACAACCTGAGGTGTCCCTAAGCGCCGAAGTCAGTGCCTTGGACATTTTTGGCTTTGCCGCTGTAGCTGGTGCTGGCACCGAGCTAAGGGCGGTTGGCACTCTGACCGAGCTGCCGAGTCGGGGCAGGGACTGTCACCAGACCCTTAGAAAGCTGGCATTGCTGCCAAGCTGTATAACTTGAAGCAATTTGAAAGAGAAAGAGGTCCGTTCCAAAAGAATGCGCTTTTATTGATGTTTGAATCCTTGAATACATTTTTCAGAAGTAGAACTTTTTGAGGTGCAACGCATTCCATGGATGGGGCAGCTCCTTGCCTTCCATATCCTCAAGTCTGTACGCGGATCTCCATGCTGCTGAAAGTACTTTGAACGGCCCTTGCCAGTTAGCTGCCAGTTTGCATTCATTCGGATTTCGGTCACCAGGAAGTATTTTCTTCAGGACTAGCTCTCCCACAGCGAATCTTCTCTCTTTGACCTTCTGGTTGTATCCCCTGGACAACTGCTGCTGATAGGCGGCCAGGCGGATAGCTGCCGCCTCCCTTCGTTCTTCAGCGAAGTCCAGCTCTCGGGCCACATTCCAGTCATTTAGCCCTTGGTCGCAGAGTTCCGACCTCAAGTGGAATAACTGCTTCCATGCCGTAGGCAAGGGAGAACGGTGTAGCTGAGGTGGAATGCCTTGGAGTCGTTCTATAAGCTCATAGAACACTTGGAAGCTCTTCTGCCCACCTTCCTTTGGCGCAGTCAAGTCTCTTCTTGAGTCCGTCGAGGATTACTTTGTTTGAGATCTCAGCCTAGCCATTGCTTTGTGGGTACACCGGGGTGGAGTAGACGTTTCGGATGCTGTACTCTTGGCAAAAGCTCTTGAAGAAGTTGGAATCGAACTGTGTTCCGTTCTCAGAGATGAGAGTTTGGGGGAATCCAAATCTCGTGATGATGTTCTTCCATACAAAGTTCTTCGTGTCTTGCTCGGCGATGGAGGACAGAGGCTCTGCTTCGACACACTTTGTGAAGTAGTCTGTGGCTACTATCAGCCACCTTTTGTTCCCTGGAGTTTAGTGGAGCGGTCCTATGATGTCCAAGCCCCACTGAGCGGAAGGCCACGGACTGGAGAGAGGGCTTAGGTCCTGCGCTGGCTGGTGGAGAGAGTGTGAGAACTTCTGCACTTCTCGCATCTTTTGGCGTAGAGCTGGGCGTCCTTCTGCATATATGGCCACCAGTACCCTTGGCTGATTGCTCGGTAGGCTAGCGACCGACCTTCAATGTGACTGCCGCAGATCCCCTCATGAATTTCATAGAGGAAATCTTCGACCTTGCTTGGATGAACACACTGGAGGTAGGGCCCGGTAAATGACTTCCTGTAGAGTCCGCCATCTAGGGAGAGCCAAAACCGGGTTGCTTTCAGCCTGATCTTCTGAGCTTCGGTTTTGTCTTCGGGTAGCTGGTCTTCCTTCAGGTATGCGACTATCGGGTCCATCCAGCTCGGACCGAGATCGAGATACATGAGCTGCTGAAGTCGTTGGAGTTCAATGCTGGGCTCTTGTAGCGTCTCTATTTCGACAGTTCTTTTATTACTGGCTTCAACAGCCGAGGCGAGGCTGGCAAAGGCGTCAGTATGGGTCTGCCGATTTGCTGGACCTCGACCCTTTCGAACTGGGAGAGAAGTTCCTTCACGTGAGCTAGGTAGGCCGTCATTCTGTCGTCCTGAGCTTGGTAATCTCCACTAAGCTGGCTCGTCACCAACTGAGAATCACTGAAGACCACTACGCGCCGAGCTTCCAAGATTTTGGCACTGTTCAATCCAGTGATGAGCGCTTCGTACTCGGCCTCGTTATTGGATGCCTTGAAGCCGAGTGTTAGAGCTTGCTCAATGACAAGGCCCTTCGGAGACCGGAGGACTATGCCAGCGCCAGCCCTCTTGGACGTTGAGGATCCATCGACGAAGACTTTCCAGGCTAAGTCCAGAAACTTCTTCCAGGACTGTTCTTTCTTCGTCTCGGTAACTACCTCGGTATCCTCATTGCCCCCCAGTTTGGCGTCGAGCAGGGTCGGTGCCGAACTCTGAGAGGTGAATTCCACAATAAAGTCTACTAGAACTTGGGCTTTGATGGCCGTTTGGGCTGATACTTGATATCATATTGCCCTAGTTCGACAGCCCATTTAGAGATTCGACCAGAGAAGTCTGCCTTCCGGAAGAGAGCCTTCAGTGGGTGCTCTGTCACGACCGCTATTGTGATGGTTTGGAAGTAATGGGAGAGCTTTCGTGAGGCGCTGACGAGCGCCAGGGCAAGCTTTTCGAGCTGTAAGTATCGAGTCTTGGCGTCGAGCAGGATCTTGCTCGTGTAATAGATAGGCCTCTGCTGGCCGTTTTCCTCTCTGATGAGTACCGAGCTCACTGCGTGGTCCGACACGGCTAGATACAAGTACAGCGCTTCGCCATTGGTTGGAGTCGACAGCAGCGGTGGTGAAGAAAGGTAGCGCTTGAGCTATTGCAGGGCCTAATCGCAGTCCGGCATCCATTGGAACTTGGAGCCTTTTCGTAGGAGCTGGAAGAAAGGCCTGCATTTGTTGGAAGCTCGGCTGATGAAGCGATTGAGCGCGGCAGCCATGCCGGTCCGCCTCTGAACTTGTTTTGCCGAGGTCAGACTCTAGAGCTCCTGGATTACCGTGATTTGGTCGGGGTTTGCCTCATTCCCCCTTCTTGTAACCAGGCTCCCTAAGAACTTGCCGGAACCGACACCGAAAGCGCATTTGGACGCGTTCAACTTCAACTAGAACTGGCGGAGGATGTAAAAAATCTGGTAGAGGTTGGCCAAGTGGTCCTGCGACCTCCTAGACTTGGCGACCATATCATCGATGTAGACCTCCACCATCTTGCTGAGCTGCACCTGGAACATCTTTGTCACTAGCCGCTGGTATATCGCTCCTCCCTTCTTTAACCCAAAGGGCATCACCTTGTAACAGTAGGTGCCCCGGGGGGTGATGAAGGCTGTCTTCTCCTGGTCCGCTGCATACAAGTGGATCTGGTGGTATCCTCGGTAGGTGTCGAGGAAGCTCATGCGGTCGTGTCCGGTGGTGGCATCAATGAGCTGGTCGATCTTCTGGAGAGGGAAACTGTCCTTGGGACAGGCTTTATTGAGGTCGGTGAACTCCACGTAGACCCTCCATTTCCCTGTCTTCTTTTTTACCACCACTGTGTTGGCCAGCCACTGCGGATAGTGGACCTCTTTTATTGCGTCTGCTTTGAGGAGCGTCGCGACCCCGAACCGGGGGCCCGGGACCGCGACGGGGTGTGGTGTGGATAATGAACCAATCCTCAATAATAATTATCCATTTCCTTAATTTCCCACAGGTTTCCGCGGTGAGGATTCCTCATACACTCATAGAACATTTATATTGGTGCGGAAGCGTGTAGCAAATCAAACTCTTAACCCATTCTTATCAAATAAGACTGATGATACACAAGTATGACATGATGTCAGAGTGAGCAATGATCTCATTAGCATTCCCAAAATATGAAGTTGAAGTTTAACAAAATATCAAATTTAAATTAACATTCCCCAGAAATAAAGGCCAACAAAGGCCAATACAACCAAAAGTATAAATCAGTATCATTCTATAAACTCCCAAAATATTCGCAGCTCAAAGCTAAACCGAATGTCTACATGACATCGTCAGCTTGCCACTCCACTAATCGCTGCGGTTCATCAACCGCCTCCTCTGACTCCTCCTCAAAGGCAACAACGGGAGCTGGACCTGAGTACCACAAAAATGGGTCAGACACGACGATCTGGCAGGTGGGTGAATAGATAATACCAAGAAAGAAATCAAAGCATATCGTAGACATAACGAAAACTGTCATAAAACAGGATGCATGGTTCATTTAAAGTACATATGCAATATAAATCATGTGGGGTATCCAAGGTACAGGAACTGACTAGGTGGCAACCACACTAAAGCTACATCCTCTCAATCACTAAAGTGATGAGAGCACATTCAGTGCATTGGGCTCGATCACACGAAGTGACGAGAACCAACATTACATACATATACATATACATATAGCTAGGCAAGACCACGGCCGCGGAACCGGGTAACGGGACAGAACAGGATCCAAGTTGCAACTGGCGGAAGCACAAGGGGGAGGCCCAAGTCAGTTAATCAGACTGACAAGGACGTCCAAGCTTAGTGGTGCCGACTCATAGGTTACATGAGAAATCAAACGTATACAAAACCTATCAATATAAAACATTCGGGTAGGCGGGGTAGGGTGCTCGTAGGCACACATTTCATATTATTATCCGTACATGCATAAACGGGCTGGCAGAACGTATCGGTGTATAAATCAGAATTTGAGATAAAATTAGTAAGATCGGGTAATTATACATATAATCTGAGTAAAACAAAGCAATAAATTCTTATATCATTAGGAACTATATATTGGGGCCTCCATATTCAAACGACCTGCATAAGGATCTTGTATGTCTATATTACCCTTAGTATGGTACTCAAATGATAGAGGACATACTAAGTTTCCTTATGCACGTTGATGAATCTAAAGGTCCCAATACCTTTCTCCGAAATGGTGTCTCTTTCTATGTCAATCTCCTTATGTCATCCCCTGGGTCTTTCCAAGGTGGTAGGGCATCAGAACAACCCATCCAAACCTTTAGATCCCATAACTGAAAACAATGGAAAAGACTCAGGAATTCTGGGTAAACTCGGTCACCTATCGGTCAGCTGGCGGTTAGCCGCCTATGTGATCGGCGGTTAGCCGCTGGCTGACCGCGGGGCTGACCGCGGTTCACCCTGCTAAAATGTAGCATTCTGTGTTTCTAACCGTGCATCGCGGCTACCTGGCGGTCACTGGGTTTCAGATTGGCGGTTAGCCGCGAGCTGACCGCTCAGCTGACCGCGATTCTCCTGTCAAAATGTAGCATTCTGTGTTTCTAACCGCATCTGGGTCGGCTAGCCGCCGGTCACCTGTCGGCTAGCCGCCAAGGTGACCGCCCGCTGACCGCCCAGCTGCGGGGACTACACATCAGGTGCAGATTTCAGTCCTTTCTTTCCCAAACCATTTTACCTCAACCCCTATCATTTCCCAACGTGGAATGGGTGTATTCCCTTGCATTTAACATTTAATTCTTCCCACCAACCACCATTCCACCAATGCATTAATTCACCTACCAATCCAAATCTCATTCAATGCAAGTACAAATATCATTTAAGAAGTTTATAATAACCAAAATAAACTTTCATGCATGAATGCATATGTTCTCATAAAACTAACTAAGAGAAAAACCATGTCAATCAATACATTTCCAAAGGCATTATGAAACATAATGATTCAAATGAAATAGGAATAGTAAAAATCCATATTTTCGACAAAATAAAAACTTATTCAAATCTAATCCATTCATCCACTTGCCTTGGTCTCCAAAGTATGCTAGTCAAGCTCTCATCCACTATCAAGCTCAAAATCTACAATCTACACAAAATCCCCAAAATACAACATTACAACCCTAGAATGTCAAAGTCAAGCAATAGATGGAGATAGCTTCCAAAAATCAAGGTGAAGCATCTCCATGGCTAGAAGAATACACAACCAAAAGATGAGAAGAAGAACTTACATGAAAAGTCCTCTAATGGCAAGAGTTTGCTCAAAAGATAGCTTGGAATGGAAGACTCTCTCTACAAATGGTATCTAGAGGAAGCTCTCATGGAGGGGAAGGAGATCACCACCTCCATTTTGCCTTTAGCAAGAAACTTGAGAGAGATTGAGGGATGGAGAAGCAAGGAGCAAGGTAAGTTGAAGAGAACCCTAGGCTGGGCTGGGATTTCTTGTTCTCAAGGAAGTTGCAAGAAGAGGAAGAGAGGGAAAAGGACTCCTCCTTATATAGAAATCTGAATGGGTCCCACAACTTAAAAGTCCAAAATGGGCTAAAACAACGTTCTACGGGCTTCGGACGGATTCGACGAAGAAGGAAGAATTGATCGTCGAAATTTCTACTTTCCAAAAAGTATATATTTTACAAGTTTCGGAGACATTGAAAATAGTGTCCAGATTTTGGTGTAAAAAGACTGTTTTACCCCTATCAATGGCAAAGTAGGGTTTAGAGGTCTCGAATGGAAACGGAGCAAATACGAATGTTGTTGGGAATCATAAAATACATTAGACGGAGTAATTTACAGATTTCCAGAATTATAACTAAATCCCCAAAACTAATCAAGACACAAGAGAAGGAACCCCCAAAGGGCCCCACTAGATCAAAAGAGTTCCCAAAATTATTCAAAGCTATAAAAAACTATTCTAATCCAGATTTAACCCATTTCCACTAATCTCACTTATAACTAAAACACGTCTTAATTAACACTAAAAGGAAACTCTCGAGGCAGGGTCTTACAAGGAGCTTCTAGACTTCCTCAATCACGGCCTAAGTTTGTGGGACCCCAGTTCTGCGCGCTTTCTGGATCACGGGCCTGTGGTTGGGGTCCACATTCAGCTTGTGGCACATGACTGCTAGGTCGATGCCGGGCATCTCATATGGTGTCCAGGCAAAGACCTCTTTATTCTCTCTGAGGAGGTCGAGCAACTCCGTTTTCTCGGGCTCGGGGAGCTGGCTTCCTATCGGGAAGAATCTGTCCGGGTCGGCGGGGTCGAGTCCGACCTCGGTGAGGTCCTCGATGCTTTCCTGCGTCGGAGCCCTGCCAACATCCCCGAGCTCGGCCTCTCTGTCCAGCTCAGCCATATGGACTTGGGATGATTCAGCTTCACCAGGTAGCATGGCCATTAAGCATTGCCTGGTCGTGTGCTGGTTGCCTCTGATAGTGATCACTTCCGTCCAGCCAGACTGGTTCTCTAGAGGGAACTTGAGCTTTTGATGACGGGTGGAGGGCACAGCCTCCATGCTATGCAGCCACGTCCTCCCCATTATGACATTGTAAGGGGAGGGAACGTCGACTACCAGGAAGTCGACCTGCTTGGAGGCGCCTCCTACTTGGACTCGAAGGGAGATTTTATCCTTTGGGTACAGTGGTTTGGAGCTGAAGCTAACAAGAGGGGTATGGGCTGTCTGGAGATCCTCGTCTTTGAGTTTCAGCTTCTTAAAGCAATCATAGTACAGGATCTCGGACTAACTGCCTGGGTCAACAAGGACCCTCTGAACTAAGAAGTTCTGCAGCTTCAAGGTGAGTACTAGAGGGTCGTTATGTGGGAGTTCGACGTCCTCTAGGTCCCTGTCAGAGAACCATATTCCTGGCCCCTCCGTCTAGGCCTTCTTTGCAGCTGGCTCTGGTGCCGCGGTCAGCACCTGCTTCTTATGGGAGGCCCTCTTGGCCTCGGCACGAGCCTGGGAGCTCCCCTTAGGCGGAGGAGCGAGGTGGATGACAATGATGATGCCCTTCGATTCGCTGTCCTGGCCACCATCATCTTGGCACGGAGGTCGGCTGTTGTCTCGGCCTTCCTCCTTGATGTAGTCCCTCAGGTGTCCCTCCCTCACAAGGTTCTCCAGGTGGGACTTGAAGCTCTTGCACTCATCGGTTCTGTGCCCGCTCTGCTTGTGATAAGCACAGAACTTGCTCTGGTCCCGTGAGGAGGAGTCACCTTTCATTGGCCACGGCCACTTGAAGAAGGGCTGCGCCTTTATTTTGTTGAGGAGCTTATAGATTGGCTTCTTGAAGATTGTATTCACCGCCTTGAAGGTGGCGGCTTTGTGCCTTGACCTCCTTCCGCTCCCCGAGGCTGCTGCCGAGGTAGAGGGGGCCTAGTGCCTATCTGAGGTTCGGGCCCTACGCCAATCTGGGGATGGGTCTGTGCGACGGTCCTCCCTCCTGGAGGACCTATTGTCTCCCTTGGATGGTCGGTCTCCCTGGGTGAGGCCGAAGTTCTCCCGACCTCGAACCTCGTCTTCTTCTATCCGGATGAACCGATTTGCCTGGGTCATCAGTTCTTTCATGGTGGCCACAGGGTACATGACCAACTACGCCCGTAGCTGGCTGCCCGGACGCAGAGCTAGCTGAAAGGACTTCACTGCCATCTCTTCAGAAGCGCACTCGATCTGGCTGTAGACAGTCCAGAATCAATGGGCGAACTGGGTGACATTCTCGTCTTCTCGCATCCGGAGGGCCATGAGATCGGCATCGGTCTTTGGGATGACGCGATGAGCCTGGAACTTCTCCAGGAAGGAGGTCCGGAGCTGCCGCCAACTGGAGATGGAGCTTTCAGGGAGTGAGCAAAACCATCGCAGGGGGAGATCTTCCAAACTGAAGGAAAAGACTCGACAGTTCAAGAAGTCGTCATCCCCCCAGACCGACATCCTCTGGACGTAATGTCGGAGCTGAGCCGCAGGGTCTGAGGTTCCATCATACAGGGTGAACCTTAGGACGTTGAACTTCTCGGGGAGGGAGTATCTTCTGATTTCTTTGGAGAAAGGAGATGCGCCCGTGTCTTTAGCTTCAAAGGCGTTGTACTGGTCTCGAGCGATACCAGCGGTCTCCATATTCTGGCGGATAGATTGCTTGATATGCCAGTCGAGCCATTGCTTGAGCTCCTCCTCGTCTTCTGGTATCTGGCGCTGCTTCTTTGGCTTTTCATGCACATGGCTACTGCTGGAGTCTTCTTCGTCGTGGACCCGGTCACGCCTCTTATTATTGAGGACGTGCCTCAGGTCTCGCTCGTGGGCCGGAGGAGCCTGGCTGTGCTTGGGTGGAGGACCCGAAGCATGGCTGCGCATGGGAGGTGGACTCCGAGCCTTTCTCTTCTCCTGGAGCTGCTGCTTGAGCCGTTGGATGAGCTCGTCCTGCTCCTGGATGAGGCGGTTCTGAGCCCTGATATCGTCCAGGTGAGAGTCTTCTTCCTCGTCAAGGTTGACTTGATGGTGGGACTGAGCTCTGGCCCGTGCTGACATTTCACCCAACTTGGTAACTAATTTGGCACCTCGCCTGGTGTGCTCTTTGCTATGGCGGGACTACTCTGGAGGCAGAACATTGTGAAGAGAAGGCATTGTCTGCCCTCTTGATTGCGATACTGACTGGACCGTGAGGGACCTTTCTCCTGACCTCCTTTGTCGAGGGGGTCGTAGGTTTTGTACCAGTACAGGTTGTATGGATGGGCCCTTGCCTTTAGACGGTCCTTTGCCATTTCTGGTTTTGGAGCAATGGTGTTAGTAAGCTTTTTGTTCAGTTTCCCACAGGCGGCGTCAAGCTCTAGGCAGTGAAAACACGACACCCACTTAGATTGAGATGAACTTTGTAGATCAGGGAATGCCGAACGCCAAGAACCTGAAAGGGAAAGAAAATGACTTGGGTCAGAGCCCCTGGCTGCCGTGAGCCGAAGGCATTCCGATGCTTGAGTTAGTTTTGAGAAAACTAAGCAGGTGGAGGAAGAAGAGAATGAGAGATTGTGAGAGTTCACGTGCTGTAAGTTATCGTACCTCCATGGGGCTGATCCCGTGTGTATTCATAGATATTCCTCGTTCATTCTCTCTGTGAGTGAGGATAGGTGGGGTAAGGTCCCATCGGGCCTTACCTTGACATTCGGCGGTAGGTAAAAAGGGCACATCCCATCAGAACCTTCCATGCTTTCGGTCAGTTGATGTGAAGGGATGATAAAGCCAACTTCTTATCGCTATAAATGAGCACTCCTATCCCTATAAATGAGCGCCCCTATTTGTCAGGGCGTGCCTGTACTTCTCATAGGAGCGTGATGGCCCACTCTGCCTTCAGTACTTCTACCGGGACCAGGAATGGTTTGGCCGGGCTGGCACTGTGCTGAGTTGGCATGCATGCCGAGTTGCCGAGCCGATAGGTGCTGAGCTGGTACTCTTAACCGGGCTGCCGAGCTGCCAAGCAGGGGAGCCACTTGAGCCGACGCTTTTTACGGAGCCGCCGAACTGCTCGGCTGTGATGACCGAGATCGAAGTGATCGCTAGTGCTATTTCCATGCTCCTCACTTAGTCTTGTCATTGCGGTATTTTATCCACACAGATGTCAATAGAGGTGTGTGTCGGTGACTGATTTTTTTCTCTAGGGCATAGAATATAGGGATTTGGCTTTTGGGGCTTTTCTTGATAAAAAAAAAAATCAATAGAAGTGTTTGTAATTGGTTTATTCTTATTTCAAGAAATGAGATCATTGGGGCTTCTCTCTTTCTTTAAAAAAAAATTATCAACAGATATAAGGCCTCACTTAGACGATTTTTGCCCAACACTCCCAATGCATTCTCCATCCTTTATAGAAATAATCTTAAATAGAATCGAATGATAATTTAAAATCAAGGATTGAGGTAATCTGATAGGTTTTTTGGTTTTTCCCTAAATATTTTGTTACTGGATTGCAACATATTTGGAGGTTTTTTACTATTAGAATATTTATGATATTATTAGTAAAATATAGAACTAATTACTTTATAGTCTATGATGAGTTTATGGTGATTAATTTAATTTATTAGTCAATTTGCACAAGATTAACCTATGCATCGCATAGGGGTTTATGCTAGTATCCTCTTAAAGGGGTTTTTGCATTACAAGAATCCTTAGGATGCCGAATTCAGCCATTATATAAGCATGCTTTCTCTCTTTTCTTTTAATGTCGTCTCTTATATACCAGAGAGAACTAGAAGAGGAACCGACACTTTAGAGCTTCTTGTGAATGTCTTTCATCTTTCACAAGTAAACGGAGCCACCATATCCAACACAAGGTGAGTATACATCTAAATCTAATTGTTTCCGTATGAGATTAATGTCTTTTTGTTAGGTCTAGTACATATGTTCAGTACTTTAGGAAATCAGTTTGCACTAAATTGAAACCAAAAAAAAAATAAAAAATAAACAGTACTTTGTTTGAATGTAAATGCACTTACTGTTTGAAAGCAGAAAAACAATACTCTGTTGTTGAAGTTATTAGATCAGAAATTCATAGATGATCAAGGCTAGTGTTTAACACTAACAATCTTAACACAAAATTTTCAAAGTTCTGAGTACTTTGTTCTTAGTTTATTTTAGTATTTCTGGTTTTGGTTTATGTTAGTTTTTCTACTGGTTTCTTATTCTTCTATTTCTGAAACTAGTAGTGTAAAACTGAATTTCATTCATTATATATATCTAGTTACAGAACTTCAAGTTGTTCTGTAAATTGTATTTTGTTTGCCTCAATCTTCGGTAACCTGTAACTGGTTACCATATAGTCTGAGTTACTGTTTACAGTTATGTTATCTTAATTCAGCAGTATATACTATGTGTTTTATTAAGTCATTTTTGGTTTGTTAAAGCAAACATGGGTATTGAGAAGAATACTCCAGTTAGTACCCCTGTCCCCTGTTATGGTAAACAATGGGGAGAAACCTTAGAAGTTCAATTGTACTGAGCTCAAGAGTTGGCAACAGAAAATGCTGTTCTATCTCACTACCTTGAACTTGGCTTGGTTCCTCCATGAAGAGTCTCCTGCTCTAATAGAAGGTGAGACAGACAAGCAAGTAGTTGCTGTTGTAGAAGCCTGGAAGCATGCTGACTTCCTTTGTCGAAATTATATTCTCAATGGACAAGACAACACATTATATAATGTGTATTGTTCATTGAAGACTGCTAAGGAATTATGGGATTCACTTGATAAAAAGTACAAGACTGAAGAAGCTGGAATGAAGAAATTCATTGTTGGTAGATTTCTTAACTACAAGATGATCGATTCCAAGGCAGTAATCAATTAAGTTCAGGAACTTCAGGTCATTCTTCATGAAATTCATGTAGAAGGAATTTCTTTTAGTGAGTATTTCCAAGTGGCAGCAATCAAAGAAAAATTGCCACCACTTTGGAAGGATTTTAAGAACTACCTTAAGCATAAACAAAAATAGATGAAACTTGAAGACCTGATTGTAAGATTGAGGATAAAGGAAGACAATCGTGCTTCTAAAAAGAAAGTAGGAAAAACCTTCATCGATGCTAAAGCAAATGTGGTGGAACATGGGCAGAATCCCAAAAAGAGGAAGAACCCCTCCAACGGTCCAAAACAAGGTCCCAATGACAACAAGAAGTTCAAAGGGAAATGCTATGTGCGTGACAAACTGGGCCATCATGCTAAGGACTGTCGTAAGAAAAATGACCAAGGCAATACAAGTAAGAAACCAGCGCAGGCCAACATGACAGAATCAGACACTCTCTCCACTGATGTTTCAGACATCACTCTTTCTGCTGTGTTGTCAGAAGTCAATCTGGTTGGCAATACCAGAGAATGGTGGGTGGACACTAGGGCCACTCGATATGTCTACTCCAGCAAAGAGATGTTCTCAACTTATTATACTTCTAACGGAGAACAACTCTTCATGGGCAACTCTGCCACCTCTAAGGTTGAAGGCCAAGGTCTGGCGGTTCTGAAAATGACTTCTGGAAAGGAACTCACCCTCAACAATGTACTGCATGTACCTGATATTCGTAAGAATCTGGTATCATGCTCACTACTGAGTAAGAAGGGTTTCAAACTTGTATTTGAGTCAGACAAGTTTGTCCTCACTAAATCTGGGATGCACGTGGGAAAATGGTATATGAGCGATGGGCTCTTTAAGATGAATGTAATGACTACTGTTCATAATAAGAATAAGTCTTCTGCTTATATGTTTGAGTCTTCTAATGTGTGGCATGGTAGATTAGGCCATGTTAATTATGATGCATTGCGTAGATTAGTTAATATGGAATGTTTGCCTAAATGCAATTTCGATTCCCATTTCAAGTGTGAAACATGTGTAGAAGCTAAACTTACTAGAACTTCTTTTCATTGCATTGAAAGAACTTCTGAACCTCTTCAGTTAATTCACTTTGATATATGTGACCTAAAGTTTGTTCAAACTAAAGGTGGTAAGAAATATTTTCTTACATTAATTGACGACTGCACACGACACTGTTATGTTTACTTACTGAGAAGTAAAGATGAGGCCTTGGAAATGTTCAAACATTACAAGAATGAGGTTGAGAATCAACTTGATAAGAAAATCAAGGTGATAAGAAGCGATAGAGGTGGTGAATATGAATCACCTTTTGGTGAATTTTGTTCACAACATGGTATTATACACTAAAGTACTGCTTCTTATTCACCTCAGCAAAATAGTATTGCTGAAAGAAAAAACAGAACTTTAAAAGAAATGATGAATGCTATGTTAGTAAGTTCTGAATTACCTCAAGACTTGTGGGGGGATGCTATACTCTCCGCAAATTATATTCTCAACCGAATACCTAAAAAAAAAAACCAATAAGACCCCCTACGAATCGAGGTGCTGGTACATCTTGGTGCTGCCTGGGTGAATCGAGTATCTGCTATGATGCGCGTCTGCTAGGATCTCATCCTTCAGCTCTCGAACATCTGGCATGCACAATTGGTCCTGATAATAAAGCACTCCACCAATAAGTATGAACTTTGGCCTCTAGTCAATCTGCTCGATCACTCTAATAAGGTCGGGATTGCCGCGTTGACTGTCCTTGACCTTTCCCAACAACTTTGGTTCCCATGCGGACATGGTAGCAAGCATAACTCTGTTGCTGAGTGGCTGAAACTAAACATCTAAGACTCTGAAGACATCGGTCCATACACCCTCTGCTGCTAGGAAACTAACTAGGGCGGCCTTCCTGCTCAAAGCGTCTGCCACGACATTCGCCTTACCCGGATGGTATTTGATAGGGAAGTTGTAATCCTTGATGTACTCCATCTAACGCCTCTAACGGTTGTTAAGGTCACTCTGGGCAAACAAGTACTGCAAGCTGCGGTGGTACGAATGAACTTCGAACTACTTCCCATAAAGATAGTGATGCCACGTCTTCAGTGTAAACACCACTACTGCTAGCTCCAAGTCGTGTGTAACGCACTTCTTCTCGTGTTCCTTCAACTGTCGTGATCCATAGGCAATGAGCTTCCCGTGCTGCATCAAGACACATCCAAGGCCTGTCCCTAAAGCGTCTGTAAAGATAATGAATCCACCACTCCCAGATGGTAACGACAATATCGGCGCTGACGTTAGTCTCTTCTTCAGCTCCTGAAAGCGGTCCTCGCAAGCATCTGACCATACAAACAGTACGTTCTTCCTCGTCAACTTGGTCAATGGCGCTGGGACTGTAGAGAAACTCTTGACGAATTTGCAGTAGTAGCATGCTAAACCAAGAAAACTCCGAATCTCGGTAACGTTCTCCGGTCTCTTCTGACTCACCACTGCGACGACCTTGGCTGGATCCACTGCCAATCCATCCTTGGAGATGATATGTCCAAGGAAAACCACTTTCTCCAACCAAAATTCGCACTTGCTAAGCTTCGCGTACAGCTAGTTGTCGCGCAACAACTGTAGAGACGTCCTTAAATGTTGCTCATGCTCCTCTCTGGACTGTGAGTAGACTAGCACGTCATCAATGAATACAACTGTGAAGCTGTCAAGGTATGGCGCGAAGATCTTGTTCATCAGAGCCATGAACACTACTTGCGCATTCGTCAATTCGAACGGCATCACTAAGAACTCATAGTGCCCATAACGTGTGCGGAATGCTATCTTCTACACGTCCTGCTCTCTGACTTGCAGCTGATGGTATCCCGATCTCAAGTCTATCTTCGAAAAGTGCTGAGCACCCTAAAGCTGGTCGAAGAGCTCGTTGATCCGCGGAAGAGGATATATGTTCTTCACTGTTGCCTGGTTCAGCTGGCGGTAGTCGATGCACATCCTCATCGATCCATCCTTCTTCGTTACGAAGAGCACTGGCGCACCCCAAGGTGACATGCTCGGCCCGATGAAACCCTTGTCTAACAACTCCTCTAGCTGGGTCTTCAACTCTTGCAGCTCTGCTGGAGCTATGTGATAAGGAGCCCTGGAGATCGGTGCTGTGCCTGGTGATAGCTCGATGGTGAAGTCGATCTCTCTGACTGGAGGTAATCCCGGGATCTTGTCGGAAATACGTCTGGGAACTCGCACACTGCGGGAATCTCCTCCACTCACTTGGACTTCTTGTCCTTTGATATGAACGCGATGTAGCCCTCGCATCTTGCCTTCATCATTCTCTCATCCTTCAATGCTAAGACCATCCTGGTGCTGGGTGGTCTCCTTTTGCCCACAAACTCTACCGTGTCATCTGAACCGTCGATAGCAAGTCTGACCGTCTTCTCGAAGCAATCCATCACTACTCGGTATCTGGCCAACCAGTCCATCCCCAAAATGACGTCGAAGTCATGCATGGGTAATACGATCAGATCTGCAAACAGAATGCACTCCCTAATCTGCACTCGGCATCTGGGGTGGTAAGTCTGGCATACTACACTCCTACCCACGGGTGTAGAGACTACTAGTGTGCAAGGCAACTCCTTTCCTACTCTACCCAGAACTAACGCAAAGGCTAAAGATATATATGAATGCATCGCACTGGGGTCAAGAAGTACTCTAACAAGCTGATCACAAATGGAAAGTGTACCTTCGACCACATTCCCAGCGGCCTCGGCGTCCTCATGGGTGAGCGCGAAGACCTGCCATGCTGCTTGGGGCCTTCGCTGCTGGCGCTGCTGTCCATGGTGCCTATGGTGACGCCCACACTAATAATGCTGCCCTCGTGGCTGCTGCTGTAGAGCGCGCGCCTGCTGCTGGGCACGATGTAGACACCTCGTTTTGGCACCCTATGAGGGGCAATTCAGCCCACTCAACTTAATGATGTCCTGATTAGGTCCCGAGTTCAAAAGTCAACTGTCGTCTCTAGGCCTCTAATCGCCCCGGGAATTGTCTCATTGTGATCTACTCGTCGAGAGCTTCTCGCCCATATATAGAACTCCAAGATCTGACGGGCGGATCAAAAATCATGACAGCAGGTCCCAGACCTCCGGGGCGTACGCTTGAAAAATCACCTATCATTTCTGGACCTTTGATTTCCCTAAAAATTTGTTCATCGTGACCTACTCGCTGAGAACTTTCCATCGATATGTTGAACGTCAAAATCCCACGAGCAGATCGAAATCTACGAAACCTGGGCCCCATTAGTGATAACCCGGCCAATCTCCACCGGACCCCACCTTCTCGACCCAAACCAATTTCTTTTAAATCCAAACCCACCAGGCCTGACCCAATGAACTCCAGCCCAAGCTGAACCTAACCCGATCCAACTCATTAGGCCAAGTCCAGACCTCACTTGACCTAAACACAACCCGAGCCTGATCCAAACCTCCTGACCTGAACTTGACCCATCCCACGAGGCCCATTAGCTGCATGGGAGAGGACAGTCCATGAGATCTGGACTCTCCCCTCCCCCTTAAACCTGGTCTTTCCCTCTCAATCTCTTAACACCCAGGCCTTTTCCCTCTCAATCTCTTAACACCCAGGCCTTATCCCTCTCAATCTCTAACACCCAGGCCTTATCCCTCTCAATTTAAAACTCCCAGGCCTTATCCCTCTCACCCATGCGCATATCTCTTTCTCCCTGGCCACATTCCAGAGGCCTGATCTCCATCTCTATGCCCATCATCCTCCACCCAACCCATCTCCTCCAGGCTCCATCTTCTTCCCAGCAGAACACCGATCATTCCCTTTGATCATCTTTCCATCACACGCAGAACCTCTCCACCGTCATCCTCCTCCTAGGCGCCATCTCTTCATCATCCATCACACCTCTCATCTCCATCTTCATGCAGGCCCACCTCGACATCTCATCGTCAACCACCCTCTCCATCTCTGCGCCCATCTCCCGGACGACCATCTCATCTCACAGAACCCATCTCCTGTAACCCATCACTCCATCTCCATCTCTCTCCCCATCGTCATCCTCTTTTCCCTCACCCAACGCATCTTCCTCATCCTAGGCTGTGGGCGTCCTCGTCTCCCTCGCACGCACCACCACCCATCCGCACGCAGCAGCCGCTGGACGCACCCAGCAGCACCTTCTTCCTCCTCCCCACGCCACCGAACGCCCCCCCTGCACCAGGTACGCCTTCTTCTCTTCCTCCCCACCACATGCACCCACTGCACACCGTCCCTCTCTCTCTCCCCATCCCTCGCTCACTATCTCTGTCTCTCCTCTCTCACGCTCTTTCTTCTCTCGTCTGCCCCACTGCGCACCACCCTCTTCCACTCTCCCCGTCCTCCCTCTTCCCCATCTCTCTGTCTCCCTTTTTCCGTTCTCTCTCCCTATCTGATCTTCTGCCCCCCCTCTCTCCTTCTTCTCTCTCTCCCCCCGTGCTTTTCCTCTCTCCTCTTCCCTATTCCCCTCTCTCCCTCTCCTTCCTCTTCTTCCACTCCCCTGCAACACCGCAGCACCCACCTACACCCCTCTCTCTCCCTCATCTCCTTCTTCCCCTCTCTTCTTCTCTTTCCCTTCTTCTTCTCTCCACGTTGCAACACCTGCATCACTGCCACACCGCCCCTTTTCATTCTTTTCTTCCCTTCTTCTCCATCTTTTTCTTTCTCCGCCTGCACACCCCACACGCACCCATTGCGCACCGTCCCTTTCTCTCTCCCCATCTCACCTCTCCAGCTCTGTTCTTCCCCACTGTGCACCACCCTCTCTCTCCCTCTCTCATCTCTCCCTCGCCACCTCTCTGCCGCCTCTCCCCCTCTGTTCCCTCTCTGTCTGTCCGCCCTCTCTTTCCTCCCTATTCACTACACACGCCCCAGCGGCACCTCCGCACCACACCTTCGTTCCCACTCCCCCTTCATTGCACCATTGCACACCCATTGGGGGTTCCTCAATCACTACTGCACCCACTGAACTGCACTAGCCTTCTCATCATCCCAAGAGCCTGCCTGAAGCCATCCAATCATAGGAAACCATTGCATCTGACACCCCTGCTGCCCAGTCTCGACTGAGCCCCTTTTAAATTAGACCAAACCACAACCGCAGCTAAGCAGAGCCCACACTTTTGCATTCGTCATCTACCTGCCCAGCCCACCTATTTAACCCAAGTCGACCTACTCACCAACCCAACCCCGTGCATGCACAGCCCAGTTCCATTTCTGCTATTCACTCTGTGCTTTTAATTCTCTAGTTACTGTGCGTTGCCTTTATTTATTTATTTATGTTTTCATGCATCTAACACGCCCATGCATCTAGTAAATCTCCAATTTCATTGCTTATTTTAAATTATTCCTAGCTAGTATCAAACCTGTCCATATATAAAACATGCCCATTCATCATACAATTGGCAGCATTTTCTTTACTTTTATCTTCCATGTTCAAACTTTACTCAATGGAATTTAGGACTACCTATTTCATTTTAAAAGAACAAAACAAAAATAAAATAAAATCAAACAAAACCAAAATATATATATAATTAAAAAGTAATAAAAATAATTAAAATTAGAATTTTAGCTACACTATTAATTAAAATGATTAGGCTAAATTCAATACTTGACTTCTTTTTCTCATCCCTCCTCTCATTAGGATTAGGAAATTTCAAATAAATTCTTAATAAAAAAAATTAGAAATTAACTCCCCTCTTCTTCCCATTTCATTAGGATAAATTAATTTAGGATCTTAGGCCCTATAAATAAACTCAAAAACCAAAATAAAAACAATCAAAATCAAAAAGACCAAAAACAAAGTAAAAGATATTAAAAAAAGAAATAAAAAATATTAATAAATTGGAGTTATAAATTATACAGTAGCCTAGACTGATTAGGTCAGACCCTGGACCAAGATCTAGGTCTCCCCCTAGCCAGCTTAGACTACCCTAATTTCTTAAACTTCAACTGATTAGGCTCCACTCTCTCTTCGGGCCCCGTTAAGGGACCGGGAGAGCGGATGTGGGCAGTTAGGACCTTAGGAAAGGGTAGAGATCCATTAGGGAAATGGAATAGCTAGATTGAATTCAAGTAGGAACTCCCCTAGTTAGGCCCTTCTAGTCCCGATTATTAAAAATCCAAATAAAAAAAAAAAAAAAAACTATAAAACCAACAAAACGAATGCCAAAAATATTTTCTTCTCTTTTCCTCCACCTCAGGTGCCAAATATTTATCTGAACTCAATGATTAAAGGGAATAGAGGCTGATTCCGAGAACCTGAATTAATGAGAATGACGAAACAAGACGAGTGATTTCACACACCCCAATATCAGTTTATTTACTATCGGCCCATCATCGGCCACCCTCAATCAATCCCAGCCCAACATCGACCATTTTTATCTTACTTCTGGCCCATCATCGACCATGCACTTTTATCACCTATGTATCGCACGCAAACCCACAGAAATCACAACTCGAAATTTCGTCTGCATCATTCTTTCGATTCGAAGAATCAACCTTTAAACCCTAGGTCATCAAAGGACATTGAAGGGGGTACCCAAGAATGGGATTGATCCTCTTCTAAATATTTGGCACCTTTCCTTTTATTTTCTTATTTTATTTTCATTTTAATTCGCTTATCCCCTATAATACTTGGATTTAACTTTAACTAGTCTGTACAACCCTGGATGTTTATTTCCTCTGCCTAGTTCATTATGGTCCCATCTTGAAGCCCATAATTTGACCTTTGACCCAAGTTCGACCTGAATTGAAATACCCAAATTAAGTGACAAGACAACCGTCGTGTGTTGCCGGCGGCACATTAGACGAGAGAAGAACCCACCCCATTTTCCTCCTGCATTCTTTCGGCTTTCGTCAAAGGACGGTGTTAAGGCCGAATCCGTAACTTGCGATCGTGATCCGTCGATTTTGAGGGTAGTCGGAATCCTCATTTTCGATGTATTTTTTTTATCTCACACTGTTGAATGGCGACTCCCCTCTCGGGGGGGATCAAAATTCACATCCGACAGCCTGGCGATCGTGATGGGACATCTTCTGTTGTTTCGTCACGAATTTGGGTCTTTTGCAGGTCCTACGATCTCCATGCCAACAGCTTGGCGATCGTGATGGGACATCTTTCGTTGTCTTATCGTTTACTTGGGTCTTTTAGAAGCTTTATTATGGATCACGAACCTTCGATCAATGACCGAATGTCCGTGTCTCGTTTATTTAAGGGTCATTATGGGTACAAATCAAATGTGAACTGGCGTCCGCATAACCGCCCACTGAAGCTATCCCGTTTACAACATAAGAGCGCAGCCCAATTAGTCTTTCCTCTTTCCCGCATTAATTCCATAAAACATTCTCTTCTTTCCTAAATTCTTTCCATTCTCATATTTTCTAAAGTCTTTCTCTTCTCACCCCCACTTTCTTACAAATGGTGAATCACCCATGGGGAATGCCGGACATTCCTCCTATTTCAGCCCCGGGAGCAACTCGAGCCATCGGTGAGGGTTATTTCCCCCCATTAGATACTGAGATCTCTAGATCTCTTTTTATCCCATTATCTGAACCGCGCTATTCCCCGCGCATATCGGGCTCTCCGATTGTCGAACGGGTCCCTTCTCCCATGAACGCAGTAGTCGCGAGAAAAAGTCACTCTAGTCTTCCAACTCCAATAAGGAGGGACTCATACTCTGCCGATTCTCGAGTTACGTAGAAGGATTTGGTTGGATCGAGCAAACAGACAGTAGAGCATAAGACCTATGCTAACATCACAACACGGGCTCGCCGTGTGCTTCAACCGGTCACTTCACAAGTCATCCATCATTCAGCTACGGTTAACCGAACTGAACCGATTACCTCTATGGTCCCCCAATATAGAACATCTTTTGATACATCCATTGTGACCACCACTAGACAAGCAAGACAGCAACCAGCCCCGATCCCATATGCAAGTACACGCCTCCATATAGGCCAAGAATAGGTGGGCCCGACTCGATCACTCACGCCGAGGGTCCCGCGGCAAAGCCCTGCTGTTTACACCAGTGCACAGAACGCACCCATAATCCACCATCAATACCAGCATAAGGCAGTCCAGCCCCAACTTCAAGCAATGACTCCTCCGACTGTCTCCGTAAGCCGATCAATTCCCAAACTCATCTAGCCTTAGGCTAACCTATCATCAACCGACGGGATATGAAAGATCACCTCTAACATATCAAGATCAATTGACTCTGGCTTACAAAATGTTAGACGAGGAGCAGGATCCCCCACTCTATTATGATGAAGTTGCGGATGATGTAGACCCTCATGAGCTTCACGAAGAACATCGGCCGGACCATCCAGCCCAGGAGCTCTCCTGCCAATTGACTTACGTGGGTCGACGATTAGGGTTAGCTCATGACCTGGATAGAACTTGAAACCAAACCCAAATTCAGGCCCCTAGGAGAACACGAGCCGAGGAAAGCTACCAATATGCGCTTTTGGGACCCCAACCGGACCCTCAACACGATCTTGTAGAACCGATTTATTATCGAACCCCAGTTGAGGCCCCGAGACGTGGCCAGGCGCACGAAGATCAAAACCTTGATTCCCAGGCAATTAGAGAAATGCGGAAGGAAATAGAAGGGCTGAAGAGTGAAATTAGAAAGAAGTCGCCGTCACGACAAGGCAAAAGGTTAGGGTTCTATGACTTCACGAAGAAAGAAGAGACCAAGAAATCACCCTTCCCAGCTACAGCCCCAAAGTTCGTAGCGTATGACGGGACTACAAACCCTCAACACCATTTGGTGTCTTTTTGCAGTAAATGTCGTATAATCGCTGACGACGATGCCCTCCTCATTAATTACTTTCAAGAATCGCTAGCCGGAGATGCGCTAACTTGGTACACATCTGTGCCCTCACACGAGCTCAATACCTTCGAGGATGTGATAGAAAAATTTCTGGTGCAATACCAACACCTAACTAAGAACAAACCCCTGTGGCATGACTTAGCCAACTTAAAGCAAAAGAACAATGAGGATTATGAAGAATTCGCCGCGAGATGGCTGAGTCAATTCACGAGGTCTGACTGCAATACGAAGGAGGAGGAACAAGTTAGGATGGTCATTTTGAACAAGAAAGAACTGATGAGGACATTGATGACGATCGGGGAAGTCATGAATTGGAGCGGCCTACACCATCGATTGTCGAGAATGAAACAGAACCTAGACGATGGAACATTGAATAACCTAGGCATCTCCGATCAAAAAAGGATTGTCCGTCACGTAACCAATCAAGTGGAAAATCGCGCGACCCCGGAAGTAAACTCGGCCCAAGAGGTGGTTTATCGCCCATATAATCCTAGTCAGGAAATGGATTTCAACCAACAGCGGAATCAAGGACAAAAATGGGATGTTAACTTCCAAGGGAACACGCAAGGCTTCCGGAACGATCAGAGCTACCGGGATCTTCCTCGGAATGATCAAAAGATATAACCAACAACCACATGACCAAAGGGGACCTGTTCATCCAAGGCAAAACATAAATCCGGCATGACAACCTGTGAATCAGCCGGTGATGCCTCAAAACCCAAATCAGAGTACTAACCCTCGGCCGAATTATAACACAGTCTTGTTCAATTATAACGGCAATTCAGGCCAAAATAGTGACGGGAACAAGAGAAGGCTTGGACCGAAAAGGGCTAACTACCCGCCCTCCCTCAACCTTGGATCACTGTTTTCTGGTCGCTCATAGAACAAAACGCTATCCAGCTTCCACCAGAAAGACAACCGCAATGGCCAGACCGCCTTGATCGGACAAGATTCTGTGCATACCACAGGATGCCGGGACATGACCTAACCCATTGCTATACGGCCAGAGACCTGATCTACGACCTCAGTGATGAAGGGGCGATTGAGTGGAATAGCATCAAACCCATGGGAGTCTACGGTCAGCAGAAAATGCCACAAGCCCAAGGTCCGCTTACCGGTACGACGCAGCGAATGCCAAACATGCAATCTACACAAACCCGATGCCACAACACGTTGCGTCAAGCTCAACACAACCGTTGCAGGGACCGTCGGCCAATGTCGCCACCGTGTCACATCAATCAACTGATTTCCCGATCCAGCCAGCCATTAGTCAGAATCAACCCTACTATGATGACTTTTTTGAAGATGATGACTATTGGAAATACGTCAATTGGGACGGGAAAACTAAATTCAGACTAGATAACATCAAAACCGGCATGGTAATCGACTCCTTGGACCTCTACAAGGTGTTCTTTGACGATGATATCGTGTACGAGGGGTCTCGGACCAGCACTCACTCCCAATTTAATCACCCCCAGGATGTTGGGCCATCACAAGCACACCTCCGATCAGGATGGATCGGCCCACCGCGGCTACCTCCGATCACCAGTGCGCCGGATCCGGGCTTACAAATCCCCAACGCGCAGACCGAAGAGGTTGTCGAAGAGAGACCTCATATTCAGCTGGAGACTGGGATAGAGTATGATCTCCTAGGGCATCTAACGAAGATACTAGCTAAGGTGTCAATCCTCGATCTAATCAAGACTTCCCCGATGCATCAAAAACAGCTGATGGACGCCATCATCCACTTATAAGTTCCGGAAAATATAACCCCAGAGCAACTACGGGAGTCCATTGCGTCCTTGTCATCTGAAACATCCTTGCCAATCCTCAACTTTACCGAGGAGGAACTACAAGAAATACCACCTGAAGCGAGGACCTCACCCCTACATCTCACAATTAGGGTGGCCGAGAAGGAGATATCCGGCGCTTTTGTAGACATAGTGGCATCCCTAAACATCTGTCCACTAAAAACATACAAGATGCTGGATCTAACTACCAAAGACCTAACCCCAGCCCTGTTGGTGGTGATAGGATATGACGGAAATAGGAAGAACGTTTGTGGGAAGCTCATGTTATTGGTGCAGGCAGGCCCGATCTCAGTACCCGAAGAATTCTACGTCATGGATATCCCAGCAACCTTCAAATTGATATTAGGGCGTCGCTAGTTGAATCACATGAAGGCGGTCATGTCCACTAGGCACCAATGTATTAAGTTTCCCCACTTAGGAAAAATCGTGAAGCTAATGGGGGACCCGCCTGTGATCGAACCAGAAGGACTTCAGATACTTCCCACCTTTCGACTGGCCCCTATCCCACTTGGAACCAAAACCCATGGATATAGGGTTGATCCCACCATTTCCCTGACGGACATCGATCCCGTCCGGAGTATGACACCAGATCCGGTCCCTCTACCTGAACCGCCATTAAGAAAAGAGTGCATACATGGCTGGAACCTCATGAGAAAACTTGGATATCAGCCCAAATTGGGGCTAGGTAGGAATGAGGATGGGATTCTTGACCCCGTTATCCTGGAAACAAGGATAGGAACAGAAGGACTGGGATTCGACCCGTATGATCAGGTAACACTCTCCAGAAAGGATTGGAAACTAGGGGAATACTTCGTCAGGCATAGCAAGCTATTGGACCCCAATGAACCTCCAATGAAGAAGGATGCCATCAGATCCACCCCTAGGAAAAAGGGAAAGAACTCTTGATAGAAGGTATAACCGATTCGTCATCTGACGACGAGGAGGTCGAAACTTACGAAGATATCTTTGGTACCTGGGAAGAATTCCATGAATCTGATGAAATTAAAGGTTCAAGTTCCCCCCTGGAGGAAAGTTTCAGAAGAAGACAGCAAAACCTGGGAGATCGAAAATCCCGAAGGCGATGAAGTGGTGTATCGCCCCGCAATTCGGCATTGCCCGGGGCAGGGATCTTCCTTCTTAGATAGCCCCTCCTCAACCCAACCTGTACCATATCATTCTAAAAACCCAAAAAAATCACAAAACCCCAAAATCCCAAAAAAAGTAGAAAACCAAAAACCCAAAAATGTAAGTAGTTTAGGAGTAGAGACCTTTGACTATTGTAGGGCCATAAGAAGACCTGAGCGCTGGAAAATTCCCCCAGTAGAACAATCATGGCTGGAGGAAATCATGAGCCAAATTATCAAGATAGGGTATGAGTCGATGCCCGTTATTTCAGAGCCAGAATCATCTCCGGGAACCGAGAACGTAAAGGACGAGATGGGTGTTTTCGAATTAGTAGGTGCCGAAAGAGAAGACGTTGAAGTCTCGGAAGAGTTCCAAAGGGTTATTAAGAGGTTTGACGAGCAAACTTAGTCGACGGCCGAAAAGACAAAGGAGATCAACTTGGGGACTGAGGAAAGGCCCAAGCTAGTCCAGATTAGTGCATGCTTGGAACTCGACAAAGAATAAGAGATCCTTAGAGTCCTGGATGAATATCAGGACGTATTTGCGTCGGACTACCGTGACATGCTAGGACTAGACCCGCTTCTGGTAGAACATCAAATTCCATTTGAAGAGAGTACGAGACCGGTTAAACAGAAGCCGAGAAGAATGCTCCCTGACGTCGCGGTGAAAGTGAAAGAGGAAGTTGACAAACTTTTCCAGGCCAAATTCATCAGGGTAGTGCTGTTTCCTCAATGGATTGCCAACATTGTCCTGGTCAAGAAGAAAGACGAAAGTATCAGGGTCTGCATCGACTTCCGGAACCTGAACAAGGCCTCACCTAAGGACGACTTTCCCTTACCACACATAGACGTGCTCGTCGACAACACCGCTGGGCATGCAATGCTCTCATTCATGGATGGATACTCAGGGTACAACCAGATAAAGCTTTTAGAAGAGGATCAAGAAAAGACCTCGTTTACTACCCCCTGGGGGACTTATTGCTACGTTGTCATACCCTTTGGATTGAAGAATGCGGGTGCAACCTACCAAAGAGCCATGATGGCGATATTCCACGACATGATGCACATATGTATGGAAGTATATGTCGACGACATCTTAATTAAATCCCAAACTCGTGCAGACCATGCCGCAGCTCTGAAGAGGGTCCTCCAAAGGTCAAAGGAGACAGAGTTGAGAATGAATCTGAAGAAGTGTGTCTTCGGGGTGCCGTCAGGAAAACTTTTAGGGTTCATGGTCAGCAATCGGGGAATCGAAGTCAACCCCTCGAAGGTGAAAGCTATCCTCGAAATGCCACCCCCGAAGAACCTCAAAGAATTAAGAGGCCTCATAGGGCGACTACAGTTCATTAGAGGATTCATTTCACAGCACTCGCAAGGATGTGAGCCATTCTACAAATTGCTAAAAGGAGGCGTGGAATACCACTAGGACGACGATTGCCAGAAGGCATTTGAGAAGAAATATTTATTGAGTCCCCCCATTTTGAAGCACCCTGCTAATGATAAGCCTTTCATTTTATATGTGTCAGCGATGGAATCCGCGATAGGCATAGTCCTGGGTCAACATGATGAGACTAACCGGAAAGAAAATGCAATTTATTACTTGAGCAAATCTCTCCTGCCATATGGGCGGAAATACTCCTCGATAGAAAAAACGTGCTTAGCGGTGGTTTGGGCTGCCCAAAAACTCAAACACTACTTCTTAGCCCACTCAGTCAAACTCTTGGCCAGAATGGATCCCTTGAAATATATCTTTGAGAAACCTGTCGCTTCAGGACGAGTGACACGATGGCAGATGCTCTTGGCAGAATTCGACATAACATACGTAACTCAGAGGTCAATAAAAGGGCAAGCCATCGCTGACCACCATGCACATCTCCCCCTACCATTGTATGAACCAGTCAAAACCGACTTTCCAGATGAAGACGTGCTATGTGTAAACATAGAGGAGATAAAGGACCCCGAGTCGTGGACCATGTACTTCGACGGTGCCTTGAATCAGAATGGAAAAGGGATCGGGATTGTGCTTTTGTCCCCAGAAGGAGTCGCGATACCGAAGGCCTTCAAAGTCGGATTCGCAGCCACCAATAATGAAATGTAATAAGAAGCACTCCTCGCAGGTTTAAGAGAGGCCGCGAAGTTGGAAGTTAAGAAGCTCCGAGTTCTCGGGGATTCAAAGGTGGTCATATCCCAAGTGGCAGGTGAATGGAAGGTGAACGCCCCTAAGCTCGCTCATTATCATGACAAGGCCAAGAAAGCTATGTCCCAGTTCAAGAAAGTGTCCTTTCTTTATATCCCGCGAGCTTTAAACCGGCTGGCCGACTCGTTGGCCACCTTGGCCTCGATCGTGGAAGTCCCCCTGACAAGGGATCCGAGACCTTTCACATCCAAAGGGTAGACACTCCCTCGGTTGAACTAAAAGACTTGGCCCTCAGAGATCCAGATGAGATTCGATCCAAAGATGAAGGACTGAAAGGAAGGAAAGCGAAAAGGAAAGAGACAGAGGCAGAAGAACCTAATCGAGAGAGGATACTGGACCCCCTACAGCATGACGAAGAACTCACAGACAACCATCCGTGGTACTTCAATATCTGGAACTACTGCGCGATAGATACATCCCTGAATATGCCACCAAATCCGACAAAAGGGCATTGAAAGAAATGGTTCAAAGATACGTCGTTGTCGGAGGACTATTATACTGCCGATCATTCAGTGGGATCCTCCTGCGATGCGTGACGGTTGAGGAAGGACGAGAAATAATCGAAGAAGCTCATTCCGGCATATGCGGAGGACATGTAAACGGCTTGATGCTCTCCAAGAAAATCATCCGGTTAGGATATTACTGGCCGTCATTAGAATCAGCCTCCATGGACTACGTCAGAAAGTGCAAGAAATGTCAACTGCACACCGACTTGATTCACGCTCCTGCATCTTCGCTGCATCCCACTACCGCTTCGTGGCCTTTTTCGACTTGGGCATTCGATATCATAGGACCTCTGGTCGCAACCGTGGAAAACACCCAGAACAAAGCTTTCATATTAACGACAACTGAATACTACACCAAATGGGCAGAAACTGAGGCATTTATCCATATCAAAGCATCCACGGTGGTCAAGTTCATTCAAAAGAACATAATAGCCAGGTTTGGCATTCTGAAAGTGTTCATAACTGACAATGGCCCCCAATTCATATCTCAGGTAATGGAGGATTTGTGCACAAAATATGGTATAGAACTACATCATTCAACCCCTTATTACCCCCAAGCAAACGGACAGGCTGAAGCTACAAACAAGACACTACTCAAGATCATCAAGAAGACAGTGGAAACAACCAAGGGCAGTGATTGGTCAGACCGTTTGGTTGAGGCATTGTGGGCATATTGAACCTCCATTAGGACTCCGACAGGTGAGACCCCATATGCATTGACTTACGGGATGGAGGCAGTCCTTCCGTTCGAGCTCCTGCACCCATCTTTGCGGATCCAATTAGATGAAGAGATGACAGAAGGCCCAAGACGAGTAGCATTGCAAATACAGCTGGACCTCCTCGATGAGAAAAGGATGAAAGCAGTAGAGCACGCTCAGGTGTACAAGAAGCGAATCGCAAGAGCCTACGATAAGCATGTCATAGAGAGGAAATTCAAAACAGGTCACCTTGTATTGAAACGCATCACTCAATCACAACTCCCACACATTAAAGGAAAATTGTGACCTAATTGGGAAGGCCCATATGTATTTAAAGAAGTATATTCTGGCAATGCATATAGATTAGTAAATGCAGAAGGGGAAGAGCTCCCCGATCCATGGAATGCTATGTACTTGAAAAAGTACACCACATGACCCTTCTCCACTTCTTGCGGAGTATGACCCTCGGTCTCTTGATATGGCTGTATAAATCCCGTAGGGAAGACTGAGGAGATGTGCAACAGCCAAACTTGGAAGTCAAACACACACTGGCACAAAAAAAGCAAAGGGGGAAAAAGAAGAGAGAAAAAAAAAGGAGGAAAACACTAGAATAGTGAGTCTGCCCCCACACAATCTTCTGCACGGTTGAAACCATTCAACGCAAAAGTTTTATAGGTAAGCTTGCCCATGTCATGAAAGCTTCCCCTTATCACTCACAAAAGAGAGAAAAGAGAAACCACAGTGGAGTTGCATGAGATGTGGGTGTGCTCCCCATGCCTGATGCTTCAGAAACCAAAACCCCAGGCACCAGTCTCCCAAACCAGTCCCAAAAAAAAAAAAAAAAAAAAAAAAAAGGAGTTTAGTTAGAAGTCCTGAAAAGAATAAAAGTTTTGTGACTAGTTTGGGTTCGTAGCCTTTTTAACCCGAGTCAGTAAGCCCGTAGGGGTATTTACATACCTAGTGCTCTAAAGCCATTTGGTTTGGGAGGCATTGGCGTAACACTCGTTACATGGGTTAATTAGAAAGCTTAAGGGACCCAGGCATTGCGTAGTAACAAATCGAAAAAAAAAGAAAAAATCAAAAAAAAAAAAAGAAAAAAAAAAGACAGAAAAGAGAATAAAAAAAGAAAAGAGCAAAGGGCGAAAAGGCCAAAGTAATGGAAAAGCATTCATAAAACCCAAGCCCGCTCAAATGACATGGGCCCTTGCCTAATGAACCAAGCGGAGAGTGGCTGATAACGACAACACTGAGGAAGCACGGCGACTCACTATCTCCCTCACACGAAACTCGTGCTCACACATGAATTCCAGGGGCAGCCTAGCGCTCTCAAAAGTTCAACTAAAAGGACCAAAACGGCTAGAAAAGAATCATGAGGGATTGATCTCCAAAGGATAGTTAGGGAAGGTCACATCATAACCAAACTAGCAGCCATGGATCAGAGAGCTAGACCACCTTCACTTTCTCACTCCCAGCCAGAAAACACACCAGCTTTATGCTGGGGCATTTTTATATATACATATATGTACATGCATACACACACGCATATGAGTACTTACTTATTCTGCACGGCTTCCCAATTCAGGTCCCGTCACAAGTACAGTTGTCACAAACACTCACCAATCCACACACTCTCACCTCATGCATGCTTTTGTTACTAATGCCTTGTGGTTGAATGTAGGATAGGTTATACATTGTTTTGTTTCAGGGATCGTTCACATATGTCACCCCATATGCTGGGGCTTTTTATATATATATATGAACTTATGTAAACATGCCTCACACCACCTTGGTTGACCCTTGATCCAAAACCCCATGCAGATACCATGTTTTGTGCACGACTCCTCTCGAAACGAGATATACTATTAGTCGGAAAATGATCACCCCTTTGTTTCGGATTAGCCAACAACGATTTGCCTCTAGTCTCAGTATTGGATGTGTACTGTTTCATGCTATGTGTGTGCTAGGGATAAGTTTTAGACATCTTTCGATCTCAATTTCCTACTCGATCTACCTACATCCAAAGGATGGGCCCCCACTGTTTATCTTTTATTCTTTTTCCTTGCATGTGGTGGATGCATTTCTGTTATTTTCTTTTATCTCTATTGACTATCATGGTAGTGGTTGATTGATGTCATAACTACAGGATGATGTCGAGGACATGCCTTGCATTAGCACTAACATTTTAAATTTAGTCTGCATCACACTTACAAGCCTTCTTAACATCACCACATGCATAACACACACTTGGCACGTTTATGTACTAACTTCACCACATGGCGAGCCGTTGCTCCCTTCTTTCCTTCTAGCCAGGATTTATTGCAAGTAAAAATGTGAGGGCCACCACACCGAAAGGAACAGGATCCAAGAGGTAAGTGTCACTGAACTGAAAAACCCAAACTTAATCTTCCAAACTTGTACTCTTACATTTAATATCATTACCATAACATGCTCTTTCAGAATCCTGCTTTGACACTTTGTGCACACCCCGAGTAGGATGATCCACTTTGTAGGGATTTAATTTTGGGTAGAAAATGAAAAGGCACGAGGTGACATCCTCATATCACGTGATCAAGCTCAGACTTAAAAGGAGACCTAATTAACTGGATGGCCTGGAACAACCTTATCCCAATTCCCTCGAGCCTGTTCGACCTCACCCTCATAGGCTGCCACTCCCTTGAGCCCAAAGGCTCAAACGGAGGCATGAGTATGTGTCTATTTATCTATGGAGAACAACTCTGTACGTGCTATCCTCCAAAGAGGGGCATACTGTAGACACCTCATTTTGGCACCCTATGAGGGGCAATTCAGTCCACCCTATTTAATAATGTCCTGATTAGGTCCCGAGTCAAAAGTTAGCTGTCATCTCTAGGCCTCTAATCGCCCCGGGAATTGGCTCATCATGATCTACTCGTCGAGAGCTTCCCGCCCATATATAGAACTCCAAGATCTGATGAGCGGATCAAAAATCATGACAGCAGGTCCCAGACCCCCGGGGCGTCCGCGTGAAAAATCACCTATCATTTCTGGACCTCTGATTTCCCAAAAAATTTGTTCACCGTGACCTACTCGCCGAGAACTTTCCGTAAATATGTTGAACGTCAAAATCCGACGAGCAGATCGAAATCTACGAAACCTGGGCCCCATTAGTGATAACCCGGCCAATCTCCACCGGACCCCACCTTCTCGACCCAAACTAGTTTCTTTTAAATCCAAACCCACCAAGCCTGACCCAATGAACTCCAGCCAAGCTGAACCTGACCCGATCCAACTCATTTGGCCAAGTACAGACCTCACTTGACCCAAACACAGCTCGAGCCTGATCCAAACCTCCTGACCTGAACTTGACCCATCCCACGAGGCCCATTAGCTGCATGGGAGAGGACAGTCTGTTAGTGCCACATTTCCATGAGCACTTATATTGTCGATTCCGTGTCAAAGAATTAAAGACCTTGCCTCTCAGAGTTTCACAAGGAAGATCAAGTTTGAAGTCAAAAGATCAAGTCTTGGAAGGCTTGAATTCATCAAGGAAGACCTCCATATGAGTGACAACCTATTCAGGTAAATGGGACCCCAAACCAACCAAGAGATGGCCCTAAAAACCCTTAGTTTAACGACTTATTTAATAGGTTTTCAGAAAATGTTTTTGGGCCTTTTCAAGACTCAAAACTGGTCCCAGAGGTCGGCTAACCGCCATGTCTCACGGTCACCTCGTGGTTACTTTTCCAGAAGCTTAATGTACATTTTTTTGTGAAAAATCGGTTACCTTGCAGTTACCTAGCGGCTAGCCTCTTTGAAATTCAGCTAGCCTCTTTGAAATTCGGCTAGCCTCTTTGCCCACCGACAGCTTACCTAAAACTAGCCGTTTATGACCGTTGGGGTAGCGGCTAACCGCAGATTTGAAGGGGGCTAGCCGCCAAGAGCCGTTAGAGAGCCATTTGAGGGTTGTTTATAAATAAAAAAGGCCCCAAATCATCCGAACTCTCTTGAAGATCATGAGAGCTCATGTCCTAACCATGGTGCATCATATTAGAGCTCTCATAGATCATTCCACACACACTATAAGCTTGTATTGGAAAATCTAAGAGCTTCATTTGCTTAAGGAAAGTGTGATGTGTGAAAACCATATTATCTAGGGAAGAACTTGGGCCATCAAAAGTTAAAATCCATATCCCTAGACCAAAGACCTCTTCCCTTGATTGAGCACAACGTTAGAGCATCATCATCAACATCAAGGAAGCATTGCAAGGGGCGTCAAAGCTTGGAGCTACGGTGACAAGCTTCGAAGAGCATCCTCCAGACTTCGTTAAAGAGGCAAGTGTTTTGCCCCCCACTTCATTCAATTTAGAGCATTGTAAGAGTGGCTTATTTCTTTGTGATTTAACCACTATAAAAATTGTAGAGGGGAGTAGATCTTTGTGATCGAACCTCGTGAACAAAAAGGGGATTAGATCTTTGTGATCGAACCTCGATAACAAAATTGATGTAGAATCATTACTTGTGTAGTTTGATTCTTCATAGTGGAACCAGGGGACTGTGTGGCCCTTGAGAGTGGATGTAAGTCTGTGTGACCGAACCACTATAAATCTCTTGTGTCAATTTCTCTATCTCTATCGCTTGTACATGATTTACATATGTATATGTTTTGAAGATTGATACGGATGATCTTTCATCATTGAGTTTAATTGACACAGACGCACTTGTGTGAAAACAACATTGAACATATTGGTAGATCATATATTGTCTAGCACACACTCTTTAACATATATTTACTTGACCACCTTGGTTACATAGTTATATTTACTTTGATGTAAATCACAAGTGAATTTGTTAAGAGTGTTTTACACACACTTGTTCTTATTAATATGAAACTAATTGTCATATGTTTGATTGTTTAAGCACTCACACATTGAACACATATTCTGCATAAGTTGTATCCTTAAATGTGTTCATTGTGTTCTTTGTCCTAGTTGGGATTAAAATTGGACTGAGATATTTTTAATTGGCAAAGAATTTTAATTAGTTTTATTCATCCCCCCCTCTAGGACTTGTACATTGGCCCTATGCGCACTTTCATTTGGTATCAGAGCGAGGTTACTCCATTATAGGGCTTAACAACCCGGAGTTTATCCTTAGTCTAGGTTCATCCAATTTGAAATCCTATTGTAGTAGGACTTTCAATTGGTATCAGAGACTCGTGCTCTATATTAGGATCAAGTGTTTTGGAACTCTTGAATAGGTGTAAAAACCTAGAGTTAGAACCCTAGTGGTGTGATTTATGAAAATCATTAGAATGGATTCCACTATTTTAGAATGTGTAGATTCTTGTGTAGATTCTTCTAGACCCCTCCTCCCCACAATTGGAGATTCAGACTTTGAACTTAATGAATCTCAATTTGATTTAAAAGAAGAAAATGATGAAAATGAAGATGACCTTCAACAACCTTATTGTAAGACCCCGCCCCGAGAGTTTCCTTTTAGTGTTAATTAAGACGCGTTTGAGCTATAAGTGAGATTAGTGAAAATTGGTTAAATCTGGATTAGAATAGCTTTTTATAGCTTTGAATAATTTTGGAAACTCTTTTGATCTAGTGGGGCCCTTTGGGGGTTCCTTTTGTTGTGTCTTGATTAGTTTTGGGATTTAGTTATAATTCTGGAAATCTGTAAATTACTCCGTTTAATGTATTTTATGATTCCCAACAACTTTCGTATTTGTTCCGTTTCCATTCGAGACCTCTAAACCCTACTTTGCCATTGATAGGGGTAAAACAGTCTTTTTACACAAAATCTGGACACTATTTCAATGTCTCCGAAACTCGTAAAATATATACTTTTTGGAAAGTAGAAATTTCGACGATCAATTCTTCCTTCTTCGTCGAATCCGTCCGAAGCCCGTAGAACGATGTTTTAGCCCAATTGGATTTTTAAGTTGTGGGACCCATTGCCATTGTCTATATAAGGAGGAGTCTTTTTCTTCTTCCTCTTCTTGCAACTTCTTGAGAAAAAGAGGGAATTCCAGTCCAGCCTAGGGTTTTCTTCAAGCTATCTTGCTCCTTGCTTCTCCATCTCTCAATCTGTCTCAAATCTATTGCTAAAGGCAAAATGGAGGTGGTAATCTTCTTCCCCTCCATGAGAGCTTCATTTTGATACCATTTGTAGAGAGAGCCTTCCATTCCAAGCTACCCTTTGAGCAAACTCTTGCCATTAGAGAACTTTTCATGTAAGTTCTTCTTCTCATCTCTTGGTTGTGTAGTCTTATAGCCATGGAGGTGCTTCGCCTTGATTATTGGAAGCTATCTCCATCTATTTCTTGATTTTGACATTCTAGGGTTGTAATGAATGTATTTTGGGGATTTTTGTGTAGATTGTAGATTTTGAGCTTGATAGTGAGATTAGAACTTGACTAGCATACTTGGAGACCAAGGCAAGTGGATGAATGGATTCGATTTGAATAAGTTTTTATTTTGTTGAAAATATGGATTTTTACTATTCCTATTTCATTTGGTTCATTATGTTTCATAATGCTTTTGGAAATGCACTTATTGACATGGTTTTTTCTCTTAGTTAGTTTATGAGAGTATATGCATTCATCATCAAAGTTTATTTTTGTCATTATAAACTTCTTAAATGATATTCGTACTTGCATTGAATGAGATTTGTATTGGTAAGAGAATTAAATGCATTGATGGAATGGTAGTTGGTGGAAGGGAGTAAATGTTAATTGGAAGGGAATAGACCCATTTCATATTAGGAGATGGTTGGAGTTGAGGTGAAATGGTTTGGGAAAGAAAGGACTGAAATCTGCACCTGATGTGTAGTTCCCGCAGCTGGGCGGTCAGCGGGCGGTCACCTTGGCGGCTAGCCGACAGGTGACCGGCGGCCAGCCGACCCAGATGCGGTTAGAAACACAGAATGCTGTGTTTTGACAGGCGAACCGCGGTCAGCCGTGCGGTCAGCTCGCGGCTAACCGCTAGTCAGAAACCCTGTGACCGCTAGGTAGCCGAGATGCGCGGTTAGAAACACATAATGCTATATTTTAGCAGGGTGAACCGCAGTCAGCCCCGCGGTCAGCCAGCGGCTAACCGCCGATCACCTCGGCGGCTAACCACCATCTGACCGACAGGTGACCGAGTTTCACCCAGAATTCCTGAGTCTTTTCTATTGGTTTTAGTTATGGTATTTAAAGGTTTGGATGGGTTGTTCTGATGCCCTACCACCTTGGAAAGACCCAGGGGATGACATAAGGAGATTGACATAGAAAGAAACACCATTTCGGAAAAGGTATTGGGACCTTTAGATTCATCAACGTGCATAAGGAAACTTAGTATGTCCTCTATCATTTGAGTACCATACTAAGGGTAATAATAGACATACAAGATCCTTATACGTGTTGCTTGAATATGGATGCCCCAATATATAGTCCCTAATGATATAAGGATTTATTGCATTGTTTTACTCAGATTATAGGTATAATTACCCGATCCTACTAGTTTTATCTCAAATTCTGATTTATACACCCGATATGTCCTGCCAGCCACGTGTATGCTTGAACAGATAATAATATGAAATGTGTGCCTACGAGCACCATGCCCCGCCTACCCGAATGTTTCATACGGATATGTTTTGCATACGTTTTGATTTCTCATGTAACCTATGAGTCGGCACCACTAAGCTTGGACGTCCTTGTCAGTCTGATCAACTGACTTGGGCCTCCCCCTTGTGCTCCCGCCAGTTGCAACTTGGATCCTGTCCTGTCCCATTACCCGGTTCCGCGGCCGTGGTCTTGCCTAGCTATATGTATATGTATATGTATGTAATGTTGGTTCTCGTCACTTCGTGTGCTCGAGCCCAACGCACTGAATGTGCTCTCATCACCTTAGTGATGGAGAGGATTTAGCTCTAGTGTGGTTGCCATCTAGTCAGTTCCTGTACCTTGAATACCCTACATGATTTATATTGCATCTGTACTTTAAATGAACCATGCATCTTGTTTTATGATAGTTTTCGTTATATCTATGATATGCTTTGATTTCTTTCTTGGAATATCTATTCACCCACCTGCCAGACCGTCGTGTCTGACCCATTTTTGTGGTACTCAGGTCCAGCTCCCGTTATTGCCTTTGAGGAGGAGCCAGAGGGGGCGGTTGATGAACCGCAACGATTAGTGGAGTGGCAAGCTGACGATGTCATGTAGACATTCGGTTTAGCTTTGAGCTGCGAACATTTTGGGAGATTATAGACTGATTTATGATTTATACTTTTGGTTGTACTGGCCTTTGTTGGCCATTATTTTTGGGGAATGTTAATTTAACTTGATCTTTTGTTTAAACTTTAACTTCATATTTTGGGAATGATAATGAGATCATTGCTCACTCTGACATCATGTCATACTTGTGTATCATCAGTCTTATTTGATGAGAATGGATTAAGAGTTTGATTTGCTACACGCTTCCGCACCAATATAAATGTTCTATGAGTGTATGTGGAATCCTCACCGCGGAAACCTGTGGGAAATTAAAGAAATGTATAATTATTATTAAGGAGTAGTTCATTATTCACACCACACCCGTCGCGGTCCCGGGCCCCGGTTCGGGGTCGCGACACTTATGATGAATTATGTACATTTTCCTTAGAGCTTGTTAAGAAGAATAAAAGATTAATAGAAGAATCTAAAAAGCTAACCAAACAATTAGTCTCTTCAAAGAATAAACTTAGAGAGAAACAAGAAGTAATAAATTGTGTAGACTCTAAGTTTATGATCTCTTCGCATAATCTATCTAATATTCAAGATGAACTAAATGAATTAAAGTTAGGTTGTGATGAGCTTAACCAAGAAAACTTAAATCTAAGAGATAAATTAAAAAGGCAAGATAAAGACATTAACAATCTAGAATCCAAGTTGACTATTTCTAAGGAAAATTTGCCTAATGCCCAAAACAAGATAAAAGATCTAGAACTTGGATCTAATGTTATTAATGAAATCAAATTTGAATTAAAACTTGCCCATGAAGAACTAAACAACTTTAAGGGAATTGAAAATGAACTAATAAAAGTTAAAAATGAAAATTCAACCCTTAAAAACCAAGTCACTCAACTTGAAAGCTACAAACAAAAGTATGAGTGCAACTTTACCCAAGGTGAAGAGAAATTTGAAAAATTATTTAGATTGGGTAAATCACGAAGAGATAGGACGGGTCTTGGATTTGATAGGTACACTTCACATGACCCTAACTTCACCAACACATTTGTGAAAGGTGAGTCCTCATTCTCTAGCACTCATTCTTCCTTGCCCATGACTAAACGTAATTATTGTGGCGTTGAAGGGCATTTTAGGTTTGAGTGCAAACTAAGAAGAAGCCATGTGTCTAAACCCATTTATAAACCCAAGGAAGTAGAATCAAACTCTATGAAGGGTAAGACTCAAGGAAGACTCTAGGAAGACTAAACAAGTCAAACCAATTAAAAAGGAGTCTCCTAAGATAGATTGTAAAAAGGTTAAACAAGTTAAACCAAATATAAAAGAATCTATCAACAAAAAGCTTCTCAACCTATCTCCCTTAAATCAACACATGAAAGAACTTTTGAAAAAAAAGTTGCAAAGTTAAATTTAAAATTCAAAAGTCAAATAAAGGGAGGAAATAAGAAGAAAAGAAAAATGAATCAATCCCCTAAGAAACAAACTCACAAACCTCAAAAGACTAATCACCAATCTAAGCTAAATTTAGTCAACTCTAAATATCATGGTGATAAGTCAAAATTAAAAATTTATCAAGTAAAATTTCCAAAAGTAGGTGGGACTTCTAAGATAGACCTCAAAGATCAACCCTCTGAAGACCTTAGGTGGATTTCTAAAGTTAGATACTTAGACAAACCTTAAGGCGTTGAACCTTCTTGATGAACCTATCCTTTATAGTTAAATCATTTTGTTGGTCATGTTACATTTGCATTTTGTTCTTTCATAGTTACATTTCTTAAAATGCAATGTTTATTTGTGATCAATTGATTTTGTCTTCTTGCACCATACTAGTTAAATATCATGGTTTTCACAATCATTTGATTATAATTTCATCATGTTAGATTTGCTTTTTGCTCACATTTAGTTATATCTGTTGCAATGCATCTCTATATATGTTCAATTGATTATGGTTCCAAAAGCTTTCATAGCTAGATCTTTCATAATCAATTGATGTTGAAAAGTCATTTGTTTGGATGTCATAATAAGATTTTTTTTAAAAAACATATGATTTGAAACAATTTGGATTTTCCATTGATTTCTAAGTTATACTTTCATATGGAAAATTATTGTTTTGAAAAGATCAACTTGTATGTTTTCCAAATAAGATTTAAAATGCAAGTTGAAAAATGATTGAGCCTCATTGAAAAGATATGAAAATCAAAATTGTTTGTGTTATCTTCAAAATTATCCTCTTTATGCTCATTGTTGGATTTTGTTTATTGAAATGATTTGAAGATTGTATGAATGGAAATGCTTTAAAACATCATTAGTTATAATCTTCAAAGCATGTTCCATGTTCTCATTTCCTTATGTATATGGTTATATTAACTTAAATGGAAATGAATAAGGTTTCAAGCATTTTGCTTCTTTGTTCTTCTAGTTACATTTTTTTTTTTGTAAGCAAATTGAATTGTATGATTTGTGGATCATGAAATAGATTTTCATTCTATACCTAGTCTTGTGCATATTCTCTATGCATAGTGATAATGTTTCATGATTCTTATAGTACTTTTGCTAGAGTGAAGATTTTCTCTATGCAAATGTCAAATAGTTCCATGCATGGTTGTGATCTTAATTTTATTTGAAGACACCATACTAGAACTCTAAAATCCATCCTTGTGCTTTATAGTCTTTATTTAAAATGGATGGTTATGTTATTGATCCATGTATGTCATTTTATTTTTGTGCATGTTTCAATTTCATATTTGTGTTTATGATCATATGAATCTCTCTAAAGTCCATTCTTTGTGTTTCATAGTTATGTTCATTGTTTATGATGGATGGATGTTGAGTTCATATGATACATTTTATAAATTGCTTGCATATTTAAGCTTTATGTTACAAACGCAATTTCTCATGCTCAGCACTATGCTTTCTAGTTATATTTTTATAAGTGATGAATATTCATGGTGCTTAGTGAATTTTGTGTTTGTCACATCCATGTTCTTTTCATGGTTTTCTAATTTGTTTGGTATATTTAAAAAAAAAATGTGACAAATCTTGGGAACATTGAATTGAACTTTCACTTTTGCATCATATCTCTCATGTTTGCCTCCTCTAATACATAATTATAGTTGTTTTCTTGAAGAGGTTGACTTCATGATAGTTGAACTTCATTTATGATCCATGTTCTTTATAGTCACACTTTATGAAATGATGTTAATTTACATAGCATGTGATTTTCAAAAGTTAAACATGCTAATGCTATGATTAGTGCCGCCCTTCTCATGGATTTCTCTGTTTTGAAACATAAATATTAGTTACATGATTTCAAAACCATTTCAGAGTTTTTGCAGTTTTAAAAATATTTTACAATCCATGATTTTAATATGATTGGTTGTATCCTTAACATGTTCATCATTGTGGAATTGATTTAATACTTTGGATACTACACCTTGATTCATCCCAAGTTGCACTCATATTGGTATATCTATTTAAATCTTTGGAACATTAATGATTAAGGTAGGATCGCTAGGAGAATGGGAGGAGACCCCTTATGTGTTGGGTTCGCCAAGCATAATTCCAGTGTGTGGTAGCTTTGGCGCCAAGCGTAAATCCTTAGGGGGTAGCTGTGGAAAAGACCCGTAATTCTGTGTGATCACATAAAACACTGCTCTGATGCTTCTATCCTCAACACATGAAGCATGATTCATAGACTTGGTTGAATCTCAAGTTGTTGTCCTCCATTACATGTAAATCTCTTTCAATCTGATCTATGCTTTGGAATCAACAATTCATTTATTTCAAAAGAATTTGTTTTTCAAAAATCTGAACTATACTAGAAACCCACATTGACCACTCTTGTGCTCTTTATTGGTATATTAGTTTGACAGTCAAGTTATGTGGAAATTCCTTTTGCATATGTTCTTGATAGTATTTATTTTGAAATGCAAATTTGAATGAGATGTAATGAGTTAAAAATCTTTTTCAATTGAATGTTCCATCTCATATTTTTCAAATCAGTTGCTTTGTCATTTTGAAAATAAATATGATTTGAAAAATGAATTTTCCATGGTTTTTCAGTCTTTTTTTTTTCTCTTCAATGGAAAATTATGCAATTGATTTTCATTTTGGGCTTTGTTAAATTACATACTTTGAAAATGAAATTTTCAATTGGTACTCATCTATTCGTCATCATGTCTTTACATGATTAGCAACATCTTGGGAAATTTGATCAATGTGAGCTTTAATTGTTATATTTGAGAAGTAACTCCCTAGTTTCATGCCTTACATCTTCTCCATGCACTACATAGGTATATTCATTGTCGTCATCTTGACAAAAGAAGAGAATGATGTTGACGGGGAGTGTAGACGTCACTAAGATGATCAAATGTGAGTTTATATTTTGAGGATCATGGAGATACATATATGGATAGGATGACTATTTATTTTTAAGTATTTTGAAAACAAAACAATTTTTACTTGAGAATGTACTAATTTTTTAAGGTACATCTTTATGTATTTCTCATATTGCCACATCCATGAGCTTTTAGTTTTGGTATTTTTCTAGGATATGAATGTTATGGTTTTGGATTTTATTCTCATTGGTATCATTTTGAGTTTTAGACTTGAACTTTCAAAGTTTAAAATATATAATGCATGTTCCTATTATATGCTAATGAATGGATTGATTTTGTTTGGAACTTCATGCATTTCTCATAATCAATACATGTGCTTTATATTTATATTATTTTGTTAAACTAATGATTATGCAGGTTCATCACTAAGTGATGAAAAAGGTCAATGAAATGAAATTTCATATGATCTTTATTGAGTTCATGATCTTCAATAGCTTGGTATCATATGAAGGACTTAGAGAATCCTTAACTAGATTCATGGAATTGATGTGGACCTACTTAATTGATTTATATAGTTCAATTCCAATTTAGCATGATTGCATCACTTTATAGTCGAATCTTTTGATATCATGCTTGCTAACACCCCCCCATGCTTATATTTAAACTTGTTCTAGCTAATGCTACCATGATGTGCTCAAATTGTAGAAAAGGTCTAATGCTTTCTTTGAACCCATCTCTCTCTCTCTCTTTCTCTCTCTCTCCATACCCCGTATGTTTAGTCTTGGAAAATCTCTTTGTCAAATTCGTGACAAAAAGGGGGAGAATAAGTATGGACTCTTCAATGGGAAAGAAACTCTTAAGGGGGAGAAGAGAATGTGTTTGGATCTAATCTAGATTCAGTTAAATATGATGTCTTTGGCTAATGATTAAGGGGGAGTTGCCATCCCACCATAGAATGTGTGTTCCTTGTCTTATGCAGGTATATCATTCAGATCAAAGCACATTCTCAAGGGGAGTAGTTAAAAGTCATGAGTCTTTACTTGAGTTGTAATTGTTGTACCTATGTAAAGATCATGTACTTTTGTAATCTTGGTTGTTTTTGAGTCCATATGTTGTAAGTATATCTAGAATAGGTGTTTTGCCACGGAATTGACAAAGGGGGAGATTGTTAGTGCCACATTTCCATGAGCACTTATATTGTCGATTCCATGTCACAGAATTCAAGACCTTGCCTCTCAGAGTTTCACAAGGAAGATCAAGTTTGAAGTCAAAAGATCAAGTCTTGGAAGGCTTGAATTCATCAAGGAAGACCTCCATATGAGTGACAACCTATTCAGGTAAATGGGACCCCAAACCAACCAAGAGATGACCCTAAAAACCCTTAGTTTAATGGCTTATTTAATAGGTTTTCAGAAAATGTTTTTGGGCCTTTTCAAGACTCAAAACTGGTCCCAGAGGTCGGCTAACTGCCATGTCTCACGATCACCTCGCGGTTACTTTTCCAGAAGCTTAATTTACATTTTTCTGTGAAAAATCAGTTACCTTGCGGCTAGCCTCTTTGAAATTCGGCTAGCCTCTTTGCCCACCGACAGCTTACCTAAAACTAGCCGTTTATGACCGTTGGGGCTTCCTTGATGTTGATGATGATGCTCTAACGTTGTGCTTAATCAAGGGAAGAGGTCTTTGGTCTAGGGATATGGATTTTAACTTTTGATGGCTCAAGTTCTTCCCTAGATAATATGGTTTTCACACATCACACTTTCCTTAAGCAAATGAAGCTCTTAGATTTGCCAATACAAGCTTATAGTGTGTGTGGAATGATCTATGAGAACTCTAATATGATGCACCATGGTTAGGACATGAGCTCTCATGATCTTCAAGAGAGTTCGGATGATTTGGGGCCTTTTTTATTTATAAACAATCCTCAAATGGCTCTCTAACGGCTCTTGGCGGCTAGCCCCCTTCAAATCTGTCCTCGTCTCCCTCGCACGCACCACCACCCATCCGCACGCAGCAGCCGCTGGACGCACGCAGCAACCGCTAGAGGCACGCAGCATCACCTTCTTCCTCCTCCTCGCGCCGCCGGACGTCTCCCCCTGCACCAGGTACACCTTCTTCTCTTCCTCCCCACCACCTGCAGCCACTACACACCGTCCCTCTCTTTCTCTCTCTCTCTCCCCATCTCTTTCTCACTCTCTCTGTCTCTCCTCTCTCATGCTCTTTCTTCTCTCCTCCGTCCCACTGCGCACCACTCTCTTCCACTCTCCCCGTCCTCTCTCTTCCCCATCTCTCAGTCTCCCTTTTTCCGTTCTCTTTCCCCCTCTGATCTTCTGCCAGCCCCTCGCTCCTTCTTCCTCTCTCTCTCTCTCTCTCCCCGTTTTCCTCTCTCCCCTTCCCTGTTCTCCTCTTTCCTTCTCCTTCCGCTTCTTCCACTCCCCTGCAACACCGCCGCACCCACCTACACCCCTCTCTCCCTCATCTCCTTCTTCCCCTCTCTCCCTCTCTTTCCCTTATTCTTCTCTCCACGTTGCTGCACCTGCATCACTGCCACACCGCCCCTTTTTATTCTTTTCTTCATTTCTTCTCCATCTTTTTCTTTCTCCGCCTACAAACCCCACACGCACCCACTGCGCACCGTCCCTCTCTCTCTCTGCTTCCTTCTCTCTCTCTCCCCATCTCACCTCTCCAGCTCTGTTCACCCCCACTGTGCACCACCCTCTCTCTCCCTCTCTCATCTCTCCCTCGCCACCTCTCTGCCGCCTCTCCCCCTCTGTTCCCTCTCTGTCTCTCCGCCCTCTCTTTCCTCCCTATTCACTACACACGCCCCAGCGGCACCTCCGCACCACACCTTCGTTCCGACTCCCCCTTCATTGCACCATTGCACACCCATTGGGGGTTCCTCAATCACTACTGCACCCACTGAACTGCACTAGCCTTCTCATCATCCCAAGAGCCTGCCTGAAGCCATCCAATCATAGGAAACCATTCCATCCGACACCCCTGCTGCCCAGTCTCGACTGAGCCCCTTTTAAATTAGACCAAACCACAACCGCAGCTAAGCAGAGCCCACACTTTTGCATTCGTCATCTACCTGCCCAGCCCACCTATTTTACCCAAGTCGACCTACTCACCAACCCAACCCCGTGCATGCACAACCCAGTTCCATTTCTGCTATTCACTCTGTGCTTTTAATTCTCTAGTTACTGTGCGTTGCCTTTATTTATTTATTTATGTTTTCATGCATCTAACACGCCCATGCATCTAGTAAATCTCCAATTTCATTGCTTATTTTAAATTATTCCTAGCTAGTATCAAACCTGTCCATATATAAAACATGCCCATTCATCATACAATTGGCAGCATTTTCTTTACTTTTATCTTCCATGTTCAAACTTTACTCAATGGAATTTAGGACTACCTATTTCATTTTAAAAGAACAAAACAAAAATAAAATAAAATCAAACAAAACCAAAAAATATATATATAATTAAAAAGTAATAAAAATAATTAAAATTAGAATTTTAGCTACACTATTAATTAAAATGATTAGGCTAAATTCAATACTTGACTTCTTTTTCTCATCCCTCTCATTAGGATTAGGAAATATTATTTAGGAAATTTCAAATAAATTGTTAATAAAAAAAATTAGAAATTAACTCCCCTCTTCTTCCCATTTCATTAGGATAAATTAATTTAGGATCTTAGGCCCTATAAATAAACTCAAAAACCAAAATAAAAACAATAAAAATCAAAAAGACCAAAAACAAAGTAAAAGATATTAAAAAAAGAAATAAAAAATATTAATAAATTGGAGTTATAAATTATACAGTAGCCTAGACTGATTAGGTCAGACCCTGGACCTAGATCTAGGTCTCCCCCTAGCCAGCTTAGACTACTCTAATTTCTTAAACTTCAACTGATTAGGTCCCACTCTCTCTTCGGGCCCCGCTAAGGGACCGGGAGAGCGGATGTGGGCGGTTAGGACCTTAGGATAGGGTAGAGATCCATTAGGGAAATGGAACAGTTAGATTGAATCCAAATAGGAACTCCCCTAGTTAGTCCCTTCTAGCCCCGATTATTAAAAATCCAAAAAAAAAAACTATAAAACCAACAAAACGAATCCCAAAAATATTTTCTTCTCTTTTCCTCCACCTCCGGTGCCAAATATTTATCTGAACTCAATGATTAAAGAGAATAGAGGCTGATTCTGAGAACCTGAATTAATGAGAATGACGAAACGAGACGAGTGATTTCACACACCCCAACATCAGTTTATTTACTACCAGCCCATCATCAGCCACCCTCAATCAATCCCGGCCCAACATCGGCCATTTTTATCTTACTTCTGGCCCATCATTGACCATGCACTTTTATCACCTGCGTATCGCACGCAAACCCACATAAATCACAACTTGAAGTTTTGTCTGCATCATTCTTTCGATTCGAAGAATCAACCTTTAAACCCTAGGTCGTCAAAGGACATTGAAGGGGTACCCAGGAATGGGGTTGATCCTCTTCTAAATATTTGGCACCTTTCCCCTTATTTTCTTAGTTTATTTTCATTTTAATTAGCTTATCCCCTAGAATACTTGGATTTAACTTTAATTAGTCTGTTCAACCCTGGATGTTGATTTCCCTTGCCTAGTTGTTCATTATGGTCCCATCTTGAAGCTCATAATTTGACCTTTGACCCAAGTTCGACCCGAATTGAAAGACCCAAATTAAGTGACAAGACAACCGTTGTGTGTCACCGGCGGCACATTAGACGAGAGAAGAACGCACCCCATTTTCCTCCCGCATTCTTTCGGCTTTCGTCGAAGGACGGTGTTATGGCTGAATCCGTAACTAGCGATCGTGATCCGTCGATTTTGAGGGTAGTCGGAATCCTCATTTTCGATGTATTTTTCCATCTCACACTGTTGAATGGCGATTCCCCTCTCGAGGGGGGATCAAAATTCACATCCGACACATGATACTCCTACTGCTGTGGCTGGGCTACTGGGGCAACCTGACTTATAGGCTGAGCAGTAACTGGAGCTGGGGCTCCCGGAGGTGTGGGAAGCTGTAGCATAGGGGGCTGCTCTCGGCAGAGGGGGCAGAGCCTGGCAATATGCCTGGGGTCGCCACAATCATAACACGCGCCGTGCGGGCAGTGCTGCTGTCGCTGCTGGTATCGTGTCGCCTAGCCTGCTGGCCCATGTCTCCAATACTGCTGCTGCTGTCGATGCACTGGGGGCTACTATTGAGGTGGAGCGGTCCTGGCCCACTTCTGCTGATGCATGGCCTTGACCCTCTGCAGGTGCTCCTCAGCCCAAAAGGCCTTCCTCACAACATCCTCAATGTAATGCCGTCGATACACGACATATGCAACTGGATATCAGCTCTAAGTCCCTCAGCGAATCGTCGGACTCTCAGCAAATCCGGAGAGTTGGGTGAAGCAGAGCTTGTACTGATAAACGGTCATATCCCCCTGGACAAGGTCTTGGAACTCCCTCAGCTTCTGATCTCTGACGTGGACAGGGATGAACTTCCGGAGCAAGTCTATCCGGAAGGCGGTCCATGCTGCCTCATCTCCAATCAGCTTGTAAGGACGCTGCACAGTCCTCCACCAATCCTCCGCTACACTCCTGAACATGTAGGCTGCTAGCTGCACCCTCTGTCGTCCTGAGCACTCGAAGACCTTAAAGATGTTCTCCATCCTCACTATCCAGTCATCAGCAACTAGGGGATCCTCTGTGCCTGAGAACTCTGGCGGTCCCCTCTTCAGGAACTTCTAAAAAATGACATTCGGGTCCACCTCCCAAATAGGAACTGCCTGCTCTTGGCGAGCTACCCTCTCTACAACATCTAGAACCTGCGCCTGGAACTGCGCAAAATCCTCGGTCTATTGTTGATGTGCCAAAGCCTGTGTCTCCTGCGTGACAAGGAATGCTTGGAGAAACTACTGGAACCTTGCCTCGTAATCCGGTGGATCTCTAGTTGCTGGTGTCATCGGCGATGGGTCGTCTCCCGACATCTGTCAAGAGAATGTAATTGTATTAGTTTAAGTATAACACTTAGGACTTAAACTGATTCTACCCAATCCATCGTCCTTACGCGTATCCCAACGCTAAAATCCTCACTACGTCCTAAAGTTTCTAGTGTATTTTATTTCCTAGAGACTTGCCCGCTCTAACACCAAAAATGTAACGCCCCAATTCCGAATACCGAAGATATTGCTAAGGTATCCGAAGTTGGCGCGCTACTTCCAGGAAAAATCGAGAACTTCCAAGATCGTAGTCCGCAGTGAGGTCAAATTTTAAGAACTTTTAAACAACATCATAATCGACAGTTGAAATGCGGAAGCGAAATAAAAGATAGCGGAAGCAATAGTATCAAGTATATAAATCAGATGTAAAAGTGCGGAAGCCTAATAGAAATCTCAAAGTAGTTATCAAAGTGTTTATGCATGTCATACTATCTACCCATGTCTCACTACAAAAATACTCTCAAACCCAAAAACAATCGGCAGTCAACCCTCCTGTGCAGGCTCTCCATCCTCCGGCTCTACTACTTGGTTAGCCAGCCCCCATCTGTAGTCACCAACTACGGGCGCCTCATAGATCGCGTCACCCGTGGGATCATGGTCTGGACCTAAGCGCCAAAGATGGGTCAGATCCAAGGATCTGGCAAGGCACCATATGCAGATAACACAAGATGTATATACAAAGAGAGTAATGACAGGTACATAATCATATGAGTAAACAAGGTACATAATCTAGGCAGTTGAGCAGTAATAGCAGTTTAGAATCAGAAATGCAAAGTACACTAATCTAATTAGACAACAAAGGGGCACATTCACACAAGCTAAATATACCAGGGGATATTATGTTGCGGCCCTCCCGTACTGTAAACGTCCCATACCATAAACAGTTTGCGGTGGGGAAAGGGTAATAACCATGCAAGAGATAACAGCCTTGATAAATATAACATATAATATACATAACACCGATCACACCCCTTTAGATCACACCGCTATATCTCACCGATCACACCCCTTTATTAGATTAACCTGGATGTGGTATCTCACCGTCCGTCTAATCACAGCTCATCATGATAGCTCTAAGTAATCAGAACATAGCTCCTACCCGAGATGATCAGTCAACTGGCTGAGCTAAGAACAACTGAGTGAATGTTCAGTGCCGACTAGGGAACTAAGTACGGGTCTATGTCTGTCTAGGCTTATCTTGCGCGAGCAATGTCCTAACCAAGTCTCTAAGAGGTTAAGGTACAACATGGAACACAGTCTAATAAACAAGTCCAAGTCCAACAACATTGGATCCACTCCAAGGCTCACAACTGTGGCCTGAGGTAACACAAGTACCACACTATGTCCATTCCACAAGCATTCATCCTATGCTCATACACAATGAGCTAACCAACCATTAAAGACTAACCTCTCCAATTTAGGGTTCCACATTCCCAATCTTAGGCCATATGAGGGCCCGCCTAGACACAGACACAGGTCAATTATCTCCAAACACCACATAGGGTCACCTCTAAGTAATCCTAGGTTTAGGTCCTCCAATTTCCATTAATTAATAGGTTTAAGACAACAACAAGGATAAGAGAAAAAAACAACTCATGAAAACCTTAGAAACAGGGAATCAAGTGGAAATAGGCAAAGGACCAATCCTAGGTAATGGTCCACTCTTGGTTCAGGCCTCATCACATGATTGGGTCCCTAACTGTAGCCTCAGGTGTCAAAAATAGTAAATCTGGTGCTCCTAAAGTTGTGGACACCATAGGCTACAATTAAGGTTCGAGTAATTGATGATTCAAATCCTAAAACCTCAATTGGTGGACCCCACGTATCAAGGCTGGGCCATGCCATTTATTCGTGTGTGGCACACTTGATGGAAGGTCATTTGGATGGTTAATGGACCCCACATGTGATCAAACATCAAAATCTATAGAATTCTGAAATTCACTGTTTACAGTTTGCCCAGTCGGCATCACACCCTGGGATGTCAACTGGGTGAACTGGATATTGACCTCCTAGGTCGACATCCTGTAGTGTCCCTAGTCGACATCATGGCCGTGATGTCGACCGGGTCCACTGAGACCTGGTGTGAAGCACCTGGGGTGTTCTGCAGGAAATCCAGGATATTTGGTCGACATCATGGCCGTGATGTCGACCGAGTACACTGTATTTCTGCTCTATTTTGAAAATCTAGGTTTCAGCTATTTCCTGCATTTTCCTGTGCGCCCGGTCAACCGAGACAAGGTCCGGTCGACTGGGTACACTGTCTGTGCACAGTTTCAGGAAAAATAACTAAGACTTGCATTTCAGGCATTTTAGTGTGCCGGATCGACCGAGACAAGGTCCGGTCGACCGGGTACACGCAGATTACAGAATTCCAGATTTTGGGAGTTTTCCCTTTTCAATCCAATTTTCTTTCCATCCAATCTAAATTTCCTCCATACATCACATAATTAAGAACAAACACAAAAGCACTCAAATAATCACCATCCAATCTCCAACTGGACCATTGATCTTCCAAATGGAAAAGCCCATCCATCAATGGCCATTTTCCCATAGACAAAGCTCAAGAAGAAGTCTAAACATGCATTTCTACTCATTTGAATTGAAATTTCAGAAACAAAGAAAGAAAGCATACAACTAGTGAAATTACATAGAGTACTTGCCTTAGTGTAGAAGAAAGGGAAATTGAAGTGAGAGATGAGATCCAATAGAGTGTTGTAGTTGAAATGGGATAGCCTCTAGCCTCCTTGTGCTGGGATTTTGGGGAATTAGGATTACTTGGGAAAGAAGATAGGTTAGTTGAGAGAGATGAGAGGCAATTAGGGTTTAGGCTATTGTTGCAATAACTTAGGTTATATAGTTTAGGGTTTTAGGCTAATTACCTAAAGGGTATGTTGGTTGTTAATGGAAATGTAATGGGGCCATGGGCATTTGGGTAATATGGTAAGTTCTAGAATGTTCCAACCCTCATTAGCCCTCCTATTAATTCTAATGAAAGCCAAATCCTAATCTAATCCAAATCTAATACAAATTAAATAAAACCTATATCTAAAACTTAGGAATATTAGACATCTACTCCACTAATTCCTAACAATTAGCTTAATAAAGATAGAAATCACCTTATTAATTATTATTTAATTCAAACTCAGGGCCCACCAGGGGTGGGGCCTCACATATGGGCTTCAGTTCAACTCATGAACCATCATGTCATTTTTTATTAGTTACGCGCAATTATATAATAAACTACCATTCATCACATGAATAAAGCATGAATTATAAATCACTTAGGGTAATAAAAGAGTTTATTCTCATTATCCACTGGATTGGGGACATACAATCTAACAATCTCCCAGTTAGGATTACATCTCATGCCCACCCCTCTGCACAATCTTCTTAACTCGATCATATTTTCTCTGTATGTGCATTTGGCTTTTATGTCTTCTTGGTTCCTTGGATTGAACAACTACCCCGCTACGCTCATAAAAGACAGTGAGCGGTTGTCGCGCCAATAGTACCACTCCAAGCTCCAAGAAAAATCTTTTGAGCCATACTGCTTCCTTAACTGCTGTCATGTCCCCCGAACCCGATTAGAGGATAAACCGAATCTGGGGAGTAAATTTTAGGGTGAATTAAAAATTTTCACCCTTTTTAGCCTAAGGATTGTTAAGTCCGCTGTGAGAATATTGTATTTGATACCTCAAGTAGCATTAGAACTACGAAACTTATTATAAATCGAGTCATATTAACTACCAAGGCAATTGAATATAAATTCTCATTAATAATTAAAGTTAAATCAATAACCAATAAAACTAATAAAGATGGTCATTTATTGATCAAATGGTCATCCCAAATCCTAGACCATTTGAAACATGAGAGTCAATCAAAGTAAAGACCAAAGGTGAAAACTGAATGAACAATAAAGAATCTAAAAAAGCCCATATGAGTCTCTCTCGTGCCAGGAATGATGACACTACTCTCCGTCATCGGCATGTCACTTTCGTTCCTCATCTGTCGGTTGGAGATCCATTGAGGTTTCTTCACTTGCCTGCTCCTCCTAGTACCCGGCTGTGGTGTCTGTACACCAGGGAATAGAGTCAACGACATGTTGAGAAGAATAAACAAGGTACAATAGCTATGTATAACATATATCAAAATGGAGTAAAGACAAGTGTAAATCGCATGAGTACAAGGTAGAGAAACTAGGCATAAAGCATGAATATAAACATGAATCAATAACGAAAAATCCAAGCAACAAACACCATCCATACAAATGCAAGATGCAAGAATCACGAAAGAGACTTCGAGAGTGTCCAAGCCACCTCCCAGGGTACCATTAGCAATCATATCTGGACCACTGATACCAAAGTCCGGCTCCAGGGGGATCTAAACTCCTAGTCCTAGGAATAGCAGGACGATCCAAGCCCGCTCCCAGCTATTCAATGCCATGGACTCCGTCCTAGCCGGCTACCCATCCCGATGTCCAAGTAACTAGCCCATCTATAAAACCCTCGAACTGCAACTGGTCATGACATGCAATCCTCCCCTAGTGGATCCTACTGTGGTTGGATAATGAATAGTGAAGTGGTGTTGATACGAGGAAACCAAGACAAGTAGGTCTTGCTATTCAAGATACACGATGAGATAGAGGGATTATCTCATTCAAAACAAGTTGTGAGACAAGTCTATACCAATTGTTGATCCCTTACATTCTAGCCATCCTGTTTATGAAGTAAAAAATACCAGGTTCTAAAGTACACTCTAAGTCCGGTCACGGTCCTAATTCTATAGAAGTTAGGTTTCTTTATTAATTAAGTATTTTATGCCAAGAGAGTGTACAAGAAGACAAGATCGACAGATACAATTACAAATCGAGGAAGAAGTTACAATCCAATCCTAGGTAAAGGATGTCATCTATGTACTATACATGGTCTATATGAGTACATATGAAATTTGAGTCAACAATGCTCTATTAGGAGAAATCCTTGGTAAGCAATCATATTAGGCATCAATTGAATCAATTCCATACACATTCGATTAAACCAAGCGTGATATATGAACACCTAGACAACCATCGTTGCACACCAAGCCTCGTCCCTTAGTTTCATTCCTATTAATGGTCATGTGAGAGCAGGTCTCAAGGTCCCAAAAGCCGAGGCCCAATCTCAGGTATGCATTTCTCTACAAAAAGGGAAATTAGACACTGTCTCGATTAACCCCTCGGCTAACCGTCGGTTAACTGAGTTCATCCAGAGAGCATTCGGATTGAACTCCGCCTTCCGTCTAAACTCGGTCACTCCTCGGTCAGGGTTCGATTAACTGACTTTGTGTTTGGGAATTTCTTGCTTACTGGTTTTGGAACCAAACTTGAGTTCGGTTAACCGACATTGAGTTCGCTTAACCGAACTCCATTTTTCGGTTACCCTAGATGTGTCCTGGAAAATTTCATGCTTACTAGAATTGGAACCGAACCTTGATCGAATTTGGGCCGTACATAATCGGAAACGCCCAGTTCTGTGGGAATTCGAGTCCCTTTTCTTCCAAACCATTTTCCACCCTTCCTATGCCTTTCTAAAGGCTAAGACCTACATAGAAAGGAGCCTCTTGCTCTCCCAACAGTTCATTACCATCATCCAACACAATCAGAACCACTTTCACCATCAATCAAGTCCAATTGCAATTAATCTAGCCCTACAAGAAATCTAAATTCATACCCAAAACAAGCTTGGATTTAAGGCATTCTAACAATAACATTTGAGAATCCAATAAACAAACAAAAACACATCGATTACACATTGTTTAAGCTCTCACATGGTTCAAGAAGATGGAGATTGAAGATGAGATTGAAAGTACAACTGGCCAATGTATAAGATCTAGACGGGGGCGTGGTGGGGGGGCGGGGGGTTGTGAAGAGGACTAATGGAAATTTCTTACAGATTATAATAATTAATGGAATTATTATTCCCAACTAGGATAATCAAAACAATCTTCCCAAATTCACTTGTGATTCACACTAATGTAAATAAAACAATGTAACCAATGTGCTCAAGTGAATATATGTTATAGAGTGTGTGCGCTAAACGAGATATCTCTAAATATCCTTTCTTGGAGAGAATCTCTCAAATTCTCTTTCATTTGGGAGAGAATCTACAAAAATGTCTGTCTTTGGGAGAGAATCCCTCAAATTTCCTTTCTTTTGTGAGAGAATCTCTCAAAAGATATCTTCTATAAAAGCAAAGGGAGATTGGATCCCTTGTTCTTATTGCTTTCTTTTGCAAAGATCTCAAAAGTGCTTCAAGACCAAGAGCAAGATCTTCTTGAAGGATCTCCAAGTTCTTCTTCTTCTTCATCAATGGCTTCAAGTAAGTTTTCTTTTCCAAAAAGAAACCCATGTAGAAGTAGGGAAAAAGAACTTTCTTTTTCTCTTTTTTTTTTATTTCTCTCTATTTCTCTCCATTTTTTTTTCTTTTTTCCCTCTTTTTTTTTCTGTTTTCTATTTTCATTTTTTTTCTTTCTTTTCTGTTTTTTTGGTGACCGTAGTTCGTATGCATCTGTCCGTACGGCCATGTGGCAGTGGCTTGCCCCTTTTTATTTTATTTTCTTATTTTTCTCTCTCTCTTGTTTTTTGAAGATGTTCCTTTCTTTTTCTCCTTTCTCGTTTTTTTTGGATCACCATGATAATGAGGTTATGCAAATCAATATGTTCATGCATTTTTTCTGTTCTTTTTTTTTATGCATCAATCAAAGGATGGGGTTTCTAGGTCATGCCAACATAATTTTTTACTTGAACAAAGTTTGATTAGTTTTGACCAAGTTGGGTTGGAATTGATCAAACTTTGATCAAGGGTTTCCTAGCATCTAATGCATGACAATTCTCTGATTTTTTTTTATTTTTTATTTTACGTATGAGTTTGTGAATTGAATTGGACGAACGGCATGATAATGCATACCTGAAAAGTTTTGGGGTTCGGAGCTCGAGGCAATGTTGAGTTCCTCTCTAATCTCGTGGGGATTCGAGAAGAGTTGCTTGATCTCGTAACAATATTTGAGTCCAAGCTTTCTTTGAGAATTTTTCATTGAATATGAGCTTGCAGTGATGTTGAGTTCATTTTCAAGCTTTCCATCTTTTCATGGTGTTTCCATTTTCTTCGGAATTACCCTCAAACCATGCCGAAATTTCGTTAGGATTCTTTTTCTTAGCAAAATTCTGTCATTTTGGTGATTGATTTTTTTTTTCCAACCTTTGTAGGTGGTTCTTCCAGAACAAGCTAGGGTAAGGGGCCTATTACTGTCACACCTGTCGATCGGCTAGATCTTCCAATGAGGCCGTATAGTAGGCCCGGGAGAAAGTCTAGTACATGGAGAGAAATTTGGCCACTCTCTCAGTAGGGATGAGATGAGGCAGCGATTGATTACCCTCAAAGATGAGGAGTTTTATAAGATCATGGTAAGTAATCATCCTTGGGGCACGGACGATAAAATCATTCTATAGAATCCTACCTTTTTCTTCGGTGATGCAGTCCCTAGTGACATGGCGTACCAAAGGAGATGCTTCCAATTCTCTTACTCAGTGGATGGCAAGGAAAAGACTATTCCTACCCGGTCGACTTTTGATTGTACTATCTCGATAATGAGTCTGTCTCCTACATGCTCTAAGAGAGAAGATCCTCCTAGCTGGGTGAAGAGGACTAAAATGATCAAGATCGGGATTTTCATAAGCGGTCCCTCCAGATATACGGAGAAGTTGCCATCCCGTATAGATATGTTGATCCCGCCTGGTGGCTACTAGGATTCCGATCATCCATCGGTTGATTTGAGACTAGTAGGTTTTGTCATTTTCAGAGGTGACGGCAACAATAGGGTAAAACCTTTCCGGCTTCGCGGCCGTTTCAGTGCCGACTTGGACTAGACGTCATGGACTGATCATGTCCTGCAAGCTGCTGGCGCCATTTTGAAGGAAACTGGGATTTTAGATGGGGTCCACGCTTTTCAGGAGACCGTGATCTTTTCTGATGAGGCATTCATGTCCATTTTAGAGTCATTCCTTCCACAGACAAATACCTTCATTGTCACGAATGGTGAGATTTATTTTTCTTTGAAGGGGCCGATCGCCATCATTGGGTTGCCTATCCTTGAAACTCTATCAGGAGTTTATGCCTATCGATAGAGTTCTCGAGGAACAATTTGAGGAGCCCTGACTTCTGTACTTTTAGCTAGTTGCCTTTTATGAATTTTTGAAGGAGAAAGAAGGCTTGAAAGTTAGATCTAGTAGTTGGAGAGTTATAGTTCGTCGTCCCCCAACTTTTTCAGCAGCAGAGAGACTTTTGACAGCATAACTCGGGAAGCCAAGGCTAAGAACTCAAGTTCGAAGACTTCCGTTATGTACGAAGACTTGGATAATTTCTTCGCAAGAACAAACGCCATTTGTCTTGACATCGAGTTGCGAAGAGATCTTGCTATTTACCTCACTTATTGGTTGGGTGAGGTTGTTTTTGTTGGCGAAGATGGGATGCACATCAGGCCGCATTGTATTTATCTGGCTTCTTAGATGGCGTTTGGTGAGCAACTTGCTTTGGTGCCAGCTCTTTACTCCTATATGTGCACCGAAGTGCGGGCTACTACTTTTTTAGTTCGGCTTGGGTATCCTATGAATAGGGTATTTTCAGCCCATATATTTTATTCATGGTATGTGTACCACTGTCTTGGCTTCCACAAGTTGGGTGTTGCATAGGATTATGACCCTTTTATGATTCGGTTGGCTAGAGGGACAGTCATGTTCGAATTACTTTTGTCTGCCCGTATGAGGATTCGACGATATCGAGATGTCGAGATAGGGCAGTCTTCTGTGAAGCTTTCTCTAGATTTGCGGAGGAAGGCTTTTGATTTGGTGTCTCTCATGACTCCACCAGGGCAGGGTCGGGAAGATATTACTCCCTAATCAACGCAGAGAAAAAGTGGCTCCACCATTGTACCGACACGTATGCTGAAAAGGTAGGCTTCTGCAGAATGATTTGATCCTTCTTGACCCAAGGACGATTGCTTACCATGATCTTATAAAACTCCTCATCTTTGAGGGCGATCAATCGCTGCCTCATCTCATCCCTATAGAGAGAGTCGTACTCTTCCAAATTTCTCTCCATGTACTGGACTTTCTCCTAGGCTTGCTGTACGGCCTCATTGGAAGATCTAGCTAATTGACAGGTGTGCCAGTAATAGGCCCCTTACCCTAGCTTGTTTTGGAAGAACCACCTGCAAAGGTTGGAAAAGAAAGATCAATCACCAAAATAACAGAATTTCGTTAAGAAAAAGAGTCCTAACAAAATTTTGGCTTGGTTTGAGGGTAATTCCAAAGAAAAGGGAGACACCCTGAAAAGATGGAAAGCTTGAAGATGAACTTAACATCACTGCAAGCTCATATTCAATGAAAAATTCTCTTAGAAAGCTTGGACTCGAACATTGCTGCGTGATCAAGCAACTCTTCTCAAATCCCCGCGTGATTGGAGAGATATTCAACGTTGCTGCAAGCTTCGAACTCCAATGCTTGCAAAACTTTTTGACGTATGCATTATCATGCCATCCTTCCAATTCAATTCACAAACTATGCAAAATAAAAAAAGAGAAGAGATGCTAGGAAACCCTTGATCAAAGTTTGACCAAATCCAACCCAACTTGGTCAAAACCAATCAAACTTTGTCCAAGCCAAAAATCATGTTGGCCTGACCTAGAAACCCTAGCCTTTTATTGGATGCATTAAAAAAAAAAGTAGAAAAGAAAAATGCATGAACATATTGATTTGCATAACCTCATTATCATGGTGAGCTCAAAAAAAAAAAAAGAAAAAGAAAGAAACCTCTTCAAAAAAACAAAGGAGAAGAGAGGAGGAATTTTCAAAAACAAAAAAAAAAAATAATAATAATAAACATAGAATCCGTACAGACGGAACCTTAAGAACTTGTCCGTATGGTCACAAAAAAAGAAGAGCATTAAGAAAAAAAAAAAAAGAAAGAAAAAAAAAACGTGAAAAGAAAAAAAAAAGAGGAGAGAAGAAAAAGAGAGAAAGAGAAAGAAAAAGAAAGAAAGAAAGAAAAAGATGAGAAAAAAGAAAGTTTTTACTTACTTCTATATGGATTTTCTTGTTGGAAAAGAAAACTTACTTGAAAATTGATGAAGAAGAAGAAGAACTCGAAGATCCTTGGAGAAGAAAAACTCTTAGTCTTGAAGCACTCTTGAGATCCTTGCAAAAGAAAGCAATAAGAGTAAGGAATCCAATTTCCCTTTGCTTTTATATAAGAGATCAAAACAAAGAAGGAAACAATGAGAAAAGCAAGGAGGTAAGTGCTACAAATTAGCAACCTTCCTAAAAGAAAGGAAATTTGGGAGATTCTCTCACAAAGAAAGATATTTTGAGAGATTCTCTCCCAAAAGAAAGGGAATTTGAAGTTTCTCTCCAAGAAATGATATTTTAAGATATTCCATATCCAAAAGAGATATTTTGAGATAATCTCTACAAAGTGATGCCACATGAGGTCTAAGCCATCTTTAAAAGGTTTAAGGTCCCATGGGTTAGCCCATATGAGCTAGGTTTGACCACCTAGGCACTAAAAAGGGCTTCGTACCAATTGAACCCCACCCAAAATTTTGGAATACTTTTCCATAAAAAAAGAACCCTCTTACCAAGAGCATACAAAATGGATCCATGCCTCTTTTGAGTTGATTGGACCACAAAAAAGTTAAAATAAAAAACTCCAAGCCTTATTAGCTTCTAAAATTCAAATCGTCCAACCTCATGCACCAAATTAAGCCAAAACCTTGAAATTGACATTCCACAAAAATCTAAACCACTCCAATGGACCCAAAATAGTCTCAAAGAGGGATGAAAAATCGAAATCTGGACCCCCTAGCTTGCCACATACGGCTTGTTAGGTTACAAGGTCAAAAATAAAAATCCAAATCCTGACCCCCTAACTTGCCACATATAGCTCGTTAGGTCACAAGGTAAAAAGAAAAAAATAATAATAATTAAAAAAACCCCAAAAACAAAACCTATTCTTGACCTCCTAATGCACCACATAAAGCATTTAGGTTCACAAGGTCAAACTAAAATCCAAAACCCAAACCCCAAAAACCAAAATGCAAAAACTCAAAAACCCAAATCAAAATCTCTCATGTCATTTTCAAAACATTGCCTTGAGATAGTACATGATTCCTCTCACTGCCATGAAATTCCCTTGAAGACTTAGAAATATACTCCCCTAAAAGAAAGAAATACTCAAGACTTTTGGTCAAGTCAAAAGCTCTCCTTCAAAGTTCCTTTTGAGGCAAAAAAAGTTGTCACTTTGTCTCTTCATACCCTTTCAAACATCAAGAAGCTATATGAAGCTGCATCCGACCACAACAAGCAATGCTACTTTAAGCATCAGATCTCGTTAGAATCATCCAGAAACTACAAGATCCTTCAAAACAGCCACAAGAAGAGTACACGTGAAGTTTTGGGCCATTTCGACATCATTTGGCCTAACATCGCTCTTCCAATAGCTGAATAGGAGCTCTCAAAGGCGGTGAAGTTGGAGGCCTTGTTTCATAAAATAGAGCATATGGTTGGCCTTAAAATTCCATTAGAAAGCTCTACATCAAATTACAGGCCATTCCGACAATATTTGGCCCAAAATGCAAAGAGCCACATTCTCCATGCATTAAAGTCAGCCCTCCCGGCGACAATAGCATTGGAGACATCAAATTCTCAATCGAAGCCTATGGATGGTTTTAAAACACTTCCAAAAGGCTCAAATTTCATGTCAAACTGACAACGTTTAACCCAACATCAACCCCCAAACAACAAAACCAAGCCTCTCGATGGTGGGAATCACCGAGGCGATCACTCGTCAAACAAATAAAATGGATGGTCTCAAAATACTTCCAAGGGGCTACATATCAAGCTTCAGGTCATTTCGACATCATTTGACCAGACTTTGAACTCCCGGAAGCAAAATCAGGCCTCTTAACGGTGGAGCCCCTCATGACCATGATTTCTGAATCGGAGCTAATGGATCATCTTAAAATGGTCCCAAGAGGCCCCCTGTCAAATTTCAGGTCAATCGGGCATCGTTTGACCGTACATCAAAGTGCGACATTTTCATCGCGATAAAATCAAGTTTACTAGCGACATGACCCTACACGACTTTAAAAATCAACCAAAAGCCATTGGTTGGTCTTGTTTATTGCCCATGAAGCTTCACCTCAAATTTCAGGTCATTCCGACATTGTTTGACCATGTTTTGGCTTCTGACGGCAAATCGGTACCTTTGCAAGAGAAAGCCTTTAGCTTTCCCTGGAAATCAAAAACTTTTCCCTCTGATCTGCACAGCTTCTCATCAAGTTTTATGTATGGAAAACATTCCAAAGATTGTACAAAAATACCAAGAAAAATGTCAGAGAAGAAAAAGAAGAAAAAAACTAGAAAACGGCTGAAAAAGGCGACCAAAAGGGCAAAAATACCCTATGGTCGCCACGATCATGCAGCTGTGGTCGCCAGCGACCCTGGAAATCTAGGTCGCTGGATTTTCGCCAAAAACCCATTTTTGGGTCTTTTTTCGCGTTTCGAGCTACTTGGCTCTGTGATTTGCCAAAATTTTGATTTTAGAGGCACGAAACCTGTCAATCTTTAACAACATCTTGGATTTGCTGTTGGAATCATGAGTTCGTCATCGGACACTTCAAAATCGCCAACCAGCCGACCAAGCAAGTACATTTTCTACCCGATCGATCGCCACACTGTCTAATAGATGGCATTACCAGAAAAGAATAAGCTGGAAGTGACGGTGGTAGAACGAAAATTGTTTCCTCCACTTGACAACCATCAAGCTGTGTCGGACACTGCTTTCAAACCTCAAAAAGGCAAACCCCTTCTTATGAAAATGAATTTAGAGATTGGAGAGAACTTTTTATTGATTATATCCTACATGGTATTCTGGCCGAAAATGCCAAAGATCGAAGTAGCATCAAGTGACGTGCACCCAGATACAACTTTGATATGACATCCAAAACTCTCTATAGGAGATCATTTAATGGAATTTTGCTTCGATATCTGTCTCAAGGATAAGCGGAGGAAGCTATGAAAGAAGTGCATGCAGGGTTATGTTGTGTATATCAGGCTGGACCTAAGATGCATGATCAAAGTTGAAGGTTGGGGTATTATTGGCCCACAATGGTGGCAAACTCTATGTAATTGGCAAAGAAATGCAGAGAATACCAAATTCATGGCGATTACATACATCAACCACCAACATATCTGCATCCTATAACGATGTCTTAGCCTTTTGAAGCACGGGGAATGGATAATATCGATAAAATTCACCCGCCATCTGACAAGGTTCATCACTTCATCCTAAAATCCACCCGCCATCTGACAAGGTTCATCACTTCATCCTAGCAGCTATGGGTTATTTCTCCAAGTGGGTGGAAGCAGTCCCTTTAGCAGAAGTAAAGGATGAAACGGTGATCAACTTTGTAAAGAATCATATTACATGTCGTTTAGGTGTGCCAAAACGTCTATACCATGACAATGGGCCTCAATTCAGTAATGATAAATTTTATAGATTCTGTGACAAATATGGGATCCCCTCCCGTGCTTCAGTGGTGTACAATCCTGCAGCCAATGGTCTAGCAGAAGCTTTCAACAAAACTATTTGTAAGACTTTGAAGAAAATGATCTCAAACAATAAGAAATCTTGGGGAATGAACTCCCTGAAGCTCTATGCACTTATAGAACAACTGTTCGAGGTCTAACTAAATCAGTTCAGTACTCCCTAGTTTATGGGTGCGAAGCAGTGGTACCGTTTGAAATTCAGCTACCATCAGTTTGAGTAGCATTTGAAGAGAAACTAACTAAAGGAAAGAATGATGAGTTAACTCTCCAAGAGGTTGAAAGTCTTAATGAAAAAAGGCTCACGGCCAAACAAAGCGTTGAAATCTACCAAGCTCACATGGCGGGATCTTTTGAGAAAAAAGGTGCGAGAAAGAACTTTCAAGAAAGGAGACTTGGTTCTTGTAGTTCGAAGATCCATGATCCTTACTCACAAATCCAAGGGCAAGTTTGAGCCAAAATGGGAAGGACCATTCATCATTGACAAGGTCTACTCCAACAGTGCATATGTTGTCCTTGTCATCAAAGGTGACTGGTGCGTGATGCCTATCAATGGAAAACCCCTCAAACGATATTATTCCTAAAATATATATCTCAAAAATTTTTATTACAAGAGTCTATTTCATATTCATTGTATTATGGTCAAAAGAAGCACCAAGTTTCTTACAACCCAAGTATGAGTCACTTAGCTAACATCTTTTACAGACCCTAATTGATTCACGGTCATTCAGCCAAAATCTCTCTTGCAGATCCCTTATGACCAGTATTTTAATTTGAGCCTAAACAATTATGGTTGGACCCCGACTAATGTGCACTTGCTTAATTGGTTCTTAGACTCAAATCTAAGGGAATCAAGTCATGGACCCCTGCTAAAGTCCGTATAAGATCTTGGCTAAAGTCCATTCATATGAACCATTCTTCTTTTTATGTAATTCATAAGATTTTGAAAATTTGTTTCTTATAGAATCTGAAAGTCAAATCTTGCGTGTGAAATTTATCTATACAGTATTCCATCAAAATACTAGATATGGAAAAAGAATTTTGTTTTTATTGATAAATTCATGACAACTGAAGTTATAGTGTGAAACTCCAACATTCCTATGACTCCTTGAAGAAATCATTAACAGTTTCATTGAAGCTCTTTATGTGGCCACCCAAAACTCTCTTCTTACGGTCAATGTAAGCTTGTGCCGCCATTGCAGTATCTCCAAGTTCCCATCCAGTTCCAAGAGTGCCATTCAGCGTGGCCTCAAATTCAGCCAAGACCCTTTCTTCAAGTGAAATCCTGTATTGAATAGTCTCTAATCATGCTGAATGTTTATTTAACATCTTCTCCTGGAATATTTGCTCTTGTTCTGGATTGGCAAGATAAATCGATGGAGTTGTTGAGGTAATCTAAATTGATGAGCAATGGGTCCTTCTGTTTCCAGACGCACTTCGTTGAGCATTCGTCTCATAAAACCCAACCGGTCAAGGACTTCCTGCTAGAATATTACATTGGGCTCCCAAACATAATTTTCTTTACAATCTTCCAGGAAGGCAAAAAGACTATCAAAGGCAGCACGCAAGGGACGCATGTAGGGTTGTCAATCGAGTCGTGTTAACGAATTCGGGTTGCAAGTTCACAAATACGTGTTAGAATCACCTCAACCCATACATGACCCATTAAATAAACGAGTCCAAAAATTAAACACGAAAACGACCTGTTAACCCGATAAATAATTTTTTCCATTTTGGACCATGTCAATTAACACACCCTCTTTTGCTAATGAAAGGAGAGTGAAGGAGTTAGAAAATGATCATTTATAAGTGGGTTTTAGGGTTTCACTTCTATAACACCCCAACTCGCCTTAATTTCGATTTAGAGCTAATTAATTGAGATTAGTAGTTTAATGGATGTGTTGACACCAAAAATGTTACTTTGCCTCCTCAACATCAAAACCTACATGGAGCCGCATCCTACTACAAACAGGCAAAGTTGCTTCAAGCATTGGATCTTGTCAAAATCAAACAAAAACTGCAAGATCTTTCAAAATAGCTAAAAAAGAGGTACACATGAAGTTTCGGGCCATTCCGACACCATTTGGCCTAACTTCAATCCTCTAACAGCTGAGCGGGAGCTCCCGACGGCGACTGTGTCAAATACATCAAACCTTCAATCAGAGCCTATGGATGGTCTCAAAATACTTCCAAAAGGTTCTACGTCGAATTTTAAGTCAAACCGACACCGTTTGACCCTCCAACTCTCGAACGGCGAAATCAAGCGTCCTGGCGGCGAGAAGCTCCGATGCAGCCACTCATCAAACAAAGCACATGAGTAGCTTCTACATGCTTCCAAAGGGCTGCACATCAAATTTCTGGTCATTCCGACAACGTTTGACCCGATTTTGACGCTCCGAAGCAAAATCAAGCCTACCGGCGGCGAAGCTCCTTGGGACTATGGCATCCAAATCGAAGCTAATGGATCATCTCAAAATGACTCCAATAGGCTCCCTGTCAAATTTCAGGTCAATCGGACATCGGATGACCGTACATCAAAGCTCGACATCTTCCGCACGGTGAAATCAAGTCTAGCATCGACGGGACCCCAAATGGCTTCAAAACTCAAATAAAAGCCCATGGTTGGTCCTATCTAATGCTCAAGAAGCTTCACCTCAAATTTCATGTCATTCCGACATCGTTTGACCTAGTTTCAACTCTTGGCGGAAAATCGGCTACGGAGTCTTCGGCCTTTCCAAAAATAGGAAACTTTGTGCTCTGATTTGCACAGCCTTTCGACAGGTTTTCTTCAGATGAATTAAGCCAATAAATGAGGAGAAATGTCAAGAAAAATACAGGAGAGAATAAAAGCGAAAATGCTTAAGAAACGACGACCGAAAGGCGACCGGAAAATGGACCAAAGTCCAAGTCGCCGGCGACCCTGGAAGTCCAGGTCGCCGGATTTCCGCCGAAACGTCCGTTTTTCCGATTCTTTTCGCGTTTCGCAAAGATTGGCCCCTGTGATTTTCTTAAAATCTGATTTTTGAGGCATGATATCTGTCGATCTTTGTCAACATCACGGATCCGCCATCGAAATCATTCAATCATCACTGGACACTCTAAAATCGCCAACCGGCCAACCAAGAAAGCACACTTTCTGCCCCACCGATCGTGAAATCAACTGAACAGATGTTGCTGGCCCATTGGTACCAACCAATGTCTGAATTTGCATTGTCATCCGACAACAGATAACATGTGGATCCATCGATGATCATCGCAAGAAGAATTCCAAAAGACGCGGCGCGGCCCGCGACTCTTCAAGCGACTCGGCGGCCAATTAATAAAGTTAAATGACCTTTTTATGACAACTTATTATGGTCATTAACTCATTATTTTGAACGGCCCAATCAGAAGCAAGTAAATGGGAGTTACAAGTCCAATTAATCATGACAATTAACCATGTAACTCCTATCATTATGGAGATTAATCATGGTAATTAATCATGAAACTCCCATCATCATGGAGATTAAATGCCCATTATTCTCCATCGGCCAATCAGAATCCAAGAAAAAGGAGTTACAAAATTATGCAATTAAATCTTGTAACTCCTCCCATCATGGAGCATTAATATCATTAGTGCCCATAAACCTTCCTAATGGCCACCAAAAGCCTATAAATAGGCGGTCATTCCAAAGGGAAGGGGTCCTGAAAAATTGTCTGAAAATTATCCTGAAGAATTCTCTGCAAAAAGAAGCTCTCTCACTCTAAAGAAACTCTGCTGCAAATTCTATAAGGTGATCGAAGTCCCTTGGGGGGCCACCCCGCCAAGATCTCCCCTCTTCTTCTATCCAACATGGCCTAGATGTGGCTTTTCAGCCCGTCTACTTGGTTTTCTATTGGATATAGGACCTTACCTTGGTCTTTGTCCTTTAAAAGTCTGAGGTCCTAGCCAAGTCAAGTGAACTAAAGCATCAAGTGCTCTCATCTGAAGGACGATGGCGGAGTCCATACATGACTCGCGACTGTCGATCTGAACGAGTCCCCACAACCTCCTGAGAAGTCAGATCCCTCTTTCTTTCTTCTCTATTGTACTTTGTATTTTTAAAGAGACAAAAAATCACAATTCTTGTCTTTCATCATTGATGAGATTTGTAAATCGCCTTTCACGGCAAAATCGCCTTCTACGGCACAAAACCGCCTTTCACGGCAAACTAAACAAAATCGCCTCTCACGGTATTTTAAAATCTTGTCTCTTTCTTTAAAATATATGTGCAATGGAAAGTTAGAAAAAAAGTTTGATTATCTTTCTACTTGTGAAGGTGAATCTCCGGTCACCATTTCAAATTCCAAGTAGAATAGAAGATCTAGCATACCCGTACAAAAATGTTGATGCTTGCTCTCCTTTTCTCTTCGCCCCGCCACACCCCGGCGAACCCGGGACGAAGGAAGGGAAGAAGAAAAAAGACGGGTCCATCAAGATGGCATACCCGGTGGGACATGTTCATTTGAGAACACGATGCTTAGAATCCTTGGCTCCTTCCTAGTTGGTGGCCTATGTTGGATCTTGTATCTAAAAAAAAACATGAGATGGGATTCTTTGGAAACTTCTTTTTTTGAACTTGTTTCCATTCTTTCTTTTCTCAAACAAAAGAAGGGTTTTTTTCCATTGGGTTCAAATTGGAGAAACTTTGGTTCTTTCCTTTTTGTACAATGGCTCACAGAAATGTTTGAGCCAACGGTCGGATTGGGAGGGGCCATTTCCTTCTCTTTGATGGGTCCGTTGGAAATCTTTCAAAAAATTTTATTAAATTTTTTTTTCAAGTTTTTTTCTTTTGGGTTGAAATTGGAGAAACTTTGGTTCTTTCCTTTTCGTACAATGGCTCGCAGAAATGTTTAAGCCAACGTTCGGATTGGGAGGGGCCATGTCCTTCTCTTTGATCTGTCCATTGGAAATCTTTCAAAAAAATTTTTGAAGTTTCTTTCTTTTGGATTCAAATTGGAGAAACTTTGGTTTTTTCCTTTTCGTACAATGGCTCGTAGAAATGTTTGAGCCAACGTTCGGATTGGGAATGGCCACTTTCCTCTCTTTGATGGGTCGATTGAGATCTTTCAAAAAAAAACAAAAAAAACGCATTAAGGTTGCACCAATTGTGTTCTTTGACCAAAGTGGATCTAAGAAAAGCCATGTCCAGAGTGTGGAGGCAGCTAGACTGCTCGAGATAAAGGTCCTTCAAATGGGTTCATTAAGTAATCCTATCCTTACCTGGGGGCCGATCTATCTACTAAGGTTTCATAAGACCAAAATGGAAGACCTATGTGTACTCTTCAAAAAAAAAAAATCTCTCTTAAAAAAAAAACAACAAAAACAAAAAAAAAAAAAACTTCTATCACTATTGTGTTCAAATTGGAGGAATTTTGGTTCTTTGCTTTTTGGATTTAGTGCTCGCAGAAATGTTTGAGCCTGTATTCGGATTGGAATACCATTTGCTCTTTTATGAATTCAATCTTGGCTTTTCAAAAAAAAAAAAAAAAAACTTCCGTCATTATTGGATTCAAATCTGAGAAATCCTGGTTCCTTCCTCTTCGGACTTAGGGCTCGCGGAAATCGTTGAGCCTTCGTTCGGATTGGAATACCATTTGCTCTCTTTTGCGAATTCAATCTTGACCTTTCAAAAAAAAATCCCATCTCGTGTCCTTTTCAAGGATGCGATTTACGACATTTGTGCCTAGCTGTGCTAGTACGCCCTTTCGGGTCTACTATATTTGTGACCGACACATTTGTATCTCCAACCTTATATCATTTTACCTTGAGTGAGCTTCGCTTCTCGGTAACTTGAATTACGATTTACAACTGCTTCTAAGCAGTCACTGGAGCACTCATTTCGAGCCGACCATACTTGCGTTCAGAACAATTGTACCCTCTATGGCTTTTTGCCTTCTTCATTACGCTTAGAATAGGCCATGCCTACTGAGCGATTTGAAAAGACAAAACCATAGTATTTTCCAATTATGATCACCATATTCTTGTGATTACTAATAGATGTGGTCTTGTTTCAAAAGTTTTCCAAAACTAACAATGGCAGCTTCGTTGACCATCACCTTCGATGAGAACAAGTACCAAATCATACTTCAAGAGAAGCAAAGCAAGCGCACTTTCAAGCGCCCCACCAGCTGCCGAAGTGTCACCTCCCTCGGCGACTCCCAAAACACCGGGTCGACCTCCACTCCCGGGAACATTGTCTTCGGGTCGCTGGGACCATTCCCATTACCCGTAGAAGAGACGGCGTATGCTAAGAAGCAGAAGACCGCCCCTCAACGTGTTACTGCCCCGACACCAAAGGCGGTCACCAAGAAACCCGAGGCTCATGGCAGTCCCGCGAAGCCTCAACCTGCAAAAAGCCAGGTCTGTCCTAAGACTTGGTCCCTGCGATCTTCACCAAAACAAAAAAGGTCCCGGACATCTACAAAGCCAGCATACCTGGCTCCTCTCAAGGAGAACTGGTTCTATCCTCTTACTTACATCAAAGGGGAGAAACCTACCCTCCACCGAACTACAAAACCAACCCAGCACAAACCGGCTTGCTCTTACAAGCCCAAAATCAAATCGTGCATCATAAGGCCTCAACAAGAACCTGCCAGGGCCTGCTCTCCTGCAACTCGACCCTTCATCTCAACAGGGGCCAAGCTTGCAAAATTTAAAGCTTCGCTGCGACAGGCCAAGGACCGCGTCCAGATCCTGTCCATGCCAGTCTTCAAGGAAGACAAGTTCGGTTGCTGCTCACGAGGGACCACATTCTTCATTGCCAGAGCATAGCCCGAGCTAACCGAAGCTCAAATTGCTCGTCGCATACGTCGCCGCGCGGCATATCGACAAAAGAGATTAGAGAAGCAAAGAACCCAGCATTCTGAGCTTCAAATCTCCCAAAAATGGGTCGGAAAAGAAAGACCCGACCAAGTTGTTGCTATCCACATGGTTGGCAAAACCAAAAGATGGCAGAAATCAGCAACAAAAATACATGTCAGACGACTGGTGACTCACAGCGTCTCCCGGACGAGAAGGCATCAGGACGACTCTCCCACTCCTTTAAGCCAGGGACATCGGAGTGATCATTCCTCGGGCTTTTCATCTAGAAGAATGAGCTCCAGCTCAGTTACTAAGACAGTTTCCTCTTTCGACTCACGAAGAGTGAATGTCCTAGTCACAAACTCTGAGCAACCTCCGTCGGACGATAACATGGCTCTACGCATTCAGCGGCTAGAGCAAGGACAACAAAGAATAGAGGTTTTGATAGAAAACCTCCTTCTCACTCTCCAACGTCCACCAAACAACGATGAAGTTCCTCCACAAGATGAAGCAAATGGTGGAGAAGATGAGTCACGCGCCCTTACTAAAAATGACGTTGACAATATCCTCGCCAAAGCAAAAGAAGAGGATACACTGAAGGGGCATGGAATCAAGCTACCATATCCCTTATAGATGGACTCGGTTCCGTTCCCTCCAAAGTTCAAACAACTTCTTCTCCAAACATATACGGGGAAAGGTTCAGCTAGACAGCATGTCATCCACTTCAAGATCCTGACGGGAACTATTGCAGATCAAGATGCCCTCAAGATCTGTCTCTTTAAAAGTACCCTGAAAGGTACGGCTTTTGATTGGTATTCCACTCTGCCAAAGGACTCCATTCAAAACTGGACCATGCTAGAGACACGCTTCCTGACCCACTTCAAAGGTGAGGATCATCCTGTTACTATGGCTCAGCTCTGTAGCCTAAAACAGGGAGAGAATGAGTCGACATACGACTTCATTCACAAGTGGAAAGCAATGGCATACAAATGCTCAGATGTGCTGCCAGAAGCATCGCTGGTCAACATCTGTCGAAACAACATGAGAGCAAGGATCAGCTCCATAATCATCGGCAACAAATCGAAGAACTTGGGAGAACTCTTCGAAGCATCTATGGAGGCTGAAAAGGTGATCAAAGACCTCAACAGTCAGAAGTCATAGAAGAAAGAACCGACCGCCATTCCGACCTCCAAGCCAAAGAAAAAGGAGGTTCTCAATGTGCAAACCAAGTTAGCTCCTCAGCCACCAAAGAAAGCTGAAAACAAAGCTGCAGGTGAGAGACCTAAACTCTCTAATGCATTTAAAGAACGAGTAGAAAAGAAATACTCGTTTGATGAAGATGTTGAAGAAATCTTTGGGGCTCTCTTAGCAAATGGGAAACTCACCTTGTCTAACCCCAAAAGGCCGGGAGATGTTGGCAAAATCAACGATCCCTGATATTGCCCATACCACCAAATGGTCTTGCATCCTCTCAACCAATGTTTCGTTGTGAGAGAGAAGATCAACGAGATGTGGAAAAACGGAGTCACTACCTTTGACAAAAACTATGGGTCTGCCTCCGTTAACATGGTGTCATATGGACAAATATCCAAATCACCAAAGGAGAAGATCACAACTTCCTTCAAGGTGATAGAAATGACCCAAACGTCCCAAGAGCTGGTGCCTTACCCAACACCAGAAGGACAGCCCATATGGGTGCATCCCGCTCTCCTAGAAGATGAAAATTGGGAGATTGTCGAAACAAAGCCGACCGCTCAACAGCGAAGGCAAGCCAAGAGACAACCTCGCAAGCTCAAACAGCAGGAGAAGGCTCAAACCAAGCAAGAGGTTCCTGAAAAGGCATAAACCTCCTCTACCGCTTCACAAGGGGGCAACAGAGGAGTCTCTTCCCAAGGCCTCAAGAGTGGCAAGAAAATTCACCCTCGGTGATTTCATGCCACCACTACTCAGATATGAGACTACGCAGGGGACATCATACTCTTGTAACTCGGTAGTTGGATTCTCCATGAATGGATACGAGTCCAGGGACACTGCCAGTGACACAGATGAATGGGAGGAATCCCTTGAAACCGGAGAATATCTCTTCGATAAAGAATGGATCCCGGAATCCCACCTTATGCCAGTAATCTGGTATAACCCCTTCCAGCGACAAGGATCCTGGTCTGATGATGATGAAGACCAAGAGGCTGTTCAAGAAAGTATTGTCAACCCAGCGCAAACAAATGCTCTAGTGGATTCCAACCAGGTTGAACCACAAGGGGCAGATGAAGAAGAAGATTTGGCTCCTATGCCCGATCTTGAAGAATATGCAAGGATCTTACAGCGCATGGCCATTGAGCAAGAGTAGGATTGCATCAATCGGCTTCATCAAAATCCAGAACCAGAAGTCTCGGAGAATCTACAAACATCTCCTCCAGTGACTCCAGAAAATGAAGAAAGTTGCTGGATTGATGATCCTCTTACATCGGAGGATGAGTCTGATTCCCAACAGTCCATTGTGGAGGCATCTTCTATCGAAGTTGCCTGCAATGTGATAGTTCAGGATGATAGTGCCTCTGAAGCTTCATCTGCTGAGGCCACGGACTCTCAAAATGCATTCGGTAGCATATCTTTTGGAGCTACATATTCTCGAGTGACTTCCACTGAGATAGCATCTTCTCAGCCATCGTCTCCTGAAACAGTGACATCAGAATTCAAACCTCTTTCGACTGATCACCATGAAGAAGCTCTGGCTGATGAAGCCTTCAAAGAAAACCCAATCAATTGGTCTCAGATACCTAACCTCATAGGAGATGTCTGGACTGATGAAATACTGGACAAAGAAGAAAAGTTGTTGGAAGTTGTTCAGGACTTGTTCCCGAAAAATGCTCCATGCAACGCAATAATTGAAGATGGCAATGCTGCTGCAGAAGCGTTTTCAGCATATGGGGAGGATCAACCCCTTGAGCACGAAGGGGATCTTCCGAAAGAAGAACAACCTCTAGAAGCTTTTGAAGTTGGGAAAGGTACCCGCTCTGGTTGGGATTACCACAAAAACTATAATCGACCTTCTTCTTCTTTTTATGTAAATCCTTCGGCAAAACAAGCTGTAAATGCCCTAAGTGGTAGTGATAATGAAAATGCAGGCCCAAAAGAGGCTTTCAAGTATGACTTGATCGAGCACTTCAAACACATACCTGCACGGCTGCACATCCTAGACTTATTACGAATGTCACCACAAACTCGTGATAGTCTCATTTCAGAACTGCAAAGGCTGAATGTGGATGTCGACAAACATGCCCCACAAGTCCTACAAATTGAAATGGACTATAGGGTCAAAAGGTCAAAAACCTCCTCAAAGGGGGAAAAAAAAGAAGCTGGAGGACCTTGCACTGAATGCCTTTTAGTCCAAAAAGCCGCAAATGCTACCATCGCCTTTAATAAGGAAGACCTCCTGCTAGGCGAGACGAAGCACAACCGACCCTTGTACTTCATGGGGTACATCAAAGAGATGCCGAAACACAGAGTCCAGATCAACCCAGGGTCTGCACTCAACCTCATCTCTACTACGGTACTCGAAGAGCTGGGTATCCCACCTAGCAAACTGAGCCACACATCTGTGTCCATCTTCGGATACGATGGGAGTGCTCAAAGGCCCATTGGAAAAATCAGGTTCAGGTTGCAAATCGGTGATCTTATCTCTGAGGTCACCGTGTATGCAATAAAAACCCCTTCATGCTACAACATCCTTCTCGGACGCCCTTGGATACACAAGAACGGTGTCGTCCCTTCAACTCTACATCAGTGCACCAAGTTTGTTGGCAATGTCGGCCTGATGCATCGAGTGTTTGCAGACAAAAAGCCCTTCAAAGGCAAAGAAGTCCATTTTACAGACTCTCAGATGTACAGGGACGAAAAAGAAGAAAATGAGGAGAAAATAGCATCCTTCGCCGGCAATCTCCAAAAAGATAAAGGCAAGGCTCCTCAGCAATCAACGGAAGAAAACAAACCTTCCGGCAAACCCAAAGAGAGCAATCCATCTCCCTTCGTTGTCTCCTTCAAATATTCCAAACCTTTGGTAATCACTACCAAAGCAAAGAAGACAAAGCAAAAGATTGGGGGCAAGTTTGCTGTCTCCTTCATGTCTATCATACAAGACACTGATTCAAAAACAGAGTCAGAAAATGATGCATCGTAAAGCCAAGCTAATACTCAGCAAGTTCGGCCTGCTCTCACTCCATTGGAAACACCGACTGACGTAGAAGATCCTGTATCTATTGCCTTCATTGTTCCGGCAATAACGGCAGAAGAGAAACCAATCTTCTTCCATAGGTCGGACGCTTCTTCATCAAATTCCTTGCTTGAGCCTTTCCAAAATGAAGGTATGCCTAAACCATCCTTGTATAGTCCAATGGCACAAGCTATCATGAAGAAAATGGGCTATGATGCTCAAAATCCAATTGGTTTGGGAGGTGGCCGTGGTATTCTTACACCATTAGAACCCACCCTGACCAAAAGTCAACTGAAAGATTGGAAACTCCACCATCGCATAGATAAGTCTTCATACGGATTGGGGTATGATCCTGACACTCCGATGAGACAGTTGACACAAAGGCTGCAAAGTCGTTTTGCTGACCAGGCCTCAACATCTCGTATTGATGAAGACATCAATCTCCCTAGACATCTCTTTGAAGAGTTACCCGACAAGGACCCAGGAAGCTCATCAAATTGGTACGATTTCTCTGATGATGAAGAGGAATTGTTCGATGACACAGATGCACGGTTCTTTGATTCAGAAGAGCCATCGTCTCCAAAAGAAGTGCCTTACTTCGACCCAGTTTCAGCAGGTGATTGGGATCATCTCATAGCAAGTCTTGAGAAGAATACCGATCAAGAAGATTTATGGACAGAAGCGTAGCCATGGTCTGAAAATGCCCTTGGAAATCCAGAAGGTCTTGTTGAGTTGGAAGCCTCCGAAAATATTGTGGAGACCACCTTCAAACCTTCCGACAGAAGACTCTGTTCAAAAGATAGACTTGGGAACACCTAATAACCCACGTCCTATATTCATAAGAATATAAAGGATGATGAGTTACCTGAGTATGTCTCTTTTCTTCGTGAGTTTGTTGATTGTTTTGCATGGTCTTACGCTGAAATGCCTGGCTTAGATCCCAAAATAGCAGTTCACAAACTCAACTTGCAAGAAAATGTCAAGCCTGTCAAACAAGGCCAAAGAAGATTCCGTCCCGATGTGATGGACAAAATTGAACAAGAAGTTCAGAAACTCAAAAACGTTGGCTTCATCCGCGAGGAACAGCATCCTGAATGGTTGGCCAACATCGTCCCCGTGACAAAGAAAAATGGGCAAATCAGAGTCTGTATTGACTATAGAGACCTGAATAATGCTTGCCTCAAAGATGAATTCCCGCTCCCCATACTGGAGGTAATGATCGACAACACCTATGGGTTTGAGCGAATGACTTTCTTGGACGGCTTCTTTGGCTACAACCAGATAAAGATGCATCCCGAAGATGAAAGGCACACATCATTTCGGACCCCATTTGGTGTGTATTGCTACATTTGCATGCCATTTGGTCTGAAAAATGCCGGTGCAACATATCAGAGGGCTATGATGAAGATATTCCAAGATATGCAGCACAAGATGGTCGAATGTTATGTTGATGACCTCGCCGTCAAAAGCAAAAGAAAAGAAGACCATCTCAAAGATCTTCGAGAAGTCTTCCTTCGGCTTCGCAAACACAAACTGCGAATGAATCCCCTCAAATGCTTCTTCAGTGTCTCATCGGGTAAGTTCCTCGGATTCATAGTTTGGAAAGTTGGAATAGAACTTGACCCCATCAAAGTCAAGGCAATTCTAGAAATGCCATCTCCAAGAACCCTCAGAGAACTGAAAGGGCTTCAAGGGAGGTTGGCATACATCCGACGGTTCATTTCCAACCTATCAGGGAAGTGCCGTCCATTTTCTCGCCTAATGAAGAAAGGTGTAGACTTTGTTTGGGATGCTGAATGTGAAGCTGCATTCCAAGACATCAAGTCATACCTGACCAAACCTCCGGTGTTGGCTGCTCCCACAACCGGAAAACCATTCATCTTGTACACAAGAGCTCTTGACTATTCTTTGGGCGCCTTACTTGCACAAGAAAATGATGTCGGAAAAGAAGCTGCTCTATACTACCTCTGTCGCATGTTGGTAGGTGCAGAGCATCGCTACTCTCCAGTCGAAAAAGAATGCCAGGCAATGATGTTCGTTGTACAAAAGCTGCGTCACTATTTGCTGTCAAACACAGTATACTTGATATCGAGGATCAATCTCCTAAAGGTCCTTGTCACAAAAGCAAGTTCTCTCAATGCCCGGCTGGCAAAATGGTCCATCCTTCTGTCACAATTTGATATTAGGTATGTACCACAGAAAGCAATCAAAGGTCAATCTCTGGCAGATTTTCTCGCAGAGCATCCACTGCCTAAGGATTCTCCACTCAAGGATGATCTCCCAGACGAGCCTGTCTACAGCGTGGAGACCTCCTTATCAAATGCCTCCTGGAACATGTACTTCGATGGTGCAACCAGGACAAATGAAAAAGGAAAGCCGATATAGGCAATTGGCATTCTCTTTGTTAGTCCCGACAAATACATGATTCCACACGCATTTTCGCTACTAGAACCATGTTCAAACAATGCAGCTGAGTACCAAGCTCTGATAATAGGATTGGAACTCGCCTTTGAATTCGGCATCGCCATGCTGAAAGCATTTGGGGACTCCCAACTGACCGTCAACCAGATGAATCAGAAATATGAAATCAGGAAGCCTGATCTTTTGCCTTATTACCACAAGGTGCAATCGCTTCGTCAAAGGTTTGACGTCTGTCACATCACCCACATCTGCAGAGGTGAAAACATCCGTGCAGATGCCCTGGCTGGACTTGCTGCATCTATGGCGATCCAAGAAGGGGAAAACATGAAAATTATAGTGTGTCAAAGAAGGATTCTCCCTCTTCTAACACACACCAAGCAGTTGCTGAATGCCACCGAGTGGTCGGAAGTCGGATTTCCATCCTTAAACCTCCGATTGGCGACTGGAGGGATCCGTTCATTGATTATATTATGTTCGGAATCCTACCTGAAGATCCAAAAGAGCGGGTAAGTATCCAAAGACGAGCCCTAAACTTTCATTTAGATATTCCCTCCAAAATGCTTTACAGAAAATCCTTCAATGGAGTACTTCTACGCTGCTTGTCACCACAAGCGGCGGAAGAAACCCTAAAGGAAGTTCATGCTGGTCTTTGTGGAGCCCATCAAGCTGGTCCTAAGCTCTACGATCAGATAAAAAGGTTAGGTTATTATTGGCCTACTATGGTAGCTGATGCAATGCAATTTGCTAAACGTTGCCAACAATGCCAAGTTCATGGAGATTATGTCCACATGCCTCCAGAATGGCTATATCTCAAAACAAAAACAAAGGTTAAAAAAAACCTCAAATTTCAAAAATCGTTGGAAGGCGACATTCCATCGATACCCATAAAACAAAATTTTTGAAAAAAGGCAGGGAAGCGACATTCTGTCGATACTTGCACCCAAATCCGTGAGGAGGTAACATTCCATTAATACTCGCAACCGAATGAGCAAGGAAGCAACATTCCATCGATACTTGCAATACCATTCAGCAAGGAGGCGACTCTTAGTCGATACTTGCATTTTTTAAAACCAAAAACCTGGCTTTCACGCCAAAACCTGGCTTTCATGCCAAAAACCCAGCTTTCATGCCAAAAATAAAAAATTTGGCTTCCATGCCAACAAAACAAAACTTGGTTTTCAAAAAAAAAAAAAAAACTCGGCTTCCATGCCACAAAATCTGGCTTTAACGCCAAACAAACAAAAATCGGCTTCTATGCCACAAACAAAATTTTGGCTCCCATGCCACAAAATTTTGGCTCTCCTGCCAGAAAACCAAAATCAGCTTCTATACCACAAAATCCGGCCCCCATGCCACAAACAAATTTTGGCTCCCATGCCACAAAATTTTTGGCTCTCATGCCACAAAACCAAAACTTGGCTTTCACGTCACAAAAATTGGCTCTCATGCCAAAAACCAGCTTTCACGCGACAAACAAAATTTCGACTTTTACGCCATCCAAAATTCGGCTTTCAAGCCATAAAAAAACCAGGCTTTTTGCCACAAAATCTGGCTTTCATGCCCAAAACAAACTTTTGACAAAAGATTTTCACAAAATAACAACCTTTTGATCAAATTCTCAAACAAACATTCCCATCCAACTTCTTACTTACTTTCATAAAAAAAAAAATGAATTTAAGTGAAACGAGGGAATACAAAAAAAAGGTGCCAAAAATGTTTATACATGGAGGTACCAGAACAAAAGAAGAAAAATTACAAAGTCAGGAGACTAGTCTGACATGGTCTTCAGCCAAAGACTTGGCTCCTCAAGCAAACTCTTGGCCTTACCCTCCAAAGCTTCCAGGCCGCGTTTCTTCAGAATCTTCCCATAAAAAGCAGTAGGCCGTTGCAATCCATCCTCAGCACGAGGAAGCTCTTCCCAGAGAATCTGCCATTGTTCATATTCCTGAGTCTTCCTCCTGAGATTGTTTTCGACCTCCTTAACCTGGCGAATGAGAGTCTTCTCTCTATCGCGAGCTTTCAAAGTAGCAGCCCACTTGGCAGCGGCTTATTCTTCCAATAGCTCAAGGCCCTGTCTGGCTTCAGTGACCTCCCTGTCAAGACAGTGCTGGTCCTGTGTTAGCTCAATAATAGCCAACTCGGTGACGTTCCTCTCCCGAACGAGCTGCTTCCGAGTCTGCGAGATCTCATTCAGATCAGATTTGACCTCGCTGGAAGGCTTAAAAAACATCTCATTGAAGAAGTCATCATTTGGAAAGCTCTTGGTCTCATTCCACTTGTTGCTTAGAGTGATGACTTCATCAACAAAAGCCTTAGCATCTGTAATGTCCAAACCGACTTCTTCGCTATCGGCAAGAATGTCCTGCACATGCTTAACCGTGCCAAAACCAGCCTCCAAATGACCAGAAGAAAGATTCTCAACCCATGAGCTCAATACTCTCTTTAACACCTTCCTCGCAAACTGACGGGATGGCTCAGATGAAGACTCGCCAGTCGCCATGCTCCATTGGTTGACTCCCCATGTCAGGCACCGTTGGAAGAGTAATCAAGAAGCTATTTCCAATCGGAGTCGCTGGAGAAGGAATATCAGCAGGCGGACTTGCCTCTACCTCATCAGAAGTAGTAGAAGAAGGCCCTACTCCTGGATCAACCGCCGGCACCCCCTGCTCTGACTCTGAAAGGATAGAGGAACTTCTCCTGTTGCCTCACAACCTGCCAATAAAAAATGAAAATGGTATGAATATGATCTTGTCAAAAATCAATACCAATACTATTACTATATACCTTCGTCGACGACCGGCAGAATGCTTTCTGCCTCCATGAACTCATCCGAAGCATCATCAAAAGTTGCGTCCATGGATGGTTCGACGTCGTCTGAATCCTCCGGCAAGTTAGCTGGCAAAAAAATATATGTTAGCAAGTGGCGGTAAAGAAAAACAAAAAAACAAAAAACAAAAAAAGAAAAAGAAAAAAAGAAGAAAAGAAGTCATACCAGGTGGAGATTCTGGATCTACATCAGAGTCTCTGGGCTCTTCCTCAGATGCCGCAATCGGATCCGTCACTGCCTCATCGGCCGAAACCTCAGGCATCATCAAACCATCATCTTCTGCCAAAAGAAAGAAAGCAGTAGATCAAAACAAAAGCTCTCATGAAAGAGAAGAAACGGAAAGAGAAAAGGGAAAAGCATACCATCATCAATGGTCTCTTCCTCTCGGCTCCTCTTTTCTAGAGGCTCATCATCATCCCCTGATGCCTCCTCAACAATGGTGGAAGGAATTTCCAGATCAGGAGAGCTTTCGTGCCGTCTCTGACTTCGGAGCTATCCTCTTCTTCTCTTACTCCTATGGGATGAATTATTGGAAGTACCCGCCCCGCCATCAAAATCTGGCCTCTCGCCAGAGTCCTCACTGGATGGTCAGCTCTTGCCAGTAGACTCCATGGAAGCCTTTGCTCGCTCGGCTTGTATCCAAGCAGCGACCTCAACCTCCTCCTCAGCAAGCTGTTCCAAGACCTCACCAGGTATCTCTTGTGCAGCTCCCAATCTGATGACGTCCTGGTCCTCGAGAAAACCTGTTCTATGCTTTTCTCCAGAAAGGAAAGCCAGAACTTTTTCTCGGCGGACGCCATCTGACTTCCCAAAGCCCTTCCCAGAAGATTGCTTTACATCGAGCTCTGTCTTGGAGAGTCCCCGGTACACTAAAAGGCTCTCCACGAACCATTTCGTGAAGCCAGCAGTCCGGAAAACGGGCAACTCAGGATAAGGAATCATGGCGGTAGTGTCTTCCGCACTATAAAATGCCCATGCATTCCTCCCGTCCTGCAGACCTCCAAAATGCTTCACCTTGCTTGAAGGCGCTCCGACAACGCCTTGGAAGAAGCCTAACTGCATGGTAAAACATGAGGGAACATATGGCAAGATGTCTACGGTACACCATCGTGCTGACACGTATGTTAAAAAGTCAACTCCTCTCCGCATTTGTCAAAGAATAGTGTCTCCCCGACCCTGCCCTGGTGGAATCTCAGGAGACACCAAAATCAAAAGCCTTCTTCCTCAAACCCAGAAAAAGCTTCATTGAAGACCGCCCCATCTCGACGTCCCAGAATTGTCGGATCCTCAAATGGGCAGATAAGAGAGATTTGGAAATAGGCTTCCCTCTAGCCAACCGAATCATAAACGGGTCATCGTCCTAAGCAGCACCCAATCGGTGGAAACTGGGACAGTGGTATACATACCACGAATAGAAAATGTGGGCAGAAAATACCCTATTCATGGGAAGCCCAAGCCGAACCAGGAAAGCAGCAGCCTGCAGTTCTGTGCATAAATAGGAGTAAAGAGCAGGCACCAAAGCAAGCCGCGCTCCAAACGCCATCTGACAAGCCGGAAAAATACAGTGCGGCCTGATGTGCGTTCCATCTCTTCCTGCAAAAACAGCCTCACCCAACCAATAAGTGAGGAAGACAGCGAGATCTCTCCACAGCGCAATGTCAGATTGAATGGCATACGTGCTTACAAAGAATACCTTCAAATTTTCTCGCATGGCGGAGATCTTCTTCGGATCCGGGTTCTTAGCCCTGGCTTCCTGGGTCGTACTCTCAGAAGACTCCCCGCTGTCAAAGAAGTTGGAAGACAAAACGCTACCACTCCTCCAACTACTACACCGGACTTTCGAGCCCTCTTTTTCCTTCAAAAAGTTGTAGAAGGCGACGAGCTGAAAGTACAAAAGCCTGAACTCCTCAGACTGCTCCTCAAGGACGCTGTCAATAGGCATAAACTCGTTATAGAGATTGTCGAGGATAGGCAGCCCCGTGATGGCGCTCAATTCCTTTAAAGAAAAACCAATCTCACCATTTGTGACAACGAAGGTGTTGGTTTGTGGAAGGAACGACTCCAGCATGGCCATGAAGGCCTCATCGGAGAAAACCACGGTTTGCCGAAAAGCGCGAACCGCGTAAAAAATCTCGGCTTCCTTCAAAATGGCACTGCCAACCTGCAGGATGTGATCAGTCCACGACTCCCAGCTCGCATCAGCACTGAAACGGCCGCAAAGTCGAAAAGGCTTCACCCAATTGCTGCCATCGCCCTTGAAAATGCCAAGGCCCACCCGTCTCAAATCGACCGAAGGATGGCCTAAACCTTGGTAGCCGCTAGCCAGCATCAAAATGTCCATGCGGGCAAGCGACTTTTCTGCATAACCAGAAGGGCCGCCAACAAAAACCCTGGTCTTGATTACATTTGTCCTCTTCACCCAACTTAGAGATCTTCCCTCTTTGAGCATGTGGAGGAAAGACTCATGATTGAGATAGTCCGATCGAAGGTCGACCGAGTAGAAACAGTTCTCTTCTCACCATCAACTGTGAAAGAGAACTGAAAGCATCTCCTTTCGTATGTTGAATCGTCGGGGACGACATCACCAAAGAAGAAGGTAGGCTTGGGCACAATGCTCTGATCGTTCGTGACCCAGGGACGGTTGCTTACCATAATCTTAAAAAACTCCTCACCCTTGTGGGCAATCAAACGTTGCCTCATTTCATCTCTGTTGAGCGAGTCAAATTCTTCTAAGTTCCTTTCAACATACTGGACCTCCTCCCAGGCCTGCTGTACGGCCACATTAGAGGATCTGGTAGAACGGCGAGGTGCATCAGTGACAAGCTCCTTACCCTTGTTCGTTCTGGAGGAACTACCTGTAAATGATGGAAAGAAAGAAAATCAATCATCAAAATGACAGAGTTTTGCTAAAAAAATTCTAACGAAATTCTGGTATGGTTCTAGGGCAATTCCGAAGAAAAGGAAAACACCCCGAAAGAAATAGAAGCTTGAAGATGGGCTCAACATCACTGCAAGGTCATGATCAATGGAAAATTCTCGAGGAAGGGTTAAACTCAAACATTGCTGCGAGATCAAACCAAATCTTCTCAAATATCCGCAAGACTGGAAAAGGGCTCAACATTGCTACGAGTTCCAGAATCCAAAACTTGCAAAGCTTCTCAGAAAATCCCCGCAAGACCAAGAAAGGGCTCAACATTGCTGCGAGCTCCAAATCCTAAGACTTGCTAAAAGATTTCTAGGTGTGCACTATTATCCATCCACGTGGCCGTACAGCCACGACCGTACGGCAACACAAAAAAATAGATAGAAAAAAAAACAGAAAAGAAGAAAAAAAAACACACGGTAGAAAAAAAAACAGAGAAACCGTGAGAAAAAAAAGAGAGAGAAAAAAAAGGAAAGAAAAAAAAAAGCCATGGTAAAAAAAAAAAAAAAAGAGAATCCATGAAAGAAAAAAAAACAGAGAGAAAGAAAAAAAAAGAAAGAAAGAAAAAAAAAAGGAAAAAAAATGTGTGAAAAAAAAGAGGAAAAAGAATGCACGTGAAAAAGAAAAAAAAAAAAGGAGAAAGAAAAAGAAAAGAAAGAAAACCTTTTTCTATTCCTACATGGGGTTTCTTAAGAGAAAAGGAAACTTACTTGAAGCCATCGATGGAGAAGAAGAAGAAAGAGCTTGAAGATCCTTGAAGAAGAAGGAGAATTCTTGATCTTAGAGCACTCTTGAAGACTTTTGCAAAAAGAAGGCAATAGGAGCAAGAGATCCAACCTCCCCTTGCTTTTATAGAAGAGAGCAAACCAAAAGAGAAAAGGAGGAGAAAAGAAAGGAGGTAAGTGCTACAAATTAGAAAACTTCGTAAAAGAAATGAATCATGGGATATTCTTTCCCAAAGAGAAGATCTTTTGAGAGATTCTCTCCAAAAAGAGAGGGATTATGATAAACTTTCTCTCAAAGAAAGATATTTTGAGAAAATCTCTCCCAAAATCAAGGAAACTCGAGAGATTCTCTCCAAGTAAAGATTTTTTTAGATATTCTCTACCCAAAGGAGATATTTTTAGATATTCATTACAAAAATGACACCATATGAGATCTAAGCCATCTTTAAAGCTTAAGGTCCCATGGGTTAGCCCACATGAGCCAGGTTTGACCACCTAGGCACTAAAAGTGGCTTTTAGTCAAAATTTCTCTTACCAATGAGCATACAAAAATGGTTCCATGCCTCCTTTGAGTTGATTGGACCCTACAAAAAAAATCCAAGCCTCACGAATTTCAAAAAAAAAAAAAAAAAAAAAAATCAAACCATCCCACCTCATGAACCAAATTAAGACAAAACATTGAAATTGACATTCCACAAAAACCCAAACCACTCCAATGGACCCAAAATTGTCCCAAAGAGTGACCAAAATCCAAACCATGGTCCCCTACCTCGCCACATACAGCTTGTTGGGTCACAAGGCCAAAACCGAAAACAAATCCCGGTCCCCTAACTTGCCACATAAAGCTTGTTGGGTCACAAGACCAAAAATCAAAATCCAAAATCCGACCCCCTAACCTACCACATACATCTTGTTAGGTCACAAGGTCAAAAGCCAAAAACCTTCTTGACCGCCTATGCGCCACACAAATCCTTTAGGTTCACAAGATCAAAAAGAAAAATCCAAAACCCAAAAACCCAATCCAAATGTCATTTTCAAAATTTTGCCTTGAGATGGTACGTGATCTCTCTCACTGCCATAAAATTCCCTTGAAAACTCGAAAGGCTACTCTATCAAGAAAAAGGCTCAGAGACTCTTGGTCAAGTCGAAAGTTCTCCTTCAAAGTTTTCTTCGGGGCACATCGACTCGTCACTGTACCTCCAGGAGGCATTGTTGACACCAAAATTGTCACTTTGCCTCCTCAACATCAAAAGCTACATGGAGCTGCATCCTACTACAAAGAGGCAAAGCTGCTTCAAGCATCAGATATTGTCAAAATCAAACAAAAAGATATTTCAGAATAACCAAAAATGAGGTACACATGAAGTTTCGGGCCATTTCGACACCATTTGGCCTTACTTCAATCCTCCAACAGCTGAGTCGGAGCTCTCGGCGGCGACAGTATCAAATACATCAAATCTTCAATTAGAGCCTATGGATGGTCTCAAAATACTTCCAAAAGGTTCCACGTCGAATTTCAAGTCAAACCGACACCGTTTGGCCCTCCATCAACTCTCGAACAGCAAAATCAAGCCTCCCGGCGGCGAGAACCTCTGATGCAGCCACTCATCAAACAAAGCACATGAGTAGCTTCTACATGCTTCCAAAGGGTTGCACATCAAATTTCAGGTCATTCCAACAACGTTTGACCCGATTTTGACGCTCCGAAGCAAAATCAAGCCTACCGGCGACGAAGCTTCCCGGGACCATGGCATCCAAATCAGAGCTAATGGATCATCTCAAAATGACTCCAATAGGCTCCCTATCAAATTTCAGGTCAATCGGACATCGGATGACCCTACACCAAAGCTCGACATCTTCCGCACGGTGAAATCAAGTCTAGCATCGATGGGAACCCAAACGGCTTCAAAACTCAAATAAAAGCCCATGGTTGGTCCTATCTAATGCTCAAGAAGCTTCACCTCAAATTTCATGTCATTCCGACATTGTTTGACCTAGTTTCAACTCTTGGCGGAAAATCGGTTATGGAGTCTTCGGCTTTTCCGAAAATAGGAAACTTTGTGCCCTGATTTGCACAGCCTTTCAACAGATTTTCTTCAGAGGAATTAAGCCAATAAATGAGGAGAATTGTCAAGAAAAATACAGGAGAAAACAAAAGCGAAAAAGCCTGAGAAACGGCTGAGAAACGGCAACCGAAAGGCGACCGGAAAATGGACCAAAGTCCAAGGTTGCCGGCGACCCTGGAAGTCCGGGTCGCCGGATTTCCGCCGAAACGTCCGTTTTTCCGATTCTTTTCGCGTTTCAAGAAGAATGGCCCCTGTGATTTTCTTAAAATCTTATTTTTGAGGCATGATATCCGTAGATCTTTGTCAACATCACGGTTCCGCCATCGAAATCATTCGATCATCATTGGACACTCCAAAATCGCCAATTGGCCGACCAAGAAAGTACACTTTCTGCCCGACCAATCGTGAAATCAATTGAATATATGTTACAGGCCATTGGTACCAACCAATGCCTGAATTTGCATCGTCATCCGACATCAGATAACTTGCGGATCCATCGATGATCATCGTAAGAAGAATTCCAAAAGACGCGGCGCGGCCCGCGACTCTTCAAGCGACTCGGCGGCCAATTAATGAAGTTAAATGACCTTTTTATGACAACTTATTATGGTCATTAACTCATTATTTTGAACGGCCCAATCAAAAGCAAGCAAATGGGAGTTACAAGTCCAATTAATCATGACAATTAACCATGTAACTCCTATCATTATGGAGATTAATCATGGTAATTAATCATGAAACTCCCATCATCATGGAGATTAAATGCCCATTATTCTCCATCTGCCAATCAGAATTCAAGAAAAAGGAGTTACAAAATTATGCAATTAAATCTTGTAACTCCTCACATCATGGAGCATTAATATCATTAACGCCCATAAACCTTCCTAATGGCCACCAAAAGCCTATAAATAGGCAGTCATTCCAAAGGGAAGGGGTCCTGAAAAAATGTCTGAAAACTATCCTGAAGAATTCTCTGCAAAAAGAAGCTCTCTCACTCTAAAGAAACTCTACTGCAAATTCTACAAGGTGATCGAAGTCCCTTGGGGGGCCACCCCCCAAGATCTCCCCTCTTCTTCTATCCAACATGGCCTAGATGCGGCTTTTCAGCCCGTCTACTTGGATTTTTATTGGATATAGGACTTTCCCTTGGTCTTTGTCCTCTAAAAATCCGAGGTCCAAGCCAAGCCAAGTGAACTAAAGCATCAAGTGTTCCCATTTGAAGGACGATGGTGGAGTCCATACATGACTCGCGACCGTCGATCTGAACGAGTCCCCACAATCTCCTGAGAAGTCAGATCCCTCTTTCTTTCTTCTCTATTGTACTTTGTATTTTTAAAGAGACAAAAAATCACAATTCTTGTCTTTCATCATTGATGAGATTTGTAAATCGCCTTTCACGGCAAAATCGCCTTCTACGGCACAAAACCGCCTTTCACTGCAGACTAAACAAAATCGCCTCTCACGGCATTTTAAAATCTTGTCTTTTTCTTTAAAATATATGTGCAATGGAAAGTTAGAAAAAAAGTTTGATTTCCTTTATACTTGTGAAGGTGAATCTCCGGATCACCATTTCAAATTCCAAGTAGAATAGAAAATCTGGCATACCCGTACAAAAATATTGATGCTTGCTCTTTTTTTCTCTTCGCCCCGCTGCACCCCGGCGGACCCGGGACGAAGGAAGGCAAGAAGAAAAAAGACGGGTTCATCAGGATGTTTTGTATGTAATTGAGCTTGATTAGGTAGAATTTAATTGGGTTGACCTTTGACTAGGTAGATTATGACTTTTGAAGTATTTTTGGTTTTGGTGTGTGTCTTTACAATTTTGTGGGTTTTGGGTACATTGCACATAGAATAACCCAGGCTTTGATTTTCATATTCTGGCCCAATTGATTCGGACCCATCTTGACCCATTCCAGCCCATTTTTCCAGCCCAAGCCCCATTTTGAAAATTCTGTAACTTAGTGGGATTTGCATGCAACTGCAGTAATCATTCATCTCAAAATCTCCTTCCCCCATGTCAAATAGATCTTTCTCCATTTCCAATTGAACCTCCTCTTCTCTACTCCTCCACTGCTTTATCTCCTTCCTCATTTCAAACAACCACCGAAAAATCCTTTGCATGTGCGTGGATTTCATCCCTCTACGACAAGGGTTTCATCCATTGAGCCAAGCACACTTCCATCGTCCATTTCTCAACTAGTTTGGTAAGTTGATTGAAGACTCATTTCCCCTTGTTCAAATCCGAATTTGGAAGGCTTTATTGGTGTTGCATGTGGATACGAAACCCATTTCTCTTCATTTACCATTGTAGGATTTCATCTTCACCATTTCATTTGGGGGTGTTTCTCTTAGAGAGCTTCTTAGGCACTAGAGCTTGATTTCTAGCTTGGATTTGTGACTTCTTTAGCTTCTAGAACCCAAGGCAAGTTAAATTTATATAAATGTATGCATGTATGCCTATTTGATTCCTTGAGTATGTTCAATCATGTTAGATACCCAATTCTTTGCTCAAATGGACTTTTGTTCATGCTTTGGTGTAAGGACTGGATTGTCTTCTTGTTGGTTTAATGGTGATTAAATGGGGATGTTTGTGAGCATGTTTGGAGTCTCATTTGGTGCATTAAATGTTGTTTGAAGTCTAGGAGTAGGCAATGGTTGGCCTTGGAAAAGAGCAGAGAAGTTCAGAATTCGGGTACAGAATTCTGAACTGCCCGCTTGAGCACGTGATTGCCCACTCAAGCGCACAAGACTTTTGGTTGGGTCTGCTCAAGTGCATGTTTGTCCGCTCGAGCGCACCTGATGCATGTCAATGCTATGTCAGCATCCAACGGCCATATCTTTTTAACTGTACGTTCGATTTGCACATACTATTGGAAAGCTCTTGAAGCGTAGAATCCAATGATCCTTCGTATTATTGATTTTATGTTTGGGGATAAAGAGGATGTTGGATTTAAATAAATCTTGGCAACCGGGGTGTGCTACGAGCCAAGTGTTGAACCGTAGTATGTTAGATTGCTTTGGCCTGATAGTTGGACTTTAAGGATAGATCCCTTGAACCTTTTATCATGCCCATTGGACTTGTGAATTATGTGGATGCGGCTTGAGCAACCGTGCACCCACAAGGGGCCTCATGTTCTTTGAAATTGAGATTCGAACCAAATGTATTATACTAAATGATTCGGTGCCCAAATTAAGTAACGCCAATGGTTCTTTTGTAGACCACTAACACAGGAATTACTAGTACTACACCGTGTTGGAAGGTGAAGACCCCGAGCATTCCCAAGACCGTAGGTCTGGCTTGCTTTATATCTTGATTCTGTATATGATTTATATACATGTAGTGCATTCTGTTTCCAGTGTTACCGTATGGCTTGATCATACTTCTGTCTAGCTATGTATATCGTGTTTATGTACCTGTTTATGCTATAACCGTTTTGGCTTCTGTTCAGTTACACCTTGATAAGTCTGATTAAGTACCATGATATGATCTGTTTTTGTAATATCTTCTATTTTTTTGTACACTTCATTCCATGAGCGGCACCACCTAGCTTCGACCCTATCTAAGTCAGACCTAACTAAGTGTGGGTTTAGTTATATTTCTGGCCCTCTGCAAATGCGATTATATTCTGAGGGTTGACCGGCACCCTAGGTCCACGAGGGAGAGTTTCGGGCCCTCTGTCTCCTAGTGGCACCACCCTGTTCTGTTTTTGTAAGATCCCGACCCCTAATTTTCGGGATTAGTGTGTTTTTAGTCGTGGTTTAGTTTTCTAAATAAGATTTGAGCCTAATTGAGTTAGATTGTGGTTTAGAATGGTTTTCTATAGCTTTGGGGAATTTTGAGAGCGGTTGGACCTGGTCTAACAGCCCGGGGATGCCTTGGGCTGTACGTGTCAGCGTGAGGGATTGTTCTTGATTTTGAAAAATTACAATTTTGGTTTCTTTTGATAGGTCAAATTAGATCCAACAACTTTTGTGTTTAGACCTACCCCATTCGAAACTCAGAAAATCAGTTTTTCAGCCCGAGGGGCAAAACAGTCTTTTCACATTTAAATCTGAGCCCAGATTTCGAAATTTCAGAACCATGCCAAAAATATACTTTTTGAAAACTAGATTTTATAAGGATCATTTTAGTCTTCTTCGTCGATTTCATCCGGGGCCCGCAAGACCATGATTTAGCCATTTTAAGTTTCAGCTGTATTGGGCCCCACATTTTTCCACTCTCCCCATTTAAGTCATCTCCTTCACTAATCACATTCAGAATTCTCCTTTGTCTCCTGCAACTCTTTTCTTCAACCCAGCTAAGAGGAACTTCTTCTTCTTCTTCTTCATTTTTCTCTTTGCATGCCAAGGCTAGGGAACTCCAAATTGAAATCTGAGCATATCCTTTTCTTCCTCTCAACCCAAGCCCTCCATCACTACCATTTTCTTGAGGATCCCAGCTGGATAGCCCCTTCATTTTTGTCCTTGCTTCATGTTCAGCAAGCTCCAGGTTAGGTTTCTTTTTCTCTCTTTTAATGGAGTCTTTTGAGCCCATAAGGATTGAGTTTTTCAAACATGCAACACCCATTTCGAAATGGGTTCTTGTCTTCACATTTTTGGTGGATTTTGAGGTTCTTTTCATGGGTTTTCTTGTAGATTTCGTAGCTGACAGTTGATAGGATTTTTCAGAGATTTTTGGGCTTGGATTTTTGGTCAAGGCAAGTGATCAACTTAGCTCTTCTTATGCATGCAAAGTTTGAATGTTTTAGCTTCAATGGTTTGATTCCTTTTCCATTCTAATTTGAGCAATGTATTGTTTCAAATATGTGTTATGGTTTGGATTTTTGTTTAGTTTGAAATGCATATGCTAGTGGTTTATCTTGATGGCTTTCATTCAATTGAAGTGGTTTTTGTCTTGCCTAAATGTTTTGTAAATGGATGGAAGAATGAGGGAGTATATTGTGAAATGATTGAAGGTGTTGGTTGTTAAAATTGAATGGAAATGGCCCTTGGAGAGCATGGAGGCTCAAGGGAAGTGCAGGGATTTGACAAAGGAATGGAAGGATGTAAAATGGGTGAAATGGGGTGAAAAATCTGAACTGAATTGAAGCTGCCGCAGATGGGCGATCAGCAGACGGCCAGCCGACAGCCAGCCGACTGTCGACCCACGGCTAGCCGCCCCTGTGTCGGTCAGAATAACAGCAACTAAGTTTTGCACAGGGTGTGGTCGGCCCGCGGTCGGTCAGTAGGCGGCTGGCCGACCTGCGCAGAAAGATGGAAAAGTACTATTGTTCCTGAGCAGTCGGTCAGCCGGTCGGCTAGCCAACCACAACCAGCGGCTAGCCGCCAGGTAGCCGCGGGGTGGCCGACTGTACAGAAGGAGAATTTTGAAGGGTCTTCGATGGGAGAGAAAAACTAGAATTTGTTAAGGGGTCTTTATCTTGATGTTGTGCAATTGAAACATGAAATGTTGTTTAGCTTCAGGGGCACCAATCCGCTTTTAATCCTAACATTTGGGTTTCAATTACACAAGAATCGAATGAAGGGCCTTAGCATATACTTGAAAGTCTGTTTTCAGAAACTTAGTCTTGACATGAAGAATATTATCTTGTACTTGTTTTGACTTACAAGCATTGGTTTTGTCTTGGATCTCGTTTTGCACTTGTTTTGACTTACAAGCGTTGGTTTTGTCTTGGATCTCATTTTGCACTTGTTTTGACTTACAAGCATTGGTTTCGTTCGGCTATTGTTTTGCACTTGTTTTGACTTGCAAGTATCAGTTTTGTTTCGGGTATTGTTTTGCACTTGTTTTGACTTGCAAGTATCAGTTTTGTTTTCGGTATCGCTTTGCACTTGTTTTCAGTTACAAGTATCGGCTTTGTTTCAAAGAACCCAAAAAGGAGACTACTTAGTGTGCTTCGACATGCTTATAGCTTATGCTACCTTGTTTTGTCTTGCGTGCACCGTCCACCCCGTGTGGTCGATAAGGGTAATGTGAGAACTTGGTCCGGGCGGCACCCTTAACCACGGGGCGTAGCGTGTCAACCACGGGCCTCAAACGGCGAGTCTCCATTAGTTTTGAGCATTCAAATATGAGAACTTGGTCCGGGCGGCACCCTTAACCACGGGGCGTAGCGTGTCAACCACGGGCCTCAAACGGCGAGTCTCCATTAGTTTTGTGCATTCATGAATCCCGTTGAATACCACTGAGCTTGGACTGCCCTCTCAGTCTGATCCACTAGTTAGGGGGTCCTTAAACATAAGGACTATCTGCAGATAAGTCGTGTATTTATACACATTTTTGTTCTGTTCCGGTTCCGCGGCCGGTTTTCCCGCCCACCTTGTGTGGCTCGGGCTTTCGTTTCGTTTCGCCTGTCTTGCTTTGTCTTTGCTTGCTCTTGTCATCATGTATGACGGAGAAAGGATGAGCTCAATGTGGATTTACGAATCATGATGTTTTCTCGTAATCATGCTAGCTTTGTCTTGCATTTTGTTCATGTACTAATTGGAAATTCATTAAATGGTTTTAAACGCTAGACCACATGTACTCATGCTAGTTTTGCCTCATATCTCGTTCGTGGACTTTTGTTTTCTTGAAGTGTATATCGTTCAAGCATCGTTTCAAGATTTGTAAACTGTTTTAAATTCAGTATATGGTTTCTTATAAATTTTAAATGATTCATACTCATGCTTAAATTGATCACCTGCCAGACTGTCGTGTCTGACCTTGTTTGTTTGGTGCCTTAGGTAGCAGGTTCCCGTCTTGAGCTAGAACGTGTGCAGATGGCTTTAGAGCCACGAGTTTTGCAGGTTGTTGTTTCAGTGATGTCATACAGACGTCGCGCTTGACGCTGGAGATACGTTACACACATGGGTAGTATTTGTTCTTAGCTTGTTATTTTGTAAGGCTTTTGTTAGCCTTTTCTTTTGGGATTGTAATTAATGCACTTGTTAATTACAACTTGAATATGCTTGGGTATTGATAAGCCTGTCTCGGTCAGCTCTGTATATTTTGATATCATGTTTTGTTCCAGTCTGAGTATGATTATGCTATGACAGCTTTATGCTGACGGGTTGAGTGCGACACGGAACCCGATGGCCACGGGCTCCGGGTCGCAATGCCACGTAAGCTTCCGCGAAATGTTATTGATGTGTTTGGAAATTTTGCCTTCCTCACACACGCGGATCCCGGGGAGAAATATATTTATCAGTTAATCCCCAATTCGCGTTCCCGAGGTCGGACCGCTGCAGGGATCCGGGTTCGGGGGCGCGACAGTTTTGCTCTGTTTTCTGCTCTCACTTTATATTCATGTTTACATGGTTAAATTGGGAGAATATAGCTAATGTGGATGTGCCATCTAGTTCGGTTCATATGTATATCTGTCAATTATGATTCGTACTCTCATGCTTACTCATGTTCAGATTTGCCTAGTGTTTACACTTTGACCTCATATGATCTACATCTGTTTAACTATTCGTTTGGCATGTGTTATATGATTTATATATGTTTTTCTTGCTTAGCCTAGTCTAATGATGCTACACTTGGTATTACAGGTGAGGACCTCGATGCAACCGCCCTAGGGATCAACAAGGAGGAGGAAGCTCCTCAAAACGTAGCTATATGGACTTTTGATGATTTCTTTTAGACATCTCACCTTTGAGCGTGGACGTCACACTACCTATGGACCGTGTCTTGGAATCGCCATATCTTTTGTTAGAGTTTATAAACTTGTTTAGACTATGGCTTGTAAGCCTTAACTTAACTTACTTTTCTCTCTCTCTATCTCTAGAACTTAAACTTGAACTTTTAATCTTTGCTAATGAACTTTTATGCTCTATATTTTGATGGATATGATATGGTTGGATTGCAATTGGACATCTATTTGACAAAATTGTACAGCTGAAAATACAGGTTTATGGGAATTTAAACCTCATATGTGATATCTTGTGGGTGAATTCCGTTCATGGGGACGAAGGGTCAACGAGTTTGACTTGAATCCCCATGCGGGCGTACATTGCACCTCGAGATGAGCGCAGTCTCGGGCTCGGGGCGTGACATATGTAAGTTGGTATCAGAGCATAAGTTGTTCTAAGAGTTTTAAAAGACTTAGAATGTTAGGGCACGATGTGAGGACACTATAGGACGTTTGGGTGTACTAATTCTTTGGGGTTTTCCTAGGTTTTGTTTTATTGCTTGTGCTAACCCAATTGCTTTACTGAAAATGCCTCCTCAAAGAGTTCCTAATTCGCAAAATGACACAGTAGCAGTCAGAATCTAGATGGTACACTCTTTGTCGACCTTCAAGGTACAGGGCATGAAGACATTAGGGAGGAAGAATTGCCACCGCCACCTCCACCGCCTCCGGGTGGTGATGGAGGGTTGAGAGATATTCTATAGGCTATGTCTACGCAGTTAGTGTAATAGAACGAACATATCATGAACATGATGGAGAAACAGGGCCAGCCTAGGGACAGTGATCCTAACTCACTTTATGAGAAGTTCAGAAAATGGGGAGCAATTGAGTTCACCGGGTTGGAAGACCCTTTGACTGCAGATGAATGGATAGTGCACACCAAGAATGTATTTGATACTTTGCAGTGTACATGCAGGTAGAAAGTGGCTTTGGCAACCTCTATGCTTAGAGACGTTACTGACACTTGGTGGAAGAGTGTCCGTCCGCCTTTAAGGACAATAGCCGATGCTGATGCTTGGACCACATTTGAGAGGCAATTCCAGAAGAAATTCATTCTAGCTTGTTGTGATCAGTATCAATCATAAAATACCACAAGTACACGGGTGTCAAGATAAGACAGTGGCAAGAACAGATCGAACCCACAGGGAGCTAATTAAAGAAACTTTTAAATTAAGAAAACTAATTAACTAACAACTAAGGAAAGTTTTGAGTGTTTAAAAATAAAAGAAAGCAACCAATTTAGAAAGATGAAAAACTACCAATTAATGAAAGTGATTAGAGCATACGAATCCAATAAGCATCTACCAATTATTTATCAAGTAACCTGTAAGACCCATATTCGAGTGACCGCGTTTAGTACTTATTAAGTCGTGTGTTAGCTCTAAGTGAGATAAGTGGATTTTTCTTAAGTTTGGGATTAGAATAGTTTTTATATAGCTTTGGGGAATTTTGAGAGCCTTTTTAATTAGTGGGACCCTTTGGGGGTTCCTTTGTAGTGTTTTTGCTTGAGCATGGAGATTATCTCATATTCCAAAAATTCATATTTTAGCTCCATTTGATTGATCTCATTATACCCTACAACTTTTTTGTTTACTCTGTCCCCGTTCGAGACCCCGAAACCCTACTTTTCTAATGTTAGGGGCGAAACAGTCTTTTTACACAAAATCTAGACAAAATTTTTAATGTCTCTGAAACCCTTGAAAAGTATGCTTTTGGGAAACTAGAGTTTTCAATGAATATTTTTCCCTTCTTCGTCGAACTCATTCGAGGCCCGGAAAACCATGTGTTTAGCCCGACAAGTTTGGTTAGTTGTGGGACCCACCTTCATTCTCTATATAAGGAGAACCCACCTTCACTTCTCCCTTTTTCTTGCTATAAGTTGTTGTGGAAGAGTTGGCTCCAACCTAGGGTTCATCTTCTTCTTCTTGCTTCTCCCTCTCCTATCCACTACCAACCTTTGTCAGATAGAGAAATGGAGGTCATCATCTTCTTCCTCATCGTAAGAGCTCTCCATTGACACCTTTTGTAAAGGAATCCAGCCACATTGAGGTTCTCTTTGGGCGAACTCTTGCTATTTAGAGGTCTTACAAGTAAGCTATTTCTTCCCTCTCCTAGATTTGTGCTTTCCTAGCTCAAGAGAGTTTTCTCCTCTCCTATTGCAAGCTCCTTCTTTCTATCTCTTGGTTTTGGCTATTTAGTGTTTTTTATAGGTTTGCATTTTGGGTGTTTTTGTGTAGCTTGGTGATTTTGAGCTTGGGAGTGAGACTAGGAGCTTGAATTGCTAATTTGGAAACAAGGCAAGTGGATGAATTGATTGGTTGAATGATTTCATGTTTAAGTAAAAATATGGATTCTCATTAATTGCTTTCGCCTATGTTTCCTCTATGGTTTCAGTTGATTTTGAAATGTGCATATTGATGGGAATTTCCTTCTTATTTGATCTCTTGAAAATGTGTACATTATATTTTGTTAAAGTTTGTTTATCACATGTGGACTTCCATAAATGATGGGGGTTCTCTTGTGCAGAAGAAGTTCTGGCTTTCCTTTCCGGAGAAAAGCGTAGAATAGACTTTCTCGAGGACTAGGACGTTATCAGATCGGGAGCTACACAAGAGATACCTGGTGAGGTCTTGGAACAGCTCGCAGAGGAGGAGGTTGAGGTCGCTGCTTGGATACAAGCAGAGCGAGTAAAGGCTTCCATGGAGTCTACCGGCAAGAGTAGACCATCTGGTGAGGACTCTATCGAGAGGCCAGATTCTGATGGTGGGGCGGGTACTTCCAGCAATTCATCCCGTATGAGCAAATGGAGAAGAGGACAGTGCCGAAGTAAGCGACGACACGAAAATTATCCTGATCTGGAAATTCCTTCCACCATTGCTGAGAAGGCATTAGGGGATGATGATGAGCCTCCAGATAAGAGACGCTGGGAAGAAAAGATTAGTAGTGATGGTATGACCTTTTTTCTCTTTTTCCGCTTCTTTCTTTTTATGAGTCTTTTGTTTTTTATCTACTGCTTTTCTTTCTTTTGGCAGAAGATGATGATTTAATGATGCCTGAGGTTCTGGCCGGTGAGGCGGTGACGGATCCGGTCATGGCATTTGAGGAAGAACCCAGAGATTCTGAAGTAGACCCAGAATCTCCACCTGGTATGATTTTTTTTTTTTTCTTTTTTTTTTTTTTTTACCGCCACTTGCTGATATATTCTTTTGTTTCTTGCCAGCTGACTTGCAAGAGGATTCTGACGACTTTGAACCATCCATGGACGTAACTTTTGACGATGCTTCGAATGAGTTCATGGAGGCTGAAAGCATTCCGCCGGTTGGTGAAGAAGGTATGTAATAACAGTCTTGATATTTCATTTTTTACAATATCATATTCATACCTTTTTCATCTTTCATTGGCAAGTTATGAAGCGACAGGAGAAGTTCCTCTATCCTTTTTAGAGTCAGAGCAGGGGGTGCCCGCAGCTGATCCAGGAGTAGGGGCTTCTTCTACTAGTTTCGATGAGGCAGAGGCCAGTCCGCATGCTGATATTCCTTCTTCAGCGGCTCCGATTGGAAAGAGCTTCTTAATTACTCTTCCAACGGTGCCTGACATGGGCAGTCGACCAAGAGAGCATGGCGAGTCTTCATCTGAGCCATCCCGTCAGTTTGCGAGGAAGGTGTTGAAGAGAGTCCTGAGCTCATGGGTTGAGATTCTTTCTTCTGGTCATTTGGAGGCTGGCTTCGGCATGGTTAAGCATGAGCAGGACATTCCTGCTGATAGCGAAGAGGTCAGTCTGGACATTACAGATGCCAAGGCTTTTGTTGATGAAGTCATCGCTCTAGGCAACGAGTGGATTGAGACCAAGAGCTTTCCAAATGGTGACTTCTTCAATGAGATGTTTTTTAAGCCTTCCTGCGAGGTCAAATCTGAACTAAATGAGATCTCGCGGACTCGGAAGCAGCTCGTTCGGAAAAGGAACGTCACCGAGTTGGCTATTATCGAGCTGACACAGACCAGCACCGTCTCGATAGGGAGGTCATTGAGGCCAGACAGCGCCTTGAGTTATTGGAAGAACAAGCTGCTACCAAGTGGACTGCTATTTCGAAAGCTCGCGATAGAGAGAGGACTCTCATTGGCCAAGTTGAGGGGGCTGAAAGCAATCTCCGGAGGAAGACTCAGCAATATGAACAATGGCAAATTCTCTGGGAAGAGCTTCCTCGTGCTGAAGATAGGTCAGGACGGCCTACTGCCTTTTATGGGAAAATCCTGAAGAAACACGGCCTGGAAGCTCTGGAGGCTAAGGCCAAGAGTTTACTTGAGGAGTTAAGTCTTTGGCTGAAGACCATGTTAGACTAGCCTCCTGATTTGTAATAAACTTTTTCTTTTTTTCTTTTGGTACCTCCATGTATAAACATTTTTTTGGCACCTTCTTTTTTGTATTCCCTCGTTTCGCTTATATTCCTTTTTGATGAAAATAAGTAAAAGTTGGATGGGAATGTTTGTTTGAAAATTTTGATCAAAAGGTTGTCATTTTGTGAAAATCTTTTGTCAAAGGTTTGTTTTGGGCATGAAAGCCAGATTTTGTGGCAAAAAGCCAGGTTATTTGATGACTTGAAAGCCGAATTTTTAATGGCATGAAAGCCGAATTTTGGTGGCATAGGAGCCACAATTTTGTTTGTTGGCATGAAAGCCAGATTTTTTGGCATGGGAGCCAAAATTTTGTCTGTGGCATGAGAGCCAAATTTTGTTTGTGGCATGGAAGCCGGTTTTTGGCATGAGAGCCATTTTTTTTTTTTTGAAAACCAAGTTTTGTTTTGTTGGCATGGAAGCCAGACTTTTTATTTTTGTTTTGTTTTGTTGGCATGGAAGCCAGACTTTTTATTTTTGGCATGAAAGCCAGGTTTTGTTTTGTTGGCGTGAAAGCCAGATTTTTTGTTTTTTGCATGAAAGCCAGGTTTTTGGCATAAAAGCTAGGTTTTTTTGTTTTCAAAGTGCAAGTATTGACTAAGAGTCGCCTCCCTGCTGAATGGTATTGCAAGTATCGATGGAATGTTGTTTCCTTGCTCATTCGGTTGTGAGTATCGATGAAATGTCGCCTCCTCGCGGATTTTGGTGCAAGTATCGATTGAATGTCGCTTCCCTGCCTTTTTCAAAAAAATTTGTTTTGTGGATATCAATGGAATGTCGCCTCCCCAAGATTTTTTGAAATTTGAGGTTTTTTCGAACCTTTGTTTTTGTTTTGAAATTTGGGTTGTGGATATCAACTGAAACGTTGTGTCTCCACGATTTTTTTGAAATTTTGCAAGTATCGACGAGATATCGCTTTCTTACGATTTTGACGTTTTGGAAGTATCGAATGGGGTTCGCATCCTTTCGATTTTTGGGTTTTGTGTGAGTATCGACTAGACGTCGCTTCCCCACAGTTTTTTTTTTTTTTGGAAAAACCATTTTTGTTTAAAGACACGAGGGTCGTAAATTTTGACTCAAAACCATTTTTGATGGTAAAAGTCAGGGTGGACTAGGGTGGAAATCTCTGAGTCCTGATTTTTGTTTCAAACCATGAATTTTTGGGTTCAAGGATCGAAAGTTTTGGTCAAGTTAGGGAAGATGCTCCTAAACTTGGATTTTGGGTTTGACTTTCTTTTTGAACAATGAAACATTGAAAGTAAACATTGTTTTGGGTTTTTAGAAATTTCAACATAGGGATGAAAACTCTAAAAGGGGTGGGTTTGACGAGCAAGTACCTAGGAATAGGCTTTAGCCATGCAAGCATCGCTCTGACCCGATCTAGGAAGTCTTCAAGGGTAGTACCGTTTCAAGAACTTGCCATTGATGGGTAGCATACATCTGTCACCCTCCATGTTTAGAAGAGCATATGCACCATTAGAGAAGACTTTGTCAATGACAAAAGGTCCCTCTCATTTTGGTTCGAATTTGCCTTTGGACTTGTGGGCAAAAACCATTGGCCTTTTCACCGCAAGAACCAAGTCACCCTTTTTATGGGCGCGTTGCCTGATCTTCTTATCGAAAGATCCTGCCATGCGTGCTTGGTAAAGCTCAATGCTTTGTAGAGCTTCGAGCCGTCTTTCATCGAGATTATCCAGTTCTTGGAGTCTCAATCTGACATTGCTTTCTTGCGTCATTTCATTTTGTAGAGATACCCTTAAAGAAGGAATTGTACCTCTAGAGGAACAACTGCTTCACATCCATAGACCAAGGAGAATGGCGTGCTATGGGTTGGTCCTCGAACAGTAGTCCGATAGGCCCATAAAGCTTCAGGTAGTTTGTCGCTCCAGTCTCTTTTGTGACTAGAGACCATTTTCTTAAGGATTTTGCAGAGTGTCTTGTTGAAGGCTTCTGCTAGTCCATTCGCTGCCGAGTTATACGGAGTAGAAGGACAACTTTGGATTTTGTATTTGTCGCATAACCTGTAGAATCTGTGATCCTGGAATTATCGTCCGTTATCATGGACGAATCTTTTAGGTATGCCGAAGCGACAAATGATGTTGGTTCGCAAGAATTGAAGGACTGATGAGGTCTTCATTTCACTGAACGCAAATGCTTCTAACCACTTGGAGAAATAATCCGTAGCAGCGAAGATGAAGCGATGACCTTTGCTTGACGGGGGAGAGATATGACCTATGATGTCCATACCCCAGGCTTCAAAGGGCCATGAGATGGCTGTAGGATGTAGCCATTCATGAGGCATGTGGACATAATCTCCATGAACTTGGCCATGTTGGCAACATTTAGCAAATTGCATTGCGTCAGCTACCATGGTAGGCCAATAATAACCTAATCTTTTTATCTGATCGTAGAGCTTAGGACCAGCTTGATGGGCTCCACAAAGACCAGCATGAACTTCTTTTAGAGTTTCTTCCGCCCCTTGTTGGGACAAACAACGTAGAAGTACTCCATTGAAGGATTTTCTGTAAAGCATTTTTGAAGAGATATCTAAATGAAGGTTTGGGGCTCGTCTTTGGATACTTACCCGCTCTTTTGGATCTTCAGGTAGGATTCCGAACATAATATAATCAATAAACGGATCCCTCCAGTCGCCGATCGAAGGTTTAAGGATGGAAATCTGACTTCCGACCACTTGGTGGCATTCAACGACTGCTTGGTGTGTGTTGAGAGGAGGGAGAATCCTTCTTTGACACATTGTAATTTTCATGTTTTCCCCTTCTTAGATTGCCATATATGCAGCGAGTCCAGCCAGGGCATCTGCACGGATGTTTTCACCTCTGCAGATGTGGGTGATGTGATAGACATCAATCTTTTGTCGAAGTGACTGTGCCTTGTTGTAATAAGGTAACAGATCAGGCTTCCTGATTTCATATTTCTGATTCATCTGGTTGACAATCAGTTGGGAGTCCCTAAATGCTTCCAGCATGGTGATACCGGATTTGAGGGCGAGTTCCAATCCTACGATCAGGGCTTGGTACTCAATTGCATTGTTTGAACATAGTTCCAGTAGCGAAAATGCGTGTAGAATCATGTACTTGTCAGGGCTAACAAAGAGAATGCCAATTCCCGATATCGGCTTTCCTTTTTCATTTGTCCTGGTTGCACCATCGAAGTACATGTTCCAGGAGGCATTTGGTGAGAAAGTCTCCACGTTGTAGACAGGTTCGTCTGGGAGATCATCCTTGAGCGGAGAATCCTTAGGCAGTGGATGCTCTGGAAGAAAATCTGTCAGAGCTTGGCCTTTGATTGCTTTCTGTGGCACATACCTAATACCAACTTGTGACAGAAGGATGGACCATTTTGCCAGCTGGGCATTGAGAGAACCTGCTTTTGTGACAAGGACCTTTAAGAGATTGATCCTCGAGATCAGGTATACTGTGTTTGACAGCAAATAGTGACGTATCTTTTGTACGGCGAACATCACTGTCAGGCATTCTTTTTTAACTTGAGAGTAGCGATGCTCCGCACCAACCAACATGCGGCTGAGGTAGTATATAGCAACTTCTTTTCCTCCATCATTTTCTTGTGTAAGTAGAGTGCCCAAGGAATAGTCGAGAGCTCTTGTGTTTAAGATGAATGGTTTTCCGGTTGTAGGAGCAGCCAGCACCGAAGGTTTGGTTAGGTATGACTTGATGTCTTGAAATGCAGCTTCACATTCAGCATCCCAAACAAAGTCCACACCTTTCTTCATTAGGCGAGAAAATGGACAGCATTTCCCTAATAGGTTGGAAATGAACCGTCGGATGTATGCCAATCTTCCTTGAAGCCCTTTTAGTTCTCTTAGGGTTCTTGGAGATGGCATTTCTAGAATTGCCTTGACTTTGATGGGGTCAAGTTATGTTCCAGCTTTCCGAACTATGATCCGAGGAACTTATCCGATGAGACACCGAAGAAACATTTGAGGGGATTCATCTGCAATTTGCATTTGCGAAGCAGGAGGAAGACTTCTCGAAGATCTTCGAGATGGTCTTCTTTTCTTTTGCTTTTGACGGCGAGGTCATCGACATAACATTCGACCGTCTTGTGCTGCATATCTTGAAATATCTTCATCATAGCCCTCTTATATGTTGCACCGGCATTCTTCAAACCAAATGGCATGACGGTGTAGCAATACACACCAAATGGGGTCCGAAATGATGTATGCTTTTCATCTTCGGGATGCATCTTTATTTGGTTGTAGCCAGAGAAGCCATCCATGAAAGTCATTCGCTCAAACCTGCAGGTGTTGTCAATCATTACGTCCGGTATGGGGAGCGGGACCTCATCTTTAGGGCAAGCATTATTCAGGTATCTATAGTCAATACAGACTCTTATTTGCCCATTTTTCTTTGTCACGGGGACAATGTTGGCCAACCATTCAAGATGTTGTTCCTCACGGATGAAGCCAACATTTTTGAGTTTCTAAACTTCTTGTTCAATTTTGTCCATCACATCAGGACGGATTCTTCTTTGGCCTTGTTTGACAGGCTTGATATTTTCTTGCAGGTTGAGCTTGTGAACTGCTATTTTGGGATCTAAGCCAGGCATTTCAGCGTAAGACCATGCAAAACAATCAACAAACTCACGAAGAAAAGAGACATACTCGGGTAACTCATCATCCTTTATATTCTTACTTATGAATACAGGACGTGGGTTATCAGGTGTTCCCAAGTCTATCTTTTGAACAAAATCTTCTATTAGGAGCTTTGAAGGTGGTTCCTCCACAATATTTTTGGAGGCTTCCAACTCAACAAGACTTTCTGGATTTCCAAGGGCATTTTCAGACCATGGCTCCGCTTCTGTCCATAAATCTTCTCGATCGGTACTCTTCTCAAGACTTGCTATGAGATGATCCCAATCACCTGCTGAAACTGGGTCAAAGTAAGGCACTTCTTTTGGAGACGATGGCTCTTCTGAATCAGAGAACCGTGCGTCTGTGTCATCGAACAATTCCACTTCATCATCAGAGAAATCGTACGAATTTGATGAGCTTCCTCGGTCCTTGTAGGGTAACTCTTGAAAGAGATATTCAGGGAGATCGATGTCTTCATCGGCACGAGATGTTGAGGCCTGGTCGGAAAAACGACTTTGCAGCCTTTGTGTCAGCTGTCTCATCGGAGTTTCAGGATCATATCCCAACCCATATGAAGACTTGTCTATGCGACGGTGGAGTTTCCAATCTTCCAGCTGACTTTTAGTCAGGGTGGGTTCCAATGGTGTAAGAATACCACGGCCACCTCCCAAACCAATTGGATTTTGAGCATCATAGCCCATTTTCTTCAGGATAGCTAGTGCCATTGGACTATACAAAGATGGTTGAGGCATACCCTCATTTTGGAAAAGCTCAAGCAAGGAATTTGATGAAGAAGCATCCGACCTATGGAAGAAGATTGGTTTCTCTTCTGCCGTCGTTGCCGGAACGATGAAGGTAGCAGACACAAGATCTTCTACATCAGCAGGAGTCTCCAATGGAGTGAGAGTAGGCCGAACTTGCTGAACATCAGCTTGGCTTGATGATGTATCGTCTTCTGTCTCTGAATCTAAATCCGTGCCTTGTATGATAGACACGAAGGAAACAGGGAACTTGCCCCCAGTTTTTTGCTTTGTCTTCTTTGCTGTAGTAGTGATTACCAAAGGTTTGGAAGATTTGAAGGAGACAACGAAGGGAGACGGATTGCTCTCTTCGGGTTTGCCGGAAGGTTTGTTTTTTTCCTTTGATTGCTGAGGAGCCTTGTCTTTATCTTTTTGGAGATTGCCGGCAAATGATGCTATTTTCTCCTCCTTCTCTTTCTCATCCTTGCACAACATCTGAGAGTCTGTAAAATAGACTTCTTTGCCTTTGAAGGTCTTTTTGTCTGTAAACACTCGATGTATCAAGCTGTCGTCGCCAACAAACTTGTTACACTGATGTAGAGTTGAAGGGACGACACCGTTCTCATGTATCCAAGGGCGTCTGAGAAGGATGTTGTAGCATTAAGGGGTTTTTATTGCATACACGGTGACCTTAGAGATAAGATCACCGATTTGTAACCTGAACATGATTTTGCCAATGGGCCTTTGATAACTCCCATCGTATCCAAAGATGGACACAGATGTGTGGCTCAGCTTGCTAGGTGGGATACCCAGCTCTTCGAGTGCCATAGTAGAGATGAGGTTAAGTGTAGAACCTGGGTCGACCTGGACTCTGTGTATCGGCATCTCTTTGATGTACCCTGTAAAGTACAAGGGTCGGTTGTGCTTTGTCTCGCCCGGCAGGAGGTTTTCCTTATTGAAGGCGATGGTAGCACTTGCGGCTTTTTAGACCGAGAGGCATTCTGTGCAAGGTGCCTTAGTTTCTTTCTTTTCTCCCTTTGAGGAGGTTTTTGACTTTTTGACCCTATAGTCCATTTCAATTTGCAGGACTTGTCGGGCATGTTTGTCAACATCCACATTCAGCCTTTGTAGTTCCGAAATGAGACTATCACGAGTTTGTGGTGACATTCGTAATAAGTCTACGATGTGCAGTCGTGCAGGTATGTGTTCGAAGTGCTCGATCAAGTCATACTTGAAAGCCTCCTTTGGGCCTACATTTTCATTATCATTGCCGCTTGGGGCATTTACAGCTTGTTTTCCCGAAGGGTTTACATAAGAAGAAGAAAAAGGTTGGTTGTAGTTTTTGTGGTAATCCCGGCCAGAGCGGGTACCTTTCCCAACTTCCAAAGCTTTTAGAGGTGGTTCTTCTTTTGGAAGACCACCTTTGGGCTCAAGGGACCGATCCTCCTAATTTGCTGAAAACGCTTCTGCAGCTGCATTGCCGTCTTCAGTTATTGCGTTGCATGGAGCATTTTCCGGGAACAAGTCCTGAACAGCTTCTAACAACTTTTCTTCTTTGTCCAGCATTTCATCGGTCCAGACATCTCCTATGAGGTTAGGTATCTAAGACCAATTGACTGGATTTTCTTTGAAGACTTCATTAGCCAGAGTCTCTTCATGGTGATCAGTTGGAAGAGGCTTGAATTCCGATGTCACCGTTTCAGGAGACGAAGGCTGAGAAGATGCTATCTCAGTGGAAGTCACCCGAGAATATGTAGCTCTAGAAGATATACTACTGGATGCGTTTTGAGAGTCAATGGCCTCAGCAGATGAAGCTTCAGAGGTACTCTCATCCTAAACTATCACATTGCAGGCAACTTCGATAGAAGATGCCTCCATGATGGACTGTTGGGAATCAGACTCATCTTCCGGTGTAAGAGTATCATCAATCCAGTAACTTTCTTCATTTTCCAGAGTCACTGGAGGAGATGCTTATAGATTCTCCGGAACTTCCGGTTCTGGATTTTGATGAAGCTGATTGATGCGATCCTGCTCTTACTCTATGGCCAGACGTTGTAAGATCCTTGCATATTCTTTAAGATTGGGCATAGGAGCCAAATCTTCTTCTTCATCCACCCCTTGTGGTTCAACCTTGTTGGGACTCACTAGAGCATTTGTTTGCACTGGGTTGACAGCATTTTCTTGAACAACCTCTTGGTCTTCATCATCATCAGACCAGGATCCTTGTGGCTGGAAGGGTTTATACCAGATTACTGGCATATGGTGAGATTCCGGGATCCATTCTTTATCGGAGAAATATTCTCCGGTTTGAAGGGATTCCTCCCATTCATTTGTGTCACTGGCAGTGTCACTGGACTCGTATCCATTCATGGAGAATCCAACTACCGAGTTACAAGAGTATGATGCCCCCTGCGTAGTCTCATCTCTGAGCCGTGGTGGCACGAAATCACTGAGGGTGAACTTTCTTACCACTCTTGAAGCTTTGGGGAGAGACTCCTCTGTTACCCCCAGTGAAGCGGTAGAGGAGGTTTCTGCCTTTTCAGGGACCTCTTGTTTTGTTTGAGGCTTCTCCTGCTGTTTGAGCTTGTGGAGTTGTCTCTTGGCTTGCCTTCGCTGTTGAGCGGTTGGCTTTGTTTTGAGGATCTCCCAATTTTCATCTTCTAGGAGATCGGGATGTGCCCATATGGGCTGTCCATTTGGTGTTGGGCAAGGCACTGGCTCTTGGGACATCTGGGTCATTTTTATCACCTTGAAAGAAGTAGTTATTTTTTCCTTTGGTGATTTGGATGTTTGTCCATATGACACCATGTTAACAGAGGCAAACCCATAGTTTTTGTCAAAGCTAATGACTTCGTTTTTCCACATCTCATTGATCTTCTCTCTCACAACGAAACATTGGTTGAGAGGGTGCGAGACCATTTGGTGATACGGACAATATCGGGGATCATTGGTTTTGCCAACATCTCCCGGTCTTTTGAGGTCAGGCAAGGTGAGTTTCCAATTTGCCAAGAGAGCCCCAAATATTTCTTCAACATCTTCATCGAACGGGTATTTCTTATCTACTCGTTCTTTGAAGGCATCAGAGAGTTCAGGTCTCTTACCCACAACTTTGTTTTCAGTTTTCTTTGGCGGCTGAGGGGTTGACTTGGTTTTCACATTGAGAACCTCCTTTTTCTTTAGCTTGGAGGTCGGAATGGCGGTCGGTTCCTTCTTTGATGACTTCTGACCGTTGAGGTCTTTGATTACCGTTTTAGCCTCCATAGACGCTTCAGGAGTTCTCCTCGATTCTTCGATTTGTTGCCGATGATCATGGAGCGGATTCTTGCTCTCATGTTGTTTCGGCAGATGTCGACTAGCGACGCTTGTGGCAGCACATTTGAGCATTTGTATGCCATTGCTTTCCACTTGTGAATGAAGTCATATGTCGACTCATTCTCTCCCTGTTTAAGGCTGCAAAGTTGAGCCATAGTAACAGGATGATCCTCACCTTTGAAGTGGGTCAAGAAGCGTGTCTCTAGCATGGTCCGGTTTTGAATGGAGTCCTCTGGCAGAGTGGAGTACCAATCAAAGGTCGTACCTTTTAGGGTACTTGCAAAGAGACAGATCTTGAGAGCATCTTGATCCGCAATAGCTTCCGTCAGGATCTTGAAGTGGATGACGTGCTGTCTAGCTGAACCTTTCCCCGTGTATGTTTGGAGAAGAGGTTGTTTGAACTTTGCGGGGAACGGATCCGAGTCCATCCATAAGGGGTATGGTGGCTTGATCCCATGCTCCTTAAGTGTATCCTCTTTTTTTGCTTTGGCAAGGATATTGTCAACGTTCTTTTTAGTAAAGGCGCATGACTCATCTTCTCCACCGTTTGCCTCATCTTGTGGAGGAACTTCATCATTGTTTGGTGGACGCTGGAGAATGAGAAGGAGGTTTTCCATCAGAATCTCTATTCTCTGTTGTCCTTGCTCTAACTGCTGAATGTGTAGAGCCATGTCATCGTGTGGTAGAGGCTGCTCAGAGTTTGTGACTAAGACATTCACTCTTCGTGAGTCGAAAGAGGATATTGTCTTAGTGACTGAGCTGGAGCTCATTCTTCTAGATGAAGAACCCTAGGAATGATCACTCCGGTGTCCTTAGCTTGAAGGAGCAGGAGAGTCTTCCTGATGTCTTCGTGTCCGGGAGACGCTGCGAGTCATCAACCGTCTAACATGTATTTTCATTGATGACTTCTGGCGTCTTTTGGTTTTGCCAACCATGTGGACAGCAGCAACTTGGTCGGGTCTTTCTTTTCCGACCCATTTTTGGGAGATTTGAAGCTTAGAATGTTGGGTTCTTTGCTTCTCTATTCTCTTTTGTCGATATGCCACGCGGCGACGTATACGACGAGCAATTTGAGCCTCGGCTAGCTCGGGTTGTGCTCTAGCAATGAAGGACGTGGTTCCTTGTGCACATCAACCGAGCTTGTCTTCCTTGAAGACTGGCATGGACATGATTTGGATGCGGTCCTAAGCTTGTCGTAGCGAAGTTTAAATTTTGCAAGCTCGGCCCCTGTTGAGATGAAGGGTCGAGTCGCAGGAGAGCAGGCCCTAGCAGGTTCTTGTCGAGGCCTTGTGATGCAGGACTTGATTTTGGGCTTGTATGAACAACCCGGCTCGTGCTGGGTTGTTTTGGTTGTTCGGTGGAGGGTAGGTTTCTCCCCTTTGATGTAGGTGAGAGGATAGAACCGGTTCTCCTTGAGAGGAGCTAGGTATGTTGGATTTGCAGATGTCCGGGACCTTCTTTGTTTTGGTGAAGATCTCGGGGACCAAGTCTTAGGGTAGACCTGGTTTTTTGCAGATTGAGGCTTCGTGGGATTGCCACGAGCCTCAGGTTTCTTGATGACCGCCTTTGGTGTCGGGGCAGTGACACGTTCAGGAGCGGTCTTCTGCTTCTTAGTGGGCGCCGTCTCTTCTACGGGTAGTGGGAATGGTCCAAGTGACCCAAAGACAATGGTCCGGGGAGTGGAGGTCGACCCGGTATTTTGGGAGTTGCCGAGGGAGGTGATGCTTCGGCAGCTGGTAGGGCGCTTGTAAGTGCGCTTGCTTTTGCTTCTCTTGAAGCATGACTTGGTACTTGTTTTCATCGAAGGTGATGGTCAACGAGGCTGCCATTGTTAGTTTTGGAAAGCTTCTGAAACAAGACCATATCCATTAGTAATCACAAGAATATGGTGACCATAAATGGAAAATACTATGGTTCTGTCTTTTCAAATCGCTCAGCAGGCATGGCCCATTCTGAGCATAATGAAGAAGGCAAAAGCCATAGAGGGTACAATTGTTCTGGACGCAAGTATGATCGGCTCGAAATGAGTGTTCCAGTGACTGCTAGAAGCAATTGTAAACCTTAATTCATTTTACCGAGAAGCGAAGCTCACTCGAGGTAAAATGATATAAGGTTGGAGATACAAATGTGTTGGTTGCGAATACAGTAGACCCGAAAGGGCGTACTAGCACCGCTAGGCACAAATGTTGTAAGTCGCATCCTTGAAAGGACATGAGATGGGATTTTTTTTTGAAAAGTCAAGATTGAATTCACAAAAGAGAGCAAATGGTATTCCAATCCGAACAAAGGCTTAGCGATTTTCGCGAGCACTAAGTCCGAAGAGGAAGGAACCAGGATTTCTCAGATTTGATTCCAATAGAAATGGTTTTGTTTTTTTTTTTTTTTTGAAAAGCCAAGATTGAATTCATAAAAGAGAGCAAATGGTATTCCAATCCGAATACAGGCTCAAACATTTCTGCGAGTACTAAATCCGAAAAGGAAAGAACCAAAATTTCTCGAATTTGAACACAATAGTGACAAAAGTTTTTTTTTTGAAGATTTCTTTTTTTTTTTTTTTAAGAGTGCACTTAGGTCTTCCAATTCGGTCTTATGAAACCTTAATGGATAGATTGGCCCCCAGGTAAGGGTAGGATTACTTAATGAACCCGTTTGAAGGACCCTTGCCTCGAACAGTCTAGCTGCCTCCATACTCTGGACAAGGCTTTTCTTAAATTCACTTTGGTCAAAGAACGCAATTGGTGCAACCTTAATGCTTATTTTTTTTCTTGAAAGATCTCCAATGGACCCATCAAAGAGAGGAAAATGGCCCCTCCCAATCCGAACGTTGCCTCAGCGATTTCCCCGAGCCATTGTACGAAAAGGAAAGAACCAAAGTTTCTCCAATTTAAATCCAAAAAAGAGAAATTTGAAAACTTTTTATTTTATTTTATTTTTTTGAAAGATCACAAAATGGATACATCAAAGAGAGGGAAATGGCCCCTCCCAATCCGAACGTTGGCTCAAACATTTCTACGAGCCATTGTACAAAAAGGAAAGAACCAAAGTTTTTCCAATTTGAATCCAAAAGAGATAAATCTGAAAACTTATTTTTATTTTTATTTTTATTTTTTTTGAAAGATTATAAAAAGGATCCATCAAAGAGAGAGAAATGGCCCCTCCCAATCCGAACGTTGGCTCAAACATTTCAGCGAGCCATTGTACGAAAAGGAAAGAACCAAAGTTTCTCCAATTTGAATTCAAGAAAGAGAAATCTGAAAAAAAAAATTTATTTTAGTTAAGATTGAATTCATAAAAGAGAAAAAATGGTATTCCAATCTGAACAAAGGCTCAGCGATTTCCGCGAGCGCTAAATCCGAAAGGGAAGAAACCAGAATTTCTCAAATCTTAACCCAATGATAAAAAAAACTCTTTTTTTTTGTTTGAGAAAAGAAAGAATGGAAACAAGTTCAAAGAAAGAAGTTTCCAAAGAATCTCATCTCATGTTTTTTTTTTTTTAGATGCAAAGTCCAACATAGGCCCCCAACTAGAAAGGAGCCAACGATTCTAAGCATCGTGTTCTCAAATGAACGAGTCCCACCGGGTGTGCCAACTTGATAGACCCATCTTTTCTTGCCTTCCTTCACCCCGGGTCCGCCAGGGTGCGGCGGTGCGAAGAAAAAAGCGAGTATCAACATTTTGTAAGGATATACCAGATTTTCTATTCTACTTGGAATTTGAAATGGTGTTCCGAAGATTCACCTTCACAAGTAGAAAGGAAATCAATCTTTTTTTCTAACTTACCATTGCATATATATTTTAAAGAAAGAGACAAGATTTTTAATGCCGTGAAAGGCGATTTTGTTTAGTTTGCCGTGAAAGCCGGCTTTGTGCCGTAGAAGGCAATTTTGCCATGAAAGGGGATTTACAAATCTTATCAATAATGAAAGACAAGAATTGTGATTTTTTTGTCTCTTTAAAAAAAAATACAATAGAAGAGGAAGAAAGAGGGATTTGACTTCTCAGGAGATTGTGGGACTCGTTCAGATCGACGGTTGCGAGTCATGTATGGATTCCGCCATCGTTCTTCAAATGAGAACACTTGATGCTTTAGTTCACTTGGCTTGGCTTGGACCTCAGATTTTAGAGGACAAAGACCAAAGGAAGGTCCTATATCCAATAAAAAAACTGGGTAGATGGGCTGAAAAGCCACATCTAGGCCATGTTGGATAGAAAAAGAGGGGAAACCTTGGGGGGTGGCCCCCTAAGGGACTTCGGTCACCTTATAGTGTTTGCAGCAGAGTTTCTTCAGAGTGAGAGAGCTTCTTTTTGCAGAGAATTCTTCAGGATAATTTTTCAGGACCCCTTCCCTTTGGAATGACCACCTATTATAGGCTTTTGGTAGCTATTAGGAGGGTTTATGGGCATTGACTGCATTAGTGCTTCATGATGGGAGGAGTTACAAGATTTAATTTCATAATTTTGTAACTCCTTTTTCTTGGATTCTGATTGGCCGATGGAGAATAATGGGCATTTAATCTCCATGATGATGGGAGTTTTATGATTAATTACCATGATTAATCTCCATAATGATAGGAGTTACATGGTTAATTGCCATGATTAATTGGACTTGTAACTCCCATTTGCTTGCTTCTGATTGGGCCGTCCAGAATAATGAGTTAATGACCCTAATAAGTTGTCATAAAAAGGTCATTTAATTTCATTAATTGGTCGCCGAGTCGATTGAAGAGTCGCGGGCCGCGCCGTGTCTTTTGGAATTCTTCCTGCGATGATCATCGATGGATCTACATGTCGTTTGATGTCGGATGACGATGCAAATCAGAGATTGGTTGACACCAATGGGCCGGCAACATCTGTCCAGTCGATTTCACGATCAGTTGGGCAGAAAGTGTACTTTCTCAGTTGGCCGGTTGGTGGTTTCGGAGTGTCCAATGATGATCGAATGATTTCGACGGCGGATCCCTGATGTTGACGAAGATCGACGGATATCATGCCTCTAAAATCAAAATTTCAGAAAATTACAAGGGTCAAACGTCGCGAAACGCGAAAAATACCCAAAAAAGTGGGTTTCTTGGCGAACTTTGGGGGCCCGGATCCCTATGGTCACCGGCGACCATAGGCCAAGGTCACCGTTTTTCTGTCCTTTTTGCTTCTTTTTTCTTTTGTATTTTTCTTGGCATTTCTCCTCATTTATTGACTTGATTCCATTGAAGAAAATCTGTCGAGAAGTCGTGCAAATCAAAGCACAAAGTTTCCTTTTTTGGAAAAGCTGAAGACTTTGTAGCCGATTTTCCGTCAAGAGTTGAAACTTGGTCAAACAATGTCGGAATGACCTGAAATTTGAGGTGAAGCTTCCTGAGCATTAGATAGGATCAACCATGGGCTTTTATTTGAGTTTTGAAGCCGTTTGGGGTCCTGTCACGCCCCCGAACCCGATTAGTAACTAAACCGGATCCGGGGTGTGAATTTTAGGGCTAATTAAAAATTTTGCCCTTAATGCCCACGGATCGAAGTCCGCTGTGAGGATTGTATAGTTGCCTCATGATCAGTTAATCAACAGGGGCTTGTCAAACGTATTCATTAAACCTGTAGAGATATCGAAGCAAGTATGGATTTCATTCCATTAAATTTCAAGTTTCCAATAAAACATATCAAGTTTATAAACATCAGGGCCATCCCAAAAACTTAGGCCCTGGTACAAAAGATATACAAAAGTATGGTGATTACAAAATGTTAAACCAAAAGATGAGACGAAGTGGTACGATGAGAAATATCCCCGTGTTACGCGCGCTAGTGCCGGAAGTGATGACGCTAAGCTACGTCATCGGCACCCCACTCTCGTACCTCGTCCTCCTCCCCCGGTTGAGGATCCTCTGGGATTGCCTCGGCATCCGGGTCGACGTAGGGGTAGTAGTAGGTGTCCTCTGCACACCATGGGATAAGGTCAACAACATGTTGGCAAGAAGATAAGCAATATACATTATTCATAACATGCTTCAAAGGAGAGTAAAGACAAATACATGATCATAAGATAACAAGGTACAAGCTAGGCAATAAGCATGAATAATACGAGAATCAAGTAATAAGATAAGTCCTAGCAAGATAAACAGGAATAACCATCCATGAAATGCAATGCAAGCAAGAGGAGACTCCGAGGATGTCCAAAGCCATCTCCCGGGGGTATAAGTGACGTCCGAGCCGACTACAAATACCCAAAGTCCGGCTCTAGGGGGATCCTAGCTCCCGGTCCTAGGAATAGCAGCACGGTCCTAGCCCGCTCCCAGCTATTCACGCCATGGACGCCGTCCAAAGCCGACTGCCCACCCTAGTGTCCGGTATCCGGCCCACTCAAGAATCATCAGACTGCAGCTGGTATGAATGCAAGATGATGGTGATGGTTTGTATACTACACAAGTTCCAAGACAAATACACGTGGATAGGTTTCCAAGTACAAGATAATAAGCCGAGGGCTACTCCAAGTCAAGCCAAGATACAAGTCGAGTCCAAGTTCCATGAGTAGTCCCCTTTCAAGTCTATCCACACGTGTCCGTCAATACAAGGCAAGGTACCTACGGATACACTCTAAGTCCGTTCCAACCCTAATTCTACAAGTTAAATTACAATTATACAAGTAATCAAGATAGAGTGTACAAAGTACGACATACTACGGATACGAGATTCAAGAGTCAAGAATGAGGAACAAGCCAAACCTAGGTCAAGGGTTGTCAACCGTGTACCAAACGTATCCCCAACGGAGGACGTATGGAGAATGAGTCATTGGTGTCCTAATTTGGCGGCTCATGGTGTACGGAAGTTATTGGGCACCAATCAACTCACTACCACACGCATTCGGCCAAGTAACGTCAATATACGGAAATCCCGGACAACCAACGAAGCACACCAAGCCAATCATGCTCCGTTTCCATTTTCCCCAATTGATCAGGCAAGGGTAGGGTCAAGGGGTCCCACATATAAAGTCAAGACCTATGGCAGAAGTCACATTTTCAGTAACAGTTTTCTGAGCAGGCGGCTAGCCGCCTGGGGCTGGTCGGCTAACCGCTAGGTCGCCGCGTGGTGACCGCCGGGTCACCGCGTGTAGTGCAGACACTACTGGGTTGGAATTTCGTCAGGTCGGCTAGCCGCGCGAGGACCGCTGGGTCGCCGCGGGCGAGACAGAACCTGAAGAGGTTCTGTTCTGATTAGGCGGTCAGCCGTGGGCTAACCGCGGGGTAACCGCGTGAACAACTGTGTCCAGTTTCTGTGTAGGCGGTCAGCCGCTGGCTGACCGCGTGGTGACCGCCCGTGCAGAACATGAAGTTTCTGAAGCTGTTCTCAGTCAGATTTCGAGATACACTTATGGAGCCTCAGAGACTTCACATTCTACACCTGTAAACCATGCATATCATGTAACAAAACACCCATCCATGCCATCTAATCCTATTAACATTATTTACTTAATCAACATGTGAAATCCAATGAACATTAACAAGCTTGGAATTTGGTGGAAACCTAAGCAATACATTAACAAGAATGAAGTAAACATACATGCATGATTAACACACAATGCTAATCTACTTGCCTTCACCAAAGGGATGGAAGAGATGGAGATTAGAGAGAAACTTGAGGAGGAGAGCTCCCTACACACTCTAGCCACACCCACCTTCCAAAACTCTTCTCCTACACCCAATGAACACCAAGGAAGAAGAAAAGGGAGAAGCCATTAACATTCTACCCATTTGCAGCCATGAAAAACGAAATGGGGAGAGAAGGAGAAGGGGAAAACTCACCAAATTTAGATCAAAAGGTAGAGGAAGAAGAGAGGAAGAAGATGGTGTGCTTGGTTTCTCTTGGGATGCTTTCAATCCACCCTTGCAAGAAGGAAAAATGAAGAAGGAGGAAGAAGAAGAAGCTCCAGCAGCTGAGTGAAGAAGAGAAACGAAGGGTAGGGCTGGGTTTAGAGTTTAAATGAGGGTTGGAGGGGGAAAAGTCCAAAATGCCCCTTTGAGTGAAATGAGAGAAAATCAATTATTTGAGGGACTTCGGGGCGTCAAATCATGACGAGCCAAGAGCGAAAGATGACGAGCGCGACGAGATCTTTCCAACGAGCCCAAATTCGGCGAAAACGGAACTTTTCGGAAAAATACCCAATTTTCCTATTAATCACAACCTAACCCCTTATTAAGACTAATCGCACTCGGAATCGAATGAAACTTCGGGAACATCTTTCTAATGATAAAAGAAACTCGCTTAGCCACTAACCCGCCTAATTAGCTAAAATCACAATTAATTAGGCTAATTGCCAATATTAAGAAATTAAACACCCTATTAAGGTCGGGGACCTTACAGGTCCCCTCGATGCTAGACTTGATTTCACCGTGCGGAAGATGTCGAGCTTCAATGTACGGTCATCTGATGTCCGATTGACCTGAAATTTGACAGGGAACCTATTAGAGTCATTTTGAGATAATCCATTAGCTCCGATTTGGGTGCCATGGTCCCAGGGGGCTCCGTTGCCGATAGGATAGATTTTGCTTCAGAGCGTCAATGCCGGGTCAAACGTCGTCGGAATGACTTGAAATTTGACATGCAGCCCTTTGGAAGCATGTAGAAGCTACTCATGTGCTTTATTTAATGAGTGGTGGCATCGGAGGTTATTGCCGCCGGGAGGCTTGATTTCGTCGTTCGAGAGTTGATGCAGGGTTGAATGGTGTCGGTTTGACTTGAAATTCGACGTGGAGCCTTTTGGAGGTATTTTGAGACCATCCATAGGCTCTGATCGAAGATTTGATGTCTTTGACACTGTTGTCGTCGGGAGCCCCTGCTCAGTCGTTGGAGGATTGAAGTTAGGCCAAATGGTGTCGAAATGGCCTGAGATATTTCATTTGTACCCTTCTTTTGGCTATTTTGAAGGATCTTGCAGTTTTTTTTTATTCTGACAAGATCTGATGCTTGATGCAGCTTTGCCAGTCTGTAATAGGATGCGGGTCCATGTAGCTTTTGATGTTGAGGAGGCAAAATGACATTTTTGGTGTCAACTGACCTCAATAAAGCCTGCCCCAAGGATAGCTTCCCCAGTCCGAAGATCGACCAGCCCATTAATATCACTACCGGACACAACCGCATGAGTTTCCTCGACGCCTACCGAGGATACCACCAAATCCCACTATTCGTACCGGACCAGGAGAAGACAGCCTTCATCACACCTCGAGGCACCTATTGTTACAAGGTGATGCCCTTCGGGTTAAAGAATGCAGGAGCGACTTACCAGCGGCTAGTGACCAAAATGTTCCAAGCGCAGCTCAGCAAGACGGTGGAAGTTTACATTGATGACATGGTTGTCAAGTCTAAAAGGTTGCAAGACCACTTGGCCGACCTTAGTTAGATATTCGATATCCTCAGCCAGTTCCAGTTGAAGCTGAACGCATCCAAGTGCGCTTTCGGTGTTGGTTCCAGCAAGTTCTTGGGGAGCCTGGTCACAAGAAGGGGGATCGAAGCAAACCCTGACCAGAACACGGCAATCCAGGAGCTGCAGAGTCCGACTTCGGCGAAACAAGTTCAGAGGCTGACCGGCATGGCCGCCGTACTCAACCTCTTCATAAGCCGAGCTTCCGACAAATGCAGGCCTTTCTTTCAGCTCCCACGAAAAGGCTCCAAGTTCCGATGGACGCCGGACTGCGATCAGGCCCTGCAACAGCTTAATCGTTACCTCTCTTCACCACCGCTGCTATCCACTCCAACCCATGGCGAAGCGTTGTACTTGTATCTGGCGGTCTTGGACCACGCAGTGAGCTCGGTACTCATCACAAAGGACAATGGCCAACAGCGACCTATTTATTACACGAGCAAAATCCTGTTCGACGCCGAGACCCGGTACTTGTAGCTAGAAAAGCTTGCCTTGTTGCTCGTCAGCGCCTCGCGGAAGCTCTCCCACTACTTCCAAAACATTCACAATTGTGGTCGTGACAGAACACCCACTGAAAGCCCTTTTCCGGAAGGCAGACTTCTCCGGCAGAATCTCCAAATGGGCAGTCGAACTAGGGCAGTACGATATCAAGTATCAACCTAGAACGGCCATCAAAGCCCAAGTTTTAGCAGACATCATCGTGGAATTCACCTCTCAGAGTTCGGCACCAACCTTGCTCGACACCGAACTGGGGGGTAATAAGGATACCGAGCCAGTCACCGAGACGGAGTAAGAGCAGTCCTGGAGAAAGTTCTTAGACTTGGCCTAGAAAGTCTTCGTTGACGGATCCTCAACGTCCAAGAGGGCTGGCGCTGGCGTAGTCCTCCAGTCTCCAGAGGGCCTTGTCATCGAGCAAGCTCTAACACTCAGCTTCAAGGCATCCAATAATGAGGCTGAGTACAAAGCGCTCATCGTCGGACTGACCAGTGCCAAAATCTTGGAAGCTCGGCAAGTAGTGGTTTTCAGTGATTCTCAGCTGGTAACGAGCCAGCTCAGTGGAGATTACCAAGCCCGAAATGACAGGATGGCGGCCTACTTAGCTCATGCGAAGAAACTCCTCTCCTAGTTTGAAAGGGCCGAGGTCTAACAGATCGGCAGAGAGTCCAATTCTCATGCGGAAGCCCTTGCCGGCCTCGCCTCGGCTGTCGAAGCCGGTAATAAAAGAACTGTCGAAGTAGAGACGTTACAAGAACCAAGCATCGAACTCTAGCGAGCTCGACAGCTCATGTGTCTCGATCTCGGTCCGAGCTGGATGGACCCGATGGTTGCATACCTGAAGGACGACCAGCTGCCCGAAAACAAAACAGAAGCTCACAAGACAAGGCTGAAAGTAACCCGGTTCTGGCTTTCCCCAGATGGCAGACTCTACATGAAGTCATTTACCAGGCCCTACCTCCAGTGCGTTCATCCAAGCAAGGTCGAAGATTTCCTAAATGAAATTCATGAGGGGATCTGCGGCAGTCACATTGGAGGTCGATCGCTGGCTTACCGAGCTATCAGCCAAGGCTATTAGTGGCCTTACATGCAGAAGGACGCCCTGCTTTACACCAGAAGATGTGAAAAATGCTAGAAGTTCTCACACTCTCTCCACCAGCCAGCACAGGACTCTCCAGTCCATGGCCCTTCGCTCAGTGGGGCTTGGACATCGTAGGACCGCTCCACCGAACTCCAGGGAACAAGAGGTGGCTGATAGTAGCCACCGATTACTTCAGCAAATGGGTCGAAGCTGAGCCTCTATCCTCTATCACTGAGCAAGACACGAAGATTTGGGATCCCGTGAACTCTTATCGCGGACAACGGGACACGGTTCGATTCCAACTTCTTCAAGAACTTCTGCCAGGAGCACGACGTCCGAAATGTCTACTCCACCCCGGCGTACTCGCAGAGCAACGGCCAGGCTGAGATCTCAAATAAAGTTATCCTCGACAGACTCAAGAAGAGACTCGATCGAGCTAAAGGAAGGTGGGTAGAAGAGCTTCCAAGTGTTCTATGGGCATACAAGACGACTCCAAGGCGCTCCTGTAGACACCTTGTTTTGGCACCCTTTGAGGGGCAATTCAGTCCACCCTATTTAATGCTATCTTGATTAGGTCCTGAGTCAAAAGTCACCTATCATCTCTAGGCCTCTGATCACCCCAGGAATTGGCTCATCGTGATCTACTCATCGAGAGCTTTCCGCCCATATATAGAACTCCAAGATCTGACGAGCGGATCAAAAATCATGACAGCGGGTCCCACACCCCGGGGTGCCTGCGTGAAAAATCACCTATCATTTCAAGACCTCTAATTTCCTTGAAAATCGGTTCATCATGACCTACTCGTCGAGAGCTTTCTGTTGATATGTAGAATGTCGAAATCCGACGAGCGGATTGAAATCTACGAAACCTGGGCCCCAGTAATGATAACCCGGCCAATCTCCACCGAACCCCACCTTCTCGACCCAAACCAGTTTCTTTTAAATCCAAACCCACCAAGCCTGGCCCAATGAACTCCAGCCCAAGTTGAACCTGACCCGATCCAACTCATTAGGCTAAGTCCAGACCTCACTTGACCCAAACACAACCCATTAAACCTAGATCCAAACCCACCAGACCCAACGCCAAAACTAACCCATACCAGACCCGAGCTTGACCCATCCGACTTGGCCCATTAGCTGCATGGGAGAGGACATGCCCCAGAACCAGGAAACTCTCCCCTCCCTCCTGGGATCTCTCTCTCCCTCGTCATCTCCAACTCCCTCGAGCCAATCTCTATCCCCCAGGGCTCTCATCAGAGACACATATCTCCCCCTAGGGCCCATCTCAGGCGCACATCCATCTCCATCCCCCCTGATATCTCTGTTTCTCTCTCAATCTCAAACTCCTAGGCCTTATCCCTCTCAATTTCAAACTCCAGGCTTTATCCCCTCTCTCCCAGTTTTCGATCAAAAAAAGACCCACGCATCCCAGATCTCTGAGGATCCTCTTCATGCGCAGACCTTAGACCCCCTGAATCACTCTCTCTCACCCATCATTCCCTCTCATCATCTGCCTCTACTCACGCAGAAGCCCCCCACCATCTTATCTCGATATGGCACAAACCCATTGGCCTCCCATCTTCACCTCCCTCACGCAACACCCCATCATCATCTCCATCTCACAACGCCCATCTCCCCTCCATCCAGCGCCCATCGCCCTCTTCCTCATCCCTTTACAATCCATCTCTGCCCATCATCCTCCATCCAATCCGTCTTCCTTCCCTCCATCTCAGGACGCTCGAGCAGACCCAGACTCCCCATCCTCTTCTTCCTGAACGCTGCAACCCATTTCTGCACATCATCCTCCATCCAATCCGTCCTCTTCCCTCCGCTCATCTCCCTCGCACGCAGCCCCCAGACGCATGCCGCAGAAGCACCTCGCACCTCCGTAGCAACCCCTGCAACGCCAGCATAGCATCTTCTTCCTCCTCTAGATGCCACCCACGCAGCATCCTCTGCAGCACCTTCTCCATCCTCTGGACGCCGCCTCCTCCTTCCTTGCCAGGTACGCCCTTCCTCCCCTTCTCTGCCACTTGCACGCTCTCACTCACACCTCTCTCCTCTGCCTCCTTCCTCCCTCTCTTCCTCTGTTTTCTCCCTCTCTCTCTCTCCCTCTTGTTATTCTTTTTCGTTCCATTGCCACACGCACCACTGCCACCCACCACACACCTTCACCGCCCTCTACACACACCTGCACCTGCACCTACACCTGCACGCACCCCTCCTCTCTCCCTTTCCTTTCTTTCTTTGTCTTTCCTCTCTCTATCTCTCCTCTCTCTGTTGCTCCCTCTCTCTCTGTCCGCACGCTCTTTCTCTCTGCCACTCTCTCTCTTCTGCGCTCTCACTCTCACCGCTCTCCCTTCCTGGTCGGTCTCTCTCTATCTCTCTCTACTCCGACCACTCTCTCCCTCTCACTCGCTCCCTCGCTCTCTCCCCTCTGTTTTCGCCCTGTGCCCACAAGCAGCAGCGTTGCCTCCCCATCTCCTTTCTCTTTCTTCTTCCTCCCTCCTTCCTTTCCCCACTTCTTCTTTCCCCGCTGCTGTGCATCACTATCGCACCCCCCCCTCATTTTCCTTTCTTCACTTTTTCTCCATCTTCCTCTTTCTCCGCCTGTACACCCCCTGAACTAACCCCCTTTATTTCTCTTTTTTTCTTTCATTCTATTCTTCTTCTCCTCCCCTGCGCACACACTGCACTCTCTCACCTACACACCTTCTCCTCTTCTTTCTTTCTTTCTTTCTTTCTTTTTTCCTCTCTTCTCCTCCCCACTGCATTCTTCCTTGTGGCTACACGCACCCACCTGCACCCACTACACCTCTTTCTTTCTTTTCCTTTCATCTTCCTCCTCTTTCTCTTGACCCCACCTGCAACTGCACCCTCCTGCTGCACTCATGCCCGAGTCCACTTCACTACACAATTCATTCCACTGCTGCACACTCACGCACACCCCTTACTGTTATACCCACTTTCACAAACCCATTTCAGAACCAACTCTTCCAAACCGAACCCATACATGCATACTTGAGACTATGTTATTCTATTAGGCTTAATTCTCCATTTATCTTATACCTCATTATTCATGTATAAATTATGCCCATGCATTTAATATGTTCATTCATTTAAATAGGCATTTTTCTTTCCTTTTGTCATGGCTTGTTTTAATTTGTTCCCCATTCATGCATTAAAACATGCTCATGCATCCAAACTGCCTATATGCATTATAATTTAGCTACAATTTTATTTCATATTCTTTAGATGCAATTAAGGACTGCATAATTTATTAAAAATAATAAAAAATAAAAAAAAAACCCAAAAGAAAAAAACAAAACCAAATAATAAAATAAAACGTAAAGATTAAAAATAGAATTTTAGCTACCCTACTAATTAGAAATAATTAGGCTAAATCCAATAATTGACTTCTTTTTCTCATCCCTCCTCTCATTAGGATTAGGAAGTATTATTTAGGAAATTTCAAATAAATTCTTAATAAAAAGAAATTATTAGAAATTCACTCCCCTCTTCTTCCCATCTCATTAGGATAAATTAATTTAGGATCTTAGGCCCTATAAATAAACTCAAAAACCAAAATAAAAACAATAAAAATAAAAAAGACCAAAAACAAAGTAAAAGATATTAAAAAAAGAAACCAAAAATATTAGTAAATTGGAGTTAGAAATTATAAAGCAGCCTAGACTGATTAGGTCAAACCCCGGACTTAGATCTAGGTCTCCCCCTAGCCAGCTTAGACTACCCTAATTTCTTAAACTTCAACTGATTAGGCCCCACTCTCTCTCCGGGCCCTGCTAAGGGACCGGAAGAGCGAATGTGGGCGGTTAGGACCTTAGGATAGGGTAGAGATCCATTAGGGAAATGGAACAGTTAGATTGAATCCAAGTAGGAACTCCCCTACTTAGGCCCTTCTAACCCCAATTATTAAAATCCAAAAAAAACTATAAAACCAACAAAACGAATCGGAAAAATATTTTCTTCTCTTTTCCTCCACCTCCAGTGCCAAATATTTATCCGAACTCAATGATTAAAGGAAATAGAGGCTGATTCCGAGAACCTGAATTAATGAGAATGACGAAATGAGACGAGTGATTTCACACACCCCAATATTAGTTTATTTGCTACCGGCCCATCATCGGCCACCCTCAATCAATCCCGGCCCAACATCGGCCATTTTTATCTTACTTCCGGCCCATCATCGGCCATGCACTTTTATCACTTGCGTATTGCACGCAAACCCACAGAAATCACAACTCGAATTTTCATCTGCATCATTCTTTCAATTCTAAGAATTAGTCTTTAAACCCTATGTTGTCGAAGGACATTGAAGGGGGTACCCAGGAATGGGGTTGATCATCTTCTAAATATTTGGCACCTTTCCCCTTATTTTCTTAGTTTATTTTCATTTTAATTCGTTTATCCCCTAGAATACTTGGATTTAACTTTAATTAATATGTTCAACCCTGGATGTTGATTTCCCATGCCTAGTTCATTATGGTCCCATCTTGAAGCCCATAATTTGACCCTTGACCCAAGTTCAACCTAAATTGAAATACCCAAATTAAGTGACGAGACAACCTTCGTGTGTCGCCAGCGGCACATTAGACGAGAGAAGAACCCACCCCATTTTCCTCCCGCATTCTTTCGGCTTTCGTGGAAGGACGGTGTTACGGCCGAATCCGTAACTGGCAATCGTGATCCGTCGATTTTGAGGATAGTCAGAATCCTCATTCTCTATGTATTTTTTTATCTCACACTGTTGAAAGGCAATTCCCCTCTTGGGAGGATCAAAATTCACATCCGACAGCCTGGCGATCGTGATGGGACATTTTCTGTTGTCTCATCACGAATTTGGTTCTTTTACAGGTCCCACGATCACCATGCCGACAGCCTGGCGATCGTGATGGGACATCTTTCATTGTCTTATTGTTTACTTGGGTCTTTTAGAAGCTTTATTATGGAACACGAACCTTCTATCAATGACCGAATGTCCGTGTCTCGTTTATTTAAGGGTCATTATGGGTATAAATCAAATGTGAACTAGCGTCCGCATAACTGCCTACTGAAGCTCTCCCCTTTACAACATAAGAGTGTGCCCTATTAGTCTTTCCTCTTTCCCGCATTAATTCCATAAAATATTCTCTTCTTTCCTAAGTTCTTTCCATTCTCATATTTTCTAAAGTCTTTCTCTTCTCACCCCCACCTTCTTACAAATGGCGAATCACCCATGGAGAATGCCAGACATTCCTCCTATTTCAACCCCGAGAGCAGCTCAAGCCATCGATGAGGCTTATTTTCCCCCATTAGATACCGAGATCTCTAGATCTCTTTTTACCCCGTTATCTGAACCGCGCTATTCCCCGCGCATATCGGGCCCTCCGATTGTTGAACAGGTCCCTTTTCCCATGAACGCAGTAGTCGCAAGAAAAAGTCACTCTAGTCCTCCAACTCCAATAAGGAGGGACTCATACTCTGCCGACTCGCGAGTCACGTATAAGGATTTGGTCGGATCGAGCAAACAGACAGTAGAGCATTAGACCGATGGACCCGGCTTTTTCTCTCTCTGCCTTCCTCCGTCCCGGGTCCGACGGGGTGCGGCGGGGTGAAGAAAAAAAGAGGCGAGCATCAACATTTTTTTCTTTTTGCACGGGTATGACGGATTTTCTATTCTACTTGGAATTTGAAATGGTGACCCGGAAATTCACCTTCACAAGCAGAAAGGAAATCAAACTTTTTTCTAACTTTCCATTGCATGCATATTTAAAGAAAGAGACAAGGTTTTAAAATACCATGAGAGGCGATTTTGTTTAGTTCGCCGTGAAAGGCAGTTTTGTGCCGTAGAAGGCGATTTTGGCCATGGAAGGCAATTTACAAATCTTATCAATGATGAAAGACAAGAATTGTGATTTTTGTCTCTTTTAAAACTATAAAATACAATAGAGAAGCAAGAAAAGGGGATCTGACTTCTCAAGCGATTGTGGGGACTCGATCAGATCGACTGTCGCAAGTCATGTATGGACTCCGCCATCGTCCTTCAGATGAGAACACTTGATGCTTTAGTTCACTTGGCTTGGCTTGGACCTCAGATTTTTAGAAGACAAAGACCAAGGGAAGGTCTTCTATCCAATAAAAAACCAAGTAGACGGGCTGAAAAACCGCATCAAGGCCATGTTGGATAGAAGAAGAGAGGAGATCTTGGGGAGGTGGCCCCCTAAGGGACTTCGATCACCTTGTAGAATTTGCACCAGAGTTTCTTCAAAGTGAAAGAGCTTCTTTTTGCAGAGAATTCTTCAGGATAGTTTTCAGACAATTTTTCAAGATCCTTCAGATGATTTCTTCTTCCGCCCTTTCCCTTTGGAATGACCGCCTATTTATAGGCTTTTGGTGGCGATTAAGAGGGTTTTATGGGCATTAATGGTATTAATGCTCCATGATGGGAGGAGTTACAAGTATTTAATTCTTTATATTGTAATTCCTTTTTCTTGGATTTTGATTGGCCGATGGAGAATAATGGGCATTTTATCTCCATGATGATGGGAGTTTCATGATTAATTACCATGATTAATCTCCATAATGATAGGAGTTACATGGTTAATTGTAATGATTAATTGGACTTGTAACTCCCATTTCTTGGCTTCTGATTGGGCCGTTCAAAATAATGAGTTAATGACCCTAATAAATTGCCATAAAATGGTCATTTAACTTCATTAATTGGCTGCCAAGTCTCTTGAAGAGTCGCGGGCCGCGCCGCTTCTTTTGGAATTCTTCTTGCGATGATCATCGATGGATCCGTACGTTGCTTGATGTCAGATGACGATGAAAATTCAGACATTGGTTGCCACTAATGGGCCGACAACATCTGTCTAGCCGATTTCCTGATCGGTCGGGCAGAAAGTGTGCTTTCTTGGTCGAACAGTTGGCAGTTTCGAAGTGTCCGATGATGATCAAATGATTTCGATGGCGGATCCGTGATGTTGACAAAGATCGACGGATATCATGCCTCAAAAATCAAATTCTAAGAAAATCACAGGGGCCAAACATTGCGAAACGCGAAAAAGAATGGAAAAATGACACTTTTCGCGGAAATCCGGCGACCCGGATTTCCAGGGTCGCCAGCGACCATGGGGCTGGCGACCTTGGGCCATGGTCGCCGGCAACCTTGGACTTTGGTCCACTTTCCGGTCGCCGTTTCTTGGTCGTTTCTCGGGCTTTTTCGCTTCTGTTTTCTCTGGTATTTTTCCTTGACATTTCTCCTCATTTATTGGCTTAATTACTCTGAAGAAAACCTGTTGAAAGGCTGTGCAAATCAGAGCACAAAGTTTCCTATTTTTGGAAAAGCCGAAGACTCGGTAGCCGATTTTCCGCTAAGAGTTGAAACTGGGTCAAACGATGTCGGAATGACCTGAAATTGGAGGTGAAGCTTCTTGGACATTAGATAGGACCAACCATGGGCTTTTATTTGAGTTTTGATGCCCTTTTGGGTCCCGTCAATGCTTGACTTGATTTCACCGTGCGAAAGATGTCGAGTTTTGATGTACGGTCGTCCGATGTCCAATTGACCTGAAATTTGACGGGGAGCCTATTGGAGTCATTTTGAGATGATCCATTAGCTCTGATTTGGGTGCCATGGTCCAGGGGAGCTTCGCCGCCGGTAGGCTTGATTTTGCTTCGGAGCATCAAAACCGGGTCAAACATTGTCGGAATGACCTGAAATTTGACGTGCAGCTGTTTGGAAGCATGCAGAAGCTACTCGTTTGATGTGTGGCGGCATTAGAGGTTCTCGCCGCCGGGAGGCTTGATTTCGCCGTTCGAGAGTTGATGGAGGGTCAATTGGTGTCGGTTTGATTTGAAATTCGACATGGAGCCTTTTGGAGGTATTTTGAGACCATCCATAGGCTCTGATCGAAGATTCGATGTTTTTGACACTGTTGTCGTCGGGACCTCCCGCTCAACTATTGGAGGTTTGAAGTTAGACCAAATGGTGTCGAAATGGCCCGAAACTTCATGTGTACCCTTCTTTTGGCTACTTTGAAAGATCTTATAGGTTTTATTTGGTTTTGTCAAGATTTGATGCTTGAAGCAGCTTTGCCTGTTTGTAGTAGGATCCGGCTCCATATAGCTTTTGATGTTGATGAGGCAAAGTGACATTTTTGGTGTCAACAAATGCCCCCTCGAGGTACAGCAACGAATTTGATAGCCTTTGCAGTCGATGTGCTTCGAAGAAAACTTTGAAGGAGAACTTCTGACTTGACCAAGAGTCTCTGAGCATTTTTCTTGATAGTGTAGCCTTTTGAGTTTCCAAGGGAATTTTATGGCAGTGAGAGACATCACGTACCATCTCAAAGCAAAATTTTGAAAATGACATTTGGATTGGGATTTTGGGTTTTAGATTTTCTTTTTGACCTTGTGCACCTAAAGGCTTTGTGTTGCATATCAGGCGCTCAAGAAGGTTTTTAGTTTTTGACCTTGTGACCTAACAAGTTGTATGTGGCAGGTTAGGGGGTCGGGTTTTGAATTTTGATTTTGGTCTTGTGACCTAACAAGCTGTATGTGGCAAGTTAGGGGACCGAGATTTGTTTTTGGTTTTGGCCTTGTGACCCAACAAGCTGTATGTGGCAAGTTAGGAGACCATGGTTTGGATTTTGGTCACTCTTTGGGACAACTTTGGGTCCGTTGGAGTGGTTTGGGTTTTTGTGGAATGTCAATTTCAAGGTTTTAGCTTAATTTGGTTCATGAGGTGGGATGGTTTGGATTTTTGGAAACTCATGAGGCTTGGATTTTTTGTATGGTCCAATCAACTCAAAGGAGGCATGGAACCATTTTTGTATGCTCTTGGTAAGAGGAATTTTGACTAAAAGCCACTTTTAGTGCCTAGGTGGTCAAACCTAGCTCATGTGGGCTAACCCATGGGACCTTAAGCTTTAAAGATGGCTTAGATCTCATGTGGTGTCATTTTTGTTAAGAATATCTAAAAATATCTCCTTTTGGTAGAGAATATCTAAAAATATTCTTACTTGGAGAGAATCTCTCAAGTTTCCTTGATTTTGGGAGAGATTTTCTCAAAGTATCTTTCTTTGGGAGAAAGTTTCTCATAATCTCTCTCTTTTTGGAGAGAATTTCTCAAAAGATCTCCTCATTGGGAAAGAATATCCCATAATTCCTTTCTTTTAGGAAGTTTGCTAATTTGTAGCACTTACCTCCTTCCTTTTTTTCTCCTTTCCTCTTTTGGTTTGCTCTCTTCTATAAAAGCATGGGGAGGTTGGATCTCTTGCTCTTATTGCCTTCTTTTTGCAAAAGTCTTCAAGAGTGCTTCAAGATCAAGAATTCTCCTTCTTCTTCAAAGATCTTCAAGCTTTTTCTTCTTCTTCTCCATCAATGGCTTCAAGTAAGTTTCTTTTTTTCTTAAGAAACCCAATGTAGGAACAGAAAAAGGTTTTCATTCTTTCCTTTTCTTTTCTTTTCTTTTTCTTTCTCTTCTTTTTTTTTTCTTTTTCACGTGCATCTTTTTTTTTACACGTTTTTTTTTTCTTTCTTCTTTCTCTTTTTTTTTTCTTTTTCTTGCACGATTTTCTCTCTTTGTTTTCTTTACCGTGGCTCTCTTTTTTTATTTTTTTTTCTCACGGTTTCTCTTTTTTTTATTTTTACTGTGTGTTTTTTTTTCTTTTTTTTTTATCTCTCTTTTTTTTTTGTGTGGCCATACGGACAAGACCGTACGGTCATGGCCATACGATCATGGCCGTACGGCCACGTGGCCTGTGGGCAAAAATTTTTCTTTCTTTTTTTTTTTTTTTTAAAGAAATTCTCTTCTTTCTTTTTTTTTTTTTTGAATTCTGAGATGCGCATGCATGACAACTTTCCTTCTATGCATTTTTTTAGAAAATGGAATTGGAAGTATGATAGTGTACAACTGGAAATCTTTTCGCAAGTCTTGGGATTTGGAGTTCGCAACAATGTTGAGCCCTTTCTTGGTCTTGCGTGGATTTTTGAGGAGCTTTGCAAGTTTTAGATTCTGGAGCTCGCAGCAATGTTGAGCCCTTTTCAAATCTTGCGGATATTTGAGAAGCTTTGGCTTGATCTCGCAGCAATGTTTGAGTTCGAGCCTTCTTCGAGAATTTTCCATGATAATGGGCTTGCAGCGATGTTGAGCTCATCTTCAAGCTCCTATTTCTTTTGGGGTGTTTCCCTTTTCTTCGGAATTGCGCCGGAATCATGCCAAAATTTCGCTAGATTTTTTTTAGCAAAATTTTGTCATTTTGATGTTTGATTTTTTTTTCTTTCCATCCTTTGCAAGTAGTTCCTCCAGAATGAACAAGGGTAAGGAGCCGATCACTGATGCGCCTCACCTTTCTACCAGATCCTCTAATGCGGCCGTACAATAGGCCTGGGAGGAGGTTCAGTATGTTGAAAGGAACTTGGAAGAGTGTGACTCGCTTAACCGAGATGAGATGAGGCAACGTTTGATTGCCCTCAAGGATGAGGAGTATTACAAGATTATGGTAAGCAACCGTCCCTGGGTTACGGACGATCAGAACATTGTGCCCAAGCCTACCTTCTTCTTTGGTGATGCTGTCCCAGACGATTCAACATACCAAAGGAGATGTTTACAGTTCTCTTTCACAATTGATGGTGAGAAGAGAACTGTTTCTACCCGGTCATCCTTCGATCGGACAATCTCGATCATGAGCCTTTCCTCCACATGCTCGAAGAGGGAAGATCCTCCAAGCTGGGTGAAGAGGACAAATGTGATCAAGACCGGGGTTTTTGTTGGCGGTTCTTCTGGTTTTGCAGAGAAGTCGCCTGCCCGTATGGACATTTTGATGCCGGCCAGCGGCTACCAAGGTTCAGACCATTCTTCGATCGATTTGAGACCGGTGGGCCTTGGCATTTTCAGGGGCGATGGCAGCAATTGGGTGAAGCCTTTTCGACTTCGTGGCCGTTTCAGTGCTGACTCGAGCTGGGAGTCGTGGACTGATCACATCCTGCAGGTTGGCGGTGCCATTCTGAAGGAGGCCGAGATTTTTTATGCGGTTCGTGCTTTTCGGCAAACCGTGGTTTTCTCTGATGAGGCCTTTATGGCCATGCTGGAGTCGTTCCTTCCACAAACCAACACCTTCGTTGTCACGAACGGTGAGATTGGTTTTTCTTTAAAGGAACTGAGTGCCATCACTAGGCTACCTATCCTCGGCAATCTCTATGAGGAGATTATGCCTATCGACAGCGTCCTTGAGGAGCAGTCTGAGGAGTTCAGGCTTTTGTACTTTCAGCTCGTCGCCTTCTATGATTTTTTGAAGGAGAAGGAGGGCTCAAAAGTCCGGTGTAGCAGTTGGAGGAGTGGTAGCTTTTTGTCTTCCAACTTCTTTGACAGCGGGGAGTCTTCTGAGAGTACGACCCAGGAAGCCAGGGCTAAGAACCCAGATTCGAAGAAGATCTCCGTCATGCGAGAGAATTTGAGGGTATTCTTCGCAAGCACAGACGCCATTCATTCTGACATTGCGCTGCGGAGAGATCTCGCTGTCTACCTCACTTATTGGCTGGGTGAGGCTGTTTTTGCTGGAGGAGATGGAGCGCACATTAGGCCGCATTGCATTTTTTCGGCTTGTCAGATGGCTTTCGGAGAGCGGCTTGCTTTGGTGCCTGCTCTTCACTCCTATTTGTGTACCGAACTGCAGGCTGCTGCTTTCCTGGTTAGGCTTGCTTTTTTTTTTTTGAACAATGAAACATTGAAAGTAACCATTGTTTTTGGCTTTTTAGAAATTTCAACATAGGGATGAAAACTCTAAAAGGGGTGGGTTTGACGAGCAAGTACCTAGGAATAGGCTTTGGCCATGGAGGCATCACTCTGACCCGATGTAGGAAATCTTCAAGGGTAGTACCGCTTCAAGAACTTGCCATTGATGGGCAGCATGCATCTGTCACCTTCCATGTTTAGAAGAGCATATGCGCCATTGGAGAAGACTTTGTCGATGACAAAGGGTCCCTCCCATTTTGGTTCGAATTTGCCTTTGGATTTGTGGGCAAAAACCATTGGCCTTTTCACCACAAGAACCAAGTCACCCTTTTTGTGGCTGCGTTGCCTGACCCTTTTGTCAAAAGATCCTGCCATGCGTGCTTGGTAAAGCTCAACGCTTTGTAGAGCTTCGAGTCGTCTTTCATCTAGATTATCCAGTTCTTGGAGTCTCAATTTGACGTTGCTTTCTTGCGTCATTTCATTTTGTAGAGATACCCTTAAAGAAGGAATTTGTACCTCTAGGGGGACAACTGCTTCACATCCATAGACCAAGGAGAATGGTGTGCTATGGGTTGGTCCTCGAACGGTAGTCCGGTAGGCCCATAAAGCTTCAGGCAGTTTGTCGCTCCAGTCTCTTTTGTGAGTAGAGACCATTTTCTTGAGAATTTTGCAGAGTGTCTTGTTGAAGGCTTCTGCTAGTTCATTCGCTGCCGGGTTAAGTTCGGTACACAAATAGGAGTGAAGAGCAAGCATCAAAGCAAGCCGCTCTCCAAACGCTATCTGACAAGCCGGAAAAATGCAATGTGGCCTGATGTGCGTTCCATCTCCTCCAGCAAAAGCAGCCTCACCCAGCCAATAAGTGAGGTAAACAGCGAGATCTCTCCTCGGCACAATGTCAGAATGAATGGCGTCTGTGCTTGCGAAGAATACCCTCAAATTCTCTCGCATGACGAAGATCTTCTTCGAATTTGGGTTCTTAACCCTGGCTTCTTGGGTCGTACTCTCAGAAGACTCCCCGTTGTCAAAGAAGTTGGAAGACAAAAGGCTACCCCTCCAACTGCTACACCGGACTTTCGAGCCCTCCTTCTCCATCAAAAAATCATAGAAGGCGACGAGCTGAAAGTACAAAGGCTTGAACTCCTCAGACTGCTCCTCAAGGACGCTGTCGATAGGCATAAACTCCTCATAGAGATTGCCGAGGATAGGCAGCCCAGTGATGGCCCTCAGTTCCTTTAAAGAAAAACCAATCTCACCATTCGTGACAATGAAGGGGTTGGTTTGTGGAAGGAACTGTAGACACCACATTTTGGCACCCTATGAGGGGCAATTTAGTCCACCCTATTTAATGATGTCCTGATTAGGCCCCGAGTCAAAAGTCACCTATCACCTCTAGACCTCTGATCGCCCCGGGAGTTGGCTCATCGTGATCTACTCATCGAGAGCTTTTTGCCCATATATAGAACTCCAAGATCTGACGGGCGGATCAAAAAATCATGACAGCGGGTCCCACACCGCGCGGCGCCCGCGTGAAAAATCACCTATCATTTATGGACCTCTGATTGCCCTGAAAATTGGCTCATCGTGACCTACTCGCCAAGAGCTTTCCGTCAATTTGTAGAACGTCGAAATCCGACGAGCGGATTGAAATCTACGAAACCTGGGCCCCAGTAATGACAACCCGACCAATTTCCATCGGACCCCACTTTTTAGACCTCAAATAGTTTCTTTTAAATCCAAACCCACCAGGCTCAGGTCAAGCCCAACCTGACCCAGCAACTCGGCCCGTCACCTTGGATAAGGGATGGAGTGTCCCAGATCCGGGAAACACTCCAAACCCCCCCTTAAACCTCGTCTTTCCCTCTCAATCTCTTAAGACCCAAGCCTTATCCCTCTCGATTTAAAAAAAAACTCCCAGGCCTTATCCCTCTAACCCATGCACAGAAGCCCCTGGTCCCAATCTCTAACTCTCACGCATATCTCCCCCGAGGGCTCTGATCCTAGAGGCGACCATCGACTCCATCTCAGATCCCACCCATTCCAGATCCAGGACTCTCCCTCTCACGCATCTTCTCCATCTCACCCCTGCGACCCATCACCCTCCATCCAGCGCCCATCGCCCTCTTCCTCATCCCTTACAACCCATCTCCTTCCATCGCTCATCTCCCTCGCAAGTAGTAGTCGCCACCACGCCCCTGCACGTGGCAGCCATCTCCCTGACGGAACACCCCCTCATCATCTCACAGAACCCACCTCCTTTCTTCACCATCATCACCCTCCATCTCTTCTGCGCCCGTCTCCATCTCCCTCCATCTCTTCTGCGCCAGATCCCTCATCTCCATCCGACGCACACCCCAGGCATCACCATCACCCTCTCCGCTCTGCCCTCTTCCTGCACCCTGCAACCCGTCGTCCACCATCATCCTCCTTCCTCGCCAGCGCCCCCAGACACACGCCGCAGAAGCACCTCGCACATCAGCACGCAGCAGTCGCTGGACGCACGCAGCAGCACCTTCTTCCTCCTCCTCGCGCCGCCGGACGTCTCCCCCTGCACCAGGTACGCCTTCTTCTCTTCCTCTCCACCACCTGCACCCACTGCACACCATCCCTCTCTCTTTCTTTTCTTCACCCACACCCACCTGCACGTCTCTCTCTCTCTCTCACTCCCCATCTCTCACTCACTCTCTGTCTCTCCTCTCTCACGTTCTTTCTTCTCTCCTCTGCCCCACTGCGCACCACCTTCTTCCACTCTCCCCGTCCTCCCTCTTCCCCATCTCTCTGTCTCCCTCTTTCCGTTCTCTCTCCCTCTCTGATCTTCTGCCCCCCTCTATCCTTCTTCTTCTCCCTCTCCCTCTCTGTCTCTCCCCTGCAACTCAACACACGACCCATCTCTATCTCTCTCCCTGCAACTCTCTCTGTTCCGCCCTACCCCTCTCTCCCCTCTCGTTCTCTCCTTCTCTCCTCTCTACTCTCTGTCTTCCTCTCTCCTTCTCTCCATTCCCTCTCTCCCTGCCTCTCTACTCTCTGTCACTCTCTCTCCATCTCCGCACCCTCTCTCCTTCTCCACTCTCCCTCACTCTCTCGCCATCTCTCCGCCCCCTATTCTCTTCTGCACTCCCTCCCTCTCTGTTGTTCCCCTCTCCCTCTCCACTCTCTCTCTCTCTGCTCTCCCTCTACCTCTCAGTCCGTCCTCCCCACCTCTGCTGCACCCTGCTGGCATCACACCCACCCCACCTGAGCACTCCTCCACACTGTCCCATACTGCACTCTCTTCCTCCCTCTTCTCCACCTACTCCACCAGCAGCCTACACACGCCCCCATCTTCTTTTTCTCTATTTTCCTTCTTCGCTTCCCCCACCACATCACTTCACTACTGTACCTACTTCACCATTGCACTTAAACCCACCCGTTGCACCCACCGGACTAGCCCACTCATCTAAACCGAACCCATGCATCCCTATTTCATTTTCTTACATTGAATTTAGATCCATATTTGTTTATTATTTCTTTTTATGATATTGCATACATCTAATATGCTCATGCACCCAACATGTTCATGCATCTGAATAATATCTTAGGCTGTTATTTATTTTAAATTTATTTCTAGCATATTCTAATATGCTCATGCACTTTAACCTGCCCATGCATTATAACTTAGTTGCATTTTTATTTCATATTCTTTTAGGTGCAATTTAGGACTGCATAATTTATTAAAAAAATATATATATATAAAAATTAGAATAAAAACCAAAAACACCAAAAGGAAACAAATAATAAAATAAAAGGTAAAGATTAAAAATAGAATTTTAGCTACCCTACTAATTAGAAATAATTAGGCTAAATTTAATAATTAAGTTCTTTTCTCCTCCTCTCTCATTAGGATTAGGAAATATTATTTAGGAAATTTCAAATAAATTAATTTAATTAAAATTAGAAATTCATTCTCTTTCCCCCTTCCCATTTCATTAGGATAAATCAATTTAGGATTTTAGGCCCTATGAATAAACATAAAAACAAATAAAAATAATAAAAATCCAAAATACCAAAAACAAAGTAAAAGATATTAAAAAAACCAAAATATTAATAAATTGGAGCTAGAAATTATACAGTAGTCTAGACTGATTAGGTCAGACCCCGGACCTAAATCTAGGTCTCCCCCTAGCCAGCTTAGACTACCCTAATTTCTTAAATTTCAACTGATTAGGCCCCACTCTCTCTCCGAGCCCTGCTAAGGGATCGGGAGAGCGGATGTGGGCGGTTAGGACCTTAGGATAGGGTAGAGATCCATTAGGGAAATGGAATAGTTAGATTAAATCCAAGTAGGAACTCCCCTAGTTAGGCCTTTCTAGCCCCAATTATTAAAATCCAAAAAACTATAAAACCAACAAAATCAATTCCAAAAATATTTTCTTCTCTTTTCCTCCACCTCCGGTGCCAAATATTTATCTGAACTCAATGATTAAAGGGAATAGAGGCTGATTCCGAGAACCTGAATTAATGAGAATGACGAAATGAGACGAGTGATTTCACACACCCCAATATCAGTTTATTTACTACCGGCCCATCATCGGCCACCCTCAATCAATCCCGGCCCAACATCGGCCATTTTTATCTTACTTCTGGCCCATCATCGGCCATGCACTTTTATCACCTGCGTATCGCACGCAAACCCACAGAAATCACAACTCGAAGTTTCGTCTGCATCATTCTTTCGATTCGAAGAATCAACCTTTAAACCCTAGGTCGTCAAAGGACATTGAAGGGGGTACCCAGGAATGGGGTTGATCCTCTTCTAAATATTTGGCACCTTTCCCCTTATTTTCTTAGTTCATTTTCATTTTAATTTGCTTATCCCCTAGAATACTTGGATTTAACTTTAATTAGTCCGTTCAACCCTGGATGTTGATTTCCCCTGCCTAGTTCATTATGGTCCCATCTTGAAGCCCGTAATTTGACCCTTGACCCAAGTTCGACCCGAATTGAAAGACCCAAATTAAGTAACGAGACAACCGTCGTGTGTCGCCGGCGGCACATTAGACGAGAGAAGAACCCACCCCATTTTCCTCCCGCATTCTTTCGGCTTTCGTCGAACGACGGTGTTACGGCCGAATCTGTAACTGGCGATCGTGATCCGTCGATTTTGAGGGTAGTCGGAATCCTCATTTTCGATGTATTTTTTATCTCACACTGTTGAATGGCGATTCCCCTCCCAGGGGGGGTCAAAATTCACATCCGACAGCCTGGCGATCGTGATGGGACATCTTCTGTTGTCTCGTCACGAATTTGGGTCTTTTGCAGGTCCCACGATCTCCATGCCAACGGCTTGGCGATCGTGACGGGACATCTTTCGTTGTCTTATCGTTTACTTGGGTCTTTTAGAAGCTTTATTATGGAACACGAACCTTTGATCAATGATTGAATGTTCGTGTCTCGTTTATTTAAGGGTCATTATGGGTACAAATCAAATATGAACTGGCGTCCGCATAACCGCCCGCTGAAGCTCTCCCCTTTACAACATAAGAGCGCAGCCCTATTAATCTTTCCTCTTTCACGCATTAATTCCATAAAACATTTTCTTCTTTCCTAAATTCTTTCCATTCTCATATTTTCTAAAGTCTTTCTCTTCTCACCCCCACTTTCTTACAAATGGCGAATCACCCATGGGGAATGCCGGACATTCCTCCTATTTCAACCCCGGGAGCAACTCGAGCCATCGGTGAGGCTTATTTCCCCCCATTAGATACTGAGATCTTTAGATCTCTTTCTACCCCATTATCTGAACCGCGCTATTCCCCGCGCATATCGGGCCCTCCGATTGTTGAACGGGTCCCTTCTCCCATGAATGCAGTAGTCGCGAGAAAAAGTCACTCTAGTCCTCCAACTCCAATAAGGAGGGACTCATACTCTGCCGACTCTCGAGTCACGTATAAGGATTTGGTCGGGTCAAGCAAACAGACGGTAGGGCATACGACCTATGCCAACATCACAACACGGGCTCGCCGTGTGCTTCAACCGGTCGCTTCACAAGTCATCCATCATTCAGCTACGGTTACCCGAGCTGAACCGATTACCTCTATGGTCCCCCAATATAGAACACCTTTTGATACATCCATTGTGACCACCACTAGACAAGCAAGACAGCAACCAGCCCTGATCCCATATGCAAATACACGCCTCCATATAGGCCAAGGACAGGTGGGCCCGGCTCGATCACTCACGCTGAGGGTCCCGCGGCGAAGCCCTGCTGTTTACTCCAGCGCACAAAACGCACCCATAATCCACCATCAATACCAGCATGAGGTAATCCAACCCCAACTTCAAACAATGACTCCTCCGGCTGTCTCCGTAAGCTGATCGATCCCAAACTCATCTGGCCTTAGGCTAACCTATCATCAACCGACGGGACACGAAAGATCACCTCTAACATATCAAGATCAATTGACTCCGGCTTACGAAATGTTAGACGAGGAGCAGGATCTCCCACTCTATTATGATGAAGTTGCGGACGATGTAGACCCTCATGAGCTTCACGAGGAACATCAGCCAGACCATCCAGCCCACGAGCTCTCCCGCCAATTGACTTACGTGGGTCGACGATTAGGATTAGCTCATGACCTGGATAGAACTCGAAACCAAACCCAAATTCAGGCCCCTAGGAGAACACGAGCTGAGGAAAGCTACCAATATGCGCCTTTGGGACCCCAACTGGACCCTCAACACGATCTTGTAGAACCGATTTATTATCAGACCCCAGTTGAGGCCCCGAGACGTGGCCAAGCGCACGAAGATCAAAACCTTGATTCCCATGCAATTAGAGAAATGCGGAAGGAAATAGAAGGGCTGAAGACTGAAATTAGAAAGAAGTCGCCGTCACAACAAGGCAAAAGGTTAGGGTTCTATGACTTCACGAAGAAAGAAGAGACCAAGAAATCACCCTTCCCAGCTAAAGCCCCAAAGTTCATAGCATATGACGGGACTACAGACCCTCAACACCATTTGGTGTCCTTTTGCAGTAAATGTCGTATAATCGCTGACGACGATGCCCTCCTCATTAATTACTTTCAAGAATCGCTAGCCGGAGATGCGCTAACTTGGTACACATCTGTGCCGTCACTCGAGATCAATACCTTCGAGGATGTGATAGAAAAATTTCTGGTGCGATACCAACACCTAACTAAGAACAAACCCCTGTGGCATGACTTAGCCAACTTAAAGCAAAAGAACAATGAGGGTTATGAAGAATTCGCCGCGAGATGGCTGAGTCAATTCACGAGGTCTGACTGCAATATGAAGGAGGAGGAACAAGTCAGGATGGTCATTTCGAACATGAAAGAACCGATGAGGACATTGATGACGATCGGGGAAGTCATGAATTGGAGCGGCCTGCACCATCGATTGTCGAGAATGAAACAGAACCTAGACGATGGAATATTGAATAACCTACGCATCTCCGATCAAAAAAGGATTGTCCGTCGCGTGACCAATCAAGTGGAAAATCGCGTGACCCCGAAGTAAACTCGACCCAAGAGGTGGTTTATCGCCCATATAATCCTGGTCAGGAAATGAATTTCAACCAACAGCGGAATCAAGGACAAAACAGGGATGTTAATTTCCAAGGGAACACACAAAGCTTCCGGAACGATCAGAGCTACCGGGATCTTCCTCGGAATGATCAGAGATATAACCAACAACCACATGACCAAAGGGGACCCGTTCATCCAAGGCAAAACATAAATCCGGCACGACAACCTGTGAATCAGCCCGTGATGCCTCAAAACCTGAATCAGAGTACTAATCCTCGACCGAATTATAACGCAGTCTCGTTCAATTATAACGACAATTCAGGCCAAAACAATGACGGGAACAAGAGAAGGCTTGGACCGAAAAGGGCTAACTACCCGCCCCTCCCTCAACCTTGGATCACTGTTTTCTGGTCACTCATAGAACAAAATGCTATCCAGCTTCCACCAGAAAGACAACAGCAATGGCCAGACCACCTTGATCGGACGAGATTCTGTGCATACCACAGGATGCCGGGACATGACTTAACCCATTGCTATACGGCCAGAGACCTGATCTACGACCTCAGTGATGAAGGGGCGATTGAGTGGAATAGCATCAAACCCACGGGAGTCTACGGTCCGCAGAAAATGCCACAAGCCCAAGGTCCGCTTACCGGTACGACGCAGCGAGTTCCGAACATGCAAATCTACACAAACCCGATGCCACAACACGCTGCATCAACCTCGACACAACCGTTGCAAGGACCGTCGGCCAATGTCGCCACCGTGTCACATCAATCAACTGATTTCCCGATCCAGCCAGCCATTAGTCAGAATCAACCCTACTATGATGATTTTTTTGAAGATGATGACTATTGGAAATACGTCAATTGGGACGGAAAACTAAATTCAGACTAGATAACATCAAAACCGGCATGGTAATCTACTCCCCGGACCTCTACAAGGTGTTCTTTGATGATGATATCGCGTACGAGGGGTCTCGGACCAGCACTCACTCCCAATTTAATCACCCCCAGGATGTTGAGCCGTCACAAGCACACCTCCGATCAGGACGGATCCGCCCACCGCGGCTACCTCCGATCGCCAATGTGCCGGATCCGGGCTTACAAATTCCTAACGCGTAGACCGAAGAGGTTGTCGAAGAGAGACATCATGTTCAGCTGGAGACTGGGATAGAGTATGATCTCCTAGGGCATCTAACGAAAATACCAGCTAAGGTGTCAATCCTCGATCTGATCAAGACTTCCCCTATGCATCAAAAACAGCTGATGGACGCCATCACCCACTTACAAGTTCCGGAAAATATAACCCCAGAACAACTACGGGCGTCCATTGCGTCCTTGTCGTCTGAGACATCTTTGCCAATCCTCAACTTTACCGAGGAGGAACTAAAAGAAATACCACCTGAAGCGAGGACCTCACCCCTACATCTCACAGTTAGGGTGGCCAAGAAAGAGATATCCGGCGCTTTGGTAGACACAGGGGCATCCTTAAACATCTGTCCACTGAAAACATACAAGACGCTGGATCTAATTGCTAAAGACCTAACCCCAGCTCCGTTGGTGGTGACAGGATATGACGGAAATAGGAAGAACGTTTGTGGGAAGATCATGTTATTAGTGCAAGCAGGCCCGATCTCAGTACCCGAAGAATTCTACGTCATGGATATCCCAGCGACCTTCAACTTAATATTAGGGCGTCGCTGGCTGAATCACATGAAGGTGGTCATGTCCACTAGGCACCAATGTATTAAGTTTCCCCACTTAGGAAAAATCGTGAAGCTAATGGGGGACCCGCCTGTGATCGAACCAGAAGGACTTCAGATACTTCCCACCTTGCGACCGGCCCCTATCCCGCCTGGAACCAAAACCCATGGATACAGGGTTGATCCCACCATTTCCCTGACGGACATCGATCCCGTCCAGAGTATGATACCAGATCCGGTCCCTCTACCTGAACCGCCATTAAGAAAAGAATGCATACATGGCTGGAACCTCATGAGAAAACTTGGATATCAGCCCGGATTTGGGCTAGGTAGGAATGAGGATGGGATTCTTGACCCCGTTATCCTGGAAGCAAGGATAGGAACAAAAGGATTGGGATTCAACCCGTATGATCAGGTAACACTCTCCAGAAAGGATTGGAAACTAGGGGAACACTTTGTCAGGCATAGCAAGCTCTTGGACCCCATTGAACCTCCCAACGGAGAAGGATGCCATCAGATCCACCCCCAGGAAAAAGGGAAAGAACTATTGATAGAAGGTATAACCGATTCGTCGTCTGACGACGAGGAGGTCGAAACTTACGAAGACATCTTTGGTACTTGGGAAGAATTCCACGAATCTGACGAGATTAGAGGTTCAAGTTTCCCCCTGGAGGAAAGTTTCCAAATACTATCTTGTAACATGATTGGTACTAGTGATTCGGTGAAATTGCCCAAAAAAAAACGCCGATTTCCGAAAAGAGAAACGACTATGAAACCTGGGAAGTCAAAGATCCCGATAGCCAAGAAGTCGTATACTGGCCAGCTGCGTGGCGACACTGGAGAGCAGGACCTTCAGAAAAAGACAGCAAAACCTGGGAGATCGAAAATCTCGAAGGCGATGAAGTGGTGTATCGCCCCGCAGTTCGGCATTGCCCGGGGCAGGGATCTTCCTCCTTAGATAGCCCCTCCTCAACCCAACTTGTACCATATCATCCTGAAAACCCAAAAAAATCACAAAACCCCAAAATCCCAAAAAAAGTAGAAAACCAAAAACCCAAAGATGTAAGTAGTTTAGGAGTAGAGACCTTTGACTATTGTAGGGCCATAAGAAGACCTGAGCGCTGGAAAATTCCCCCGATAGAGCAATCACGGCTAGAGGAAATCATGAGCCGAATTAGCAAGATAGGGTATGAGTCGATGCCCATTATTTCAGAGCCAGAATCATCTCCGGGAACCGAGAACGTAAAGGATGAGATGGGCGTTTACGAATTAGTAGATGCCGAAGGAGAAGACGATGAAGTCTCGGAAGAGTTCCAAAGGGTCATCAAGAGGTTTGACGAGCAAACTCAGTCGACGGCCGAGAAGACAAAGGAGATCAACTTGGGGACTGAGGAAAGGCCCAAGCTAGTCCAGATTAGTGCATGCTTGGAACTCGGTGAAGAAGAAGAGATCCTTAAAGTCCTGGATGAATATCAGGACGTATTTGCGTCGGACTACCATGACATGCCAGGACTAGACCCGCTTCTAGTAGAACATCAAATTCCATTGGAAGAGAGTGCGAGACCGGTTAAACAGAAACTGAGAAGAATGCTCCCTGACGTCGCGGTGAAGGTGAAAGAGGAAGTTGACAAACTTCTCCAGGCCAAATTCATCAGGGTAGTGCTGTTTCCTCAATGGATTGCCAACATTGTCCCGGTCAAGAAGAAAGATGGACGTATCAGGGTCTGCATCGACTTCCGGAACCTGAACAAGGCCTCACCTAAGGACAACTTTCCCTTACCACACATAGCCGTGCTCGTCGACAACACCGCTGGGCATGCAATGCTCTCATTCATGGATGGATACTCGGGGTACAACCAGATAAAGCTTTCAGAAGAGGATCAAGAAAAGACCTCGTTTACTACCCCCTGGGGGACTTATTGCTATGTTGTCATGCCCTTTGGACTGAAGAATGCAGGTGCAATGTACCAAAGAGCCATGATGGCGATATTTCACGACATGATGCACGATTGTATAGAAGTATATGTCGATGACATCTTAATTAAATCCCAAACTCGTGCAGACCATGCCGCAGCTCTGAAGAGGGTCCTCCAAAGGTCAAGGGAGACAAAGTTGAGAATGAATCCGAAGAAGTGTGTCTTTGGGGTGTCGTCAGGAAAACTTTTAGGGTTCATGGTCAGCAATCGGGGAATCGAAGTCGACCCCTCGAAGGTGAAAGCTATCCTCGAAATGCCGCCCCCGAAGAACCTCAAAGAATTAAGAGGCCTCATAGGGCGACTACAGTTCATTAGAAGATTCATTTCACAGCACTCACAAAGATGTGAGCCGTTCTACAAATTGCTAAAAGGAGGCGTGGAATACCACTGGGACGACGACTGCCAGAAGGCATTTGAGGATTTGAAGAAATATTTATTGAGTCCCCCCGTTTTGAAGCCCGCTGCTAAAGATAAGCCTCTCATTTTATATGTGTCAGCGACGGAATCCGCGATAGGCATAGTCCTGGGTCAACATGATGAGACTAGCTGGAAAGAGAATGCAATTTATTACTTGAGCAAATCTCTCCTGCCATATGAGCGGAAATACTCCTCGATAGAAAAAACGTGCTTAGCGGTGGTTTGGGCTGCCTAGAAACTCAGACACTACTTCTTAGCCTACTCAGTCAAACTCTTGGCCAGAATGGATCCTTTGAAATATATCTTTGAGAAACCTGTCACTTCAGGACGAGTGGCACGATGGCAGATGCTCTTGGCAGAATTCGACATAACATACGTAACTCAAAAGTCAATAAAAGGGCAAGCCATCGCTGACCACCTTGCACATCTCCCCCTGCCACAGTATGAACCGGTCAAAACCGATTTTCCAGATGAAGACGTGCTATGTGTAGGCATAGAGGAGATAAAGGACCCCGAGTCGTGGACGATGTACTTTGACGGTGCCTTGAATCAGAATGGAAAAGGGATTGGGATAGTGCTTTTGTCCCCAGAAGGAGTGGCGATACCGAAGGCCTTCAAAGTCGGCTTCCCAGCCACCAATAATGAAATGGAGTACGAAGCACTCCTAGCAGGTTTAAGAGAGGCCGCGAAGTTGGAAGTTAAGAAACTCCGAGTTCTCGGGGATTCAAAGGTGGTCATATCCCAAGTGGCAGGTGAATGGAAGGTGAACGCCCCTAAGCTCGCTCATTATCATGAAAAGGCCAAGAAAGCTATGTCCCAGTTCAAGAAAATGTCCTTTCTTTATATCCCGCGAGCTTTAAACCGGCTGGCCGACTCGTTGGCCACCTTGGCCTCGATCGTGGAAGTCCCCCTCGACAAGGGATCCGAGACCTTTCACATCCAAAGGATAGACACTCCCTCGGTTGAACTAAAAGACTTGGCCCTCGGAGATCCAGATAAGATTCCATCCAAAGATGAAGGACCGAAAGTAAGGAAAGCGAAAGGGAAAGAGACAGAGGCAGAGGAACCTAATCGAGAGCGGATACTGGCCCCCCTACAACATGACGAAGAACTCATAGACGACCATCCGTGGTACTTCGATATCTGGAACTACCTGCGCGATGGATACATCCCTGAATATGCCACCAAATCCGACAAAAGGGCACTGAAAGAAATGGTTCAAAGGTACGTCGTTGTCGGAGGACTGTTATATCGCCGATCATTCAGTGGGATCCTCCTGCGATGCGTGACGGTTGAGGAAGGACGAGAAATAATCGAAGAGGCTCATTCCGGCATATGCGGAGGACACGTAAACGGCCTGATGCACTCCAAGAAAATCATCCGGTTAGGATATTACTGGCCGTCATTGGAATCAGACTCCGTGGACTACGTCAGAAAGTGCAAGAAATGTCAGCTGCACGCAGACTTGATTCACGCTCCTGCATCTTCGCTGCATCCCACTACTGCTCCGTGGCCTTTTTCGACTTGGGCGCTCGATATCATAGGACCTCTAGTCCCAACCGTGGAAAACACCCAGAACAAAGCTTTCATATTAACGGCAACAGGATACTACACCAAATGGGCAGAAGCTGAGGCATTTATCCATATCAAAGCATCCACGGTGGTCAAGTTCATTCAAAAGAACGTAATAGCCCGGTTTGGCGTTCCGAAAGTGTTCATAACTGACAATGGCCCCCAATTCATATCTCAGGCAATGGAGGATTTGTGCACAAAATATGGTATAGAACTACATCATTCAACCCCTTATTACCCCCAAGCAAACGGACAGGCTGAAGCTACAAACAAGACACTACTCAAGATCATCAAGAAGACAGTGGAAACAACCAAGGGCAGTGATTGGCCAGACCGTTTGGTCGAGGAATTGTGGGCATATCGAACCTCCATTAGGACTCCGACAGGTGAGACCCCATATGCATTGACTTACGGGATGGAGGCAGTCCTTCCGTTCGAGCTCCTGCACCCATCTTTGCGGATCCAATTAGATGAAGAGATGACAGAAGGCCAAAGACGAGAAGCATTGCAAATACAGCTGGACCTCCTCGATGAGAAAAGGATGAAAGCAGCAGAGCACGCTCAGGTGTACAAGAAGCGAATCGCAAGAGCCTACGATAAGCATGTCATAGAGAGGAAATTCAAAACAGGTGACCTTGTATTGAAACGCATCACTCAATCACAACTCCCACACATTAAAGGCAAATTGCGACCTAATTGGGAAGGCCCATATGTAGTTAAAGAAGTATATTCTGGCAATGCATATAGACTAGTGAATGCAGAAGGGGAAGAGCTCCCCGATCCATGGAATGCTATGTACTTGAAAAAGTACACCACATGACCCTTCTTCACTTCTTGCGGAGTATGACCCTCGGTCTCTTGATATGGCGGTATAAATCCCGTAGGGAAGATGGAGGAGAGGTGCAACAGCCAAACTTGGAAGTCAAACACACTAGCAAAAAAAAAAAAAAAAAAGAGGAAAACACTAGAATAGTGAGTCTGTCCCCACACAATGTTCTGCACGGTTGAAACCATTCAACGCAAAAGTTTATAAGCGAGCTTGCCCATGTCATGAAAGCTTCCCCTTATCACTCACAAAAGAGAGAAAAGAGAAACCACGGTGGAGTTGCATGAGATGTGGGTGTGCTCCCCATGCCTGATGCTTCAGAAGCCAAAACCCTAGGCACCCCTCTCCCAAACCAGTCCAACAAAAAAAAAAAAAAAAAAAAAAAAGAGTTTAGTTAGAAGTTCTGAAAAGAATAAAAAGTTTTGTGACTAGTTTGGGTTCGTAGCCTTTTTAACCCGAGTCAGTAAGCCCGTAGGGGTATTTACATACCTAGTGCCCTAAAGCCATTTGGTTTGGGAGTCATTGGCGTAACGCTCGTTACATGGGTTAATTAGAAAGCTTAAGGGACCCAAGCATTGCACAGTCACAAATTCGAAAAAAAAAAAAAAAAACCAGAGCGAAAAGGGCCAAAAGGCCAAAGTAACGGAATAACATTCATAAAACCCAAGCCTGCTCGAATGACATGGGCCCTTGCCTAATGAACCAAGCGGAGAGTGGCCGGTAACCACAACACTGAGGAAGCACGGCGACCCACTGTCTCCCACACACGAAACTTGTGCTCACACATGAATTCCAGGGGCAGCCAAGCGCTCTCCAAAGTTTGACTAAAAGGACTAAAACGGCTAGAAAAGAATCATGAGGGATCGATCTCCAAAAGGATAGTTGGGGAAGGTCATATCATAATCAAACTAGCAGCCATGGATCAGAGAGCTAGACCACTTTCACTCTCTCACTCCCAGCCAGAAAACACACCAGCTTCACGCTGGGGCATTTTTATATATACATATATGTACATGCGTACACGCACACGCATACTTACTTATTCTGCGCGGCTTCCCAATTCAGGTCCCGTCACATGCACAGTTGTCACAAACACTCACCAATCCACACACTCTCACCTCATGCATGCTTTTGTTACTAATGCCTTATGGTTGAATGCAGGATAGGTTATACATTGCTTTGTTTCAGGGATCGTTCACATATGTCACCCCATATGCTGGGGCATTTCTTTTTATATATATGAACCTACGTAAACATGCCTCACACCTCCCTGGTTAACCCTTGATCCAAAACCCCATGCGGATACCATGTTTTGTGCACGACTCCTCTCGAAACGAGATATACTATCGGTCGGAAAATAATCACCCCTTTGCTTCGGATTAGCCAACAACGATTTGCCTCTAGTCTTGGTATTGGATGTGTACTGTTTCATGCTATGTGTGTGCTATGGATAAGTTTTAGATATCTTTCGATCTCAATTTCCTACTCGATATACCTACATCCAAAGGATGGTCCCCCGCTGTTTATCTTTTATTCTTTTTTCCTTGCATGTGGTGGATGCATTTTTGTTATTATCTCTATTGACTATCATGGTAGTGGTTGATTAATGTCATGACTACAGGATGATGTCGAGGACATGCCTTGCATTAGCACTAACATTTTAAATTTAGTCTGCATCACAATTACAAACCTTCTTAACATCATCACATGCATAACACACACTTGGCACGTTTATGTACTAACTTCACCGCAAGGCGAGTCGTTGCTCCCTTCTTTCCTTCTAGTCAGGATTTATTACAGGTGAAAATGTGAGGGCCACCACATCGAAAGGAACAGGATCCAAGAGGTAAGTGTCACTGAACTGAAAAACCCAAACTTAATCTTCCAAACTTGTGCTCTTACATTTAATATCATTATCGTAACATGCTCTTTCAGAATCCTGCTTTGACACTTTGTGCACCCCCCGAGTAGGATGATTCACTTTGTAGGGATTTAATTTTGGGTAGAAAATGGAAAGGCATGAGGTGACATCCTCATATCACGTGATCAAGCTCAGACCTAAAAGGAGACCTAATTAACGGGATGGCCTAGAACAACCTTATCCCGATTCCATCGAGCCAGTTCGAACTCACCCTCATAGGCTGCCACTCCCTTGAGCCCAAAGGCTCAAGCGGAGGCATGAGTATGTGTCTCCTTATCTTTGGAGAACAACTCTGTACGTGCTGTCCTCCAAAGAGGGGCATACCGTAGACACCACATTTTGGCACCCTATGAGGGCAATTTAGTCCACCCTATTTAATGATGTCCTGATTAGGCCCCGAGTCAAAAGTCACCTATCACCTCTAGACCTCTGATCGCCCCGGGAGTTGGCTCATCGTGATCTACTCATCGAGAGCTTTCCGCCCATATATAGAACTCCAAGATCTGACGGGCGGATCAAAAAATCATGACAGCAGGTCCCACACCGCGCGGCGCCCGCGTGAAAAATCACCTATCATTTATGGACCTCTGATTGCCCTGAAAATTGGCTCATCGTGACCTACTCGCCGAGAGCTTTCCGTCAATATGTAGAACGTCGAAATCCGACGAGCGGATTGAAACCTACGAAACCTGGGCCCCAGTAATGACAACCCGACCAATTTCCATGGGACCCCACTTTTTAGACCTCAAATAGTTTCTTTTAAATCCAAACCCACCAGGCTCAGGTCAAGCCCAACCTGACCCAGCAACTCGGCCCGTCACCTTGGATAAGGGATGGAGTGTCCCAGATCCGGGAAACACTCCAAACCCCCCCTTAAACCACGTCTTTCCCTCTCAATCTCTTAAGACCCAAGCCTTATCCCTCTCGATTAAAAAAAAAACTCCCAGGCCTTATCCCTCTAACCCATGCACAGAAGCCCCTGGTCCCAATCTCTAACTCTCACGTATATCTCCCCCGAGGGCTCTGATCCTAGAGGCGACCATTGACTCCATCTCAGATCCCACCCATTCCAGATCCAGGACTCTCCCTCTCACGCATCTTCTCCATCTCACCCCTGCGACCCATCACCCTCCATCCAGCGCCCATCGCCCTCTTCCTCATCCCTTACAACCCATCTCCTTCCATCGCTCATCTCCCTCGCAAGTAGTAGTCGCCACCACGCCCCTGCACGTGGCAGCCATCTCCCTGACGGAACACCCCCTCATCATCTCACAGAACCCACCTCCTTTCTTCACCATCATCACCCTCCATCTCTTCTGCGCCCGTCTCCATCTCCCTCCATCTCTTCTGCGCCAGATCCCTCATCTCCATCCGACGCACACCCCAGGCATCACCATCACCCTCTCCGCTCTGCCCTCTTCCTGCACCCTGCAACCCGTCGTCCACCATCATCCTCCTTCCTCGCCAGCGCCCCCAGACACACGCCGCAGAAGCACCTCGCACATCAGCACGCAGCAGTCGCTGGACGCACGCAGCAACACCTTCTTCCTCCTCCTCGCGCCGCCGGACGTCTTCCCCTGCACCAGGTACGCCTTCTTCTCTTCCTCTCCACCACCTGCACCCACTGCACACCATCCCTCTCTCTTTCTTTTCTTCACCCACACCCACCTGCACGTCTCTCTCTCTCTCTCTCACTCGCCATCTCTCACTCACTCTCTGTCTCTCCTCTCTCACGTTCTTTCTTCTCTCCTCTGCCCCACTGCGCACCACCTTCTTCCACTCTCCCCGTCCTCCCTCTTCCCCATCTCTCTGTCTCCCTCTTTCCGTTCTCTCTCCCTCTCTGATCTTCTGCCCCCCTCTCTCCTTCTTCTTCTCCCTCTCCCTTTTTGTCTCTCCCCTGCAACTCAACACACGACCCATCTCTATCTCTCTCCCTGCAACTCTCTCTGTTCCGCCCTGCCCCTCTCTCCCCTCTCGTTCTCTCCTTCTCTCCTCTCTACTCTCTGTCTTCCTCTCTCCTTCTCTCCATTCCCTCTCTCCCTGCCTCTCTACTCTCTGTCACTCTCTCTCCATCTCCGCACCCTCTCTCCTTCTCCACTCTCCCTCACTCTCTCGCCATCTCTCCGCCCCCTATTCTCTTCTACACTCCCTCCCTCTCTGTTGTTCCCCTCTCCCTCTCCACTCTCTCTCTCTCTGCTCTCCCTCTACCTCTCAGTCCGTCCTCCCCACCTCTGCTGCACCCTGCTGGCATCACACCCACCCCACCTGAGCACTCCTCCACACTGTCCCATACTGCACGCTCTTCCTCCCTCTTCTCCACCTACTCCACCAGCAGCCTACACACGCCCCCATCTTCTTTTTCTCTATTTTCCTTCTTCGCTTCCCCCACCACATCACTTCACTACTGTACCTACTTCACCATTGCACTTAAACCCACCCGTTGCACCCACCGGACTAGCCCACTCATCTAAACCGAACCCATGCATCCCTATTTCATTTTCTTGCATTGAATTTAGATCCATATTTGTTTATTATTTCTTTTTATGATATTGCATACATCTAATATGCTCATGCACCCAACATGTTCATGCATCTGAATAATATCTTAGGCTGTTATTTATTTTAAATTTATTTCTAGCATATTCTAATATGCTCATGCACTTTAACCTACCCATGCATTATAACTTAGTTGCATTTTTATTTCATATTCTTTTAGGTGCAATTTAGGACTGCATAATTTATTAAAAATATATATATATATAAAAATTAGAATAAAAACCAAAAACACCAAAAGGAAACAAATAATAAAATAAAAGGTAAAGATTAAAAATAGAATTTTAGCTACCCTACTAATTAGAAATAATTAGGCCAAATTTAATAATTAAGTTCTTTTCTCCTCCTCTCTCATTAGGATTAGGAAATATTATTTAGGAAATTTCAAATAAATTAATTTAATTAAAAATTAGAAATTCATTCTCTTTCCCCCTTCCCATTTCATTAGGATAAATCAATTTAGGATTTTAGGCCCTATGAATAAACATAAAAACAAATAAAAATAATAAAAATCCAAAATACCAAAAACAAAGTAAAAGATATTAAAAAAACCAAAATATTAATAAATTGGAGTTAGAAATTATACAGTAGTCTAGACTGATTAGGTCAGACCCCGGACCTAAATCTAGGTCTCCCCCTAGCCAGCTTAGACTACCCTAATTTCTTAAATTTCAACTGATTAGGCCCCACTCTCTCTCCGAGCCCTGCTAAGGGATCGGGAGAGCGGATGTGGGCGGTTAGGACCTTAGGATAGGGTAGAGATCCATTAGGGAAATGGAATAGTTAGATTAAATCCAAGTAGGAACTCCCCTAGTTAGGCCTTTCTAGCCCCAATTATTAAAATCCAAAAAAACTATAAAACCAACAAAATCAATTCCAAAAATATTTTCTTCTCTTTTCCTCCACCTCCGGTGCCAAATATTTATCTGAACTCAATGATTAAAGGGAATAGAGGCTGATTCCGAGAACCTGAATTAATGAGAATGACGAAATGAGACGAGTGATTTCACACACCCCAATATCAGTTTATTTACTACCGGCCCATCATCGGCCACCCTCAATCAATCCCGGCCCAACATCGGCCATTTTTATCTTACTTCTGGCCCATCATCGGCCATGCACTTTTATCACCTGCGTATCGCACGCAAACCCACAGAAATCACAACTCGAAGTTTCGTCTGCATCATTCTTTCGATTCGAAGAATCAGCCTTTAAACCCTAGGTCGTCAAAGGACATTGAAGGGGGTACCCAGGAATGGGGTTGATCCTCTTCTAAATATTTGGCACCTTTCCCCTTATTTTCTTAGTTCATTTTCATTTTAATTTGCTTATCCCCTAGAATACTTGGATTTAACTTTAATTAGTCCATTCAACCCTGGATGTTGATTTCCCCTGCCTAGTTCATTATGGTCCCATCTTGAAGCCCGTAATTTGACCCTTGACCCAAGTTCGACCCGAATTGAAAGACCCAAATTAAGTAACGAGACAACCGTCGTGTGTCGCCGGCGACACATTAGACGAGAGAAGAACCCACTCCATTTTCCTCCCGCATTCTTTCGGCTTTCGTCGAACGACGGTGTTACGGCCGAATCCGTAACTGGCGATCGTGATCCGTCGATTTTGAGGGTAGTCGGAATCCTCATTTTCGATGTATTTTTTTATCTCACACTGTTGAATGGCGATTCCCCTCCCAGGGGGGGTCAAAATTCACATCCGACAGGAACGACTCCAGCATGGCCATAAAGGCCTCATCGGAGAAAACCACGGTTTGCCGAAATGCGCGAACCGCATAAAAAATCTCGGCCTCCTTCAGAATGGCACCGCCAACTTGCTGGATGTGATCAATCCACGACTCCCAGCTCGAGTCAGCACTGAAACGGCCACGAAGTCGAAAAGGCTTCAGCCAATTGCTGCCATCGCCCTTGAAAATGCCAAGGCCCACCGGTCTCAAATCAACCGAAGAACGGTCTGCACCTTGGTAGCCGCTGGCCGGCATCAAAATGTCCATACGGGCAGGCGACTTCTCTGCACAACCAGAAGGGCCGCCAACAAAAACCCCGGTCTTGATTACATTTGTCCTCTTCACCCAGCTTGGAGGATCTTCCCTCTTCGAGCATGTGGAGGAAAGACTCATGATCGAGATTGTTCAATCGAAGGACGACCGAGTAGAAACAGTTCTCTTCTCACCATCAACTGTGAAAGAGAACTGAAAACATCTCCTTTGGTATGTTGAATCGTCGGAGACAGCATCACCAAAGAAGAAGGTAGGCTTGGGCACAATGCTCTGATCGTCCGTGACCCAGGGACGGTTGCTTACCATAATCTTATAATACTCCTCATCCTTGAGGGCAATCAAACGTTGCCTCGTCTCATCGCGGTTGAGCAAGTTACACTCTTCCAAGTTCCTTTCAACATACTGAACCTCCTCCCAGGCCTGATGTACGGCCGCATTAGAGGATCTGGTAAAACGGAGAGGCGCATCAGTGACCGGCTCCTTACCCTTCTTTGTTCTGGAGGAACTACCTGCAAATGATGGAAAAAAAATCAATCATCAAAATGACAGAATTTTGCTAAAAAAATCTAGCGAAATTTTGGCATGATTCCGAGGCAATTCCGAAGAAAAGGGAAACACCCTGAAAGAAATAGAAGCTTGAAGATGGGCTCAACATCGCTGCAAGCCCATAATCATGGAAAATTTTCGAAGAAGGCTTGATCTCAAACATTGCTGCGAGATCAAGCCAAAGCTTCTTAAATATCCGCAAGATCGGAAAAGGGCTCAACATTGTTGCGAGCTCCAGAATCCAAAACTTGCAAAGCTCCTCCGAAAATCCCCGCAAGACCAAGAAAGGGCTCAACATTGCTGTGAGCTCCAAATCCCAAGACTTGGGAAAAGATTTCCAGGTGTGCACTATCATACTTCCAATTCCATTTTCTAAAAAAAAAATGCATAGAAGGAAAGTTGTCATACATGCGCATCTCAGAATCCAAAAAAAAAAAGAGAAAATCTCTTTTCAAAAAAAAAAAAATAAATTTTGCCCACATGCCACGTGGCCGTACGGCCACACAAAAAAAAAAGAGAGATAAAAAAAAAACACACGGTAAAAAAATAAGAAACCATGAGAAAAATAAAAAATAAAATAAAAGAAAGAAGAGCCACGGTAAAAAAAAAAACAGAGAGAGAAAACGGTGCAAGAAAAAGAAAAAAAAAGAATACACGTGAAAAAAAAAAAGAAAAGAAAAGAAAACAAAGAAAACCTTTTTTCATTCCTACATGGGGTTTCTTAAGGAAAAAGAAGAAACTTACTTGAAGCCATTGATGGAGAAGAAGAAGAAAAGGCTTGATAATCCTTGAAGAAGAAGAATTCTTGATCTTGGAGCACTCTTGAAGGTTCTTGTAAAAAGAAAGCAATAGCAACAAGAGATCCAATCCCCTTGCTTTTATAAAAGAAAGCAAACCAAAAGAGGAAAGGAGGAGAAAAGAAAGGAGGTAAGTGCTACAAATTAGCAAACTTCCTAAAAGAAAGGAATTATGGGATATTCTTTCCCAATGAGGAGATCTTTTGAGAAATTCTCTCCAAAAAGAGAGGGATTATGAGAAACTTTCTCCCAAAGAAAGATACTTTGAGAAAATCTCTCCCAAAATCAAGGAAACTTGAGAGATTCTCTCCAAGTAAGAATTTTTTTAGATATTCTCTACCAAAAGGAGATATTTTTAGATATTCTTAACAAAAATGACACCACATGAGATCTAAGCCATCTTTAAAGCTTAAGGTCCCATGGGTTAGCCCACATGAGCCAGGTTTGACCACCTAGGCACTAAAAGTGGCCTTTAGTCAAAATTCCTCTTACCAAGAGCATACAAAAATGGTTCCATGCCTCTTTTGAGTTGATTGGACCATGCAAAGAAATTCAAGCCTCATGAGTTTCCAAAAATCCAAACCATCCCACCTCATGAACGAAATTAAGCCAAAACCTTGAAATTGACATTCCACAAAAACCCAAACCACTCCAACGGACCCAAAGTAGTCCAAAAGAGTGACCAAAATCCAAACCATGGCCAAAACCAAAACCAAAACCAAATCCCGGTCCCCTAACTTGCCACATACAGCTTTTTAGGTCACAAGACCAAAATCAAAATTCAAAACCCGACCCCCTAACCTACCACATACAGCTTGTTAGGTCACAAGGTCAAAAACCAAAAACCTTCTTGACCCCCTGATGCGCAACACAAAGCCTTTAGGTTCACAAGGTCAAAAAGAAAATCCAAAACCCAAAAACCCAAACCAAATGTCATTTTCAAAATTTTGCCTTGAGATGGTACGTGATGTCTCTCACTGCCATAAGATTCCCTTGGAAACTCAAAAGGCTACACTATCAAGAAAAATGCTCAGAGACTCTCGGTCTAGTCAGAAGTTCTCCTTCAAAGTTTTCTTCGAGGCACATCGACTTCAAAGGCTATCCAATTCGTCGCTGTACCTCGAGGGGGCATTTGTTGACACCAAAAATGTCGCTTTGCCTCACCAACATAAAAAACTATATGGAGCTGCATCCTACTACAAACAGGTAAAGATGCTTCAAGCATCAGATCTTGACAAAACCAAACAAAAACTACAAGATCTTTCAAAGTAACCAAAAGAAGGGTACACATGAAGTTTCGGGCCATTTCGACACCATTTGGCCTAACTTCAATCCTCCAACAGCTGAGCAGGAGCTCCCGGCGGCGACAGTGTCAAATACATCAAATCTTCGATCAGAACCTATGGATGGTCTCAAAATACCTCCAAAAGGCTCCACGTCGAATTTCAAGTCAAACCGACACCGTTTGACCCTCCATCAACCCTCGACCGACGAAAATCAAGCCTCCCGGCGGCGAGAACCTCTGATGCCGCCACTCATCAAACAAAACACTTGAGTAGCTTTTGCATGCTTCCAAAGGGCTGCACGTCAAATTTCAGGTCATTCCGACAACTTTTGACCCGGTTTTGATGCTCCGAAGCAAAATCAAGCCTACCGGTGGCGAAGCTCCCCGGGACCATGGCACCCAAATCGGAGCTAATGGATCATCTCAAAATGACTCCAATAGGCTCCCTGTCAAATTTCAGGTCAATCGGACATCGGATGACCGTACATAAAAGCTCGACATCTTCCGCACGGTGAAATTAAGTCAAGCATAGACGGGACCACAAACGGCTTTAAAACTCAAATAAAAGTCCACGGTTGGTCCTATCTAATGCCTAAGAAGCTTCACCTCAAATTTAAGGTCATTCTGACATCGTTTGACCCAGTTTCAACTCTTGGCGGAAAATCGGCTACAGAGTCTTCGGCTTTTCCAAAAAATAGGAAACTTTCTGCTTCGATTTGCATAGCCTTTCGACGGGTTTTCTTTAGAGGAATCAAGCCAATAAATGAGGAGAAATTTCAAAGAAAAATACAGGAGAGAAAAGAAGCGAAAAAGCCCAAGAAAAGACCAAGAAACGGTGACCGGAAGGCAACCGGAAATTGGACCAAAGTCCAAGGTCGCCAGCCCCATGGTCGCCGGCGACCTTGGAAATCCGGGTCCCCGGATTTCCTCCAAAAGTGTCGTTTTTCCGTTCTTTTTCGCGTTTCACGATTTTTGGCCCCTGTGATTTTCTTAAAATCTGATTTTTCAGGCATGATATCCGTCGATCTTCGTCAATATCACGGATCCGCCATTGAAATCATTTGATCATCATCGGACACTCCGAAACTGCCAACTAGCCAACCAAGAAAGCACACTTTCTGCCCGACCGATCAAGAAATCGACTGGACAGATGTTGCCGGCCCATTAGTGGCAACCAATGTCTGAATTTTCATCGTCATCCGACATCAAATAACGTACGGATCCATCGATGATCATCCCAAGAAGAATTCCAAAAGACGCGGCACAGCCCGCGACTCTTCAAGCGACTCGGCAGCCAATTGATGAAATTAAATGACCCTTTTATGGCAATTTATTAGGGTCATTAACTCATTATTTTGAACGGCCCAATCAGAAGCCAAGAAATGGGAGTTACAAGTCAAATTAATCATGACAATTAACCATGTAACTCCTATCATTGTAGAGATTAATCATGGTAATTAATCATGAAACTCCCATCATCATTGGGATTAAATGCCCATTATTCTCCATCGGCCAATCAAAATCCAAGAAAAAGGGGTTACAATATAAAGAATTAAATCTTGTAACTCCTCCCATCATGGAGCATTAATACCATTAATGCCTATAAAACCCTCCTAATGGCCACCAAAAGCCTATAAATAGGCGGTTATTCCAAGGAGAAAGGGTCCAGAAAAATTGTTTGAAGTGGTCCTGAAAATCCCCAAAAAATTGCTAAAAACTCTCAGAGAAATCTCTGCGCAAAGAAGCTCAGCTACTCTGAAGAAACTCTGCTGCAAGAAAATGCCATAAGGTGATCAAAAGTCCCTTGGGGGGGCCACCCCCCTAAGGTCCCCCCTCCTTCTATCCAACATGGCTAGATGTGGCTCTTCAGCCCGTCTACTCGTTTTTTTTATTGGATATAGGACATTCTCTTGGTCTTTATCCTCTAAAAATCTGAGGTCCAAGCCAAGCCAAGTGAATCAAAGCATCAAGTGTTCTCATCTGAAGGACGATGGCGGAGCCCATACATGACTCACGACCGTCGATCTGAACGAGTCCCCATGATCTCTTGAAAAGTCAGATTCCTTTTCTTACTTTTCTGTTGTATTGTGTATTTTTTTAAAGAGACATAAAAATCACATTTCTTGTCTTTACATTTTGATGAGATTTGTAAACTGCCTTCTACGGCACAAAATCGCCTATCACGGTAAAACCGCCTTTCACGGCAAACAAATGAAAATCGCCTTTCACGGCATTAAAAAATTTTGTCTTTTTCTTTAAAATATATGTGCAATGGAAAGTTAGAAAAAAGTTGATTTCCTTTTCTACTTGTGAAGGTGAATCTCTAGATCACCATTTCAAATTCCAAGTAGAATAGAAAATCTGGCATACCCGTACAAAAAATGTTGATGCTTGCTCTTTTTTTTCTCTTCGCCCCGCCGTACCCCGGCGGACCCGGGACGGAGGAAGGCAAGAAAGAAAAAGACGGGTTCATCAGATATTTTCTTGCAGGTTGAGTTTGTGAACTGCTATTTTGGGATCTAAGCCAGGCATTTCAGCGTAAGACCATGCAAAACAATCAACAAACTCATGAAGATAAGAGACATACTCGGGTAACTCCTCATCCTTTATATTCTTGCTTATGAATACAGGACGTGGGTTATCTGGTGTTCCCAAGTCTATCTTTTGAACAGAATCTTCTGTCGGAAGGTTTGAAGTAGTTCCTCCACAACATTTTCGGAGGTTTCCAAGTCAACAAGACCTTGCGGATTTCCAAGGGCGTTTTCAGACCATGGCTCCGCTTCTGTCCATAAATCTTCTTGATCGGTATTCTTCTCAAGACTTGCTATGAGATGATCCCAATCACCAGCTGAAACTGGGTCGAAGTAAGGCACTTCTTTTGGAGACGCCTCTTCTGAATCAAAGAATCGTGCGTCTGTATCATAAGACAATTTCTCTTCATCATCAGAGAAATCATACCAATTTGATGAGCTTCCTAGGTCCTTGTCGGGTAACTCTTCAAAGAGCTATCCAGGGAGATCGATGTCTTCATCGACATGAGATGTTGAGGCTTGGTCGGCAAAACGACTCTGCAACCTTTGTGTCAGCTGTCACATTGGAGTGTCAGGATCATACCCCAATCCGTATGAAGACTTGTCTATGCGACGGTGGAGTTTCCAATCTTCCAGCTGACTTTTGGTCAGGGTGGGTTCCAATGGTGTGAGAATACCACGGCCACCTCCCAAACCAATTGGATTTTGAGCGTCATAGCCTATTTTCCTCATGATAGCTTGTGCAATTAGACTATAAAAGGATAGTTGAGGCATACCTTCATTTCGGAAAGGCTCAAATAGGCAGTTTGATGAAGAAGCGTTCGATCTATGGAAGAAGATTGGTTTCTCTTCTGCTGATGTTTCCGGAATGACGAAGCTAGCAGACGCAGGATCTTCTACGTCAGCAGGGGTCTCCAATGGAGTGAGAGCAGGCCGAACTTGCTGAATATTAGCTTGGCTTGACGATGTATCGTCTTCCGTCTCTGAATCCGAATCCGTGTCTTGTATGATAGACACGAAGGAGACAACAAACTTGCCCCCTGTCTTTTGCTTTGTCTTCTTTGCATTAGTAGTGATTACCAAAGGTTTGGAACATTTGAAGGAGATGACGAAGGGAGACTGATTGCTCTCTTTGAGTTTGCCAGAAGGTTTGTTTTCTTCCGATGATTGCTGAGGAGCCTTGCCTTTATCTTTTTGGAGATTGCTAGTAAAGGATGTTGTTTTCTCCTCCTTTTCTTCTTTTTCATCCTTGTACATTTGAGAGTCTGCAAAATGGACTTCCTTGCCTTTGAAGGGCTTTTTGTCTGCAAACACTCGATGTATCAAGCCGTCGTCGCCAACAAACTTGACGCACTGATGTAGAGTCGAAGGAACGACACCGTTCTCGTGTATCCAAGGGCATCCAAGAAGGATGTTGTAGCATGAAGGGGTTTTTATTGCATATACGGTGACCTCAGAGATAAGATCGCCGATTTGAAACCTGAACCGGATTTTGCAAATGGGCCTTTGAGCACTCCCATCGTATCCAAAGATGGACACAGATGTGTGGCTTAGTTTGCTAGGTGGGATACCCAGCTCTTCGAGTGCCAAAGTAGAGATGAGGTTGAGTGCAGAACCCAGGTCGATCTGGACTCTGTGTATCGGCATCTCTTTGATGTACCCTGTGAAGTACAAGGGTCGGTTGTGCTTCGTCTCGCCTAGCAGGAGGTCTTCCTTATTGAAGGCGATGGTAGCACTTGCGGCTTTTTGGACCGAGAGGCATTCAATGCAAGGTCCTCCAGCTTCTTTCTTTTCTCCCTTTGAGGAGGTTTTTGATTTTGTGACCCTATAGTCCATTTCAATTTGCAGGACTTGCGGGGAATGTTTGTCGACATCCAGATTTAGCCTTTGCAGTTTTGAAATGAGACTATCACAAGTTTGTGGTGACATTCGTAATAAGTCTAGTATGTACAGTCGTGCAAGTATGTGTTTGAAGTGCTCGATCAAGTCATACTTGAAAGCCTCCTTTAGGCCTGCATTTTCATTATTACCGCCGCTTGGGGCATTTACAGCTTGTTTTCCCGAAGGATTTATATAAGAAGACGAAGAAGGTTGGTTATAGTTTTTATGGTAATCCCGGCCAGAGCGGGTACCTTTCCCAACTTCAAAAGCTTCTAGAGGTGGTTCTTCTTTCAGAAGACCCCCTTCGGGCTTAAGGGGCTGATCTTCCCCATTTGCTGAAAATGCCTTTGCAGTAGCATTGCCGTCTTTAGTTGTTGCGTTGCATGGAGTATTTTCCGAGAACAAGTCCTGAACAGCTTCCAACGACTTTTCTTCTTTTTCCAGTATTTCATCGATCCAGACATCTCCAATGAGGTTGGGTACCTGGGACCAATTGACTGGGTTTTCTTTGAAGACTTCATTAGCCAGAGCTTCTTCATGGTGATCAGTCGGAAGAGGCTTGAATTCTGATGTCACCGTTTCAGGAGACGATGGCTGAGAAGGTGCTATCTCAGTGGAAGTCACCCGAGAATATTTAGCTCCAGAAGATATGCTACCGGATACATTTTGAGAGTCCGTGGCCTTAGCAGATGGAGCTTCAGAGGCACTATCATCCTGAACTATCACATTACAGGCAACTTCGATAGAAGATGCCTCCATAATGGACCGTTGGGAATCAGACTCATCCTCCGATGTAAGCGGATCATCAATCCAGCAACTTTCTTCATTTTCCGGAGTCACTGGAGGGGATGCTTGTAGATTTTACGGGACTTCCGGTTCTAGATTTTGATGAAGTTGGTTGATGCGACCCTGATCCTGTTCTATGACTAGACGCTGCAAGATCCTCGCATATTCTTCAAGATCGGGCATAGGATCCAAATCTTTTTCTTCATCGGCCCCTTGTGGTTCGACCTAGTTGGGATCCACTAGAGCATTTGTTTATGTTGTGTTAACAGCATTTTGGGCAGCCTCTTGGTCTTCATCATCATCAGACCAGGATCCTTGTGACTGGAAGGAGTTATACCAGATTACTGGCATAAGGTGGGATTCCGGGATCCATTATTTGTCGGAGAGATATTCTCCGGTTTCAAGGGATTCCTCCCACTCATCGGTGTCACTGGCAGTGTCACTGGACTCGTATCCATTCATGGAGAATCCAACTACCGAGTTACAAGAGTATGATGCCCCCTGCGTAGTCTCATCTCTGAGCCGTGGTAGCATGAAATCACTGAGAGTGAATTTTCTTATCACTCTTGGAACTTTCGGGAGAGACCCCTCTGTTGCCCCCCAGTGAAGCGGTAGACGAGGTTTATGCTTTTTCAGGGACCTCTTGTTTTGTTTGAGCCTTCTCCTGCTGTTTGAGCTTGCAGAGTTGTCTCTTGGCTTGCCTTCGCTGTTGAGCGGCCGGCTTTGTTTTGACGATCTCCCAATTTTCATCTTCTAGGAGATCGGGATGTACCCATATAGGCTATCCCTTTGGTGTTGGGTAAGGCACCAGCTCTTGGGACGTTTAGGTCATTTTTATCACCTTGAAGGAAGTAGTGACTTTTTTCTTTGATGATTTGGATGTTTGTCCATATGACACCATGTTAACGGAGGCAGACTCATAGTTTTTGTCAAAGGTGATGACTCCATTTTTCCACATCTCGTTGATCTTCTCTCTCAGAACGAAACATTGGTTGAGAGGATGCGAGACCATTTGGTGGTATGGACAATATCAGGGATCGTTGGTTTTGCCAACATCACCTGGTCTTTTGGGGTCAGGTAAGGTGAGTTTGCCATTTGCCAAGAGAGCCCCAAATATTTCTTCAACATCTTCATCGAACGGGTATTTCTTTTCCACTCGTTCTTTGAAGGGATCAGAGAGTTCAGGTCTCTTACCTGCAGCTTTATTTTCAGCTTTCTTTGGTGGCTGAGGAGCTGACTTGGTTTGCACATTGAGAACCTCCTTTTTCCTTGGCTTGGAGGTCGGAATGACGGTTTGCTCCTTCTTTGATGACTTCTGACTGTTGAGGTCTTTGATCACAGTTTCAGCCTCCATAGACGCTTCTAGGAGTTCTCCCAATTTTTTTGATTTGTTGCCGATGATCATGGAGCGGATCCTTGCTCTCATGTTGTTTCGGCAAATGTCGACTAGCGACGCTTGTGGCAGCACATCTGAGCATTTGTATGCCATTGCTTTCCACTTGTGAATGAAGTCGTATGTTAACTCATTCTCTCCCTGTTTAAGGCTGCAGAGCTGAGCCATAGTAACAGGATGATCCTCACCTTTGAAGTGGGTCAGGAAACGTGTCTCTAGCATAGTCCAGTTTTGAATGGAGTCCTCTGGCAAAGTGGAATACCAATCAAAGGCCGTACCTTTTAGGGTAATTGTAAAGAGCCGGATCTTGAGTGCATCTTGATCTGCAATCGTTTCTGTCAGGATCTTGAAGTGGATGACATTCATGCTGTCTGGCTGAACCTTTCCCTGTATACGTTTGGAGAAGAGGTTGTTTGAACTTTGGGGGAAATGGAACCGAGTCCATCCATAAGGGATATGGTGGCTTGATCCCATGCTCCTTCAGTGTATCATCTTCTTTTGCTTTGGCGAGGATATTGTCCATGTCCTTTTTAGTAAGGGCGCGTGACTCATCTTCTCCACCATTTGCCTCATCTTGTGGAGGAACTTCCTCATTTTTTGGTGGACGCTGGAGAGTGAGAAGGAGGTTTTCCATCAAAACCTCTATTCTCTGCTGTCCTTGCTCTAGCTGCTGAATGCGTAGAGCCATGTCATCATGTGGTGGAGGTTGCTCAGAGTTTGTGACCAAGACATTCATCATTCGTGAGTCGAAAGAGGATACCGTCTTATTGATTGAGCTGGAGCTCATTCTTTTAGATGAAGAGCCCGAGGAATGATCACTCGATGTCCCTGGCTTGAAGGAGTGGGAGAGTCTTCCTGATGTCTTCTTGTCCGGGAGACGTTACGAGTCACCGGTCGTCTGACATGTACTTTCGTTGCTGACTTCTGGCGTCTTTTGGTTTTTCCAACCATGTGGACTATAGCAACTTGGTCGGGTCTTTCTTTTTCAACCCATTTTTGGGAGATTTGAAGCTCAGAATGCTGGATTCTTTACTTCTCTAATCTCTTTTGTGGATATGATGCGACGGGCAATTTGAACTTCTGTTAGCTCGGGCTGTGCTCTGGCAATGAAGGACGTAGTCCCTCGTGCGCAGCAACCGAGCTTGTCTTCCTTGACGACTTGCATGGACAGGATTTGGACGCAGTCCTTAGCCTGTCGCAGCGAAGCTTTAAATTTTGCAAGCTCGTCCCCTGTTAAGATGAAGGGTCGAGTTGCAGGAGAGCAGGCCCTGGCAAGTTCTTGTCGAGGCCTTGTGATGCACGACTTGATTTTGGGCTTGTATGACCAAGCCGGCTCGTGCTGAGTAGTTTTTGTTGTTCGGTGGAAGGTAGGTTTCTCTCCTTTGATGTAAGCAAGAGGATAAAATCGGTTCTCCTTGAAAGGAGCAAGGTATGCTGGCTTTGCAGACGTCCGGGACCTTCTTTGTTTTGGTGAAGATCGTGGGGACCAAGTCTTGGGACAGACTTGGTTTTTTGTAGGTTGAGGCCTCGTGGGATTGCCACGAGCCTCAGGTTTCTTGGCGACCGCCTTTGGTGTCGGGGTAGCGACACGTTGGGGGGCGGTCTTCTGCTTCTTAGCAGGCACCGTCTCTTCTACGGGTAGTGGGAATGGTCTCAGTGACCTGAAGACGATGGTCCGGGGAGTGGAGGTCGACCTGGTGTTTTGGGAGTTGCCGAGGGAGGTGATGCTTCGGCAGCTGACGGGGCGCTTGAAAGTGCCCTTGCTTTCCTTCTCTTGAAGCATGACTTGGTACTTGTTCTCATCGAAGGTGATGGTCAACGAAGCTGCCATTGTTAGTTTTGAAAAACTTTTCTGAAACAAGACCACATCCATTAGTAATCACAAGAATATGGTGATCATAAATGTGCTATACTATGGTTTTGTCTTTTCAAATCACTCAGGGGCATGGCCCGTTCTGAGCGTAATAAAGAAGGCCAAAAGCCATAGATGGTACAATTGTTCTAAACGCAAGTATGGTCGGCTTGAAATGAGCATTCGAGGGACCGCTAGAAGCAATTGTAAACCTTAATTCAAATTACCGAGAAGCGAAGCTCACTCGAGGTAAAATGAGATAAGGTTAGAGAAACAAATGTGTCGGTCGCGAATACAGTAGACCCAAAAGGGCGAATTAGCACCGCTAGACACAAATGTTGTAAATCGCATCCTTGAAGGACACGAGATGGGATTTTTTGAAATGTCAAGATTGGATTCACAAAAGAGAGCAAATGGTATTTCAATCCGAATACAGGTTCAAACATTTTTGTGAGCCTATATCTGAAAAAGGAAAGAACCAGGATTTCTCAGATTTGAATCAAATAGTGACGAGAGTTTTTTTTTTTTTTTTGAAAAGTCAAGATTGAATCCATAAAAGAGGGCAAATGGTATTCCAATCCGAATACAGGTTCAAACATTTCTGCGAGCCTATATCTGAAAAAGGAAAGAACCAAAATTCCTCCAATTTGAGCACAATAGTGACAAAAGTTTTTATTTTTATTTTTAAGAGTGCACATAGGTCTTCCAATTCGGTCTTATGAAACCTTAGTGGATAGATTAGCCCCCAAGTAAGGGTAGGATTACTTAATGAACCCATTTGAAAGACCCTTACCTCGAACAGTCTAGCTGCCTCCACACTCTGGACAAGGCTTTTCTTAGATCCACTTTGGTCAAAGAACGCAATTGGAGCAACCTTAATGCTCTCTTTTTTTTTTTTTTTTGAAAGATCTCCGATGGACCCATCAAAGAGAGGGAAATGGCCCCTCCCCATCCGAACGTTGGCTCAAACATTTCCGCGAGCCATTGTACGAAAAGGAAAGAACCAAAGTTTCTTTAATTTGAATCCAAAAGAGAGAAATTTGAAAAGCTTTTTTTTTTTTTTTGAAAGTTCTCCAATGTATCAAAGAGAGGGAAATGCCCCCTCCTCATTCAAATGTTGGCTCAAACATTTCTGCGAGCCATTGTACGAAAAGGAAAGAACCAAAGTTTCTCTAATTTGAATCCAAAATAGAGAAATTTAAAAAGTTTTTTTTTTTTTTTTGAACTTTTCTTCTTTTTTTTTTAAAGATGTCCAATGGACCCATCAAAGAGAGGAAAATGGCCCCTCCCCATCCAAACGTTGGCTCAAACATTTCTGCGAGCCATTGTACGAAAAGGAAAGAACCAAAGTTTCTCTAATTTGAATCCAAAAGAGAGAAATTTGAAAAGTTTTTTTTTTGAACTTTTTTTTTTTTTTTTGAAAGATCTCCAATGGACCCATCAAAGAAAGGAAACCGGCCCCTCCCAATCTGAACGTTGGCTCAAACATTTTTACGAGCCATTGTACGAAAAGGAAAGAACCAAAGTTTCTCTAATTTGAATACAAAAGAGAGAAATTTGGAAAGTTTTTTTTTTTTGAACTTTTTTTTTTTTGAAAGATCTTTAATGGACCCATCAAAGAGAGGAAAATGGCCCCTCCCAATCCGAACGTTGGCTCAAACATTTCTGCGAGCCATTTTACGAAAAGGAATGAACCAAAGTTTCTCTAATTTGAATCCAAAAGAGAGAAACTTGAAAAGTTTTTTTTTTTTAACTTTTCTTTTGTTTTTTTTTTTTTTTTGAAAGATCTCCAATGGACCCATCAAAGAGAGGGAAATGGCCCCTCCCAATTCGAACGTTGGCTCAAACATTTCTGCGAGCCATTGTACGAAAAGAAAAGAACCAAAGTTTCTCTAATTTGAATCCAAAAGAGAGAAACATGAAAAGTTTTTTTTTGAATTTTTCTTTTTTTTTTTTTTTTTTTAAGATCTCTAATGGACCCATCAAAGAGAGGGAAATGGCCCCTCCCAATCCGAACGTTGGCTCAAACATTTCTGCGAGCCATTGTACAAAAAGGAAAGAACCAAAGTTTCTCTAATTTGAATCCAAAAGAGAGAAAACCCTTTTTTTTTTGTTGAGAAAAGAAAGAATGGAAACAAGTTCAAAGAAAGAAGTTTCCAAAGAATCCCATCTCATGTTTTTTTTTTAGATACAAGATCCAACATAGGCCACCAACTAGAAGGGAGCCAAGGATTCTAAGCATCGTGTTCTCAATTGAACAGGTCCCACCGGGTATGCCAACTTGATGGACCCGTCTTTTTCTCTCTTTGCCTTCCTCCGTCCCGGGTCCGCCAGGGTGCGGCAGGGTGAAGAAAAAAAGAGGCGAGCATCAACATTCTTTTCTTTTTGTACGGGTATGCCAGATTTTCTATTTTACTTGGAATTTGAAATGGTGATCCGGAGATTCACCTTTACAAGTAGAAAGGAAATCAAACTTTTTTTCTAACATTCCACTGCATGCATATTTAAAGAAAGAGACAAGGTTTTAAAATGCCGTGAGAGGCGATTTTGTTTAGTTTGCCGTGAAAGGCAGTTTTGTACCGTAGAAGGCGATTTTGCCATGGAAGGCGATTTACAAATCTTATCAATGATGAAAGACAAGAATTGTGATTTTTGTCTCTTTTAAAAATATAAAATACAATAGAGAAAAAAGAAAAAGGGATCTGACTTCTCAAGCGATTATTGGGACTCGTTCAGATCGACAGTCGCGAGTCATGTATGGACTCCGCCATCGTCCTTCAGATGAGAACACTTGATGCTTTAGTTCACTTGGCTTGGCTTGGACCTCGGATTTTTAGAGGACAAAGACCAAGGGAAGGTCTTATATCCAATAAAAAGCCAAGTAGACGGACTTAAAAGCCGCATCTAGGCCATGTTGTATAGAAGAAGAGAGGAGATCTTAGGGGGGTGGCCCCCCAAGGGACTTCGATCACCTTGTAGAATTTGCAGCGGAGTTTCTTCAAAGTGAGAGAGCTTCTTTTTGCAGAGAATTCTTCAGGATGGTTTTCAGACAATTTTTCAGGATCCTTCAGATGATTTTTTCTTCTGCCCTTTCCCTTTGGAATGACCGCCTATTTATAGGCTTTTGGTGGCCATTAGGAGGATTTTATGGGCATTAATGGTATTAATGCTCCATGATGGGAGGAGTTACAGGTATTTAATTCTTTATATTGTAACTCCTTTTTCTTGGATTTTGATTGGCCGATGGAGAATAATGGGCATTTAATCTCCATGATGATGGGAGTTTCATGATTAATTACCATGATTAATCTCCATAATGATAGGAGTTACATGGTTAATTGTCATGATTAATTGGACTTGTAACTCCCATTTCTTGGCTTCTGATTGGGCCGTTCAAAATAATGAGTTAATGACCCTAATAAATTGCCATAAAAGGGTCATTTAACTTCATTAATTGGCTGCCGAGTCTCTTGAAGAGTCGCGGGCCACGCCGCGTCTTTTGGAATTCTTCTTGTGAGATCATCGATGGATCCGTACGTTGCTTGATGTCGGATGACGATGAAAATTCAGACATTGGTTGCCACTAATGGGCCGGCAACGTCTGTCCAGTCGATTTCTTGATCGGTCGGGCAGAAAGTGTGCTTTCTTGCTAAGCCAGTTGGTAGTTTCGAAGTGTCTGATGATGATCAAATGATTTCGATGGCGGATCCTTGATGTTGACAAAGATCGACGGATATCAAGCTTCAAAAAACAGATTTTAAGAAAATCGCAGGGGCCAAACATCGTGAAACGCGAAAAAGAACGGAAAAACGACACTTTTGGCGGAAATCCGGCGACCCGGATTTCCAGGGTCGCCGGCGACCATGCACCCATGGTCGCCGGCAACCATGGGGCTGGCGACCTTGGACTTTGGTCCACTTTCCGGTCGCCCTCCGGTCGCCGTTTCTTGGTCGTTTCTCGGGCTTTTTCGCTTCTGTTTTCTCCTGTATTTTTCTTTGAAATTTCTCCTCATTTATTGGCTTAATTCCTCTGAAGAAAACCTGTCGAAAGGCTGTGCAAATCAGAGTACAAAGTTTCCAATTTTTGGAAAAGCCGAAGAATCTGTAGTCGATTTTCCGCCAAGAGTTGAAACTGGGTCAAACGATGTCGGAATGACCTGAGATTTAAGGTGAAGCTTCTTGGGCATTAGATAGGACCAACCATGGCCTTTTATTTGAGTTTTGAAGCCGTTTGGGGTCCCGTCGATGCTTGACTTGATTTAACTTTGCGGAAGATGTCGAGCTTTGATGTACGGTCATCCGATGTCCGATTGACCTGAAATTTGACGGGGAGCCTATTGGAGTCATTTTGAGATGATCCATTAGCTCCGATTTAGGTGCCATGGTCCCGAGGAGCTTCGCCGCTGGTAGGCTTGATTTTGCTTTGGAGCATCAAAACCGGGTCAAACGTTGTCGGAATGACCTGAAATTTGACGTGTAGCCCTTTGGAAGCATGTAGAAGCTACTCATGTGTTTTGTTTGATGAGTGGTGGCATCAGAGGTTCTCGCCGCCGAGAGGCTTGATTTCGCCGTTCGAGAGTTGATGGAGGGTCAAACGGTGTCGGTTTGATTTGAAATTCGACATGGAGCCTTTTGGAGGTATTTTGAGACCATCCATAGGCTCTGATCGAAGATTTGATATTTTTGACATTGTCGCCGTCGGGATCTCCCACTCAGCTGTTGGAGGTTTGAAGTTAGACCAAATGGTGTCGAAATGGCCCGAAACTTCATGTGTACCCTTCTTTTGGCTACTTTGAAAGATCTTGTAGTTTTTGTTTGGTTTTGTCAAGATCTGATGCTTGAAGCAGCTTTGCCTGTTTGTAGTAGGATGCGGCTCCATATAGCTTTTGATGTTGATGAGGCAAAGTGACATTTTTGTTGTCAACAAAGACCAATGCCAACATCACAACATGGTCTTGCCATGTGCTTCAACCGATAACTTCACAAATCATCCATCATTCAGCTACGGTTACCCGAATTGAACCTATTACCTCTATGGTCCCCCAATATAGAACACCTTTTGATACATCCATTGTGACCACAACTAGACAAGCAAGACAGGAACCAGCCCCGATCCCATATGCAAGTACATGCCTCCATATAGGCCAAGAATGGGTGGGCCCGGCTCGATCACTCATGTCGAGGATCCCGTGGCGAAGCCCTGCTGTTTACACCAGTGCACAGAACACACCCATAATCCACCATCAATACCAGCATGAGGTAGTCCAACCCCAACTTCAAGCAATGACTCCTCCGACTGTCTCCTTAAGCCGATCGATCCCACACTCATCTGGCCTTAGGCTAACCTATCATCAACCGACGGGATACGAAAGATCACCTCTAACGTATCAAGATCAATTGACACCGGCTTACAAAATGTTAGACGAGGAGCAGGATCCCCCACTCTATTATGATGAAGTTGCGGACGATGTAGACCCTCATGAGCTTCACGAGGAACATCGGTCGGACCATCCAGCCCACGAGCTTGCCCGCCAATTGACTTAAGTCGGTCGACGATCAGGATTAGCTCATGACCTGGATAGAACTCAAAACCAAACCCAAATTCAGGCCCCCTAGGAGAACACGAGCCGAGGAAAGCTACCAATATGCGCCTTTGGGACCCCAACCAGGCCCTCAACACGATCTTGTAGAACCGATTTATTATTGAACCCCAGTTGAGTTCCCGAGACGTGGCCAGGCGCACGAAGAGCAAAACCCTGATTCCCAGGCAATTAGAGAAATGCGGAAGGAAATAATAGGGCTGAAGAGTGAAATTAGAAAGAAGTTGCCGTCACGATAAGGCAAAAGGTTAGGGTTCTATGACTTCATGAAGAAAGAAGAGACCAAGAAGTCACCCTTCCCAGCTAAAGCCCCAAAGTTCGTAGCGTATGACAGCATGGAATAAAAAATCGGCCGATACCGATACGATATATTGCCTGCGATACCGGTTTTAGTATCGCAGGCAATATATCGCCAAAATATCGGCGATATCGGCCAATATTTTTGGCAGAACCGATATCTCTGCCGATATTTTGCAAAATATCGGCCGAGATGATATATAATGGAAAAAACCCTATTTTTTTGTTAAAAAAATCCCCAATCTTCCTCTTCTTCTCCTCTCCTCTCATCTCCTTACTCCTTAGGGGCTGCAACTACTCTCCATCTTGCATCTTTTCAAATCTCAAATTTATTTCTTAAAGAAATATTATTCAAGCCTCAAGGTAAGAGAAAATCAATTTATACCATTTTATTATGTGTTTTTTGCTTTTTATTTTTAGATAAAGCATAGAAATCATTTGGTTTGTTACTTTGGTTGTGTTCTCCACTTAGAAGTTAGATCTACATACTTTCATGCTAGATCTACTCATACACATGATTTTTAGACTTTTATTTTAATTATTTTATTTTTGGATTTTTCAATATTTGAATTATAATATATCATTTTTTGGGGATTTCATCATAAATATGTTGTTTCAATGATTCATGATCATTGTGTGGTTTATAAATGATTGATTTACACACTTTTATGCTAGATCTATATATTTAGTATTTTGAAAATGATTTTATTAAATTTTGATTGTTCTAAAAATAATTGTTTTTACTTGTTAGAGCATTTATGATACCAAAGGCTTATTAATAGCGTGTAGATGATAGATCTACATCTACTCATAGTTATAAACATGATTTAGATTTTTATTTTAATTATTTTATTTTCGGATTTTTTAATATTTGGATTATAATATATAATTTTTTGGGGATTTCATCATAAATATGTTGTTTTAATGATTCATGATCATTGTGTGGTTTATAAATGATTGATTTACACACTTTAATGCTAGATCTATATATTTAGTATTTTGAAAATGATTTTGTTAAATTTTGATTTTTCTAAAAATAATTGTTTTTACTTATTAGAGCATTTATGATACCAAAGGCTTATTAATAGTGTGTAGATGATAGATCTACATCTACTCATAGTCATAAACATGATTTAGATTTTTATTTTAACTATTTTATTTTCGGATTTTTCAATATTTGGATTATAATATATCATTTTTTGGGGATTTCATCATAAATATGTTGTTTTAATGATTCATGATCATTGTGTGGTTTATAAATGATTGATTTACACACTTTTATGCTAGATCTATATATTAAGTATTTTGAAAATGATTTTATTAAATTTTGATTTTTCTAAAAATAATTTTTTTTACTTATTAGAACATTTATGATACCAAAGGCTTATTAATAGTGTGTAGATGATAGATCTATATCTACTCATAGTCATAAACATGATTTAGATTTTTATTTTAATTATTTTATTTTTGGATTTTTCAATATTTGAATTATAATATATCATTTTTTGGGGATTTCATCATAAATATGTTGATTTAATGATTCATGATCGTTGTGTGGTTTATAAATGATTGATTTACTTACTTTTTCGATAGATCTATATATTTAGTATTTTGAAAATCATTTTTATTAAATCTTGATTTTTCTAAAAATAATTGTTGTTACTTGTTAGAGTATTTATGATACTAGTGTGTAGATGATAAATCTACATCTACTCATAGTCATAAACATGATTTAGATTTTTATTCTAATTATTTTATTTTCGGGTTTTTCAATATTTGAATTATAATATATCATTTTTTGGGGATTTCATCATAAATATGTTGTTTTAATGATTAATGATCATTGTGTGGTGTATAAATGATTAATTTACATACTTTTATGCTAGATCTAAATATTTAGGAATTTCAAAATGATTTTATTAAACCCTCTACTTTTTCTAAAAATAATTGTTGTTAGAGTATTACTATTACATGAATTTCTTATTTTATCGGAAGTTAGGAACAATGGTGCGTGACTTAGATCCAGCTTAGAGCAATGGTGAAGCAGTCGGAAGCAAAAACAAAGTAAAATGTAATTATTGTAGACGAGTGCTCAATGGGGGGATTACCCGTTTGAAACAACATTTGGCACATGTATCAGGACAGGTGACAAATTGTCATAAAGTGCCACCAAATGTGAGGGCTGAAATGCATGAGCTCCTTGACGCATCTACAAAAAAAAAGAAAAAAAGTACAAGCAAGAAGAATAACTGAGGAACTTGATGTATGCAGAGAAGAAATATTTGGTTCCTTCGATGATGACGATGAAGACCCAGAAATGAGGAGGGCTAGGAGAGAAATTGTTAGGTCACTTCAAGAGGAGGAAGAGAGGAGAAGAATGCAATATGAAGTAGCCGCTAGAGGTAGCCAATATGAGCATGGTGGTGGGTCTTCTGGACTGGGGGCAGCGAGTTTGCGTTGGGCAGTTGGTCAAAAACAACCCCGTGTCCGTGAAGATCCAGACATTGAGGAGGTTGAACCTCCTACACATGTACCTCGTAGGCCAGATGTGGTGGGGCCAACAGACCCATTTGCTTATAGAAAACCAACTTCAAAGCAGCCCGGCATTATGAAAGCTCTAAAGGGCAACTTTGGTAAAGCAAGAGAACATCTAATAAGGGCTACTGGGAAGTTTTTTTTGCATGGAGGCATCCTACCCAACAAGGCATCTTCTCCTTATTTCACCACCATGTTAGATGCGGCTGCAGAACATGGTACAGGTATAAAGGCACCCACCCCTTATGAGATTGGGCATGTCTGTGTTGAGAAAGAGTATGAGGGATTGCAGGCTTGGGTGCAAACTTTCAAATGGGCATGGACGGAAAGAGGTTGCACACTAATGTGCGATGGGTGGACGACCATCACACATCGTCATCTCTTGAATTTTCTAGTCTATTCATCTATGGGCACAATGTTTATCAAATCAGTTGATGCAACTGATTACATCCAAGATGCAAAATATATTAATAGGTTATTGAATGAGGTGATTGAAGAAATTGGGGCAGATTGTATAGTTTAGGTTGTTACTGACAATGCTGCAAACATGAAGGCTGCAGGAATGTTGCTTATGAAACAAAGGCCAAGGATTTTCTAGTCTCCATGTGCAGCACATTGCCTAGATTTAATGCTTGAAGATATTGCAAAAGGAAAAGTCATGGTGCAAGTGATTGGTTAGATAAAGAAGATCACAAATTTTTTTTATCAGTCATATAGACTCATTTCTATGATGAAAACGTATACAGACAATCATGAACTACTGCGGCCTGGCATCACTAGATTTGCCACCCACTTCATTGCCATCGAATGTGTTTACAAGTGTAGAGATGGACTTCTCCAATTGATAAAATCACAAGAGTTCATGAATTCAAAATGGGGAAAGAGGCCAAGTCCCATTACAAAAGAAGTATGTAAAACAATTGAGTCCAACAAATCTTGGCCTCATGTGAAGGGTGTTTTGAATGTTTTTGATCCCCTAATAAAGGTTCTTCGATTGGTTGATGGCGATGATAAGCCAACAATGGGCTTCTTACATGAGGCCATGGAGAGATCAAAGTTGGTTATTCAAGCAGATTGTAGATATTATAAAAAGTATTGGAAGACCATTGACGATCGATGGGGACGACAATTGAAACATGATTTACACTCTGCTGGTAAGTGAAGGCTATTTCCTTTAATACTTGAATTATTGTATTCAATTCTTCTCATTATATTAATTTATCATTGACTAAAATTCATTGGTTTTACACTTTTATAAGATACTTCTTTAATCCACAATTTACGAATGGGCACATATCTGATGAAATCCGTTTGGGACTAAAAAATGTGATTGAAAGACTAGCAGAGAATACAGATGAAGCAATTTGGGCTACAAATCAGGTAGGCAGTAGGCTAATTAAGGGAAAAACCGAAAAAGTATAACATTGTAAGAATGTAAGTTCTCTAATTTATTTCTCTACTTCAACTTCTTCAGATTGACATATACAATGTACGTGCCGGAAGCTTTGGAACGATGACTGCGCGAAGAGCCATCACACAGACCAATCCCTGTGTTGATTGTAAATTGCAATGTCATCTCTATATTATTCAAGGACTCTAATTATTATTTTATTGACTCTAATATCATTTCTATTTTTATTTTCAGCTGAATGGTGGTTGAATTATGGAGAGAGTGCTCCTGCACTAAGGACGATTGCTATTAAAGTCCTTAGTTAAACTACATCGTCTTCTAATTGTGAAAGAAATTGGAGCACCTTCTCATTTATCCACACAAGACCAAGAAATAGATTAACAATGCAGAAGGTAAATAAATTGGTCTACATCCACTACAACCTCAAGCTCCGGAGTAGAAATAGAAAGAGAAGACAGTTTGAGAATCAACGGGATTATTTTTGTCCAATTAATTTGGACTACATCTTTTCAGAAGAGGGTACAGTGTTAGGTGAATGGTTGGAGGAACAAGAAGAACCAATGTTAGATAAAGACCCAGAGTTTGAGGAGTTGATGGAGGAATTGACTGGGGATAGGCCTGAGCCAGTAAGGGCCTCAGAAAGGATGGAAGAAATAAACTTGACAATGCAACAGGGGCGCGCACCTGATACAAGTGAACCAAGGGGGAAAGGAGGTGGACGAGGAGAGTGAGTCAAGTATTTCTACTTCATCATCATCAGCAGGAATTCCACCTGACTCTCCGGGGGATGAGGGTCATTATAGAGATGATGAGTCTCTCACTTATGAGACAGTTAAGCATTTTCCTGGTGCTACTGAGTTAGATCCTCGTTGTGGCTATGTCGGGCATGTTGGAGGGACCGAGGCAGGGAGTAGTAGTGGGACGGGCCCTGCTGGACAAGGAGTGGGGGAAGGTACTCATGGTCATTATGGGGGTTATGTTGGCCAACAAGGTGCTATGTATGGACAGTATGGGGATTATTCATATGACCCTAATTGGGTACCCCCTTCACCAACACTGATACTTTCTATCGAACAGATATTAATTGAGCAAGGAAGGCTTCCCCCACGACTTCCCCAACGACCTATTCATGCCCCTCATTTTTATTTCATGCCATTGCATTACAACCAGCCATCTCATTCTACAGGGGATCAACATAGTTCATCATCTTATCAGGAACAATCTGAATATGGTCATGGGTATGATAGTGCTGCACAACAGAATGGAGCATATCTTTTTAACCAATACTGGAGAAATGATAATGATGATGATGATATCGAGCCTGGGCGACACTCCACTTGGAATTAGGCTATCAATCTGTCAATCTGTCCTACACTCATGGTATTGAATTTCTTAACTTATTTGTTGATTGAGTTAGTATTAAATGATGATTGGTATGTTATCTTTATTTTCTTATATTTTACACTAATAAATTGATCATGAGCATCAATAATGGTCGCATTATATGAAATCTTGGAGAAGACAATGAACTGCGATACAGACAGGAGTCATAACTGAAGGTGACCGAGATTTTGATTTATTGTTGTTACTAATGGAAAAAAATATTGTTTTCCAGCATTTTCTAATATTCTAGATTTTTTGGATATTTTTGCGAATTTTTTTGGATTAAAAAAAATTAACACCGCGACGACCGTGACGGACCGATATCCTCGACCGATACCGATATCATATCGATTTTTCGGCCCGGCCGAGACCGCGACTGAAACCGAGATTTTAAACCATGTATGACAGGACTACAGACCCTCAACACCACTTGGTGTCCTTTTGCAGTAAATGTCGTATAATTGCCTACAACAATGCCCTCCTCATTAATTACTTTCAAGAACCGCTAGCTGGAGATGTGCTAACTTGGTACACATCTGTGCCCTCACACAAGATCAATGCCTTCGAGGATGTGATAGAAAAATTTCTGGTGCGATACCAACACCTAACTAAGAACAAACCCCTGTGGTATGACTTAGCCAACTTAAAGCAAAAGAACAATGAGGATTATGAAGAATTCGCCGCGAGATGCCTGAGTCAATTCACGAGGTCTAACTGCAATATGAAGGAGGAGGAACAAGTCAGGATGGTCATTTTGAACATGAAAGAACCGATGAGGACATTGATAACGATCGGGGAAGTCATGAATTGGAGGGGCCTACACCATCGATTGTCAAGAATGAAACAGAACCTAGATGATGGAATATTGAATAACCTAGGCATCTTCGATCAAAAAAGGATTGTCCGTTGCGTGACCAATCAAGTGGAAAATCAGGTGACCCCGAAAGTAAACTCGACCCAAGAGGTGGTTTATCGTGAAAGTTCACCTAGGGCCAATGTTCTCATCCTAGAGAGAGGGGGGGGGGGTTGAATAGGTTTATCAAACCTTAAATCCATTTTTAACCTATTAATCAAGATTTATAAGAGAGCAAGTGATATGTAGACTCAGTGTGATTATCTAGCAATGTTCAATGGTAAAGAAGGCATGTAAACTAGTTCAAAACATTTAGACAAATAATATAAATAAATGCACAGAGATTTATAGTGGTTCGGGCCATATGTCCTACATCCACTCACAAGGTTCACATAGTCCCTTGGTTCCACTATGATGAATCAAAACTACACAAGTAATGATTTCAATCACTTGAACATCACAATTTTGATAACGAGGTTCGATCACACAGATCTAATCCCCCACATACATTTTAGAGTGGTTGAGTCCCACATATTCAAACCACTATCACTGGATACACAAGATTTAAAAGATGATGAGACACCAAACACTTGCCTTTGATGTAGTCGGAAGTGTTTATCGAAGCTCTAACAGAAGTTGAAGCTTTATCCTCTTGATGCATGCTTGATGTTGATAGAGATGCTCCATTGTAATGCACAATCAAGGGTCAAGAGGTTGGGTTCTACATTTTCCTAAATATATATCATTTGAAAATCAAAGTAGAATCCTTTTTCCAAACACACTTTTCTAGAGACTAAAATATCTCATCCATTTTCTAGATTGGGTTAATAGTGTGTTTGGAAGATGGTTTAAAGGCTTAGAAAAGATGGGAAAAAGTAGGAAACTAAGCTCTTTAAAAATGTCCTCTCTACAGTGTAAAACTGGCTCCAGATATATATAGAGAAGTTCCCAACGGCTAGTTTTGGCGGCTAGCCTCTTGGTAGTTCGGCTAGCCTCATTTCAATTTCTCTATGGTAACGGCTAGTTTTTCTAATTCCCTCAGCTCACGGTTAGCCGACGGTAGACATCGCGGCTAGCCGTGAGGTGACCGCAGGGTGACCGAATCTGCACCTCAAAAACCTGTAGCGTTTTGGAAAGCTAACCGTGGGATTTCAATTACATGGAGGTTAGCCACCAGCCCATATGGCGGTTAGCCGAAAGGCAACCGCAAGGTGACCGAACTTCCACAACAGTTAAGAAGTTTGTATTCTGGAAATGTAACCGTGAACCTCGGTTACCTGGCGGTTAGCCGCCAGTCCACACTGCGGTTACCCGAATACTGACCGCAAGGTGGCCGAATCACTTTTGACAGAGAACAGTATTCTGGAAAGCTAGCCGAGGTATTTTGATTACCTGGCGATTAGCCGCTTTTTGTAAAGAGGCTAGCTGCCAGGTGACCGAAAGGTCACCGAACTCCCTATTTTTTAACAGAACAGAATGGAGAGAACCTTAGATGAAAAACTGAATGTAGGCTAAGGTAAGCAAGGATCCTAGGGTCCAAGTAGGTAACGGTTTTGGGTCCAAAATACCTGAGATGATTTGCACACAAATGGAGTCTTCTTTGACACATCCAGGTCTTCCAAAAGCTTGAACAATCTCTAGAAGTAGATCTTCCTTGACACACTTCGAGATGTAAGGTCTTCGGGACACAATGACACGGAATTGACAAACCAAATATAGTGCACACATGAATGTGACACTAACAATCTCCCCCTTTGACAATTTCGTGGCAAAACACCTATTCTATATACTCTTACAATAAATGAACCAAATAACACTCAAGATTACAAGAGTACGAGAACTTTACGAGAAAATGCAATAATTACAACTCAAATAAGAACTCCCCCTAAGAATGTGCTTGAATCTGAATGATATACCTGCATAGGAGAAGGAACACACATTCTATGGTGGGATTGCAACTCCCCCTTAATCATTAGCCAAAAATAACATGTTCAAATGAGTTAGAAGCATTCTTTAAGACAAACACACATTCTCCCTTAGAATGTATCTGAAAACCTGGGAATTCTCTCTTCCCCCTTTTGTCACAAATTGATAAGGGTAGGACCATGCAATAAGAGAGATAAAATTGCGATAGAAAAATATATCAGGAAGTCACAAAAGTATATAGCATGAATATGATATAAAAGTCAGACATGAAAGGTCATACATCCCAAGTTAAAAGGAATTAGCATAAATATGTTAAACACATAGGGGAGGGCAGCCACTTGTCAACACCACATCACCAAAAGGAGAACCAATCAAACAAATGTGGCTAAGAGACCCACTAAAAACTAATCAGATGGAGGGGATGGAGAGGGAGGCATGTCATTGAAATCATGTCCTCGACATCCCTTGGACAGAGCACCTAAGTATCTCAGAGTCTTTTTCAACGGCTTCTTTGTCTTGGACTGCCGTTGCTCTATAGCGTCCAAATGGTCTCCAACACTCTGTGATGCACCAGAAGAAGTAGCCCCACGAACTTGCACAGGAGGCACTGATGGAGCTGGCTGCTGTGAAGCTTGATCACCTGCATAAGGAGGAACTGGCCCAGCTTCGACATTAGGAAGAGGATTCATCTGAATAAGGTTCGCTTTACCAAAGGAGGCATGGTATAGAGGAGTATCAGTCAGCCGAGGAACACCATAAGAACGAGCTAGCTGAGTCATAAGAAACCCAAACGGGGCAGCAATCTTTGTAGCATTTGAGAGGTGAAACCACATGATGGTACAACAAATCAGCGATGGAAGACACATGGGAACACCGGTAATGACTTTATGAAGGATATTGACCATATAAGAAGTTAATTTGGTCCTATTGCCTTTACGAGGATAGACGTTAAATGTGAACAAATTGTGTAGGAGTCTATACTTGGGAATCAAAGCGGCTAAAGGAAGAAAATTCTTTTTACGATTCCACTCAGCATCATATCCGCAGATACGGAGGGTTGCTTCAGCCTTTTCAGCCTCAGTGAGTGTGTCGGCAACCATAGTTAGACCATTTTCACTAACAGGGATGTTCATAATATAGGAAATACGATTGGGGTCAATTGTGACTACTTGATTTCTAAATGCTACATTGAAAGAGCAAGAGTCAATAGTTGAAACAGCATCAGCAATAGACGCATACATGCTGTAGACAAGAGAGGGATAAGCCTTGTCCCCCCAATCCAGAATGTTATTCCAATTGATCTGAGCAAGAATAATGGCCGTTTCATGACCTTCAATAACATTGCGGAGGGTGCGACGCTCAACCATAATCAACATTTTTTCATGACATTTAGCATTTGAGCTTTTGGTTTGAGACTCATAGGCATAGATGGAGGAGGAGGAGGAGGAGAAGAAGGGGAACTAGAGGATGATTGTGAAGGTGAAGGTGGAGGTGATGGAGAAGGTCTTTCTTGACGAGATGAGGAGCCTTCAGTACAGCGTCCTCTTTTAGAGGGACGATTTACAGCCGATTTCATTCTAGGAGGCATTGTTTCGAACAGTTGGAGTGCCCACAGAAGAGAAAACAACACACACAAGAGAAAGAGAATCTGTGCAATAGAGAAAAAAAGACAAGGGAACAAGGAAAAACCAAGAACAGGAAATGCAAAATAAAATAAGGAGAGGAACAAGACGAAATGACCTTGAGGAATGAAGAAAATAAACCCCAAACACTCGGCTACGGTGGAGACGAAACTGACGAGAGAAGATAAGAAACCAAATGAAATGACAAAACCGAGTTTTAAAATCACGGGCCCGCCATGGCGGTTAGCCGCCGAGAGGGTCCACGGCTAGCCGAAATCCCCCCCCCCCTTTTTATTATTTTTTTATTTTTTATTTTATCGAATAGCACAAACACCAAGGGATTTTCTCATATTTTCAAATTTTGAAACATCTAAGGGTTTTGTTAAAATGTCTGCTAGTTGTTTCTCTGTAAATATATGCTCCAATACTATGACTCCTTCTTCAACCAATTCTCTAATGAAATGATGTCTAATGTCAATATGCTTAGTTCTAGAGTGTTGAACAGGATTTTTGGAGATATTAATAACACTAGTGTTATCACAATACAAGTTCATGCTACATTGTTCAATACCATAGTCTGTGAGCATTTGTTTCATCCAAAGCATCTGAGTACATCCACTACCAGCTGCTATATATTCTGCTTCAGCTGTAGATGAGGAGATGGATGATTGTTTCTTGCTGTGCCAAGCAACTAAACAGTTTCCTAGATAGAAACATCCACCACTAGTAGATTTTTTATCATCTACATTTCCAACCCAATTGGCGTCTGAGTATCCAGCAATACAAGTAGATGGATCATATGAATACCATAAGCCATATCCCGAAGTTCCTGAAACATATCTAATGATTCTTTTACTTCTTTCAAATGGATTTCTTTGGGATCAGATTGATATCTGGCACAAGCTCCCACACTGAATGCAATATCGGGTCTACTAGCTGTAAGATATAATAGGCTGCTTATTATGCTCCTATACAGACTAAGATCTACACTCTTACCACTCGATTCTCTAGACAATTTCAGAGTTTTGCTCATGGGTGTGTTCATGTGCTTGGCTGAATCTAATCCAAATCTTTTGATCAATTCTTTTGCATATTTGGTTTGGGAAACAAACATTCCATCAGTCAATTGTTTAACTTGTAATTCTAAAAAGAAATTAAGTTCACCAACCATGCTCATTTCAAATTCAGATTTCATTAGATTAGCAAACTCTTCTGAGAAGTTATTACAAGTAGATCCAAACACTATATCATCAACATAAATTTGAGCAATCAAAATCAAATCATTGGTTTTTTGAATAAAGAGAGTTTTATCCACACTTCCCCTTTCAAAATTTTGATTAATTAAAAAATGAGTAAGCCTTTCATACCAAGCTCTAGGGGCTTGTTTGAGACCATAGAGGGCCTTTTTAAGATGATACACATGATTAGGCTTCTTTGCGTCTTCAAATCCTTTAGGTTGCTCCACATAAACTTCTTCTTCCAAAAGACCATTTAGAAAGGCACTTTTGACATCCATTTGGTATAATTTAAATTTTAAAGAGCAAGCAATGGCAAGTAAGATTCTAATAGACTCAAGTCTAGCAACAGGAGCAAAGGTTTCTTCAAAATCTATTCCTTTAATTTGAGAATATCCTTGGGCAACCAGCCTGGCCTTGTTTCTAACGATGGTACCATTTTCATCAAGTTTATTTTTGTAAATCCATTTAGTACCTACAACATTTTTGTCATTTGGCCTAGGCATTAGATCCCAAACTTCACTTCTAGCAAACTAGTTTAGCTCTTCTTGCATTACATTTATCCAATTATCATCAGTAAAAGATTCATCCACATTTTTAGGTTCAACAGTAGAAGTAAAGCAAAGATAGCTAACAATGTTTTCTAATTGTCTTCTAGCCTTGACACCGGTCAAAGGATATCCCAGAATTTGGTCCATAGGGTGATGTTTCACATTCCCCAAATCCCTAGAGATTGGAGACTTGTTTAGTTTTTCAGTTTGGACATCTATCTCATAAATATCAAAGTTTTCTTGATATCTGAAATCATTTTGTTTGTCATCAATGACAACATTTATAGATTCTTGTATGGCTCCAGTGTTTTTGTTCAGCACTCTATATGCACGACTGTTTAGAGAATAGCCAATGAAAATGCCTTCATCACTTTTTGAATCAAATTTGCTCAAGTGTTCTCTATCCTTAAGTATATAGCATTTGCTACCAAAAATTTTAAAATAGCTAATGTTGGGCCTTTTTCCATGCCATAACTCATAAACAGTTTTATCCAATCCAGTTCTCAAGTATACCCTGTTTATGATGTGACATGCTGTGCTAACTGCTTCAGCCCATAGATCTCTAGGAACATTCTTTCCATGAAGCATAACGGTGGCCATCTCTTGTAAGACATGATTCTTTCTCTCAACAATACCATTTTGTTGAGGAGTTTTAGGCGCAAAAAATTCATGGTGAATTCCATATTTCTCGCAAAATTTTTCAAACTTAATATTTTCAAATTCACCACCATGATCACTTCTTATCCGAGAGACTGCTCTTCCTTTTTCAACTTGGATTCTTTTTACAATCTTTTTAAATTCAACATATGCATTAGATTTTTCTCTTAGAAACGCAACCCAAGTGAATCTAGAGTAATCATCAACAATTACCAGGAAGTATTTTCTGCGACCCCTGCTCTCTTTCTTAGTTGGACCAACCAAGTCCATATGGAGAAGTTCTAAGGGTCTAGAAGTTCTAAGTTTTTTGTGAGAATTTCTAATTTGTTTACCTTTTTGACATTCTCCATAGATTGTTTTTGATTTCCCGCTGATTTTAGGAAGACCCTTTACATACTTGTCAAGTTTGGACAAGTCCCTAAAATTTACATGACCAAGTCTTTGATGCCATAGTTGAGCTTCATCAAGATGAGCAATGTAACAGGCTGAACTAGATGATTCTTTCTAGTTACCGATAACATAACAGTTTTCTTTGGTTCTAAGGCCTCTTAAAATAATCTTTCCATTTTTGGAAATCTCACAACCAAGACTACTAAAGTTAACATCATGATCTTTATCACATATTTGAGAAATGCTTAGCAAGTTATGTTTCAAACCATCAACATATAAAACATCTTCAATAATAGGCATGTTGGGAACATTCAAAGTACCCTTACCAACTACTTTAGCAATATTTCCATCACCAAAGGTGACAGTTCCACCTTCATATTCAATTATTGTGGATAGGTGTGCTCTATCCCCAGTCATGTGTCTAGAACATCCACTATCTAGGTACCACAAGAAATGATCAACTGTTTTAAGGGCTGTGTGAACCAACAAGCCTTTGTTCTTAGGAATCCAAATGTATCTTTGTGTGATAGGGGTTTTACCAAAACCTTGAGATTTAGCTTTGTTATAATTTTGTGGATGAAAATGTTTCTTAGAGTAGATTTCAGTTGATTTAACAGTTTTTGTGTAATTGTGGAGTTGTAACTTTAGACGACCAATTTGTTTCATCATCTCATTTAATTGTTGAGTGACAGAGTATTTGACTGTAATGTTATGAACAGATTTTTTTGTTTGAGAATTGACACATGTCATAGTGGTCTGTCTTTTAATTTGTTCAATTTTGCAATCATACTTGACATGTCCTTTGCTTCCACATGAATGACATATAATTTCAGAAATGTTTTGACTACTAGAGGAAGTTTCTCCTTTCACAAACATAGTAGAGACATTAGGATTATGTTTGTCTATTTTGTTGTACCCTAATCCAGTTTTGTCTCAATGATGTTTTCCCATTTTAAAAAGTCTTTCAAAATTTTCTTCTCCATGGGTAAATGAATACTCATACTTTTCTTTGAACCCTTTCAGTTGAGTGACTTCATCTCTTAAAAGTAAGTTTATTTTGTTTAGAGTTTCAGCTTCTTTTTCATAACTCTTGATCTTGTTGAATTCTTCACTAGCAATATGAAATTTAGAATTAATTTTAATTAGTTCAATTGCTAAGTTATTCTTTTCATTAGTTAACGTTTCGATTTTGTCTTTCAAGATTTCGTTTTTGGATTTTTGTTTGTTCAAGACTTCAATCAATTTGCAACTCTCCTCATAGAGTCTATCATATGTTACTTGTGAATCTTCATCATCTTTTTCATTATCTGAGCTGTCATATTCAGATTCAGATTCACTCTCCAAGCTCTCAACATCATTTTTTTTAGAATTTTCCATTGTCTCAAGTAATGAATCACACACAGTTCTGGCCATCAATACAGTGTAATTTTCTGTCTCATCTTTGTGTGATTCATCTGAATCTATTTCGGCTTCAGATGAGTCATCCCATGTAGCCACAAGGGTCTTTTTCTTCACTTTTCTTTCCATTGGACACTCAGTTGATATGTGTCCAAACTTTTGATAGTTATAGCATTTCACATTTCTAGATTGATACTTGGAGGAGGAGCTGACTTTGTTTTTACATTTATCAAAAGGTTTCTCTTTCTCTTTTCTATTAAACTTTGAAGTCTTCTTCTTAAATTGTCTTAAGAATCTTTTAGTAAGCAATGCAACATCTTCAGCATCACTTTCATTCTCATTCCCTGATTCTTCTTTAGGTGGAGATGGTTGAGAGGCCTTTAAGGCTATTGATTTCTTATCTTTGGATTTGTTGGAAGCATTGTTCATCTTCATCTCAAAGGTTCTAATGTTACCCGTCAGTTCTTCTACTTTCATAGTTTCAGGGTCATTGTATTCTTCTATAGAAGTTACTTTGGGGTGAAATCTTTCAGGTAGAGACCTAAGGATTTTGCTACAAACTTTGCCTTCAGGGATTTGCTCACCAAGCGACCACATCTCAATAACGATAACCATTAGCTTTGTTCGAAACTCATCAAACATTTCATCTTCTCTCATTCTTAGATATTCAAATTGAGAAGTTAACATCTAGAGCTTGGCTCTTTTAACAATGGTTGTTCCTTCATAATTTGTTTCCAAAAGCTCCCAAGCTTGGTTAGATGTCTTACATGTCATAATCTTTTTGTATTCTTCAGCATTCATGGCACAGGTTATGGCATTTAGTGCCTTTGCATCATAGTCTCTCATAGTTTTTTGATTAGCTATCCATCTGTCCTTTGGGAGAGGTTTGACAATGCCATCTTTAGCTGTGAAGGAAGGAGGAGTCCATCCATCCTCAATAGCATCCTATATTTCTCCACTAAGAGATTTTAGAAATACGGACATTCGGGCTTTCCAAAAGGCATAGTTAGTACCATCAAATAGTGGTGGTCTGTTTACAACACTACCTTCTGGATTAGACATTGGCACAAGAAAAAATAGATCAACTCCGGGTTGTAAAGCTTAAAGAAGTAACCTTGCTCTGATACCAATTGAAAGTTCACCTAGGGCCAATGTTCTCATCCAAGAGGGGGGGGGGATGAATAGGTTTATCAAACTTTAAATCCATTTTTAACCTATTAATCAAGATTTATAAGAGACCAAGTGATATGTAGACTCAGTTTGATTATCTGGCAATGTTCAATGGTAAAAAAGGAATGTAAACTAGATCAAAACATTTAGACAAATAACATAAATAAATGCACAGAGATTTATAGCGGTTCGGGCCATATATCCTACATCCACTCACAAGGTTCACATAGTCCCTTGGTTCCACTATGATGAATCAAAACTACACAAGTAATGATTTCAATCACTTGAACATCACAATTTTGATAACGAGGTTCGATCACACAGATCTAATCCCCCACATACATTTTAGAGTGGTTGAGTCCCACATATTCAAACCACTATCACTGGATACACAAGATTTAAAAGATGATGAGACACCAAACACTTGCCTTTGATGTAGTCGGAAGTGTTTATCGAAGCTCTAACAGAAGTTGAAGCTTTATCCTCTTGATGCATGCTTGATGTTGATAGAGATGCTCCATTGTAATGCACAATCAAGGGTCAAAAGGTTGGGTTCCAGATTTTCCTAAATATATATCATCTGAAAATCAAATTAGAATCCTTTTTCCAAACACACTTTTCTAGAGACTAAAATATCTCATCCATTTTCTAGATTGGGTTAATAGTGTGGTTGGAAGATGGTTTAAAGGCTTAGAAACGATGGGAAAAGTAGGAAAGTAAGCTCTTTAAGAATGTCCTCTCTACAGTGTAAAAACTGGCTCCAGATATATATAGAGAAGTTCCCAACGGCTAGTTTTGGCGGCTAGCCTTTTGGTAGTTCGGTTAGTCTCATTTTAATTTCTTTGTGGTAACGGCTAGTTTTTCTAATTCGGTCAGCTCACGGTTAGCCGACGTAGACATCGTGGCTAGTCGTGAGGTGACCGCAGGGTGACCGAATCTGCATCTCAAAAACCTGTAGCGTTCTGGAAAGCTAGCCGTGGGATTTCAATTACATGGAGGTTTGCCGCCAGCCCATATGGCTGTTAATCGAAAGGTAACCGCGAGGTGACCGAACTTCCACAATAGTTGAGAGGTTTGTATTCTGGAAATGTAACCGTGAACCTCGGTTACCTGGCGGTTAGCCGCTAGTCCTCACTGCGGTTAGCCGAATGCTGACTGCAAGGTGGCCGAATCACTTTTGACAGAGAACAGTATTCTAGAAAGCTAGCCGAGGTATTTCGATTACCTGGCGGTTAGCCGCTTTTTGTAAAGAGGCTAGCTGCCAGGTGACCGAAAGGTCACCGAACTCCCTATTTCTGGATAGAACAGAATGGAGAGAACCTTAGATGAAAAACTGAATATAGGCTAAGGTAAGCAAGGATCCTAGGGTCCAGGTAGGTAACGGTTTTGGGTCCAAAATACCTGAGATGATTTGCACACAAGTGGAGTCTTCTTTGACACATCCAGGTCTTCCAAAAGCTTGAACAATCTTTAGAAGTAGATCTTCCTTGACACACTTCGAGATGTAATGTCTTCGGGACACAATGACACGGAATTGACGAACTAAATATAGTGCACACAGGAATGTGACACTAACATATCACCCATATAAACCGGGATGTTAATTTCCAAGGGAACACGCAAGGCTTCCAGAACGATCAGAGCTACCGGGATTTTCCTCGGAATGATCAAAGATATTACCAACAACCACATGACCAAAGGGGACCCGTTCATCCAAGGCAAAACATAAATCCGACACGACAACCTGTGAATCAGCCAGTGATGCCTCAAAACCCGAATCAGAGTACTAATCCTCGACCGAATTATAACGCAGTCTCGTTCGATTATAACGACAATTCAGGCCAAAACAATGATGGAAACAAGAGAAGGCTTGGACCGAAAAGGGCTAACTACCCGCCCCTGCCTCAACCTTGGATCATTGTTTTCTGGTCGCTCATAGAACAAAACACTATCCAGTTTCCACCAGAAAGACAACAGCAATGGCCAGACCATCTTGATCGAACGAGATTCTGTGCATACCACAGGATGCCGGGACATGACCTAACCCATTGCTATACGGCCAGAGACCTAATCTACAACCTTAGTGATGAAAGGGCGATTGAGTGGAATAGCATCAAACCCATAGGAGTCTACGGTTCGCAGAAAATGCTACAAGCCCAAGGTCCGCTTACCGGTACGACGCAGCAAGTGCCGAACATGCAAATCTACACAAACCCGATGCCACAACATGCTACGTCAACCTTGACACAATCGTTGCAAGGACCGTCGGCCAATGTCGTCACCATGTCACATCAATCAACTGATTTCCCGATCCCGCCAGCCATTAGTCAGAATCAACCCTACTATGATGACTTTTTTGAAGATGATGACTATTGGAAATATGTTAATTGGGACAGGAAAACTAAATTCAGACTAGATAACATCAAAACCGGCATGGTAATCGACTCCCCGGACCTCTACAAGGTGTTCTTTGACAATGATATCGCGTACAAGGGGTCTCGGACCAGCACTCACTCCCAATTTAATCACCCCTAGGATGTTGGGCCGTCACAAGCACACCTCCGATCAGAACGGATCCGCCCACCGCGGCTACCTCCAATCACCAGCGCGCCGAATCCGGGCTTACAAATCCCCAATGTGCAGACCGAAGAGGTTGTCGAAGAGAGACCTCATGTTCAACTGGAGACTGGGATAGAGTATGATCTCCTAGGGCATCTAACGAAGATACCAGCTAAGGTGTCAATCTTCGTTCTGATCAAGACTTCCCCCGATGCATCAAAAACAGCTAAGGGACGCCATCACCCACTTACAAGTTCCGGAAAATATAACCCCCAGAGCAACTATGGGCGTCCATTGCGTCCTTGTCGTTTGAGACATCCTTGCCAATCCTCAACTTTATCGAAGACGAACTAAAAGAAATACCGCCTGAAGCAAGGACCTCACCCCTACATCTCACAGTTAGGGTGGCCGAGAAGGAGATATCCGACGCTTTGGTAGACACAGGGGCATCCCTAAACATCTGTCCATTGAAAACATACAAGACGCTGGATCTAACTGCCAAAGACCTAACCCCAGCCCCGTTGGTGGTGACAGGATATGACGGAAATAGGAAGAACGTTTGTGGGAAGATCATGTTATCGGTGCAAGCAGGCCCGATCTCAGTACCCGAAGAATTCTACGTCATGGATATCCCAGCGACCTTCAACTTGATATCAGGGTGTCGCTGGCTGAATCACATGAAGGCGGTCATGTCCACTAGGCACCAATGTATTAAGTGAAAGTTCACCTAGGGCCAATGTTCTCGTCCTAGAGGGGGGGGGGGGGGTGAATAGGTCTATCAAATTGTAAAGCCATTTTTAACCTATTAATCAAGATTTATAAGTGAGCAAGTGATATGAAGACAAAGTGTGATTATCTAGCAATGTTCAATGGTAAAGAAGGCATATAAACTGGATCAAAACATTGAGACAAATAACATAAATAAATGCATAGAGATTTATAGTGGCTCGGACCATATGTCCTACATCCACTCACAAGGGTCACACGGTCCCTCGTTTCCACTATAATGAATCAAAACTACACAAGTAATGATTTCAATCACTTACACATCACAATTTTGGTAACGACGTTCGATCACACAGATCTAATTCCCCCACATACATTTTAGAGTGGTTGAGTCCCACGTATTCAAACCGCTATCACTGGATACATAAGTTTTAAAATATGATGAGACACCAAACACTTGCCTTTGATGTAGTGGGAAGTGTTTATCGAAGCTCTAACCGAAGTTGAAGCTTTATCCTCTTGATGCATGCTTGATGTTGGTGGAGATGCTCCATTGTAATGCACAACCAAGGGTCAAGAGGTTTGGGTTCTAGATTTTCCTAAATGTATATCATTTGAAAATCAAATTAGAATCCTTTCTTCCAATCACACTCTTCAAGAGCCTAAAATATCTCATCCATTTTCTAGATAACGTTAGAGTATGTTTGGAAGATGGTTTAAAGGCTTAGAAAAGATAGGGAAAAAGTAGGAAAGTAAGCTCTTCAAAACGTCCTCTCTACAGTGTAAAACTGGCTCCAGATATGTATAGAGAAGTTCCCAACGGCTAGTTTTGGCGGCTAGCCTCTTGGTAATTCTGCTAGCCTCATTTCAATTTCTCTGTGGTAACGGCTAGTTTTTCTAATTAGGTCAACTCACAGTTAGCCGACGATGGACATCGCGGCTAGCCGTGAGGTGACCGCAGGGTGACCGAATCTGCATCTCAAAAACCTGTAGCGTTCTGGAAAGCTAACCGTGGGATTTCAATTACATGGAGGTTAGCCGCCAGCCCATATGGCGGTTAGGCGAAAGGTAACCGCGAGGTGACCGAACTTCCACAACAGTTGAGACTTTTGTATTCTGGAAGTGTAACCGTGAACCTTGGTTACCTGGCGGTTAGCCGCTAGTCCACACTGCGATTAGCTGAATGCTGACCGCAAGGTGGCCGAATCACTTTTGACAGAGAACAGTATTCTGGAAAGCTAGCCGAGGTATTTCGGTTACCTGGCGGTTAGCCGCTTTTTGCAAAGAGGCTAGCCGCCAGGTGACCGAAAGGTCACCAAACTCCCTATTCCTGGACAAAACAGAATGGAGAGAACCTTAGATGAAAAACTGAATATAGACTAAGGTAAGCATGAATTCTAGGGTCCAGAAAGGTAACGGTTTTGGGTCCAAAATACCTGAGATGATTTGCACACCAGTGAAGTCTTTTTTGATACATCTAGGTGTTCCAAAAGCTTGAACAATCTCTAGAAGTAGATCTTCCTTGACACACTTCGAGATGTAAGGTCTTCGGGACACAATGACACGGAATTGACAAACCAAATATAGTGCACACAGGAATGTGACACTAACATTAAGTTTCCCCACTTAGGAAAAATCGTAAAGCTAATGGGGGACCCGCCTGTGATCGAACCAGAAGGACTTCAGATACTTCTCACCTTGCAACCAGCCCCTATCCCGCCTGGAACCAAAATCCATGGATATAAGGTTGATCCCTCCATTTCCCTGACGGACATCGATCCCGTCCGGAGTATGATACCAGATCCGGTCCCTCTACCTGAACTGCCATTAAGAAAAGAGTGCATACATGGCTGGAACCTCATGAGAAAACTTGGATATCAGCCCGGATTGGGGCTAGCTAGGAATGAGGATGGGATTCTTGACCCCGTTATCCTGGAAGCAAGGATAGGAACAGAAGGACTGGGATTCAACCGGTATGATCAGGTAACACTCTCCAGAAAGGATTGGAAACTAGGGGAACACTTCGTCAGGTATAGCAAGCTCTTGGACCCCGATGAACCTCCGAACAGAGAAGGATGCCATCAAATCCACCCCTAGGAAAAAGGGAAAGAACTCTTGATAGAAGGTATAACCGATTCGTTGTCTGACGACGAGGAGGTCGAAACTTACGAACACATCTTCGGTACCTGGGAAGAATTCCACGAATCTGATGAGATTAGAGGTTCAAGTTTCCCCCTGGAGGAAAGTTTCTGAATGATGTCTTGTAACATGATTGGCACTAGTGACTCGGTGAAATTTCCCAAAAAAAAAAAACTCCGATTTCCGAAAAGAGAAACGACTATGAAACCTAGGAAGTCGAAGACCCCTATTGCCAAGAAGTCGTGTACTGGCCAGCCGCGTGGCGACACTGGAGAGCAAGACCTTCAGAAGAAGACAGCAAAACCTGGGAGATTGAAAGTCCCGTAGGTGACGAAGTGGTGTACCGCCCCACAGCTCGGCAATGCCCGGGGCAGGGATCTTCCTCCTTAGATAGCCCCTCCTCAACCCAACCTGTACCATATCATTCCAAAAAACAAAAAAAAATCACAAAACCCCAAAATCCCAAAAATAGTAGAAAATTAAAAACCCAAAAATGTAAGTAGTTTAGGAGTAGAGACCTCCGACTATTGCAAAGCCATAGGGAGACCTGAGCGCTGGAAAATTCTCCCGGTAGAGCAATCACAGCTAAAGGAAATCACGAGCCGGATTAGCAAGATAGGGTATGAGTCGATGCCCATTATTTCAGAGCCAGAATCATCTCTGGGAACCGAGAACCCAAAGGACAAGATGGGCATTTGCGAATTAGTAGATGCCAAAGGAGAAGACGATGAAGTCTCGGAAGAGTTCCAAAGGGTCATTAAGAGGTGTTCATAACGGTGTTTCAAAGGGTTATCCATATCAAAGCATCCACGGCGGTCAAGTTCATTCAAAAGAACATAATAGCCCGGTTTGGCGTTCCGAAAGTGTTCATAACTAACAATGGCCCCCAATTCATATCTCAGGTAATGGAGGATTTGTGCACAAAATACAGTATAGAACTACATCATTCAACCCCTTATTACCCTCAAGAAAATGGACAGGCTGAAGCTACAAACAAGACACTACTCAAGATCATCAAGAAGACAGTGGAAACAACCCAGGGTAGTGATTGGCCAGACTGTTTGGTCGAGGCATTATGGGCATATCGAACCTCCATTAGGACTCCGACAGGTGAGACCCCATATGCATTGACTTATGGGATGGAGGCAGTCCTTCCGTTCGAGCTCCTGCACTCGTCGTTGCGGATCCAATTAGATGAAGAGATGACAGAAGGCGAAAGACAAGAAGCACTACAAATACAGCTGGACCTCCTCGATGAGAAAAGGATGAAAGTAGCAAAGCAAGCTTAGGTGTACAAGAAGCGAATCGCAAGAGCCTACGATAAGCATGTCATAGAGAGGAAATTCAAAACATGTGACCTTGTATTAAAACGCACCACTCAATCACAACTCCCACACATTAAAGGCAAATTGCGACCTAATTGGGAAGGCCCATATGTAATTAAAGAAGTATATTCTGGTAATACATATATATTAGTAAATGCAGAAGGGGAAGAGATCCCCGATGCATGGAATGCTATGTACTTAAAGAAGTACACCACATGACCCTTCTCCACTTCTTGCGGAGTGTGGCCCTCTGTCTTTTGATATGGCTGTATAAATCCCGTACGGAAGACCGAGAAGAGGTGCAACAGCCAAACTTGGAAGTCAAACACACTGGCACAAAAAAATCAAAGGAAAAAAAAAAAAAAAAAGGAAAACACTAAAACAGTGAGTCTGCCCCCACACAATGTTCTGCACGGTTGAAACCATTTAACGCAAGAGTTTATAGGCGTGCTCGCCCATGTTATGAAAGCTTCCCCTTATCACTCACAAAAGAGAGAAAAGAGAAACCTTGGTGGAGTTGCATGAGATGTGGGTGTGCTCCCCATGCCTGATGCTTCAGAAGCCAAAACCCCAAGCACCCCTCTCCCAAACCAGTCCCAAAAAAAAAAAAAAAAAAAAAAAAAAAAAGGAGTTTAGTTAGAAGTCCTGAAAAGAATAAAAGTTTTGTGACTGGTTTGGGTTCATAGCCTTTTTAACCCGAGTAAGTAAGCCCGTAGGGATATTTACATACCTAGTGCCCTAAAGCCATTTGGTTTGGGAGTCATTGGTGTAATGCTTGTTACATGGGTTAATTAGAAAGCTTAAGGGACCCAGGCATTGCGCAGTCACAAATAAAAAAAAAATCGAAAAAAAAAGACAAAAAGGAGAATAAAAAGAAAAAAAAAAGAGCAAAGGGCCAAAAGGCCAAAGTAATGGAAAAGCATTCATAAAACCCAAGCCCGCTCGAATGACATGGGCCCTTGCCTAATGAACCAAGCGGAGAGTGGCTGATAGCCACAACACTGAGGAAGCACAGTGACTCACTATCTCCCACACACGAAACTCGTGCTCACACATGAATTCCAGGGGCAGCCCAGCGCTCTCCAAAGTTCAACTAAAAGGACCAAAATGGCTAGAAAAGAATCACGAGGGATCGATCTCCAAAGGATAGTTGGGGAAGGTCACATCATCATCGAACTAGCAGCCATGGATCAGAGAGCTAGACCACCTTCACTCTCTCACTCCCAGCCAGAAAACACACCAGCTTTACGCTGGGGCATTTTTATATATACATATATGTACATGCGTACACACATGCATATGAGTACTTGCTTATTCTGCACAGCTTCCCAATTTAGGTCCCGTCACATGCACGATTGTCACAAACACTCACCAATGTACACACTCTCACCTCATGCGTGCTTTCATTACTAATGCCTTATGGTTGAATGCAGGATAGGTTATAAATTGTTTTGTTTCAGGTATCGTTCACATATGTCACCCCATATGCTGGGGCATTTTTTTTTATATATATGAACCTACATAGACATGCCTCACACCTCCCTGGTTAACCCTTGATCCAAAACCCCATGCGGATACCATGTTTTGTGCACGACTCATCTCGAAACGAGATATACTATCCGTCGGAACATGATCACCCCTTTGTTTCGGATTAGCCAACAACAATTTGCCTGTAGTCTCAGTATTGGATGTGTACTGTTTCATGCTATGTGTGTGCTACGGATATGTTGTAGATATCTTTCGACCTTAATTTCCTACTCGATCTACCTACATCCGAAGGATGGGCCTCTGTTGTTTATCTTTTATTCTTTTTTCCTTGCATGTGGTGGATGCATTTCTGTTATTTTCTTTTATCTCTATTGACTATCATGGTAGTGGTTGATTGATGTCATGACTACAAGATGATGTCGAGGACGCGCCTTGCACTAGCACTAGCATTTTAAATTTAGTCTACATCACACTTATAAGCCTTCTTAACATCATCACATGCATAACACACACTCGGCACATTTATGTATTAATCTCCCCGCAAGGTGGGGCGTTGCTCCCTTCTTTCTTTCCAGACAGGCTCTATTACAGGTGAAACGGCAAGGGCCACCACACCGAAAGGAACAGGATCCATGAGGTAAGTGTTGTTGAACTGAAAAACCCGAAATTAATCTTCCAAACTTGTGCTCTTACATTTAATATCATTACCATAGCATGCGCTTTCAAAATCCTGCTTTGACACTTTGTACACCCCCGACCCGAGTAGGATGATCCACTTTGTAGGGATTTGGTTTTGGGTAGACAGTGAAATGGCACTAGGTGACATCCCCTGAGCATCCTCATATCACTTGATCAGGCTTGATCCTAAATGAGACCTGATTAACTAAGTGGCCTAGAACAACCTCATCCCAATTCCCTCGAGCCAGTTCGAACTCACCCTCATAGGCTGCCACTCCCTTGAGCCCAAAGGCTCAAATGGAGGCATGAGTATGTGTCTCGTTATCTTTAGAAGACAACTCTGTACGCGTTGTCCTCTAAAGAGGGCATACTGTAGACACCTCGTTTTGGCACCCTATGAGGGGCAATTCAGTCCACCCTATTTAATGATGTCCTGATTAAGTCCCGAGTCAAAAGTCACCTGTCCTCTTTAGTCCTCTGATCGCCCCCAAGAATTTGCTCATCGTGATCTACTTGTCGAGAGCTTTCCGCCCATATATAGAATTCTAAGATCTGACGGGCAGATCAAAAATCATGACAGCAAGTCCCACACCCCGAGGCGCCCGTGTGAAAAATCACCTATCATTTCTAGAGCTCTGATTGCCCTCAAGATTGCTCATCGTAACCTACTCGCCAAGAGCTTTCCGTCGATATGTAGAACATTGAAATCCGATGAGCGGATTGAAATCTACGAAACATGGGCCCCGGCGACAGCAACTCAACCAATCTCCACCCGGACCTCACCTTTTGGACTCAGATCAGTTTCTTTTTAATCCTGACCAAAAACCAACCCGGATCCAAACCCACCAGGCCCAGCCCAATCCAAGCCCCACTAGACCTAGCCCATCTGATCCAACCAGACCCGGCTCAAATGCACTCAAACTGCACCTGACCCAAACCTGAGTCAAACCTAGATCCAAGCTCTAACCCAAACCCATATCCAAACCAAGCCAACCGATCCAAACCCCTTGAGCCCAAACTCCCTGACCCTTCTCTCGGATAAGGGAGAAAGAGCCCAAGGATCTGGGGAACTAGAATCCCAGATCCCCTCGTCTCTGTCTCCCCCTTAAACCCTCTCCCTCATCTCGATCCTCTTGATGCGCAGATCTTAGACTCCCTGAATCGCTCTCTCTCATCCATCATTCCCTCTCATCATCTTCCTCTATGCACGCAGTGAACAGATCTCCACCGAGAACCCATCATCTCCATCTCCCTCACACAGCACCCCATCATCATCTCTTATCTTCCCCTCCATTCCAGATCTCTCGCAGCACCCATCACCTTCCGTCTCAGGATTCTCGCGCAGACCCAAACTCCCCATCTTCTTCTCCCTCGCATGCAGCACCGCCACGCCAGCACTCATCTCCGGTTTCCACAGCGCCTCTCCCTCTTCCCTTGCACTAGACCCACCTCTCCATCTCCTTCCATCGCTTATCTCCCTCGCAAGCAGCGGTCGCCACCACGCCCCTGCAAGTGGCCCATCTCAGACGACGCCCATCTCCCAGACCACCACCTCCTTTATTCATCACCACCACCCTTTCCATCTCCGCGTAGGCCCACCTCTCCTTCTCCCAGTCGCAGCAGCACGTCCGCCCGCAACCCATCTCACGCGACACTCCCTACTAGACGTGCGCAGCAACCCCCTCGCAGCCCCAGCAGCCCTTCGTCTTCCACCTTCATCTTCCACAGCGTCTCTCCCTCTTCCCCTGCGCAGGTACGCTCCTCTCCCCTTCTCTGTATCACTCTGCACACACGTCCCTCACCCTCTGTCTCCCCTGCTCCTTCTTCCTTTCTTCCACTCTGCGACCCATCTCCCTTTCTCCCGTCCACTCTCTTTCTCACCCTCTCCCTCTCATTCGCTCCTTCTCCCCCTCGCTCTCTCCCCTTCGTTTCCGCCCCGTGCCCACGAGCAGCAGCGCTGCCTCCCCATCTCCTTTCTCTTTCTTCTTCCTCCCTCCTTCCTTTTCCCACTTCTTCTTTCCCCGCTGCTGTGCATCACTATCGCACCCCCCTCGTTTTCCTTTCTTCCCTTCTTCTCCATCTTCCTCTTTCTCCGCCTATACACCCCCTGAACTAACCCCCTTTCTTTCTCTCTTTTTCTTTCATTCTCTTCTTCTTCTCCTCCCCTGTGCACACACTGCACTCTCTCGCCTGCACACCTTCTCCTCCTCTTCTTTCTTTTCTTTCTTTCTTTCTTTCTTTTTTCCTCTTTTCTCCTCCCCACTGCATTCTCCCTTGCTGCTGCACGCACCCACCTGCACCCACTGCACCTCTTTCTTTCTTTTCCTTTCATCTTCCTCCTCTTACTCTTGACCCCACCTGCAACTGCACCCTCCTGTTGCACTCACGCCCGCGTCCACTTCACTACACAATTCATTCCACTGCTGCACACTCACGCACACCCCTTACTGTTATACCCACTTTCACAAACCCATTTCATAACCCACTCTTCCAAAACGAACCCATACATGCATACTTGAGACTATGTTATTCTATTAGGTTTAATTCTCCATTTATCTTATACCTCATTATTCATGTATAAATTATGCCCATGCATTTAATATGTTCATTCATTTAAATAGGCATTTTTCTTTCCTTTTTTCATGGCTTGTTTTAATTTGTTCCTCATTCATGCATTAAAACATGCTCATGCATCCAACCTACCTATGCATTATAATTTAGCTACAATTTTATTTCATATTCTTTAGATGCAATTTAGGACTGCATAATTTATTAAAAATAATAAAAAATAAAAACAAACAAAAAACCCCAAAACAAAAAAACAAAACCAAATAATAAAATAAAAAGTAAAGATTAAAAATAGAGTTTTAGCTACCCTACTAATTAGAAATAATTAGGCTAAATCCAATAATTGACTTCTTTTTCTCATCCCTCCTCTCATTAGGATTAGGAAATATTATTTAGGAAATTTCAAATAAATTCTTAATAAAAAGAAATTATTAGAAATTCACTCCCCTCTTCTTCCCATTTCATTAGGATAAATTAATTTAGGATCTTAGGCCCTATAAATAAACTCAAAAACCAAAATAAAAACAGTAAAAATAAAAAAGACCAGAAACAAAGTAAGAGATATTAAAAAAAGAAACAAAAAATATTAATAAATTAGAGTTAGAAATTATACAGTAGCCTAGACTGATTAGGTCAGACCCCAGACCTAGATCTAGGTCTCCCCCTAGCCAGCTTAGACTACCCTAATTTCTTAAACTTCAACTGATTAGGCCCCACTCTCTCTCCGGGCCCCGCTAAGGGACCAGGAGAGTGGATGTGGGTGGTTAAGACCTTAGGATAGGGTAGAGATCCATTAGGGAAATGGAACAGTTAGATTGAATCCAAGTAGGAACTCCCCTAGTTAGGCCCTTCTAGCCCCAATTTTTAAAATCCAAAAAAAAAAAAAAAAAACTATAAAACCAACAAAACTAATCACAAAAATATTTTCTTCTCTTTTCCTCCACCTCCGGTGCCAAATATTTATCCAAACTCAATGATTAAAGGGAATAAAGGCCGATTCCGAGAACCTGAATTAATAAAAATGACGAAACGAGACGAGTGATTTCACACACCCCAATATCAGTTTATTTACTACCGGCCCATCATCGGCCACCCTCAATCAATCCTGGCCCAACATCAGCCATTTTTATCTTACTTCTGGCCCATCATCGGCCATGCACTTTTATCACCTGCATATCGCACGCAAACCCACAGAAATCACAACTCGAAGTTTCGTCTGCATCATTCTTTTGATTCGAAGAATTAGCCTTTAAACCCTAGGTCGTCAAAGGACATTGAAGGGGGTACCCAGGAATGGGGTTGATCCTCTTCTAAATATTTGGCACCTTTCCCCTTATTTTCTTAGTTTATTTTCATTTTAATTCGCTTGTCCCCTAGAGTACTTGGATTTAACTTTAACTAGTCTGTACCCCCTGGATGTTGATTTCCCTTATCTAGTTCACTACGATACTATCTTGGAGCCCGTAATTTGACCCTTGACCCAAGTTCGACCCAAATTGAAAGACCCAAATTAAGTGATGAGATAACCGTCGTGTGTCGCCGGCGCCATATTAGACGAGAGAAGAACCCACCCCATTTTCCTCCCGCATTCTTTCGGCTTTCGTCGAAGGACGGTGTTATGGCCGAATCCGTAACTGGCGATCGTGATCCGTCGATTTTGAGGGTAGTCGGAATTCTCATTTTCGATGTATTTTTTTTATCTCACACTGTTGAATGGCGATTCCCCTCTCGGGGGGGGGGGATCAAAATTCACATCCGATAGCTTCACCTCCGTTACATCGTTCTCCCTTGCCTACGACATGGAAGTGTTTATTCCACTTGAGGTCGGCCTCCCGACCTTGAGGTCGGAACTCTGCAACCAAGGGCTGAATGATCTGAACGTGGCTCGAGAGCTGGACTTCACAGAATAACGAAGTGAAGCAGCAGCTATCCGCCTGGCCGCCTATCAGCAGTAATTGGCCAAGGGATACAACCAGAAGGTCAAAGAAAGAAGATTCACGGTAGGAGAGCTAGTCCTAAAGAAAACGCTTCCCGGAGATAAAAATCTAAACGAAGGCACACTGACGCCTAACTGGCAAGTGCCATTCATAGTACTCTCAGGAGCTAGAAGATCCGCATACAGACTTGAGGACATGGAAGGCAAGGAGCTGCCACGGCCATGAAATATGATGCACCTCAAGAAATTTTACTTCTGAAAAATGTACTTAAAAGATTCAAACATCAATAAAAAAGCATTCTTTTGGAATGGATCTCTCTCTCAAATTGCTTCAAGTAATACAGCTCGGCAGCAGTGCCGGCTTCCTAAGGGCACAGTGACAGTCCCAGCCCTAACTCGGTAGTTCAGTCAGAGTACCAACCGTCCTTAGCTCGGCTCAGTCAGGGACCTCAACCCCCGTCCTCTTCTCGGGCCGGCGCTCCCCCGCGACCTCGGCAGGGCGATCCCGACCTTCTGCGCTCGGAGAAAAGCCAAGGGGCGAATCATCAATGACGATAGCCGCCGGAGACAGTAAGGTAGGGGGCATCTCGACAGCAGCACAGCGGCGACCAGGGTGGCCTCAGAGACTGCAACGGCGGTGACAGGAATGACCTCTGCAGCGACAGCAGCAGCAGGAGACGACAAAGCTAGGGCGTCGCCAGCAGGCTAGGGGCATCCAGGGCCTCGCCCATGACGTCCCCGAAAGTCGCGGCTAACAGGTTCTCCACCGCGAACCGCTGGCGATGATGGCGCAACATCCGCTCTTTTTCTTCTTCCGAGCTGGAAGATGCCGAGCTGGAAGATGTCGAGCTGGAGGATGCTACAAGTCTTTTCCTCCACCGCGAAGAGGTCCCGGCCTCGACTGCTGCGGTCTCGGCGGGGTCCGAGTCTTGGTGTGGCGCTGGAGCCCTGTCACCGGACTCGACCAGACGCCCGGGGGGGATTGCGACCGTCACTGGCTCCGCGCTGGTGCCTTCTCCGAGCAGCATGGAGTCTATCCCGGTCACCCACCTCGTGGTATTGAAGGACCGGTAGTGCAGCGTACACCCCCGCAGCGACCACGCAGCTCGGGTGTTGTGGTCCCGGTAATTCCTCACCAACTCGTGTCGAGCGGTGTCTATCTTTCAGCCATTTCTCTGGGCTGATAGCCTTCTCTGGCTAAAATCTGCATAGCAAGAAGATATGTCAGTCCGGCAAGTATATATATATATATAAAAGGAAGGAAAAACCGAAAAGACTTCAACCTTTACTTGGAGGGGTCCCCATTTTACGAGGGATCCGAACCGTTGTGCCTGCCTCCGTTTCGCCGAATTCCCATTACTCTCTGACGAATACTCAATCATTGGCCGCATACCAGTAGGAATCTTCCAGTGCAGTGACAAAGCCAGCTCGGCCGATCCTTAACCAGAGGTAATAGGAGTTCCCATCCGTGGATTTACAAAGGTCATATACTTCCTTAATGTCCGAGACACCAAGGCTGATCCTTAGGATCCTATTCAACTACTCTACCCCCATAATGATCTTGTAGCCATTTGGTAGCAGTTGGCAGGGGCAGAGATGCCACTCCCAGAGACAGTCCTTAAGGAGTGGGTGAAGGGGGAACCGGACCCCCGCTTCCACAATAGTTACTAGCTAGAACGGCATCCAGCCGTTGTGGAAGACGTAGCCATCGATAGGGCCATCTGGTCTAACCTCTACGTTGGCGGGGATATTGTACTGGGTCCTAAAGATTATTATGGAGACATGGTCTTCCAACATGTGCCTGAAAGCTCCCATTTTCTACTCAGAAATCTACCTAGAAGAGAGAAAAAGAAATAGAAAGAGAAGCCCTAAGAAGGAAATGGAACGGAAAAAGGCACTGGCGACTTACAGGCAGCAAGGAGCTCTTTAACAGTAAGGAACAGAGAACTCCGATAAGGGGCGGAAGAAGAAGAAGGTCAGGGCGAAGGAGAGGCCCTAATTTATAAGGGTTTTGAGGCGCCGTTTTGGCTTTCGAGAAACGCCTTTAATAAGGTGTCACCTCGAACAACCCTAACGTCCTTTAGAAATGATAGGGTCGCTCTGACAGATAGGGTCGCTCATTTATTGCGAAAAGAAGTTGGCTTTATCATCCCTTCACAACAACTGTTCAAAAGCATGGAAGTTTCTGATGGAAGGTGCCCTTTTTACCTACCTCCGAATGTCAGGGTAAGGCCCGATGGGGCCTTACCCCATCTACCCCAACTCACAAAGAGAATGAACGAGGGATCACCTACATATACACATGGGATCAGCCCCATGGAGGTACGCTAACACATAGCACGTGAACCCTTACTCAATCTCTCATTCTCCTCTTTCTCCTCCTGCTTAGTTTTTCCAGAGTTAACTCAGACATCGGAGTGCCTTCGGCTGACGGCAGCCAGGAGCTCTGACCCAAGCTATTTTCCTTCCCTTTCAGGTCCTCGGCGTTCGGTCTTCCCTGATCTACAAGTTCTACATCCTAATCTAAGTGGGTGATATTTTTATTGCCGATAGTTTGGCGCTGTCTATGGGAAATGACTGAATAAAAGCTTACAAACACCATGCCTCCATAGACCAGAAATGGCGAAGGACCCTCCAAGGGCAAGGGCCCATCCCTACCACGTATGTTGGTGCAACTATCACCTAAACCTCCTCGGCAAAGGAGGTCTGCAGGGAGATCTTGCGCACTGAGTGTCGAAGAATTTCAAATAGCCCACTCGGGCTCGATGTCGAGAGGGCTGACAATGCCTTCTCTCCACAATGTTCCAACTCTGAAGCAGCCCCGCCAGAGCAAAGAACACACCAGGCGAGGTGAAAAATCAGTCACCAAGCTAGGTAAAAGGTCAGCGTGGGCCAAATCTCAGTCCCACCTTCAAGCCAACCTCGACGACGACGAAGACCCTCTCCTGGACTATGTCAGGGCCCAGAACCTCCTCATCTAGGAGTAAGAAGAGCTCATTCGACAACTCAAGCAGCAGCTCCAGGAGAGGAGAAAGGCTCCGAGTCTACCTCCCGTCCGCAGCCATCCTTCGGGTCCTCCACCCAAGCACGAACAAGCTCCACTTCCGTCACATGAGCGCTACCTGAGGCACGTCCTTCATAATAAGAGGCGTGATCAGGTCCACGATGAAGAAGGCTCCAGCAGCAGCCATATACATGCAGGCCCTAAGAAGCAGCATCAGAAGCCTGAAGACGATGCCGAGTTGAAGCAATGGCTTGACCAGTACATCAAGCAGACCATTCGTCAGAACATGGAGACCGCTGGTATCGCCCGACACTGGTACAACACCTACGAAGCTAACGATCTGGGCACATCTCCTTTCTCAAGGATATCAGAAAATAGTCCCTTCCTGAAAAGTTCAACGTCCCGAGGTTCATCCTGTACGATGGAACCTCAAACCTTGCCGCACACCTCCGACATTTCATCCGGAGGATGTCAGTGTGGGGTGACGAGGACTTCTTGAACAGTTAAGTCTTTTCCTCCAGTTTGGGAGATCTCCCCCTGCGGTGGTTCTGCTCGCTCCCCGAGGGCTCTATCTCCAGTTGGGGCAACTCCGGACCTCTTTCCTGGAGGAGTTCCAGGCCCATCGAGTCATCCCAGAGATAGATGCCGACCTCATGGCCTTTAGGATGCGAGAGGACGAGAAAGTCACCCAGTTCGCCAGACGATTCTGGACTGTCTATAGCCAGATCAAAAGCGCTTCTGAAGAAATGGCTGTAAAGTCTTTTCAGCAAGCTCTGCGGCCGGGCATCGAGCTGCGGGCGCAATTGGTCATGTACCTTGTGGCCACAATGAAAGAACTAATGGCCCGGGTGAATCGGTTCATCAGGGCAGAAGAAGATGAAGTTCGGGGTCGGGAGAACTTCGGCCTCAGCCAGAAGGACCGGTTGTCCAAGGGAGACAACAGGTCTTCCAGGAGGGAGGACCGTGGTAGAGACCCGTCCCCAGATCGGCGCAGGGCCTCGTCTCCAGACCGGCGCAGGGCCCGGTCCTCAGTTCTCCACAGGGCCTCGTCTACTTTAGCATCAGCGTCGGGGGGAGGCAGGAAGTCCAGGTGCCAAGTGCCACCTTCAAAGCGGTGAACATGGTCTTCGAGGAGCTGATCTACAAGCTCCTCAGCAAAATAAAGACATAGCCCTTCATCAAGTGGTCGCAGCTGATGAGAGGTGACTCGTCCTCCCATGACCAGAGCAAGTTCTGTGCTTACCACAAGCAAAACGGGCACAGGACCGAAGATTGCAAGACCTTCAAGGCCCACCTTAAGAACCTTGTGAAGGACGGGCACCTGAGGGACCATATCAAGGAGGAAGGCAGAGACAACAACCGACCTTAGCACCAAGATAATGGCGGCCAGGACAGCGAACAGGAGGGCATCGTCAATGTCATTCACCTCGCCCCTCTGCTTAAGGGGAGCTCTCTGGCCAGTGCCAAGGCCAGGAGGGCCTCCCATCAGAAGCAGGTGCTAACCGCCGCACCGGAGCCAGCTGCAAAGAAGGCCAGGACAGAGGGGCCCAGAATCTGGTTCTCAAATAGGGACATAGAAGACGTCGAACTCTCCCATAACAACCCTCCAGTATTCACCTTGAAGTTACAAAACTTCTTGGTTCAGAAAGTCCTTGTCAACCCCGGCAGTTCGTCAGAGATCCTGTACTACAAATGCTTCAAAAAGCTGAAACTCAAAGATGAGGATCTCCAGGCGACCCGTACCCCTCTTGTCGACTTCAGCTCAAAGCCTGTATACCCCAAGGGTAAAATCTCCCTCAGAGTCCAAGTAGGAGGTGCCTCCAAGCAGGTCGACTTCCTGGTAGTCGACGTTCCCTCCCCTTACAATGTCATAATGGGGAGGACGTGGCTGCATAGCATGGAGGCCGTACCCTCCACCCGCCATCAGTAGCTAAAGTTCCCTCTTGAGAACTAGTTCGGCCGGACAGAAGTGATCACAGTCAGAGGCGACCAGCACATGGCCATGCAATGCTTGATAGCCGTGCTGCCTGGTGAAGTCGAATCCTCCCAAGTCCATATGGCCGAGCTCGGGGATGTTGGCCGGGTTCCGGCGCAGAAGAGCATAGAGGACCTCATTGAGGTCAAACTCGATCCTGCCAACCCTGATAGATTCTTCCTGTTGGGAAGCCAGCTTCCCTAGCCCGAGAAGACTGAGCTGCTCGACTTCCTCTTGAAGAATAAAGAGGTCTTTGCATGGAAACTGTATGAGATGCCCGGCATCGACCCAGTAGTCATGTGCCACAAGTTGAACGTGGACCCCAACCACAAATCCGTGATCCAGAAAGCACGCAGAACTGGGGTCCCACAAACCGAGGCCATTATTGAGGAGGTCTAGAAGCTGCTCAAGGCAGAAGCAATAAAGGAGGTCCACTATCCGCAGTGGCTGGCTAACACAGTGGCGGTTAAGAAGAAGACGGGGAAATGGAGGGTCTACATGGACTTCACCGACCTCAATAAAGCCTGCCCCAAGGACAGCTTCCCCCTTTCGAAGATCGACTAGCTCATTGATGCCACTGCCGGACACGACCGCATGAGTTTCCTCGACGCCTACTGAGGATACCACCAGATCCCACTGTTCGTACCGGACCAGGAGAAGATAGCCTTCATCACACCCCGAGGCACCTATTGTTACAAGGTGATGCCCTTCGGGTTAAAAAATGCAGGAGCCACATACCAGCGGCTATTGACAAAAATGTTCCAAGTGCAGCTCGGCAAGACGGTAGAAGTTTACATTGATGACATGGTCGTCAAGTCTAAAAGGTCGCAAGACCACTTGGCCGACCTTAGTCAGATATTCGATATCCTCCGCCAGTTCCAGTTGAAGCTGAATGCATCCAAGTGCGTTTTCGGTGTCGGTTCCAGCAAGTTCTTGGGGAGCCTGGTCACAAGAAGGGGGATTGAAGCAAACCCTGACCAGATCACGGCAATCCAGGAGCTGCAGAGTCTGACCTCAGTGAAACAAGTTCAGAGGCTGACCGGCATGGCCGCCGTGCTCAACCGCTTCATAAGCCGAGCTTCCGACAAATGCAGGCCCTTCTTTTAGCTCCTGCGAAAAGGCTCCAAGTTCCAATGGACGTCGGACTGCGATCAGGCCCTGCAAGTATACCCCAGCAGCAACCACGCAGCTTGGGTGTTATGGTCCCGATAATTCCTCACCAACTCGTGCTAGGCGGTGTTTATCTTCCAGCTGTTTCTCCGGGCTGATAGCCTTCTCTGGCGAAAATCTGTATAGCAAGAAGATATGTCAGTCTGGCAAGTATAAAAAAAAATAAAAAAAAAAAGGAAAAACCGAAAAGACTTCGGTCTTTGCTTGGAGGGGTCCCCATTTTACGAGGGATCCGGACTGTTGTGCCTACCTCCGTTTCGCCGAACTCCCATTCTCCTCTGACGAATACTCGATCATCACACGCATACCGGTAGGAATCATCCAATGCGGTGACGAAGCCGGCTCGGCCGATCCTTAAACAGAGGGAATAGGAGTTCCCATCCGTGGATTTACAAAGGTCATATACTTCCTCGATGTCTGGGACACCGAGGCTGATCCCTAGGATCCTATTCAACTGCACTACCCCCATAATGATCTTGTAGCTATTTGGTAGCAGTTAGCAGGGGCAGAGATGCCACTCCCGGAGACAGTCCCTGAGAAGTGGGAGAAGGGGGAACCGAACCCCCGCTTCCACAACAGTTACTAGCCAAAACAGCATCCAGCCATTGTGGAAGACGTAGCCATCGATAGGGCCATCCGGTCTAACCTCTACGTTGGTGGGGATATTGTACTGGGTCCTAAAGATTATTATGGAGACATGGTCTTCCAACTTGTGCCTGAAAGCTCCCATTTTCTACTCAGAAATCTACCTAGAAGAGAGAAAAAGAAACAGAAAGAGAAGCCCTAAGAAGGAAATTGAGCGGAAAAGGGCACTGGCGACTTACAGGCAGCAAGGAGCTCTTTAACAGTAAGGAATAGAGAACTCCGATAAGGGGCGGAAGAAGAAGAAGGTCAGGGCGAAGGAGACGCCCTAATTTATAAGGGTTTTGAGGCGCCGTTTCGGCTTTCGAGAAACGCCTTTAATGAGGCGTCACCTCGAGCAACCCTAACGTCCTTTAGAAACGATTGCGTGACAGCCGAAGATGCGACACGTGCCACCATCAACGCAATTCCTAAGGACTATTAAATGTCTCGGGCCGGCGAAGAGACATCTTGATAAGGATCGAACGTCAGCAACGGTCATTAGGATAAGGAGAGACCCCCTCTTCGAAGCGAGACTCCGTTATCTCAGTAATCCTTTTCCACATTTCCGCAATCATCTTTGAGCTCGATAGCAGTACCAGCTAGACAGGATCACTTAGCTTCCGACCTCTGTAAGTTGAAGAACTCTCAAAGGCCAAAAGCTAGGGGGCAATTGTGTGGATAAAATATCGTAATCCGAGATTAAGGGAGAACCACGGTGATGCACTTACTATTCACCTCGACCTCGGTAAACACAGCCCAGCAGTTCGGCGGCTCGGTAAGGAGCGTCAGCTCAAGAGGCCCCCACTCGGCAGCTCGGCAGCTCAGTTAAGAGTGCCAGCTCAAATGGTATCAACTCGGCAGTTCGGAGTGGGTGCCAGCTCAGTTACGTGCCAGCCCAGCCCAATCATTCCTGGTCCTGGTAAAAGTACTGAAGGCAGGGAGTGGGCCATCGCACTCCTATGAGAAGTACGGGCGTGCTCTGATAGATAGAGTCGCTCATTTATAGCGATAAGAAGTTGGCTTTATCATCCCTTCACATTAACTGTCCAAAAACATGGAAGTTTCTGATGGGACATGCCCTTTTTACCTATCGCCGAATGTCAGGGTAAGGCCCGATGGGACCTTACCCCACCTACCCCAACTCACAAAGAGAATGAACGAGGAATCATTTACATATACACATGGGATCAGCCCTATTGAAGTACGCTAACACATAGCACGTGAACCCTTGCTCAATCTCTCATTCTCCTCTTCCTCCTCCTGCTTAGTTTTTCCAGAGCTAACTCAGGCATTGAAGTGCCTTCGGCTGACAGCAGCCAGGGGCTCTGACCCAAGCTATTTTCCTTCCCTTTCAGGTCCTCGGCGTTCAGTCTTCCCTGATCTACAAGTTCTACATCCTAATCTAAGTGGGTGATATTTTTATCGCCTACACCATCTATCTATTTGGCACGTGTAGCATGTCACCCATTGTCATGCCGTTATTGGCTTTATAGCATCTTAAGCTATACCCAAAAGAATGGATAACGTATTGTTTCTTCAAAGAAGGATTAACAAATCCAACCATTAGAAGTAAAACAAAGAACATCAGTAAAATGAGCGAAAATTGAAGACTGCTCTCGCTCGCTCACTTAGCTCTGATGCTCATTTAGTAGACAACAAGGTCTTACTACATGAGCTTGTAAGTCAAGCATAAAACAGGCCTCGTCTACAAAGACATTTCAGCTTACTTGGCTTTCTTGCTGCAGGTGAAGATTTTAGTCTCAGGCATTCTAGTATGGTAGGAATACAAGTTTCTACTACAAAGTATACAAGTAATCAGAAGGCCAAGGCATCAAAAGCCAAGCAGCCTCTATAGAAATAGCAGCCGACCTACTTACAAGCCTATTTTTTTTAAGGTGCTATTGAACAAAATTGACTACTAAAGCACCAATGGCGACTGGTGTTAGTTTTATGGTCTCAATCCATTAAGATTGATGTAATAAATTGATTAATTTCTTTATTTATCAATATATTCATGTTATCATTTCATGAGATGAATGGTGTTTATTACTTAAATGTACATAACCAATACGAATGACATGATGGTTCATGAGATGAACCGGAGTCCATAAGTATACTAGATGCAATACATGTATATGGATGAAACCCACATACAGGAGACATGTATAACAAATCTTATACTTGAATATCTTCACAACCAGTGATGAGATTGGACATCTCATCTAACAAGGTTGTCGTACTTTGATTACTATGAGATAGTGTGATTTGTCTCGATCATCAGAATATAAGATTCTGGATCATAGTGCTAGTACATTGGATGTATTGAAAGACCATGAGAAGCACCTTATGAACACTGTCTTTACTTTAAGGTATGCTATCATAATTCCCTAGCAATAGGCTTTCAACCCTGAGACATTGATGAACTCAAGTTTCTATCTATTCATTTGCTTTGAGTCACCAATGAGTGAAGCCAACTGTAGGTCAACACCTCGGTGTCTTGGGTACGTGGTAGTAGGACCGTGGGAATATTTAATGGTCAAGATGAAATCTATCTCTATTATCCCCTTGTGCCAATTAATGGATTTATCATTGGTAAGTGTACACCCATCTCATTTAAGAGTTAATTGGATGGTACTGATGATTGCTATAATTAATTGGGGCTCAAGGATAATAAGATATGGATCTAAATTGGTGGGACAATCTATCAAATTGATCCAGGGATAATGATAGAGAGGCCCACTTGTAGTGATAGGGAAGTTTAGGGTCTTCATATAATTTATTCCTAAGACTGGAGTTCAATTGCATTTATATAGTGGAGTTATTTGCAATTAACTGTGGGCCCGGATTGCACATGAGATGTGGGGTCAAGGTGTCCCAGTTGGAGCCAGCTTTTTAGGGAATCCTTAGTGGTCCCCACGCTAGCCCAAGATTGAATCTTTACTATTTCTATTTGAACTCAAAAAGGAAAGCTACTATTTCTATTTGAAGTGAGACTCCTAATAGTGGTAATAGTAGAGCAAAAGGTTACTAAGTGTAATGGAAGTTGGACTTCTAATTATACACTAAGAGAGAAGGTTGAAAAGCTATAAAAGGAAGAGGATGGAGCCCCCTTGGACGTCCATGCCCTATTCCAAGGAGTTGTGCACGCTCACCTCCTCTTGAGTTTGCAAGAGTTGCATCCTTCTTCCCCTTTCTTTTTTCTAGTTCCCTTCTAGTTTCCTTGGAGATTCTAGATAGTCTTTCTCTTAGAGATTCCACCATCTCTCTTGTGGAAAGAGATCTGAAGCGGGTCATAGCGTGGAAGACGATTGGGCATTGGAGATTCTAATCTTAAAAGAGCTTTTCATCAAAGAGTTGAATCAAGTTCTCCATTAGAGCACAACCAAGCTCCATAGGTATTTTCTACTCCTTGTATGTTGTGGAATTTCGTGGTTGCATATTTAGTGTTGTTTCTATCCTTTTGATAGGTTTATTTGCTGATCATGATGACTGAGTTTGAGGATATGCATCCTGAATTGGGTTTTGATGGCTTTTGGATAGGTGTTCATCACTTCTAATTGGTGAAAAGTTTTTGAAACCTATCCAAGAGGTCCACCCACTTCCAACAATTGGACCATGAGCCTGCCTTCTTAACAACAGGTGAAGAGCGCCCCCATTTTTATTTCAAATGCTGCATATAAAATGGGATTAAAGAATCACATAATAACAACCAACGAGTGGTAATTCAATTGGACAAGTACTCTACGCCATAAGAAGCGGAGAGGTCATGTGTTTCATGCCTACCTTCGTTGGCCATCTTCCATAGTTTTACTCGGTGCATGTGGATAAAAGGGTTTGCATGTGCCCCTAGAGATTAGTTCTTAGCTATCCAGAATTGAGTGTCCCTCGAGCTCAGGGCCAAAGGCTCCTAATCTGGGTGGGAGATACTCTGGATTATAAAAAAAAAGAATCACAAAACAAATTAAACACATCAATGAAAATGAAAAGCAATAAGTGAAACCATGTTTTGACAGATCTTACTATCCTTGGTTATCACCATCTTGCAATGGTCCTCTAGGATCTTGGAAAACTAAGTTTTCTTCTCAGGGTCATTGATGGCAGAATATGCGTCAAGTAGTCCATCGATGTAGCTCCTTGGATATATAGTTTAACAAATATATGACTCCAATTCCAAGAATAGTTACTCACTGATAGAATAAAAAGTGATTGACCAGCTCATTTTTCAATCAGTGAAGGACACATCAGATCAAGTAAACACAGGGCAAGCATTTAAACTACAAGTCTACATCCACAACTTAAGAATTATCTCTAACACCATCCACAAAGGATTTGCATGTGCACATATAATTTTATACATGTATTTCTTATCTGAATGTTCTAGTCATGCAGGAATAGGCAACTCAGAAGGTGATCATCAACGTCCTTCTCCAATAATCTCATTCATTCAGACCAGGCTGACAGGGCAACGGTGAGGATTGGCCAGTAACTGCTGTGCCCGCATTTGATGTGTTTTTCTGGCTGTTACAAGTCCCTTCTGTTGACACTCCTGACATGTTTTCACTCATGAAACTGTTTATTTCTTTGAGTTGCCAATCAGTTATGTAACCAGGCTTTGATATAACACTGCTCAATACAATGTCCCCTGACAGCATGGCCACCACACGTGACATTGGCGGCCTTAGCATTGGTGTGGCCTGAGTACACAGGAGAGATACTCCTATCACTCTAAGAGCTTCTTCTTCATTGAATTCGACCAATGTTGGGTCGACAAGTTCCAATGCTCGGTTGTTTTCATGAAGATGCCAAGCCTAAGAGAATGAATGAAGAGAGATCAGCTTTGTAATTAATACGACTGAATAATCGAAAGAAAACAGACTGTGTGAAAGGAAGGCCTCATCATGGACTAGATATCATACAACATTGAGGTGCCACTTCAAAAGGGAGGATTTGGATTCATCAGTAATAGACCCACAAAAAAATCTCACCAAACATTCATGCGTACATACACGCACATACTGGTGTGATGAGGGAGATGGGATCAAATCAAAGGTGGGCTCTACATGGGTTGTGCAGCTCATGACAAGATCATGAGCTGTGTAGTTCACCTAAACATGGAACAGCCCATCCTAGGGATCACCTAGCCCACCCTCTGATCAACCTGAACCCGTACATTCACTACCAGCGATGAATTCACTCACTCAAATCTGATATTAATCCAACTTCAAGGCCCTTAGAAAGACGGCATCCCATGCTCTTATGGTTCATTTACCAAATTTGAACAGAGGCCTTTAAAAATCACCCACCCCTTCACAAATGTCATGCTTCCAGTCGGTCTCACTGACCAGGCCATTCCACGCTTAGGGAAGGCGTGGTCGTTCTTACATGTATGTGGGAAATTTTGTTTTAACCTCCCAACTTTTGTCGTTATGAGTGACTTTCACCATATGGGAGTGAATCAGAAAAAATCCTCCCCACTTAGAACCGTTACACTTCGGACCCTTGAAATTTATGGTCATGAACATTCAAAAAGGGTACTTTGGTGCCCCTAGATAAATGATAAGACATTTTCATCCTGGCCACACCATGATGTGTGTGTCCGGTTGAACCATGCAAGAGGTAACATACTAGAATCACGGGCCTAATTATTCAAATTACCATAAGGTAGTGCAGATTTCATACCCATTCAAGGAGATAGATCTTCTCTTGCTCTAAGCTCGTGTCTGAATTTGGTCTTCCACTTAGAACTTCAAGAGCAACAACTCCAAATGCAAACACATCAGCTTTTTCTGTCAAATGTCCACGCATGGCATACTCCGGCGCAAGATAACCACTTCAAAGAATTTGACAATGCAGTGTGATGTATCATTATGTAAAAAAGGTGGTTCATAGGCAAATAGAACTTGTATGTTTGAATTAAACAAGTTGTAAGTTGTTAGAATACTTTCAGTAGAAACAATCCTTACCCAATTATCTAACATTCTGAAATCAGAAAGACAACATCATAGATCATTAAGCACTGATGCTTATATGGACTTTGACGTAAGAAGTCAAGAAAACAGTATCCGAGCCACAATTTTAAAATATCGGCCAATATGCTATGTAATGGTAGCTACGGGTACACTATTTTGATACAACGCGGAGTCAGCCCTTATCCCCAGTATCAGCCGTTACAGATTCTGCATCAGCGAAATTGATTCTTTATTTTTATTTTTGTGCTCCTTTTATTTTATTGGATATTGAATTCTTGGAATCTCCAAATAAATGGGCTTAGGGGCTAAAAATGAAGCTTAAAAGGTGAAAATCCATGAGGGACGAGCATGTCAAATGATTATCTAACCATCAGCTTAGTTAATTAAATCATAGGGAATTAATGCACCCATCAAAATCTACACCTTAGACGGTTCAATATCCCTCACCTCTTTGAGACTCCTTTTATAATATTCTCTTAGCTATGGAATTCAATATCATTAATAAGGATAACATGCTCTTAATGTCATACAGTACTAATTGTAGTATGAGTCCTTCAAGGACTCCCTAAGATCCTCCTCTATGCAAAAAAATCAGGCCCAACCTTGATTTCTATCATCTCCATATAGGCCCAAAAGTTTAATGATCAACAATCCATTTGAATCGATATATAGTCAATCAAGGGTTTAGTAATTCGGATCTAACCGAAAGTTGGTGGATATGTGCAATTTAAGGGAGTCATGTGTTTGGTTCATTTGGATGGACCAAAGGTGGGTCCCATAAGCATGAGCTTACGGAATTTTATCCAAAGCTCAAGCTTAGGTGAGCCTTGCTCATATATATATATATATCAATATCATAGATTTTTTTATTTGATGAGGTTGGAAGCAAGATTTTTTTGTTTCTTTTAATTTTAGGTTTTGGCTATTTTCCTTTTAAAATAAAAAAATTTGATTTGGCTGTTGTTCCTTCACTGGATCTAGCTATATTTATTTTGGGATCTATTTGGATACAACCCGATATCAATAGTTATCTTTCTTTGGTATCACTTACCAGTAGTTATATAATCGAGTCCCTTTATGCCTATTTTCTTTTTGGAATCTTTGTCTAGACTCTCAACTAATCTCCAAGATTTGTAATCCAAGTGAGTCACACTGAAATCACTTTTCTTACAGACGATCAATTTAGCATTTAGAGTAAACCAATTGTAATTTTCTATCTGAAATTTAGCTCTGTTTTGTCATGTTTGATCAAGGATTCTCTTAATTTTTTTCATCTATTAACACCGAGTAGTAGCGGCTTTCCCATTTTTATATGTCTAATCTTTAGACACCTGTTTTCATAAATTTATAATTACATCAATAGTAACTTTGGAAAAAAGTACTGTTTATTTTTGGAATTTTGAGATGCTTATTTACCTTTTTGTCCATGAGTGTGAAATTTTACTATAATTCATTTCGAGATTCTTTAACATATATCTTGACAAACAAAGTATGGCAATGGGCACAAACAATCGTTAGATATCCAAGAACCATGGCTTAACTAATCCTCTCTTGACACAAAACGTGCGGAAAAATAATTCTCTTCTCTTTCTTGAGATATTGCATGATATTTGCCCTATTTTTTCTTAGTCTTGTAAGTTATGTCTACAATCTTTTTTATATATATACGAATGATCTCTTTGAGTCTAAAGTTTACTTCAAATCTCTACTTGAGTCAAAAGTTCACTGAACCAAGTAAATCTAGAAATGGGAGTCAGTGCTCTGATACCAGCTAACTTCCTCCTTACCGGGATGTTTTCGAAAGAGGCAAGAAGCAAAAGATCCCTCTTTCCCTTCTCTCATGCTCTTCAGTGCATATTTGATGTAAGGGATTTTCATGTCCAGCTCAAAAAATATTAATGTTATATCTCATTTCTGAAGGGAAGGAACTCTTTTGCTTGTATTTTTAGGAATCCCAAGAGTTAGCTTGGAAGGAAAATGAAAATACAATTTCTCCCCAAAGAATGCAGAGGTCTACAAATGTTTTGGGATCCCACATGTCTAGGATTCTTTACATCCAAGTATCTCGTAAATAGCCAACACACTCATGGCTAAATGTTGTTGGCACCATAGTTTCGTACACATGCGAGGGATCTCTGGATCTTAAGTTAAAGTACTCGCTCCTGTACCACTAGCCAACAATCATTGTCTCTAGTAGGTGGAGTCGGTGTTTATGATAGTTCACTATTTTGATGTTTTGTATCTTTTGCTTATCTCTTTGTATGGAGACGACTAGCTTCTTCTTGATATTCTTCCTCCATCTGCTTTAAATCTAGATGATGTTATATTGTTTTTCTTCTTTTTGTTAAATGATAATTGCATGTACAAGTTTTAACAGTAAATCAAAGGGTATTGAAATATATGACCATAAGAGTAACAATTACAATTTTTCTCATGTTATGAGAAGGATGAATGGAATGAATGGTTTGGAGAAGCTACATAAAGGAATGCATCTATCTTGATCTTCAATATCTGGTTCTTATATATGGCTCATTTAAAAGACTTTTTTTTAATCTTTAATTCTTAGAGGGAACTTTTTCAGGGTGACTAGCTTTCTCTCTATCCATTTGTTTATGGTCATTGAAGATATTAGTTTGATTACTGATCAAGCTTGCACCATGGATTTGTCATGCCTTTTCGTTGGATTGATATATTCAATTACTAATTTGCATTTTGTAAAGTGCATTTTGCCTTTCCAGATGTGTTGATAGCAGAAAACTTTGAAGGGGAATACGGCTACATTCTTAGATTGTTTTAAGGCTCTTTTCTGTTCTGGTGGTTTCAACCTGCTGTTCTAATTATGTGGGTCTGTGTGTGTCAATTGGGTAGTGGAAAGCATAGTGACAGAAGTTGATTACTTAAAAGATTCAGATATTCATAAATGATTGGAAGGATTACTTTTGACTAATGTTGTTTTTCTTATTTGTCCTATTGTTTAATGCCTTTGTTCAGGTGCCTGATATCTATTATTGATAGATTAAAGAAGCTTCAATGAGTTCTTCTGTGGAAAGTAACTGAGGAAAATAAGTCTTTATGGCCGTTATGCTCATGATATTCTTTTCAATTCCGACTATCCATCCTCTATCTACTAATTATGGGGACTATCCTAATCTAGCCGATACCTGACGGGCAACGATTATCATTCAGATTGTGGGCTATCATCCCCTTGTTATGTGGCACTCTGTTAGTTGTCAATTGTTCTTCTGCTAAATCATACTCAAATCAAACCCCTAATTGTGCTATAATTTCCATCAAGTTGGTCAGATCCATTTATCTTAATTAATCTCATTATTTAATTATCAAAATCAATTAAATATTATGAATTTGGGTTGGATCCTTACAACGTGCGTTCGAGTCTCTTGTTAAGCAAATTAAAAATAAAAAATAAAAAAATAAAAAAAGGAGAAAAAGGCTGATGATTCTTACATTGTTCCTGCAACCCTTGTGCTGATGTGTGTCTTCTTATCATCGTAAAGCTTTGCTAAACCAAAATCTGAAATCTTGGGGATGAGATCAACATCAAGTAGAATATTACTAGCTTTGACATCTCTATGTACTATTCGGAGTCTAGACTCCTCATGAAGATAAGTAAGACCTCTTGCTATTCCCAAGCATATGTCATATCGGGTTTGCCAGTTGAGATGCAAACTAGTTTCTCCTATAATGGTAAGAATTAATAGAGATAAACTGTTAGGTTGAGAAATAAGGAGAGATCTTTAGAGGATAGGATATGGAAATTTTCTAATTTGGGAGTCTATTATTATATAATAGCGAGTATAAAATCCATGTATGCCTGTCTTTTCATATTCACTGGTGCAAGCAGAGACATCGAACTCCTAAGCAGAAAGAATTACAATTTGATAAAGCTGCAGAAATTAAGTGCATCATCCTACTGGCCGGAGGGTTTTGTTTACCATTTTGAGATCTCTAAGGAGTCCCGCAGGGGCTTAGTCCACAATTGATCGAAATCTAGGGCCCAAAGCAATACCCACGTTCCAAGAAAATCAGTTGTGAGGGCTCTTTTAATATGACCGTGAATAACATGGGCTATTTTGTAATTTTTACAAAGAAATAGAGAGCTGCTAAATGCACACCATTTTTTTCTTTCCAGACTTCATTGCTTTCTACATCCACCATTGAAGTGTGGGGGTTTCAATTTTTTCTTTACACACCTCCCAGAATACCTAAATTAGCCCCACCCACACCCCAGCCACCACCGCCCCCTCCGGCACAACCGCAGAGGCAGGTAGGGAGAAAGATAGGGAGGGGGGGGGGGAGAGAGGGAGAGGGAGTGGGAGAGGGAGGGAGATGAGGGAGGGAGAGGGAGAGGGAGAATGGGCAATGGGCGGAGGCAGGCAAGGATCGGAAGAGAGACATGGAGAATGAGAGGGAGAGCGGCCGGGAGAGGGAGAGAGTGAGAGAGACAGGGAGAGGAATGGAAAAAGAGTGAGGGAGAGCGGGCGGGGTCATTTGGCAGGTAGAGGGAGGTAGGGAGGGAGAGGGGAGAGGGGCAGTTTGGGGATTTTCTACTGGGGTATATTGGAAATAATTTTTTAAACTAAATGGTGAGTGTAGAAAGAAAAAAGTGGTGTACACTTAACAACTCTCAAAGTGTAGGCCATGTGGGCCCACATTCAATTTAGAACAAGCCATAAAAAATGAACTGTTAGCATGATTTTGGGTTCGGCATTTGTTTTCCTCACTTTCTTTCCTTTTTTCTTGTTTATTTTTGGGGTGGGGGCGTGTTTGAAAAAATGACATCACCAAAGTTACTTGACTCTAGTCAATATTTTGTTAAATGTTTTTAGCCCTAGATCCCATGATATCATGCAAACAGTGTATATCTTAGAAAATGATAAAACCAAAGATATCATGAGACTATCCCTTGATATCAGGCCATTTATGCATCATCTTAGAAAAAAAAAAACAGAATTATAGAACCTGAGAAATGGTGGTTTGATGTGTATTTAATTTTTACAAAATGTAATTTTTTGTGTTTTCTAAAAAATGGGTTCGCTTGTTGGTCGTAGAAAGTGCATAGTACAGAAACTAATAAATCCAATGATATCTTGGAATATGAAACAAAAGATAAAAAATAAAAAAAAAAAAAAAAAACATTGACGAGAGTATTCGAGCGACTCTAGCGACATCATCTAAGTTTCGGTCATAAAATTGGAAAAATCGGGTTTAAGGAGATTGACCTTATTTTAATTTATTAGGGGCCCATTTGAATTAAGGCCTGGATTTTCTTTGAGAGGAGGTTAGGGCTTTGTGTGCATGTTAGTAAAGAAAACCAGTCGACTGTGCAGTTTTCAGCAGTTTTGAGATTGATACATTGTGTAGAAAGACTCTTTTGGCCTCTTCTTTATCAGGATTGATGTATTGTCCTCGGAATTGATTTCTTCCTGTTGATTGGGTTTGGGGCTCGAAATTTGGGTTTTCCATTCAATTAGGGATTTTCTTTGGCTACATCAGAATGTCACGAGTTTAGTATTGTGGAATTGGTGTATATTGTTTCAAACTAGTTAGGAAAAGAAAACGAATGGACTCATACCAAATAGTGCTTGATCAAGGCTCTTGTTTTCAAGGTACTCATACACCAAAAGCCTCCTATCTCCCTCAATGCAGCATCCATACAACTTCACTAGGTTGCGATGTTGAACAGCCGATATAGTGGCAATCTCTGTCACAAATTGACTCTTTCCCTGGTGAGATGCTACAGAAAGTTGCTTCACTGCGATTACCCTCCCATCTGTAAGTGCACCCTATAAGACAGCACAAGTTGATAGAAATAAATATCTCACAGTTGACAATGAGAATAGCATGTTTGTTTGGCAGCTCCTATTACGAGCTGGTCGAGATAAAACGACCAACAAAGAAAAGAGCTCTATTATGAATGCAAACGTGCATGCTTATTTGCTTGCACGCACATATGCATAGAAGTATGGTTGCTCGCTTATTCGCTTGCGTGCACATATCCATAAAAGTATGGTCGCTTGTTATCGCTTGATCAAATGATATGGTAAGCCCATCATTTCCTTAGAGAGAGAGAGAGAGAGAGAGAGAGAGAATCACCTTATAAACAGGCCCAAATCCTCCCTCTCCCAATTTATTTGCGGGATTGAACTCTTCAGTGGCAATCTTCAGTTCGGAATAACTGAAAGTATCAGGGCTCATCCCTAGGAGTACTTCTGTGAATTCAAGTAAGAAGGGAGGTCAAAATAATAACCATTGAAATTCAAACCATTTCTCTCCATGTTGAGAGCCAACCACATGACTAGCACGATGGTTGTGGTATTGCCCGCAACGAGATAGGTTGATCAGTATACATGAAGCCAGTATCTTATGAGCAAAAAGACGGAAGTATCGTGGTTGAGAAAACTGAATTTCGATAGTCAAACAACACCATACAAGCTAATTGAGTATATTGAGCACTTTAAGAAAATAACAAATCATACAATGTGATTTATACTAGTCTCAATTTTAGTTTTGTTGTTACTTATTCATGGATAATGGGTGATAGGACCTTCCAAAGATTCTTTTATCTGACTGCTTGATTAACAAGAGAACCATTTCGGTCTCAAATGAAATGATCTGTTACCAAGAGCTTTATGAAATGATGTTTCCAGTAGTATTTCTTGATCCTCTAAATTTCTAGATTCCATCAACAAAAGCAAAAAAAAAAAAAAAAAAAAAAAAAACAAAAAAAAAAGAAAGGAAGAAATTTGTCTTTTTTTTTTCTTTTCTTTTTGCAACAAGTTCATCTGTCTAATAATTTGAATAAGGTCTCCAACAATCTTAGTTATATATGTGTGTATGAAAATATAATTTTTGACAATGTAATACGATGTGATGTTACCTTCCTCTTGGTCTTTTCCCAATCTTCTTATTCGTCTCACAATTAAAATTACAAAAACAGATATTAAGCACAAAACTCCAACTGGAACTGCAATCCCAACTGCCAAACCAGTCTTGTTCTTCTTTGAAGAAGTGGTTGTCGGCGGACGGTTACTAACAGTTGGTGTAAAATCTGAAGAACACAATAATCAATTACCATGATCAAGTCATAATAAACTATTGAATTTGACGTTGCATTCAATTGGTCTTCATTTTTATCATTGTATAGAATATTACCTGGAGTGACACTGATTGCCGAAATGGATGGTCCATAAGTACCTTGAACAGGTATGCAGCAAGTCCCTTTTCCAGCCCAAAATAGATGAATTTCCAGGTGATTTTCAGATACTAGAGCCTTGAATTGTCTCTCAACAGTTCTAAATTGGACTCCCCCTGCTGCCTTTTGTATATCAAAGTCCTTCAACGCTAAACTTCCCTGGGTTTAATCAATTGTATCATAACAAATAAATTCTATTGTCATGACCATCAACTGCATCAGAAGAAACTCTTTTGTGATTGGGGATGGTTTGACACATGCAGACTTTCCAAATGTAGTTATTTAAAGAAATAAGTTTGTCTTATCATTTAACAATCACAGAACCTGTAATATTCCTGACATAGTAGTTAGCTCACAGTCAATATTCACCAAAATTGATGATTTCTCTTTTACTACAATGAATAAGGGCAGTTAGGACTCGCAATAGAATTTGGTGCTTGAGCCCCAACAACTCCACCAAATATTTTGAAAATATTTTTTTCTTTTAGAGCTTCCCCTCAAATTTTCTTCTTTTTACATAATGCACCAACCATTTCAAGAAAAATATTCTCCCTCTGCCCTTGGATGCTCCCCTGCACCCTGAAAGGCAATGCGTTTGTATATTTTTGTAGGAACTTCAAACCACATTAGGTGCAATTACATTTTTTCCCCTTCTGCTTAAAATAAGGTCTATTAATAATATTAACTCGGGTTGGATTTTGATCTCCTGCCTCCTAAAGCATTCTTGTTAGGCCCCGACCCGGACTAATCATAATTAAAGCTAATTAATCCAAATTAGTGTTACTTAAGCATGATTAATTGTGCTAATTGTGGTTAATGAACAAAATGAGTTGGGTTAATCTCAAATGATTGAATTAACCTTGATGAAGTGAATTTGAATGGGATTGAGTTAGTTAAAATGAGTTTAAACTTAACCAAGGTAAACTAAGGACCTTTTTGTAAATACGGGTTTTCACGTATTTCATCAAATACGGAAATTCTTGATACCAACGAGTGTATCTCGAAGAGTACGCTAATTTTCATAATAGACTCGAGTGCGTTCGACTTGAAATTGGTCAAATGAGTCTTCATTTGACTCTAAATGTAAATAGACTTAATGATAAGGGGTTTTGGTGTGAAGCTCCTTATATTAGAATGAAATGAACCCCATTGAGTTCAATCCCTCCATTTTAGCCAAGAGCAAACCCTAGACTCACTTTTCTCTTCCTCTCTTCTATTTCTTCTCCATCAAGATTGAGGATTGGAAGTTGTGAGAGATTTGGAAGAGGCATCATCATCTTCATCTTCTTCTTCAAGTCTTTTCCTCCATTATTGAAGAGCTTGGAACTTGAAAGAGAACCCAAACCTTTCTCCCTTGGATTAAGAGTAAGTGATTGGTGTTTTTGTAGGATTTTCAAGTTCTCTTGTGTACTTGGAGTAGATTTCTAGCATGGATAGCTCATAGGAGGTCATTTGTCTTGTTTTCTTCGAATAGGGTTTGGATTTGGGGAAGATTAGTGTCAAACCAAGCCAAGCAAAGAGGGGCTTTTGTCAAAGAAGCTTCCAAGGAGGCAAGTATAAGCATTTACTTGTGATTAGTGTTCATTATTGTAGAAGATTCATAGCATTCCATTGATCTGGGTTTTGTACCATTTTTATTGTCATTAGAATGGAATTATTTTGTGGGTTGATTGATGGAAGAATGGAGTTGTAATGTATGAATTAGATGTTGGATGAGGAGTGGACAAGAGGTCCAAGTTTTATGTAGGTTTAGAATGGAAAGAAGAGGAAATGAGGAAGAGAGAAATTGGTTTCTGCACTGAAGCTGGGTTTTCGGTGTAGGTCTGATCGATCGGACCTGACTGTCCGATCGATCAGACATGGATTTAGCTGAGGATAGTTTTCTGTCCGATCGATCGGACAAGGTGCTAACTGTAACAAGATTTTGGATCTTTATTGGTTTAGGAGTGCTTCTAATGAGTATGAGCACTCCCTAAATTAGTTTTAAGACTAATTATGGGGCGATTCAAGATTGTTGAGAATTGAGGACAATAAAGGGAAGAATTGTGATTAGACCATTAGAAGCCATGGTTCTCATGGTGAGTTGATTATGGACTAACCTTCAAAGGTGATGATTACAGGGATTCCAATATACTTATTATATATAAATGTGATGTCCATCGAGAATAACACGTACATTGGATAACCAATAGTTACACCTAAATGGTTGGTTGGAGCCGAAATAGAAATGAGTAGAATTGTATAATTAGTAATTCTCTCATTGTATTGTTTTTTTTTTCCGTATCACTGCGTTCCAATCTCATAAGACTGATGTTATTGTTTAGTCCCTTTCCATTGTTAAGAATGGAATCACTGTATATAATTGAATCAAAAAATAGATTGATTAATGAAATGTATTGACTCTTGAGTCTGGCACTACCAAGCTATTGTATGAAATTCTAAATGAATTAATAAATGATTATGTTCATGAGGCCGGGGTCATGAATGGTGCGCCTTTCCGCCCTGAGCCAAGTGACTATTCCTATTGCAGTAGATGGATTTTGGGGCGTTCCGGAGCTCCGTGGTGATGCTAGTGTCCTTGGCCCGGACACTGGTAAGTCCTACAAATTCCTATCGTATCTATAGGTATTGATTGAATCCTTCCATTCGGAAGATGAATCCTTCCTTTGAGGGAAGATGGTAAACGAAATGAAATGAAATGAATGCTATGGTAGTTGCCATCTTGTACACGTTTATTGATTGACTTATTACGCTCATCCATTGTCATTGTAGGAATTATCTACTTGTCTAGAATTGGAACTGTTTACTAAATATATTGAATGATGTGGTATATGTACTAATATGTGCTATCACAAGTTCTGTTTATGCATTGTTGAACCGTCGTGTTCATTAGTGTTATTGATGGCATTACAGGTCCGATTGCCCTTGCCAGCCCAGCAGCGGCCCCAGCGGTAACGGAGGAGACCGTTGCGATTCCTCCAGGAGGATTGATACAATGGGACGGTCGGAATACCATTTGAGATGGTTATTCGAGTGCGCAAGTGGACTATGGATGTTTTGGGAAACTCGTTTTTTGAGAATTCTTTTGAAATAGTTGAAATTCATTTTGGGAATGTAATATTTTGAGAACTTGAATAGTCATCAATATGCATAGTATTTGAATATGCAGTGATTGATGAAAGAAAGCAAAAGGAATGATACATGTATAAAGAACTTTATTTTGTATACATGTCAACTTTAAATTGATTTTGTCAATGTGTATTTCCGCAATTTGTACAATTGATAGGAATGAATGAATGCTATCCCTTGTGAATTCTGTTTTAACTTCAGTTAATTCAGAGTTCACGGGAGTAAGTATGGTCGCGACCTGAATTATCGTAACTCAGGCCCGGGTCGTGACAATTCTCCAAAATATTCGAACTACTTTCAATTTGGTAGTCCAGAATACAATCAAACCTTAGTTCCTGTTTGATCTTATATATGTGGACACCATAATTATTTTTGTTTACATCATAAATTTTATTTGTTTGCCCTCTAGATAGAAATATTTGAGAAGAAGCCCACACTCAACTAGAGCTAAAGCATAAAATTTGAAGGGTGTACATATACGATTTATGAAAGAATTTAGTAAAACTATAATAAGAAATAAAAGGACAAAAGAATGTCGACATCTTGCAGAATACAAAGATTCAGACACATGCCACATCACAGGAATTCAATTACATATTCAAGTTGGATGATGGGGCCCAAAATTAGAAGCCAAGAAAGAAAAATCATGGCCTAGTTGCAATACTTTAGTTGATTTCTCGTCTTTACTATCCATGACCACCCATTAATAACAAATTAATTAATTATTTACTCACTAATAAACATAACTAGGCCCAAATCACCTTGGCCAAATTCTCTCTTATTGTTTTTAATATTTAATTTATTATAAAAACAATGCCACACAATTTAAGTTTCTTGAAAATAGGAATTTTTTGGGGTCAGGTCCTCACATCAGGTAGATAGGGCTGAAAATCAGATTCATTCTAAATTGGATGCAAACACGTGTATTACAGAAAGATATGAGTTGTCCTATACAGAAACTTTAAGAAGCTTTACACACTAGCAACTCCATACAAATACAATAACATAATAAAAATCATAGATAAGAAATTAGAAGTATATTGAAATAATATGTGAAAAATGTACCTACAGTACAATAGAACTATATCATCATCATCATCATTATTTCATTGCACTAATCCCAGACAATACAAGGTAGATAGAGTACTAACTCCAGAGTATAACAATTTTATTCAGCAAATTCTTATGGATGGCTCTTACCTGATGCCGACCGTCTACCTATGATTAGGTCCACGGTACTCCTAAAGTGGGACAATTGAATGGGCCAATAACACAAGGCATACAAGGTGTCAACCAAATGCTCACACATTTTTCGCTCATAGAACAGGGCCATCTTATATATAAGGGACTAGTAAAGATAATCTATTTCTAAGTTAGACCATCGACTTCATTAAATCTTCAAAATGGACCATGAAATGGGACCATTGGTATGTTGATCCTTTCATGCACGTCATTAATAAAGCTATATGATAGTATACAAATATTATGAAAAAGTAAGAACAAATATGTAGCATCCATTGCATCACAAGTAGTATATGAATTCTCCTCTTCGTATACAAGTGTTTAGGTGTGTGTGTGTGTTTGAATCTGTTGTATCCTTGTTTAATAGGATTCATCTGACAATGGCCCAAACTTTTGGCATATGGATGTTTGTTGAGTTTGAACCTTGACTGTTTTTTTTTTTTTTTTTAACATCCATTTGACAAACACCATTTGTTAGTAGCTCAAGTGGAGTTTTGGACTAAATCAATCCACATTTGCTACGCCATTTGGATGACTTCTTTTTTTATATGTATTCTATATATCATGTGTCTCTAATTCTATGCACCCTTTTCGATGTCCTCTGCTAAGCGATGTAACTCTCAAAGCATACATTTGTCTTAGGAAATCGGAAGTACATTCTAATTTAACAATACACACCTGAACATAAATATCGAATATACGCCTTCCAACACTTTGCCATGTTTGTGAATATTCAAAAGCTGTCTCAACAAATTGCAAGCTTATGGTGTAGTTTCCATTTTCAAGTCCTAGCCCATAGTATCTTAGTGAGACCGGCGATAACCTTGCAGTCTGGAACAGCTCAGAGTCTAAAGTACTTGTAAATTGGGATTGAGAGTTTGAGATGTATGTGGCATTGATGTTTTCAGCAAACCTTCCTACATTGCCAACAGCCCACCTGATTGGGTTTGTTACATTATATGATGCTGCACCTAGACTTTTGTTATCCTCCTCATACACTGTCCCAGTTGAAGATGTGATACTTCGACCACCACAATTAACTGCAAATGAAGAATCTGCAAAACCGATATATAACTTCAATGGTCAAATATAGTTTTAACTAAACATTTCTCATGAGCTAAATGTTTGTGGGAAAAGTGCAAGAGGATATTTGCATGAAAAAGTAAAGATATAACATGCACAGATCCAAGAGAGCTTTCATCAGCTGAACATTGTTTGGTCCAAAAATTAGGCCAATATGCTTCTTTGTTGCAGAAACCGGCAGGCAGCTAGGGATCAAGAGAGGAAACAAGGAAGCAAGAAGGCTATCAGATTTTAATTACTACTAGCGCTAAAGGAGAGGGGTCTGAACTCTGAACTCAAAATGCGGGTTCAGGAAAGAAGGAGAGACGCTTCAGCTCGAATGTTCCCGTTGCACATAAGGTGGAATAGATGAACATTAAGATGGATTCAACTTATTTCAAAGATTCGTTTTTATCGTGGACAAGTAGCCCCCTCATTAATCAAATCAAACCTTATTTTGTCCGATAGGGAATGTTTCCTCTTGTGCTTGATGAATGTTCATATCTTGAAAATGTGTTGAAGGGGATCTTCAAGCGATTTTTGTTTTCTAATGAAATTAGTAAAGGTTACCTTTATAACATCAAAGAACATTTAGTATCCAACATTGAAATTGGGAATGAGTCTTGTCTGTGAAATATGTGCATGTTTAAAAATGGATGAGATGTACAAATTGTTGGCACATAGTCACTACAGCTGCTTGCATTCCTCTTTCTAATTCTCCTTTAAATTTGATGGTCATTTGTAAACTAATTAAAGTTATGTTATGACAGAATTAAGAGCATTTCATGTCACAAGAAAGGATGATCCAAGATGGAAAATATGCAATTATTTTTATTAGTAACCAACTAGAAGTAAGACAAAGGTCTATCCAGGTTCCTTCTTATCTAACAGACAGATCTAGTATGAGATTTGTAAGAAAGTTCAAGAGAGAAACATCTTTTGGAAACATCTAATGATATTTTGCATCCATCTTTTGAAAATTGGGTGATGAAGATCATGACAGGTAAGGACATGACTTGGTGATACCTACTTCCATTTTTTGGTTTTGTTGATTATGAGTTTGTCATAGACGATTTTAAAATGTTGATATTTGAGTGTACATATTAGTAAACTTCAAACATATTTGATACTGAAAAAAGGAAGCCAAGAATACTCATTGCTGAAAGGGGAAGAAACAAAGATGGAAACAAAGATGGCTTACAGATTGGAGAACCACGGTTGCATGGAAAGTTCCTCTGTAGACAATTCAACCACGGCAAAGTACTGAATACATAAGAATAAAAAAGAAGTCACGTCAAATAATATATGAAATTTAGCATGCACATTTTATGATTCAATTTGACATTGTGCTCTTAGATATGTTAAGATACATTTCATAGACTTGAATTAGAATTAGAAATAGGTTTGAATTAGAGTTATGATTAGATTAAATTTCCTACTTTACCTCAATCACTTGTACTCTATAAATATAGATATTCTTTTGGTGAAAATCAATATTCAAAGTTATTTTGAAGCAACATTTGTACTCTAAGGTGGAGTCTGCACCCACCAGTCTAAATTACTTAGGCAAACTTTCGCAAGGCATTCATTGTCGCAACCATCACATTAGGTTGAAGACCAGCGAAGTCTCAGTGTGCCTTAAAGATTCTGGCACAACTAGGAATTCAAGGAAAATGAGGAATGCTTACAAGAGTTTGAAAACGATTTAGCATATGTACTCTCTAAAGATTCTTCAGGCATGCTTGAGGTAGAAAATGGCGATATCCTTCTATGGTTAATTGTAATGAGTTTCTTGGGCTTCTTTCCTATATTGAAAAGGCAAACATACAAACATAGGAAATTGGACATACCTGCTATTGGAGTCATCAAAGACAAAGTTGTTAGCAACCAAGTTCCTATATGGCAAATAAGCAAGAAGCTAAAAGTCAGTGTTGTGGAAATTGTTAGAAACAAATCAAGTTTATCTTTAGATGTGCCCGAATTACAAGTTGTTTGACTATTACAGAATGGATACAGATGTAAGCGGTGGCTTGGATATCGATAGTCACAATAGGAAGGAGACTGTTTATTTGATTATATGCATACTTATTGATTTGGATAGGATCTCTGGATTTTACAAACACATCAACAGAAGAACAGATAAATATTTATCCACTCTAAAAAACTATTCAAATCTTCCTGTTGGGGCGTGCATGTGTGTTTGTAGTTTGTACTGATTGTTTCCTACTATTGGTATATTGAGACATTGCCTACACATTTAGACTCAAAATGAAAGCCTCCAATGCTAGAGTCAAGTGCAAAGGAACTAAAACTACTTTGGTATCTAATAAAAACCATTCTTGCATATGAAAATGGAATTAATCAGGTACTTTGTCATACTCTTCGAACAAGGTAAATTCTACATCACTTAATTACATGGATCATGATACTATACGTAGAAAATTGGAAATGGAAAAGTGGAAGCTTCATGCAGTTTTGGACATACAGCTGTAAGCCTGATTCTGTAACCCAAAATGGAAAACTCCCTGATAACTGATTGTATGACAAGTCTCTGCAGGCACAACATTTAATGATTTAGTTAGAATACATTTTCCTCACAAGTAGATCCATATCAAACTGGCATTATATTACTTATTCTATAATCTTAACCAAATTCTGAGAAAGAATGTAAAATAATTGACTTGTGCAAGTACAGCAGACATTCACACATGCATGCATGACGACGGTGTGTGAGTGGATGTGTGATTCTTTGATTGAATCAATCAGATATGTAGAGCAAATCAGTATGCAAATGGCAAAGTTGTCAGAGTGTCTAGAATAAACACACAAATGGTGCTATCTAAATTTATCTCGAAATACAAGCAACCAAATTATCGGGGCAAAGTGGATCGTTTTTGTAATGCGCCACAAAACGAGAAACCAAATTCGGTTGGATGTTTAGTATTTGCCTTCGCTGCCCGAAACAACTGTCTACAGAATAAAGGATGTTATCTTGGTAATAGTCCAACCAAAGTGATTTCTTATTTTTGTACATCAATCACAAAGTAACAAAGGCAGATAATAAACATCCAACCTTATTTAGGGCAAACATCCACACTGGGACTTGGTGGAGTGGCGGAAGCCATGGGTTTGCTCCGTATGTCTTGTGTTTGAAACCCGCCCCAAATTTGCTCGGTGCGGATTTGTGAGGGCTTAACAGGCACCACCCATCAGATTAGTTCCATTGGTCAAAGATCTCAAGGGATACCCATGTAATCAAAAGAAACAAAATCACAAAGCAGAATTTATAACATCCATTACTCCATATTAATCGACATCAATACAAATTTATATTAGATTTTCAATACATATAAGACTAGTAAATGGATAAAATTTGGTAAGACGGACATACACAGTAAGAAGCAATGAACTTTTGCTCGGTGGCAGTGTACCAGACAAGTTATTGTTTCCAAGAAACCTGCTCATACAGAAAGTGTTATTAGAAAAGGTGCCTAAATCAGAACCAGCACTAAGGGTATGCGTGGAAGTAAGCCGCATAACAATCAATTCAAATATTTTGGTCGAATAAATGGTTCAGTATCCCAATGTGCAATTGGCAATGTGAAATATGAAAGAGCACTAGATGGATTAGTGCTTTTCAACCTTTTCATGGAGAATAATTATCAACACTGATGGCCAATGTTGACTTCAGGGGAAAATGGTTGCAACAAAAGTATTGCATCTATTTTTCCTTTTTTATTTTATTGGGCAAAAAAATTCAATTGGACAAATGCACCCAAAAAGGGCTGTAAATGTTTGTTTCTTCCTTACAAGTTAGAAAGTGAACTCAAATTGAAGAGAGAGCTGGGAATTTGCCCAGTTAAATTGTTGAAGCTTAAATCCCTGCAAAATTAAAAAGAAAATATATGAATAGAGTTTGTTTTTTCTTGTCTTTGTTAGAATTTGAATAGAGTTGAATGATAATGAAAAGCACATTGATACAGTGCCTGTTTCTACTAAATATCAGTGAAAGAGTTTCACTTTTAAGATTGCTGATAGAAGATTTGTGGGGTATGGTTTTTGTGAACAACTTACAATTGCTGTAGTGACTGGTACTCCCCAATGTTCAATGGAATGGTCCCGGAAATCATATTATTTCTCAAGATTCTGCACAAAAGATGGAACTCGACTTCTATTATAAGAAACAAGTGAACAAAAGTAAACGACAACACCGTAGATTGAAACCATTTTGACTTACAAAACGCTTAAGGACTTCATATTGCTAATAAATGCCAATGATGAGCTCCCATTTGATATATCGCTTATTCGCCTATGCAATCATTGGATAATAAATCAAATTAGATACAGCAAACATGAAATAACTAAGAACGAGAGAAATGACTAAGAAACATAAGCACTCACAAATCTGTCATCGAAGTTAAATTGGAAAAACTTGAAGGTATTGAACCTTGGAAGGAATTCCCTTGAAGCCTCCTACAACAACATTTGCTAGTTAGAATTCTCTATAAAAATTAATGAAATGAGGTTTTAAAGAAAATGGGATATTTGTCTTGTCATAGAATAAAAGAAGTCAATTACATCAAAAGTATCATTAGTAACCAAAAAGTTTACTTGCAGGGCAGACCCACGAAAGTCAAAATATAAATAAATAAATTAATTAATTTCAAATTCTGGGGAGGGGTTTGTGCTTTAGAAATTTTAAAACTTTTTTCAGATATGGTGGCCAAGACCATGTACATGGGTCACCATGAAAAAAAATGGGGGGATTTGACATATTAATTCCCCTTAAACACTATTCTCCCAATTTCATGAGTAAAAATCAATTAATATTACCAGAATCGTTTGACTCTGGTCCCTTTTTTTTTTTTTTTTTTTTTTACCCTGGATCTCATGATATAATGGGAGTTTAAAAAACCATGATATCATGGGATCCAAACGTTAAAAGTTGAAAAGCCCATACATTTAAAGTTGAAAAGCCCATACATTAAAAGTTGAGAAGCCTTGACGGTCTTTTTATTTGGACCTGGATCCATGATATCATATGGGTTTTTAAAGTCCCATGATATCATGGGATCAAGGGAAAAAAAGTTACAAAAAAAAAGGTGGACTAAAGTAAAACAACTCTAGTGACATTAAATGATTTTTCAGTCATGAAATTGGGGATGTAGTGTTTAAGGGGTATTGATACGTCAAATCCCAAAAAAAAAAAAAAAAAAAAAAAAAAATCATAACAAAGAAAAACAGGGTTTTGACATATTAGTTGTAAGACCCCGCCCCGAGAGTTTCCGATTAGTGTTAATTAAGACGCGTTTGAGCTATAAGTGAGATTAGTGGAAATTGGTTAAATCTGGATTGGAATAGCTTTTTATAGCTTTGGATAATTTTGGGAACTCTTTTGATCTAGTGGGGCGCTTTGGGGGTTCCTATTTATTGTGTCTTGATTAGTTTTGGGATTTAGTTATAATTCTGGAAATCTGTAAATTACTCCGTTTAATGTATTTTATGATTCCCAACAACTTTCGTATTTGTTCCGTTTTCATTCGAGACCTCTAAACCCTACTTTGCCATTGATAGGGGTAAAACAGTCTTTTTACACAAAATCTGGACACTATTTTCAATGTCTCCGAAACTCGTAAAATATATACTTTTTGGAAAGTAGAAATTTCGACGATCAATTCTTCCTTCTTCGTCGAATCCGTCCGAAGCCCGTAGAACGATGTTTTAGCTTAATTGGGTTTTTAAGTTGTGGGACCCCTTGCCATTATCTATATAAGGAGGAGTCTTTTTCCCTCTTCCTCTTCTTGCAACTTCTTGAGAAAAAGAGGGAATTCCAGCCCAGCCTAGGGTTTTCTTCAAGCTACCTTGCTTCTTGCTTCTCCATCTCTCAATCTCTCTCAAATCTATTGCTAAAGGCAAAATGGAGGTGGTAATCTTCTTCCCCTCCATGAGAGCTTCATCTTGATACCATTTGTAGAGAGAGCCTCCCATTCCAAGCTACCTCTTGAGCAAACTCGTGCCATTAGAGAACTTTTCATGTAAGCTCTTATTCTCATCTCTTGGTTGTGTAGTCTTCTAGCCATGGAGGTGCTTCACCTTGATTATTGGAAGCTATCTCCATCTATTGCTTGACTTTGACATTCTAGGGTTGTAATGAATGTATTTTGGGGATTTTTGTGTAGATTGTAGATTTTGAGCTTGATAGTGGATTAGAGCTTGACTAGCATATTGGAGACCAAGGCAAGTGGATGAATGGATTCGATTTGAATAAGTTCTTATTTTGTTGAAAATGTGGATTTTTACTATTCCTATTTCATTTGGTTCATTATGTTTCATAATGCTTTTGGAAATGTACTTATTGATATGATTTTCTCTTAGTTAGTTTTATGAGGATATATGCATTCAGTCATCAAAGTTTATTTTGGTCATTATAAACTTCTTAAATGATATTTGTACTTGCATTGAATGAGATTTGTATTGGTAGGAGAATTAAATGCATTGATGGAATGGTAGTTGGTGGAAAGGAGTAAATGTTAATTTGAAAGGGAATAGACCCATTTCATACTAGGAAATGGTTGGAGTTGAGGTGAAATGGTTTGGGAAAGAAAGGACTGAAATCTGCACCTGATGTAGAGTTCCCGCAGCTGGGCGATCAGCAGGCTCACCTTGGCGGCTAGCCGACAGGTGACCGGCGGCTAGCCGACCCAGATGCGGTTAGAAACACAGAATGCTGTGTTTTGTCAGGCGAACCGCGGTCAGCCGCGCGGTCAGCTCGCGGCTAACCGCTAATCTAAAACCCTGTGACCGCCAGCTAGCTGAAATGCGCGGTTAGAAACACGGAATGCTATATTTTAGCAGGGTGAACCGCGGTCAGCCCCACGGTCAGCCAGCGGCTAACCGCCGATCACATCGGCGGCTAACCGCCAGCTGACCGACAGGTGACCGAGTTTCACCCAGAATTCCTGAGTCTTTTCTATTGGTTTCAGTTATGGTATTTAAAGGTTTGGACGGGTTGTTCTGATGCCCTACCACCTTGGAAAGACCCAGGGGATGACATAAGGAGATTGACATAGAAAGAAACACCATTTCGGAAAAGGTATTGGGACTTTTAGATTCATCAACGTGCATAAGGAAACTTAGTATGTTCTCTATCATTCGAGTACCATACTAAGGGTAATATAGACATACAAGATCCTTATACATGTCGTTTGAATATGGATGCCCCAATATATAGTCCCAAATGATATAAAGATTCATTGCATTGTTTTACTCAGATTTTATGTATAATTACCCGATCCTACTGGTTTGATCTCAAATTCTGATTTATACGCCTGACATGTCCTGCCAGCCCCGTTTATGCATGAACAGATAATAATATGGAATGTGTGCCTACGAGCACCATGCCCCGCCTTCCCGAATGTTTTATACTGATATGTTTTGTATACGTTTTGATTTCTCATGTAACCTATGAGTCGGCACCACTAAGCTTGGACGTCCTTGTCAGTCTGATCAACTGACTTGGGCCTCCCCCTTGTGCTCCCGCCAGTTGCAACTTGGATCCTGTCCTGTCCCGTTACCCGGTTCCGCGGCCGTGGTCTTGCCTAGCTATATGTATATGTATATGTATGTAATGTTGGTTCTCGTCACTTCGTGTGCTCGAGCCCAACGCACTGAATGTGCTCTCATCACCTTAGTGATGGAGAGGATTTAGTTCTAGTGTGGTTGCCATCTAGTCAGTTCCTGTACCTTGAATACCCTACATGATTTATATTGCATCTGTACTTTAAATGAACCATGCATCCTGTTTTATGACAGTTTTCGTTATATCTATGATATGCTTTGATTTCTTTCTTGGAATATCTATTCACCCACCTGCCAGACCGTCGCGTCTGACCCATTTTTGTGGTACTCAGGTCCGGCTCCCGTTATTGCCTTTGAGGAGGAGCCAGAGGGGGCGGTTGATGAACTGCAACGATTAGTGGAGTGGCAAGCTGACGATGTCATGTAGACATTTGGTTTAGCTTTGAGCTGCAAACATTTTGGGAGATTATAGACTGATTTATGATTTATACTTTTGGTTGTACTGGCCTTTGTTGGCCATTATTTTTGGGGAATGTTAATTTAACTTGATCTTTTGTTTAAACTTTAACTTCATATTTTGGGACTGCTAATGAGATCATTGCTCACTCTGACATCATGTCATACTTGTGTATCATCAGTCTTATTTGATGAGAATGGATTAAGAGTTTGATTTGCTACACGCTTCCGCACCAATATAAATGTTCTATGAGTGTATGTGGAATCCTCACCGCGGAAACCTGTGGGAAATTAAAGAAATGTATAATTATTATTAAGGAGTAGTTCATTATTCACACCACACCCGTCGCGGTCCCGGGCCCCGGTTCGGGGTCGCGACATTAGTCCCCCTTAATCTGAGATGTTCCAATTACAAGACCAAACTTCAGATAATGTCACCAGAGTTGTTTGACTCTAGTCAACTTTTTTTTTTCTTTTTTACTTTTTTGCCCCGGACCCCATGATATGATGGCTTTTATGTGCATCTTAGAGAGATTTTTTTCCAAATGATATAACCTAAGAAATGGTGATCAAATGTGTATTTACTTTTAACAAAATGTTATATTTTGTATTTTATAAAAAATGAATTTGTTCACTAGTTGCAAAAAATATATGATACAGAAATTGATAAATCCCATGATATCATTGGACTATCCCATGAAATCATGAGATATGGTAAAAAAAAGTTAAAAAAATAGTGTTGACCTGAGTCAAATGACTCCGGTGACATTATGTAAATTTGAGTCATGAAATTGAAAAAATAAAATCTAAGCTGAACCAATACGTCAAAACCACAAGATATCAAATTTGAGACAAACACACCCCATTGACACTGCTGTTGGATTCCATTTCCAAACTCGGCCCTCCCATGACCACACTCCGTTCAAATTCACATGCTGAATTTTGTGGATCTTATTTCCTATTTAGATGCTTGAGATCCCTGCATTTTACTTGCTATCTACACGAAGAACTTTTGTGTGCTATACCGACTGTTTGTGACGTTCAAATTTCATACATTTTGTCCGCTGTCACACTAAAAATTTCATGTGTTATTATAGATTGGGTACTACTCCCTTGCAGAATTTGAATGCCTTGTTCGCAAAATCTACATGCACTATTTCTTGCAAGACTGTCAATCCTCTTGCAAGCGTTCATGAAAAATAACTAATTGAAATGTATATATCTTGAAATACAGTGAATCTTCTAAAACACATTTGCACAAAATCAGAAATTGTTTGGACCTAAGAAAGCATTTCCACTTCACATCATCTACTTGGCCTCCAATCCTCTACTTGTTCCTATCTAGAGACATTGTATCTCGAGACGTGGCCATAGAAATTGCAGATGGGCACAATGGTTGTCATGTGATTGGAAGAATGAGAAAGGAAAGAAGATGAGAAGAAGAAAAGTACTTTTGAGAAGTGGGAAGTTATGGAAAAACGTGTTACACCCCGTCCCGAACTAATCATGATTAAGGCTAATTAATCTAAATTAATGCTACTTAAGCATGTTTAATTAGACTAATTGTGGTTAATGACCAAAATGAGCTAAATTAGTCTTAAATGATTGAATTAAACTGAATTGAGTGAATTTGAATGGAACTAAGTGATTAAGTTGGGTTAAGGCTCAAACAAGGAAGAATGAGGACTTTTTCGTAAATACGGATTTTTACGTATTTGGTCGGATACGGTAACTCTTGATACCAATGCGTGTATCTCAAATAGTACATTAACTTTCATAATACACGTGATTGCATTTGACTTGAACTTGATCAAATGACCTTTCATTTGACTTGAATTGTAAATAAAGGAAGTGAAAAGGGACTTGGATGCAAAATAGAGCTTATAAGAAGATAAGATGAACTCAAATGAGTTCATTCACTCATTTTCTAGTCCAAGTGTTTGAAGAGCAAGCCCTAGACTCTTTTCTTCTTCCTTTCTTCAATTTTCTTCAACAATTCTCAAGAATTAGAGCTTTGCAAGTGATTGAAAGAGGAGGTAGAGTTACTTCATCTTCTTCAACAAGTTGCTCCATTTATTTGGAGTTAGAGCTTGAGAAAGAACTCAAGATACCTTTCCTTTGAGCTACAAGTAAGTAGATAGTTGTGTTTATAGAACATTCAAGCCCTATAGAGTATTTGGAGTAGTTTCTAGCACAAAGGATTCATAGAAATTCTGTTTGGTTCATATATGATAGGATTGAGGAAAAGGGTTTGAAGTTGAGAAGTTTCCATCTCAAATTGACCAAGCAAAGAGGGATTCTTGTTTACAAGCTTCAAACAAAGGCAAGTATATGCGTATCTATTGATTTAAGATGTTATTGAAGTTGTTAGAGCTTAAGGAGCTCAAGTTCAGAATCTCGCTTATGAAGTTCTTAAGCATTAGGCACTATTCGGCTAACCGAACAGGTGACCGAACTCACCTGGGTTTATTTTCATAGAAAAGTTAAGCTTCTAGAGAGCTGGCCATGAGGTGATCGAGTTATGGCTGTTAGCCAAATTCTATAATTTGGCTAGCCGAAAATGTAACCGAACTCAGGAGACAATTGTAAGTATTTGGAATTGTGATCACCGGTAACCAAATTAAATTCGGTTAGCCAAAAATTGAATTTCGGCCAGCCGAATGGGTGACCGAACTAGTGACTGAGTTGATTTAGGAAATTTGTCAGAATTAGCAAGGTTCTGGAAAGCTAACCGTGGGTAGCCGAATTATGATTCGGCTAGTTGCCTTCCAGAATTTGGTTAACCGACAGGTAACCGAACTTGGGGAAAGTTTCAAATTTGAAGTTTGATTTTTCTGAATAGAAGCCTATTGAATTAGAGTGTTGTTTCAAAGTTATTAATGATATTTGTACTTCCATAGGTGATAATTACAGGGACTCTATTGTGCAAATTATATACAATGTGATGTCCATTGAGAATAGCACGTACATTAGATAACCAATGGTTACACCTGAATGGTTGATAGGAACTGAGAATGAAATGAGTAAACGTGTTTGTTATCTTGATTCTCTCATTGAATTGCATTCATATATTCGAGTCTAATGTTATTCCTTCAATTATTTTGAATTGAATTATATTGACTCATGAGTTTAGCACTACATAGCTCTTTTATTAAAACTCATTAAAAAGCTAAAATGAATTAACAAATGAATTAATTATATTCCTACTGCAGTAGATGGATTGGGGTGTTTCGGAGCTCCGTGGTGATGTCAGTTGTCCCTAACCCGGGCACTGGTAGATCCCACATTATTGAATGAATGACAATGAATAAAAGATTCCTTCCTTTAGGGGAGGATGGTAAAATAAATGATCCCTTCTGAAAGGAAGAGGGTAAATGAAATGAATATGAAATGTATGAACGCTATTGTAGTTGCCAATTTGTAAATGTTATTATTTGACTCGAAATGCATATGTTATTGTCGTCGAATGAATTGTCTAGAATTGAATATTGATCGTAGAATTGTTTAATTGATAAGTGAACAGATTTAGCTTGTATTAGTGTGTACTATCATAGATATGTGTATACATTGTTGAGCGGTCGTGTTTACTCGTGTTATGGATGACATTACAGGCCCGATTGTCAATGTCAGTCCGATAGCAACCCCAGCGGCAGAGGAGGAAGCCGTCACGGTTCCTTTAGGAGGATTAGTTGAATGGAATAGACGGAATACCATTTGAAATGGATATCTGAGTGCGAATTGGAACAGAGACTTCTTGGAATTCTTTTTGAAATGGGTTGGAAACCTTTTTTAGGGAGATTCTTTTTTGAGAACTTGAATTGTTGTCGTCCTGCATTGTATTTGAATATGCAGTGGTTGACAAAAGTTACGTGTATAAAGACCTTTACTTTTGTATAGAACTGTACAATTGTAAATCGATATAGTTGAATGTATTTTCCCGCAAATTGTATAATTCACGGGTGAATGAATGTTTATCCCTTGTAGATTCCGTTTAAACTTTGCTTAATTCGGAGTTTACGGGAGTAAGTATGTGTTCGCGACTTGGGATTTGCTCGAGGATAATCGGATCCTGGGCCCGGGTCGGGACAAAACAGAAGAGAGGAAGTTTGAAAACGAATTTTAAAGATTCAAAATTTTAAATGTAATTTTTAGAAAATAGTGGGGAATTATTCAGTATTTTATAAAAGCTAACGATTAAAATAAATCTCAAACGGCACTTGAGTGTCTTTTCAGAATATCTAAAGTTTTTTACTCTTTCGCTAAGCCCTTTGGATGAGATGTGTGTTTTGGACAATTCATGAGTGGAAGATTCCAAAGCGGTCCTTCCGGTCTATAAATTAAGGCTATTTTCAAGTTCTTTATGTAGCACTAAAAAAAGCACAAAGAATATAGAGCTTTCTTCTTCTACCAAATATGGCCTTATTTTCTAATTTTTAAGGGCAATTAAATATTTCTATTTCTACTGCACTGAGGGCATTGTATCTGGGGATAAAATTTTATCAAAACCACTTGCATGTGGCAAATAATTGTCTTTAGAAAAGCTCTCTAATTGGTGTTCCTTGCCCATTTTTTTCTTTCTTAATTCAATTTCTTACATTCTACATAGCACAATTCCAATCATTATTTGCAACATTTTATTAATCATTTATTTACTTGCCTCTTTATTTTCCCAATTGCATGTTATTCACCTATTTCCCCAACACACAGTCCTTTTTTGATTGAGCATGATCTCTGCCTCCTGTCACCTTCTTTCCCTTGGCCCATTTCTCAATTCATAGCCCTCTTGAGGGCTTTCTTAAGAATAAGGAGGAATCTCATGGAAATACCATGGAATATGGTTTGATCCTGTTCATGGGGATTTCGTAAATATCCCATTCCAAAACTTGAAAGTTCAAAACAATTGGGACATTTTTTGGAGATTCGATGCAATTACTATTTCAGGATGTACATAATGAAAACTTCATTCTCGATTCAGAATGAAAACTTCATCCTCGATTCTATGAGAATTTTTATGAAAGTGTTTCATTTGCTTCTCTTCCATGGAAGTTTCATTTTCCCACAATGTATCCTCATTTTTGGCCTAATTCTTCTTCTGGACAGACGATATCTGGCGTTCTCGAGAAAACGAAACAGCAAAATCTGCTTCCAAATAGCAACAGTTTTCTTACAAGAAAGAGACCTCATTTTTTGTTGCTATGATTGCAAGAGATAGACTTACACGAAATGGAAAAAGGAAAGAAAAGGCAAAGAAAACAACGGATTTTTGTGTTATGCAGAACCCGTCGCCGGAGAAGGCCCAAACTGGTCGCATTTCCATCACCGGCCCATCGCCATCGTGGCTGGTGTAGTCGGAGATGGCCGTCTTCGATATGTAGAGCTGTCTAGTGAAGTCCCTCGTTCCTAGAGAAAAAGACGGAAGGGGTTCTGTGTTCTGTGTTCCTAGAGAAGAAGAAGACAGAAGAAGACAGAGGCATAGGAATGAGGGAGAATGGAAGATTTCAAAATTTTAAATTCAAAGTTTTATGCACAAACTGTTGAAAGAGGCAAATTAGTCATGAAAATATATGATGTGGCATATTAGGGACTGCTCACCAAAATATCCTCAGCTGTATGGACTATAGACGTTAGAGAAAAAATTGTTGGACTCGATGCCTTAGAAGACCGTGCGTAGGGACTTGTGGCTAATTTACCCTGTTTTTTTTAGATGCAACAATCAATCAGGATCCTCAGCCTCTTCTCCGAACTGAAGAGCTAAAGCGGGAGTTTGGATTTCGAGGGCCTCCCAAGCTCAAGGGTTTTGGGCCAAGCTGCTCACTTATTGCTAGGATACAACCGTTCCTATGGTAGTTTATTGGCAATCCCTGCTTGGCACGAGCCCCTGGAGGCCAATCCTCTTTTCAAGCAGAGGAAGGTCCCTGCTGTGAAAGTTCCCAGGTCATTTAGGGCGGGCAATACTTTTAGCGTCCAATCTTCTGCTTCTCAGCACTCCTCTGCCCCCTCTCAGCCTACCAAACAATCTCCCCTTATTCGGAAACGACCCTCTAGTGCTAAGAGGTCATCACGGCTTATGGCTCCTTACAGTGCTTCTTCTTCTTCCGCCGACCATTATCGAGCTTCAATCTTAAACATATTGGACGGTTCCTCCTCTTTCGACACCGAAAGCCCTCTTCTACAATGTCTCGGCGTAAACCAAAAAAATCTTTTCGACAGCCTTGGTGATCTTCCAACCTCCAAAGCTGGGAAGGTTTCTACTTCTGGCCCCTCACCAATGCTTGGCAAGAGACCAGCGTACGAGCCAAAGGCTACAGGCAAACATTCTGCCAAGCCCGTCGATGATGCCGACACCCTTTCTATCACGACCTGGGCCCGAGATTAGGGTTACCATGGCCAAACCCCAAGTCACGATTACCATACTTACTCCCGTAAACCTCGCATTACCGAAGCCCATACGAGATTCACAAGGGATCTTACATATACCTGACAAATGTACACTTTTGCGGAAATATATACATACATTGACATCCAACTTTAATATGTACAAGTCCTTTACATCAAGTAAAGTTTACTTACACATCTCATTTCCTATTTAAATCAACCATGCATATTCAAATACAATGCATGTGATTACTATTTACATCAAAATGAATCTATTCAAAATGTTCATAAAACCTGCTAAACCGGTCGCCTCCGATTTACATCCACTCATTCAATCCTCCTGGAGGAACCGGATTGGTCTCCTCGGCTGGCGGAGCGGTCTCTGTACCACTAGAATGGGCAACTTGGCCTGTAATGTCATCAATAACACTGTGAACACGACGGTTCAACAATGTATACACAATTCTATGATAATCATATGTTTAGCAATTTTAAACAATTTATATCAATCCAATTCAATTCACTTCAATGCATATAGTTCTTCCCTGAAGGAAGCATTCAATTCATGTAGTTCTTCCCTGAAGGGAGCATTCAATTCATTATGTATACTTTATCAAGTATCTTTTCGTTGTCCTCTGGCATAGGCGGAAGGGCGCACCATTCACAACCCAGCCTGTAAAGGACTCATTTCATTTCATTATTACTCACTTTATTAAGTGGCTTTTCAAATGTGTGGGATTTACCAGTGTCTTGATCAGAGATCACAGGCATCACCACGGAGTTCCGGAACGCTCCATCTACTGCAGCAGACTTAATCTTTAGTTCATTACAGTGTTTGTTCACTTCAGTTCTTTTCTTTTCATTTCATTGCATTTCATTTCATTAATTCAACACATTATTCAATGGCAGCTCAACAAGGAGCATAACAGTAGTAGACGAGAGAGGACAAGCCAACTCAAGTCATAAACAATTAAATTTTTCCTAAAACAACATTCGGGTGAAACATTCATTATGCAATGTATGTGTTATTTTAGATGACATCATTTTTTAGTGAAATTTACATTCACATAAGTTTAGCTAACACCCATGAAGGTTTAGGAAAATATCAGAAATCAAGTCTGATATCCCCTCAATTTCGGTCACCTCGTCGGTTACCTAGCGGTTAGCCGCATCACAGATTTCGGCTAACCGAACCATATTCGGTCAGCTTTCCAGAATCTCTCAATTACAGGTCAATTTGCTTCATTCGGTCACCTGTTCGGTCACCTACTCGGCTGACCAAATTTCAAATTTCGGTTAGCCGAATTTCTTCGGTCAGCTTACGGTCCGTTTTCTAGAAGTTCAACTTCTGATGGAAAAACCCTGACAAGATTTTCAGTTACCTTGCGGTCAAACCTCGGCTAGCCGAACTCACAATTTCGGCTAGCCGAACTATGTCGGTCAACTCAAGGTCAGGTGTCGGTCAGCTGGGCGGCTGACCGAATTGTGTCCAGAAGTTCAGAAAATTCTGAACCGAATTTTTTGGACCTAAACTCCTTGAGTTCTAACAAGTCCATTAACATCTGAAATTAATATAATTGAGTACACTTGCCTTGTTTGGAGAGTAATCCACAAGAACCTCCTTTTCTAGCTTGAAGTTGATATGAATTCCTCAAGCTTCTTTTGAACCTACAAACCAATCAATCCATTCAAGAAATGAGTTTCTTATGTAAGAAACCACTCCAAATCACCAAAGAGGACTCAGCAATCCTAGAAACAACATAATTCACTTACTTGTAGCCTCTTTGGTGGAAATCTTGAGATCTTCTCAAACTCCAAGAAAGTAAGAAATAAGATGGAGAATATGAAGAAGATGAAGTTCCTCTTCACAATCACTTGTCAATTCTCCAAATCACCACTCAACGAAGAGAAATTGGAAGAAAGAAGAAGAAGAGAAAGAAAGAGAGAGAGATCGGTTGGAAGATAAGAGAATGAACTCATTTGAGTTCATCTCTATCTAAATAAGCCCATTTTTTGCATTTTAGCCCCTCTCCTTTCCACTATTTACAATTTGAGTCAAATGAAAGGTCATTTGAACCAATTCACGCCGAATGGAATTGCTACAATTACGAAAGTTACCGTACTCCTCGAGATATACGTGCGAGTATCAAGAGTTTCCATATTCGACGAAATACGCGTAATTTCGTATTTACGAAAAAGTCCTTGCATTACTCGATTTGGCCTAAAACCATGCCAATTCATTCATATCATTCACTACTCTTTTCCTTCAGCTCAATTTGACAATCTGAGCCCAATTCTATATCAATTCAGCCATTAATCAACATTAATTCAATAAGACATGTTGATTTAGCATTAATCCCGATTAGGTAGAGTTAATCATCATTAACTCGGGACAGGGTGTTACACTTTCCATGTGGTTGGAAGATTGCCAGCCTCCCCGGCCCCATCAGCCAAGCTCTTCCTCAGGATGGAAGGGTTTGCCTGGATCATTTTAGGATAAAAACCCCTCTTCGGGTGAGGAGATTTATGGGTCTTCGTCCTTGGTGCTAATTGTGGCAAGTCCGCCCTTCTCCCTTCTGATATAAACCTGCACAGCGCCTTGTCTAGCCATTAGCTTGTATCCATAGGAGTCCAGTAATGCCTTCTGGTAGGTCGGCTTCTGATTATTTGACCTTTCTCTTTTGAAGTCCTCCTAACAATGTTTCTCCCATTTTTCTTTTTATTTTCAAGGGCTCCAAAAATGGTTCACAGTCTTCGAGCGCCTAGAGAAATTTCAGAAGCAGGTGGAGGACTTAAAGGAGCTTGCAGAGTCCAAGGTTGCTCGGCACATAGCTGAATCCAATGCAGACACCTCTTCCCAGACAACAAAGATTGCGGAAGCCCAAGCAATTGCTATTAAGAGCCGCCTTACTGCGACTGAGATGGAGCTCGAGGCTCTCCGTTCCAGGCAGGTAGAGGTAGAGGTGGAGATGAGAGAGGCTATATAAAAGTCAAAGGATGCCCAGTTTGAGGAAATCAAAGCGCTCTATTTACAGCAGGTCGAGCAGATCGAGGTCCTTGTGTTCAAGCGAGGTTATGACGTAGGCCTCGGAAACGCCGGAGTCCCAGAGGATTCTCCTCTTTGGGCCAAATATGCAGATCAGTCCGAGATGGATCCTCCCGCGCCGCCGGTTGTTGAGTCCCAAGCTCATCCCCAGGTCGGCGAAGTAGTACTACCTTCTGTCGTAGTCGGGGGCGCGGATCATTCTCCTGCTGCCGAGCCTATTCCTCTTGTTCCTGATGTTTCCAAGTGATTGCCTAATGACTTGAAAAGACAACCCCCACTTTTTTTTGTATTCCTGTTGACAAATTTGCTCGAGCTGTGGGCGTAATACTTTTTTTTCTTTTTGTTTTGCTTCGTGAATGGAATGCTTGTTTGATTTTAGGTAAATGAATTGTTTATTTCTTGTTTCTACTGCCACTGTCGGTTTCTATCCGAACTCTTTTTTTATTCTAATGCTCGCATCATCATGCCTAGCCATTAGTTAAAAAGGAGATCAGTGCAGCATACAAAGTTTGGGATCCTCCCAGTTAGGAATTTTTTCCTTCAGCACAAAGTAGTGGGTTCATTGTTACTCTTTAATTTACATGCCTTGGCCTTATCTCTGCATGGTTGTCTCGATAGGGTATGTCCTTATTGTGGGTCCCTGATCATACTCAAGTTTAAGGGAATTTCATTCTTGGCACAAGAATACAAATAAGATAAGCTTCATAAATATAATGAAAAATAAGAGATTGACAATTTCTTTAGTACAAAGATCAGAAATAGAATTTCTTTCAATTCGCTATGTTCCACGGCCTTGTCAATTCTTTTCCTTCGAGTGTCTCTAGGTAATAAGCTCCTGTTCCCCCAGCTGAAGTTACCCTGTATGGTCCTTCCTAGTTCGGCCCTAGCTTACCATGGCTAGCATCCTTGGTGTTTGGGAGCACTTTTCTTAGGACCAGTTCTCCGACCTTGAATACATGCTTTCATACCTTCTTTTGGAAGCTCCGAGCTAACTGCTGCTGGTAGGCAGCCAACTTGATCAGTGCTCTCTCTCTCCGCTCTTCAATCTCGTCCAGTTGTTCGACAATCCTCTTTTTATTTTGCTCATGATTGTAAGCCTTTGTTCTCATGGTTGGCAACCCAATTTCCAAGGGAATTAATGCTTCCATTCCATACGCTAGGGAGAAGGGAGTTTCTCCAGTCGACCTTTGCGGGGTGGTCCTGTAGGCCCATAGGACAGTAGGTAGCTCATTCACCAATCCTCGTTTCGCCTCGTCTAGCCTTTTCTTTATGCCATCCAGCACGGTCTTCTTGGAGCTTTCTGCTTAGCCATTACTTTGTGGGGGGGGGGGGTTGAAAAGTGATACCTGATGCCATTTTGTTCGCAGAGATGCCTCAATGCCTTGCCCTCGAATTGTTTCCCATTGTCGGTCACTAGTGCCTGGGGTATTCCAAATCTAGTAATGGTGTTTTTCCACACGAATTTCTTAGCATCAGTTTGTCGAATGTTTGTCAGGGGCTCCGCTTCTACCCACTTGGTAAAGTAATCAATAGCAACGATCAGGAATCAACGGTTACCTGCCGACCTCGGCATGGGCCCGACAATGTCAATCCCCCATTTGTCGAATGGCCATGGGCTCACTATCGAATTTAGCTGCTCGGCAGGTTGATGAATTTCTTTCCTGAAGTGTTGACATCTTTCACATTTTTGTATGAACTGCAGAGCGTCCTTCTGCATATAAGGCCACCAATAGCCTTGTGACATAGCTCGGTGGGCCAAGCTCCGTCCTCCAATGACCCCTCATGAATTTCCCATAACAGGTTTTCCACCTTGGCTGGACACACACACACCGCAAGTAGGGTCTTGAGTATGATCGTCGATATTGGCGACAACCAGAATCTGGCAACCTTTCTTCTGACTTTCCAACCTTCTTTTTCGTTTTCTGGTAGTGATCCATCTTTCAGGTACTCGACTATTGGTGTCATCCAATTTAGATCCTCCACCTCCTATTCGGTGCACATGATTCATTGGTCTCCTATGGTCAGGAATGGTTGGAAGTCAATGAGGACTTCCCTTCTTAGCTCGGACTTTACGGCTATAGCCAAGCTCGCCAAGCTGTCAGCATGTGCATTCTCTTCTCGTGACTTTAACATCTCTGATCTCCTGGATCAAACGTTGTGCCTCTCCAACATATGTGACCATCCGATCATCGCGAGCTGTGTATTCTCTAGTCAGCTGATTGGAAACTAATTGTGAATCACATTAGATTATTAGCGGCTTGATTCCGAGCTCTTTGGAGGTTCTGAGCCCCGACAGTAGAGCCTTGTATTCCGCCTCGCTGTTTGATGCAACGAAGCCTAGTGTCACAGCTCTTTCGATCACTATCCCTTCTGGTGTGATGAGCACTTGCCTGCGCCCGGGCCTTGAGAGTTGGATGCCCCATCCACATATAGCTGCCATTCTCCGTCGGCACCTAAGCTATTTTCTCCCTGTTTCTTCTCACTTTGCACCAGTTCCTCTTTGTGCGTGAATTCAGCTATGAAATCAGCCACCACCTGGCCTTTAATTGCACTTCTAGGAACTATTTTTATATCATGCTCACCGAGCTTTATCGCCCATTTTACCATCATCCTAGATAGGTTGGCCTTCGGTAGAATGGCTTGTAATGGATGGACCCTAATAGTGTGGGCCTGGAAGTAGTGTCCGAGCTTTCGAGCTACGTTCACCAAAGCCAGGGCGAGCTTCTCCAGTGGTAGGTACCTCGTCTCAACATCTAACAAAGTTTTGCTGACAAAATATATGGGTATGTGTTGTTTCCCTTAATCTCTCATCAAGGCCGCACTAACCGCATGTTCGAAAACTGCCTGATACAGTACTAGCTCTTCCGCTGGGCTTGGAATAGAGAGCACGGGGGGGAACTTACATACTGTTTGATCTGTGCGAGAGCCTTGTCACACTGCTCATCCCATACCTTCTCCGCCTTCTTTTTTAGAGCGAGGAACATTGGTCGGCATTTATCTGAGCTTCTTGATAAAAAAACTATTCAGAGTTGCGAGCATACATGTTAACCTTTGCACCTCCTTTCTCAAGCTGGGTCGCTCTAACTTCTGCACAGCCCGAATTTGGTCGTGGTTTGCTTTGATCCCTCTCTGTGTTACAATGTACCCCAGGAATTTTCCCAAGCTTACGCCAAATGAGCGTTTCGAAGCGTTCAGCCTCAGTTTGTATCTTCGCAGGATGCTGAAGACTGACCACAAAGCTGCTCGTGTGTAGCCTTTTCCTTGCTTTTGACCACCATGTCATCAATATAGGCCTCTACCGTCTTCCCGATCAAATCCTTGAATATCTTTGCCACCAGCCTTTGGTACATCGCCCCCGCATTCGTAAGTCCAAAAGGCATCCTTTTATAACAAAAGGTGCCTTTTGGTGTTATGAATGTTGTCTTCTCCTGGTTGGCCTCCTTCATTGAAATCTGGTGATACCCTCAGTATACATCCAAAAAGCTCATTCGCTCATGGCCCGCTGTGGAGTCCACAAGCTGGTCAAGTTTTGGGAGCGGGAAGCTATCCTTAGGACAGACCTTGTTCAGAGTGGTAACGTCTACACACACACCCCATTTTTTATCCTTCTTTGGCATGACCACCATATTGGACAACCACTCCGGATAATGTACATCTCTGATGACGTCTGCCTCAAACAACTTGTCAACCTCCTCGCACATTGCTATCCGGTGCTCTGAAGTGAGTTTTCTCTATTTCTGCATTCTTGGCTTCACCTTAGGGTCCACACCCAGCTTGGGGTTGATCACCTCGGGATCAACCCTCGGCATCTTGTGTGGAGTCCAAGCAAAAACATCTTAGCTTTGATTGAGGAACCGAACCAAGCTCTTTTGCTCCTCTTCGTCATCAACATCCCGACCATCTATTACCGCTCCGGATCTCCTCCATCCATTACAGTCCTCTTCAGCTCCTCTATTGTTGAGTCGGCCAGATCAGCATCTTGCTCTCCTGCTTCCGACCTGTTGGAAATTTATACTAAAAGCATACTTTTATGTAGTTGTCTTTGACTAATTCATTAATTAGTACATTTTGTCTTTTCATCTAAATGAGATTTTGTATGGGCAAATAGTTACACTATTTATGATTATGTATGTGTGTGTCTTTTATTCAATAAAGTAGATAAGTTGGTGTGTAGAGTTCTACTTATACACGGAGGACTTATTTGCTGGTTCTTATAGAATATGAGTTGTTGTTCACAATCTAGATGGATTTGGACACACCATCGGTACGATTGTAGCATGATGTGTCAGTTTGCTTGTCTTAGCTGTGGGAAATGGTATAGTTTCGACTCATTATGCTAGTATGCTTTGTGTGTATTGAACAAGACCGCTTTTGGGTTTATTGTCTTTATACTGACTATATAAGATGATTAACATCCAAATGGTTATTATGAGTGCTTGTACTCTTAATCCCGACATAAATAATAGACACATACATTTAGTGTTTGCCATTTTAGTTTACAAAGGAGTGAGATCTTTTATGGGTCAATAATCTCAGTAAATTGGATGACTAAACTACGTGTATAGTGCATATTAGTTTATTGACGGAATCCACGTCCCATACTTGAGATTCATGATATCCCCTTGATGAAGCTTTTAAGTTTTGATTATGTCAAACCCTGCAGGTGGACTTTGTGTCCGACATATCAAATAAGTTAAGTGTAAGGTCTCAAGCAATTATAAAGATAACGATCAAATATAGATGTCAATAATTATTTAATCGATGGATATCTAAAATCTTAACTTGGGGAGATCAATAAGCATTTAATAACAAGAAGCTCGAAATATTATTTTGAGAATAAGGACAAGAGTGCAATTATAATTCTCTAGTGGGCTGAATTATAATTTATAGAACTAAGATTCTAATTAGGGTCGAATTAGGGTTTCTTGTTTCCATAAGAAGCCTATCCTTATTTCCTTCTTAAGGTACCTATTGTAGCCTATAAATATGCGCTATTGCTCTCTAGGTCAAAATACACAAGAGAAATCTCGTTTTGAATAGCAAAGAGAATTCGCAGAAAAGGCCCACTCCTTGGTGCGAGTTCGAGCATAGAGGAATACAGTAGAAGATCTTGAGATTTTCAGGTTGGCGTAAGGCCGAGATCAAATCAGAGAGATCTCGCAGGTATGGTTTTTAATCACCTTAATCTAAAATTATTTCCGCAGTAATCTGTACGCAATATCTAGGGTTCCTGGCGGAAGTTCTTTTCTAACAATGGTATCAGAGCTAATCTTGATACTACGTATGGATTGAAGAAAACATTGTAAGATTATAGGTTGCTGTAAAAGGCATGGTTTGCCTTTGCTGTAAGTAACCCTTGTTTTGCAGCGGACTATCTAACCTTTGTTTTGCAGCGACTAATCTAGGTATCATGGTTACGATGTGTGTATGTTATGTGAATGGATCCCATGAATTATATTCGTGGTTATTGTTTTATGTAATTTACAATTTTTATGGTGATGTAATTAGCTCGATCCCCGCCGGGCGATACCCCCGGATCCCCTTTGCGAAGCACATGTTTTATAGAAGTGGCAATCATGAAGACAAAAGAATCCTACTTGACCATGATAGCTAGGCTCCTTATGCTGGTTGTCTTTCCTTTTATGTGCTTGGATGTCTATTATTATCATAACTTGCTACATATGATATTATACCTGTTTAAATATTGTTTGGAATGGTATAGTAGTATAGATATGGTTACCCATTACTAATAGATTTTAAACTGGTCTTAATTAAACTGTTTTATAAGAACCCCCATTGTTAAATAACTAAGTGGGAGAGGGAACTTCTTAAGTTCCCACGGTTTCCATCATTGTTTTGTAGGAGATGTAATTGATTTATGTGTTGACCTTGGAGTCTTCCTCCTAATCAGATGAGTTAATTATGGAATCTCCAGTACAAAATTCCATACGTAATTGATTTATGTGTTGACCTTGGAGGCATGGTTTGTTGCCTTGATAGTAGAACTAAAAGGTTATGTCCTATCTGAACAAAATAAGTATGGTACTTGTCTTCACATCGAGGCATACTATACATTGATGTTTTAGATTGCTGTCAGATTCTTTTATTAATTGGCAGAGGGAGCCATTTTCCTTTTATTTGAATCCAAAGATTTTTTTTGCCCATCATAATTTGCTGATTATGTAAATCTCAGGTTTTAAGATGGGGGGTTTCAATCCACTTGTTGTTTCAACAGGCTTGTCTTGGCTGTGGAAAACGGTATAGTTTCGACTCATTATGCTAGTACGCTTTGTGTGTATTGAACATGACCACTTTTGGGTTTATTGTCTTTATACTGACTATATAAGATGATTAACATGCAAATCGTTATTATGAGTGCTTGTACTCTTAATCCCGACATAAATAATAGACACATACATTTAGTGTTTGCCATTTTGATTTACAAAGGAGTGAAATCTTTTATGGGTCAATAATCTCAGTAAATTGGATGACTACACTACGTGTATGGTGCATATTAGTTTATTGACGGAATCCACATCCCATAATTGGGATTCACGATATCCCCTTGATGAAGCTTTTAAGTTTTGATTATGTCAAACACTGTAGGTGGACTTTGTGTCCGACATATCAAATAAGTTAAGTGTAAGGTCTCAAGGAATTATAAAGATATCGATTAAATATAGATGTCAGTAATTATTTAATTAATGGATATCTGAAATCTTAACGTGGGGAGATTAATAAGCATTTAATAACAAGAAGCACGGAATATTATTTTGAGAATAAGGACAGCAGTGCAATTATAATTCTCTAGTGGACTGAATTATAATTTACGGAACTAAGATTCTAATTAGGGTCGAATTTGGGTTTCTTGTTTCCATAAGAAGCATATCCTTATTTCCTTCTTAAGGTCCCTATTGTAGCCTATAAATATGCACTATTGCTCTCTATGTCAAAATACACAAGAGAAATCTTGTTTTAGAGAGCAAAGAGAATTCGCAGAAAAGGCCCACTCCTTGGTGCGAGTTCGAGCATAGAGGAATACAGTAGAAGATCTTGAGATTTTCGGGTTGCTGTAAGGCCGAGATCAAATTAGAGAGATCTCGCACGTATGGTTTTTAATCACCTTAATCTAAAATTATTTGCACAGTAATCTATATGCAATATCTAGGGTTCGTGGCGGAAGTCCTTTTCTAACAAGACCAACCTGACTCTGATTGCTATTTTTGGTCAGCCTTCTTGCTGGCACATAGGCCTTCTCCATCTGCCCTTTTCGCTTTTCCTTTGATTGCCGCAACCAGACGGCTTCTGGATGCCGCCTGATCCCCTTTGATCTCCATGGTTCCTTTCAGCGTCGGGAAGCAGATCCTCTGGTGATGAATCGATGGCATCGCCTTCATGCAATGAATCCACGTCCGCCCCATAATGGCGTTGTAGGGAGATGGTACATCTACTACCAAAAACTCTGTATCGAGGCAGATGGGACCTGCGCCGACCTGCATGGTTATCACACCCATCGGGTGCATTGCCTGCCCACTGAACCCGAACAGAGGTATCGAGGTCGGCCTTAGATTTGAGCACTTCATGCAGAGCTTAACAAACAGCCCGACGTACATGATTTCAGTTAAGCTTCCTGGATCTATGAGCATCCTTTGAACATCGTACTCCTATACTCATAGAGTTAGTTCTAGGGCATCGTTGTGGGGCTGGCTCACATCCCGCAAATCTTCATCTGAGAACGAGATTTTTGCTTTCCCTCGCACGGACTTGTTGACGATGCTCGGTTTGATACTCATTTGGTGCACCTCTTTCAAGTGCGCGGCCATCTTTCTCTGGGTTCTGACGGATTGGGTTGTCACTTCCGCTGGATTTATTGCTCCATGCATCACGTCAATTACCCCAACAGGTCCCCCTTATTTGGTAACATTTTTTATCTCTTCACGGTCTGAGCTTCCCTGGTTCTTCTTTGCGCGTGTATCTTCCACATATTCCTTCAAGTGGCCCTCCTTCACCAGGTCTTCCAGATGTTGTTTGAGCATCCGATAATTCTCCGTTAAATGGCCGTTCTCCTAGTAGTAAGAGCACTAGAGGTTGGGATTTCGGCGTCCGGGGTTGCTCACCATCTTTGGAGGCCTTTTGAAGTGAGGTTTGTCCTTAATATGCGTCAGGATCTTGTAGATTGGGTCCTCAAAGATTGTAAAACCCCTTCAAAAGCTGCTCTTGTGGGTTTGGTATGACCTATTTTTCTATCGAAACTTTCTCTGAACTCCCTTTTTCTCTTCCTCCTGGATCCCTCTTCCATCGGGCCTTGGCTCAGGTGCTTCCATGTCTTCTTCCAGTTTGATGAACTCTTCGATCCATTCCATAAACTCTCCTTGTGTGGATGGGGACCATTTTGTCAACGATTGGTGAAGCTGACTCTCCTTCGGCAGCCCGAGCTTAAAGGTGCCCACAATTACTTGCTCGTTACTCCCTCCTACCTCATTATAGAGGCGCCAGTAGCGAGCGTTGAACTTCTTCAGGCTCTCCAAGCTCTGCCCCTTAAGAGATAGCAACGCTCCAATGTCCTTGGGCTGCTTGGAATTTGTTACGAAATGGGTAACGATCGAGAAAGTTCCTAAAAGCTGCAGATCGATCTCGTCTTTAAGCGGGAGAACCATTTCAAGGCCAGGTCTCCTAAGCTCGATGGGAAAACCTTGCACATCAGCGGCTCATTCCCTATCCACAATGCCATGGAATGTTGGTAACGCTGGATGTGGTCGGCAGGATCGGAGGTTCCATCATAGACCCTCAGCTTGGAGATGGAGAATCGTCGAGGAGGTTCCGCTTTCTCTATCTTCTCTGAGAAAGGAGATTGAAATTCTTGTGCATTTACCAGGTACCTTGCTCAGGTCAGATTCTCTTGAAGGGGCTTCTGGTTTGCTAACACCCTCTTAATAAGGGCATGCACATCCTCCTCGGCAAGTGCTCGTGGGGGTGTTTTCTTCCTTAGAGCTTCTCCATCCTTAATGCATCATGCCCGGACTTCGGCTTCTTCTTCTTTTTGCGGTCGGGAACTTGATGTCCTACTTCCTTTGTCGCCTATTCTTACTTTAGCTCGGGTCCGCCAAGCTTTCGACTTGGAATGGTGGCTCCTAGGCTCTCGCTCAACTGTGCGACCTCGGTACTCCATTCTTTGCGTCTCACGAGCATTTTCCGAGCTCAAGGAGCATCCCTACTCTCCTTTCGTAGCCTCCAGTTCTAGAAACAAGTAGTTGATTTTTTCCTGCGAGTTTGTTCTAGTCGGGCATATGTGTCCCGTAGCGAGGCATGTCTTGGGAGGCCATGACTTTGCCTCTGGTGGGTTTTCCCATGCAATTTATCCATGGACAGTGAGATTATTACACGGCTCGGGTCGGCGCGGTAGATTTCTGATCGGATCCGTCCTTTCTTGGCTGCAGAAGGGACGGTCCAGTCACTTTCAGTGCATGGGACATATTCAAAATCTGCCCCATAGGAGGGGTTGGTCAAAGGGTCTTTTCCTGACCATTCTCGCCGCCTCCTGATATGGGCTTCCTCCACCTGAGATGGAGGTCATCCAATCTGAGGCTGCGATCCTAGATTCTGCTCTTGATCTGCTACTTCTCTCAACAAGAAGAAGCGTCAATGGGTTACTTCCCTTCTTCGCTTCCCACAGACGGCGCCAATTGTAAAGTCAATTTTTGTCCAGATTGGAGATGGATAGGTCGGCTCTACCTATCACAATTATGTCAATCTTCCTTCTTCTCTCCGTCGGGATTTTCTGAATTGGCCCCTGTTTCAAGACCAAACACGGTGAAAGTTCGGTCGGATGGTCCGACCGAGAACCCTTCGATGCCAAAGTCAGTGATAGATCTCAATTATATTTTTAGTACAAATTCAGTGTGTAACCGGCCGTACCTTTCTCCTTAGATACTTTCTTCTTCTATGCGATCCTCCCCTGGATTTTTGGTGTCTGTTAACACACGATCTAAACCTCCCCATCATGGTGACCTGGGCGAACGTGGCTCTTCATCGTGGGATCCTTCCTTCAGTTACGGTCTTCCCTTTATTTCTCTCTTCCTTAGATTTCTCCTACTCCTCATCCCACGATGCCTGGCATCTTCCCCCTTATGGCACGAGTCGAGAACATGGCCCATGTTCAGGGGGTGTCTCATCCTCACTTCCACTCTTTCTTCTTCTCCTCTATCACCTGTCTGGGCCCTGCTTCACTTGGGCCTTCTAGCAACTAATCCAGCCTTTTGGGATGAGGCCCTCTGTGGGCTCAGATTCGTTTCGTAGGTCGGACCTGGCCTGGCTCGAGCCCACTCACAATCTATTTAAATTCACCACCAACCACCCCCCCCCCCCCCCACACACACACACACACACACCTACCTTGATAGCCCAACTCCCACAACCAACCCAAAGGCCCCCTAGACCAGCAGAACAAGGTCCAGATTTATCTGCCATACCACTAATCGATGCTCAAAACATTGTTCTCCCCAACATCCCCCCTCACAGCCAACAAAAACCATCAACCAAATGGACCACCGGCCCTGGCTCCTTTCCAAAAAAGCAGCTGCAATAACACCCAAATCTTCAAGGCCCAAGGAAGTTTCCCCCCTTCTTAATGATCTGCCATATGATGTTATCATAGAAACACTTCAAAAAACTCCAACACCATCCATCAATATTTCAAATCCTTTCTCCATACTAGAGAATTGCTCCTTGGCAGACCCAACCATCAATCCTAGTCTCTATGGCAACAACTTACAGTCCATCTTAGAAGGGAACTCTTCAACAGACCCCCCTCCAGGTTTTGAGTAGCACTCAGAAGTATCAAACACAATGGCTTCCCAAGTTGTAGGAGAAACAAATGCACAGCCCATCACTCCAAAAACAACACCCACAGAAACTCACCCGGGGTCTTCAGTAATTGTGGAACCTCAAATCCTTTTACAGGCAACATCATGCTCTACTCAATTACTTCTTCAAGATACTTCACATGCAGGGAAAAATAAAAAAATAGCGAAAGGGAAAAAATCTCAGCTGGCTCCACCTAGTGGCCTGATCACAAGGAGGTCTACAGGCAATACCACCTCCTCCAGCTTTCCCCCATGATAATAGTCCTCTACTTGAACTATAGGGGTATTTCCAATAACCCTACTAAAAGAGCCTTGGCAAATATGGTCCGCAATCACTCTCTAGATCTAATTCTCATTTCAGATCCAATGACAACCTTCTCCTCCACTCAATCCTTGAAAGTTGGCACCTTTGGGTTTGATACCTTCCACTCCAATGCTCCCCATTTGGCTTGCGCAAACCTCTGGTGCATATCCAAATCCACTCACTATCTCTCAACCACCATCTTTGACTCTTCCTCTCAGCATTTAACAATGCTTCTCCAAAACCCAATCTCAAGTCTATCCAATCTCATAACAGGTGTTTATGGAGCCAACAACCCGACCCTCAGTAAAGAACTATGGAATCAGCTCATTGACACTTCCTTAACCACCCTACCATGGTGTGTACTACGGGACTTCAATGCCACCCTAAATCATGTAGAAAAGCTAAGCCTTAGTCACTCCAACCCATCCTCCCTCAAAGATTCCCAATCCACTGTCTTGCAACTAGCCTTCAAGAAACACAGTACTCAGGGAGCATATTTACTTGGTCAAAATAATAGACTAGGGCTCTTTAATGTCACAGCTAGCTTGGACCTAGCCTTAGTCAATGCTCATTGGCTTCACTACTACAGAGATCCCATAACTCATCACCTTGCCAGAATTTCCTCTGACTATAGCCCAATCCTTTTGGATCATAAACTATCGTCCCTTGCAACCACTACCCCCTTCAAGTTTGAAAACAAATGACTCCTCCATCCATCCTTCTTAGAAGTTGTACAATCTATCTAGGATACTCATGTAGCAGGGACTCCTCAATTCATTCTTACACAAAAACTGAAGCTTTTGAAGCAATAACTCAAACAATGGAGTAATTAAGGACACCTTTGGCCAAATTCAATAGAATATCAATGCAGCAGAGGCTACTGTATTGCAATGCCGACAACAGCTTGATTCAAGTCCTTCGAACTCGCTCAGGAAGCTCTCCTTTCACCAAATCTAGTCCTTCATGAAGCTCTAAAAGCCTAAGAAATCCACTGGAAGCAGAGATCTAGAATTGCTTGGCTGAATAAGGGAGACCAAAACACAAAGTTCTTCCACCAATCAACCAAGGCTCGGAGCTCCTTTAACAGAATTAGTCATATCTCTATTGATGGAAGGAAAGCAGTGGATTCAACTACTGTCCAAGCCAATGCAATGGAGTTCTTCACAAACCTCTACAAACCTCATGAAGGCCAACCAAACCCTCTTCTATTTCAATTAGAAAGCCCAAACGTCTCGAACTCAGAAAACTCTGATCTCATTTCAATGCCCTGAGAAGAAGAAATCAAAAAAGCAGTATTTGCTCTAAAAAAAAAAAGCAGCTCTCCCGGCCCCGATGGATTCAATGGAGTCTTCTTCACCTCAACTTGGAGTATAATTGGAAAATCTGTATCCCAAGCAGTTCAACATTTCTTCCAAACCAAAAAAATCCTAAAAGCCTCCAATGCATTCTTTCTGGCCCTCATCCAAAAAACAAAAAAAAAAATCCCCTGAACTTCTCATAAAAAATAATATCCAAAATCCTAGCCTCTAGACTTACCAAAATTCCGCCATCCATCATTTCTCCTCATTAGGTAGCCTTCATCCAAGGAAGGAACGTCCAACACCACCCTGGCCTAGCTTTTGAGCTTTTGCAGAAGCTAAAGTCCAACCTCAGCAAAGGATCCCTATGCCTCAAGCTAGACATCTCCAAAGCATTTGACAAGTTGAATTGGTCTTTCCTTTTCACAACTCTAAAATTCTATAATTCCTCAGATACTTGGATCTCCTTGATCAAAGAATGAATTTGTACTACTAAGGGATCTATCCTTATAAACCGTATTCCTCAAGGCTTTTTCAGCTCCTCATGTAGTCTTAGACAAGGTGATCCTTTCTCCCAATACCTATTTATCATAGTTGAAGGAATTCTAAGCCTCCACCTGATGGACTCGGCTTCTCTTCGGTCCTGTGACTACCGGGGTCAGCAAACGTGAGAGTCCGTGGGGTCCAACCCTTTCGTGCCCGGGGGGCGGAGAAAAGCGAGCTCAACATTTTGTGTACAGGTGTAACACCCTGTCCCGAGTTAATTAAGATTAACTCTAATTAATCATGATTAATGCTAATTCAACATGATTTACGGACTTAATGTTGATTAAGGGCTAAATTGATGAGAATTTGGCTCAAGTGATCAAAGTGAACTTAATGCAAAGAATAGTGAAAGTTCTGAATGGAATTGAAATGGTTTTAGGCTAAACCATGCACTGTAAGGACTTTTTCGTAAATACGAAATTACACGTATTTCGTCGAATACGGAAACTCTTGATACTCACACGTGTATCTTGAGGAGTACGTTCACTTCCGTAAATGTATGGTTTCCATTCGACGTGAATTGGTTCAAATGAACCATCATTTGACTTGACTTGTAATTAGAGGTAATAGGAGGGGGTAAAATGCAAAATTGGAGATTATAAGATGAGGATGAACTCATTTGAGTTCATTCCTTCATCCCAGCAACTCCTCTCTTTCTCTTCTTCCTTTTTCTTCCGTTCTTCTTGGTCATCAAGGTGTGTGTGTTTTGGAGAATTGACAAGTGATTGTGAAGAGGACCTTCATCTTCTTCATATTCTCCATCTTCTTTCTTACTTTCTTGGAGTTTTAACTTGCGAAGAGCTCAAGATTTCCATCAAAGAAGCTACAAGTAAGTGTTGAGTTGAATTCAGCACTTCTATGGTTCCATTATTTCATTATTGAGTTATGGCTCAAAGAATTCACAAGAATTCTGTTTTGTGAATTGATTTTGGGTTTTAGGTTCCAAAGGAGCTTTGATTTGAGGAATTCAGCTAAACAAGGGAATTCTTGCTAAGAAGTTCCCAAACAAGGCAAGTATACTCAATTACATTGATTTCAATTGTTAAGTGAATTGTTAGAACTCAAGAAGTTCAGTTATAGAAAATTCGGTTCAGAATTTTCTGAACTTCTGGGCGCAATTCGGTCAGCCGCCAGGCTGACCGACACCTGACCGACACCTAACCGAGAGCTGACCGACATTGGTCGGCTAGCCGCATTTGTGAGTTCGGCTAGCCGCGGGTTAACCGTAAGGTGACCGAAAATCTTGTCAGGGTTTTCCATCAGAAGTTTAGCTTCTGGAAAACGAACCGTAAGCTAACCGAATAAATTCGGCTAACCGAAATTTGAATTTCGGCCAGCCGCATGGGTGACCGTGTAGGTGACCGAATTTGGACAAATTGTCCTGTAAAAATTGAAATTTTGGAAGCTGACCGAATGTGGTTCGGTCAGCCGAAATCTCTAGTGCGGCTAACCGCCAGGTAACCGACTAGGTGACCGAAATTGAGGAAGTATCAGAAGTGATTTCTGATAATTTCCTAAACCTTCATGGGTGTTAGCTAAACTTATGTGAATGTAAATTTCACTAAAAAGTGATGTCATCCGCAATAACACCTACATTGCATAATGAACGTTTCACCCTAATGTTGTTTTAGGAAATTTAATTGTTTATGACTTGAGTTGGCTTGTCCTCTCTCGTCCCTTACTGTTATGCTCCTTGTTGAGCTATCATTGAATAATGTATTGACTGAATACACTGAAATGCAATGAAATGAAAAGAAAAGAACTGAAATGAACGAACATTGTAATGTATAAAAGATTAAGTCTGCTGCAGTAGATGGAGCGTTCCGGAGCTCCATGGTGATGCCTGTGATCTCTGATCAAGACACTGGTAAATCCCACACATTTGATAAGCCACCTAATAAAGTGCGTAACCAGTGGAAAAGCCACTTAATAAAGTAAGCACTAATGAAATGTAATGAGTCCTTGAAAGGCTGGGTTGTGAATGGTGCGCCTTCCGCCTATGCCATAGGACAATGAAAGGACACTTGATAAAGTGTATACATGAATTGACTGCTCTCTTCAGGGGAGAACTATATGAATGGAATTGAATTGAATTGAATTGATTTAATTTGAATATAATTGTTATACATTAGAACCAATTTGCTAACATGCAATTATCATAGCATTGTGTATACATTGTTGAACCGTCGTGTTCACAGTGTTATTGATGACATTACAGGCCCAGTTGGCCGTTCCAGTGGTTCCGAGACCACGCCGCCGGCGGAGGAGACCAATCCGGTTCCCCCAGGAGGATTGAACGAATGGATGTAGATCGGAGGCGACCGGTTTAGAACATTTTGAATAGATTCATTTTGTTGTAAATAGTAATCACATGCATTGTAATTGAATATGCATGGGTGATTTAAATAGGAAATGAAATGTATAAGTAAACTTTACTTTCTGTAAAGAATTTGTACATATTAAAGTTGAATGTCAATGTATGTATATATTCCGCAAAATAATGTACATTTGACAGGTATTTGTAAGATCCCTTGTGAATCTCGTATTGACTTCGGTAATGCGAGGTTTACGGGAGTAAGTATGGCATCACGACTCGGGGTTTGGCCGTGGTAACCCTAATCTCGGGCTCGGGTCGTGACATACTTATTGTATGGTATCAGAGCTAAGTTAACTAAGTGGAATGACTTAGCTATTATAGGAACGAAATGAGGAACGATACGTTTCGTGCCAAATCCAATCTTGGATTTGTGATTTAAATGTTTTCACTTTATGTGATATATGTGATGGAAGGGTTGAGATCTATGTATCTTACCTTCCATAATGTTTACAGCATGGCTGCATCTGGATCGAATCCAGGAAGTGAGGACTTTATTGAGGTTGTCACACCGTCTCCTGTATCCGATATGGACACAAGGATGACTGCCATCCTAGAGCAATTGGTGAGAAGCAATGAGCAAATGACCAAGAGTCATGAAGCACAGATGGGTATGCAAGCCCAGATCACTTCTTTATTGCAAGTGCAGAGTCAATTACAGGCTCAGATGCAAGCAACACCAGTAGTGCCACCAGTTCAACCACCTCCTCAGGTTGGAACACAAGTGGTAATTCAATCCAAGGAGAAAGACCCTAATGTCCTGTATGAACAATTCAGGAAAAGAGGAGCTACTGAGTTCCGGGGTACTGAAGATGTGCTGAAAGCCGATGAGTGGCTAGAACACATTGAGGATGTGTTTGGTACAGTCACGTGCACGCAGAAACAAAAGGTTGCTCTCATTTCTTCCATGCTACGGGAAGTAGCAAAGACATGGTGGAAAAGTGTGAGTGGGGCAATCACTAACTTGCCAGAAGCAGTAATATGGGAGACTTTCAAACAGCAATTTCAAAGGAAGTTTGTCCCAGAACATGTGAGGCAGAAGAAAGAAGCAGAATTTCTGCAATTGAAGCAAGGTCAAATGACCGTATCTGTATATGTCCATACCTTTCTGCAGTTGTCGAAGTATGCTACCGATTTGGTAGATATGGAAGACAAGAAGGTGAAGAGGTTTCTCAATGGCCTGAATGCCACATATAAGAAGATGGTATTGGCAAATAGGCCTACTACCTTTGATGATGCCGTTGATAGAGCCTATACGGCAGAAGAGGTCCACAGAGAGGAAATGGCTGAGCATGAGACTACTAAGAGGAGTAGTGGTGAAAAATCTACAGGCTCCTGGTTTAAAAAGGGAGGACGATTCAAGGACAAAAATAAGAAGCAGAAATTTACTACTAGGACTGAGAATAAGCCAGTTTGTGAGACATGTGGAAAGGCTCACAAGACTGAGTTGTGTTGGAGAACTACTGGAGCATGCCTTGTTTGTGGTTCTTTGGAACACAAAATGGCACAATGTCCAAAGGCAAGGAGAGATGACAGAGCTCCTAATCAGCAGACTGCTCAAGGGCAAGCAGCACTTCCTGCTCCTCCACAGCGATTAGCTTTGCCAGCACCTCCTAGGCAACAACAACAAGGCCAGCAGCGTCAATGGCAGAGGCAACAGCCTGGACAGCAACAGCAGAGGCCACAGATAGCTGGAAGGGCTTATGCTCTTAACCGAGAGCAAGCTGATGTTGCAACCAATGTGGTTGAAGGTACAATTCTTATAGGTGATAAACCTGCGGTTGCATTATTTGATCCCGGTTCCACGCATTCATTTGTAGCACCTGTATTTGTGTGTAATATGCGAGACCGGATAATGCAATTGCCATATGACTTTACAGTATCTACTCCTTTAGGGAGAAAGGTAGTCTGTGAATTGTATGTTCCCCAATGTGATGTGAAAATCGGGGAAGTGGCAATGCCAGCTGATCTGGTTATATTAGCCATGAATGATTTTGATGTGATCTTTGGCATGGATTGGCTTGCGAAGTACAGAGCTTGTTTAGACTGTTTCCGCAAAATCATCACCTTCAGGGTTGATGAGGCCAATGCCAGTGTACTTTTTGAAGGCACTCTAAAGAGATTTGACACAAGGCTTATTTCAGCACTTAAGGCTGAACGAATGATGCATAGTGGTTGTGAAGGCTACATTGCATTCATTTCTGAACAAAAGCCTGAACAGAAATTAGAAAACATCCCGGTAGTCTGTGAATTTCCAGACGTATTTCCCGATGAAGTGCCAGGTCTACCTCCAGCAAGGGAAGTGGACTTCACTATTGACCTTGTGCCCGGTACTGCACCGATATCCAAGGCACCGTATCGAATGGCACCATCAGAGTTGTATGAATTGAAGAAACAGATACAGAAATTGCTAGACAAAGGTTTTATCAGACCGAGTGTCTCACCATGGGGAGCACCTGTACTGTTTGTGAAGAAGAAAGATGGCACCTTTCGAATGTGTATTGATTATAGGCAGATCAATCAAGTGACCATTAAAAATAAATATCCACTGCCTAGAATCGATGAGTTGTTTGATCAACTCCAAGGTGCAGCTTACTTTTCTAAGATTGATCTTCGATCTGGATATCACCAGATACGAGTTAAGGATCAAGATGTACAGAAGACTGCATTCAGGACGCGTTATGGACACTATGAATTTTTAGTGATGCCTTTTGGTCTAACCAATGCACCTGCAGTTTTTATGGCTTTAATGAACAGAGTGTTTGCTTCGTACCTAGACCAGTTTGTTCTGATCTTTATTGATGACATCCTGGTATACTCAAGGTCAGAGAGAGAGCATTCACGTCATCTGAGAATTGCCTTGCAGACACTGAGAGAGAATCAGTTGTATGCAAAGTTCTCGAAGTGCGACTTTTGGTTGCAGCAGGTTGCATTTTTGGGTCACGTCATTACCAGAGATGGATTAGCTGTTGATTCGGCTAAGGTTGACGCGGTTAGCAATTGGCAGAGTCCGAAGAATGTGCCAGAGGTTCGGAGTTTCTTAGGGTTGGCGGGCTACTATAGAAGGTTCGTAAAGGACTTCTCCAAGATAGCAGCTCCGTTGACGAAACTGACTCGGAAAGATATTCCTTTTCAATGGAATGATGTATGCGAGTGCAGTTTCCAAACTCTGAAGCAGAAGTTGATAACAGCCCCAATCTTGGCTTTACCTGAAGGAAGAGGAGGATTTGAAATTTACTCAGATGCCTCAGGTGTTGGATTGGGATGTGTGTTGATGCAACGAGGTAGGGTAATTGCCTACGGTTCGCGTCAATTAAAAGAGCATGAGAAGAATTATGCTACACATGATTTAGAGCTCGCGGCTGTTGTATTCGCATTGAAGCAATGGAGACATTATCTGTATGGAGAAACTTTTGAAGTTCATTGCGATCACAGAAGTCTCCAATATTTGTTCACTCAGAAAGATATCAATCTAAGGCAACGCCGTTGGTTAGAGCTTATCAAGGATTATGATTTTCCATTCACATATGTACCTGGAAAGGGTAACGTGGTAGCTGATGCTTTGAGTCGCAAGTCAGCTGACTTGGCATCATTGGTGGGTGAATGGATTATGATTGAAGAATTCAGGGATTGGGATGTATCCATTGAATTCGTGGACAATCAAGTCATGCTTGCAGCGATGTCAGTGTTCGAACCGCTACTCATTCAACAAATTAAAGATAGGCAGTTCGACGACCCGGAATTAGTAAGAATTCGGGATAACATTGCAGCAAGGCCAGATTTCGTGTTGGTCACAGGAGTTCTTTATTTCAGAGACAGACTATGTGTACCAGCACAGGAAGATTTGAAGCAAGCAGTTATGTTTGAAGCTCATCACACCAGATATTCTGTGCATCCAGGAAGTACGAAGATGTATAGAAATCTTAAGGGCAGATTCTGGTGGAATAACATGAAACGGGAGATAGCCAGTTATGTATCTTCCTGCTTGACTTGCCAACGTGTGAAGTTTGAGCACAAGAAGCCACCAGGCTTGCTTCATCCATTGTATATCCCTAAATGGAAGTGGGAACATCTCACGATGGACTTTGTGTCCGGATTACCAAGGACGCGGAGACAACATGATGCCGTTTGGGTTATTGTGGATCATCTTACGAAGTCCGCGCATTTCCTTCCATTTAGAAAGGATATGGGATTTAGCGAAATGTCCAAAGTGTTTGTCAAGGAGATTGTTAGACTGCATGGAGTACCTGTCTCAATCATTTCTGATCGAGATAGTCGCTTTGTCTCCACATTTTGGCAAACATATCAGAATGCCATGGGTACGAGACTGCGGTTTAGTACTGCATATCATCCACAGACAGATGGGCAGTCAGAGAGAACAATCCAGACTCTTGAAGATTTGCTTCGGGCTAGTGTTGCAGATTTTGGGAGTGATTGGGATGATCACCTAGCTTTGTGCGAATTTGCGTACAATAATAGCTATCACTCCAGCATTGAAATGGCACCCTTTGAAGCATTATATGGTAGAAGATGTAGGACTCCAGTGAGTTGGGAAGAAGTTGGAACTCGAAGTTTCCACGGTCCTACGATCATTGCTGAAACAGCAGATAAAGTGCAGAAAGTGCAAGAAAGGTTGAAAATTGCTAGATCAAGGCAGAAAAGCTATGCTGACAATCGTCGGCGTGATCTGGAATTCGCCGTTGGTGATTTAGTCTTTTTGAAGACTTCTCCAATGAAGGGCACCATTAGATTTGGACAAAAAGGTAAGCTTTCTCCGAGATTTATCGGACCCTTTAAGATCCAAAGTCGAATTGGGAATGTGGCTTATCGTCTAGATCTTCCAGCAGAACTCTCTGGTATCCACAATGTCTTTCATGTGTCAATGCTTCGGAAGTATGTGTCAGATCCTTCACATGTGATTTGTCATGAAGAGATCCAAGTGTTGCCAGACACTGCATACGTTGAGAAGCCAATTCAGATAATTGATACCAAGGAGGTGGTTTTGCGTACCAAGACTATCAAATGGGTTAAAGTGCTTTGGGCACATCATGGACCAAACGAAGCTACCTGGGAGCTTGAAGAGCAAATGGCTCGAAAGAATCCAGAGCTATTCGTTCAGGTAAGTTTCATTTTAAATAGTTTAATTGATTTGATTTGTATTGCAGTCGGAGGACCGAATGGTTCTAAAAGTTTAGGGGAATGTAACACCCTGTCCCGAGTTAATTAAGATTAACTCTAATTAATCGTGATTAATGCTAATTCAACATGATTTACGGACTTAATGTTGATTAAGGGTTAAATTGATGAGAATTTGGCTCAAGTGATCAAAGTGAACTTAATGCAAAGAATAGTGAAAGTTCTGAATGGAATTGAAATGGTTTTAGGCTAAACCATGCACTGTAAGGACTTTTTCGTAAATACGAAATTACACGTATTTCGTCGAATACGGAAACTCTTGATACTCACACGTGTATCTTGAGGAGTACGTTCACTTCCGTAAATGTATGGTTTCCATTCGACGTGAATTGGTTCAAATGAACCATCATTTGACTTGACTTGTAATTAGAGGTAATAGGAGGGGGTAAAATGCAAAATTGGAGATTATAAGATGAGGATGAACTCATTTGAGTTCATTCCTTCATCCCAGCAACTCCTTCTCTTTCTCTTCTTCCTTTTTCTTCCGTTCTTCTTGGTCATCAAGGTGTGTGTGTTTTGGAGAATTGACAACTGATTGTGAAGAGGAACTTCATCTTCTTCATATTCTCCATCTTCTTTCTTACTTTCTTGGAGTTTTAACTTGCGAAGAGCTCAAGGTTTCCATCAAAGAAGCTACAAGTAAGTGTTGAGTTGAATTCAGCACTTCTATGGTTCCATTATTTCATTATTGAGTTATGGCTCAAAGAATTCACAAGAATTCTGTTTTGTGAATTGATTTTGGGTTTTAGGTTCCAAAGGAGCTTTGATTTGAGGAATTCAGCTAAACAAGGGAATTCTTGCTAAGAAGTTCCCAAACAAGGCAAGTATACTCAATTACATTGATTTCAATTGTTAAGTGAATTGTTAGAACTCAAGAAGTTCAGTTATAGAAAATTCGGTTCAGAATTTTCTGAACTTCTGGGCGCAATTCGGTCAGCCGCCAGGCTGACCGACACCTGACCGACACCTAACCGAGAGCTGACCGACATTGGTCGGCTAGCCGCATTTGTGAGTTCGGCTAGCCGTGGGTTAACCGTAAGGTGACCGAAAATCTTGTCAGGGTTTTCCATCAGAAGTTTAGCTTCTGGAAAACGAACCGTAAGCTAACCGAATAAATTCGGCTAACCGAAATTTGAATTTCGGCCAGCCGCGTGGGTGACCGTGTAGGTGACCGAATTTGGACAAATTGTCCTGTAAAAATTGAAATTTTGGAAGCTGACCGAATGTGGTTCGGTCAGCCGAAATCTCTAGTGCGGCTAACCGCCAGGTAACCGACTAGGTGACCGAAATTGAGGAAGTATCAGAAGTGATTTCTGATAATTTCCTAAACCTTCATGGGTGTTAGCTAAACTTATGTGAATGTAAATTTCACTAAAAAGTGATGTCATCCGCAATAACACCTACATTGCATAATGAACGTTTCACCCTAATGTTGTTTTAGGAAATTTAATTGTTTATGACTTGAGTTGGCTTGTCCTCTCTCGTCCCTTACTGTTATGCTCCTTGTTGAGCTATCATTGAATAATGTATTGACTGAATACACTGAAATGCAATGAAATGAAAAGAAAAGAACTGAAATGAACAAACATTGTAATGTATGAAAGATTAAGTCTGCTGCAGTAGATGGAGCATTCCGGAGCTCCGTGGTGATGCCGGTGATCTCTGATCAAGACATTGGTAAATCCCACACATTTGATAAGCCACCTAATAAAGTGCGTAACCAGTGGAAAAGCCACTTAATAAAGTAAGCACTAATGAAATGTAATGAGTCCTTGAAAGGCTGGGTTGTGAATGGTGCGCCTTCCGCCTATGCCATAGGACAATGAAAGGACACTTAATAAAGTGTATACATGAATTGACTGCTCTCTTCAGGGGAGAACTATATGAATGGAATTGAATTGAATTGAATTGATTTAATTTGAATATAATTGTTATACATTAGAACCAATTTGCTAACATGCAATTATCATAGCATTGTGTATACATTGTTGAACCGTCGTGTTCACAGTGTTATTGATGACATTACAGGCCCAGTTGGCCGTTCCAGTGGTTCCGAGACCACGCCGCCAGCGGAGGAGACCAATCCGGTTCCCCCAGGAGGATTGAACGAATGGATGTAGATCGGAGGCGACCGGTTTAGAACATTTTGAATAGATTCATTTTGTTGTAAATAGTAATCACATGCATTGTAATTGAATATGCATGGGTGATTTAAATAGGAAATGAAATGTATAAGTAAACTTTACTTTCTGTAAAGAATTTGTACATATTAAAGTTGAATGTCAATGTATGTATATATTCCGCAAAATAATGTACATTTGACAGGTATTTGTAAGATCCCTTGTGAATCTCGTATTGACTTCGGTAATGCGAGGTTTACGGGAGTAAGTATGGCATCACGACTCGGGGTTTGGCCGTGGTAACCCTAATCTCGGGCCCGGGTCGTGACAACAGGTATGTCAGATTTTCTACTCTACTGGAATTTAGAAGTGGTGGTCTGGAGATCCACCTTCACAAGTAGAAAATAAAATTAACTTTTTTCTAACTTTCATTGCACATATATTTAAGAAAAGAGACATGGTTTGCCGTGAAAAGCGATTTTTCATTTGTTTGCTGTGAAAGGCGATGTTTTTACCGTGAAAGGCGATTTTGCTGTAAAAGGCGATTTTGCCGTAAGAGGTGATTTACGATTCTCATCAAAATGTAAAGACACGAGTTGTGATTTTTTGTCTCTTTAGAAAAATACAAATTACAATGAAAAGCAAGAAAGGGAGATCTGACTTCTCAGGAGATTGTGGGGACTCGTTCAGATTGACAGTCGCAAGTCATGTATGGACTTCGCCGTCATCCTTTAGATGAGAATAGAGGACGCTTTGATTTGCTTGGCTTGGCTTGGACCTCAGATTTTTAGAGGATAAAGACCAAGAGAAGGTCTTATATCCAGTAAAAAGCTGAGTACACGAGCTGAAAAGCCACGTCCAGCCATGTGGATAGAAGGAAAGGACCTTCGGAGGGGGTGGCCCCCCCCCCAAGGGACTTCGGTCACCTTGTGGTGTTTGTTGCAGAGTCTCTTCAACAGAGGAGAGGTTGTTGTAGTAACTTTTGCAGAAGGATTCGATCCCGATGGAATTTTCGATCTTTCTCTGGACTAATTTTGATTTTTCTGGCCCGTTGTCCTTGAAATGACCCCCCTTTTATAGGCTTTGGTGGCCATTAGGAGGGTTTATGGGATTTTAATGCATTAAAGCCACATGATGGGAGGAGTTACAAGTTTTTAATTTATTATTTTGTAACTCCTTTTTCTTGGCTTCTGATTGGTCAATGGAGAATAATGGACATTTAATTGCCTTTAAGCTCCATGATGAGAGGAGGTACATGGTTTAATGCCATGATTACTTGGCCTTGCAACTCCTTTTTCCTTGCTTTTGATTGGGCCGTCCAAAATAATGAGTTAATGACCGCATTAATTTGTCATAAAATGGGTCATTTAATTGCATTAAGTGGTCGCCGAGGAATTTGAAGAGTCGCGGGTTGCGCCGCGTCTTTTGAAATTCTTCTTGCGATGTAGGAGGCTTGATCGTCGATAGATCTTCATGTTGATCGATGTCGGATGACCATACAATTTTAGATATTGATAGATACCAGTGGGCCGGCAACATCTGTCTTGTCGATTTCTCGATCGATAGGGTAGAAAGTGTGTTTTCTTGGTCGGTCGGTTGGCGATTTCGAAGCATCTGATGACGATCCAGTGATTCCAGCGGTGGATCTGTGATGTTGACGAAGATCGACGGATTTCGTGCCCCGAAAATCAGTTTTTTGGAAAATCGCAGGGGCCAAACATCTTGAAACGCAAAATATTCCCAAAAAATGGGTTTTCCATGGTCACCGGCGACCGTGCACCCATGGTCGCCGGCGACCATGGGCCAAGGTTGCCCGCGACCATGGGGATTTTTATTTCTCCCTTTTGGTCACCGATTTTCGGCCGTTTCTCGGTTTTTTCTGATTCTTTTTTCTCCGGTATTTTTCTTGACATTTTTGCACATTTATTGGCTTGATTTCTCTGAAGAAAACTTGATGAGAAGCCGTGCAAATCAGAGTGCAAAGTTTCCGATTTTCCGGAAAAGTCGAAGGCCTTATTGTCATTTGCCGTCAGAAGCCAAAACTGGGTCAAACGATGTCGGAATGACTTGAAATTTGAGGTGAAGCCTCCTGAGTAATAAATAAGACCAGCCATAGGGTTTTGTTTGAGTTTTGAAGCCGTGTGGGGTCTCATCGCAAATAGACTTGATTTCGCCGCGAGGAAGATGTTGCGCTTTGATGTACGGTCAACCGATGTCCGATTGTCCTGAAATTTGACAGGGAGCCTATTGAGTTATTTTAAGACGATTCACTAGCTCCGATTTTGATGTCAAGGTCCCGGGGAGCTCCGCTACCGGGAGGCATGATTTTGCTTCCAAGAGTCAAAGTTGGGCCAAATGTTGTCGAAATGACCTGAAACTTGACAAGTAGCTCTTTGGAAGTATCTTGGAACCACCCATGTGCTTTGTTTGATGAGTGATGGCCTCGATGGTTCCCACCGCTGCGAGGCTTAGTTTTGTTGTTTGAGGGTTAATGGAGGGTCAAACGTTGTCGGTTCGACCTGAAATTTGACACAGCCTTTTGGAAGTATTTTGAGACTATCCATAGGCCCTGATCGAAGACCTGATGTCTTTGGTGCCGTTGCCGCTAGGAGAGCTGACTTTACTACAACTGTTTCCTTTTTTGGCCAAACAATGTAGGAATGGCCTAAAACTTGATGTACAGCCTTCTAGTGACACTTTGAGTCCAACAATGTGCTCTGTTTTATGGATCAGGGTCTTTGGCTTTACCGCCGCCAGGAGCTCCTGTTCAGCCGCTGGAAGAGTGAAGTTAGGCCAAATAATGTCGAAATAGCCCCAAACTTCATCTGTACTCTTCTTATGGCTGTCTTGAAGGATCTTGTAGTTTTTGTTTGATTCTGACAAGATTTGATGTTTGAAGTAACAGTGCCTGTTTATGGTAGGATGCGACTTCATGTGGCTTTTTTATTCTGAGAGTGTATGAAGAGGCAAAGTGACATTTTTTTTTTGTGTCAACACCACCTTCACAATCTCCAACTCCAAGTGATCCTCCATCCCCTCTCCTTAGTTTTATCAACTCCCTGACACCTCCTCTATGCATACGTCATCATCATTTTCACGAAAGGGTCTACCTCTAGTGTTACTACCCTGCACACCCTCCTTCATCAGTACCAATCCTCATCAGGTCAATTCTTCAACCTTTAAAAGAGTCAACTATTGTTAGGGAAATGCGGTAACAGAAGAAAAAGTAGGATTAGCTCAATTCTAGGAATTCAAGAGTCCTCAGCCCAACTTAAATACCTTGGAATTCCAATTGTCTTTGGCACTTCAAAAATACATCATTTCCTCGCTTTGATAGACTCTATCAATGTTAGATTGGCAGCTTGGAAAGCAAAGTTCATCTCTTTTGCTGGCCGCCTGATCCTTATCAAGCATGTCCTCTATAGTATTTCAATCCATCTTGCTGCCACTATGCCCATCCCATCTTCCATCAGTAAAGAGATATAAAGGATGATGAGGCACTTCCTCTGGTCTGGGAATGCTACAGTCTCAAAGATCAACTATGTCAAGTGGGAAACAGTATCTCTTCCTAAGGAGGAAGGTGGCTTAGGTATTAGGAAAATTTCTGAAGTCAATGAGGCAGCCTTCATTAAGTTACGATGGCAAGCATCCACAGCTAATTCTCCTTGGGCCTGCTGGTTCAAGAACCGTTACTTCAAAGATAGCTTAGTTTGGAGCCCTGCAAACACTAAGTATGGCTCATGCATATGGAAAAAATCCACAGACTACTCCCAGCATCCAAAGAGGAAGCTCCTGGATCGTCACCTAAATTTCCCTGAAGACCAGCGTCTAGCCTTTCTCGATCTATCAAGCAGGATCTTGGCTAATCCCTTCCTACCTCCCTTCAGACATCTGTAGCAAGCTCTCCTCAGCCATCTCCCTCCTCTCCCCAATTCTATCAGACAAAGATATTTCTTCATGGAGAGAGTCTCCAGACAGGCAACTATCTCTGAAGGCAGCATGGAACCTCATCAGATCTAGAGCCCCAAAGCTTCATTAGCCTAGTCTCATCTGGAATGGAATCTTCCAATACAAAACAAGCTGCTTCAGATGGCGTCTGATGCACAATAAAACACCAACTGAGTAATGCCTCAAAGGTATGGGCTACTCTCTAGCTTCCAGATGCATTCTTTGATGTAAAGAAGAAGACTCTGTTGATCATGTCTTCTTCTCCTGCGATCTAGCAAAATCTCTATGGAGATGGATACTCACTGTAGCCAGCTCACAAACCCCCATTTCTTTCTCTGCTTCTTCAATTTGGCTGACTCTCACCAGAGGTAATGACAAAGAAGGAACCAAATTAATGGCATCAATCTTCCTCAGTGTTTCGCATGCAATATGGAAGGCCATAAATGTAGCCACCTTTGAAGCGATCAGCTCCCCCTTCAACCAGATCAAGATCCACCTTCAAGAAACCTCTCCTTCACTCTGCAGAAAATTGTAAAAACTTATAATAGCCCTCAACTCATGTCACTCACCCTCCAATTGGGAATTCCTCATCGGCAACTCCATCTAGATCAGGATTCAGGATTTCAGCCGTTTTGAGCTTCAAGCAATCTCTTCCTTCGCTAGCTTTCCTCCATCTTTAGATCTCTTTTTGTATCTTGAGATGTAGCTATTTTTCGGGGTTCAATTAACCCATGTTTTCTTCTTTTTTCTTCTTTTGCAATACAATTACCCATATCGCGAAAAAAAAATCTATCTAATCACATCATTCACTAATGGGCCAACAATCAACTCAAATATACGGAGGGCGAAAGCTTTATTAGAATGGTCAAATTATTAGATTTTAACACTTTCCTTCATTATTGAATAACAAAGTATAATACTTCATACTAACATCTGCTAAAAAATGAATTACAGGAAAAGGCCACAGTAGCGATTCAGTCAATAATAGAATTTTATTGAAAGATTTAGTTTCAATAGTAGAGAATGGAGTAACTGAAGTAAACTATCTATCATTGATAACCTCTACTTGATATTGTGCATCATTTTTATTTATGTCTATAATATAAAAAATCACAATTTATTCTACATGTCTATATGTAAAGTATGTTGCAATCAAAGCTACATTAACAATGTTGCACATAGATAGACCATTATCATACATCTCTTGTACTCGGTGGGATAGAAAACTTGATGCAACAGTAAATAATGGTCGATGCAACATTGTAATTACCTTACACAAGCAACCAAGTTAAAGTATATGATTATTAATCCACAAATATCAAATATTAAATTTAATTTATATTTTAAATAAATATATTAGATTTTATAGTATTTAAAATTTAAAATTGTTGGTAATTTGCAGCAATAATAGTCATGGATCACACTGCATATGCAACCTTTTTGCCACAAGACAATGTCGTTAAGAAATTCATAATGCAACAGACGAAGTATTTGAAGAAAATGTTGCTAAGGTAATGTAACTATATTTATATATCCCAATCTGTTATTTTAACCATATCCTAAATACATCATAGCTAGATTCTAATTTCATATTTCTTTATTTTATAAATTGATTTATAACATATTTTGCAGGATAATTGGTATGACCATTTTGCAACTCAAATTGATAAAGCATTGTGGTAACAATATTTGTTTCATCTGAAGATAGGCTCAAACATGAACAAATCGACTTTGGATAATGGGATTCCAATAAAAAAAACTGAAAAAAAATAAACATCAATCATGAGGCAAATTTCTTACTATCACATATAGAACATTGTAATTCTTTTTATAAATTTATTATTAACATATATACTTTTAAAATGGCCATTTCATTCTACTAACTTATTCTTTATTTTCTCTGCAATATTGTGGATGAAAGATAACGACGCCACTCCAGTCATTGGGACAAGTATTTAATGTAAACAATTGGGAATTCAAGACATTGCTACAATGTCTAGGCCTGGAACCAGTGGATGAAGGAAGCATTAATTGTTACATTTTTTTTCTAAAATATGTTGAATTGATCATCATTTAAATGACTTGGATAAATAACTAACTTATTTCTTATTCAACTTTTTATTTGAAACTAAATTCATTAATTATTCTTTTGTATTAACTTAGTTTAATTAAAGATTCTTTTTTATTACATTAATATAGTATGATTTTATTGTAAAATTGGAATTGTGCCACAGTGTCTCTATGACACTGACTCATTAGTAGTATTAAATAACAAGGTAAAAACTGAAATACTTATTACTATTATTGTTGTTGTTGTTGTTGTTGTTGTTATGATTATAGGGCCGGACTAAGCATGCCTTTATTGCTAGTTGTATCTTATACTAAGGGTATAAAGAGCATCGACTGGTTAGGAGACCAAAACATTCATCCCAAAACTTCTCTCTGTTTTCATGAATGATAATAAATGCCACAAGATATGAAAGGCGAGAAAAATGAAACAAGAAAATTTTGTTCTAATTGTCTTACAGGCTGGTGAGGTTCCAGCTCCCTATGAAGCTCGGTATGGTTCCATTAAATGGACTATCAGAAGCCCGCCTGAGATCACACGTAATTTTTGTCATGGTCAATATATCCTTCTAAAGAACCAAATAGTTGAACTTACACAGAAAAAAAAAAAAAAAAAAAAAAGAAGTTCAAAAAGTTTTACACTATCTTCAAGTTTACTAGGTTGGAGAATGTTGACGGAATTTCACCACCCACTCCAGAACTGTCCATGTTACTGTCGAAAGTAAACAAAGTTCATTGGTTCAACTGCAAGATCTGACATCTTTCATAGAACAATCAGCAATTGTTCACAATCATAAGACAAATACATATGTAATTAATGTATAAATTATGTTGGGATATTTATGATAAGAATACATATGTTGCTTAGTAGAAAAGATTGTGTTGATCAGATAAGATTTTTCTGTGATGCCTTTCATTGATTATCTCCCTCATTGAACACTACATTCTAGTGTAGAATTTCAATACAGTCAACTACATGAAATTTAAATATTTAAGTTTATAGACTCTATTGAAATTCATGTAGTTGACTGTATTGAAAAGATGTCTATGAGTTGATGATACTACAAATATCATCAGAAAATTGTGAACCTAATACCCACATTACAGTAGAATTCAATTGAAGTGCCTATTATACTTATGTCAAATGTAACTGTGGGTCCGGTGGCCATAGACAACCAAACAAAAGTGACCGCATCAGGTTGCTTGGGTGGCACTGTGCTGATTCAATCATGGGTCCGCCAGTGGGTGTTTTACTCCTTGAACATTTATCATATTTTCAACTTTCTATGAGAAAAAAAAATGTTTTGTATAGGAGACAGACTATACCCTTTTTTTGGGTCTTAATTCTCATGTTTAGACGTGTGGCATTTCATGTGTGACCATTCATCATGTAGGATATAAGACGGATGGGCCATAACCGAAACCTCAGACTAATTGGACAATCTAATGAATCATCAAGGGCACGGGCACATTTTAGAAATAAATGGACGGCCAATATAAATTTCTTTTCCTAGCCATGACAAACAAATCAATGGATTGTTGTGATCTGATACATCCAAAGTATGGACTATTCGGTGTTTGATTCAGAACTAACATGTCCATGTGTGGCATCCTGTTATACTAAGTAGCTTATCTGGATAACAAACCAAGGCAAGCAACAAGGGAAGGTGAAAAAGGGAAAGCAATTATAGTATTTCTCTAGTATAAAAGACAAAAATAACAAAGTTGGAACTTACAGTTGTTCCAGATTTACCAAATTGCCAAGCTCAGGAGGGAGTGACCCATTGAAGTTATTGGAGGCAATACTACTGCACATACAGACATGCATAATAAATAAATAAATAAACTGTAAAGTAAAAGGAAGTGACTTCTCTTCAAGAGGATCGACCTGTCTATTTTATGTTCTTTCTTCTTCTTTTTTTTTCTTTTTTTTAAATTTTTTAAAGTCCCACATCACCATGCTATGGGTATAGCCAAATTCCTTTCTCCTCTCCATACAGATTTAATAACATCTACTGCTTTTCCAGTACGATGCTTATCTGCATTTTAAAATTATAAATATAGCAGAGGTTTTGGGGTTCACTACTATACATATAAAAGGCTTTAGCCTTTAGGATCAAGGTATTAGTAGAAAAACATGTCTTTTAGATATTCCTAACTGTATAATTTAAAGCCATCAAATAGATGGTCAAGCAATGAACTATTTTCTTCCATCTATTTTGTGGGCTTGATTGGACAGTTGGAAATGTTTAACAGACTTGATTTTTATTTTTACTCTCAAAGACAGTTGTATCTGGTAGGTCAGTGGCCACAACAAACTTTGCCACTATCCTAAAACAGAAAAGATGACACAGATGTAACGTAAAAGACATCCTAGTTTATATGTAGCCCACCTGGATATGTCCCTCACAAGGGAAGAGAGAATAAGGTTATGATGGTGTGGAGCCCAGGTTGGACAAATATCACTCTAATCAGATAACTCTAACTCATGATTTTAGGGCCTCAAAATTTAATGATTTTATAAGTGTTTGTGACTCAATCCAATGGAAGATGATGGTTGGATTTGCCTCAAAATGGAACGAGTGCCAATTCACACCACTGAGGGAGTGGATTATTCTCTGCAGTAATTACTGAGATTAAGGCTCAAACATTTGGGACCGATGGTTTTGTTATCCAGACCATAGACTTCATATGCTTCATCATACGCTGGAATGAATTTTGGGCCTCATATTCAAGCTTTGGTCTCACCCTCAGGCCTGATAGTAAGAACTGAGCCTCACCCATTACCTAAGTACTTGACAATTCATGTAACAAATGCTGATGGGCCAATAGTTTCAGCATAATGGATTGGGTTGGAGATGGCTAGAGATGGTCCAGCAGTTGAGCCCAAAGCCTAGTTATTATTCATTGGTGACTCTTCAGTAGCAACGCTGGATGATGGGATATTGAGCTAAGATCTACTGCATGAAAGACGAGGAGTCTCCTTTTTCTACTAAATCCTACTTATATAAGAAATCTAAGTATTCTAAGGGGGTGTTTGGAAACCATATATATCTAAAGATTTTAATAGCTATATTAATATAATTTACACACCTAAAAACTAAGTGTTTGGATAACTTAGAAAGTATAATACTATCTCACTTTCTTATAAAAACCTTCATATTATAATATTCAAGTATATGCTGTATAAACCAATCTTTCGTTAAGAAAACTAACCAAAACAAGGGTTGCAAACATGAGTGAAAGTTTATGACAAACTACTACCATGGTGGCCCACTATATTTTTTTAATATTGATGGTTTCTATAGGAATCCTACTATGACTCTCAATATTAGACGGGTCTTTTATGTAGATAAATTTTATTTGGGTCCCACAGCCCTGTGATAATTGTATAGTTTCTTTATTGATTATTAATATTAGGTGGGTCTTACAAATATCATGATTATGTGGGTTCCACATCCCTGTGATAATTACAATTCCTACCATGATTATGCCCATTAATGCCCCCACTAGTGATTACTATAATTAGCTTAGTTAATGTGACCGTTAACATCAAATGGGTCCCACATTGGTTTTTCATAAATGAATTTTTCAATGATGTCTAACACTCGATAGGGCTCTCTGTTATAATCACCATTGGATGTGTTACATTATGGTTATTAACATTTGGTGAACCCGCATTGATTAAATAACATTGCTCATGGTTTTTAATATTTAGTCTAATGATTTTCTAATCAGATGGGCCCTACCATGGTTACCAAGATTAAATCACTCTAGTGTGACTACTAGTTAATAGGTTTCCATAATTGGGTCCATCATCCTTTTTTCTCTATTCATTTATTGTTTCGATGCATCATCTAATGAAAATTTTATAAATTGCTATACACATTAAAGATATAGTGAAATTTGTAGAAATTGACAAGCACCATAAATGACACAATATTATAATATCACACTATTTTATTCTGTGATAATGAGAATCTTACAATATTCAGATTTGGGGATATTATGTTCTTCCTTTATCCAAAGTCCTCCTAAAGATCTATAAGATAAGTAATCATAAGTAACCCAAGTCAAATTAAACCCAATCAAATTAGATTTAAACTAAGAAAGGAATATTCTAAAAAAATTACTAATCTAATTGGGTCCTACTAGATAACTTCACCAGCATTACCACTTCGGAGATGTGCCCAAATCAGCTATGACTCTAGCAGTCCCTCTCAACACTGACTCGCTGCTCATTACGTTGAGTTGCCATTGAAAGCCTAAGAACTTTGGAAATTACATCCCTTTTCTGAAGGTGTCCACTTATTGCATCTTGCCACTCCTCAATTCGTTGTGCAGCATAAAAAAAATGTAAGATCATGACCTTGAATAATTATTATTACTTAATTAATTATGATTATTGATTATTAATAGTTTGTTATATTTAGCAAAGAGTGTTTAGTTTCTAGTTGGGCATATTTAGAGGTTTTAGTGATGTCTCAAGTGCGTTGGTCGTGAACTAACCAAGTTTGCGGTGAACTAGGACCTATTCTTAAATTCTAGGAGAGTTGAGGAGTTCAGTTTGAGGTTGTTTAACTAAGTCAAAATGTTAAGATGATGCCTAATAGAGTTTTGGGGAGTTTCGTGAGCTTTTGGATTAAGTTCGATACTTAAGAGGGCTTAGTTTGAATTTCGGAAAAAGATGAAGGGTATTTTCAAAATTTCCAAAAATTCTCAATTTGGGTTCAACAAATAGATAAAATTATCCTTAACAACTTTCGTGTTCAACTCATGTTTATTTGATATTCCAAAACACCTTATTTCTTCAATTCACTCTCATTGGAGACATAGTTGTCATTTTGTAAAAGTTGAATTTTCCCCTAAGGCATTGAGACGTTTTGCACTCTGGCTCTTTAGAAAGATAACTTAATTTGAAAAAAACCTTTGAGTCTCGGCCCAAAGTCATCCGTGGTCCGGAAGCCCTCCATTTTCGCATATAAAAATACCCTTAAGTGGTGGGCCCTACATCACATACCTATATAAGGTTGGACCCCATCTCTTCCTTCTTTTTCCTCTCCCGATCGTCACTTCTCCCCAGACGAGTTGCAACAGCTACGTCGTTCTCTCACGTTTCTCCACCAAAATCGCATGAAACCACTTCCATTCTTCTTCTTCCTTCTTGCTACTCTTCCTCCCTCGCGCAACCAAACTCGTCCTATAACGCCCCGTCCCTTAACTCCGTATTAATTATAATTAATTACTTGATGAGTTAGTAAGTGTGTTTAGAGTCTTAGTGAGTCGGATTTGGCGTGTGGATCGCGCGTGCTAAATCGTGCGCGAGTCTGAGTACGTTTGGTAGAGTAGGGGATTGGTTTGCAATTTCAGGAATTTCTAGGGGTTTTTACAAGATAATGAGTTCTGTGAGTTTGGGTGCATCGGATAGGTATCGTCATTTCATAAACTTTAGTCTTCTACCGCGTTTCGATTCGACATGCTGAAGAGGCCCGAATATCCACATTTAGTTAGTTAAGGACTAATCCCAAATATTCAAATAACCTAACCTAAACAAAAGCCTCATCCGGTTCCTATTCCTCACTCATCTCTTATCTCATCTCACTGTGCCATCTTCAGGCTTCTTCTCCTCTCACTGCCTCCTTGCCAACGAAGACCGCCGGAGCTCCATTCTCGCCGGCCAAGCCACCCATCTTCTTCCTCAAGCTTCCAAGAGCTCAACCATCCATTTTTCTAAGCTTTCCATTCACAACCCATCGCAAGGTAAGTTCCCTAAGCTTTTAGGTTTAGCTAGTTTTCTTCCTTTTGGTTAGAAATGGATTAAGAAGACTCATAGCAACCCTTTGCATTCATTTGTGTAGGGAGCTTTTGGGTTGTGAAGCTTTCCTCCAAGTTTGAGCTCAAAAGAGGGATTTTCTCTAGAAATTCCTTATTTTTTCTTAAGTTCTTCATCAAGGCAAGTTAACGTTTATGTTTATGATTTGGTATGTTCGTTTCTCCTTTGATTGATGATTGATGATGTTTAGATGACCGATTTCTCAATTGGATTTGACTTTGATAAAAACAAGATAATTGGACCTAATTGTATATTGGAATGGATCTTGTTTTAGATGGATAGATTGATTTGGTTTTCGGATTAGAATGGTAAAGGTTTTTACTCTCCTTGTGCACTGATTTAGGCTGCAGGGACTTGGAATGGGTTGGGTTTTCACCCATTTTCACTTCCATTATAGAACTGGGTTCTGAAACTGCAGTGTACCCAGTTAACCAGCCAAGGGGGGCCCGATCGACCGGCCACACAGGGTCAGGTTCTCCGGAACCTGACCGAATTACTGTTTCCCTTTTTCACTTACAACTATCGGTCGACCGGCCAATGGCTCGGTTGACCGGGCACACAAGGGGGATGTCGACCTGATCCCTTCAGGTCAACTAGGCTCGCTGTGTACGGGGTCGACCGGGCAAGGGCTAGGTCGACCGGGACAACTGCAGGAACCTTTTTAAAAGGGTTCTTTTCACCACATTTTTAGAGGGACTTAAGAGGAACTTTAGCTACCCTTTTTGGACTCATTTGACTATATGTGAGGAGGTTTTGAGCCGACGTTCTTCATGGTTACTTTGGCTGCATCGGGTACCAATCTTATTCAATCTTGAACGGCATGGGATAATGGGATACCCTCTTTTATATCTATGTACGAAGATTTTATATTCAGGTATGGCGAACCCTAAACCCTTTCGTTGACTGAGTAGGGTTGTACGATGCTTCGGGTTTAACGATTGACTTAGGATTGGATTGTTTATTGCCTTGGATTCTAAATTGTACCATCTGGTATTGTTTACATGTAAAGTTTATGTTCATTGGCTCCATTTACTTTGCTTTGTTTTGGAGATCACTTTGGGAACTTAGATGTTGGACGTAGGATCCCTTGTGACACTCCGTTTGTCCTGAAGTTTGTTTGAAGTGTTGGGACTAGACGACTTTGATTGTAAAAGTGTCATGACCCCGGACCGGGTTAAGGCACCAGGTCCGAGCCCGCGATGGTTAAGGTGAGGATAATCTTACATACTCATAATAGACATAAGAATACACTCGTTTAATTTCCCACAGGTTTCCACGGTGAGGATTTCACACTCACTCACTGATCATACACGTTGGTGCGGAAGCGTGTAGCAAACCAAATTCATAATTCATTCCACATTTCAAAACTGATAATACATAAATAAATAACATGACGTTAAAGTGAGCAATTATCCTTTTGGCATTCCAAAAATATAAAGTTAGAAGTTCATACAAAATGTAAGTTCATTATGTTAGAAAAGAGTTTCCGCCAGGAACCCTAGATATTGTGTACAAATCAATGGGGAAATAGCTTTAAACGAAGATGATCAAAGACCATACCCGTGAGATCTCTCTGATTTGATCTTGGTCTTTCTGATCTGATCTTGGTCTTGCAGTAGCCCGAAAATCTCAAGATTCTTCTACTGTATTCCTCTATGCTCGAATTCGCACCAGGAAGTGGGCCTCTTCTGCGAATTCTCTCTACTATCTAAAACGAGATTTTTCTTCTTATTGACCTAAAGAGCAGTAGCGCATATTTATAGGTTACAATAGGGACCTTAAGAAGTAAATAAGGATTGGCTCCTTATGGAAGCAGGAAACCCTAATTTGACCCAAATTAGAATCCTAGTTCCATAAATTACAATTCAATCCACTAGAGAATTATAATTGCACTCCTGCCCATATTCTCAAAATTAATATTTTGAGCTTCATGTCATTAAATGCTTATTAATCTCCCCACGTTAAGATTTCAGATGTCCATCGATTAAATAATTACCGACATCTATATTTAATCGATATCTTTATAATTCCTTGAGACCTTACACTTAACTTATTTGATATGTCGGACACAAAGTCCACCTGCTGGGTTCGACATAATCAAAACTTAAAAGCTTCATTAAGGGGATATCATCAATCCCAATTATGGGACGTGGATTCCGTCAATAAACTAATATGCACCATACACGTAGTGTAGTCATTCAATTTACTGAGATTATTGACCCATAAAAAATCTCACTCCTTTGTAAATCAAAATGACAAACACTTAATATATGTGTCTATTATTTATGTCAGGATTAAGAGTACAAGCACTCATAATAATCATTTGGATGTTAATCATCTTATATAGTCAGTATAAAGATAATAAACCCAAAAGCGGTCCTGTTCAATACACACAAAGCGTACTAGCATGATGAGTCGAAACTATACCGTTTCCCGCAGTCAGGACAAGTCCGCTGAAACATCATGCTACAATCGTACCGATGGTGTGTCCAAGTCCATCTAGATTCTGAACAAAAACTTATATTCTATAAGAACCGACAGATAAATCCTCCGTGTATAAGTAGAACTCTATACACCAACTTGTCTACTTAATAGAATAAGACACACATGCATAATGGATCAAACTGACAAGGTTGTCCAAGCTTAGTGGTGCCGACTTATAGGTCAAAACGCATTCAAAACATATACATATACTATATGGGGTATAACACCCGAGCAGGCTAAACAGGATGCTCGTGGCACAATTATCTCATTCACGACTCGTCACGGACTTATGGGTTGACAGGGCATGTCAAGTACATAAATCAGTATTCCAAAATGAAACAAGTAGTAACACTTGAAAACAGGCTAGGACATACACCTAATCCGAGCATGATGGATCTCTACACAATTTCGGACCATACGTTAAGGCTTCTTGACTTAATACAAGGTGTATTAGACACTTGTATGTCAAATTTCTATTTTGGGCTTGGTACTCCTGAAGATCCAGGCATCCCGAATGTTCTATACACTTTGCTAGGTCCAAGAGCCCTTAATACATCTCCGTGATGGGGTTTCTTTCATAATCGGTCTTCACATAGTCTTTCCTACCTCAATCAAAAGGATAGGGTCCGAACAATCCCTTCTCTTTCCAAGAATCCACCTTTCCGGGCCCCAGGAATGACCCAGGACCGAGAGGGTGTGCGCTCGAGTGGGGAATGGCGCGCTCGAGCGCACCTGCTACAGACAGGAAGTCTGCCCGCTCGAGCGGACAGAGGTTCTATCCCAGTGGAGAGGCAACGCTCACGAGCGAGCAAACAAGCGCTCGAGCGGGTAGCCGATCCATCGCCCAACACTGCAAACAGTGGGACTGCACGCTCGAGCGGGCAGTCTAACCTGCTGCTCGAAATGGCATTCATACCTTCTTTCTTTTCTTCCTTCCTTACACAAAAATTTGGCCTCCTTGCCTCCCAATAACAACATTTATTCCTTCAACAACCCATCCACCCAAAACCTCCAATCACATTGATTTCCACTTCATTTAATACATGTACAACCGCCATTTATGGAAATCCACAAGTGACAAAACAAACTTTTTAACAAAATAAATGCATACATTAAAGGAGGGAAAAGTACCCAATCAATATGCACATTTCAAAGCCAATAGAAATCAAGGAAAAAGCATAGATGGAGACAAATAGTGAAAGTCCATATTTCTCATTAAAACATAAAGATCATTAAAACACTCCATTCATCCACTTGCCTTGGCTCCAAAAATTTGCTAGTCAAGCTCTAATCACACTCTCCAAGCTCAAATCAAAGATCTACACAAAAATCCCAAAAACAAACCCATTACAAACCCTAAAATGGCAAATTAAGAAATAAGAGGAGTGGACTTTCAATAATGGAGATAAATCATCTCTTGGACTATAAGAGCACAAATCTAGAAAATGGAGAGGATCACTTACATGGAAGGTCCTCTAATGGCAAGAGCTAGCTCAAAGGGTGCTCTAGAGAAAATGGATTTCTCTATAAATGGTATCAATGGAGAGTCTTCAAGGTGAGGAAGAAGATGATGAAGCCCATTTTTCCTTTAGCAAAAGATTGGTGTGGATTAGGGAAGAAGAAACATGAAAAGGGAGGAGAAAACCCTAGAATGCCTTAGCCAATCTCTACAAAGAAAGTTGCAAGAAAAAAAAAGGAAGAAGAGAGAGGACTCCTTCTTATATAGAAAGTGGGGATGGGTCCCACTACTAAGAATCTTGTGGGGCTTAAAACATGTGTTTCCAGGCTTCGAACGAATTTGACGAAGAAAGAAGAAATGTTTAACGAAATTTCTAGTTTCCAAAAAGTATATGTTTTGCGGGTTTCGTTGACATTGAAAATAGTGTCCAGATTTTGTGTAAAAAGACTGTTTTGCCCCTAACACTATGAAAGTGGGGTTTTGAGTTCTTTGACGGGAGCGGAGTATACACAAAAGTTGCGGGGAATGATAAAATAAGTCGAACAAAGCTTAAACACAATTTTTCTGAGTATTAGATAAATCCCAAAGTCACACGAAAACACAAGGGAACCCCCAAAGGGTCCCACTAATCAAAAAGAGTTCCCAAAATATTCCAAAGCTATATAAAAGCTATTCTAATCCAAATCGAAACAAAATTCACTAATCTTTCTTAGATCTAAAACACATCTTAATTAGGCCAATCGGAAACTCTCGGGACGGGGTCTTACATCCTCCACCCTATAGGGCATTTGGTCCTCCAAATGAAACACAACAACTGACCTCGGGTAGTAGATGCAGGTACTTCTTCTGAACTTGAACCCATAATTCCCATGTTGCTTCTTTAGGTCTGTGATTTTCCCGAAGTACTTTTACCCATTGAATTGTCCGTGTCCTCAATTCTTGTTCCTTTGTATCGATAATCTGAATAGGCTTTTCAACATAAGTGGCATCTTCTCTGATCTCTAACAGTTCATGACAGAGAACATGCAATGGATCAGGGACGTACTTCTTCAACATTGACACATGAAAGACGTTGTGTACGCCAAAGAGCTCAGGTGGTAAGGCTAGCCTATAACCCATGTCACCAATCTTGCTCACGATATCATAGGGTCCAATGTACCTCCATGATGGCTTGCCTTTCTGCCCAAATCTCAAAGTTGCTCTAGTAGGTGGCACCTTCAAGAGAATCTTATCTCCTTCATTGAACTGTAAGTCCCTTCTGTGAGAGTCTACAAAGCTCTCTGTCTACTCCGTGCTACCTTCAAACGTTCTTGAATCAGCTTGACCTTATCACTAGTCTCACTGACTATAGTCGGTCCATGAAAACTGCGAACACCTACTTATTCCCAACAAACTGGAGTCCTACACCTCCTGCCGTACAATGCCTCAAAAGGGGCCATTCCAATACTGGAGTGATAACTGTTATTGTAGGCAAACTCGCAAAGCGGTAAGGTCTCATCCCATTAAGTCTTGAAGTCTAACACACAAGCCCGAAGCATATCTTCAAGAGTCTGAATTGTCCTCTCTGACTAACCATCTGTTTGTGGGTGATAAGCGGTGCTGAACTGTAGTTTCGTACCCATAGACTCATGCAACGTCTTCCAGAATCTCGAGACGAATCTGTTGTCTCTGTCCGAAGTGATGGAAATTGGCTGTCCATGGCGACTGACAATCTCTTTGACAAACAATTCTGCTAGAGGTAACATGTGCATCTTCTCTCATGTCTTCATAGGAATAAAATGGGCTGACTTGGCGAGTCGATCCACAATGACCCATATGGCGTTATTGCCTTTTCTGGTTCTTGGTAATCCCGAAATAAAATCCATGGTAATATGCTCCCACTTCCATTCCGAGATCTCTAATGACTGCAAGAATCTTGGAGGCTTTTGATGTTCTGCTTTCACTAACTGACACATCATACATCGAGAGACAAATGCTGCAATTTCTCTCTTCATGTTGTTCCACCAAAATCCGCCTTTCAAGTTCTGACACATCTTCGTGCAACCCGGATGCATGGAGTACTTCGTATTGTGAGCCTCTGTCATGATGTCATTCCTTAACTCTTCAATATTGGGCACGCATAGACGATCACGATAGTATAAGACTCCATCCACAGTATGAAAATCAGGACATTCTGCTATATGCTTTGAAATTCTGGCCAACTCTGGATCTTGCAATTGGTCATCCTTGATCTTCTGAATGAATGAGGGCTCAGACACTGACTTGTTAGCTAACACCACGCCCTTCCTTAGTGGCTGTAAATCTACACACAACTCTTCAAACTGCTGAAAAATGTTAGTGCCTTGTGAACTTGCCAAGCCTGTTGATTTCCTACTCAAGGCATTGGCGACTACATTTGCCTTCCCCGGGTGGTATTTGATCGGAAAATCATAGTCCTTGATATATTCCATCCATCTTCTCTGTCTCATGTTCAATTCTTTCTGAGAAAACAAGTACTGTAAGCTGCGGTGGTCAGAGTAGACTTTAAACATCTCTCCACAGAGGTAGTGTCTCCACATCTTTAGCGCAAAAACGACCGCTGCTAACTCAAGGTCATGCGCTGCATAGTTCTTCTCATGGTCTTTCAACTAACGGGATCCATAAGCAATTACTTTCCCATCTTGCATCAATACACAACTAAGTCCTATATTCGAAGCATCGGTAAAAATGGTGAAACTGCCGCTTCCAGATGGTAGAGTAAAGACTGGTGCTATAGTCAATCTCGTTTCCAGCTCTTGGAAACTAGTCTCGCACTGATCTATCCATACATACGGTGCGTTCTTCTTGGTCAACTTCGTCAATGATGCCACAATCGATAAAAATCCTTGCACAATCCTTCGGTAATAACCTACCAATCCAAGAAAACTTCTGGTTTCTAAGGCATTCGTCGGTCTTTCCCAATTCACAATTGCTTCAATCTTGGCCGGATCCACTGACAACAGTTCTTTGGAGATGATATGTCCCAAAAATGCGACTTGCTCAAGCAAAAATTCGCATTTACTCAGCTTTGCATACAGCTGGTTGTCTCTCAAAAGTTGCAGTGCTATCCTCAAGTGTTCTTCATGCTCTTCTCTAGACTTTGAGTATACCAAAATATCATCAATGAACACCACTGTGAACTGATCTAAATATTCCTCGAAGATTTTGTTCATCAAGGCCATGAATACTACCGGTGCATTCGTCAGTCCAAATGGCATCACTAGGAACTCATAGTGTCCATATCTCGTCCGGAAAGCTGTCTTCGGTACATCTGAATCTTTAACTCTCAGCTGATGGTAATCGAATCTCAAGTCAATCTTTGAAAAATAGGCAGCACCTTGTAATTGATCAAACAGTTCGTCTATCCTTGGCAATGGATACTTGTTCTTGATGGTCGCTTGGTTCAAGCTTCGGTAATTAATGCACATTCTCATCGAGCCATCTTTCTTTTTCACATACAACATCGGAGCTCCCCACGGCGAAATGCTAGGTCTCACAAAACCTTTGTCCAACAATTCTTGCAATTGTATTTTCAATTCACCCAATTCCGCCGAAGCCATTCTGTATGGTGCTATAGAGATCAGAGCGGTCCCCGGTAACAACTCAATAGTGAAGTCAATTTATCTTATGGGTGGCAATCCTAGAATCTCTTCTGAAAAAACATCTGGAAATTCATCAACAATGAGGATCTCCTCCACCCCTTGGGACCGTTTATCCTCCGTGATAAACGCCAAGTATGCCTCACAACCACTTTTCAATACTCTGTCAGCCTTTAATGCCGAAATAAACTCAGTACGATGCTTCCCTTTCTCCCGTAGGAACAACACTCCCGCCGGTGTCTCCTCTAGTTTAAAAGTGAGGGTCTTATGGAAGCAGTCCATAGTGGCATGGTACCCTGCTAACCAATCCATCCCAAGGATGATATCAAAATCACACATCTCCAATAAAACGAGATTCACTGGTAACACCACATCTCCTATCATGATTGCACAACTAGGGTAAAAAGTCCTACAAACAACTTGTTTGCCTACTGGGGTGGACACAATCAAAATATACTCAAGTTCTCTAGCATGCACATCAATTTGCTTAGAAAATTTAGGGGACAGGAAAGGGTGTGTAGAGCCAGGGTCAAATAATATCCTAACTTCAATTCCACAAACAAGGAGTGTACCTTCCACCACGTTGTCTGCAACCTCTGCGTCAGTCTGATTGACTGCATATGCTTGTCCTTTTTGCTGTGGCCTGTTGGGAGCTTGTTGCTGCCTGCCTTGTTGTGCATTCCTATTCTGTTGAGAATGGTTTTGCCCTTGCTGACGGGCTTGTTGCTGCTGCTGTTGGGGTCTATACTGTTGCTGAGGGGCTTGTTGTTGTAGTGGCTTTGGCTGGTTTTGAACAACTAGTGCATTCTGGGGCGGTGTTGGACGCTGTGCTCCTTGTGGTTGCTGATTCTGCCTATTACCTTGTCCAACTAGCCTTGGACAATCCTTGAGTTGGTGGTTCATGGAACCACATCAAAAGCATGCTCCCATGACTGCCCGACGTTGAGAAACATCATGGTTCTTGCCACAATGTGTGCAAACTACTTGTCCTGGAGCATTATGATCTTGCCTCTGAGCATGTTGGTCTTGCCTCTGTCTCTTGTTCTGATGGGGCCTCTGTTGGTTGTTCTGCTGGTGAGTTTGAGTCCTTCCTTGAATTCAAAGGATCTTGTTGTTCAGATTCTCAAATTTATAGGCCCTTCTGACAGCCGCTTCAAAGGTGGCAGGTGGTACAACACCAGTGGCATCCCTCTCAATAATAGGGTTAAGTCCCTCAAGGAACTTTCCTATTTTCTTCTCTACCGTATCAATCATATCTGGGGCATACCTAGACAACCTTTCAAACTTAGTGAGGTACTCTAGAACGGTCATGTTGCCATGCACAAGCTGTTGAAACTCGATGGCTTTCTGCTTCTTCACATGTGCAGGCACGTACTTGTCACCAAATTGCTTCTTGAAATTATCCCAAGCATGAGCATCTGCCATAGTTCTATATTCTGCCTTGACTATTTTCCACCATATATCAACTAGACCGGTGAACATGGATGCTGTCAGTTCCACTTGCTGTTTCCCCATGCCTTTGAATATCTCAAGAATATTCTCCGTGTGTTCAAGCCAATCATTTGCAACCAGTGGATCCTCATGCCCGGTGAATTCCTTAGGACCTCTGTTCCGGAACCATTCATACAAATCATTAGGGTCATTCCCTCTGGTGTTAAAGACAATTTGAGTACCCGGTGGTTGAGCTAGTGCTCGTTCAGGTCTCCTTTCTAGAACTTCCAACAACTGTTTTTGCACTTGGGCCATTTCTCTAGCATGGTCCTCGTCCTTCTTGGCCATTTGTTCCTGTAGCCTAGCTTGGTTTTCATTGGCTTGGTGCTGTTCGTCAAGTAGAGTTTGCGTCATCTGCTGAAATTGGTTCTGTATATTTGGATCAGGGATACCGCTCTCAAGTGGTCATGTATGCTCACTATTGCTCGCGGTGGGATTGTCGATTACGGGTCTTTTACGAGGTGGCATATCACTACAAAACAAGTTGTTAGCATATAATAATATAGAAAAGGGGGTCGCACATTGCTCACATGATTCTAACTAGCGAAAAGTCTAACGGATCCTCGCCACATCCTTAGGATTTCTAGTTTCTTTTAATTGCCTGAAACATGTCTCGCTCTGGTACCAGTCTGTCGCGACCCCAGACCGGGTTAAGGTGCCAGGTCCAAGCCCGCGATGGTTAAGGTGAGGATGATCATACATACTCATAATAGACATATGAATAGACTCATTTAATTTTCCATAGGTTTCCGCGGTGAAGATTTCACACTCACTCACTGATCATACACGTTGGTGCGGAAGCGTGCAGCAAATCAAATTCGTAATCCATTTCACATTTCAAAACTGATAATACATAAATAAATAACATGACGTCAGAGTGAGTAATGATCCTTTTTGCCATTCCCAAAATATAAAGAAGTTTATACAAAATGTAAGTTCATTAAACATCCCTAAAAGTAATGACCAACAAAGGTCAGTATAACCAAAAGAATGACAGTAAAAAATCCCTCAAAATGTATCACATCTCAAAGCTCGACCCAATGTCTAAATGACATTGTCAGCCTGCCATTCTACTAAGCGTTGGGTCTCACCGGCCGCCTCCTCCGGCTCCTCCTCAAAGACAACAAGGTCTGGACTTGAGTACCAAAGGAGAAGGTTAGACACGACGGTCTGGTAGGTGGGTGAATAGATATACCAATAAAGAAAGTAGAAAGAATATTTTAGAAACATATTGGAAATCTATCAAAGTAATAATTTCTTCATGAAACAGGATGTATTCTTTGTTTAAAGCATACATGCAATATAAAACATGTAAGGTAATCAAGGAACAGAAACTGAAAAGACGACAACCACACGTAAGCTAAATCCTCCATCACTAATGTGATGAGAGCACACTAAGGGCGTTGGTCTCGGACACGTGAAGTGATGAGAAACAACTATATACATATATACATATACTGAGCAAAACCATGGTCGCGGAACCGAGTGACAGAACAGAATTCAGACTCAGACTGCATCTGACAGAAGTTAAAGGGGGACTCCAAGTCGGTGGATCAAACCGACAAGGTTGTCCCAGCTTAGTGGCGCCGACTCATAGTAAAAACGCATTCAAAACATATACATATACTATATGGGGTATAACACCCGAGCAGGCTAAACAGGATGCCCGTGGCACAATTATCTCATTCACGTCTGGTTATGTACTTATGGGTTGACAGGGCATGTGAAGTACATAAATCAGTAATCCAAAATGAAGCTAGTAGTAACACTTGAAAACAGGCTAGAACATACACATAATCCGAGCATGATGGATCTCTACACAATTTCAGACCATACGTTGAGGCTTCCTGACTTAATACAAGGTGTATAAGACACTCGTACGTCGAATTTCCATTTTGGGCTTGGTACTCCTAAAGATCCAGGCATGACGAATGTTCTATACAGTTTGCTAGGTCCAAGAGTCCTCAATATATCTCCATGATGGGGTTTCATTCACAATCGGGCTTCACATAGTCTTTCCTACCTCAATCAAAAGGATAGGGTCCGAACAATCCCTTCTCTATCCAAGAATCCACCTTTCCGGGCCTCAGGAATGACCCAGGACTGAGGGGGTGTGCGCTCGAGCAGGGAATGGCGCGTTCGAGTGCACCTGAAGGGTGCTGCAGACAGGAAGTCTGCCCGCTCGAGCGGACAGAGCTTCTGTCCCAATGGAGGGGCAACGCGCTCGAGCGAGCAAACACACGCTCAAGCGGGCAGCCAATCTATTGCCCAGCACTGCAATCAGTGGGACTACGCGCTCGAACGAACAGGTGCGCGCTCAATCGGGCAATCTAACCTGCTGCCAGCGCTGCAACCAGTTAGACTGCATGCTTTAGCGGGCAGTCTAACCTGCTACCCGAAATGGCATTCATACCTTGTTTCTTTTCTTCCTTCCTTAGCCAAAAATTTGGCCTCCTTGCCTCTCAATAACAACATTTACTCCTTTAACAACCCATCCACCCAAAAGCTACAATCACATTTATTTCCACTTCATTTAATACATGAACAACCACCATTTATGGAGATTCACAATTGACAAAACAAACTTTTTAACAAAATAATTGCATACATTGAAGGAGGTTAAACATGAGGGAAAAGTACCTAATCAATATGCACATTTCAAAGCTAATAGAAATGAAGGAAAATGCATAGATGGAGACAAATAATGAAAGTCCATATTTCTCATTAAAACAAAAAGATTATTAAAACACTCCATTCATCCACTTGCCTTGGCTCCAAAAATTTGCTAATCAAGCTCTAATCATACTATCCAAACTCAAATAAAAGATCTAAACAAAAATCCCCAAAACAAACCCATTACAAACCCTAAAATGGCAAATCAAGAAATAAGAGGAGCGGACTTTCAGTAATGGAGATAAATCATCTCTTGGACTATAAGAACACAAATCTAGAAAATGGAGAGGATCACTTACATGGAAGGTCCTCTAATGGCAAGAACTAGCTCAAAGGGTGCTCTAGAGAAAATGGATTTCTCTATAAATGGTATCAATGGAGAGTCTTCAAGGTGAGGGAGAAGATGATGAAGCCCATTTTTCCTTTAGCAAAAGATTGGTGTGGATTAGGGAAGAAGAAGCATGAAAAGGATGAGAAAACCCTAGAACGCCTTAGCCAATCTCTACAAAGAAAGTTGCAAGAAAAAAAAAAAGGAAGAAGGGAGAGGACTCCTCCTCATATAGAAAGTGGGGATGGGTCCCACCACTAAGAATCTTGTGGGGCTTAAAACATGTGTTTCCGGTCTTCGAACGAATTTGACGAAGAAAGAAGAAATGTTCAACAAAATTTCTAGTTTCCAAAAAGTATATGTTTCGCGGGTTTCGGAGATATTGAAAATAGTGTCCAGATTTTGTGTAAAAAGACTGTTTTGCCCCTAACACAATGAAAGTGGGGTTTTGAGTTCTTTGACGGGAGCGGAGTATACACAAAAGTTGTAGGGAATGATAAAACAAGTCGAATGAAGCTTAAACACAATTTTTCCGAGTATCAGATAAATCCCAAAGTCACACGAAAACACAATAAGGGAACCCCCAAAGGGTCCCACTAATCAAAAAGAGTTCCCAAAATATTCCAAAGCTATATAAAAGCTAGACTAATCCACATCTAAACAAAATTCACTAATCTCTCTTAGAACTAAAACACATCTTAATTAGCACCAAAATATTCCAAAACTCTCGGGGCTAGGTCTTACAAAAAGCTTGTTGAGAACTACCTAAGATGATGATGTATAAGAAGTTTGATGATGTTTGATTTGATTTGATGATGGAAAGATAGTTTCTCTTTTGATTGATGAATCTTGTTCACGCAAGAAAGTCTAGCCCCTCACTACTGTTTTGCTAGGAATCTTTGTGTCAGGCACCACTCAGCTGTTAATGCAAAACAGAGATGGGGCACCATTTGTGTGAGGACTTTGAATTGAATGTCTGCGCAGTATGACTTTTTACATTTTGATGGTTGTACACCATCGAATACATATTGAACGTTTGATTTTGATGACTGTTGGCCTTTTGGTATCCATTTTGATTGCTTGCTTGCAGGGTTTTATCCCGTGCCACTCTACCACAGCTCTTATGTTAAGCCCGAAGGGTCATGTGAAACTATCATGTGGTGTATTAGTTTGTATGGATTGCCTATTTGTTAGATGTGTATATTAGATTGATTCTGATTCGAATGCTATGCATTCCTTACGATCAAGATCCTATGCATATGTTATAATCTTGTCTATCACCTATTCTGATTCGTTCTACATATCTGGATGATTTATATATATATATATATATTGCTTGCCAACCTTCGTGTTTGATGATGCTATTCTTGGTGCATAGGTATCGGGCTCTTCTATACCGAGGGGGAGATGATGGAAGAAGCTCAGGCGGATCAGCCTGGTGACTTCCTAGATTATAGTATGGACGGCGTTGTGTAACCGTACTGTCCCCATACATGAGAGCCTTCATGATATATCTGGATTAGCTTCATCTTTTGGTTTCTTTCCTTTTGATTAGACCTGAGTTTCGGTGTGGCCTATTGTTGTAGTAATACTTTTGATTAGTTTTTTCAAACTTGAACATTAGTTAATACATATTTCAGTCTTTGCTCTTAACTATACATTTTGAGATACCACTAGTAATTATGAAGCTTCCACTATTGTGTCATGTATTCAAGGAAATATTTGTACCTCATAGCAGCTTTCGATCCATTTGGGACATGATTAGGACCAAGCATTGTTTAACAATGTTGGAAAATTTTAATTGGCCCTAATCTCATGCATAACCCCCGTTTCACTTTTGGGGGCGTGACACATCCTAGCCCCTTTAATCGCTGGACTCAACTCGTGGCAACCGCAGGATCATGCATTCTTCATGGTTTGAGCTCTTCGAGGTGAGTGTTCTCATCCATCTTCTAGATTCTATAATTAGGATCAATGTTAGCAACAAATTCCAACATGAAAGCCACATCACGAACGGTTTCTTAGTTTTTAATTTTCATGGGTTCTTTATGTAGATTTTGGGAGAAATTCATGGGAAGTGATTTTAGAGTTTCTTGAGGTGATTTAGTTAATCTTCAACTGTGGTAAAGAATCCTTATTTTTAAGTTCAACATTTTGTTAAATAGGTTAGATGAATTGTGTCCTAACTTTTAGGCATGTTGGCAAACTCCCTAGCCTCAGAAATCCCTAAAGAAATGGGTAAAAAGACCCAAAATCATGGCAAGGACACAAACTGTCGAGTGTTGTTTGTGCACTGTAGGGCCGGCCACGGGACTCTCTGGGATAGCCATAAAGCCTCTCGGCAGTCTACATTTTTTTCACTCGGTGGTTTGGATTTGGCCACTCAGCCATTCACTACTTAGGACCTGTTTGGACCCCTTTTCTTGGGGTTTATTTTCCATCGTTTCCCCACCATTTATGGACCTTAGAAATGTGTTAGGTGGGACCCAAGTGTGATCAGACTTCACCATTTTTATCCCGAACTAGATCTCTCTGTAGTTTGGACTTTCCAACAGCCGATCGGTCATTGAGTTGATCGACCCTTTTCCAATCAACTAGTGACCCTGTGGTGTTACACCCCGACCCGAACTAATCATAATTAAGGCTAATTAATTGAGATTAATGCTAATTAAGCATGGTTATTGAATTAATGATGGTTAATGATCAAAGAGAGACAAGTTAGTCTCAAAAGATGAATTAAGCATAATGGAATGGGTTTACATGAAACTAGTTTAATTAAATTGAGTTTAGGCTCAAACAAGGGAGAACAAGGACTTTTTTGTAAATATGGGTTTTCATGTATTTCATCAAATACGGAAATTCTTGATACCAACGTGTATATCTCGAAGAGTACATTAACTTTCATAATAGACTCGATTCCATTTGACCGAAGATTGATCAAATGGGCCTTCAATTGACTAAAAATGTAATTAGATTTAATGAAAGGGTTTTTAGTGCAAAGCTCCTTATATTAGAATGAAATGAGCTCCATTCACTCATTTTTCATTTGAGAAAACCCTAGAGAACTTCTTCTCCTTCTTCTTGCTCTCTTCTATTTCCCTCATCAAATGTGAAGGTTGGAAGGGTTTTTGAAGAGACTTCTTCATCTTCATCGTCTTCCTTAAGTCATTCCTCCATCGTTGAAGTGTTAGAGCTTATGAGAGAACCCAAGCTTTCTTCTTTTGGATTACAAGTAAGTAGTTGGTGTTTTTATAGGATTTCCAAGTTCTATAGAGTAGTGAGGAGAGGTTTCTAGTATAGTTGGCTCTTGGTAAACCCATTTTCATAGAATTAGGGTTCGAAAGGAGGTGATTTGTACCAAATCAAGCCAAGCAAAAGGGGGTTTTGTCACTAAGCTTCAAGAGAGGCAAGTATAAACACTTTCTTGTGAATGGTGTTAGTTATTGTAGAAGTTAATAGAAATTTCATGGATTTGGGTTTTTGTATATTTTCCATTGAATTTTTAGAACGGATTTGTTTTGGTGGATTGTTGGAATGATTAGAAGTGTTGTTAATGTATAAATGATATAAGCATTGAGGAGGGAACAAGAGGTTCCAATGCTATTACAGGTTGTGGAATGGTAATGGAGTAAGAAGAATAGAAGAAGAAGACCAGTTCAAAATTTCGGGTTGAAATTCTAAAGTGGTCGCTCAAGTGAACAAGAAGTCTGCTCAAGCGGCCACCCTTCTAGATGAGTCCGCTCGAGCGAACAAAGGGTTCATTGGAGCGAACACCTTTTTGTTTGGGTTCGCTTGAGCGAACAATAATACGCTCGAGCGAACTCCTTTCTGTTTGAGTTCGCTCGAGCGAACCTGATGCAGTGTTTGAGTAAGTTTGAGTCTAGTGGATTTTGGATTTTTATTTGGTTTTGGAGTGTTTATTGTGAGTATAAATACTCCCTAAATTAGTTTTAAAACTAACTGGGGTAATATGAGATTGTTGAGAATTAAGAACAATAAAAGGAGAGTCCTTATAATTGAACCATTGTTTTAATAGTTAATTGATTATGGACTAAACCTCCATAGGCGATAATTACGGGGACTCTAATGCACACATTATATATATATATATATAAATATGATGTCCATCAAGAATAACATGTGCATTGGATAACCAATGGTTACACTCGAATGTTGGTTTAGAACTGAGATAGAAATGAGTCGAATTTGAATAGTTAGCTAATCTATCATTGTATTGTTTTCATATCATTGTAATCCGATCTTATGAGATCGATGTTATTGTTATTCCTTTCATTTATTAAGAATGGAATTACTTAAATGAATTAGATCCAGAGATGGATTGCTTATTGAAATGTATTGACCATTGAGTCTCGCACTACCTAGCAATTGTATTAAAGTTCTAACTAAGCTAAATGAATTAATAAATAAAAAAATGACTATTCCTACTGCAGTAGATGGATTTAGGGCATTCCGGAGCTCAGTGGTGATGCCAGTTGTCCATGGCCAGGACACTGGTAAGTCCCACAATTCAGATCGTATCTATGGATATTGATTGATGCCTTCCATTTGGAAGACGAATCCATCCTTTGAGGGAAGATGATAAATGAAATAAAATGAATACTATGGTAGTTGCCAATTTGTAATGTCTATTACTTAACTCTAAACGTCTGTGTACTATCTTTTACAATGGTTTAGAATTGGATATTGATTGTAGAACTGCGAATTGATATATTGTATAGATTTAATTGCATTAACACATGCTATCATAGGATCTGTTATATATTGTTAAACCATCGTGTTTACTAGTGTTATTGATGGCATTACAGGCCTGATTGCCAATGCCGGTAATGCATCAATTGGGCATTGGCCCATGCCCTGATTACTAAGTCCTTGTTGCTTGATTATATGTTACTACATTTCAATTTAATCATATTTTTTATAAACATGTGCTACTAACAAGGTTTTGTGTTTCATCGTTAATGGGCAGGATCCTTTGCAATTAGATATCAAAGGGGAAGAGAAATAGCAAGTGGCTCAAATTGAGAGGGAGAAGATTCGAGGACTATCTAGTTTAGTGGGAGGAAAGCTTCTCTTCAAGTCATGCTTATGTTGAGGGGGAGAAGCAAAGCATTAGAATTTTCAAGTTTCGAGTCAATGCTCCTGCAAGCAAAATCCAAGGCTCCCTAATATCCAAATGCTCCCGAATATCCAAAGCACCTGAAGTCCAAAGAAGAAGATGTCCAAGTATCTTTGAAGAGAGAGAGAGAGAGAGAGAGAGAGAGTTCAAGCTTCAAGAGTTGCCATCAAATTGCAAAGGGGGAGATTGTTACGGTTTTCATTTCTTGTAAATTGATTGGATGCATCCATTTTAAATAGCTTGATCTTTCATGCAGTCACACTTTCTAATATTGAAATCTTCATGCATTTTTATTTAAGTTTTCATGTTTGGCATCATGTAAGTTAAGACTTGATACTTATGCATAATTTATTCTTTTTAATTTAGTTTCAAATGGTTTATAAAATCAATTTTGAAATTCACGTATAAACATGTTTTGTATCACATTTTGAAACTTCAAATTAAACATGTTAGGTTCTATTCAAGTCTAGCTTTAAATGTCTAAAAAGACCCACTTAGAAAATCATTTTCAAATCAAACTTATACCCGCGGCCAATATCTTGCGGCCTCGGCCCCTGCTAAAAGTAGTTTTTCAAAAAATATGACCGTTGAACTAGCCATTGGAGCCTTCTTTTTCTATATATGGAGCTCTTCTTTTGGCTTTTTAGTGAGATTTTTGAGCCTTTTGAAGGCCAAAGAAGGAGAAGCAACCGAGCTAGGCTAAAGGAAGTTTAGGAGGGCTAATCCATTGATTCAACCTTTGATTCTTTAAATGGGTGTGCCTTCTTTGTCCCAAGATTAATTCATGCTTTGTTTTTTAAAATTTGTTTCATTTAATGGCATGATCAAATGGTTGGTTAACTTGTTCAAATGTTGTTTACATAATATGCTTAGAACTTTAAACATACTTAGCTTTATGTCTTCAACATTTGTTTGAGTTACACATGTTTAGTTTCATGTTTTCTAAAACAAGATACCTAGTTAGTAATGACAACTTTCATAAACTAGGTTGCTTATCTTTTAAAACATGTGCGCATCCTTTACTTCTATCTCACATTCATGTTTTTCATCTTAGCATCATTTATGAAAATTCATTTTTAAGAGATAGAAAGTTTTATGAATATGTATCATTCATTAGAATTTTCAATCATCATGCATATACTTAGAAGTTGAGATTCCATTTTCAAAATCAGCCTATTTAGAGGCATTAAATTGTACTTAATTGTTCTCTTCTAAATGCATACTTAGGCATAAACTTGAGAGAAAAACTTCATGTTGAAAAGGTTAGTGCTTAGCCTCAAAAGCATAAAGAGTGATTGTAAAGGTTAATGCTAAGCCTTGAAAAGCATAGTGGTTTTTTTGTAAGGTTGGAGGTGAACCTAAACCTCATATTGAGATAGTGGAAAACCCGGTAGGGAAGCAGGGAGTGGACGTAGGCACGTTGGCCGAACCTCTATAAATACTTGTGTCATGGTGCATGTTTATGTTTTTGGTTGATGATCACGTGTATGGTTGATGCTTATAATCTATGCTTATGATTGATATGCATGATTAGTGATTATATGCTTGATGTTTAGATCACGTGTTTATGTTCTTTTTAGAGTCATTTCATGTATTTAAATCAATTAACTATCACCAAAGCATAATTGGTTTTAGAAAGTTAAAATTGGTCTAGGCTTTGAGCTCACCCTATTCAACCCCCCCGGGTTTGATCCAGGACTTTCAGTAAGCGCTCCTTGATCAATAAATTGGTGAAGGCCAATCGTAACCCCGATCTTTTGTTTACTCATGTAAGGTGCTTGTGATTCACATCATATGTGAAATGCAGAACATTTATGCTTAGTTCGTACCCATATCTGATCCAAGATCGACCTGACCTTAGTGTAGCTCATTATATTTTTGCTTGAGTCAGGTCCTTCGAAATGAGTGCACTTCAGTGCCATTACTAACTTTGCACTAATAGGATCCTTGTGTGGACATGAGGTTGGTGAGTCGGTTCATGAGGCCATATCACCTTCCACGTTGATCTGATCTGCCTTGACTTTCTCCCCTTCAGGCACTCATTTTGTGCTGAAATGTTATCCTTATGAACTTAAAATAAATGACCGTTCTTGCAAGTTCAGTCTTTTAGTTAAGAATTGGTAGATTGGATCTAGTCTGGTTTGTCTAGCCTTGTTCAATTATGTTGCTTCGTCCATTGATTCTTTGGAACTATCAGTATCATTTGATCATGTGTACAAGTCTTTGATGTCCTCGTACTAATTGTTCCCCTACTATGGTATTTGCTTGGAGATACTATTTGTAAACCTGCCAGACCTGGCATTATATTTGTTTTGTAGTATACGTACGCGTATCATAGATCATGCCGATAGACCTTCCATAGTTATGTTACAGAGCTATTGTGCAATGGATATTTTGTTCGCCTTCCATGGGTATGTTGCAGCGCTATCATTTGATAGCATTTTTCCAACTCGATAATGGATCTTGGTTTATCCGTTGGGTTCGTTACCCGCCACAAGACTTTGTTGACCATGGGGTTGGATTGCATTGCATTTCACTGCTTCATAATTATCTTGTATATTATGTAAGCCTTTTGCTAGGATCATTTGTTATGCATTGTTGATTCCGCGAGTATTTCTATTCCAACATGATTTGCTTAGTTCTACTGTTATTGTTCTCATATGATCACCTGTCTTTCGATTATGCATCTATGCAACATGCTATGCCATTTATTTTGAATATTTGTCAAGCCGTCATGTCAGATGTTTACTAAACATTGGTGCTATAGGTATCGATCCCCTTGACATTCCCTGGAGGAGGAGGCGACTAAGAAGGAGCTACAGGAACTAGTTGAGTGGACGAAAAACAATGTCCTATAGAGCAACGTACATGCGTTGGAGTTCTCGATCACATCTTTTGTTATTTTGGATTATGATTCACCTTCGTATGGGCTCATGTAGTAGGCCCTTTTTTTTTTTGGATTGTACATAAAACTACTTTTGTATTTAACAATTTTTATATTCATGGGGATGCCATATTGTGAATTCGCGCTTACTCTGATATCTTGTCTAGTTCTATTTATGTTACGTGGAAAGTAAAATTGTATCTATTTCACACATTATGAGTGGAGAAGAAAGCCGGTTACATGGGGTGATTCTTGATCATGTGAGTTTGGCCTTAGTCTCCACCCATCACGGTCCAAACTATGATTAGTAAAATGGAGTTGTGACAAGGTTTTCTCGACGCTGGCCTTGATGGCCTTCTTTGCAATACAACTCAAGTGAGGCATTTTAGTCATTCTACCTGTCGCTGCATGTAAGACCCCGACCCCTAATTTTCACGATTAGTGTGTTTTTAGCTGTGGTTAGCTCTCTAAGTGAGATTTGAGTATAATCGAGTCAGTTTGTGGTTTAGAATAGTGTTTTATAGCTTTGGGGAATTTTGAGAGCCATTGGACTCCATCTGGCAACCCGGGGACTCTTTGGGGTGCTCGTGTCAACGTGGGGGATTGTTTTTTATTTTGAAAAATTATAAGTTTGGTTTCTTTTGATAGGTCAAATTAGCCCCAGCAACTTTTGTGTTTGGACCAATCCCCTTCGAAACTCAAAAAAATCAGTTTTTCAGCCCTAGGGACAAAACAACCTTTTCACATTGAAATATGAGCCCAAATTTCAAAATTCTTGAACCATGCCAAAAATATACGTTTTTGAAAACTACATTTTATGAGGATCATTTTAGTCTTCTTCGTCGAGTCCATCCGAGGCCTAGAAAGACCAATTTTGAGCCCATATAGAGTTTTACGTTGTGGGCCCCACTATCATCAATGTATATAAGCCCCTTTTCTTTCTTTCTTCTCCATTTTTCGGCCCAAACGAGACCTGTTGCAAAGCTCTCTGTTGAGCTCCTTCTCCTCTCCTCTTTGCTCATTTTCTCTCCCAAATCCCCACCAAACTTTACCAAATTGAAGATTGATCACGCCCACTATACTCCATGCATTGAGAGCTTCCTATTGGCGCCATTTTCTCATTGTTTCGTCGCCAATGACCTCTCCAACAGCCAATAGAGTTGCTGTAGGGCTATCTTAGAGTAAGCCTCTTGCTCCCATCTTTTAATATGTCGATCTAGGTCATAAATGAGCCACTAATTCCAACATGCATGACAAATTCCATGTCTTTGTTAGTTTTCTAATTTTGAGTCATTTTTTAGTATGTTTTGGGGGTTTTTGTTCTATAGGTGTGCTAATGTCTTTTTGGTGAGATTTGTGGGTAATCTTGGAGTGCTAGAGGCAAAGGCAAGTGACTAATTTAGCCCATTCTTGAGCATGCTTTTTATTTTGGATATTCTATTTATATATCATGCTTTCCATATGTCATATGTTTGATTTATTTCATCTATTGGTTAATCTTGTTATTAACATCAGATTTGTACACTCGCATGTCACACTTTCAATGTCATGATATGGATTTGTATTTCAGCCTTGTGAAGCTCTTGTTTAATTATGGATTTTATGTCTTGAAAATTCTATATTTATGAAAAATGGAGATGTGGAGATGAATGGTTTATTTGTGTTGAGAATGGTTGTGTTGGGAGAGCATGTAGACTCTGAATGTGCAAGGACTTGACAAGAAATGAATGGAAGTGAAATGAGGAAAAGAATGAAGGAAAAATGACCTGAACTGTAACTGTCCGCAGGGCGTCGGTCAGCTGGCAGCTAGCCGACAGATGACCGAACCTATGTTGGTTCTAATTCCAGATTCCAGAAATGTGCATTTTGTTAGGAAGGATGTCGTTCAACTGTCAGTTAACCGATAGGTGACCGACCCCCAATTCGGTCAACTGACAAGTGACCGGCCTCCAGTTCGGTCCCATTTCCATAAGCCTGCATTTTTCCTATTTATGAGCAGGGGTCAGCTGGCAGCTAACCCTCATGCACCACCTAGGCTAGCCGACGGGTGACCGAGAGCTGACCGAAATTGCAAGATTGAAATGTTTTAGGGGGATTTCGACCTAAAAAAAAAACCCAGAATATTCTAAGAGCAATCAACTTGATAAGGTGTACTTGGAACTTGGAATGTCATCTACCTTCTGGGGCACCAATTTATTATTAGAAAATCCGATATTCTAGCTTCAAATACACAAGGGGTCAAATGAAGTGGTCTTAGCATATGTATTGTGTATTTGTTTTGTAAACTCAAGATTCAATAAGAATTTCGCCAGCGTGTACTTCTTTTGAGTTGAAAATACCTCATCTTCTCAGATTGGCTTTGATTTGATAAGTTTTACCTGTTTTGCCTGTCCTTGTCTAGTTTTACTCGTTTTACTACAAAAGCCACCTGGGTTTATGTTTTACTACTCATCATGCCTGTACTTGATTATTTACGTGCTTACGTGTCCTAGCTTGCCGAGTAGCCATTTTCTTGATATGTCACATGATCAGATTTTTGGTACCATGTTTTAATGGATTTTGAGCATTTCTTCTTGAAAGATTTTGATTAAGGAAACTCGTGGGGACTACTTTTGTTCTTTTACATGTTAATAGCTTATGCTGTCTTGTCTTGTCCTATGTGCACCGTCCACCTCTTATGGTCGATGAGGGAAATGTGAGAACTTGGTCCGGGCGGCACCCTTAACCATGGGGTGTAGCGTGTCAACCACGGGCTTCAAACAGCAAGTCTCCATTAGCCCTCCTCGGAAACATTCAGGTTGCCTGCTCCATCCACCTCGCGTGGCGGAGGATATCTTGTCTTGTTTTGACAAGTAGTTTCCCCTTTTTGCGTGATTTTTCTCGTAAATATATTTTCATTTTGTGCATTCATGAATTTAGGTGAATACCACTGAGCTTGGACTACCCTTTCAGTCTGATCCACTATCCGGGGGTCCTTAAACATGTGGACTATTTGCAGATTAGTCGTGTATTATATTACACATCGTGCTTGTTCCGGTTCCGCGGTTGGCCTCCCCGTCTACCTTGTATGGCGTGGGATCGTGTTTTTCGTGTCGTGCTTTGCGTGTCGTGCTTACTCTTGTCATCATGTATGATGGAGAAAGGATGGGCTCATTGTGGATTTACTGATCATGATATTTTCTATATTCATGCTAGATTTCTATCTTGTATCTTGTTCATGGATTTTTACAGAATTATTAGTGATGGTTTATGCATAATGATTTATCATGATTTCCCGTTTACACTTGAAAGGACATCTACATCTTTGTTAAAAATACCATGTTTTATCGCACATTAATTAGCTAATATATATATATTTTACATGTGTTTGCCTATATCAGTCACCTGCCAGACCGTCGTGTCTGATATATTATACTTTGGTGATTTAGGTAGCAGGTTCTCTTCTTGGGCTAGTACGTGTGCAGATGGCTGTAGAGCCACAAATTTTGCATGATGGTTGTGTTAGTGATGTCATATAGACGCCGTGCTTGAGTTCAGAGATTCGTTACACACTTTGGTAGTATTTGTTCTTAGCTTGTTATTTTGTAAGGCTTTTGTTAGCTTTTTCCTTGGGATTGTAATTAATGCACTTGTTAAATTATAACTTGAATATGTTTGGGTAATGATCAGCCTGTTACCGTCAACTTTGTGTATTTTGATATCATGTTTTGTTCCAGTCTGAGTATGAGTATTACTATGACAGCTTTATGCTGATAGGTTGAGTGCGACATGGAATCCGATGGCCACGGGCTCTGAGTCGCAATGCCATGCAATCTTCCGCTAAATGTTCTTGATGTGTTTGGAAATTCAATCTTCCTCACACACGCGGATCTTGAGAAGAAATATTATTTATCACTTACTTCCCCAATTTGCGTCCCCGAGGTCGGACCGCTGCAGGGATTTAGGTTCAGGGGCGTGACACTGCAAATGCTATATAACTAACCCAACCCAGCCAACAACATTCTATACTCTCCCCTTCCGTTTCTCTCTCTTCTCTCTTTCTCTCTCTTTCCTCCACAAGTTAGGGCAAGAGCTACCAATTCTTTTGGGATTTCCTTGGAGAATTCATTAAGAAACAGAGATTCTAGCCCTCTTCTCTCAAATCTCAATGCATCTTTGGGAAAATCTCTTTATTCTCTTATCAACAAGGTGAGTCTTAAGCCCTAATCCCATCTCTAGCGTTCTCTAGGGTTTCTTTTGTTGAATTCCAGCCCTAATACATGTTTCTCCCTCGGAATTGGTTGTAAGAGGCTTAGATTTAAGGTTTTGGGGTTTTATAGAAGATCCTGAGGTTTCCTTGGCTAGGCAAGTTGTTCTGGAGAGATTTTTATAGCTCGGACCTAAGGCAAGTGCAATATATACGAATATATTGCATGCATGTCTGTTCTTCATTGATTCTCATATAGATTACATTGAATTCCGTTGATTGTTGTAGATAAATCCATGTTCTCGGATCTTTTCTATGTTTTAAGACCCTATGGCATGTTGGAGACCCAATTGAGGATGAAAAGCCCCAATTCTAAGTTATTTGATGTGTAAATTGATGTAGTATATGTAGGTAATTTGGATTGAATTGGAGGAGATTCAAGGTGAGAATTCGAATTTGCAGTTGTGATTTCTGGGAAATCACGGTCGACCGTTGATCACGCACCGTTAATAGTGAGATCCCAGCAGGCCACCGTGAATGGCTATGATTGCTTATCCAAAATTGTGTAAATTCTAGATTCAGGTACAACGGTTACCTCATGATTTACCATGGTAAATTCACGGCTAGCCATGGGGATAACCATAGTACAACCTAGTAACCTTACGTTGCTTTTCCAGAACCATATATTTTTCAAGGTCTGTGCAACAGTTCCCTCATGTCTAACCGTGAGACTGACCCTGGTCAACTGTGAGTCAACCGTGGTACTCTCACGGTTAATCGAAATATGGCTAAGGCTAACTGTAAACCTAGCTTCCCCATAACATTTATTTATACTGCATGAACATGCCTAATTGTAGTGTTTAATTGGAATCCTTCAATCAAGACTGTCTTTGTATTTTGTTTTGAATTACATGCTATGTGGTTTACATTAACTATCTTGCTAAACAATTTGTCTGATCTACACTTGGTGTTGTGTAGGTAACGTGCTCTTTATCCCCGAACCAGAAGCTAAGCCAATCCAAACGGATCTGCCAGCTATACAAGAGTGAACATTTAATGATGTGATGTGAAGCATCGGAAGCACCAAAGTTTGCCACACTTTTCTTTTAGTTTTTGGGTTTATTTTGGAAATCTTCTATTCTTTTGTATATATGATTGTTGTTTTTGCGGGCCATTATTCTGGGTTGTAATTAAGCATATCTTTTGTTGTAAATACCTAACTTTAGTATAATGAACAAAAATATGTTTCTTTCTATTATCCAATCTATGTGATGCCATGTCATAATTTGTTTATGCACTTATCATTATAAATGGCTCACACAAGATTCCGCCATGACCCTCATAGATGGGCCTCATGTATCTTCACATAGTGGAATCATGTGGGTAAGCATGTGGGAATATCCTAAATAGTATCATCATTAATCCCGTGCACTTCGTGGTCCTAGGTTAGATATGGGGTCATTAACACTTTCCCAATATCCATGATCCTTCCATTTGCACGTCCCATGGCCATATCCCGCATTGTTCATATTTATGGACTATTATTTTCATGCCATTTCGCAACACTTGCTTACACTTATTTAAACTACTGGGATCACTGGTATGATTTATGTCAAATCTATTTCTCGATAATTTTTCTGTTTGTCGTTATTTTTTATATAATTCATTGGTACACATTTATTACCTCCTTGCATTGCACGTTTACATTCATTACTTGAGTTTAATGCTATATGTTATTCAATTTATATTAACGCTCTCTATGTTCATAAAATCTGATATTTTTCTTTGTGCATGTAGTTAGTAGGTATTTCTTCAACCAGTGCGAAGCGTGAGACAATTGTCTTAGTACCAAAGGTTAGTTAGAGCATTGCAGTCAGGGCCCTGCTGTTGATAGCTTATCGCTGTGCAGAGAGCTGAAACATTTCAGGGATTATTTTCTTTTCTTATATTTTGTATTCGGCCCTTGCTTGACAATGGTTGTACTAGTAAATGCTTTAAAACATGTTTCAATTTGTACTTTTGAAAACTTTAATATAAATATGCTTCACTTTGACACCTTTTATGGAAAATTTAGTTAGCTCATTTTTTTTTTTTTTTTTGAAATGTATGTTTATGAGATGCACCTTAATTGCGCCTCGGGATTTGATAGGGCTCCGAAATCTGGGACAACTTCTACAAATCTCCAAAATCTGACAGGGGTTTTACTTGTCTTCTCTCTAGGCCAGGAGGGATTAGTCCAACCCAAAGGACTGGGAACCCTCCATTAGCAAAAAATAAAAAAAAAATCTCCATGACATTTCTGGGATTTGGTTTCCTTATCACAATGAACTACACGACTTTGGTCTTTCTACTTCTTCTTCTATGCCTCTAAGCTGTGAAGGACGTCTTTTCTCTGCCATAGATTCTTTTGAAGAATGAACACCTGTCTTCCAAGGACTGTTGTGATTCCTTTGAGAATACTCTTGTAGAGATGCATTGGTCTCCTACGATCATGCTTGGTCCTTAACTGTTTTTGGAGGACTTGATCTAGTCCTAAATCAATCAACCTCCCCCTCTTCTGATTCTTCTTCTTTCAGACAATTGTGTACCTAATCTTCAAGTTCCAAGGAATGCAGTAATACCACTTTATTTGTTGATCATCAAGACGATGCCTCGTTAAAGATCAAGTCAGGTGGGATTCCTCCTGATTGGGTCGTAACATATCCCATCTTTTTTTTGGTTTTCGTAGCTCGCAAATATGTATATCGATGCTCTTTTCTCAAGTTTTATCCATTAGTTTCTATAAGAAAATATAACAGATGCACCCAAACATGTAGACACCGTTGGTTTGCCGCCTAGTATCTTCTCGTACAAGGAGGTAAACTGCATGTGAGGTCGCGAATTGTGATAGCTAGTTGATCATATTTGTCACCCAAAACTATGGTCTTACACTTTTAGCATGGAGTTTGCATCGACATATATCTCCTATATGTGAGTTCAACCATGCTATCACTTCATTCTGTTGTGAAGTGTAAGAACAAGCAATTTTTTATCTTCTTTTTAAGTATTTCTCAAACTCATCTCCCCCATTATTGGATCAAACACAATGGATCTTCTTTCCAAATTTTCATTTTTGGAATGAAACTCCTTTAATTTCTTGAACATCACTGATGTTTCTTTTAAAAAATATACACACATGTATGTCTAGAGAGATTATCAATGACCTCCAATTGATGGATGCTTTGGTTTTTCAAACATGTCTGTGTGTTCCTAAATCTAGAGATTCTTTAGATTTGAAACTTTCCAATTGAGGGAATGGTAACCTGTATGCCTTGCCAAACTAATGTCTCATACATACTGATATATACTGGATGGGCCCGTCTATTAATTTTACAGTAAAATAAAGATAAAGTAAAGCATCAAATCAATAGAGAATAAAATATAAGTGGGTTATGATGATATTTTTTTTTAGTTGCTTGGTATGGAATCTTATTGACTTTTTGTACAAAAAAGTGGAGTTTATTTTTTTTTTTTTTTTGTCTTTTAGTGGAGAAAGGGGGTTGTTGTTTTACTTTATTTAAATGGAGGGGATTTTGAAAAAGTGTACTTTTGATGTGACCCCTTATCTGAAAAATGGAGGCTTTACTGGACTTTTACTAGACTAGTAAAGTGCCAAACGGGTTCGGAAGTCATCATACCAGCCTGTGATTCACCATCTTGCTAAGCTTCCTCTATCTTGCATGTATAAGTTGTGCAAGCCATAGATTGGTGTCTTACTCTTACACACCATTCTCACACGTCTTCTTAGCCGACATCACATACATGGATCATACCTTCATTTTTTTCCCATCATATGAGTTCTATTCACTTTGTTCATCTCATAGATATTCTCCACATCATCATGTCCAAATAAGACAAAGAGTCATGCCCAGGTTATTTGAAATACAAATAACAAGTTATTTTCCATGACATGAACTGTTGGAAGTAGGTGGGCATTCTAGATGGGTTTTAAAAACTTTTGACCCACTTAACGTAAGGATCAAACACCCAAAAGGCCTAGAACCCAATCCCAAAATCTAAAATCCTAATCTCATGCATTCAGATCAAAGATCTATCAAGAAGACAGATCAACAAGAAACAAGCATAACAAGAAGATCTACTAAAATATGAACTGGTTGTAGATCTATACCTTTTTTGGCTTGGTTGTGCTCAAATCGAGAACTTGTACTTGATATCTACAAAAACTCTTTCGCAGATTTGATCTCCTTTTCCTCATGTTCTTCCACGCTGTGACCCTTTTATAGAGAACTTCCCAAAGAGAATGGTGGGATCTCTAAGGAGAAGAAACCCTAGGCACTCTAGAGGGAAACCAGACGAGAAATGAGGAAGGATAAAAAGGAGCCGAGAGATTGTATGTGTAGAGATTTGTAACCCTCTCCTCTTATTTATAGTTTATTGAACACCTCCTCTTTAACCAAAATTAGAAGTCTCACTTTAATTATTAGTATATGTCATACTCCTCCCTTAAGAGTTCCAATTGGATTATTAACATTCTCTTATGAGGGTTAGCATGGGGACCACTAGAGATTCTTTAGAAACTGACTCCAACTAAAAATTTGGAACCCACACCTCAGGTGAACTCCGGACCCACAATTAATTATAAATAACTCCACTATATAATGTAATTAAACTTCAGTCTTAGGAATATTTACAAGAAGAGCCCAATCTGCTCAATTGTTGCAAGTCGGTTCCTCGATCAATTATATCCATGAATCTATTGGAATAAATCTGTCCAACCAAATTAGATCCATATCTTATTATCTTTGTGACTCAATTAATCACAGTAATGATTGGTACCATCCAATTAACTCTTAATTGAGACCAGTGAGCACTTATCAATGATAAATTTCATCAATTGGCAAAAGGGGGTATTTCTCCTTTCGAGAATAGATTCTATCTTGAGAATTATATGTTCCCACGGTCCCACTACCACGTACCCAAGATACTGAGGTATTGACCTACGGTTGGCCTTACTCATTGGTAACTCAAAGTAAATATATAGCAAAACTTGAGCGCATTAATCTCTCAGGATTAAAAGTCTTTTGCTTGGGAACTATGGGAACGGTTCTTAATCAAAGAAAATTTGCATAAGGTGATACTCATGGTCCTTCAGTACATCCAATGTACTAGCACAACAATCCAGAGTCTTACATTCCAATGGTTGAGATAAACCACACTGTCTCATAGTGACTGAGGTGCTACGACTTTTTTAAGATGAGATATCCAGTTTTATCACTGGTAGTGATCCATGTCTCCCGTATATGAATCTCATCCACACACATGGATTACTTTTAATATATATATACTTGTGAGCTCCGGTTCATCTCATGAACCATCATGTCATTTTGTATTGATTATGTGCAATTATAGAATAAAATACCATTCATCACTTAATAAAACATGAAATAATAAGTTAATCAAGAAAATAAATCAATTTATTCGCATCATCCACTGAATTGAGGACATATAATCTAACAATCTCCTTCTCGGATTCAATTCCAGTTAGGGTTACATCTCACACCCATTCCATCTACATGCCGCTCAAAGACTTTAGTAGTCAAAGGCTTAGTAAAGGGATCTGCAAGATTATCCGTAGATGTTATTTTGGTAACAACAATGTCACCTCTCTACACAATCTTTCTGACTAGATGAAATTTTCTCTTTATGTGCTTTTGGCTTTTATGTCTCCTTGGATTGGGCAACTGCCCCACTACTATCACATGAGACTATGAGCGGCTGTCGCACCAATGGCACCACTCCAAGTTCCAAGAGAAATCTTTTGAGTCATAATGCTTCCTTAGATGCTTCACAAGACACTACATACTCAGCCTCCGAGGTGGAATCAGCAATACAATCTGGTTTGACACTCCTCCAACTGATGGCTCCGCGGCCAAGCATAAACACATATCCAGTGGTAAATCTCATGGATTCTTTATTTGACATAAAGTCGGAATCTGTGAATCCAATTGGAATCAACTCATTGCTGTCATAAATTAACATGTAATATCTAGCCCTTCTAAAGTATTTAAGAATACACTTTACAACAGTTCAATCTCAAGGTCTGGATTTGATTGATATCTGGTAACTAGGATTACTGCATGATAGATATCCGGTCTAGTAATAATCATAGCATACATGAGGCTACCACGTCCGAAGCATATGGTATCGCCTTCATCTACTCATTTTCTTTAGTTTTCTTAGGACATTGATCTTTGGAAGTGTGTACTTCATGCTTGAAAGGTATGATACACTTCTTGGAATTTTTCATAGCAAACCGTACAAGTACTTTATCTATATACGCAGCTTGGGATAAGCCAATTATCCTATTTTTTTGGTCTCAATGTAGCTTGATCTTACGATGTAGTTGACTTCTCCCAAATCCTCCATATCAAACTTTTTTACCAACCAAACTTTGACTGTTGATAACATCCACATATCACTCCCAATGAGAAGGATGTCATCGATATATAATATGAGAAAAACTATGCCTCCTCCTTCACTCTTCCTATACACACGACTTGTCCGGATTTTGACTTAAACCAAACGATTTGATTGCCTGGCCAAAATGAATGTTCCAACTCTGAGACGCATGCTTTAGTCCATAAATGAACTTCTCCAATTTGCAAACTTTTTCCTCTTGGCCCTTTGCTACAAAACTGTCTGGTTGCATCATATAGGTGTCTTTCTTAAGATGGTCATTGAGAAATGCCGTCTTGACATCTATTTCTCAAATCTCATAGTCTAGATGAGAAGCAATGAATAAGAGTACCCTGATAGACTTGAGCATGGATACCGGCAAAAAAAGTCTCCTTATAATCGATGCCTCTCTCTGAGTATACCCTTTCGCAACAAGCCTAGCCTTAAAGGTCTCTACTCTTCCATCATGTTCTTTTTTTCTCTTGTAAACCCACTTGCACCCAATAGGTTTAATATTGGCAAGCAAGTCCACAAGTTTCCAAACCTGATTAGAGTATATGGACTCCATCTCAGCTTTCATAGCATCTTGCCAGCGTCCTAAGTTCATGTCATTTATTGCTTCATCATAGTTACAGGGATATTGTTCATGTTCCTCTAGGATTAGCTCGTAAGACTCTCCCAAGAACGTGAACTTCTTAGGTGGCCTAACAATCCTCCCACTACGACGATGCTCTGGTGCAATTTTGTGGTTCGGGTAAGGGTTAGTTTTCTTATAGTTTGGTTGTTTCTAGATTTGAAATTGATTGCTCTTGAATTTCTTCCAAAAAACCCATTCCAAGGCTTTCTGCTCAATCGTATAATCTTCCTCCAGAAAAACCGTATTGGTGCTAGCAAGCACTTTCTGCTCTCTAGGATTATAGAATAACCAACATTTATTTCCTTTAGGACATCCTACAAAAGTGCATACTTCTGACTTCGGTTCCAACTTATTTGTCTTTACCTTCGGCACATTTGCTAGACAACCACAAATATGTAAATGTTCCAGACTAGGCTTCCGCCCAAACCACAGCTCCCGGGGAGTCTTAGGTACAGACTTAGATGATATGGGGTTTAGTATATACGTTGTAGTATCCAAGGCATAACCCTAAAAGGATATTGGCAATCCTAAGAAACTGAGCATAGACCTAACCATATCTAAAAGAGTTTGGTTCCTTCTTTCTGCTACTCCATTCTGTTGAGGTATTCCAGGAGCGGACAAGTAGGATAAAATCTCATTTTCTGAAAAGTATCCAATAAAGTCAGCAAAGAGATATTCGACTCCTCGATCTGATCGAATAGTCTTGATACTTTTACCCAATTGCTTTTCCGTTACCGCTCAAAACTCTTTGAACTTTTGAAGAGCCTCGGACTTGTGGTGCATCAGGTATATGTATCCATACCTTGAGCAATCATCTATGAAAGTGGTGAAGTACTCATAACCACATTTTGCTCTTACGTTCATGGGTCCACATATATCAATATGCACTGATTCCAATAAATCTTTGGCCCTGTTGCCCTTAGATGAAAATGGTCTTTCGTCATTTTTCCTTCCATGCAAGACTCGCAGACAGGCATTGGTTTTACCACCAATAAAGGTAAGATACCATCTTTCACCAGCCTATCAATCCTATCAAGGTTAATGTGACCTAGCCTCAAGTGCCAAAGTTTCGTTGGATTAGATGAAGGTAACTTCCTCTTTAATGATGGTCTATTTATCCTATTTATTATTTTGGTGTCATGTATCTCATACATAGTGGGGGTTAACAAATATAAACCGTTGGTTACCTTGCCAGAATAAATAAAAGTAACATTCCTCTTTATGACTACTTCAGTAACAAAGTTGATAGAATAACTATTATTCACCAAACTTGAAACTGAAATTAAATTCCGCCTTAAAGTCGGTACATATAAGATGTCTGACAACATCAACTTCGAACTAGAAAAATATAATGTAACCACTGCCACTGCCACCGCTTCTACCTTAGCATCCGATCCCAAGTTGACAATGATTTCACCACCACTAAGCCTCCTGGTTTCTCAGAGCCCCTACATCTTATCAACTCCGACTTCTAGGGAAATAAATCAAAAGCCTGGGCTGGGAGATTCCTCCATCTTGGAGTATTTCCAGTAGATGAAGACCTTGTGTTGAGAGCAATCTTTGTTTGATCCGAGAAGCATTTTAATGCTAAGCTTCAGAGACTCTTAATCAAAAGCCAGTCAGTAAGCACACTTGCAAATGTGCGCCACACTCCTTTGGAGTCATTGCATCCCCTATACAAGAGAAGCATGTCTTCAGTGCATAGAGATCTCACCTGGCCTTTGTGTCTGGTGGCTCGACCTAAGGAAAGAAAAGCTCTTACTTTAGGACCCCAAAAGAATAAGGTCCCATAGTATTACATCCTATTAAAGTTATCTTTTCACATTCTAAAAAAGCATTAAAGTAATTGCCATATTTTTTTTCTCCAAAAAAAATAAGCCTCATAATAGTAATTAGTATCGCATCTCACTAAAGTTATATTTTTACATTCCAAAAAAGCATTAAAACAACCGTCATCCTTCTTTTTCTGTAAATAGTGTCGCTTTAAATCCCAACAAATCTCAACCTTCCTGCCACTTCACCAATGAGGTTTGTCAAATGAACGTTTCTCCACCAATGCCTTTCCATCGCAGGTACTGTTAACTCTCTCACCCTGTTGCCTTTCTCTGTAACTACTTTTTTTATTGCTATATACTGTTAACTCTTGCACCCGGCTGCCTTTCTCTGTAACTACTTTTTTTATTGCTATATAATACGTTTTTTTCATATTGAAAAAATTACATCAAATTCGGAACTATCTACATCTACAATCTGTGGCCAACAATGATAAATTACTAAATCAGGTTCTACTATTGTATGCTTCTAAGATTTTTCTAAATCCAAGCTCGTATTATATGTTTATTATAGTTAGAGTTCGTTTTATTTATAAATATTATTAGTTATAATTTGTAAATGATAAATATGTCTATTAGAAAATACAAATCTGGGTACTCAAAACTTAAAAAAAAAAAGAAAAAGAAAAGAAAATAAAAAAAGAATATATAATTTGAGGCCTTATTTAGAATTGTCGCTTTAGGCCTCAAACTGTCTCCAGTCAGCCCTGCTTTGTGTTTCATTGTGCCCTCATTGTACCATCTTTTATCAGTGATGTGTTATCACCAGATACACATCCTAGAGCTGGTGACCCACAAGATAAGACTCCAAACAACTCTTTTACAATTAAAGGTTGTATCTGTTGAGTTTCTAGAGATGGAGAAACCCACTTTAATGACCATTTGCTGATCATATTAGATTTGCACTACATCACTACGTAGATCAAGCTGACAGGAGGATTTGGGTGAAAATGGATCTAAAATCCGACTTCAGATGGTCATTAACGCAGTCAAATCTAGCTCTTGATCAAGGTCAAACTAGCAATTGACTGTGCTCCTCTAATGTCACCCATACGGCACATGTTTGTTCTTGTTCTCGTCTGTATGTTTGAATTCGGCTCCTACCTTAAAGTTCTGGGTAGGACCAGGATCGTATAAAAGGGATGAATGCATCGCTTTCTTTGTACTCCGATTTTCGTGACGTCTACTGTTGTTGTCATACAAGTGTAGGCTGGTTGGACCATATAGTGGGCTGCCGATTGTGGCTGTTTGGATCTGATAACTCGTTTTCAAATTCCGCCTTCTTCCTTTGAACCTTCCTTCCTTCTGGTTGATGTCCAAAGCAAAGAAGATCTCACATTCAGAGATCTAGGATTTTCATTTGTAGGGGTGGACCCAAAAAATTTATGTGGACTTTGGAAGTGGCCTAGAATTTTTATATGGGTTTCAGAAGGGGACATGGATCCAATGGGAGCGATTGCCCCCAAAAACTTGTACTTGGATTTCCCGGGCGAAGAGGTAGAAAACGGACCAGACAGAAAACGGACCAGGCCCATCTATTAAATGGGTTAGACACTACTAACCTGCATCTGACCTGTTTATTAAAAGGGTTAGAAACTCCTAACCCGCACCAACAGCGGATCGATCCACCTCGACCCACACTAACCGGCATAACCATTGCTGGTTACTGTGGGGTAAGGTTGATCCGTGCAACCCATATCCGTGGATCAATCAACCCAACCACGGTTCCTTACCTGACCCAAACAGACTTGTAAGCTTAACTTGACCCCAATTTTATCTTAACAGCCATTTGTGGTGCAGTACTTAGCTTTCCATTGATAAAAAATGAGGCCAAGGTTAATTAACTTTTTTTATTTTCCGTACATTGAAGCCATTCATGCAAACTCTAGCCCTTTTGTGAATGATGAAGTCCAACTTCATTTCAAGGACATGACGGTTTTTTTTTTGTTTTGGTAAAGAAGGACATGAGGTTGGCTCCTCAGTTTTCCATCCATTAAAGATGGGGCCCAATTGGCTAAGGCTTATTCATCCTTTTCTAGCTCATGGATTGAAATTTCCAATTCAATTTTAGCTCTTAGCGACTTTTGTGTCAAGTTTATTGTATTTTCTTCATGTCCATAGACCATATAAAAATGTTCTTGAGTAAGCTAACAAAGGGCATACTTGAGGGACAAAAAAGAAAAAAAGTATTATTTAAACCATAAGTATAGTGTATATATATATATATATATTTTAAATATTGATTATTGAAATATAATAGCAGAATTAATAGAAATGGAATTCGTTTTTTATTAAAAAAATATATCAAAATAAAAGGATACTATAAAATTGAGTGATAAATTTTAGTTGGATAGTGGAGGATACAAGAAAAAGTAGGTATCATTAGGGTCTTTGCTTCTTTGGGATTTGGACTAATAATTAAAATCTAAAAGGAAAATTTAAACGGGTCATGTGGGCTAGGTGGGTTAGGCGGGCCAACCCTAATCCGACCCGTTTATTAATAAGTCAGTGTGAGGCCCCACCCCTTGTTGACCCTGACTTATATTTGAGTTGTGCTAATTATAGTAAATAATATCTAATTGTACTAATTAATTGGGGTTAGTAATAGTAGTGTAGTATTTTCCTAGGTTTTATGCCTATTTTCTAGGAATTAGTCTATTTTTTTATTTATAAAAACAATAGGGTGTTAGATGAACTTTAGGAAGTTAGTTAGTTAGTTAAAGGCCCTTAGAAATAAATAGGATTAATAGAAGGGGCTTCTATTTGAGAATTTACGAACTAGACCAAGGGGGGGCAGTTGGGACATTTCACTTCCAACCAAACTCTATATATACAATCCCATCTCCCCAACATCTAAGCTCTTTCCCTCTCTTCTCTCTCATTTTTTCCTCCATTTCTCTCTTCTTCCCTCTCATTTCTCTCATTTCCTTCAAAGAATTCCCTCGATTTCTCTCTCTAGAAATCAAGATCTAGGGTTTCCTATTACAAGGAAGGAGAATTCTCTCCAAGTTACCGTTGATTCCTAGCATGAAAACCTCTTTCTTCTCCTAGATCTCCTTCTCCTCACAAGACAAGGTTAGTTCCTTCCTTAACTCAATTTCCATGAATTTTCCTTTCTCTCCTTAGAATTCCATTCTCTTATGAAATTCTCTTTGGGATTTGGGTATAGGAGTTATGGATCTTGATAGATTTGAGCATTTGGGGACTATTTTGAGAGTTGGAAGCCATTAGAGCTTGCATTACATAAATTAGAGCTTGGATCTCAAAGATCATGCCTAGAAACCCTTGCTTTGGATTAGAGGCAAACGTGCAATATACTCATCTATGGATTATAGGCAAACATGCAATATACTCAGTTGAATTCTGTAATTTCCATTCATGCATGTGGATGTTTAATTGCTTAGATCTGTCTTTCAAGCCTTGTTTTCATGGTTTTTGGCCATTGATGGATAAGGTCTCTCATTTGGAAGATCAATGGCCTAGTTGATGATGATTTTTATGATGGTTGGATGGAGTTTGATGTTTGTTATGCATTGGTGATAATTGGAGATGAGATTGATGAACTTTGATGGAAAATTGAGGTGAATTGAAGAAGTTCCAGAATGTGGAAATTTAGAGTGTGTAGCCGGTTGACCAGCCTTGGACCAGGTCGACCAGACACACTACAGAGAGCAGATAATTGAGGTTTAGTTAACAGACTCTCTAATAGAGAAATCAGTGTACGTGGTCGACCGGACCCTGTACCGGGTTGACCGGGTACACTGCAATTATAGAAATTGAAACATGGCCCACCTTCTGTTTGTTTCAGGATCCCAGTTTAGTGGGTCGACCAGCTGGACACCAAGTCGACGGGGTACGCTGCAGTACTTTCCAGAACCCAAGCCAAGACCCAGCCTCTCTCTCTGTGTAACAAGTCGACCCAACCCTGTGCTAGGTTTACTGGCTACACTACAAACAGTGAATTTCCAGAACCGTGTTTCTTTGGAAATTAGTGATATGTGCGGCCCATTGACCTTCCATGTAGACTTCCAGTGATGAGCCAAGCATGAGTCAAGGATTGGGCTTAACCTTGACCCATGAGGCCACCAAAGTAGGGTCTAGTGTATTGATTGGATTTTGATTCAATTCTTAAACATCGTCGAAGATGCCCGTAATATCAGAGCACCAAATTCATATCTCTTGGCAGCTGAAACTTCACTTAGGAATTGAATAGGCTGACATGGACCCGGACTTGAAAGGGGGCATTGAGCTAGGATGGACTGTTGTTATTCCTTCCCTTGATTGGTGGATGCTTTCCTTATTCCTGTTCACTCTTATTATTATATGTTGCTTAAACTTGTTAATTAAATAGAAATTGGAGCACCTGAACCTAGGATTTCCTAGTGGTGACCTGGATTGTGAATGAAGATCGCATAACCAGTGTGTTTGGCTACACGGGCCATCCTATAGCCAAAGGAATGGATGGATGAGATTATCATGGAGTAGATGATATGCCATTGACTTAGAAACCTATTCATGGATGGCTAATGAAATGAACAATGCTGAATATGGAATGCGATGAAAATGGACAAACACCACGACATAGTGGATCATGGTCGTGAATTAGATTATGGTTATGGACTATGGATTGTGTATATGGACTGGACATGGTTACCGGACCTTAAGATGACCTTGCTCGCGCAATGATAGCCTAGCCAGACTTTGACCCTCACTTGGTTCCTTGAGTGGGCGTAGGACATTCACTCAGTTGTTGTAAGCTTTAGCCATGAACTGATCATCCTTGGTGGGAGCTGATTATTATAGATATGGCCATCATGATGAGTTATGATTAGACGGCCCGCAGACTTTGGTAGTATATGTGCATTCGCGGCCGGCAGACTCTAGTAATGCATATATGCTTATTATTATAAAGATGTATGCTTCGGCTGGGTTTATCATCCCTTGCATCACTATTATTGCCTACCACAACTGGTTATGAGTATGGGAGGGCCGCGGAATAATATCCCGCGGTGTCCAGCTTGTGTGAATGTGCCATATTGATAGATATTTATTTAGATTGCTTTACCTTTATGTTGATCCTTATTGCTATATTTTGTACGATTACCTAACATTGTACCTTTGTTACTTAAATGATCTTATCATCGTCTCTATTCCCTTTTAATGCATAAATCCTATGTTAATGCATACATCCAATATTACTCGTATACTGTACCAGCCAGATCCTTTGGATCTGACCCATTATTTGGTGCTTATATGTATTGATATTGACCTTGTCCCCGAGGATGACTAGCTCCTCGAGGCGCCACTAGCCGATGAGTACAGGTGGGGACCGACAGACCTGGTGTGGAGCTGGAGGATGGAGTGCCTGCAGTTGGGACTGAGTGACCATTTTTTTTATTTTTTTTTTCTGGGGTTTGTTCTTGAGTGTCTTTTGTTGTGAGCAAGGAAGATTCATTTTGATATGTACACACTTATTCTTTATACTTTGAGATTAGCTTAGACTTACACCCTGCTATTATTTGCTTTATGGAGACTGATACCTTTACTGCTTCTGCATTTATGTTGATTTTGCTTCCGCTATTTTCTTTATGCTCCCACACTTAACTATTGATTATAAATGTTGGTAAAAAGTTTTAAATTGGACTTCACTGCTGACCTATGAATATGGAAGTTCCTGGTTTCTTCGGGAAGTAACGCGCCAAATTCGATTACCCTGGCGGTAAACTCGGTATTCGGAATTGGGGTATTACAGTCATAATACCATTACCCATGACCAATCCGCATATTTTGCGGGTCGGGTGGGGTTGACGGGTCGAGTTGTGTTTTGCCTCCTTTGAGGTAAGTATGGTGATTATGAAGGGCGGCCGAAGGGATGTACCACGTCTTCAACTAGGTTAGGGCCGGTTTGGATATTTGTAGAATAAAATATTTATAGAGTTAAATATTATAAAAATAAAATAGTATAAAAAGAAATACTTTAAAAATGAATGTATGAACCTACTTAATCCTACATAGCTAGTCTTCACCGCCCCTACCCTATGGCTGTGAATTATGATGAATTGATAAGGAACATAGAATCATACAGTGATTTTAGCTTTTGAAGCTTTCCAATTTCCTTTGGGATGGGCCCAGATAATGCGTTGGTACCAAAGCTCCTACAACATGAAAATAGCGAATCAGAATGGAAGTCTTATTATCGATTTGTGTATAATCGAGACAGTAGTTTAGTGAATACTTACAAGAACTGCATGTCTGTCAGATTGCCGATGAATGCAGGCAAGGGACCTGTTAAATAATTTCGACGCAAGTTCCTGCAAAAATAGAAAATGATTGCAATCAACACGTTTGTATTTGAAAGTTAAGACATTTTGCAACTCCTAGGTATGAGGTGGTCATGAGTCGGTTCAAGTGGGAACCAGAAAAGCTGTAAAGCCAGCTCATTTCATTGGGCCTATTTATTAGGCACATATCCAGCCACAGGCCTAAATCTTAGGCTCAGTTCCAGACCGTTTGCAAAGTTTTATGTCGATTGTGTTAGTATTGCATTTCTGTCCAACTGTCCAAGACAGTATTTAAAACTCGGAAAACTGGAAAGGTGACTGAGTGGCTGCTCTGGTGAGTTTGATCAATTACTTGGTTCTACTCAAACTCATTCAGCTCCCCAAAAAAGGGTGACCTATGATTTGGGATGGCAACGGGGTGGGTTTTGTACGGGTTGGGATGAATCCAAGCCCGCCCTGTCTTAAGTTTATTTCATCCAAACCCGACTGGTCCTGTGAGCCGGTATTGATATGTGATACCAAACCCGCCCTTTTTGGATTGGAGTCAAGTCAAATTTAAAAGTAAAAATACTGAAAATATATAAATGCATGGAAATGAATCTGGTTGAAGCCAAAACACACTACCATTTTTCCCACATGCGTTAAGTTAATGTCAAATACTACTTAAACCACATGAGTTTTGGTTATAATTTTAATAAAAAATAAATATATATTATATATACGAGGCAGGGAGGGTATAGTAACAAAATTCAAACCCGCCCCACACCAAGAAAACCTCTACAAAACCCGCCTGCCCCTAATAGGAGCCGGGGCCGGGTGGGGGTGGGGGTGGGGTGGGTTTTGTTTATACCTGACCCATTGCGATCCCTACCTATGATGTCGAGTTGACTTACCATCACCTGGAATATTCAACATTGAGTTTTAGGACTATGGTATGGGCAGGAATTACTTTCAGGGTAGTAAGGAAATGTAGGCGCCATCCTAAGATGTTTATATTGGACCAAAAACTAAGCCCAAACCCATCTCACAGGACTTGAAAATAAGACCCTAATATTACACCAAATGTAGACCAGCCAAGTTCGACCTGTAGGTGACTAAGTTGACATCAAGAACGCTGGGTGTGGCCTGTCTTGCATTGAATTTCTTGTTCGCCTCTATTTCTCTCAGAACTCAATCTTACACCCAGACCAGTTCACTTGACCTAAAAGATGTGATATAAATCTGTGAAACAGTATCTAGATCTGTTCCATACTTCCATTTACAAAATCAATCCCCAGAACAAACCTTGGGCCTCAGTCTGGGCCCTCTATTGCCCATTTTAGAGTAGTTCAAAAGTGAACTGTATAGTTCAGCCCATAGGCGGTATTTCTTAATTTACAAGCTTTTTTAAAATAGTGAGGCTGGAAACTAGCTGTGCCTAAATTGGTTCAGGCCACCTTTGAACTATTCGGGCCAGTTCTAATCCAAATCCCAACTCATACAAGCCTAGGGCCTGGCACATTGAGTGTACTACTAAACAATCTCCTTTGTCTGAAGACACACCCTTCGAAGACATCAGGTCAGTAGAGAATACATACAGATCAAAGAGTTTAGTCAGGTTCCCAAGCTCCTCTGGAATTGGCCCTCTTGCATTCAGTGCAGAAACACTCCTGAAAATAAATACATGACCAATCAGAATAAAATGTACACCTACCTCCATCATCCATGGTGCTTGAACTACTGAAATCACAGTCAAAATGAATTAGACATAGATTATGAATCCTACTTTAGTTACCAGGACCTATTTGTTCAATGGCCAACAGTAGCGATCACGTCTAGTTGCTGGATGACATCTCAGAGGGACTACTGCTTGGAGACTATGGCCCCCAAATTAATGAATGGTGGTTGATGAAAATCACCACCAATCAATGAAAATAGCCATGTAACATGGGCCCTACAGACAGGGGTGGAGCCTGGATCAGGCCTACAAGCTACATTTTAAATCTTTTTACATGTGACCTTTAAATTATTATTATTTTTTTTTTAAGTGTTTGATTCAACTTAATACAAATGACTACATAAGCAAAGTTTTCAAAAGCAACGCTTAGTTTTTGAAATAAATATGTCAAACCCATGACAAAATAACCTTTTAGAATGTCTGTTCTACATAATTTTCTTAGGATGTCTATTCTACATAATTTGTTTTAGGTTGTCTATTCTCCCTTTAATTAGCTTTTTCTTGGGAGTAAAACTCCATTTAGTTTGTTAATAATACTATCACCAAAATATTGTAGTAGCTCAACTCTTATAAATTATATTTGCCTATTAAAATATAAAGGTTGCTTTTTCTTTTTTCTTTTTTAAGAAGAAGAAAAAAGTGTTTTGTTCACTAGACAATCAACACCTATTATATCAAAAACTATAAGTTCGGATTCTAATTTGCATAGAATAAAGGAAATCATTGAGCCATGTTTATAAATCCATCTGTTGGACCAAAAATTATCAAATACAGACAATTGTGTTAAATTGAACTCTAATATGAGTCGGAAACCTAATTGTATTGTTATAGCCAAAGTCTCACTATTGATCCGTAGATCCAAGGAAATTATTAAAATCTGCTTTCTCTCCCACTTCTAGATTAAACGTTGCAACATATTCAATACGTGCTTAATCCAATGATGGCAAACCTCCTATTCAAATGGAATTTGTCGTAGGGCCAGCAAACGTGGGTAAGTTTGCTTTGAACTATTTGGAATTCTTAGGCTATGGCTCCACATGAACTTATAATGGAGTGAATCATATGTTTTGAACTATATCAATCTCAAGGTGGGCCCAACTATTGTTAGTACGAGATTTTGTTCAAAGCCAATACAATAGGATCTCCCTCTTGAGCTGTCTGGATTTTATAATTGGCCTCTTTTATGAACTTATAAACTTGGAAAATTCTAAAAACGCCCCACTTTAAAAACGCCCCTTTATCCGCCCCTCTTTTTTCTGGTCATGGGGCCATGTTGAGTCAATCTAGTCTTTTCACACATACTACCCCCACATGAACAGTCACTATCCAAGTTTGACACTCATCCAACTTTTCCTCACCGTTGGATTGAAATCATGATAAAATGATGCCTTTAAACTATTAAATTTTAGGGTCATAGATCAAAAGGTTAGGATGATCTTATGGACTCAAGATTTTGCATATAGGTAGGCCTCATATGGATCTTTCCTTCCAATAGACTTCCAAGATCATCATGCATTCCAGTGGGCCCAATTAAGAGGGGTGTTTTCTGCTAAAAATGCTCGGGCCCTTTGTAGCTCTGCTAGCATATAACATAAACTTCGATTTCATTGAACATACAAGATGCTAATTGTGTTTCCAAAAATATAGGGATTGAATTTATTTGAATCTCAAACTCTTTCCATAAGAAGTTACATAAATGTTTTTGGGATTTTTATCAAAAAATAAGGCTTAAAGTATAACTAAACGGCTTTATGAAGAAAAATATAAAATGACGGAAAAGTTGTTCATGCATATTTTTATTTTATTTTATTTTTGCCGAAATTACCCAGCTGACGATATCATCAATTGTTGTTGTGAAAAACTCTTCTGGTTCATCTTGTTCCACCTAGCGATTGAAGAAGACGATGATCCTCTCCTCTAAACCTTATTTCTCAAATGCAAAACCCTTGACCTCTCTTTGCACTAATCTTTTTTCCAACCCTTTCCTTCAAAACATGTTTCTTTCATTCTACTCTTTTTCCCCAAAACTCTATTTTTCCTTTTCAAGTAACTCTCTTAGATCCATTTCGTCTTGGGTTTTCAATCTAAGATTCCAAAATGGCTTAAAGTGAGTACTTAGATCGAAATGCTTTATAGACCGGCAAAAGGCCATGTTTGGAAACTTGAACCATGGGAACCACTTGCTTGGCTATCACATTCTCTTCATTACCCATTACTATTTAACTTTACCAAAAACGTCCTATTGAGATTTAGATCTTGATTTCATCCTTTCATTCAATCGTTGAACTGAATTAGTTTTAGCCTTCTTTGTTGTTCCAATCTTGGTATCCACTGCTAAGACTCTTAGAATAAAGTTGGAAGTTTGATATGGGTGAAGGTGATTACTTCATATATCTTTTTTAAGAACTTCATATTCAAGCTGTAATTGGAGTTGTTGTTTTGAAAAATTAAAGATAGATGGATCTAAGAGAGTTGTAAGAGAAAAGAATAGAAGAAGATGAATTGCAGGTTGATGAATTGATGATACCGTCAACTAGGGCACTGTCATTAAAGAAAAAAAGTACACACAACCTGCAATCATTTTATAGTTATTCTTCATAAAGTCGCAAAATTATAATTTAAGCTTAATTTTTTTGTAAAAATCCAAATGCCTTTTTCTTTGGTAGAAAGAAGTAACCCTAAAATGTTGGAGAATAGATTGAGGAACTTTACATGGATTCCTTTGTCAAATCCCATGACTATATCTGGCCGATATAAACTTCATGCTTTTGTAAAAATCAGGGGTGGCGGGCTGCTCCCCCCTAGTTTCACTCCCTGCCTACAGAAATCAACTGTTGATAAGACGCAATGGATCATGTTGATACAATTTTCTAGGGCTCAGATCACAAGGATAAGGCGATCTCGTAGGGACTTAAGTCACACAACCCAACAACATGGCATGGCTAAAAAAATATCAAGCCAGGTCATTATTATGAAACTCCCATTGGTGAAGGCATTCCATACTCTTCACTTTAGAGGAAAGAGGGAGGCGGGTGTAACTCAATGCCCCACGGATGCAAGAACACACTAGCGTGCACCACTACATTGCATAGTTTACCAAAGTTACCAACTTTGTCTCTCAGCCACCTGTCCAAGGTTTGATCCTTGGGTATAGTGCCCTTTTTCCACATGTGTGGGCAAACTCTTCCCATGTGTGTAGAGATAAAGTCTACAAAAATGAGTAAAAAAGCCGTCATTTCATACGCATTTGTAGACTTATTGAGGACCAATTGCATCATAATCCCATGATTTCATGCATTTGAGCATAAATGTGGACTTATAGTTAAAATTAGCTAAAAACCCTTAATGTTGCATGAATTTATGAGATTATTAGTTTTTATCACCCCCGGGTCCCACCGTTTGGATCTTAAGCACTTTGGCCCCATTACATTAGTTCATCTTACATTAGATAGGGCTCATTCATCCCATGCATTGCATCATTAATTAATTAATTACTTGTTATTGGTTGTTTCATTGTGTAGGATTTGTCAAAGCAATGGGGCCCGCATGAACAAGAGACACTTGAAAAAAGAAAGAAAGAAAATAAAAGGGAGAGAAAAAGATATAGGGAACCACCCCCTTGGGAGGCACGCCCAAGGTGGGTCCCACATGTGCCACTATTCTCCTCTCTCTCTTTCTCTCTCTAAGTGCCCAAGAAGCCAAGGATTTTCTCTATCCTACCAAGATTAGAATTTCACATCAAGAAGAGAATATTCCAGAAGAATTCAAATGAAGTTTGAATTAAGGAAGTGTTATCCAAGTGACATTGTGATGAGTAAGCAAGAAGGAGACAAAAACCAAGAAGAGTCAGGAGATCAAGTCAAAGAAAGAAAGGAGATAAAAAATTTTCACACAAGAAGAGCCAAGGAGAAGTGGATGTCTAGCCCTGCGGCCCACTACCCTTGGACATCCACCTCATCCCTGTCTCTCTCCTCTTCTTTCTCCTCCTCTACTCAATCCACACCACACATTCCTATCTACTGTGCAACAAGAGATTTTCTATGGGACCTGCCACTTGGAGTTTTATTCAACACAAGGAAAGAGGATCAAGTCAACTCCAATTCAAATTGTAATTGCTTGCAGTGTAAGCCAAGCCAAGCCAGGATAGACATTCATTCCCAGAAGAACTCCAAGCCAAAGAAGGAAGTAAAAAATATAAATAGACCCCTAGGGGGGACGTCCATGGCATGTTCCCCTAGCCTAGGGAGTCCACCCCCTCACTCTCTCCTCTTCCCTCTTCATGCACCTCCCCCCCCCCCCCCCCCCCCCCCTCCTCTAGTTCTAGTTCTCCACCATTTTTTCATTTTTTTAATGTAGCTTTGTGGCCTTGTCCGAGCAAAACTTAGGTATAGGAGGAGCCTAAGTTGTACTTAAGAATGTTTTTATTGAAGACTATCTTTTTCTTACGTGCAATGAGAGGGTAACTTAGCAATCAGGACAGCTAGATGAAGTTAAGTATGCCCTAACTTCCTTTTTACTCATGTAATTACTTGTCAATCTAGTTATTTTATGTCCTTGAATGTTGGAGTAGGCTTGTCTTCATACCAGTAGGTGCCTTTCTTTTTATAGTTCTCAATGTTAGAATAAGTCTTTTATCCTCTATGCTTACTTTTGATATATTATGCTTGGGAATATGTTTTTTTTCGATAGTCTATGCTTAGATTTGATAGGTGATTAGGTAATTCTAACACTTTTATAAAGGGAAGGAGGTCTTGGCTGCCTTGGCTGGGTCAAGATCCGAAGTAGAAAAACCTATCAACATGTGTTTAAATGAAGAAGAAATTGATGTTTTGGAATGCTTAATGGATTCTAGATGCTCTGATATGATTATTATTATTGTTTATCTCTTTATTATCATCAGCATCTCACACTAGTTGCTTTAGTTTTATGCATTAATGTTAATGTGTGATGCCTTTAGATTTTGATTCTTGATTCGCTTTGTGGGTTCGACCCGTACTTGCCGCTGTTTACTTATGGACGTTGTGCACTTGCTGTATTTGATTGATTACACATCATGTTGGCTCTCTCATGGGTCCATTACATTGCATAGTTTACCGTTGTTAGCAACTTTCTCTCTTCGCCAACTGTCCAAGGTTTGATCCTTGGGTATATTGCCATCTTCCCATGTTTGCAGGCATACTCTTCTCATGTGTGTGGGCTCTCTCATGGGTTCTAGCCCCTTGGTTAGGATACCAAAAGAAGGTAACAAAAAAAAAGAAGAAAAAAAACCTTCGAGTCCTATGATTGTTGTCCAAATCTTAAAATACTAAAAGATATATTTCTAATACTTTTTCTCTAGTTTTGACGAAGTCCTAGACAAGTTGTAGTTTTTGTCACATTTATCCCAATCAATAAGTCCTTGACCAAGTTATTCGAAGTCCTTCAGGACTAAGTCCTTGGTTTTTTGACCAAGTCAAGTAACTTAGCTAGCTATTTTTACTGAGTCTCACTATAAGACCCCTTCCCTAACTAATTATGTTTAATAGCTAATTAATTATGATTATTGATAATTATTGCATATATAGTTGATTAATATGATTTTAGAATAATTAATTGTATCATTGTGTAATTAATCATTTTTAGTTGTTAGTTTGGTAGATTTAAAGGCAACTAATTAAGTTTTACAGTTAGAATAGTGTTTTGCTCCTACTTAACTTTCCATGTATGTCAGTAACTTTCCATGTATGTCAGTTCTCTCATGGGTTCTAGCCCCCTTGGTTAGAATACCAAAAGAAGGTAACAAAATATAAAAATAGAAAAAATAAAAAAAATCCATTGAGTCCTATGACTACTGTCCAAGTTTGCAAATAAGAAGAGAAATATTTCTAATGCTTTTTCTCTAGTTTTGACCAAGTCGTCGTAGTCTGTCAATTTTATCCCAATCAACGAGTCCTTGACCAAGTTATCTGAAGTTGCTCAATACCAAGTCCTTGGTTTTCTGACCAAGTCAATTAACTTAGCTAGCTGTTTTTACTAAGTCTCACTTTAAGACCCCTTCCTTGACTAACTATGTTTAATAGCTAATTAATTATGATTAGTGATAATTATTGAGTATATAGTTAATTAATTATTTTAGCATGATAAATTGTATCTTTGTGTAATTAATGGTTTTTAGTTGTTACTTTGGTAGATTTAAAGGAAACTAACTAATTTTTATATTTAGAATATTGTTTTGCTCCTATTTGAGAGCCTTTGGGCCTAACTAGCAATGTCTAAGGGATTGGTTGCAGTTTTGGAGAATTAATGGGGCTCATTTGAAAGGTGATTGACTAGGCTTGATCTTTAGAATAGTGTTTAGAAGGTTTTGGAATGTCTTGAGAGTGTTTAGCAGTTCAGTACCACGGAGGGCCAAGTTAGGAATTTTGGAGAAGTTAAGCAGTATTTTGAAGTTTTCAGAAAAATGTCATTTTGGGTTTAGAGAGTAGATAAAATTGTTCCGAACAACTTCCACATTCAACTCATATCAATTCGATGCCCTAAAACCCTTTGTTTTGCACTTTTGCGCATGTAGGTGCCAAAAACGACACCCACTTGATTAGATGGAAGTAGAACTCTTTTAGGGAAAGATCGAACGCCGGAGACCTGAAAGGGAAGGAGAGAAATAGATGTCAGAGGCCCTGGCTGCCGTTAGCCGAAGGCACTCCGATGCCTGAGTTAGTTCTGCAACTAAGCAAAGGTGGAGTGGAGGAGAAGAGAAGAGAGTGAGGGTATTGAGTTGTACGTATGCATGTACCTCACTGTGGGATTGATCCCATGCATATATAGGTGCAAGTCCCATCGAGCTTCTTGGTGAGTGGAGGTAGGTGGGGGTAAGGTCCCATTGGACCTTACCCTGATATTTTTCCACACAAAGTTCCTCGTGCCCCACTCGGTGATGGAGGACAACCGTTCGGCCTTAATCCACTTGGTGAAATAATCGGTGGCTACCAGTAGCCATCTCTTATTTTCTGGAGTTCGGTAGAGTGGTCCCACGATGTCCAAGCCCCACTGAGCTAAAGGCCATGGACTGGAGAGTGGGCTCAGATCTTGTGCTGGCTGGTGGAGGGAGTGTGAGAACTTCTAGCACTTCTCGCATTTCCTGGCGTACAATTGAGCATCCTTCTGCATGTAAGGCCATCAGTAGCCTTGAAAGATAGCTCGGTATGCCAATGACTGACCTCCAATGTGGCTTCCGTAGATTCCCTCCTGAATTTCATAAAGGAAGTCTTCAACTTTACATGGGTGAACGTACTGGAGGTAGGGGCCTGTGAAAGACTTCCAGTAAAGCTTGTCGTCCGGAGACAACCAAAATCGAGCTGCTTTCGGCCTGATTTTGTGAGCCTCATTCTTGTCTTCAGGAAGTCGATCATCCCTTAGATAGGCGATGATTGGGTCCATCCAGCTCGGACAAAACTTGCCAAGGTGGTTGAAGCTCTATAGTTGGTTTCTCCAGCATTTCCACCTCGACGGTTCTCTTATTCCCAGCTTCAACAGTAGAGGCCAAGTTGGCAAGAGCATCGGCATGAAAATTCGAGTCTCTACCGATCTGTTTGAATTCGACTCTCTCGAACCGAGGAAGGAACTGCTTTGCATGAGCTAGGTAGCTGCCATCCTCTCGTCACGAGCTTGGTAGTCTCCATTCAACTGCCTCGTCACCAGCTAGGAATCACTGAAGACCACCAACTGCCGTGCCCCCAGGATTTTAGCACTGCTGAGCCCTGCAATGAGTGCTTCATACTCAGCTTCATTATTGGACTCCTTGAAGCCAAGTGTTACGGCTTGCTCGATGACAAGGCCCTCCGGGGAATGGAGGACTATGCCAGTGCCGACCCTTTTGGAGGTTGAGGATCCGTCGATGAAGACCTCCCAAGCCGAATCAAGGAACTGCTTCCAAGAACGTTCTTGCTCTGTCTCAGTAACCACTTCCTCATCTTTATTGCCCCCTAATTCGGTATCAAGCTGTCTCGGTGCCAAACTAGGAGAAACAAACTCCACAATGAAGTCTGCTAAAACTTGGGCCTTGATTGCCTTTCTGGGTTGATACTGGATATCATACTGCCCCAGCTCGACCGCCCATCTTGAGATTCTCCCAGAGAAGTCTGCCTTTCTGAAAAGGGACTTAAGCGGATGTTCTGCAACAACCACTATGGTGTATGTCTGGAAGTAGTGAGAGAGTTTGCAAGAAGCACTTACGAGTGCCAATGCAAGCTTCTCCAGTTGCAAATACCTCAGCATCGAGGAGGATCTTGCTCGTGTAGTAAATGGGCTTTTGTTGCCCGTTTTCTTCCCTGATGAGTACCGAGCTCACTGCGTGATCCGAGACTGTCAAGTAAAGGTAGAGTACTTCTCCCCGCTTCGTTGTTGACAGCAGGGGTGGTGAAGATAGATAGCTTTTGAACTCTTGCAGAACTCGGTCGCACTCCGGAGTCCATTGAAATTTTGAACTTTTTCTTCAAAAGCTGAAAGAAAGGTCGGCATTTGTTAGAAGCTCGGCTGATGAAGTGATTGAGCGCAGCAGCCATTCTAGTGAGCCTTTGAATTTGCTTAGCCGTAGTTGGTGTGACGCCCCGGAGTCCCACATCGACTATAGAGAGGAAAGTGAACGGGTTTATATGTAGAGCTTACACCCTTACCTTGCATGAGGCCTTTTGATGGGTTCTAACCCATCAGAAACAAAATGGTGAGGCTCATGGACCAAAGCAGACAATGTCATGCATGCGTGTAGGGTGGGGCGTTACAGTTGGACTTTGTATTCCTTGAATTGCTGAGATCTGGTCTGGATTTGCTTCGATTCCTCTTCTGGTAACCAGGCTTCCCAGAAATTTGCCGGAGCCGACACCGAACGCACACTTGGATGCATTCAGTTTGAGCTGAAATTTTTTAAGGACGTCAAACATCTAACTTAGGTCTGCCAAGTGGTCCTGTGACCTTTTAAACTTGACAAGCATGTCGTCAATGTAGACCTCCATTGTCTTGCTGAGCTGGGCCTATAACATCTTGGTTACCAGCCTCTGGTAGGTCGCCCCCACATTTTTTAACCCAAATGGCATCACTTTGTAACAGTAGGTGCCTCTAGGTATTATGAACGCGGTCTTTTCTTCACCAGGCCTGTACATCGATATTTGATGGTAACCTCGGTAAGCATCGAGAAAACTCAACTTGTAATGCCCGGCAGTTGCGTCGATCATTTGGTCAATCTTTGGGAGTGGAAAGCTGTCCTTGGGGTAGGCTTTGTTGAAGTCGGTGAAATCAATGCAGATTCTCCATTTCCCATTCTTTTTCTTGAGCACCACTGTATTGGCCAGCCAATCAGGGTATTGGACTTTCCTAATTGCCTTAGCCTCTAGCAGCTTCTGAACCTCCTCGATCACGACCTCAGTTTGTGGGGTCCCCGTTCTGCGAGCTTTCTGAACGACGGGCTTGTGCTTGGGGTCCATGTTCAACTTATGGCACATGATTTCGAGACTGACACCAGGCATTTCGTAAGGGGTCCACGCAAAAACCTCCTTGCTCTGTAACAAGAAGTTTAGCAGTTCGGACCTTTCAGCTTCAGCAAGCTGACTCCCAAGCAGAAAATATCTTTTAGGATCACTGGGGTTGATCCTGATCTCGGTCAGGTCTTCAACGCTCTTTTGATCTGGAGCCCGGCCGACTTCTTCAAGTTCGGCTTCCCTCTCCAGCTCGGCCATGTACACCTGCGTTGTTTTTGCCTCGCCAGGCACCATAGCCATCAAGCATTGTTTGGCCATGTGCTGGTCACCTCTAACCGTGATCACCTCAACTCTGCCGGTCTCATTCTCCAACGGGAACTTGAGTTTTTGGTGATGAGTGGAGGGCATAGCTTCCATATTATGTAGCCAAGTTCTCTCCATTATTGCATTGTAAGAGGATGGTGCATCCACCACTAGGAAGTCGGCTAACATAGAGGTGCCTCCAACTTGGACTTTTAAGGAGATTTTCCCCTTGGGATACACTGGCTTCGAGCTGAAGCCCACCAAGGGGGTGCGTGCAACCTGCAAGTCTTCCTCTCTGATACCCATCTTCTTGAAGCAGTCAAAGTAGAGGATCTCTGACGAACTCCCAGGATCCACAAGAACCCTCTGTACCATGAAGTTCTTTAACCTCAAGGTCAAAACCAAAGGATCGTTGTGGGGGGGTTGGACCCCATCTTCGTCCTTATCTGAAAACCAGATTCCGGGCCTCTCTACCAGAGCTTTATTGGCAGCGGGCCCCAGTTCGGCTGTCATCACCTGCTTTTAGTGCGAAGACCTCCTGGCCTCGGAACGAGCTTAATTGCTCACTTTCGGTGCAAGAGCAAGGTGAATTACATTGATGATGCCCACCGGCTCATTGTTGTCCTGATCGTTATCATTCTGGCACTGAGCTTGGTTGTCATTTCTACCCTCCTTGATGTAATCTTTCAAGTGCCCGTCCTCGACGAGCTTTTCGAGGTGGGCTTTGAAGGCCATGCAGTCCTTGGTTCTGTGCCCATTCTACTTGTGGTAGGCACAGAACTTGCTTTGATCTTGGGTGGACGGGTCACCCTTCATCGGCTACGACCATTTGAAGAAGGGTTGTGACTTGATCTTGCCGAGGAGCTTATAGATCGGCTCCTTAAAGATCGTGTTCACAGCCTTGTAGGAGGCAGCTGCTGGTTTGGACTTCCTGCCGCCTCCTAAGGTGGGAACCGAGGCCACCGCCAAGCTCGTTGAAGCCATGTTTCGGTCCACCTCCTCCCTCTGGGACGATTTCTTGTCTTTCTTGAAGGGTCTGTCTTCCTGCCAAAGGCCAAAGCTTTCCCGAGCTCGGGGCCTCGTCTTCTTCTTGCTCAATGAATTGGTTCACCTGGGCCAACAGTGCTTTCACCGTGACTACGGGGATCCACACCAGATCCTTCCGAAGCTCATTGCCTGGCAACAGAGCCTGTTTGAAGGACTTGATGGCCACCCTGTCAGTGGCATCCTCGATCTGGCTGTAGATCGTCCAGAATCTCTTGGCTAACTAGGTGATGTTTTCATTCCGCCGCATTCTGATCGCCATGAGGTCTTCGTCTGTCTTAGGGATGATCCTATGAGCCTAAAACTTTTCCACAAAGGAATTCCAGAGCTGCTGCCAGCTCGAAATTGACCCCTCTGGAAGTGCGCAGAACCACCTTAGGGGAGGTCTCCTAAACTGGGAGAGAAAACTCTACAGTTCATGTGACCTATGCATTGTTTAAAATAATGGCCGTTACTGTGCCAATATATTGAATATAACGGCCGTTACACGTAACAGCCGTTAAAATCGCCATATTGAATATAACGGCCGTTACATTAAAATCGCCAAAATATCAGTCCGTAACGGCTGTTATTTTGAAAATAACGGTCGTACCGTTATAACAGCCGTTATTTTGACTAATGCATTTTTTTTTTACAAAAGCTGGTGTTGGTCTTCTTCTCTCCATTTTTTTCATTTGTTTCTTCCATGAGAGCTTCCTAAGGCTTCCTACAACTTCCAAGACATGGAGGAGCACCTAAAAGCTTAGATCTATGCTACTTTTGGGTGGATTTGTATGTGGGGAAAGCTAATCAAAGTTATCAAACTCAAGAGACCTCTTTGGTAAGTGTTTTTTTTTTTTTTTGTTTTTTGGAGTTCTTTTCAAGATTCAACATCAAAATAACTTAGAGATGATTGATATGTGTTAGATCTATACTTTTGGAGCAAAAAAATTCAAGTTTTAACACTTTTTGTAATATTTTTTATTTTTTCATTATTTAAATCCGAATTGTTTTTTCTTTTTCTTTTTTTTTTTTTAAGATTATGTAATACACTAATACATGAACCAAAGGCTTTATATTGAATGAGATATGATGTTAGTATGTTACTCACTAATTTTTCCCTAGATCTAGTGTTTTAAGGTGTAGATTTAGTTTTTTTTTATTTTCAAAATTTGGGGCTTTTCTTGATATCATTTACATTTTTTCAATTTAGTGTTCAAATGCATTTATAATGTGTTAGTTTAAAATAGATCTACACTTTTGGAACAAAACAGTATGAATTTTAGCACTTTTTGTAATATTTTTTATTTTTTAATTATTTAAATCTGATTTCTTTTTAAAGATTGTGTAATACACTTATACACAACACTAATTCATGAACCAAAGCCTTTATATTGAGTTAGATTTGATGTTACTCATTTATTTTTCCCTAGATCTAGTGTTTTAAAGTGTAGATCTAGATTTTGTTTATTTCCAAAATTTGGGGCTTCTCTTGAAATCAATTACATTTTTCCAAATTAGTGTTCAAATGCATTAATAATGTGTTAGTTTAAAATAGATCTACACTTTTGGAACAAAAAAGTGGGAATTTTAGCACTTTTTGTAATATTTTTTATTTTTTCATTATTTAAATCCGAATTGTTTTCGTTTTTTTTTTTTTTTGCTTTAAAGTGATTGTGAAATACTCAATACATGAACCAATGGCTTTATATTGAGTTAGATTTGATGTTACTCACTAGATGAATGCCCAAAAAATTACATTTATTAAATATTTATTTTCGGATTTTTAAATAAATCAATATAAAAATATATTTTTTTGATGATTTATCTAACATTTTGTTTTTTTATTAGTCTAGTTTTAATGTATAACTCATGTGTATGTTTGTAACGCTAAATGTACTTGAAAAATGGATATGAAACATTTTGTTTTAAGCTTCTATGTTTAAAGTTCTAAACTACTTTGCTTTATGGATTATGTGTTTAGTGTTATACTTATTCTTTTGTAAAAAAGAATGGTACGTGACGTTGACCCGGCATGGCAACATGGTGTTGATGTGGATGGAAAAAAGAGTAAAATTAAATGCAATTATTGTGGTAAAGTGGTAACTGGGGGAATCACCAAATTGAAGGAACACTTGGCACATAAAACAGGAAATGTGGCAAAGTGTACCAAGGTATCCCCAGAGTTAAAGAAGGAAATGCAAGCATTCTTAAATGGTGGGGGAGTGGGTACTAGTGGTGGTGATGTTGGCCACCAACAAGTCATGTATGGTGACTACTATGTATTACATCCACATCAACACCTTGAGCTTCCCCACGAATTTTATCGGCAGCACCGCCACCAAGACTACCCTCAGTCATCTCAGTTTACTAATGACTCAGCCTCATTTTATGAACCTATCTTTGTTCCTCAACCGCATCCACAAGCACAACAACCTTATGGGCACTATGGAAGTGGAGGCTATGTAACACAACAATTTGGTGCCTTCTACCCTTCAAGAAATGATGATGATGATGATGATGGTATCGAGCAAGGACGCCACTCATTCTGGCATTAGGCTATCAAGCCATTATCCAAACACCAAACTCATTACTTTAAGTTAGTAAGTTATTTCATTTTGATGTGGTGAATGTTACTTTAAATTTGAAACTTAAAGGTGGGGTTGGTGAGCACACCTTGCCGATTAAGTTATTAAGTTGAGTCTTGACTCTTGAGTACTGGCACTGCACATGTACTAACTCTATTAGTATTTATTGCTACATTGTAGACTTTAAATGTTTAACAATATTAGTTTGCCCAAAATTATGGTTGCATTATGTCAAATTTATGATATTTCAGCTTATTTTAGTATATACATCGATACAGCAATGATACAGGATGTTATAACTTGCAGGGACCGTTATTTTGCTTTAAAATATGCACTAATGGAAAAAAAATATTATTTTCTATCATTTTATAATATTCTAAATTTTTTGGATATTTTTTCGGATTTTTTTGGGGTCAAATAAAAATTCGCTCCGCGATGGGCCGCAATGACCGCGAACCACGACGTGATGACCGCTGTAACCGCAAACCGCGACGCGATGACCGCGAACCGCGATTTTGAACCATGGACCTATGTCGTCCCACACCGATATTCTCTGAGTAAAATGTCGGAGATGCGCTGCAGGATCTGAGGTCCCATCATAAAGGACAAACCTCAGGACATTAAACTTTACAGGAAGAGAAAAGTTCCTTATCTCCTGAGAGAAGGGAGATGTGCCGAGATCCTTTGTATCGTAGGCATTTAGCCGATCTCGGTTTAAGCCGACTATCTCCATATTCTGTTGGACCCTCTGTTTGACTTGTCCATCAAGCCATTCTCTCAGGTCGTCGTTGTCCTCCGATTTCTACCGCGGCCTCTTGACTCTTCGTTCAAGTGGCTGCTACTCGAACCTTCATCGTAGGCTCGGTCGCGCCTCTTATTATCCAGGATTTGCCTCAAATCCTGTTCAACCGAATGAGCTCGGCCGCGTCTAGGAGGTGGACCCGAAGCCGCCTTCTTCTCCCGGAGCTACTGTCGGAGTTGACGAATCAGCTCATCCTGTTCTTGGATAACAAGGTTTTGGGCCCTAATATCCGCAAGGAGTCGGTCGTTTTCACTGTCGGCGTCGGTCCGATGATGGGATTGTGACTTGGTTGGCATTGATGTATCATCTCGCTTGGTGTGTTCCAGTAAAGGAACACTCTACTGGGGACACTCTAGCGGTGGATCATCTTGCCGGGAAGGTGCTATCACCCCCTTTGAAGATGAGCCCGACTGAGTCACAGGCCCTTCAGCGCTCGCCGCACTAGATCTTCCTCCAGATCTCCTCTGACGAGGGACCGGTGGCAATTTCTTCGGCAATACTGGTGGTAGCGACGGGCCCTTCGACGATCCTTCGCCGTTTCTAGTCGTCGGAGGCATGGTGTTTGTGAATCTTTTTCGATCTTTCCCATAGACGGCGCCAATTGTAAGTGCCTAAATTAACACGGACTTATTAAAGTGATCGTAAAGCTTTTTAGGAAAGATCAAATGCCTGAGACCTGAAAGGGAAGGAAAGAAACAGAGGTCAGAGACCCTGACTGCAGTCAGCCGAAGGCACTATGATGCCTAAGTTAGTTCAGCAACTAAGCAAAGGAAGAGTGGTAAGGAGAAAGGAAGGATAAGGAGTGAGTATGCTTGCGTTGTGTACCTTTCTGGGATTGACCCTTTACATATATATAGGCGGAAGTCCTGTTAGACTTTCTCTTAGTGGAGGTAGGTGGTGGTGAAGTCCCATCGGACCTTACCCTGACACCTAGGTGGTAGGTGGAGGGAGAGTCCCATCGGACGACTTCCCATTCTTTCTACGATTGCTGACGTGACCGTCTAGTAAGGACATCTCCTTTTTGCTATTAGTCACCCTCCCTATCTGACAGCACGTCCTGTAACGTGTCCGTACTTTTCATAGGAGCATGTTAATACTTGAATAATACTCAGTACTCGTATTGAGATCAGAAATAGTTATGAGATGGATGCGTCTTGACACTGTTGCTGAGACGCGCATATAGCTGGCACTGCTGCTGAGCTGAGTATAACTGGTATGGTTACCGAGCTGTATATAGTTGGCACTGTTGCCGAGCTAGCATCATTGCCGAGCTGCATATAACTGAAACCAAGATAAACCCAGCCGGTACTTTTACCGAGGCTAGCATAATCTCGGTACCGCGGGAATGCCCCCGATACCACTTGTATTTATGAAACTTCTGTTAACTGTTTATATATTCGAGGAAACGTTTGTACCTCACAGCGGTCTTTGATCCATATGGGACATGATTGTGGTCAGGTTGTATTTGTTTAATGTTGGAGCAATTTTAATTGGCCCTAATCTCACGCATAACCCCAGTTTCATGTTTGAGGGCGTGACATTTCCTTTATGCATTGGTTTACATTTATCATGTCACATTGCCCATTTACATCTAGCATTTCACTTTAATGCTACATGTTAAGTAATTCATATTGATGCTTGCCAGGTTTGTAAACCTGATATTGCACTTGGTTTTTGTAGGTAGCAGGCACTTCTTCCGCTACTGTGAAGGGTAAGCAGTTGCTTTGGAACCGCGGATTAGTTACAGCGATGCACAAGGACCCAGTTGTTGATAGCTTGTTGCTGTGCAATGAGGTTATACATTTCACGAATTATAATTATTTTTATATATATTTTGTATTCGGTCTTTGTTTGGCCATGGTTATACTAGTTAATGTTATAAAATATGCATACTGTCATTGTATTTTGGCAACTTCAATATAATTAATTATACTTTGCTCTAATATCTCTTATGGAAATTTTTATTTGGCTCATTTATCAATAGTATGACTATGAGATGCATCTTCGGCGCACCGCGGGATGCGACAGGGCCCGGATTTCGGGACGTGACACTCACCCCAGCTTGGGTGGAATCCATTTCCAACTCAGAATTGGGTTGGGCCAACCATCCCATAGGCCAGTATACAGTTAGAATTCTCATATGGAGGAAGACAAGGCGATAAATGGTCCAGATCATTTGAACCAGATAAGAAATGTCTGAAGTGTATGCAACAAGTTGAGAGAGGAAAGATAAGAAATGTCTGAAGTGTATGCAACAAGTTGAGAGAGGAAAAGATAAAAAGACATACAGTTGGGTAATGCGGCAGGTGGTTCCATTGTTGAAATTACAGAGACATTTAAGGGCTGGATTGATGTCATTTGAAGTTACGGAATCATCAATTGCACTGCCGCTGCATGGGTCACCTGTTGTATTCCATGTTGAAGATGCAGAAACACCCCACTTTTGGAAGATAGAGTTCAAAGCACTCACTGCTACACACACACCCCTCATATCAAACAAAAATGTCAAAGTCACGGATTGAATGACACAAGCGAAGGTTTCTATCCAGCCAATATACATTGTTTTGTTTTCAAGAGCTACTACCTACACACTTCATTTTACTTTGCACACACCACATTTAAAAAAAAATCCAAAAAACTCCCTAAACTACCCCTCTTCCTCTCCTTCCCTCCCTCTCCTTGCTCCACCCACTTCCACCCAGCCCCGCCTGCCGCCGACCCCTCTCCCTATCTCTCTCCATGTCCTTGCTCGCCACTTACCTCCGTCCTCGCCACCCTCTCCACTCCCTTTCCTTCCCTCTCTCTCCCTCTCCCTGCTCCCCCAACCTCTGCCCGACCCTGCTCGCCGCTACCTATCGCCGACCACTCTCCCTCTTCCACTCGTTCTCCTTCTCCATGTCTCTCTCCCTATCCTAGCTACCACTTCTTTTTGCACCCACCAACCCTCCCTCATCCCCATCCCCACCCCACCCCTACCCCTACCCCCACCACCCCCTCGGTGCTGCCAAAGGGGAGGAAGCAATATAGAGAAAGGGAGGGAGAGGGAGAGATATAAGAGGGGGAGAGAGAGCGGATGGGCGGGGGAAGGGGGAAGGGGAGGACTGAGGGCGGGCAGGAGAGGGAGGAAGAGGGAAAGGGAGAAAAGGAGAAAGAGGGAGAGGGCGGGCAGTGATAGGGAGAGGGTGAGGGGGGAGGGAGAGAAAGAGGGAGAAGTAGAGGGCGGGCAGGGGCTGCCGACAACGTGTGGCGGGCCAAATGGAGAGGCAGAGAGAGGGATAGAAAGAGGGAGAGAAAGACGAAGATAGGGAGAGGGAGAAGAAGAGGGTGGAGGGCTTTCAGGTGCTGCTGGCGGCAGGCGAGGGGGAGAGAGGTAAAGAGAGGGAGAGAAATGGGGAGAGGGAGAAGCAAAGGGCGGGTGGGGATGACGGCGGTGGGCGAAAGGGAGAGGGGGAGAGAGGCAAAGAGAGTGAGAGAGGGTGGGGGGGGGGGGAGAGGGAGAAGCAGATGGCGGGTGGGGGCTGCCGGTGGCGGGCGGGAAGATGGTTTGATGGAGAGGGGTCGAGGGCGGGCGGGGTCGGGCAGAGAGGGAGAGGGGTAGTTTAGGGATACTTTTTGGTTTTTTTTTAAATGTGGTGTGTGGAAAGTAAAATGCAGTGTGCAGGTAGAAACTCTCTTTATTTTTTCAATTAAGTGGATAGGACCCAATTAGGGGTGCTCATGGGCTATGCTACCCTGAGCCTAATCTAGGCCAAATTGAGATTTGGGCGGGGCTTGGATTAAGTGTTAGAAGGCCTAAATCCCGACGCTAGTAAAGAGTGCTTATAATTTAATTTAATTCTTCTAAACAATTGCTAAAAACTCCAAAAAAAAAACAATAAAAAGCCTAGTTGGGCCTGGCCCAGTTTGCTAAATGGGTGGTCTCGGCCTCACTTTTATAGTCAAGCTAGGCCTAAGTCTACGGTTCTAAAGTTGAACCAGGCTTAGATGTGCCTCATCACTGCCCAACCTATCCCATGAACACCCCTAGAACCAATATATCAAACTCATTTTCACAAGCTTTTTTTTCTTTTTTTCTTGTGTGTCCATCCACATCGGCCTACAATATCTTACCCATCCACCCTTCTATGTCGGATCCACCGAAGGTGATGGTCAAATATTTCATTTAGTGGATTCCATATGGATGGATGGGTAGTCGGATTTAATAGGTCTCATGTTGTATGAGTGTGTGTATAAAATTCTCAAAAACTCCTTATTTTAAAAACTCTCCTTTTCTCTTCGCTATGTTTTTAGGGTGTGGAGCCCATCTTGAGCAAATGCGATCCTTTCACACATACTACCTCCCGTGAATTGGTATAAAGCCCAAATTTGACACTCATTCAAGTTTTCACAAGAAAGTAATGCCTCTAAAATCATTAAACTTTGGGGCCAATGATCAAGGGGTTAGAATCAAATAGAGTTGAAAATCTTCACATAGGTACATCTCAGCTAGATTATTCCATCTGGCTGCATTCCATGGTTGTCATCGCCATAGTGGAGGAGCATTTCCCTCCATATATATATATATATATATTGCTAGAAAGCGTCAGAGTGCTTTTTACAAAAAAAGAAAGCCCTCCTAAATGGGCCCACTAGGATGCATGACAGTCATGGAAGTCTATTAGATGGAAAGATTTAAATGAGATCTACCTGTGTGCAAAATTTTGACTCCATAACCTTTTGATCCATGACCCTAAAATTTAATAGTTTTAGAGGCTTGAATTTATTACGGTTTCAGTCCAATGGTGAGGAAAAGTTGGATGCGTGTCAAAATCGGACTTATGACTATTCATTTGGTGGTAGGGGCTGGGAAAAATTAGATTCACTCAAGGTGGGCCCCATGACAAATAAAAAGAGGGGTAAGAAAATGGGCATTTTTAAAGTGGGTCATTTAATAAAATTAATGTGTGTAGGAGCCTATCAAATGCATGAAGGCTTTAGGAACTAACAATGGATGAAGTTCCATAGATATTATATGGGGTATCCTACCTAAGCTTTAGGCCATGCAATAAAATGTCACAATAGACACTTTGATTATTATCTATTTCATGAGTTTTAGAAAGAAACACATTGGCACATCCAATGAACTAGAGATGGTAACCAAAGCTCCCCTTTTTTCTAACTAAGGATTTGAGTTTGAATCCTCTATTGCAGCTATTACGGCAAACTGTGTAACACTCTTCTGGGATTCTATTTTAGGGCCTACATAGAGATCATCCGGAGCGTTCAAGGTGAGTGTCATCCCTCCAATCATAAATCTTAAAGTTTCAACTCAAAATGAGTGGGACCCACCATCCGATTGAGCACCGTAATAGAAATGCGATTTAAACCACATAAACAATGATGCAACACCAGCGCCTAGACATGTTTTCATCGTGGTACTCAATCAGACAGTGTGATCCACTCCTTTTGAACCGAGACTTGAGGATATATCAGTGGAGGGGATGAGATTCATCTTATACCGCCGGATTATCTCTCTATGGCCCCCACAATGAAGTTCGAGAAAAGAGTTACCGTTTTGTAATATCTGCTAGAGGGGTTCCAGAGCGTAGCCTCCAAATGCTTCGCCACATGCACTCATTTTAGCTTTTTATAATTCAGTATAAAGATTCTTGCTGCACAAGCTGTTAAGCATGCAGATCATGTAAAAAACATCCATTCATTCTTTAACTAACAACCAAAGAACCAACTATCAATTTCAAATGGTTGAGTACTGGAGAGCAAAAACTGAATGAGAAGCCTCATAAATTATCGATTCTCTCACCTTTGGAAACCAATAATACCGTTCGAATATTATCATGTGGGTTTTCAAAACGGAAGAAAGCTCATGATATTTAAATTTAGGCCGACCAGTAAGTTATTGTAAAGATTAATTTATGCTATCTCCATTAACACTTTAAGATTTTGGTAGAAATGATTTGATAGGAAAACTATAAATATATATAGAGCAAGGCTCTCCTAAGCTCAAGCTTAGGATAAAATTTTGTAAGCTCCATGCTTGTGGGGCCCATCTTTGGTTCATCTAAATGGACCAAACACATGACTCCCTTAAATTGCACATGTCCGCCAACTTTCGGTTAGATCCAAATTATCTAAACCGTTGGATCGACTATGTATCAATTCAAATGGATCGTTGACCATTAAACTTTTGGGCCCATATGGAGATGATAGAAATTACGATTGGAGCTGATTTCTCGCAGAGGGAAGGATCCCACGGAGTCCTTAAAATCCCCCCATCCCCATCCCCATGTGGGTCCCCAGGTGGGCCCCACCACATACTTGAGCTTACCTTATCCTAAACTTGAGCTTAGAAGAGCTAGCCCCATATATATATATATATATATATATAGAGAGAGAGAGAGAGAGGTTTTTCAAGATATTGAAGCAGAATTCCCCATCTACACCTATATCAGTCATTAGAGAAGCTTTACCCAAAAAAATAAATAAAATCAGTAATGGCTATATGTTTGAGTTATGGAAGGCACACCTTCAGATGGGTCTGTTGTAGCATTAGTTGCATCTTGAGCTTGTGACAATTCTACAAGGCGCAGGAGGTTTACTGCGCACCAAAAGCAAATTGGAAACAGAGAAACAGATGGAGATCCCGACAAGAGCTTCTTCATCTTGAGCAAAGAGATCTACGAGCAGATCATGTGTCGATAGCAGGAGAATGCACTTCTTGTGCTGCTTATGTATTAGTGGTGCGTTTCTTAATTTCGGACTTTTTTACTTGGGGGCAAGTACCAGGCTTTCTGGGGGCCATCAGAGGAAAAAGCTTTTTCTCCAAGAGACATGTTTGTCTAAACATGCGTTCATGAAATGCTGCAATTCATACTTATCTGGTAGGACAGGTAGCCTTCTCATTAAGAAATGCCGAAATACTGCAGCACTATAGATTCCTTTTCTGTGGTGCTGCTGAAAAGTTATTCCAAGCCCCTTTAATTTGTAGACAACGGTTTTTCTTCAAGTTGAGGTCCAAATTAATAGCGAAAACATGACATCCATGGAATCACTGGCGTAAAATATTATATTTCAATGCTATTTACCTTATCCAACGATCTTTTTAAACAAGCTATATAAAATCCATCCAATGTTTACTGCTGCAAGGGAAATTTAAAAATATATATATATAACTTTAGTCTCCTTCTAAAAAAAAGTACATCAAAATTTGAATATTCCAAAAAAGCATAAAAGTTTTCCATTATTCTTTCAATCAAATCCTCTCCATAAAAAGGTTTTATAAAATAAAAAAAAGTACCCTTACCTTATGATAGGTTTTGTCTTTTATTAACCTTTTTCCTCTCCAAAACTAGCCATTTTGAGTTGCTTAAGTGGGCGACTTCATCATTTTTTCTCAATTATTTATTATAGAATTTTTTTTTTTAAAAATGATTTTTTTTTCATTTTTTAAACTTTTGTCTTAGAGAAGACTTGATGGAAAGAAATATGGAAAACTTTTATATTCTTTTGAAATTTTCAAAACTTTATGTACCTTTTTATCCTTTTGAAATTTTCCCTTGCTACAATGGAAAGGTATTTACACTAATACAAGTCGCATTCACATTAAATGCGGCGATTGACATCATATTTACATGAACTGATTTCCTTTATCAGAAATTGTATTTAACTTATTTATATTTTCATGAATTGATTTCCTTTGTCAGAAAATGTATTTAACTTATCTATATTTACATGAAATGATTTCCTTTATAAAAAAATGTATTTACCTTATCTACATAGCAAATTATTGGAAAGCATGCAAAGTCCAATGGGGAGCTCAGAAACAACAATAAGGGGCATGATCATGGGTTGTTATTCTGGGTACTTTTCAACCTGAGCACACGGTCAATATAAATGGTAATGAATTCAGATCTTGTTTGAGGAATTTCCCCCCTTCTTCCGAGGATGTAGGAAATCGTGTGTGGCCCACATGTTGGAAGTGGGTGGGCCTCTAGGATACGTTTCAAAAACTTTTCACCAACTAAAAGTAGTAAACATCTATCCAAAAGCCAATAAACCTCAATCCAGGATACATGTCCTCAATCTCAGCAATCATGGTCAGCAAACAAAACTATCAAGAAGATAGAAACAACACCTAACAAGCAACCACGAAATTCCACAACATACAAGGAGTAGAAAATACCTATGGAGCTCGGTTGTGCTATAATGGAGAATTTGATTCAACTCTTTGATGAAGAGCTCTTTTACTAAGTAAATCAGAATCTCCAATGCATAATTGTCTTCTGCACTATGTCTCGCTTCAGATCTCTTTTCTCAAGAGAGATGGTGGAATCTCCAAGAGAAAGACTAACTAGAATCCTAAGGAAACTAGAAGGGAACTAGAAGAGAGATAGAGGGTAAGGAGAAGAAGTGCAACTCTTGCACAAAAGGAGGTGGGCGTCAACTCCAAAGCAATAATAGTATGGACATCCAAGGGGCTCCTCTTGTCTCCTATTTATAGTTTTTACAACTCCTTTCTTTGTTAATTATTAGAAGTCCAACTTTCATAATAAGTAGCAATTCTCTATTCCCACTATTACCACTATTAGAAGTTTCACTTCAAATAGAAATAGTAACTTTCCTTTTTGAGTTCAAATAGAATTAGTAAAGATCAAATCTTGGAATAGCGTGGGGACCACTAGGGATTCCATAGAAAGCTGGCTCCATCTAGGACACTGCGATCCCAAATCTCATGTGCAATCCGGGTCCACAATTAATTGCAAATAACTCCACTAAATAAATGCAATTGAACTCCAGTCTTATAAATAAATTACATGAAGACCCTAAACTTCCCTATCACTACAAGTAGGCCCCTGTATCATTATCCATGAATCAATTGGACAGACTGTCCCACCAATTTAGATCCATATCTTATTATCTTTGAGACCCAATTAATTATAGCAATCATTAGTACCATCCAATTAACTCTTAATTGAGATAGGTGTACACTTACCAATGATAAACCCATTAATTGGCATAAGGGGATAATAGAGATAGATTCAATCTTGACCATTAAATGTTCCCACAGTCCTACTACCACATACCCAAGACACCGAGGTGTTGACCGAAGTTGGCCTCACTCATTGGTAACTCAAAGCAAATGAATAGATAGAAACTTGAGTTCATCAATATCTCAGGGTTGAGAGCCTATTGCTAGAGAATTATGAGAGCAGACCTTAAAGTAAAGACAGTGTTCTTGAGATGCTTCTCATGGTCCTTCAATGCATCCAATATACCAGTATAATGATCGAGAATCTCACATCCTATGATCGATACAGATCACACTATCTCATAGTGATTATAATACTGCAACCTTGTCAGATGAGATGCTCAATCTCATCATTAGTTGTGAATAAATTTAAGTATAAGATTTGCGACACATGTCTCTTGTATGTGGATCTCATCCACACACATGTGTTGCATCTAATACATTTGTGGATTCCGGTTCATCTCATGAGCCAGTATGTCATTTGTATTGGTTATGTGCATTTAAGCAATAAAACATCATTCATCTCATGAAAAGAAAACATGAATATATTGATAAATAAAGAAATTAATCAATTTGTTACATCAATTTTAATGGATTGAGACCATAAAACTAACAATCTCCCACTTGGGCTCAATACCAGTTAGGGTTGCATCTCTTGCCCACCCCATTCACATGCTGCTCAAAGACTTTGGTAGTCAAAGGCTTAGTAAAGCAATCTGTGAGATTATCCGTAGATGTTATCTTGGTGATGGCAATGTCACCTCTTTGCACAATCTCTCTGACCAAATGATATTTCTCTGTACATGTTTTTGGCTTTTATGGCTTCTGAGTTCCTTGGACTGTGTGACTGCCCCTTTACTGTCACAGTAAACTGTGAGCTGCTATCGCTCCAAAGGTACCACTCCAAGTTCCATAAGGAATCTTTTAAGCCAAACTGCTTCCTTAGCTGCTTCACAGGCCGCCACATATTCAGCTTCTAAGGTGGAATCAACGGTACATTCCTGTTTAATACTCTTCCAGCTGATAGCTCCGCCGCCAAACATAAACACATACCTGGAGGTTGATTTCCTGGAATCCTTATCTGACATGAAGTCAGAATCTGTGTAACCGACTGGAATCAACTCATCACTGCCGTAAATTAACATGTAATCTCTAGTCCTTCTCAAGTGTTTGAGAATACACTTCACTGCAGTCCAATGGTGAGGACATGGGTTAGACAAATATCTGCTAACTAAGCCTACTGCATGACAGATATCCGGTCTAGTACAAAGCATAGCATACATGAGGCTGCCAACAGCCAAGGCGTATGGCACTTCTCTCATTTTCTCCTTTTTCTTAGGTGTCTTGGGACACTGATCCTTGGAAAGGAGTACTCCATGCCTAAAAGGTGTGATACCCTTCTTGGAGTCCTGTATTGCAAACTGCACTAGTACCTTATTTATGTACGCAGCTTGAGATAAACCAATCATCCTATTTTCCCGATCTCGATGGAGCTTGATCCCTAGGATGTAGCTAGCTTCTTCCAAGTCTTTCATATCAAAAGTCTTAGCTAACCAAACTTTTACTGTAGATAGCATTCCTATGTCTCTCCCGAGGAGAAGAATGTCATCAACATATAATACCAGAAAAACTATCCTATCTCCTTCACTTTTCATATACACACATGACTCATCCAGATTTTGACAAAAACCAAATGCCTTGATTGCCTGGTCAAAACTGATGTTCCAGCTTCGGGATGCCTGTTTTAATCCATAAATGGATTTCTGCAGTTTGCACACTCTTTGCTCTTGGTTTTTAGCCACAAAACTGTTTGGTTGCATCATATAGATGTCTTCCTCAAGATGGCCGTTGAGAAAAGCCGTCTTTTGCCAAATCTCGTAATCGAGATGAGCCGCAATGGATAAGAGTATCCGGATAGACTTACGCATGGCTACCAGCGAGAAGGTTTCCTCATAGTCGATACCTTCTTTCTGAGCATACCCTTTCGCAACAAGCCTGGCCTTAAAGGTCTCAACTCTTCTGTCCGGTCCTCTCTTCCTCTTGTAGACCCACTTGCACCCAATAGGTTTAATATTGGCAGGCAAGTCCACAAGTGTCTAGACTTGATTAGAGTACATCGACTCCATCTTAACTATCATAGCTTCTTGCCAACGTCCTGAATCTATATCATTTGTTGCTTCATTATAGTTACAGGGATTCTGTTTCAGTTCTTCTAGGATTGTCTCGTAAGACTCTCCCAAAAACGTGAACCAGCCAGGGGGCCTGACAATCCTCCCACTACGACGAGGCACTGGTGTAACTACTGGGTTAGGTATGGGTGGATTCTCTTCAAGTTCAGTTATAGTGGGATTTGAAATTGACTTCTTTTGAATTTCTTCCAAGATAACCTTTTCTAAAGATTTCCAATCTATCATATAATCTTCCTCTAGAAAAACCGCATTGGTGCTGGCAAGCACTTTTTGCTCTCTGGGATTATAGAATATCCAACCTTTAGTTCCTTTAGGATATCGTACAAAGGTGCACACTTCCGACTTCGATTCTAACTTTTCCGTCTTTACCTTGAGCACATGTGCCGGACAACCTCAAATATGTTAATGTTGCAGACTAGGTTTTCACTCAGACCACAACTCCCGGGGAGTCTTAGGCACAAACTTAGATGGTACGAGGTTTAGTATGTATATTGCAGTGTCTAAAGCATATCCCCAAAAGGATATAGGCAATCTTGAGAAACTCATCATAGACCTGATCATATCTAAAAGAGTCCGGTTCCTTCTTTCTGCTACTCCGTTCTGTTGAGGCATACCAGGAGCAGACAACTGGAATATAATCCCATTCTCTGATAAGTATCCCATAAAATCAGCTGAGAGATATTCCCCTCCTCGATCCGATCGAAGAGTCTTGATACTTTTACCTAATTGCTTTTCCGCTTCCGCTCGAAACTCTTTAAACTTTTCAAAAGCCTTGGACTTGCGGTGCATAAGGTATATGTATCCATATCTTGAGTAGTCATCTGTGAAAGTGATGAAGTACTCATATCCTCCTCTCGCTCTAATATTTATGGGTCCACACACATCGATATGGACTAATTCCAATAAATCTTTGGCCCTATTGCCCTTAGATGAAAAGGGTCTTTTGGTCATTTTGCCTTCCAGACAAGATTCGCAGACAAGCATTGGTTCTACCACCAGTGAAGGTAAGATACCATCTTTCACTAGCCTATCAATCCTGTTTAGGTTAATGTGACCTAGCCTCAGGTGCCAAAGCTTTGTTGGATTAGTTAAATGTGATTTTCTCTTCAATGATGGTTTATTATTTATTTCGATATCATGTATCTCATACATTGTGGGAGTTAACAAATAAAGTCGATTGATTACTTTGCCAGAATATATGAAAGTACCATTCCTCTTTATGACAACTTTAGTATCAAAAGTAATGGAATAACTTTTATTCACCAAACTAGAAATTGAAATTAAATTCCGCCTTAAAGACGGTACATATAAAGTGTTTGACAAAATCAATTTATTATTTGAAAAACATAAAGTAATAACTCCCACTGAAACCGCTTCTGCCTTAGCATCAAATCCTAGGTTGACAATGATTTTGCTGTCACTAAGCCTCCTGGTTTCTCGGAACCCCTGAAACGAATTACAGATGTGATTAGTTGCACCGAAGTCAACACACCAGGATTCTGAAGTATCAGTTGCAAAACTAACTTCAGAACCCACTGACTCAATCATACCTAAGGTCTTTTTCTTCGACAGAAAATCTGGACAATTCCTCTTCCAATGTCCTATCTTACCACAGTGGAAACACTTTCCCTTAGTCTCTGAACCCTTAGCCTTTGCCACACCACCATTAGGACCATTTTCCGCTTTAAGACCCTTGGGGACTGATTTCTTTTTGCCTTTCCGTCCTTTGCCTTTCAGCTTGGGCCTGACATCTGACTTTTTTGTCATTAGGGCAGTTGGCCTTTTCTTCATGATCCCCTCAGTTGCTACCAGTTGGCTAGGGAGCTCAGCTAGAGTCAAATCCATTTTATTCATATTATAATTGATCTTAAAATGGTTGAATGGATTTGGTAGTGACTCGAGGATTATGTCAATCTATGATTCTGCATCAATCGCAGTACCCAGTACATCTAACTCATTCAATGAGTCCATCATTTTCAGCATGTGGTCCTGTATTGGTGTACCCTCAGCCATCTTCATGCTTATGAGCACCCTCATAGCAGCCTGCCTAGCAGGCTTGTCCTGGTCCGCAAACATCTCATTTAAGTTTGATATAATATTGTATGCAGTCTTATAGGATTGATGTTGGTGTTGTAAAACAATAGACATAGATACTTGTATGTAACATCTGGCCATCTCATTGTCTTTGGTCCTTTTGGCTTAATAGTCATTCTCTTCCTGTGGTGCATCCGGCACAGGCTCATCAAGGGGGGGGCATGGTAAGGACATATTTATATCCTGATGCAATCAGGACAATATCCAAGTTCCATTTCCAGTCTACATAGTTGGATCCCACCAACTTATTCTGGTTGAGAATGGTCGCAAGTGGATTGAAAGTGTTCGAATTCATGTTGAATAAACTATAGCACATAACCATACATTCAATTAATGAATATTAATGACATTAGGGTTTCGTATTCTACCAAATTTATGGGGTAATCCTCATAACCACTAAAATTTAGAATACATCGGAATTCCAGTCCCTGGGATATGCCTCCTTGGGGAGTGTGAATACTGTTAGTGTCACATTCCTGTGAGCACTATTTTTGGTTTGTCAATTCCGTGTCATTATGTCCCAAAGACTTTACATCTCGAAGAGGTTCAAGGATGATCTACTTTAAGGATATGTTCAAGCTTTTGGAAGACCTGGATGTGTCAAAGAAGACTCCACTTGTGTGCAAATCATCTCAGGTATTTTGGACTCAAAATCTTTACCTACATGGACCCTAGGAGCCTTGCTTCCTTAGCCTATAATAAGTGTTTCATTTAATGATTATCTTCATTATGTTCTGTTCAGAAATAGGGAGTTCGGTGACCTTTCGGTCACCTGGCGGCTAGCCTCTTTGCAAAAAGCGGCTAACCGCTAGGTAACCGAAATACCTCGGTTACATTTCCAGAATGCTGTCTTCTGTCAGAAATGTTTCGGCCACCTTGCGGTCAGCATTCGGCTAACCGCCGTATGGACTGGCGGTTAACCGCCAGGTAACCGAAATATCACGGTTACTTTTCCAGAATGCTGTTCTCTGTCAAAAAGTAATTCGGCCACCTTGGGGTCAGCATTCGGCTAACCGCAGTGAGGACTGGCGGCTAACCGCCAGGTAACCGAGGTTCACGGTTTCATTTCCAGAATACAAACCTCTCAACTGTTGTGGAAACTCGGTCACTTCGCGGCTACCTTTCGGCTAACCGCCATATGGCTGGCGGCTAACCTCCATGTAACCGAAATGCCTCGGTTAGCTTTCCAGAATGCTACAGGTTTTTGAGGTTCAAATTCGGTCACCATGCGGTCACCTCACGGCTAGCCGCTATGTCTACTGTCGGCTAACCGTGAGCTGACCGAATTAGAAAAACTAGCCGTTACCTCAGAGAAATTAAAATGAGGCTAGCCGAACTACCAAGAGGCTAGCCGCCAAAACTAGCCGTTGGGAATTTCTCTATATATATCTGGAGCTCGTTTTACACTGTAGCAAGTAGATTTTTGAAGAGCTTACTTTCCCACTTCTTCCCATCTTTCCTAAGCTTTTAAATCATCTTCCAAACACACTATTAACCTGATCTAGAAAATGAATGAGAGATGTTAGTCTCTAGAAAAGTGTGTTTGGAAAAAGGATTCTAGTTTGTTTTTTTAAATGATATACATTTAGGAAAATCTAGAACCCAACCTCTTGTCCCTTGATTGAGCACAACATTGGAGCATCATCATCAATATCAAGGAAGCATTGCAAGAGGCATAAAAGCTTGGAGCTTCGGTGACAAGCTTCGAAGAGCATCCTCTGGACTTCATCAAAAGAGGCAAGTGTTCTTCTCCCTCACTTCATTAAAATTAGAGCATTGTAAGAGTGGCTTATCTCTTTGTGATTTAACCACTATAAAAATTGTAAAGGGGAGTAGATCTTTGTGATCGAACCTCATGAACAAAATTGATGTAGAATCATTACTTGTGTAGTTTTGATTCATCATAGTGGAACCAAGGGACTGTGTGGACCTTGTGAGTGGATGTAGGACATATGGTCCGAACCACTATAAATCTCTGTTCATTTACTTATGTTGTTTGTCTAAGTGTTTTGATCTAATTTACATGCCCTATTTATCATTGAACATTGCTAGATTATCACACTTAATCTACCTATCACTTGATCTCTCTTAAATCTTAATTAATACTTTAAAAATGGATTTAAAGTTTTGATAAACCTATTCACCCCCCCCCCCCCTCTAGGTTGAAAACATTGGCCCTAGGTGAACTTTCAAATACCTCCTAGATTGGTGCGGATCAAAGTAGATCAAAATTTGAATTAAGACTAACTATCCATGATCCCCTATCATTCATTATTATCTAGGTATCTCATACCAAATAATGTATGATTCCCGATTAGCTTTGGTTTTTAAAATACATGAGGCAAATCCTTGGGGATACTACATCATTATTTTAGTTAAGTGCGACCCACCAAGTAACATTGCGTGACAACTGTTGTGGGCAGCCCCTCCTTTGGGAGTGAACCCCCACCCCGTCTCACCAACACTATCCTTTTGGGTGATCTATAACTAGTAACCAGACAAATAAAAGCCCTCCGTGGGGAACGACCATTCTCAAGATGGCGCGAGGCTAATACTTTCCTTACAACGGACCTATGGTGGAAAACCATGGGGATTTCTCAATTTAATGCCCCTCTCCCAAATAATATTTTAGAATTGAGGATTTTCCTTTTGCCCCTCTCCCAAATAATATTTTAGAATCGAGGATTTTCCTTTTAAGGTATTAGGGCCCATATTATTATCAAATCATCTCATGATATGATCAAAGATTGGTTCCAAGTCAAGTTATTTTAAGGAAAGTTCAGTTTCTTAAATTAGTGTTACCAATGTGTCCATCTCATGGGTCATCAACACTAATTAGAACTCTTGCCAAAAATTAATTTGATTTGACCAATTTTAGTAGCTTGCTATGTTTGGATTAGATTTGGAAACATTCTAAATCAAGCATTCGTCCATAAATAGAAAATGCTAAAATTAGTAACTAGTCCTCTCCTCCACATGGCCCATGCGGAATAGACTTCTTGGACTTCTAGGACTTTTCAAAACTTTGGGATTCCTCAAAATCTTTGGGTATCTCCAAAACACTTTTGGTAATCTTCAAACTCTTTGATTAGGAGTCCAACTTCACTTTCCTTCTTCGTCTCGGACATCTCCAGAATTTATAAATTATGAAAATTACATAAATCCCTATGTCTCTACGATGAGACTTACATGGTAATCTAAAATTGAAATTATAATGGCTATAGGGAAACCATCATGCCTTGCCCTTTCATGGGAAACCAAGGAAACCATGATGCCCTTTACACTTAGCCTTAAATAAACCAATCAACCATAAAAGGAAGCAAAAGACTTGTGGGCCATATGGAAAGGACAAGATAACCTGCATGTTAGTATCTCAAACAACCACACAAAACACACAAATAGGCTGCCAAACGATGCTGGAAAAATAGGACCTAAAACTGAAAAACCATAAATATGCAACTGCTGTCACAGTGTGCCTGGTCGACTGGACAGAGAGCCCGGTCGACCGGACTGCAAGTACCCAATTGACTGGACATGAGTCCCGATCGACCGGACAAACGAACATCAGATTTTGGGTTTTTCTTTTTCGTGTCCATTCAACTCTAAAACTCTTTTGAAGTGTTTTAATGACTTCCTATCATCCTTCCATCATTATTAAACCCTTTTGTGACTGTCCAACCATAGATTCACCATTGAACAAAGTAAAACCATGAAAACCCAATCCATACATAGCCCTCCCTCTTTCTTCTTCGCATCTCATGCAAAGAACAGAGCAAGCTTACTGTTCTATCATGATTAGAGATGAGCTATGGCTCTGATACCAATTGTTGGAAGTGGGTGGGCCTATAGGATAGGTTTCAAAAACTTTTTACCAACTAGAAGTAATGAACACCTATCCAAAAGCCAATAAACCCCAATCCAGGATTCATGTCCTCAATCTCAGCCATCATGGTCAACAAACAAAACTATCAAGAAGATCGAAACAACACCTAACAAGCAACCACGAAATTCCACAATATACAAGGAGTAGAAAATACCTATGGAGCTCGGTTGTGCTATAATGGAGAATTTGATTCAACTCTTTGATGAAGAGCTCTTTCACTAAGTAAATCAGAATCTCTAATGCCCAAATGTCTTCCACGCTATGTCCCACTTCAGATCTCTTTTCTCAAGAGAGATGGTGGAATCTCCAAGAGAAAGACTAACTAGAATCCTAAGGAAACTGGACGGGAACTAGAAGAGAGAGAGAGGGCAAGGAGAAGAAGTGCAACTCTTGCACAAAAGGAGGTGGGCATCAACTCCAAAGCAATAATAGCATGGACGTCCAAGGGGCTCCTCTTGTCTCTTATTTATAGTTTTTACAACTCCTCTCTTTGTTAATTATTAGAAGTCCAACTTTCATAATAATTAGCAATTATCTATTCTCACTATTACCACTAATAGAAGTCTCACTTCAAATAGAAATAATACTTTTCCTTCTTTGAGTTCAAATAGAATTAGTAAAGATCCAATCTTGGGCTAGCGTGGGGACCACTAGGGATTCCATAGAAAGCTGGCTCCAATTAGAACACCACGACCCCACATCTCATGTGCAATCCGGGCCCACATTTAATTGCAAATAACTCCGCTAAATAAATGCAATTGAACTCCAGTCTTAGGAATAAATTACATGAAGACCCTGAACTTCCCTATCACTACAAGTAGGCCCCTCTATCATTATCCATGGATCAATTGGACAGACTGTCCCGCCAATTTAGATCCATATCTTATTATCCTTGAGACCCAATTAATTATAGCAATCATTAGTACCATCCAATTAACTCTTAATTGAGATAGGTGTACACTTACCAATGATAAATCCATTAATTGGCATAAGGGGATAATAGAGATAGATTCCATCTTGACCATTAAATGTTCCCACAGTCCTACTACCACGTACCCAAGACATCGAGGTGTTGACCGACAGTTGGCCTCACTCATTAGTGACTCAAAGCAAATGAATAGATAGAAACTTGAGTTCATCAATGTCTCAGGGTTTAGAGCCTATTGTTAGGGAATTATGAGAGCAAACCTTAAAGTAAAGACAGTGTTCTTGAAGTGCTTCTCATGGTCCTTCAATATATCCAATGTACCAGTATAATGATCTAGAATCTCACATTCCTATGATCGAGACAGATCACACTATCTCATAGTGATCATAATACTGCAACCTTGTCAGATGAGATGCCCAATCTCATCACTGGTTGTGAATCAATTTAAGTATAAGATTTGCGACACCTGTCTCCTGTATGTGGATCTCATCTACACACATGTGTTACATCTAATACACTTGTGGACTCCGGTTCATCTCATGAGCCAGTGTGTCATTTGTATTGGTTATGTGCATTTAAGTAATAAAATACCATTCATCTCATGAAAAGAAAACATGAATATATTGATAAATAAATAAATTAATCAATTTGTTACATCAATCTTAATGGATTGAGACCGTAAAACTAACACCACATGCAACGGGTCTCACATCAAATAATGAAATGCAGATGCCAACAGTGAATACAATCCCACTTAGAGTAAAACTTGATTTATCCCCACAAATAAGACTCCCAATAGGATTAGTAGATGTTAATTTCTTGGCAAGAAGTTTGCAACTTTCTTTACTTGTTCTTTTAGAAACAAAATTAGAGCTAGGTACTATGTACAATGTTAAGAATTTTATGCTTCCAAATGGGTGGGTGCATGTTTCAAACGGCAAAACTTGCAACTCAACTCAAATTTGGATTCTTTGGGACCTGAGAATTTCTAATGTTTCTATTATTGCTAGGGACGTTCAGTGTATCCATTGCCAAATTTTTATGAAGAACTATAATTATCATCTCACAAGATGTTATGGTGATAATAATTGTAAGATCAATTTCTGCATAGGCTGAAAATGGATAGGTCGGCTGGACCTATTGAGACGAGGCCAGTCCTTCCTTTTCTTTTCCATGCGAATCTCTTGGTAGGTCCCCTGTTTCAAAAATAAAGAAAAATGAACAGAGTGCAAGCTCGATCGGATGATTCGATCGAGACCCCTCTGATGCTTAAGTCAGCGATGGATTTCAGGGAGTTTCTAATATTGATTGGGTTATAACTCTCGTGTACCTTCTCATATGATCCTTTCCTCCCTTTTATCCCACTTCTCCCTGGATTCTAGGTGTCTGTTAGGTCACACCCCCATCCTCCACAACGTGGTGTCCCTGTGACGAACATGGCTCGGATCATGGGACGTCTCCCCCTCAATCTCGGTTTTCTCTTTCTTTCCTCTGCCAGCTGTCGTTTTCTTCTTTGAATCAGTCTTTCCTTGCCAGATGGGCCAGTTCTACTAGAAGGACCAATTTGGCCTGTTGGGCTGCCATCAAACAGAACCAGACCCAGAATATTCTTTGAATTTCCCCCCCCCCCCCCAATATTGCCTCCAAAGCCTCCTTTCTTCAATTTCATTTTCCGAGAAGAAAGGGGGCTTGAAATAACTTCAGGGAAATGTGGTGAGCCCGGGATTGCGATCGCGTCCCATCAGTTGCCAATACATCTCCTCATCCTTCCTCTTCATGCCTCTTGCTGGTTAAATCCCTAGAATAGAAACCCTCATTTCACTCTCTTCACCCTACTTCGAATTGTCGCTTCCTCCCCTTAAGAATCTCTCCGAAGGCTTCAATCTTTGCTCCTCCATTCTTCAATCCTTCGCTCCTCCTTCCATTCGGCTATAAGTTCCTTCTTCCCTTCTTCTACATTTTTTTTTTAAAATGGGCATCGCCTCCGGAGGGGCCTGTGGAGTTTAGGAATAAGTACAACATCCCTCCGGATGTCATCATACGAGCGCCGCTCCCCGGGGAATCCTTAGACGAAGGGTCCCCGAAGGCGATGCCCATCCCTACTATTGCCAGTGTGGAAGGCGGTGTCCGTTTCCCGTTATAGCCTCTTCTCATTCTCTTCTTCTCTTTTGCAAACCTTTTCCCCCTTCAATGCGCTCCCAATCTATTCCGGATTGTTATGGGGGTTGTTGCCCTAAAGAAGCTGCTTGGAACAAATCTTTGGGTGTTTGATATCCTATCCTGCTACTACCTCATTCCCCTCAATAACCAAAAGACTATCTATTATCTAAAATCCTGAGATCTGAATAGGCTCGTTGTCCATTATCTCCCGAACTCGAACAATTCTAGCAAATGAGACTTCATTGTTGTGAGTGGCAACTAGGAGGCACCGACCACCTGGGATGGGATTAGGCAAAAGGTTCCCCGAGTCCCGGGCTACCCAGGTCAGTCCCCTTTTCCTATTATCTTTTCTTTTTTTTTTACACACATATATTTTTATCTGCTTTTCTCCTTTCCTTCTATTTGCAGATTCGACGATCAACCAGATTCCTCACTCTCTTCTCCGAGCCAAGACCTAAAGAGGGAGCTTGTATACCGCAGGCCTCCCGAGCTGAAAGGTTGGGGCTATACTGCTCACATTCTTCTTCGGTACGAGTGCTTCTACGACAATTTCCTAGCTGTTCATTCCTGGCACGAGCCCTTGGAATCTGATCGTCGCTCATCGTGGAGGAAAGTTTTTACTATGAGGACTCCCAAGCCTTCGAATCGATGCAACACGTTCAGTGCCCAGTCTTCAACTTCTCCGCACTCTTCTGACCCATCTCCTCTTGCCGAGCAACCCGCCTCTAGTTCAAAGCGCACGCTTGGGACCAAGAGGTCGTCGCGGCTTGCCGCCCCCTCCAACGATTCTTCTTCCTCATACTTCAAGGATCCCTCAGTCTTGAACATCTCGGACGGTTCTTCCTCCTCTTCGGGACCTGATAGTTCTTCCCTTGTTATGTCTAAGTGCAAGGCGAAGAACCTTATCATCAATCTTGGCAACCTTCCTGCTCCTGGGGCCAGCAAGGCTCCCCTCTCTGATCCCTCCTCCATTCTTGGAAAAAGGCCTCTTGCCGACTCCTCCTTCAACCTAATGAACTCGGCTTCTTCAGTCCTGGTACTACTAGGATTGGTGGACGTGAGAGTCCGTGGGGCCCAACCCTTTCGTGACTGGGGGGTGAAAAAGTTAGCATCAATATTTTTTATATGGGTATGCTAGATTTTATACTCTACTCAGAATTTAGAAGTGGTGGTATGTTTACAAGTAGAAAAGGAAATCAACTTTTTTCTAACTTTAATTGCACATATATATTTAAGGAAAAAGACATGTTTTTGCCATGAAAGGTGATTTTTCATTTGTTTGCCGTGAAAGGCGGTGTTTTTGCAGTGAAAGGTGATTTTGCAGTAAAAGGCAATGTTTTTGCAGTGAAAGGTGATTTTGCCGTAAAAGGCAATATTGCCATGAAAGGCGATTTACAATTCTCATCAAAATGTAAAGACAGGAGTTGTGATTTTTTTTTTTTTGTCTCTTTAGAAAAATAAAAATTACATTGAAAAGTAAGAAAGGGAGATCTGACTTCTCAAGAGATTGCGGGGACTCATTCAGATTGAAAGTCACAAGTCATTTATGAACTTTGCCGTCATCATTCAGATGAGAACAGAGGACAGTTTTGATTTGCTTGGCTTAGCTTGGACCTCAGATTTTTAGAGGATAAGGACCAAAAGCCATGTGGATAGAAGGAAAGGGTCTTAGGAGGGGGTGCGTCCCCCTCACCCCCCCCCCCCCCCCCAACAAGGGACTTTGGTCACCTTGTGGTGGTTGTTGTAGAGCTTTTCTTTGAAGTAAAGGAAGTTGTTTTAGCAGCTTCTGTGGAGTTTCTCTTGTGTGTTTTCTGGATTCCGCGGATTCAAGCTTTTTTTCTCTAGACCCATTTTCCTTGGAAAATGTTGGATGACCATGCAACTTCAGACATTAGTTGTTTCCCATGGGCCGGTAACATCTGTCCAATCAATTTCTCGATCGATTGGGCAAAAACTGTGCTTTCTTGGTTAGCCGGTTGGTGATTTCGAGGCGTCCGATGACAATCGAATGATTTCGGCGGCGGAGCCACGATGTTGATGAAGATCGACGGATTTCATGCTCCGAAAATCAGATTTTTGAAAAACCGCGGGGACCAAACATCTTGAAACGCAAAAAAGTACCCAAAAAATGGGTTTTTAGTGAAAATCCTGCAACCTGGATATCTATGTCGCCAGCGACCATGGGCCTTGGTCGCGGCAACCGTGGGGACTTTTGTCCCTTTGGTCGTCGGTTTTTAGCCGTTTCTCTTTTTTTTTTTTCGATTTTTTTTTCTCTGGTATTTTCTTTGACATTTTTGCATATGTATGAGCCTGATTTCCCTAAAGAAAACTTGACGAGATGTCATGCAAATCAGAGGGCAAAGTTTCTTATTTTCCCGGAAAAGCCGAAGACTTTGTTGCCGATTTGTCGTTAGAAGCCAAAACTTGGTCAAACGATGTCGGAATGGCCTGAAATTTGAGGTGAAGCCTCCTGAGCAATAAATCAGATCAACCATAGGCTTTTGTTTGAGTTTTGAAGCCATGTGGGGTCTCGTCGTCAGTAGACTTGATTTCGTTGCAGGGAAGATGTCGCACTTTGATGTACAGTCAACCAATGTCCAGTTGACCTGAAATTTGACAAGGAGCCTATTGGAGTCATTTTAAGATGATCCATTAGCTCCGATTTGAAAATCATGGTCCCGGAGATCTCTGCTGCCGGGAGGCCTAACTTAGCTTCCAAGAGTCAAAGTTGGGTCAAATGTTGTCGAAATGACCTGAAACTTAACAAGTAGCCCTTTGGAAGTATCTTGAAACCACCCATATTCTTCGTTTGATGAGTGATGGCCTCGGTGGTCCCCGCCACCGAGATGCTTGATTTTGTTGTTTGAGGGTTGATAGAGGGTCAAACGTAGTCAATCTTCCTGAAATTTGATGTACAACCTTTTGGAAGTATTTTGAGACTATCAATAGGCTTTGATTGAAGACTTAATGTCTTTGGTACCGTCACCACCGGGAGAGCTGACTTTGCTACAACTGTTTCCTTTTTGGGCCAAACGATGTCAGAATTGTCTGAAACTTGATGTACCTTCTAGTGGTATTTTGAGTCCAACCAAGTGCTCTATTTTTTTAATCGGGGTCTCTGGCTTCACCGCCACCGGGAGATCTTGTCCAGCCGCTGGAAAAGTGAAGTTAGGCCAAATAATGTCGAAATGTCCCAAAACTTCATGTGTACTATTCTTTTGGCTATCTTGAAGGATCTTGCAGTTTTTGTTTGATTCTGACAAGACTTGATGCTTAAAGCAGCATTGCCTGTTTGTAGTAGGATGCGACTTCATGTAACTTTTTTATGCTGAGAGTGTATGATAAGGCAAAGTGACATTTTTTGTGTCAACAGATACCCCCTCGAGGTACAGCGACCAATTGCAAAGCTTTTGTAGTCGATGTGCCTCGAAGAGAATTTCGAATGAGAGCTTCTTGCCAGACGAAGAGTCTTTGAGCAGTTTTCTTTTGGTAGAGCAGCTTTTGAGCTTTCAGGGGAATTTATGGCAATGAGAGGGATCATGTACCATCTTAAGGCAAAGTTTTGAAAATGACATGAGGGATTTGGATTTTGGTTTTTGGGTTTTGGATTTTTCCTTTTGACCTTGTGAACATAAAGGCTTTTTGGATTTTGGTTTTTAGGTTTTTGACCTTGTGACCTAACAAGCCATATCGCAGGTTAGGGGGTCAGGTTTTGAATTTTGGTTTTGATCTTGTGACCCAACAAGCTGTATGTGGCAAGTTACGGGGTCAGAATTTGGTTTTTGGTCACTCTTAGGGACAATTTTGGGCCCATTGAAGTGGTTTGGGTTTTTGTGGAATGTCAATTCCAAGGTTTTGGCTTAATTTGGTGCATGGGGTTAGATGGTTTGAATTTTGGAGGCTTATGAAGCTTGGAAATTTTTATTTTTTTGTGGTCTAATCGACTCAAAAAGAGGCATGGAACCATTTTGTATGCTCTTGGTAGGAGGGATTTTTTATGGAAGCCTCTTTTAGTGCCTAAGTGGTCAAACCTGGCTCATGTGGGCTAACCCATGGGATCTTAAGCTTTAAATATGGCTTAGATCTCATGTGGTATGACTTTTGTAGAGAATATCTGAAAAATATCTCCTTTCGGTAGACAATATCTTAAAATGTCCTCACTTGGAGGGAATTTCTCAAGTCCCTTTGATTTTGGAAGAGATTTTCTCAAAGTATCTTTCTTTGGGAGAGAATATCTCAAATTCCCTTTCTTTTGGGAGAGCATCACTCCAAGAATCTTCTCTTTTGGGAAAGTCGTTAATTTGTAGCACTTACCTCCTTGCTTTTCTCCATGTTTCCTCTTTTGGTTTGACTTCTTCTATAAAAGCAAAGGGAGGTTGGATCTCTTGCTTTTATTGCTTTCTTTTGTAAAAAATCTTCAAGAGTGCTTCAAGACGAAAATCTTTTCTTCTTCAAAGATCTTCAAGCTCTTTTTCTCTATCAATGGCTTCAAGTAAGTCTTCTTTTCCAGGAAAACTCCATGTGGAGGTAGGAAAAAATTTCTTCTTCTTTTTTTTTTTCTTTTTCCTTTCTTTTCTTTTCTTTTTTTTTTTCTTTCTTTATTTTTCTCATGGATTTTCTTTTTCTCTCTATTTTTTTCGTTCCTCACGATGTTTTTTCTTTCTTTTTTTTCCGTCTTTCTTTCTTTTTACTTTTTCTTTTTTCTCTTTTTTTCTCTTTGGCCATACGGCCATGTGGCTGTGGGCCACAGCGTGTGGGACAGCTTCTCTTTTTTTCTCTTTTTTTTGCTTTTTTCTTTTTCTTTTTCCTCTTCTTTTTTTTTTTTTTTTTTTTTTTTGAAGAGGTTTTTCTCTCTTTTTTTTTCTTATTCTTATATTTTTTTTGCTCACCATGATAATGAGGTTTATGAAAATCAAGATGTTCATGCATTTTCTCTCCTTTTTTTTTTCTTTGATGCATCAATTAAAAGGTTAGAGTTTGTAGGTCAAGCCAGCACGAGTTTTGACTTGAACAAAGTTTGATTGATTTTGACCAAGTTGGCTTGGAATTGGTCAAACTTTGGTCAAGGGTTTCCTAGCATCTAATGCACGGCAATTTTCCTTTTATGCATTATTTTTGTAAATTGAATTGGAAGAATGGCATGATGGTGTATACCTGGAAGGCTTTGCAAGTTTTGGAGTTTGGAACTCGTAGCAATATTGAGTTCGTCTTCAATCTTGTGTGGATTTTAGAAGATTCGCCTAAGCTCACAACAATGTTTGAGTCCAGGCTTTCTTCAAGAATCTTTCCTTGAATATGAGCTCGCATTAATGTTGAGTTCATCTTTAGGCTTCCCATCTTTCTCCGGATGTTTTCCCCTTTCTTTGGAATTGTCCTGGAACCATGCCGAAATTTTGCCAGGAAATTTTTTTTTTAGAAAAATTCTGTCATTTTGGTGATTGATTTTTTCTTTTCCAACCTTTGCAGGTGGTTCCTCTAAAACGAGCAAGGGTAAGGGTCCTGTTACCGTTGCAACTAGCCGATTTGCCAGATCTTCCAATGCTGCTGTAAAACAAGCTTGGGAGAAGGTCCAGTATGTGGAGAGAAACTTGGAAATGTGTGATTCCCTCAATCGGGATGAGATGAGGCAGCGGTTGATCACTCTCAAGGATGGGGAATTCTACAAGATCATGGTAAGCAATCATCCTTGGGTTACGGACGATCAGAGCGTTGTGCCCAAGCCTACCTTTTTTTTTTTGTGATGCAGTTCCTAACGACTTGACATACTAAAGGAGATGTTTTTAGTTCTCTTGCACAGTAGATGGTGAGGAGAGAGCTGCTTCTACCCAGTCGACTTTCGATCGTACCATCTAGATCATGAGCCTTTCTCCCACATGCTCTAAGAGGGAAGACCCTCCAAGCCGGGTGAAGAGGACCAATGTGATCAAGACCAGAATTTTTGTTGGTGGCCTTTCCGAATATGTGGAGAAGTCGCCTGCCCGTATGGACATGTTGATGCCGTCCAGTGGCTACCAAGCTTCGGATTATCCGTCGGTCGATTTGAGACCGGTGGGCCTTGGCATTTTCAGGGGTGATGACAGCAATTGGGTGAAACCCCTCCGGCTTTGGGGCCATTTCAATGTTGACTCAGATTGGAAGTCATGGACTGATCTTGTCCTACAGATTGGTGGAGCCAAACCAAATCATGAAAGGGTCGTCATCTTCTGCAGCACCCAACTGGTAGAAACCAAGACAGTGGTATACGTACCATGCATAAAATATATAGGCTGAAAATACCTATTCATAGAGAACCCAAGCCGAACCAGGAAAGCAGCAACTTGCAGTTCGGTGCACAAATAGGAGTAAGGAGCAGACACCAAAGCAAGCTGCTCTCCAAATGCCATCTGACAAGCCTGAAAAATACAATGCGGCTTAATGTGCATGCCATCCCCTCCAGTAAAAATAGCCTCACCCAGCTAATAAGTGAGGTAAGTAGCGAGATCTCTTCGCAGTGCAATGTCAGAACAAATAGCATTTGTATTCGTGAAGAAGCTCTTCAAATCTCCCTGCATGATAGAAATCTTTTTTCAACCCAGATTCTTAGCTCTGGCTTCCCGGGTCATGCCGTTGGAAATCTTTCTTCCGTCAAAGAATTTGGGAGATGAAGAGCTAAAACTCTTCCAACTACTGGACCTGACTTCCATGCTCTCCTTCTCCTTCAGAATATCATAGAATGTGACAAGCTAAAAATGCAAAAGCTAGAATTCCTCATATTGCTCCTCAAGGACACTGTCAATAGGCATGAACTCCTCACAGAGTTTATCAAGAATAGGCAGCCCAGTAATGGCGCTCAGCTCCATCAAAGATAAACCAATCTCACCATTATGACAACGAGGGTGTTGGTTTGTGGAAGGAATGACTCCAACATGGCCATGTAGAACTCCTCATCCTTGAAAGTGATCAACCACTGCCTCATCTCATCCCAGCTGAGAGAGTCACACACTTCAAAGTTTCTCTCCACATACTGGACTTTCTCCCAGGCTTGTTGTACAACCACATTGGAAGATCTAGCAAATCGGCGAGGTGCATCGGTAACAGGCCCTTTACCCTTGCTCGTTCTAGAGGAACCACGTACAAAGGTTAGAAAAGAAAAAGATCAATCACCAAAATGACAGAATCTTGCTAAAAAAAATTCCTGGAAAAATTTCGGCATGGTTTCGGGACAATTCAAAGAAAAGGAAAAGATCCTCAGAAAGATGAAGAAGCTTGAAGATGAACTCAATATTACTGTGAGCTAACGATCAGTGAAAGATTCTTGAAGAAAGCCTGGACTCAAACATTGCTGCAAGCTCAAGCAAATCTTCTCAAACCCCCGCAAGATTGAAGATGAACTCAACATTGCTGTGAGCTCCAAACTCCAAGAAGCCTTCCAGGTATACACTATCATGCCATTCTTTCAATTCAATTTACAAAACTCATGCATAAAAAGAGAATTTCCATGCATTAGATGCAAGGAAACCCTTGACCAAAGCTTGACCAATACCAACCCAACTTGGTCAAAACCAATCAAACTTTGCTCAAGTCAGAACTCGTGCTGGTTTGACCTAGAAACCCTACCCTTTTATTTGATGCATCAAAGAAAAAAAGAGAAGAAAAAATGCATGAAAATCTTGATTTGCATAAACCTCATTATCATGGTGAGCAAAAAAAGAAAAAAAAAAGGGAAGAAAAAGAAAAGAGAAAAAGAAAACAAAAGAGAGAAGAAAAAAAAAAAAGAGGAGCTAGCCCCCAGGCCGTGGCCCACTGCCACGTGGCTGTACGGACCTACCTGTACGGCCAAAGAAAGAAAAAAAAAAAAAAAGGAGAAAAAAAAAGAAAATGAAAAAAAAGAGAATAAAAAAAGCCGTGAGGAAAGAAAAAAAAAAAGAGGAAGGAAAGAAAATAAAAGAAAAAAAAATAACATTTTCCTACTTCTGCATGGGGTTTCTTGTTGGAAAAGGAAACTTACTTGAAGCCATTGATGGAGAAGAAGAACTTGAAGATCCTTGAAGAAGAAAAGTTCTTGATCTTGAAGCACTCTTGAAATCTTTGTAAAAGAAAGCAATAAAAGTAAAAGATCCAACCTCCCTTTGCTTTTATAGAAGAGATCATGCCAAAAGAGGAAACTTGGAGAGAAACAAAGAGGTAAGTGCTACAAATTACCAACTTTCCCAAAAGAAAGATTCTTTGAGAAATTCTCTCCCAAAAGAGAAGATTCTTTGAGAGATTCTCTCCCAAAAGAAAGTGGATTTGAGATATTCTCTCCCAAAGAAAGATACTTAGAGAAAATCTCTCCCAAAATCAAGGGAACTTGACAAATTCTCTCCAAGTAAGGATATTTTAAGATATTCTCTATCCAAATGAGATATTTTTTGGATATTTTTTACAAAAGTCATATAACATGAGATTTAAGTCATCTTTAAAGCTTAAGATCTCATGGGTTAGCCCAAATGAGTCAGGTCTGACCACCTAGGCACTAAAAGGGGATTCCATAAAAATATCCCTCTTACCAGGAGCATATAAAATGGTTCCATGCCTCTTTTGAGTTGATTGGACCAAACAAAAAAAAAAAAAAAAAAAGAAAAAAAATCCAAGCCTCATGAGCTTCCAAAATTCAAACCATCCAACCCCATGCACCAAATTGAGCTAAAACTTTGAATTAACATTCCACAAAAACACAAACCACTCCAATGGACCCAAAGTAGTCCCAAAGAGTGACCAAAAACTAAATCCTGGCTCCCTTAACTTGCCATATACAGCTTGTTAGGTCACAAGGTCAAAACCAAAAATCCAAAACATGACCCCCTAACTTGTCACATACAGCTTGTTAGGTTACAGGGTCTAAACCAAAAATCCAAAACCCCCTAACCTGCCACATACACCTTGTTAAGTCACAAGGTCAAAAGCCAAAAACCTTCTTGACCACCTTATGGGCCATATAAAGCATTTAGGTTCACAAGTCAAAAAGAAAAACGGAAACCTAAAAAACCAAATCCAAATCTCTCATGTCATTTTCAAAACTTTGCCTTCAGACGGTACATGACCCCCTTTCACTACCAAGAAATTCCCTCGGAAGCTCAAAAAAAGCTACTCTACCAAAAGAAAAATGCTCAAAGACTCTTGGTCAAGCCAGAAGATCTCCTTCAAAGTTCTCTTCAAGGTACATCGACAACAAAAGCTATGAAATTCGTCGTTGTACCTCGAGGGGGCATCTATTGACACCAAAAATGACACTTTGCATCTTCATACACTCTCGACATCAAGAAGCTACATGAGATCACATCCTACCACAAACAGGCATTGTTGCTTCAAAAATTAAATCTTGTCGGAATCAACCAAAAACTTCAAGATCCTTCAAAGCAGGCATAACAAGAGTACACATGAAGTTTCGGCCCATTTCATCGTTATTTGGCTTTAGCGGCTAAATAGGAACTCCAGGCGACGGTGAAGCCAGAGTCCCTGATCCAAAAAACAGAGCACACAGTTGGTCTCAAAATGCCACTAAAAGGCTCTACATCAAGTTTCAGGCCATTCCGACATCATTCGGCCCAAAAAGGAAGCAGCCTTAACAAAGTCAGCTCTCCTGGCAGCAGTAACACCAAAGCCATCAGGTCTTTGATCAGAGCCTATGGATAGTCTTAAAATACTTACAAAAGGCTTTGTGTCAAATTTCAGGTCAAATTGACAATGTTTGACTCTCCATCAACCCTCAAATAGCAGAGCCAAGCCTCTCGGTGGCGGGAACGACCGAGGCCATCACTCATCAAACAGAGTGCATGGGTGGTTTCAAGGTACTTCCAAAGGGCTACTCGTCAAGTTTCAGGTCATTTTGACAACATTTGACCCAACTTTGTCTCCCGGAAGCTAAATCTGGCCTCTCGGCGGTGGAGCCCCTAGGACCATGATTTCCAAATTGGAGCTAATGGATGATCGTCTTAGAATGACTCCAATAAGGTCCCTGTCAAATTTCAGGTCAATCGTATATCAGTTGACCGTAAATCAAAGCCCGACATCTTCCCTGCTACAAAATCAAGTCTACTGGCGACGAAACCCCACACGACTTCAAAACTCAAACAAACGCCTATGGCTGGTCTTATTTACTACTCAGGAGGCTTCATCTCAAATTTCAGGTTATTCTGACATCGTTTGACCTAGTTTTGGCTCTTGACGGCAAATCGGCAACTCCACACGACAAAGTCTTCGACTTTCCCAAAAAACCGAAAAATTTACGCTCTGATATGATAGGCTTCTCATCAAGTTTTCTTTAGGGAAGTCATGCCAATACGTCTTCAAAATTTTCAAGAAAAATACCAAAGAAAAAAAGAATCAGAAAAATTGGAAAATGGCCAAAAAACGATGACCGAAAGAGACAAAAAGTCCCCATGATCGCAGCGACCGTGGGTGCATGGTCGGCAGCTACCCTGGAAATCCGGCTCGCCGAATTTTCGCCAAAAGACTATTTTCCTATCCCTTTTCGTATTTCGAGCTATTTGGCGCCTGTTATTTCAAAAAATCTGATTTTACAGGCATGAAATCCGTCTATCTTCATCAACATCACGGGCCTGCCGCCGAAATCATGGGATCGTCATTAAACAGTTCAAAATCGTCAATCAACCAACCAAGAAAGCACCTTTTATGCCCGATTAATCAAAAAATCTACAAGATAGATGGTACTGACCCACTGGTAGCGATCAATGTATGAAATTGCATGGTCATCCGACATCAAACAACATGAAGATCCATCGGCGATCATCGCCAGAAGAATTCCAAAAGATGCAGCGCAACCTGCGACCCTTCAAATGCCTCGGTAACCACTTAATGCAGTTAAATGATCAATTTTATGACAAGTTAATGTGATCATTAACTCATTATTTTGGACGGTCCAATCAAAAGCCAAGAAATGAGAGTTATAAATCAAGAGCAATCATGGCGTTAAACCATGTAACTCTTCCCATCATGGAGCTTAAAGACAATTAAATGCTCATCATTCTCCATCAGCCAATCAAAAGCCAAGAAAAAAGGAATTATAAAATAATGAAATAAATACTTGTAACTCCTCCCATCATGTGGCTTTAATGCATTACAAGCCCATAAAACCCCTCATGGCCGCCAAAAGCCTATAAAAGCAGGGTCATTCCAAGAAGAATGGATGGGAGTCCATCCAGAAAAGCACAAATTTGCAAATCCTTCTGCAAAAGTTGCTACAACAACCTCTCCTCCATCGAAGAGATTCTACAGCAACCATCACAACAAGGTGACTGAAGTCCCTTGGGGGGGATTCCCCCCAAGGCCCTCTCCTTCTGCATGGCTTAGACGTGGCTTTCCAGTCCTTCTACTTAGTTTTCTATTGGATATAGTATAAGGTATTAAATTAAAAAGCTTACCAAGATTGTAGGTTATGTGCGCTGTTCAACCAATATCAGGGAACCACTCAGCATCATTGGAGTCAGCAATTTGCATCGAGGCCAAAATCTAAGGTATATCATCAGGTTGGTAGCTGTGGTTAAATAGATGCCAGCATTTCAAGGCATCATGTCCTCTTTTATTACAGATCTAGTAGGTCATAGTATTTTTTCCATTTCGGTTTTGTTGTGGAACTGAGTTTTGAGACTGTTCTTTGATTTCCTGACCTTGCTCCCTTGGTTGCTGCTGTATTTAGTTTCTCCTCTGGCTGGTTTGAGGAAAGCCTTTCCCTTTAGAAGTAAAGGTCGGTCCTCCCTTTCTATCAAGATGTTTAGTTCCATTGCACATTTTTCTGACTATAAAATGCCATGGAATAATTTTCAGCCCCACTTTGATGTCCTTTATTTCGCAGCTCATGGCTTTGAAGTAAAGGAACAATATCAGCATAGCTAGGAATTGGGGGCTTAAGCTTTGTAGTAGTGAATGATTCATAATTGGGTCCAAGCCCAGTTAACAGCCAAAACACTTTACTTTACTCAGACACCAGTTTCCCAATTGCATTACGCTCGTCACAGATAGATTTGAATTTGCCTCAAATAGTCACAGAGAGAAGTTGTACGTTTCTTAATGAGTTGCATTTTGGAGAGCAATTCAAATTCACGAGCCTAAGAATTTTGAGAAGATAAGTCAGCCAAAGCTTCCCATACTTCTACCGAGGCTTCCAAACCAACAACCATACCAAGAACCTCTTCAGAAAGCGTGCTAGTTATCCATGCTTTCACAAGTCAATCAGTGCGAACCCATGACTAAAGTCTAGACTCTTAGCTCCACTGGTCAAATTAGCTTGAGAACTTGGTATTGCCATTTTGCCGGTAATAAAATCTGCAACTTCTTGACTTTCAATGAGCGTCAAGACCTGTGTTTTCCAAAGCAAATAATTCATAGGTGTTAACTTGAGAGAGACAAAGTTAGCATATTAATAGTGGCTAGATAAGGGTATTTGAGTGAAGTAGAAGGAGCCATGAACAAAGAAAATATCGAGGATCTTTATGCTTTGATACCAAAAAAAAGTATGGAAAAAATAGGATCCTTAAGCTGTACCTTCTTCCTTAAAAACAAGGATAGGTGAAGTAACTTTATTTATAGATGCATACAGTTGCATAATGAGTGAGTTTGGGAAATTTGAATACTCTCAAATGATTCTCAGTTAGAAATGATCTCTAGAAATTTGGAACTATGAAATTGCCTAGCTGGGATTTATTTTGAACTGCAACAGTATAGTTGAGCTAGAGCTTCAGGTTTTATTTTGATCTGGAACCATCCATCTTATGTGATGGATTGATGTCTTCATCACCCCACTCCATTTTCTTCCAATTGTCTTGGAAAAACAGTATCACAGGCTTTATAAAAAAATTACTACTGACCGACATATAGCTTATTTCTTTGTTCTTTTCATATTGTCAAGATTTATCTTGAAAAATGAAAGAGACAGGAAAGAAAAAAAGGGCAGACATAACATGGAAGAATGGTTATAGTAACAATCTTATGCTCGTATATTATCATGTAGAGCTTACTATGAACCCATAACCCGTTCATGATAAAACGAGAGAGAGAAAGGCTGCTCGGCTTGTAAAACCTGTATTCGTAACTTTTCCGCCGATATGAACAAAGGTAGTGGAAAACCTATATTAATTCGCCCCCGATATGAAATGCGGAAAACCTGTATTCACAGTGTTCTGTCGATATGAATGGCGGAAAGCCTGTATTCACAGCTTTTCCGCCGGTATGAATAGAGGAAAACGTGTATTCGTAGCTTTTCCGCCGATATGAACAGCGCAAAAGCTGTAGCTTTTCGCTTTTCCACTGATGTGAACAAAACCAACTATATTACCAAAGTGATTTTGGGATATTTGGATAGAAAGGTGAGAGGTGATAATCACCCTCTCCCTACACTTGAGGATGATGGAAGTATTGTGGGTGGTGGGTTGGGTGAGAAATGGAGTGGGGGATATGGAGAAATAGGAAGGAGATGAGGAACTAGAAGACGTGAAGAGTGACATTAACGTCGCCCAAAATTTTCTGAGCAACGCTATCGTCACTCAGGAAAAAGTACAAAAATAATAAAAAAAAAGTGACAGGAAGACTAAGTTTGTGTTGCACAATCTACGAGGACCCTTTGCGAGGAATGGACAAATTCTAGGATTTTTCCTATAAAATACTCTTAAATATATCTTTATTTAGCAAGGGCCTGCGTTACTAGTACTATAGGTTACGGCACAATGGTTTGATATGCTATCACGAACCTTATTTTGTTAACATACCTAGCTATTCAAATAAGTAGTGGGCCACTCTCTCCTTATTTTAAAGCCTAAATATAGTTTATTTGGATCATTGTAGAGTATTGATTGATTAGTGTAACATAGTCATTAAAGACGTGAAAGATGAATAGGGAAATAATTATATTTTACATGGGATACCAATCAAAAAGATATTTTATATGTCATCAACCTAATCATATATATATATAATGACAATAGCCTCTTTATGGGAGAGTGACACGTGGCATACTCTAGAACTTTTTAAGACTTTCCAATAATGTCCAACATTCTCCAACAAACCTTCTCTTTGGTCCCTACCAAAGTCCCTCTTATATTCCATTGATCATTGGGGCGTTTGGCTAGAGGTCTCTCAACTTTGGTTTTTATTGCAAACGGTCCACGATTTAATCTCATACAGCCAAAGGTCCCTCCTACCGTTTCAGAAACTTGAAAAGTCAATAATGCCCTTTTCACCTGTTATCGCTTTTTTCAAAAAACAGAAAGGCTAAAATCATGAAATCTTATCAAAGAAGGAACGTAAGAGAAAAAAAAGTGGTTTTGAACTTCGACTGCATGTAAACGCGGGAAAGTGAATCAAATTACATCAAGCATTCGTAACCTTTTCAAAGAGATTGTTTCATCATCGAGTTAGTGATTGCAGAAGAGATTTATTTAATTCTTAAACCTAACAAATACATAATCTAAACCAATCCAGACATCTCCCCATACAAACTGTTAACATTTGCTCACTCCAAAACAAGTAACTTGAATATTTTCTCATTTGTGAACCTTCATCGTGTTGGAACCCTATTGTCGGATGTGAATTTTGACCCCCTCTCCAAGAAAGACATGGTTTGGGGAAATCTCCATTCATCTATATATGCTATTTAAATTTTATATCGAAAATGAGGATTCCGACTACCCTCTAAATCGACGGATCACGATCGCCAGCTACGATACGGCTGTAACACCATTCTTCGACGAAAGTTAAAGAAATATGGGGAGAAAAATAATAAGGTGGGTTCTTCCTCTCGTCTAATGTGCTGCCGGCAACACACGACGGTTGTCCTGTCATGTTAATTTAGGTCTCTTTGGGTCTCTTTAATTTTGGGTCAATTCAGGGTCATGAGTTAAAGTCCAAATAAAGGTTAATCCTCACATAGCATAATCAAGGTATGTCCAAGTAAAATAAAATAACTAAAATAGAGAAAATAAAAGGGGGGAGTGCCAAATATTTAAGAAGAGGATCGGCCCCATTCCCGGGTACTCCCTTCTGATCCCTTGGCAAGATAGGGTTTAAAGGCTGAGTTTTCAAACCGAAATGATGATGCAAATGAGACATTAACTTGTGATTTCTATATTTTTCGTGTGCGATACACGAGTGATAAAAGTGAAAGGCCAATGGGCCGTAATTGATTGAAGGTGGCCAATGGGCCAGGATTGATTGGAGATGGCCAATGGGCCAGGATTGATTGGAGATGGCCGATGGGCCAGTGTTTGTTTTAGGATGGCCGATGGGCTGTGAATGATTAAAAGCGTATGCGAAATCACTCATCTCATCTCATTATTCTCATTTATTCAATTTTAGAAATCAGCTCTTTATTCCCTTTTATCATTAAGTTTGATTAAATATCTGGCACCTGAGGTGGAGAAAAAACTAAAGGAAAATCTTTTAGGTTTATTTTGTTGGTTTTATAGTTTTTATGACTTTTTTATATGGGGCTAGAAGGGCCTAACTAAGGGATTTTACTTGGATTTAAGTGATTAGTACTTTACTACTGATCATCGGATTAACCATAACCTAAGGTCCTAGACCACCCACATCAGCTCTCCCAGTCCCCTAATGGAATAGGAAAAGTGAAGGGACGAAGCCTAATGCTTGAATCTATCTAATGGGGCAATTCGATCTAATCCTAGGGTGTGACTAGCCTGAGTTTGATAGTTCAGCGCCTAAGCAACTTATTAATTGTGATTTTCAATCGGTTTGGTTCGTTTTGAGTTGAAGATTGACTAAGAAGTGGATTAAATGTATTTTAGGGTCTGTTTAAATGGTTTAAGGTTCTGGAATTTAGGGTTTAATTAAAAGGGTGAAATAATGTTTGAATCGATGAAACGGGGTTGACAGAGGACTTGGGCGCCCAGGGGGTGGCGCCTAGGACACTCTGGTGACTTGGGCGCCAGACAGTGGCGCCCAAGTAGCTGTTTCTGGGTGGTTTGGCTAGTGACGATGGTATCGATGCTATTTTTGGAACTCAAGGGGTTCTTACTTGGTGAATTTTAATGTTTCAAATTGTTTTAATTCTCCGATGTTCAAATGTCAAAGGGATTCGGATTCGGATTTTGAAACAAAATCTAGAATTCGCGTTTTAGTGCAAATGAGAGGATAGACGCCAAGGGGGTGCCGCACAGGTGGATGGCTTGTGATTTTCAGGTATTCCGGATGGGACTTAGTTATTGGTTTTCGGTTTAGGAATTATTTTAGGTTCTGGTCTTAAATAACTTTAAGTGGTAAGGTGTTTAGTTATTCATTTTTAGTTGAAGTTATGAATCAAGGTTAGAGTGTAGGATAGGCGCCACAGGGATGGTGCCTAAGTGGTTGTTCATCGGTTTGTAAGGGCTTTGGGTGCTAAGTTTGAATCGAATAAAGTTTCAAGTGCTTTAAGTTAAAAGTGTTTTAATATATTGATTGGGATTGGTTTGAATGTTAATTAATTGTATTAAGTTGTTCGTTAGGGTTTTTATGAAAATGGATAGGCTGGGCGCCCAGGGTGTGGTGCCCAAGGTGGAAATGGAAGATAGGCACCCAAGGGGTGACGCCCAGGTGAACTGTTTTGTGCTTCAGATCGGTTTCGCGTTTTTTAGGTTGATTTGTGCGTTCATGGTTTGATGTATTTTAAATTAAAAGTGTTCTGTTGCGTTGATTAATATTAAATTCCACTTCAATTAATTAAGCTTTAGTGACTGGAGAGGCTGGGCGCCCAGAGGCTATTGCCTATGTGGATGTGACAGGATGGGCACCAAGGTGGCACCCAGGTGTTTGTCTTGTGTGTTTGAGTTGGTTCGATGTTTTAAGTCAATTCGGGTTTATAGTTTCAATTGTTTTAAACTTCAAGGGTATTCCGGTGTATTGATTACGATTGAGTTCGGGTTTAATTTCAAGTGGGGTTTCCTAGTGATTGGGTAGGATGGGCGCCAATAGAGTGCTGCCCAAGTGAATGCGGCAGGATAGGCACCCAGAGGGTGCCGCCTAGGTGGATATTTTGTGGTTTATTCGTTTTGTATTTTTTAAGTTGGTTTAATTCCAAATTGATTAAGGTTTCAGGTCTTTGAGGTTAATAGTGTTTTAAGGTGTTAATTAGGGTTTAATCAATTAAGTTTAATTAAGTGGTGGTTTCCAAGGGAATGGGACAGGATAGACACCCAGGGGGTGGTGCCTAAGTGGATAGACAAGCTGGGCGCCCAGGGGGTGGTGCCCAGGGGTCCGTTTTGTGGTTTCGTGTTGATTTTGCGTTTTTAGGCCTGTTCAAGTATTAATTGATTGAGGTTTTAGGTTTCTTAAATCTAAAAGTGTTTTATTATGTTAATTAGGACTAAATTCGGGTGTTGATTATTTAGAAGTTTTAATTAGGGGTTCCTTAGGGATGGAATAGGATGGGCGCCAAGAGGGTGGTGCCTAGGTGGACTTGGCAAGTTGGGCACCTCGAGGGTGGAACCCAGGTGGACTGTTTTGGAGTTTTGTTTATTTTGTGTTTTTGAGTTAATTAGAGATTGAGCTGATTAGAGTTTCAATTATTTCAGGTTTAAAATGTTTTACTATGTTGATTCGGATTGGTTTAAGGTCTTAACTAATTAGCTTAAGATTGAACCGGTGTGTCTCAGGAAATGAACAGGTTGGGCGCCCAGGGGGTGGCGCCCAAGTGGCCTTGGAAGGATGGGCGCCCAAGGGGTGGCGCCCAGGTGGCTGTTTTTTGGGGTTTTAGGTTTTTTCTATTTTTAAAGTTCTTAGTTACTTTTTAAATCCAAATTAATTAGGGTCTTATGGTTTTAAGGCTCTTAATGATTTGATGTTTCTTAAGTTAACTAATTATGATGTTTTAATTAATCTTAGGATTTATCCTACTTAGGCGCTAAATTCAGTAACCTAGACTATCTAACTATTCTTTTTGGGTTTTTTTTGGATATTTTTGAATTTGTTTTTTGTTTCTCCTCTAATTTACTAGAGAGTAAGGAAAGAGAAGAAAGGTTTTTATGTTTTATGATTTTTTTTTTTTTGGGTTTTTCTATGGTTGTGCGATCCAAATGATATGATTTGAAGTATGACAAAGATGATAATTCAAAGTTCAGAACAGATTAAGCTACCAAACATATCATTATCATGCAGTTTCTAAGTGAACTAAATGCGGAAGATCGAGAGTTGTGCACAAAAGTGGAGAAATCCACTTGAGCACCACACCTGTGGTGCCTACTCTTCTCAGTCAGGGTTTTCAATGAACCACAATGAATGCACAAAAGTCTTAGTATTTTTAACACAACTCCTGATATTCAGCAACCGATGGGAATGTCTTAATGCGAACTACTAATGATGCAACTAACAAATCTACGAGAAAGCGATGCAACCGGTGAAGATCTAGAACTCGGACCCTATCTCAGAAAGGTAGGCGCCTAGGTGGTTCGGGAGAGGGCAGGCGCCCAGTGGGTGGCGTCCAGGTGGTTCGGGAAAGGGCAGGCGCCTAGCCTTTTTGCCAAGGGCTTCTTGCGACCTCTTTGGTATAAATGATGATGATGATGATGCTAATGTGAGATCTAACCTAGCTATGCAATTAGAACTACGAAATCAAAGAAAATCTACTGTATTAGAATGAACCTAAGCACATTACTAACTTGATAATGCACTAATACTATTTTTATCACAAGCTAATGTAGATCTACGATGCTCAAATGGTCCTAAGCATATTTATAAGCATGAATGGTAATGGAATGTAATAAAAGAAATGAGAGATCTAGGAATACCGGTATATGACGCGTTCCTCAAGTTCCTAAAACGAAGCTTTTGCAAAGACTCATGGCTCCAATTGAAGATATGGAAGTCTCCCCTCTACCCCCCTTTCTTCTTCTCTAGATCTGAAGTTCTCTCTAATGGTGACTACCTTTCTTCTTCTTGCTTATTCTCTCTTTTTTGTCTCTTTTCTTAGGGTTTTTGGGAAGCCTCCTCTTGTAAATGAAGTTAAGAGGGATTATATAGGTTTGGGACGAGTTTAGAAGGGCTAGGGCTTCATTATTTCATCTTTCTAGAAGGTCTCACGCATCCCTAGGCGGCTTAAGTTATTTTAGGGTGAATTAGGGTTTGAGGGAGGATGGGCGCCCATGGGGTGGTGCCCACATGGTCTGCGCATGGGCGCCCAGGTGGTCCTAGAGAGTGGACGCCCACAGGGTGGTGCCCAGATGGTTTGTGTTTCGCTTTTGGACCTTGGTCCCATTTGGAGTCGAGATTGAACGAATATATCTTCAGCTCGGGGGACCTACACTAGCATTTAACAGGTTGGGCGCCACATGGGTGGTGCCTAGATGATTTCAAGGTTGGGCGCCACATGGGTGGTGCCTAGGTGAATTTCAAGGCTGGGCATGTGGAACTTAGTAGGGTATGTGCCACATGGGCGGTGCCTAGGTGGAGTCGATTCATTTTCGGAGTTCGGTCCCTATGTTGAGTGGTCCCGGGCTACTTTTAGGCCAACTAGTGAAATTTGGAGGCTGGGCGCCCACCATGGGGTGCCTAGGTGGTCCTAGGCTGTGTGGGCACCCAGCATGGGGCGTCAAGATGGATTTTAGTAGGATGGGCGCCACATGGGTGGTGCCCAAATGGAGTTTCGCCACTTTTTCTAAGGCAAACTTCAAAGACTCATAACTTTTGATCCGCTTATCGGATTTGGACTTTCTACATATCACCGGAAAGCTCTCGTAGTGAGGAATCAAGTGTCCAATTGCTCTAATGATTAAAGGCTAGAAGAAAGGGGGGGACCTCTGGACCAATGGATTCGATATCCTAACTTAGGTTAATCGGGTGACATCTTGGCAAACTAAGCATGGTCTTTGGAGGGATTGGCCTAAGCATGTCTTAAGTGGTCCGGGAAAAGGTTTAATTGGTGTGATGGTCTATTCCTTGTGTAAGTAGTGAATTTGGCTCAGAACCTTGATGTGATTTGGTTTTTCTCTCACGAATTTCTAGAAATCGTCAAACTAAGTCTAAAATTGTCAACAAGCATCTTCATCGTCATTAATTAATCTGAATTATGCCATTAACCATTTAATTATGGGTGAAATGGGGGCACCGCTATATATGACATGTGTTTAGGGCTAGCATAGGGGGCCAAATGAGGTGTCTACACCTATCTATTTGTCTATCGCAAACTTAGATATATTGTTATAGAACTCAAATAAATTTGTTCCAAAATTCACATAAATTTGTCCAAGGACTCGGATAAATTTGTGCAAAACTCAGATAAATTTATTCCAAAACTCAGATAAATTTGTCCATACCTCAGATAAATTTCTGTAAAACTTAGATAAATTGAAAAAATGAGAAGAAAGAAGATTGCGTATATAGACCAAGGTCTAAATCATCTAAACCCTATTTCTTTGACTCGGATTGCAGATACTATATTAAACTAGCAAGGTCGTAGAATCTGTCCCTCACGCCTAGAACGAATGCATATGAATTTCTTTCAGAAAGTATATTCTCCAAGAATCTCACAATCAATTGTCATTACCATTTCAAATTCAAAACGTGATTTACAAGGAATTATAGGGGCAAATCAGTCATAAATGATCATGCTTATGAGCTTAAATTAAGGGCTTAAATTGCGTGATATGTTTAGATGGTTATGTGTGACGTATTGAGGTAGTTCAGGGGCTAATCAATCACGACAATGTGTGATATGGTGTATTTAGGGATCTCTGGCTGCAATATGTCCAGCTGCGTACACTATAGGCCTTAAATGAAATTCTTTTGGACTATAGCCTTCAAATGACAAAGTTAAGGTACCATTCGCTAATTTATCCTTAACCATTTACCTTTAATGGGCCATTATAAAACTAACAAGAAGAAAAAAAAAAAAAAAAAAAAAGGTCATTTGGCTTTGATTGTAGGCCCTACACTCTCCAACAGACCTTCTCTTTGGTCCCTCCCTAAATCATTTTCCTATATTACATTGACCATTTACCTTCAATGGGCCCTACAGATTATTAAACTAACAAAAAGAAGAAAAAAGGCCCTTTGGCTTTGATAGTGGGCCCTACAGACTAATGAAAAATATAGATATCAAGTTGGCTATGATTTCAATGATACGATGGCCGCTTTTGTAAGTAGTATTTTGCTACTTTTTTGTCCTTATTATCCTTTCAATTTTGATAGGATTAATATGTGGGGGCCATTATGGAAGCCAATTAATATCAAAATCCACATTGAATTTTGAAATAACACTCAATTTATGCCTAGGTACAAATATAATCAAATCAAGGTCCTAAAATCTCTACTGTTTATTTGATATTCACCTAAAATTTTCTAAGCTTCCTAAAATTTATCATTTACATTTACTAATTTAACTGAATAAATCTATGGATCCCATTGTGAAAGCCATTTTTTTTCTTTCCGTACTCACAATTTAAAAGGGCAACTTTCATAGGCTGTATTTTGCCGCTTTGTTCTCCTTATTTTCCTTTCATATCATTGAGATTAATCTGTGGAGCCCACATTCAAGTTTGAAATCGATTCTCAATTTTATACTTAAGCATAAATATAATCAAGTAAATGTCCTAAAATATCTACTATTTACGTGATCTTGCACTAAAACCTCGCGGGCCCCTAAAACTTCTCTCCCAAGTTTTCATCTTTATCACATTTTTTTTTATTATCATTTACTTTTACTAATTTAACTAAATAATAAATATAGAGAATCAAAGAAATAATAAAATGCAGCAAACCAAGATGTTGGACCAAGTAATAGATAAAGTCTTTCAAGCATGAACAGTCTTTATAAATTAATTTACTCTTTTTACCATCAACAATTCAAACTGATTACTTTTTTATATATTTTCTTCTTCATCATATATTATATTACTTAATTACTCTTTGAATTTCCCATTTTCTTTGACCCGTTATTCTATGTAATTAAGTCATTTTATCAATATCATAAATTAGACAATTTGGTTAGATTATTTTACTTAATTTTTATTTAAAACTTTAATTTTTGAAGTTCAGTTTTAATTGTATTATGAATTATATATTAATATTTATTTAAATGTTTATTAATATTTCTAATTAAAATTTTAATTATTTTTTATCCAACGCAAGCCCGTTGAACCAGTGTGAGAAAACAGCAGGAGCATGTGCGTGATTATTTTCATCAACTTAGATTTAGGGTGCTGCTATTGGCACACAAAAAAAATCTTTTCCCATACAAGGATGCTAACTTATTTTTTAATACATTTTAACCCCTTCATGAAATGACCAAAATATCCAATCTCCCACCAAAACTCAAAAAAAATTTCTTCTCACACACAACGTGCCTTCTTCCCTAAAAATGATGGTCATCTCACCAAATGGGATGTGAAAGGTGTTAGTCTCAGGTTGCCACCTTTCCACAAACCCCCGATACAATAATCTTATTGACAGAGCGGTATGATGCAGTCACTAAGGGAGCCAATATGGACCTGGACATCCACTCCCTAAACCTATCAGACCCATTCAATTGCCATTGCCACAATGGCACTTTCTGACCGTGACTTAGACACTTCAGTGCTCCTTGATCTTGCATTCAACCATTGAAACATTAGCAAAGAAATTCATAACAAAATCAATCAATCAATCTTGATATGAAACAAACGAAACACACCTGTCCATTCTAAATATACCCAACTATATGTGTATCAAAGCTGGTCAATAAGGACCTATCTTGTGGCCTCGGACCTGATTACATTTCCATCTCAGGTTGTTCTTCAACGTCCTCTTCACTAAGATCCGGTTCTTTTACAACCTCTTTCACTCAGTGGCGATGCCTTTTATTTGAAGCAGTAGGTCGCACCCTAGAAGAGCTCAGTCTGTCCATAGCTAAAATAAAAATACAAACATTGTATGACATAAATGTGTGTTTGCATTGAAGAAGGTTCAAACAAAATAATTCTGTTCGGAAGTTCAGGTCCGAACAAAGTTATAATGTTCAGACCTGAACTGCCGAACAAAATGACTTTGTTCGGATGTTAAGGTCTGAACATTATGACTTTGTTCGGACTTTAACTTCCGAACAAAGTCATACTGTTCGGAAGTTCAGATCCGAACAGTTTGTGATTTCTGGGCAAAAAAAGTTTGCGATTATGGATGAAAACCAGCCCAAATGCATGAAAAAACTCTACTATTATCTGTAAAATCTTACATTGAATGGGAATCTATCCCCCATTAAAAGTTTTTATGGAAACAAAGGTTATCTAAGATGGAGAAAATGGAAAAGAATAAATGGTGAAGAAAAATAAAATGGCAATGGTACCTTTGGAAGGGAAGAGGAGATGGTGTAGATGAACGCCGGAGAGACAAAGATGCCGGACAACAAAGATGCCAGATTAACAAGAGACGCAATGCCGGAGAACAATGCCGGAGGTACAGAGACACCGTTCGAAGTGGAGATGCACTGTTTCGATCTGTGTGTAGAGAGAAAGGGAAGAAGATGTGTGTGGGAAGAAAAAAGGGAAATGGAGAGATGGGTAAAATGGGGATTTTTGGTGTGTGTGGAAAGAAATAATGTAATTTTTAAATTTTTGTGATGTGTATGGAGAGAATTTGTGTTGAAAAAGATTTTTTCTATGTGCCAATAGCAAGCTCCTAGATTTAAGAAGATCATCATCCTTCAAATCAACTAAGGTAAAATGACTAGTGAGGACTCTGAATAGTGGTATCTCAAGGGACACATTCTGGCAAGAGAAAAGTCTACAAAAGTTACTTTTGTCTTATTCGAAACATGTCTTTCTTGAAGTTATTGGTGTAGTGATGGGAACAGCACAACTTTTCTTGTTTTCTTTCTTCCACCGGACGTTAGGTATGTTTGTGTAACACTTTTCTCTAGAAAAGTGTTTTTCAGGTGTTTGTTGCGGAATAATTCCACAAAAACGTTTTCCTGCCTCATCAGCATTTTCTTTGCTAATGCTGGAAATCGATTTCTTATGGGGGGTTATGGGAAATGGATTTTCTCGGAAAACTTCTCCCTATTTTCCTCACTCTTTTTCACGCGGTACCCAGGTTGAAGTAAATCTGTGGGCTGGAGTTTTGGTTTTTTTGACTTGTGAGGCATTTACTTTTCATTACTAGTAAATTACCATTCAGCTGTATTTTAATTCTCACCAGCCTTTGATTTTTTTACATGTGAAGGAAACTTATCTTCCCATCATTATAGTGGTAGGAGCAGTGGACCATCAGATTTGACATGTGTGGGGCCATCTTTTTTGTATCATCGATGTCAGCAATTTGACCAAATCGCTCTCTAAGCAGTTCAGATTTATGGCTTGAAATGTTTTAAGAAAAAAATCATGATGGAATTGGACCAAATCCCACTCTCAAGTGTTGGAAAAGTCCGAGGATCGTTCTTTTGACGAAAGATTCATACCTACTCCAAAAACTTGGGTAGAAAAGTCCCTTGCGGTGGCTGAGCCAATTTCCTTAATTGAAAGCGATGGAAAACTTAGACTCTAAAAATGAAAAGTTAGTTTTTTGTGTCCTTTTTTGAAAATATCTTCAATTTTTACCTAATTTCAATTATGGTTTTAATCATCAAATAGTATGAAGTCCCGTCATAAGCTCCTGGGACCCAAATTTATATTATACATAGGATCTCGAATTATTTAAAATGGAGTATTGACACAATCCCCAGTTTCTCTCATCCAATCCTGTTCCGCAATGTCTCACAGAACTTTAGAAAAGAAAAAAAAAAGCATTTTAGAACCATTATACTTAAGAGCCATAGATCAAGGAGTTAGAGTGATTTAACGATACTTAAATTTTGCACACATGTATAACCCATTCTGATCTTTTAATCCCCCCACCTCCCTTATGATTGGTGTGGTCCTAGGTGGGCACTACAAGGGGCCTTCACAAGGTGTGCACCTAAGCACAACCATCTAGATTCTTATAGCTAGTGCTGTCCATTGACCCTCCTAAAAGGGTATCGGGCCTAGCCCGGCCATCAAAAAGCCCACAAGATGCTAGGCTCAGTCTGACCCGCTTATTTCCTTAACAAGTTTGAGCCGCTTGGGGATTTTTTTGGTAAGCTTGTGGGCTTAGACAATGCTAGGCTCGGTCTGGCCCTCTTGTTTTTCATTTTCATTTTCTTATGTTATATATATATATATATATATATTTATAGGGGCCAGCTCTCCTAAGCTCAAGCTTAGGATAAGATAAGCTCAAGTGTATGGTGGGGCCCACCTGGGGACCCATATGGGGATGGGGGTGGGAGGGATTTCAAAGACTCTCTAGGATCTTCCTCTCTGCAAAAAATCAGCTCCAACCCTGATTTCTATCTTCTCTATATGGGCCCAAAAGTTTAATGGTCAATAGTCCATTAGAATCGATACATAGTCAATCCAACGGTCTAGTAAATTTGGATCTAAACGAAAATTGGTGGACATGTGCAATTTAGAGGGTTCATGTGTTTGGTCCATTTGGATGAACCAAAGATGGGCCCTACAAACATGAGCTTACAAGAATTTCTCCTAAGCTTGAGCTTAGGAGAGCCTTGCTCATATATATATATATATATATTTATAGGGAGCTGCTCTCCTCAGCTGCAGCTGAAATTTAATTTCAGCTGCAGCGTGTGATAAATGCCGCCAAAAATGATTTTCAAAAGGAAAACATCAATCCACATGAATCAAGTCCAATATTTTAAGGATTCAGACCGTCTAATAAAATGAGCTCACACCAAGATTCAGGTCTGAATTCCTCGTCCAAGATTAGTACCACGCTGCAGCTGAAATTAAATTTCAGCTGCAGCTGAGGAGAGCAGCTCCCATATTTATATATATATATATATGTATTGTGTGTGTGTGGTGTGTGTGTGTGGTTCTTTGAGCATTTTATGTGGGCTAAATTAAGAATGATTCTTTTTTTTTTTTTTCTAATATAATTGTTATTGATTCACCATGCATGAACCTTATTCTTTCCCCTTTTTTCTCCTTTTTTGTTTCTTGCAATGGCTAATCTACATGCAGTAGCTTAATATGTGGGTTTATTTCAGCATATTTTTATATTTTTATGTGATTCTTATCTGGGTTTTAAATAGCATGGGTTTACTTCTCGCTACTTACTGAGTCTATTGGTTAGCCTTAAATGGCCCAATGCTTGAATGGGCCACAACCTTGAAAATAGGGTGCCACAAAATCCCAATCGCACATTGTAGAGGAAATTAAGAGACAATCTTTTTTTATTTTTTATTTACAGAATCCATTTCTTTGTTTGGTATTTAGTTCACGTGATTTCAAATGTAAGCATTCTATCAAGCTCAGAAAAAGGAGGGTTAAGGTTGAGTTTACACTCGTTGCCCTGTGATAGAGTAGAAAAGATAAAGTAACTTTCTTCTCTTTTAGGCCATGGGCTCAAATCCTATCACTGCCCGTTCCGCAAAGGCTGGGTAAGGGACTAAATAGTTCAAGCCCTCCAAGGGCTTTGGCCCACCCTGAGTCCGCCCCCATATATCATATATTGAGGGTAGGGCTTTGACAACCCCGGAAATAACCCTACTTATAAGTAAGTTTGGTTCGGGACCTCGAGCCTAAAGACCAAACCCGACCGAATTCCATCCGATCAAGTTTCAAGAGCCAGGCCTGAAACAAACCTCAAACTGACCAAGCCCAATTCAAATTTTACTTTTGGTGTTCTCACCGTTTCGTACATGGTTGGTTGTTAACGACTCAAGACAATTCATGTGGTCTGGCTTTATTTGTTTGTTTGTTTGGGTTTTTTTTTTTTTGGCTCACTTCGGCATGGCTCAAGCTCGAGAATAGTGACCTGAGATCATATCAAGCTAGGACCCATTAAACTTGCCTCAGTTCCCCGCGAAGTATCTCGACTAATGTTCAACCTAGAATTCATCATATATTATCAAACGTTTTTGTTTAAATCATCATCATCATCATCATAGCCTTGTCCGGACTATGTTTTTGTGATGATGATGACCCATTGCATATATTATCGTCAAAAATAAAATCAATAAATAAAATAAAAGGACTGGATTCTTACCCTAGTATTTAAAACTTCCATATGAGTTGAGACTGTAGAAACTTGATGTCAAATCATTGATGATAACAATTTCAGCATTTAGTTTATTTATTAAAAGGGAAATTGAGGTGATCAAGCTTGAGCTTGCTCAGCATTCAGTTTATACTAAATGCTCATTTGGTGAGCTTGAGCTTCACAATTTCATTGCGAGCCAAGTTTGCTCACGCTCATTAACAGTCATAATAAATAATTCGGCAGCACCTCAATTTCCAATTTAAACATGTTAGTGACAAATTTTAATTTAACTCTTTACTAAGAAAGTTTCAATTTTGACATGAAATCAGATCTTACAAGGGCCAGTTTGTTTGCTTGAAATACATAGGACTCATCATGGTCATAAGATGAGAGGTGAATCATCGAAGTGACATAGATTTGACCGTAACTTCCCTAGAATTTGAATTATTGGGGTGATGTGATGGCTGAGTATTCATTTCCTAACTTGCCTTGATTCAATTTCCGCTTCCTAGGAATTTGTTCACATGTAACAAACAAGCCCTACCTGAAAGAGACAATAAGGAGAATTTCAGAATTTCTTCAAGTCAAATAATTCTAGAATTTTGGAAAAAAAAAAAAACTAATTCTAGGCCGCCACCAGGAACCTCCAAAGGCATCAGAATATTGTCTCAAATTCTCAGAATTTGATGGGAAGAAATCCAAATACTAGTGGTGTGCAATGCCTAAGCACCCACATTCCTAAACATCCGAAATTCCCAAGCAGCAAAACCAGCAAGGGAGCATTTAGGAGATTTTAGAGACAAAGTATCTCAACAAATTCCCCAAATTCTACCTATCAAACACAACCTCTATTAAGGGATCTGTGAACTCCCACACCTGAATGGAGTGCAAATCCTAGTGGTAGACATGACTTCTTGAGAGGATATGGTATGAACAACAAATACGGAGCTGTGATAAATACACGATAAAAATGTTGAAATTTCCAATACGAGAGAGAGAGAGAGAGAGAGAGAGAGAGAGATAAATTGGATGAAAGCGGTCTGTTTGGCATCTGTGTTCATGGCCCTCATTATCCTGCCTTCATTAGCTTTATAGCATTTTTAACTATACCCAAAAAAAAAACATGACAACCTGTTTCTTCAAGGAGGGATTAAGAAGTGCAAACAATAGAAGAGAAAAAGAACATCATGAAATGTGCCATTACTTGGGTTCCCCTAGCCCATTCAATTTACTCATATGCTCATTTAATAGACAGCAAGGCTCCGCTACATGAGCTCATAAGTCGAGCATGGATCAAGCCTAGTCTACAAAGAGACTTAGTTTACTCATCTTGCTCGTGGATATCTGTAGGTTATCTAATATGATAGGATTACTACTTTGAAACCTGACCACTGTATAAAACGGTGGGGACAAGCGGTCAAAAGCCAAATAGCCTTCATATAAATAGCAAAAGGCCTACTTATAGCCCTATTTTTCTTATTAGGTGCTGCCAAACTAAACTGACTACAAGAGTACCAAAGGCTATCAATCCATTAGACCACCTTTCTTAACTAAAGGCCAAGAGCCCCTCCTGTTTTTCTTTCAAACAGTTTCTTATAAATGGGATTAAAGGATAACATAAGAATACACATCAATGAAAGAAAAAGAACTCGTAATGAATAAAATCATGTTTTGACAGATATTAACCACCTTGGTAATCTTTTACCAAAAATGCTTCCCTTGGTAATCAACAGTGTAACAATGGTCTTTTTTTATCTTTGATCTGTCACAATGGTCTTTTCTGATATTTGAAACTTAAGTTTCCTTTCATCAGGGCATCTATCAAAGAATGTGCATCAATCAGTCCATCAAGATAGGTTCTCGGATGCTTTGTTGGTCTACAATTACAAATCATCAATTAGTCCATCAACATAGGTTCTCGGATGCTTTTTTGGTCTACTATTACAGATATAAAGCTCTGAATCCACGAATAATCAGTTACAGAAGAAAAAAAATGATTAACTCACTCATTTTCCACACTGCAAAGAACACACCTTAGATCAAGTATACACAGCAAGCATTTAAATTCGAAGTATACATCCAAAACTCATGAAAATTTTTAAACACCAACCGCCAAGAATCTATTTCTAGGCCATTAATTTAAGGATTGGCAGTTTGTAGCCACCCACACTCAAGATGGAAGGCCATGAGATCAACTTCCCATATCAAATAACAGTGGTCCCCACCAAGTGGATTAATATGTGGAGATACTGTATGCTGATAGATCAAGGTTCAGGGACCAGTAATTCCCATTTCAAAAATCCAAGGAACTGAAAAGCACAAGTTTCTTCAGAGGAAAAGATAATGTACATCAATGCATAGTTTTAAGGGGATTTGACCGTACAGGTTATAAAATACCTTGTGTTCCTCAAAATGGTGTCTATTGAGAATTTTTTCCAAATGTAGTATTGTACAGTGGGGCCCATTTTTTATTCTAGTTTTGCCCTTAGTAAAAGTTAAAAAAATAAAAACCCTAATTTTAACCATTGTGAAAGCTTTCTTCGATTCTCTTCACTGGTTTGGGCGAAAATACAGTGATGCAGGCCCTAGGGTTAGGGCTTGCGTAGATGCCCAAGCACGTGGCAAAGACACTTCAAATTATCTCCGCAGAGATTTCTAACAAGAGGAAAACCTCTCCAAGGGAAAATCCCAATTTTTATTCAATTCCAAATATGAGATTATCATCTCTACAATATAACATAAATAGGCAAAGTAAACTTAGGGCTGCCTAAGGAATCCAATCTAATAATAAAAACAATCCTAATCAAACTAGGAAACCAAATAAATCATAATGCTAATCCTAATTATAATAAAATTAGGAAGCCACTAAAAAAAAAAAAAAAAATCCTTAAAACTATGTTGGGTGGGACCAGTGGTGGAGTGGTAGCCCGTTCTGCATCATTTCCCCCAGGTTGAAAGAAGAGTTCGACCTCGAACTAGAGTCTTCTATAAGATGCCTCTGTATATATGATGTACGTGAAGCACTCCCTTCATAGCATGTGCCCTTGATTTCTTCTTCGATGAATCTGGCTTCTTAGGATAGAGTGTAACTTCCTTCTTGCAATGCCTGAATGTGTACGTGTTGTCGCACATCCTATGAGTTCCAATCTTGTCATACATCCACGGGCGTCCCAATAAGATATCTCCACTATCCATTGGTAACATGTCATACCAAATTGTATCTTGATAATCATCACCAACTACAAAAGTAACTTAACATGTATGTCGCACTTGCGCTTCATCACCTGTTATTAGCCATTTGACAAAATAGGGACGATTGTGCTTGTAAACCTTCAACTTCAAGCGATCAAGAAGAGTTTAAGAGATAATATTCTCACAACTTCCACCATCAATCACAACTGTACAATTTTCCCTATGTATTGTACCGGTGGAACGAAAAATATTTTTCCGCAACCACTTCTTCTTAACAGTGGGTATAGACTCTTGTTGCACCAAGAGAAGTGCACCATCTGTTTCGACTGCTATTTCCTCCACTTCATCGGATTCTTCACTTTTAGGATCATCTGTTGGTTTCGGTTCTTCTTGTGTACCTTCTATTAAAGTTATTCTTTTTTGGACAGTCAAACGCACAGTGACCCTTTTGCTTACAATGAAAACATGTGAACTTGTTCTGATATTCAGACTTGGAGGAAAACTTATCTGAGGAACTGGTGCTTGGATTGAAGTCTCTAACTTTGCGGGGGTCTTTTGTGCAGGCCATTTAGACACACTAAACTTTTGGCCTTAATGATTAGCAATGTCTTTAGCTTTGATGGCATGTTGGATGATCTCAACAACATTATCAAAATTCTTGAATGTAAGGATATGTTGTATGTCAATGCGCAACCCATGAAAATATTGATCAACCAACACATCATCATCCTCATTCAAGCCACAACGAGCTTGCATGGTTAGGAACTCCTCGGAATATTCAATAACAGTTTTGGAACCTTGTTTCAAATCTTGAAAACTTGAACGAAGATCTCGAATAATTCACAGGGAGGAATTTTTGCTTCAACAAATTCTTCATCTCGATCCATATGTCAACGGGGTCAATATTTTGATTTCTCCTTTTCTTTTGCAACTCGGCCCACTATATCGCAGCATAATTGCGAAATTGAGTTGCCACCAGTGTAATCTTATGACCATCCGTAATTAGCTTGTGTGCAAAAATATTTTCAACACACACTAACCAATCCATGAATTCATCTGGCTTCAATTTCCCATCATATTCGGGAATCACAAGTTTAATATCTAAATCACGATCAACATTGACGGCATGTGGATCTCGTTGATTCTGATTATGTCCTCCATCAGCTCGATGATTATCCTCATGCTGATTAGTTTCCAAATTGGTTAATTGGGTTTCAATCCTTGCAAGAGTGTCTTGCATTTGAACCATCATTGCGGATAGTTGATTAACATTTATTGATAATTCCGTAATGGTTCCTCTCAAATCATCATTATTGGAGGGAGACTCCACTTCTACATGCTTCTTGGGAGGCAATTTTTTTATTCAAATTCAGAATTTGTGACTGACTTGATGTGTAGATCTGCTCTCAACACTCACGTTGGCGAAAACGGATCTGAAATCTAACGGTGGATGACACTAATATTGAGACGATAATTCGGTGCCCTTGATTTGCTCAGATGTAGTGATGATGCCAATAATGATGTTAACCTCTCAAACTGACGTAAACAATGGGTTGTAATTACACTTGGGTTGGAACTGACCTGGTCCAGAATCTACCTGACCCGGAAATTCAAGCCCACCAAATAACTCACAAGGCGTGGGCAGGGAGCACACATGCGGAGAAGAAAATGAATGGAAGCCCTATTTTTTTGCTTTGTGGTTTCTCGATGGGAAGAAAAAAACGGGGGCTTTTACTGTTGGTACTCGACGAAGGGAGAGAGCTCTGGACGAAGGCGATGGATACAAGGAAGCGATGACAGCAGTCTGAAAAGTCCAGGCAGAAGCAAAGTCGTCAGGGAAAGAAAGGGGAAGATGATCGCTGGCCTTTGGAGATGACGACGATGGCCTTAATGCGACGACGGGCGAGCGCTGGCGGTGCGTGATGCTGCGATGACCCCGGCGTCTAGCTGGTGGCTGTTCCGGGGATCAGTGGAGGTGACCGTAGGTGCTAGGTACACTGTTCGTCTCTCTTCTCTTCGCTGCTTCTAACTTCTTATTCTTTCTTTTTTTTTTTTTTTCTTTTTTTTTTCTTTTTTCTGGTTGGGTAAGGGATGGGAATGTCAACTATGGGTGTGGTTTTTTACGATGTCTGAATTCGGGAAGGGGCTAGAAAAAAAAAGGGTTTGGAGTTTTCAGTAGGGGGTTGTGGGGCTGGCTGAGAGGTTCTGCAGGGGTTGTGTCGCTGGAAGGGGAGATCGGAAGAAGATTGGACGGTGGTGTGGAACATTGGATGAAAACGGGATATGGGTGCTATGGATGGATAGGCTCCGATCTGTGACTGAAGGGTGACCTGAGCATTGTGGATCTTCGCTCTGATACCAACTGATGCAGGCCCTAGGATTAGGGCTTGCGTAGATGCCCAAGCAAATGTCAAAGACACTTCAAATTATCTCCGCAGAGATTTCTAACAAGAGAAAAACCTCTCCAAGGGAAAATCCCAATTTTTATTCAATTCCAAATATGAGATTATCATTTCTACAATGTAATATAAATAGGCAAAGTAAACTCAGGGCCTAAGGAAATCCAATCTAATAATAAAAACAACCCTAATCAAACTAGGAAACCAAATAAATCATAATGTTAATCCTAATTACAATAAAATTAGGAAGCTACTAAAAAAATAAATATCCTTAAAACTATGTTGGGTGGGACCAGTGGTGGAGTGGTAGCCCGTTCTGCATCATACAGCCTACACCTTCCTTTGTTCATCTACATTGAGGCACATCACCTTCTTTCCATTCCATCTCGATATTGCACAAGGGGAGTTTGTCTTCAACCTTCCGCAAACACTTGGTCTACAACCCAAGGGGAGTTCGTTTTAAACCCATATATGGGTATTCTTTTTTTGTCCAAGGGCCACCCCTATGTCCAGGAGTTCGTCTTCAACCTTCCTCGCGGTCGGGGGATGTTCGCAGCAACGACCCCTATATTGTCGAGTCCCAAAATATTTCTTGAGAAGACTCACTACAAGTCGACTACAAAATAATTCAGTTTTTGTTGTATTTAAGTTTATGTTGGAATTGTTGCCAAAGAGTGGTTGCTTATAGAAGTGTATTTACACAAAATAGGAAGTTGACATATGTTCCATGTTTTGTGGGAGTGGGTGAAGAACTGTATGGTTTGACAGGTTGACATTCATGTAAAAATTCATTGTCTATATTATGACTATATGCCCGAGTTTTTTGGGTCGTTTTTTAACAGAAATCTAAGCTCTTTATCCATGTTGGGCTGTGAAAAAATCAATGTTGATCCCAGCTGCTGTGCCCAAGAATGCAATGAAGTTTTTTCAATTGTTTCATCTTAGGAGATTGTTTCTCCACTTGGATTTTTTCTACCATTTCCTTCTTGTCTGAAAAGAAATCTGAGCTCCACTTGGATTCAAGTTAATGAATGAGAATGTTCGAATATTTTTGGTCCTTGTATTCCATGATGTCAATATTTTGCTACTCGATAAGAGAAAGTTTAGGATGTGTAATAAATCCATTACAGTCCCAGCTGTTGTCACCAATAATAATACACTGTGCGATATTGCACAGACTGCACTGAATTAGCCTCCTAGGTTTGCTGCGGTTTTTACTTGTTCTACCTGAGGTTTAACTCCATGGTTTCCTACTCGACAGAGTATATAGAAATTTGTGTAATAAATTGATTAGAGTGCCAACTGTTGTGGCCAATAATACAGTGAAGCTTTTTGGAACGAAATTTTCTTAGTAGATAGCCAAGTGACTATGCGATATCGCACAAACTGCACTGAATTTTACCCTCCCAGGTTTGCTGTGGTTTTTACTTGTTCTATCTAAGGTCTAACTCTATGGTTTCCTACTCCGTAAGAGAAAGCTTGGGCCGCGAATTAAATCAATTAGAGTGCCAATAGTTGTCACCAAGAATACAATGAACCTTTCTAGAACGAAGTTTTCTTAGTAGATGGCCAAGTGACTGTGCGATATCACACAAAATGCATTGAATTGGACTCCTAGGATTGTTGTGGTTCTTACTTGTTCTATCTGAGGTCTAACTCCATGATTTCCTACTCCGTAAAAAGAAGTCCGGGCTACGTATTAAATCAATTTGAGTCCCAATTGGTGTCACCAAGAAGACAATGAAGCTTTCTGGAACGAAATGAGACCCATAGAGAAAATGAGAAGGAAATGACCTGTTCTAGGAGATGCGAACAGAGGAAAAATGGGAGGGAAAACAAGCTGCTTTAATATTGACTTTTCAACTTCTGCAATATCCCACACAAGGGGTAGAATTAGAAAAAGAAAAAGAGGGCTCTATGTACGATACCCACATTTGGGATATTGTTTTGGTCAACACCATTTTGAGGAATACATGGTATTTTATAACATGTACTGTCAAAGCCCCCAGTTTTTATCCTCTATTAGAAACAAGGATTGCAAATTCCAAATTAAGCAATGCCTTAATTATCCTCAGTTAGAAACAAAGGTCCCTTTGTATGGATAGAAAACAGGTGAAGAAAAACGTCTGCTGTATAAATCTCGAACTTCACTTTCTACGATAAAAATTCATTTTTTTGGATGTCCTCCATTTTTGTAACACCCCGTACCTTAATCCCCATATTAATTATAATTAATTGTGTGATTAGTTAGTAAGTGTGTTTAGAGTCTTAGCGAGTCGGGTTTGGCGTGTGAATTGTGCGTGTGAAGTCTCGCGCGAGTCCGAGTATGTTTGGGTAGAGTAGGGGGTTGGTTTGCAATTTTGGGAAGTTTTCAGGGGTTTTTATGAGATTATGAGTTTTTGTGAGTTTGGGTGCATCGGGTAGGTCTCGACATTTCATGAACTTTAATCTTCTGTCGCGTTTTGATCCGACGTGTCGAAGAGGCCCAAATATCCACCTTTAGTAAACCAAAGACTAAACCCAAAATCTCCACTCAACTCTAACCTAAATAAAACCCATTCATTTGACCCATGCCTCATTCACCTCTTATCTCATTCCACTCTATCTGTCTTAAGCTTCTTCCCCTCTCACTGCCTCCTCACCATTTCCGGCCACCGGAGCTCCAATCTCGACGACCAAGTTTCTCTTCTTCTTCCTCAAGCCTCCAAGAGCACAACCATACCATTTTCCAAGTTTTTCACTCACAACCCACCTCTAGGTAAGCTTTCAAAGCTCTGAAGCTTAGAGCAACTTCTCCATTTTTTTAGAAATGGATTAGGGAGCCTCATTGGAACCTATTGCATTCATTTGTATAGAGAGATTTTGGGTTGAGAAGCTTTCCTCCATTTTTGAGCTCAAAAGAGGGATTTCCCCAATTTCTCTTGGGTTTTGTCTAAGCTCTCCATCTAAGGCAAGTTAATATTTATAACTATGCTTTGATATGTTTGTCTTTCTTTGATGTGAAGACTGATGATGTTAGATGACCTTATTGCTCATTCTCTTTGTTTTGAGGAAAACATGATAAATGGGTTTGTTATGAATGAAATGGATTGATCTTAGTTTGGTTGGACTTGATGAGAGGGGGTATGGTTGTTTGTAGAGAGGGCAAGGCCCTATTTCCTTTGTTTGCAGGTGTGAATGAAGAATGGAAATGGAAATCCCCATTTTTGAACCAATCTCAGAATTCGTTTCAGAATTATGGGAACTGTCGGTTAACCAAACCTGTGTGTCGGTTGACCGAAATGGAGCAATCGGTTAACCGAACTTGGGTGTTAGTTGACCAAACTGTAGTTCGGTTACCCCCGGTGACTTGTCGGTCCCAACTCCAGAATGGAATAATTTCTGAAGGAGGAGTTGGACTGTTGGTCAGCGTGTCGGTCAACCGACACTGCACTTTGGGTACCTGTCGGTTCCGAATCCAGAGAGCTTCATTTCTGGTCGTTTTTGTGCAGTCGGTCGCCACGTCGGTCGACCCTCGGTTAGCCGAACTTGTCGGCTGACCGAACCCTGCTTTTGGCTTGACTGAATTTCCCCCTTTTTGAAAGGGTTTGTCCCTTGGTCTATGGACTTAGGTGGAACATTGATTACTTTTTTTTAGACTCATTTGACTATGTTCGAGGAATGTTTTGAGCCGATAATTCCTCGTAGTTATTCCGGTTTTCTCGGGTTCCAATCCATCTCAATCTTGAACGGTACAGGACAACGGGATACACTTCCTTATATCTATGCACGAAGATTGTTTGAATGAGTATCGCGAACCTTATCCCTTTCGTTGACTGAGTAAGATTGTACGAGACTGCGGGAGTAACAATTGACTTAGGATTGGATTGTCTTATCGCCTCTGATTCTGATTGGTACTGTTTAGTACTCTACATGCAATGTCAATGGTCATTAGCTTTGTTACTTTGTTTTCTCGGGATCATATGAAGAACTTAGATGATGACTAGTATCCCCTTTGATGTTTCGTTTGTTTCAAAGTTTGAGGGAAGTGTTGAGGCTAGACGGCTTTAATTGTAAAGTTTGTTGAGAACTACCGGTGTTGTTATTGTTTGAAGAGGATTGATGGTTTTGGCTTTGATTTGATGATGGAAAGGTAGTTTCCCTTGATTGATGAATCTTGTTCACGCAAGAAAGTCTAGCCCTTCACTATTGTTTGTTTAGGACTCTTTGTGTCAGGCACCACTCAGATGTTAACGCCCAACACATATAGGGCACCATGCTGTGTGAGGACTTTGGATTGAACGTCTGCGCAGTACGACTTTTTATATTTTGATGGATGTACACCATCGTATACATATTGATTGAAGATTGATTTTGATGATTGTTGGCCTATTGGTATCCATATTGATTGATTGCTTGCCGGGTTTTTATCCCGTGCTTATTGCTTACTCTACCACAGCTCTCATGTTGAGTCGGGAGGGACATGTGGAACTATCCCGTGGTGTATTAGCTTATGTGGGTTGCCAAATTGTTAGATGTCTTGTTATATTGATTTTGATTCGAATGCTATGCACTCTTTACGATCAGGATGCTATGGATTTTGTATGATCTTGTCTATCGTTTACTCTAATTCGTTCTGCATCTCTACTGCTTTTTATATATATTGTTGCCGACCGTCGTGTCTGATGATGCTACTCTTGGTGCATAGGTACCGAGCCCTTCTATCCTGAGCAGGAGACGACGGAGGAAATTCAGACAGATCAGTCTGATGACCTTCTAGACTACTGTACGGACGGCGTTGTCTAGCCGTATCGACCCCGTACTCGAGAGCCTTCACGCTTACTTGGATAGATTCTTCTTTTGTTTCTCTTTTGTCCATCTTTTGTTTAGGCCCAGTTTTAGTGTGGCCTTCGTTTTGTAACAAATATTTGTTAACTATCTTAAACTTGAATTTAGTTAATGAAATTCGGTACTTCCTCTCAACTATATAATTTTAAGATACCATTTGCTTTTATAAAGCTTCCGTAATATGTGTTAAGTTTTTGGAGGAAACGTTTATACCTCACAGCGGTCTTCGATCCAGATGGGACATGATTGGGGCCAAGTTACATTTGATTAATATTGGAAAATTTTAAATTGGCCCTAATCTCACGCATAACCCCGGTTTCACTTTTGGGGGCGTGACAAGTTTTATCTACCATTATCCAAACAGGGCCTAGAACTTATGGTGGAATTGAAAGATAGAAACAAGAATCAGGTACAGGGCCAGCTCGAGACAATTTGAGACCTAAAGCGACAATCCTAAATGAAGCATTTTCTATTTTTTAATATTATTATAAATCTTTTATTTAAAATATGTTTTTCTTGCTTTTTGTGATATAAAATTACTAATTAAGCTTTTATATTCAAGTTTTGCTAACGTATCTTTTTCAATTGATAGTATGGCTAATCCACTCGATCTTTGTTGTGACATTATTGATGTTAGATAGGATTTTATCAATTTTAATTTTGAAAAACTTTTTTTTACAGAAGAAGTTACAGGTATTGTCCATAATATTTTATAAGCAATATTTGCATTTGGAAAAGAATCCAGCCTTTTTATATAATTAAGTACGTCAATTGGAGTAAATCTAAACCATCAATATCAGACAATTTCTTTTCAAACTATCATTCTCTAGTGATTTTAAAATTAAGCAAAAACCAAAGAAATATTTTCATATATTTTAAATTGTTAAAAAGAAAACATACAATAATCTGTAATGACCTTGTTTACCTTCTATTTCTACAATATCAAAACAAAAGGAAAAAAAAATTCAATACCCAAAGTGGCTGACATAGAAGAGAAATGAATTGAGTGAAAAACCAAAGAAAATACAAAAAGATCACAAGATTGACAAACAATACCAAAGATATGTATGAATCAAATGAACCAATGACTATAAATCTTTAAAAAAAGTCTGAAGTTTTTTTTTTTTTTATATGTTTGAGTACCTTAGAAGAAGGTTCCTTCTTCGAACCCAACAACTCCAACGCCCTCTTGCCACTCTCCACTGTTGTTACTGCACCACCCCAATACCAACTTAAACAAAACTACCCCAAAACAAAGACCAAAGCATCTCCTCCAACCAAACGGAAATGGCATGAAATCTAGAAAAAAGTACCTCTACAAGATGAGCTCTTGGACAGTTTTCAATCAATTTCAATCCATAGCCAAAACATGCAACATTGCTAACCCTGAATCTATGGGGCATGGCAAGGAGCTAGACATTTTCAGAATTCTCTCAGAAGCTTGAATCGAATACGATGACGAAAATCTTCAAGCATTGGTAAGCTTTTTTAGAGGAGAGAGAGAGAGAGAGAGAGAGAGAGAGAGAGAGAGAGAGAGAGAGAGAAAGGGCCCGTGCAAAGGCGATATGGCGGTGGGTGATTTGAGGAATTGGTTGCTGGAAGGATGAAATGAAGATTTTGATCGTATTTTCTCAAGAAAGAGTTATTATAGGGCCTTATATTTTGGGGAGAGAAAAAAGAGGATGGGAGCTGGAAAGCTGCTTTTATGGAATTTGAAAAGATGTAAGTTGCCATTATGGGGCCTTAATTTTTCCCTTTTTTTGGGCCTAAAGCAAGGGCCTTTTCGGCTTTATGGTAAAGCCGGCCCTGATCAGGTATGTAATTGACTTACCTTTTCTTTCTAACATCAGCAATATTACTGGTTTTAAGGTCGTCCTATCTGTAACTGAATGAAAGATGCATTGAACAAACTAGAATGTAAAACCAGCACAGAATCTAACAAAACCAATCTGTTTATGTGTGAATTAAGAGGTTCATATAAGAAATAAAAATCTATTCTATAATTTCACAAGATTTTTGTTAGGAAGAAACTTGGTAAAGATCAGTTGGTCATTGGTTCCTGAGCATAGTTTGAAAACTCAGCTAGGCCAAGCTTGGCTGAATCTACCCATGGTCTAAAGAGTGCAATCGGGTCTGGCAAATAGTCGCTCAGACTTTCCTATCAATGCCTTTCAACTCGCTCCAGAACAATAGCGTTTGGGGTATTAATGGGTAGGATTAGGGAGAAGATCGAATCTAGCCCTTTTGCTTAATCATACACGTTTTGTGCTAAATATGTTGAGCTAGGTGAGGTCACAAAATGCCAATACCTCACCTATCTAACTATCAAGCCATGAAGAAGGCAACTCAGAGCGTCATCCACTGATCTCATGCAGAATGGGTTGACAGGGTGACTCTGAGGAATGCCCAATAATTATTGTGCTTGAATTCGACAATGTGTTCTGCCGGCTGCTACTAGTCCATTCTGTTGATGGTCCTGATGTGTCTTTGCTCACGAAACTGGTTATTTCATTTAGTTGCCAATCAGTTATGTAACCAGGCTTCGATGTGACACTGCTCACTTCAATGTCCCCTGACAGCATGGCCACCATGCGGGACATTGGCGGCCTTAGCATCAGTGTTGCCTGAGTGCACAGGAGACCAACTCCTATCACTCTAAGTGCTTCTGCTTCATTGAATTCAACCAATGTTGTGTCGACTAGATCCAATGCTCTGTTGTTTTCATTAAGATGCCAAGCATAAGAGAATGAATGAACAGAGATCAGTTTTGTGATTAATATGAATGAATAATCGATTTATCCTAAGAAAACAGATTTTGTGCAAGGAAGGTCTCATTATGGTTTAGATATTATATGACAATGGGAGAAGGGTTTGGATTCATCAGCCATGGATCCCCGCAAAAAAAAAAAAAAAAAAAAAAAATCTCAGCTGACACAAACGCATAGACACCCATCCGACCTTTATCTACCAGGACTTTAACTACTTTGAAGACTCGAATACAGTACATCCTTCTTCTTCTTTTTTATCTTGGTGAGTACATCCCAAGATCAGATGATTCTCTTGTTTTGAGCATATGTGGGTAATGGGGATATCTTTAACAAGCTTGGCCATTACATGTTTAGGTAAGGCCTGGTCGGTCCAATGTTACACCCCAAACCCTTTTTAATTTTGTTTTGCTGAATTTATGTTTTATGTAAATTAATTATGTTTAGATACTAATTAAGTTATTTTATGTATAACTAGTCTTATTATAGCTTGAGAGTTAGATCTTGAGTCTTGGGTAAGTAGTTTGGAACCAATTCAACCCAATTAGATAGAGCCGGGGACTTTTTTGTAAATTTAGATTTTCTTATTTTTCATCGTATGCACATCATCCTGGCGTCATCACGTGCATCTCGTCGAGCATGTCATCTTTCATATTGGGCATTTTCTCATTTGACCTCAAACTAACCATTTGGGCTTTCACTTGACTAGAAATGTAATTGTCCAAAGAATTCTGGACCTTTTTATAAAACTATGAACTATGTCACTTAAAACAGCCACCCACTTCATTCGTTCAGTTCATGTTGGCTACTGTAGGGAAGCTCTGGTTCTTTACTTCTTCCATTTTCTCCTTCTATCTTCTCAAATCTTCAAGGGAAGCATATGCATGTACAAATCAATGAAGGAATGAGCTTCACCATCCTCGTCTCTCCCTTTGTATCTCCATAGCCTTAAAAGAAATTCCCTCCAACCTCTTCAAATTGCTAAATCAGGTGAGGAACTATTCTTCTCCTTCACTCTTAGTTAATATCTGATGTCAAGGGACTCACCATCTTACATGCATGCATTTTAATAGTTCTTTTGGTACTAATTTCGTAATAGGGTTTGTGTAATTTGGAGGCTTTTACTTGTTTGGGCTTAGGAAGAGGTTTGGGTGTGAGAAAGCTTGATTAAGGCAAGTATAAGCTCTAATTGATAATGCATGTTTTTTTCTTTCCTTGATTTTGATATGCAAGTCAATTTCTGAGTCAAAACTTCTTATCCATGTCTGATATTTGTGGAGTCAGAGATGGGTGTGTGTACCTTTAATGGTTTAAGAAGTGAATTTGGAATGGTTGAATGAAGGGGATGTTGGGGAGCATGTAGGCTCCATTTCCATGCAGGTTTATTACTTCCAATAGATTTAAAGAAAGGAGATAATCTTGATAGAAGGAGCTTGGAGGCTCTTGAGTCATGTAAACTTGATTCAAAAATCTCAGAGGGACCTGACTGCTGTGTCAGGGACACCTATGTACCAGAAATAAAGATAAAATTACCCCTAAAACCAATGTTTGACCTCCATGAGCATCCTTGGAGATAATCATGGTACACCTAGTGAACCAATAGGACTTCTTAAGCTTGATGGACCATGTAGGGCCTTAGAAAGGAACCTTAAACAATTTCTTATAAGTCCACCGGATAATTATAGCTCATGAATGAACCTTGGGGTTAAAGGTCATTCCATGAAGTCTATTATTTAGTCTAACATTATTCCTGGGTGTTGGTTTAGAGAGTATAATGTACCTCATATACCGTAGCACCAAAGAAGGATAACAATACATTAAATTCCTAAAACTACACCAGGTGGAATGATGGGTGACTATGGTTGCTTATAGTAGCTTGGCTAGTAAAAGTCCTTGATTCTCTTAATTTTTCAAAGCATGTACATATTGAATTACTCTACCACGATCTCATGTGTCATGTAAATGCTCATATACATAGATTGTACTCCTTTTATTTTATAACCTACATTGTCATCCCAATGTTAAATGTGTTTTTATTGTGTCATAAATTGAGAAGTCCTGAGTAGATTTGTGTATGTATTTGAAATGATTTGTATCGTAAGAAATGATTAGTGTGGCCTACTCAAGTCCAACTTGATAATTGATTTGAATGAGTCGGTGCTACTTAGCTTCGACCGGATGATACCCGACGGGGTCGACTCTTGGTTTAGTTTGTGTACGTCACTGCAGTAGATAGACTGGAGCACCGGAACTCCAGAACCCGGGTAGCCAGTTGAACCTTTGGCCGGGTCACTGGTGACATCCCAAAATGCGTGCCCTCTTTGAGGGGATTTAGCTAATGTGGTTACCAACTAGTTTGTAAAAGTTATTAATTATTAATTATTCATTCTTTAAGCATGATTTAAATGTCATTTCATGATTGCCTAGTTTTACTTCACATGACCTCTTATAATCTTCTGTCATTAATTCTAAATTTGATACATCATGTACGAATGATTATTGCTTATACTCAGCTGAATTGCCGTATTCATTAGTTATTCATTGGTGTTACAGATGCAGATCCCACCCTTGGTCCTGAGGAGACTGCGGAGGGAGAGGAGGAGGCCCGCGAGGTACCTCTAGGCCTAGAAGAATGGACAGCGGAAGGACCTGTCTAGCTTATGTCTCGGAGAGCGTCTTGTCCCTTACTTTTGTATTAGAATCCTTTTATTTAGTTGAACCCTACCTTGTGTATGAGCAAACTAGATACTACTTTTGGTAATATGCATATAAACATAGCTATCAGAATCCTACGATTCGTATCCCGCATCCCGATTCGTATCCCGAATCTTAAGGAAAACGATTTGTATCTATGTAATGAATCGCATTTACAAATGAATCTTAGGATTCAGGTGTGAATCCTACCATTCGATACTCGTTTCATTGAATCTTACGATTCAAGCGATTCGACTAAGCGAGAATGGCTATAGCCAATAAGCTAATATTAATAATCGTTTACCTTTTTTCTTTCTTTATTCTCTCCTTCTTTTATCGCTTGTATTTTCAAAAGATTATTTAGTAGTTAACGAAACAACTTTGATAAGGTTTTAAAGATGAATAAAGAACATGCATTTAACTAAAGCATTCGATTGTACATACGGTGCTTGCTTATATCTTCTTCTTTTTTTAATCTATTTTGGTATTTTTTCTTCATGAACACTTTCTTAACTTTAAGATATATTCGACCGTGTAAGATTGATGGTTTGGATTTTATTTTATTTTTATATTTTGATTTAAAGATAATAAAAAATATATATTGATACTTTAAACTTATTTTACTATTTACACATCATTTATTTCATATATATATAAAATATATATCATGATTTTCTTGATATGATTGTATGATAGACTAACTTGTTATTATATTTTTTACTACTATAAATGGAAAAATGGATGGTTATGAAAAATTACTTTTGTCCTTTTCTTTTAATTTTTAATTATTTTTCATTTTTATTAGAAAAATAAAAAATCCTACGATTCACGATACGATTTGCGATTCGATTCGATTCATGAGTGTAAACGATTTGCGATACGATTCCGATTTTGAAAACTATGTATATAAATACTTTTGTATTATGAAGTGGAGTATGTTTTAACTCTCTACTTCTTCTAGTAATGAAATCACCTTTGTTTATGAACTTGAATCTTTGGACAGCTCATGGTATGATACCTATTATTGAATGTTTTGATGCTTCTGCTATTAAATATATAGAGACAGGTGTCAGTGAGTATGTCTCACAAGTGGAAGTTTGGAAATGTATCCTTCGTGACTCACACTTGACCCGAAACAGGTGTGAAGCGCACGGGGGTACGCGTGTCACACCTCGGGAATTACCCTTGGCCATGGTTTAAAATCTCGGCCGATACCGGTTCATATCAACCGATATGAACCGGTATCAGCCCATACCGCAACGATATTTTTCTGCGATACCGAGTCAGGCCGATATGGTCAAAATATCCCCAAAATATCGGTTCATCTCGGCCGATATGATCAAAATATCGGTTTTATTGATATTTTCAAAATATCGGCCGAGATGGACTGCGATGGAGTAATGGTCAAAAACAATAATTTTTTTGTAACTTTTTCCCTATTCTCCAATTTTCTTCTCCTCTCCCTCATCTCCTTAGAGCAACTATATCTCCATAGCTCATTCTCTTATATTTTCCAAATTCCAAAACTATTTCTTGAAGAAATCATTTTATTTAGTAAGAGAAAATCAACTTAACTCCCTTATTTTTACTATTATGTGTTTTTTATTTTTTATTTTTAGATAAAGCATAAAAGTGAATGAAAAGATCATTTGCATGTCATTTTTTGGTTTGTGCTATGTTCTTCACTTAGATCTACACACTTTTAATGCTAGATCTACTTATAAATATGATTTTGGGTGTAGAAAAATGGTGCTTTTTAAATCTTCTACTTTAAAAAAAAATTGTTGGATTATTTATGCTACTAAATAGTAAATACTAATAGCTTATTAATAGTGTATAGATAATTTTTATGTTATCTTTGTTTTCTTATATTTTACACTACCAAAATAATAGTTGTATTACATGAAATACTGGAGAAGACAGCGAACTACGACACAGACAAGACTAATAACTTAAGATGACCGATATTTTGATTTATCTTTGCTACTAATAGAAAAAAATATTGTTTTTCAGCATTTTCTAATATTCTGGATTTTTTGGATATTTTTGTTAATCTTTTTGGATTAAAAGAAAACTTCACACTGCAACGACCGCGACGGACTGATAACCGTGACCGATACCAATATCATATCGGGTTTTTGTCCCGAGCGATACTGCGACCGATACCGCGATTTTAAACCATGCCCTTGGCAAGGTAAATTCGGGACCGGGATGTGACATCCAACATATATGTTGATATAATGTTTTTCTATATCTATGACCAAAATGATGTACATCGTTGCAGTAAATCATCAAAATTCCTCCACGCTCAAAACCATTAAGCTTGGGACCCATGAAATCTATGCCCATGACCATTCAAAAAGAGTATTTTTGTGCCCCCATATAAATTCCATGACCTTTCCATCCCATTTTAGCCATGAGTGCATGTGTCCAGGTGATTCATACAAGAGGCAAAAGACTTTTAAGTGTAAGGTAGTTCAGATTTCATACCCATTCAAGGAGATAGACTTTCTCTTGCTCCAAGCTCAAGTCTGAATTTGGTCTTCCACTTCAAATTTCAAAAGCAACAACTCCAAATGCAAACACATCCACCTTTTCCATCAAATGTCCACGCATTGCATACTCCAGCGCAAGATAACCACTTCAAAGAGTTTGACAATGCAGTGTGATGCACTACTATGTAAAGAAGTAGTTCATAGGTAAATAAAAATAGTGTGATCAATTGAAACAAACTGTAAGCTGTAGAATAATTTCAGTAGAAACCAATTTTAGCCAACTGACCATCCAGCACTGATCGCTTATATGGACTTGGGATAAGTCAGGAAAATAGTATCGTAGCCATGGTTTAAAATATTACAGATATGCAACGTATTGTCTATGATGAATACACAATTTTGACACAATGCAGAATCTGTAATATTTTAAGAGAAACGGTCTAATATGTCTAAATGTCTTGTTATAACCAATTTAAGAGAAATAAACCCCGTAATTAGACTTGCCAAACACCACCTTAATCATGAATCAACAAGTACTGGTCAAATACACAAAAGCCTTAAATCAATGCATCAATTACAAGTGTTGGAACTTGGAACCCTAAAGGCTAAAACACAAAGCCAATGATGCCAAATCCCCCAACTTCACCATGGATACTGGTGGTTGAACAACCTAGACCTCCAAATAGGTCACAGCAGGCCTAAAAGGCCTTGTTTTACTCATATTTAATGAAATCAGGGAAAAAGTTGACATCAACCCCTTCGGTTCTATGATGTCCTACACATGTAGATTGATAAAACAAAAATAGAACAAAGCCCTAATTGATACCTTCTGTTGTAATCAAATTCAAACACGGTTAATAGAGACACGACTTCAATAAACAAGACTAAAACATTGCAATCTAACAAACCATAGAAGCATAGTTTTCCAAATTGAAATCATATCGCAAATCGTTCATACCCATAAATCAAATCAAATCGAATCGTGAATCGTATCTAATTCGTAGGATTTTTTTTTTCTAATAAAAAAGAAAAATAATTAAAAATTAAAAGGAAAGGAAAAACTAATTATTAATAACCATCCATTTTCCCATTTGTAACAGCATAAATACAATAACAAGTCAGTCTATCAAACATTGTATCACGAACATCATCACATATATTAATATACATATATATATATGAAATAACTGATGTGTACATATTTAAATAAGTTTAAGGTATCAAAATATATATATTTTTATTATCTTTAAATCAAAATATAAAAATAAAAATAACATCCAAACCATCAATCTTACACGGTAGGATATCTCTTGAAGTTAAGAAAGTGTTCATGAAGAAAAAACCAAAATAGATAATATATATATAGAGAGAGAGAGAAGCACCATATGTACAATTAAATGCTTTAATTAAATGCATGTTCTTTATTCATCTTTAAAACCTCATCAAAGCTACAAAAAACTGTTAGGAGGTTTTGTTAACTACTAAATAATCTTTTAAAAGTAAAAGCGCTAAAAGAAAGAAAGAATAAAGAAAGAAAAAGGATAAAAGATTATTAACATTAACTTATTGGTTGCAACTATTCTTGCTTAGCCAAATCGCTTAAATCATAAAATTCGATGAAACGAGTCACCCGAATCCTACGATTCATCTATAAATGGGATTCACTGCATAGATACGAATCGTTTTCCTTAAGATTCTGGATACAAATCGTAGATTTTGATAACTATGCATAGAAGGACCTCATGTGAAATACCCCAAAACCAAACAATGATGGTGGATATGGCCTCAAACCACTCTAGGCTCAAGTCCGATAATGGTCGGCCAATGGGGCATGCCCAAAGAGACACCACGGCGAAGCCCTAGTTTGCTAAATTGTTTTCCCTTTTTGAATTGGTATCCATCTCCAACAAATTCTAGGGTTTCTAAAGGTGATTCACACGTAGAGATTGCAAAAACTTAATAGGATCAACATTAAACCATATGGCTATATTCCACATAATTATAAACATCATGAATATCCAATTTAGGTCAAAACTTTGAAAGAAGACAAACCCTAATAAGATCATGTGACAAAACCCAAAACCAAATCACCATGAAGAAAAAGGCCTCAAACCGACATGGGTTGTGGTCCCATGGTGTTTGGCCAAGTGGAATCCCGAAAGGGGGCCCCACAGCCATATTTTCTCCCTCTTGTGCGATCACTTTTTGATGCTTTTGGGCCCTCTTCCATTATGTAACTAGGTTTGAGATGATATCAACATGAACCTACAACTAGAACTAGAATTACAGTTTTCTAGAGTTGAATTAGGTGGAGACAAAGAAAGAATCATTCGTGGTCAATTACTCCAGATTGTTTACTCACCTCTGATATGTTAGAACTTGCTTATTCCCTAGTTGAATGTTGAGTAGCATCAAACCATAGCAAATCCTAGGTGGTTCCTTCTCTTCCTTCGTTTTCTTCTAGTTGCTTCAAGTAGAAGAGGATATGGGAAGGGGCTAGCGTGTGAGCGTGTCTAAAGATTTGCGGCTTAAAGTTGAATGAGATGTGAGCAGATATGGTGTTCGGCATGCAACCCCTTGCATAGGCTTTAGGTTTGAGTCTAATTGCCACTAGAAGTATCCTAATGGAGGACGCCGCTTTCCAAAAGTAGTAACTTCCCATAAACAGATAACTATCCCAGAATAGTAACTTTCCTTTCTAGTTTTGTGTGAGACTTTGAGAGAGAATGAGCCTCGTCTAGGCATGTAGCCCTTATATAGAGACTCTATTGAAAGTCTCCAATTACAATTGACTTTCTTAAATGTATTACGACTAATCCTTCTAACTGCCATTAATTCTCCTAATAAATTATGACTACACTTTCTAACTAATAAGCAACAAGGACTGCTAACATAATTAGAAATAGGCTACCTAACCATTAAGTTATCCTGCATGGCTTTCCTTGTTAAATTACGGAAGTACTTCTATCTTTATGTCTTTAACAAACTAACCTCCTTAAATAATTTTGTTTGTTTCGTAAGTTTCCTAAGTTGGGCTGGTTGTCCTGACACACGTAGATCAACCACAGGATGGTGCATCTATCTGGGAATGCCCTAGAAGAAGCAAGAAAGAGTCTCCAAATCTTCTATTGACACCGAATATCGTGCAATGTCATCTTCCTGTTCTAAAATTCTATGGATTCGGGACTTCTATTTGATATTGGCAGTGCGCAAACTTCTCCTACTTCTTTATATGCAGATAATATGGATGCTATCCGAATCACTGAAAACCGGTTTTTTTGTGAACACATCAAACACATAGAAGTTGATTGTCACTTTATTCGTGAAGAGTATGAGTGTGATATTATCAACCTTCCTCATGTCTCTACCTAGCTTCAAATTGCCGATATCTTCACAAAGGAACTTCCTCGGCCCCGTCATCAATTTATTGTTTCCAAATTGATGCTATGTGACTCTCCACCATCAATTTGAGGGGGAGTGTCAATAGAGGCCCAATAATCCAGGTCCAGGCCCACCAGTGAAATAAACTCACGTGTGAGACTTGGTCAAAACACCCACCTGTACACTACTTCTTTTGGTGATTTGTTTGTATATTTACTTTTTCCTGTTTTGGTAGTTCAGCTAGGATTGAGGATCTTAATGATCTCAATGTATTGTAATATTTCCTGTTTTGGTAGTTTAGCTAGGATTGAGGATCTTAATGTATTGTAATATTTATCTTACAAGTTTGTATCCTTTGATTGGGCTACCGGACCCTATATAATGATTTTCAGTCAATCCCTAGAGGACACGACAATTCATCAAACTCTTCTTCTTCTTTATTCTTCTTTTTATCATCTTGTAATATCTTTACAAGATGACAAAAGATACCCGATTTCCCGGGTTGGATTTGTTGGGAAACCAGGTAGTTGGAGTCCCATATCCAGCCTCAAAGGGGAAATTGAGTCATTTACAGTTCTACTGATTCAGAAGTTTGTTTGAACTTTTAAACTACCACAGGCAAATGACCAACAGTCATCAGAGAGGATATTTTAAACTGGATATGTAGGTCAGATTCTAATTCTGAACATTTAATAGCAAAATGAGTTCTCTGGAACAAAATCAATGGATTTTCTGATCATTGAGGACTTTGGGAAGGATTCTAACTTTAGCTTCTATATATATTGATCGACCCAAGCCTCTCTCAAACCATTCTCTCTCTTAGCCTTGAAGAAAATAGGAGAAGGAAGAACCAAGTCTAGTTAGCTATACCAGGTGAGTAGAGATTCTGATCTAATTGTGTATGGTTTTAAATTTCTGGTTTTGTTCTTGTTTATCTTCAATTCCTCTATTTTATGGTGAGTAAATTTCTTCGTATAATTGATGTGTTGTTTGTGAATTGATTAAAGTATGAATCTGTATCGTTTTGTTTTCTTCATGTTGCTGGAACCATTATATAGTATCAAATTGTATGTTTTCTTTAAGGATTATATGTTTCTGGGTCACTGTGACAAAATCAGACCATGTATCACGACATTGAATAGGAAAATCTCTCGGTTAATGGCAATTGGACCTTTAGATCAGAGCAATACCTGGGGTAATGTTTTCTTGCAAAGGGTATCGAATCGAGGAAGATCCAATGCAGAATTTGGAACTCTGCACTTTCATCCCGTGAAGAATATTTTAATCGACCTTGATTGTGGGACCCCATGGCCCACAGGACGTTGGATCAGGACCATACATCTGGTAAGGGACCCAGGGGCGACCCCACTGTTGCTGGCCCCGTATGCAGTGGGTCCTGTTTGGCTCACCGTCTTGTGTCTACAAATCTGGGAGGCGTCAGTTGTGGAGGAAAAATCAGTTTGGGCGACAGGCTGTTGTGGAACCCACTAGATGACCTGATCGTGGATCTGGTCCGCTCCAATGGCCATACAGGGTTGGCGACCTTGAAGGTGAAGTAGATCTGGAATGGGCCCAGTGGGGCCCACTGTCCCAGAATTCCAGTCTTGCAAGCATGAGGCTCTCCACCAGAACTGGGTTCCGCGTGTGGGTAGGTTACGACTTGGCCTTGTATTGAATAGAGGTGGGGGCAGTTTTGACAATACATGTATTGGAAAGAAAAGAAGACTTCATGTTAGAAACGGTTTGACCTGGAACATGTACTGGAAGGAGTTTTCCCCCATGTGACAAGCATTTAATGCTATCAAAGTATTACCATGCCCTCGCTCAAGTTTCTAGAATTTAGAAAAAGGGCCTTAGTCTTTAACGAACCTGATTGGACCCTTAAGACTTACATTCTTGGAAATATACTACGATGGAACCCTAAGTTTTCTGAGATTACAGACAAAGGCTTGTTATCCATTGTTATTATTTGCAAATTGTTTGAATTGATTCCTTTAGTTCTTGATTTGTCAAATCTGCATTTTGGACCCTGTTATTTGAATTAATGGTGACTTGAATTATGTACGTGGATTGATATGCTTATGTCTTTGTTATTTGGGGATCTCACATGGTAGTTTGTGTGGCTTGTATATGTATATGTTGTGGCCAAGTTGGTAATTAAATAATTCTCTCAAAACTGTAAATGGCGAGTTATATAATTGACCTCTCTCACCTCGTACGCCAATTTTGATTCGGACTGGGGCAGATTGAATCCACATAATTTGAGCAGGGGTTGATTATGGAATTTTCCCATTACTAATGTCGAGGACATGCTAAATATCATATTTTTTATGAGACATATATTTGCTATTTGATTAAAAAACTGAGATACGATGACTTCGTTTGTTTGGAGGAACCTTTTGGACACCCCTAGACCACTATAGCATGTATGGCCGTTTTTGTAAGGATTGTTGATGTTGGACCTTTTTGGGAACGGTCGATTTTTTGGTACCGGTTTGCTGGTTTTGGACCTTGGTGGTTGATCTTGCTGGTTTTGGGCCTTGGTGGTCGATTTTGCTTGTTTCGAACCTTGGTGGTCGATTTTGTTTGGGACAGAAAAGAATGATTTTGAGATGTGTAGGAACGAGTTTTGGGAACTCTATGTACAAGTGATATCTTTGTGGAACATGAACTTTGGGCTAGTGCTATCAGGTGGCTAGGAGGTTGTCGTTCGTTTGACCCGATTCCAACCCTGGCTTGAATGAGACTTTGGGATGTTACTTTAATTTGTTGTATAATCTTATCTAAGCACATGTTTAAATGCACAAATAGATTAGAATATCTAGTCACTCAGTTGTACTGATATTTTGTAGATTTGCCCCAATCCAGGTAACCAGAACTTAGCGACTCAGGAAAAACTTGGTGACCGGGAGATAGACTTTGGGATGCGTACTTGAGCGTCGAAGCCACATAGATGAAGAAGAATTAGATTTAATACATTGTTTAGATTATTTCATTTGAAAGACATTGCAATTATTTTATTTTATCGGACAATGTTACATTTGTTTATTAGATTTGGATTTTGAATACAAGTTGGTTTAAGCTGGTAAATGCCTGAATCATTATGTAATCTTTGATTTAACCTATGTGTGTGATGCTTACGAGTCTCAACACGGAATTCGAAGGGCCCCAGATTTTGGGTCGTTACAGGTAGCCCATGAAGGAAAGCCCCCTGAGAATTCATTGCATGACAAATCTCTGCACACATAGCAAATGTGATTATAACAAAAGAAGCTAGCATATAAGTGAGTATAATGAAAACAAAAAAAAAGACGGCATTAAATGCAGTTATGAAAGATGCCTTCACACTTGACAGTAGTTTTTGTCTTTCTCTTTTTTTCTTTTTTTCTTTCTGTCAAACTCACACCCCCTCACATACTACATGATGTTCAAGAGATGATACTTCACTGCAAACTCATTTACAAACTGAGTTCTGTTTGTGCCATAAAAGGTAGTCTACTGAAGCAAGACGAATTATAGAAACATGAACCTCACAAAATCCATAGTTACTGGGGAACAGTATTTCATTCGTGAAGGGTAGGCGATAGGGGCCGTTGATCTGCTAGCTCCATCAAGGACCAATGATGTCCAAAATCTATTAGTTTATTTTCTACCTGATACCAACCAGGTATGACTATTTCTGAACTATATAAACTTCGGCATTTTAGGGCATCAGTGGGCCTATTAGATCAAAGGTTTGGATCACTAAACTATGGGCCTTAACATATAGGGAAATTGTCAACTTACTAAGGCTAGCATCCGGTAACTGCTGTTCTGAATCAAATTAAATAAAAATGAGATTATATTATATGATCCTCAGTCTCAGCAAGTATATGATTTGGTGAGACATCATTTCCAATTGGTAACCATGATCCAGACCCTTTATGTGATTGGTCCCCACAATGGCATCCCACCATTGTCATCCCTGGCATTTTGTCAGACTGCTGGAATCTATTCTGAACTGTTTGTAGGACACATCCTAGGGCTAGCACAGTATCATCAAGTCAATACGGATCAATCCTGATCCTTCGTGAGATCCACAAAAGCAACACTCTGGCTCACCAAACCATGTCCCAGATGCATGAAAATGGGACTGAGGTCCATGAAGCAATTATTTGCCTTTAAGCAATTGGGTCATCCATAAGCCTTAATGGCAGATCCGGCCAGTTCCCAAGCTATAACTGAAGATTCATGCAAAGTTATTGGGTGTAGCACTTTAGCAAGTGTATAAATATCCAAGAAAGCAAACCCATTCATTGGGGGTTTATGGTACAAGAATCAAGACCTTTAATCAAATGGCCCCACTATAGAGTAAGTGTACAACAAAAAATCTCGACAAAAAGTAAATCCTACAGATTCAATCAGTGCAAAATGATATTTACAGCAGACAAACAATAGAGATCCACATTCAACTAAACCAAAGATCGAAGGATTAGGCTTTGGAAATCGAGAAGATTTCTTGGGATCCTATCATCCACAATGGATCTCATCAGATTACTGAACAATAGTTGCAACATGTAAAGAATTAGATGCCACAGCAAATGATAACTTACTGAGGCACAGAAGACCAAAGCCACTAATTCCTCATACAATTAGCACTACTAAATAAAAATCAATGTCAGATGAACATACATATTGACAAGTGATGCATTTTTTTGGGAAGGCAGGGAACCCGATAGCCTATTGTTTCCAAGAAACCTACTCATGGAAACAATAAAGCATGTAAGAAATCATATACATCAAATAACAAAGTAAAACACCATGAGGAAGGGAATTTGTAAGGAGTGGGTATGGTTAACTATATTCTTACAAGTAAATGAGCGAACTACTTTCAAAGAGAGAACTTGGAACTTGGCCGGTCAAATTGTTGAAGCTTAAATCCCTAGAAATATAGAAATATATGAGACCAGAAATAATGAATCTAAATCCACAGGCATGACAGTGCCTAGTGTTTTTTAAAGAAAATCAGATATGGCAATAAAAAAACTACATACATGTTAAGGCCAAGCAGATCAGTGTTGTCAAAAGCATTGAGTGTACAGCTCGAAGCACACCTGAAGGCAAGGCATTCCAAAATGGCCCAAGGCAACATGTGACTTATATTTGAGGCATACACCTCACTGAATAAGAATATTCGAGGCATATGCCCTAAATGCAGCATGTGCTTCGGTCACCCTGCATATCTAGTGTGCATGCCCCTTTATCACATTGATCTTAAGAGAAGAAGGGAAGGGCAGCTCATTTTTAAAAAAGCTCAAAACTTCTTTTCTCCAATTCTAGATTATTGTAACTAGGTTTAACCTAAGCTGACGAGTTAATGCTTAAAAACAGCCAAATTACATTTTTTCTATTTATTTGATATTTTATATTTTTCTAATTGTGTGTCGATTAAAAAGGTTCTTGTCTGCGCATGCTTGGGGCAATTGGAACACCTTGCATTACGCCTCAGTTTTAAAACATACTCAGATATTACTAAGTGGAGCATAGATGGGTCGTAGTCACAGGAAATATCATGCAGACAAAATCAATCTACACAAATCACATGAAACAGGAACTACTTACAGCTGCTGCAATGCCTGGTGCTCTCCAATATTCGATGGAATAGTTCCAGAAATCATATTATTTCTCAAGATTCTGTTGAAAACAAGAAAACCCCCCATGCATATATATAAATGCAATTCTTATAAACATGTAGAGAGACAAAAGTACTCTACAGTATGAGACTCAAGAATAATGATTTAGATGGTTTGGTCTTACAAGATGCTTAAGGCCTTCATATGTTTGATAAAATCCAAAGATGAACTTCCATTAGATATCTCACTTATTCACCTGCATATTTTATGATATGGTTAGTAGATTGGGTGTAGCTAGCAACAGCCATAGGCCCAGAACACCACAGAACATAAACTCACAGATCGGTCAATTTGGTCAATCTAGAGAAACTTGAAGGTATTGGACCCTGAAAAGAGTTCCCTTGAATCCTCCTGCATGAAAAATCACGGTATCAGAAGTCTCTCAAAAATCAATGTTATGTTTTAATGTTGACAGCCGCCTCCTCTAGCAAGAAACTGACTGTGACTTGGTGAGGTATAGAAGGGTAGCACCTGTTGATAATACTAATAACAAAAATTAAAACCAACAACAACAGTAACAATAATTATTAATTATTATTAATGTTAGAGGAGCGATTACATAAGGTCAACCTTATCAATAAGGTCAAATGAGCTAAAGAAGTACAAACGCACTTCAAACTGAAGATCTGAACCATTCAAAAGATGCATCTACCCATGTTTACCTGCATGGGTCCATGTTTCAGTTTGATTCTCACCACGGAATCAGGAAGGTCACAAAATTAAGTGATTGAATCCCACAATTCGTGACTATCTTCTGAAAAATTCAAGTCTTTTCTAATTTGTATACGGGGACCAACTTGTGGCCAGCCAAACCATCTACTCAAACTGTCATCCATGGTTCATGGACACCCAAAATTTCATTCTACTATAAGCAATACTGACCCTTTGATGGGAAGCATTTAGAAAAATCAAATAAATTGAAATTGTCTAATCCAATGGTGAATGTCACCTTGATCGCAGTGAAATTTTATTTGGTGATGGACAAACCAACTGTGCATCACAAGGAAAGGTTTGGATCCCTAAAATTGGGCCTTATTAAAAAGGTTGACCTTATGAAATTGCTCCCCGTGTAGTAGTGGTAGCAGCAGCAGCAGCAGCAGCAGCAGTACTAGTAATGGCAACAATAACAGGTAGATAGTCCTGCAAGAAGCACATGTCGTGTTATCCAGAAAAAGAAACAGTAAAAGAGCCATGGAGTGAGAAAAGATCTCACGATGTCATCTTACAGAATTGTAAGCTTTGTCCAATTCCCAATGAAGTCAGGTATCTTTCCTGTAAACTGATTGTCCGGTGACCGCCTGAAACCCAACAAGGTTTTTTATGGTAAACCACATCTGATATACTTCCAGCCATCGAAGGAGAGGAAAAGAGTGAGAGCTTTACAGGATCTGCAAGTTTTTCAAGTTAGCAAACGTTGAAGGAATCCCACCACTTAATCCAGCGCTGTCAATGTAACTGTCAAACAGAGTATGAACCAACTGTAAGATTTTCTTCCATATTTTCCTTTGTTCCTTCGGCATAATAGTGTCTTGCCGAATTTACACACACACAAAAGACAAAACATAAGGTAGATCTAAGACAAATATTTGTCTAATTTTAGTGATAACAAATAGCAACGATGATAAGAGCGATCCTTTTTCTCTCATGATACTGCTTGTAACGACAAAGAGCTACTAATGTGATATGGATACTTGAAACTTAGAAACCTTGATTGATATAAAGATTGATGTATCATGACTTCCATGGGTAGCCATTAGACACTATTACTACTTTAGTATTCCAGAGATCCAAAAAATTGTACATTTCCTGATCCTATGCGCATATGAACCTGTATTTAGTGATCTGTAACAAAGGAATATAACTAGCTCTAACAAGGATGGGGATTTCTCCAAAATCTCCAGCAGTACATACAACGACCATTTGATTAGTGGAGGGAAAGAAGAGTTAAGAAGGAATAAAGTAGAGGCTGAGGAAAAAGGCACAAAATGCAGGTCTTTTTATCTTCCAATTTCCAGTAGTTTTAACATGTCCTATAACTACAGTGTGGTCCATAACAATCCTCTGGATCCTGGAACTCTGAAACATTCCCCCATATGAGCCCATTTGTCTTGAGTTGACAGCTCATGGCCCTGTCAATTCCTTCATCAAAACCTATATTTTTTCCTCATCTATTCTACATGACCATTGGTTCAGAAATTCACAAGGAATCCATAGGAAGCAAATTAAGGGCATATGTTAGAAAGGCAGCATCACAAATAAACCCAATGACCTATAATTACAAATTATAAATAAACCCAACTATTTCTCAATATAATTCAAATTTAATATAAAAAAAGCTTTGGCATTTTGTTCACATTCTTTAAATTCAAAGTGACAAATTTGAAGGAAATCTTCTACGAAGATGGAGTTGGAAATTAAGTATTGCAGAACTTACAATTCTTGCAAATTAACCAATTGCCAAGCTCAGGAGGAAGTGCACCTGAGAAGTTATTTGCACCTACTATACATACAGATAAAAGTGCAATATGTTAATAAAAATACATATTCCCAATTTTGAAACATTGTGGCAGGGATTCTTTTTTATTAAAGAAAATTACAATTTTCCTATCAATATTCAGTACAACAGACATCTATATGTGAAGACATCAATTCCAATAACCCTGAGGACTTTACAATTGGAATGGAGCTCTCTAATGACAAGCCATGATATGTTGTTACATGCTATGATGAATCTTCCTTTTATTATATTATTGCTTACACACATAGATATAGTCTTAGAAATCTATTCACTCAATGTTACTGATTTGTATATTTTCGCCCCAATCCAAACCAGAACCTAGAGAATGAGCTTGTGGTGACTAGGATGATGTAGGCTCTTTGGCATGCACGTTGAGGGGACAAAGGACAATAGGACACTTAGAAAACTAGCCATCTAATGTTTTATTTTTCTTTATTTGTGATCAATAAATGTTTTATCCTTTTTCTTTATAATTTCAAGAATTATTAATTTATGCACTTGAGTTTGTATTATTTATTTGACTTATGCATATGGGAAATATATATAATAATCGCAACACGGAATTCGAAGGGCCCGGGTTCTAGGCCGTGACAGAAATCTTTTCAATGGTTGGAATTTCTTATATTAAACCATCCATCTCCTCCTAAAATTGTCTTCTAACACTTTCATCTGATCCAGCTTGGATTGGATATGCACTAATGATATACATTATGTCTTCCTCCAACACTAGTTTAATTGCTTTAAGTCTATCACCCAACCTCTTTACCCCACAATCTTTTCTTTCATATCCTTATCTACTACTATAACTACTCCATTTATGGCATTGTTCTTTCCTGCATAAAATTTGTAGCCATCAGTGGTTTCCTTGGCTTTATCCCCTTTCCACTTTGTCTCCTATAGACAAGCTACATTAACTCTTCTTTTTTTGTTGCATCCACTACCAAATCCATCCTCTTGCCTATCAAAATTCATATATTCCAAGTAGCAAGTTGAATCATCCTTTTCTTTTGGACAAACTTCTTTACCTGCACTCATTCAGATTAGCACAAGAACCCTTGCCTACTGTCCATCAATCTTGTTTTCTCAAAATTCATTTTAGTTTGTGACTGGCTTTACACTGGCTATCAACCTACCTAACACAACCCTCCTTTCTTTTTAACCTACATACGCTGGCGAGCAATGATCTCTCTATCCCCAAATTTAATTCTTTCCTTTAGTTGGGGATTGTATACTAAATAAGGGCTTCCAATTGTTAGAAAGAGCCTTCCGAGTATAATAAAGAGTACAAAAAAGTATGTATCTTTTAAGTGCTGTGAAATTCGCTGCAGAATGCTGTTTCGGTTTGGCCTCCAAACTGAAATAATTCGGGCCGATTCGGGATTTCGGTCGGATTTATGTTTCTGAACAAGATAAAAATTAGAAATATATATACATATAGAAAAAATATAAAATTAATCTTAAAATTTAAAAATATGATTTGATACAGTTAGTTTATTCTACTAAATCTACTCATAATATGGCATGTAATGATATATGTACAGAAATTGAATCCTCTGATGAGATGCAAGTATACCACTTTTCCAACCCCATTCATGATAATTGACAAATAAATACCACAATTCTAAATTATGATATACCAACCATTTCAATTTCGGCCAGCACCAAATAAATCCAACATTGCATGTGTATGGGTATGCATAAATGAAAATAGCAAAAATGGAAAATGGAAAAAATTTTCAGGAAATGCTGCAGCAACGACGAGCGAAGAAAGGCAGCAACGAGGAGATGAAAAAAAAAAATAACACCAGCCGAACAGTGGATGACAGCAGATAGGAAAAAAAAAAAAGCTCAGCAGCAGCCCAGCCCAGACCACCAGCAAACCCAGCCCAGACCAGCATTAAACCAGGCCCAAAAGAGAAGAGGCAAAAAAAAAATCAGGCAGCTGTCGAAATCAAGCAGAAGAAAAGCAGCTGTCTGGTGTCGAAGTGTCCAGAGAAGAGTAAAGAAAAAAAAAAAAGAAAGGGGCAGTGGAAGAGAAGAAGAAGTACCTCAGCAGCAGCAGCAGCAGGTGGATCGAGCAGTGGCACAGCAGCTGGTATAGAAGAAGCAGCAGTAGCTGGGTCGGGCACTCAAGGTGGGCAACCACAGCAGCAGTGCCCCAATAAGAACAGGTGCTTCTTATTCTTCTTCTTTCAATTTTTTTTCTTTGGTCAGACAAGCTGTGCAGCAGCAGCAGCAGGAGGCCAGGCTGCTGCCTCTTTTTGTCTCCCTCCTCCTCCTGCCTTTTTTTTTTTCCTTCATTTCTTATTCTTTCCAGTGAAAGAGGGCAAACAAAAGGGCTTTCACGTTTGGGTTAGGGTTTTTATATATTTTTTTTGACACTTTCGATTTGAGGTAAAAACAAATGATGTTTACCAAAAAAATTACGTCTAACGCCCTCTGTTTTTATTTTTTCTAATTTCAAGTCTCTCTAATCTGTTTGGATGAATTTTGGAATTTTGCCAGTTCTGCCAAATTCCCCCAATTCGGTCCGAATTTTGGAAATTCGGCCGAATCTCTCCGAATTCTGGAACGAAATTTTATGGAGGGTGTATTCGGCACAACCTTGAAAGAAGTAGTGAGTAAAGATAATATGGATTTTAAAGTTGCCGAAAACATGGCTTACAATAGGGTTTAGTCGAAAAGTAAAACTTCCAAAGCCAACCAAAGATAGGTGAAATAAGTTTTGAATCATAACGAGGATGATGACAATGATGAAAATGTTCTACAAAGTAATATTTAATACCAAGCGAGGGCTAAATTTCTTTACTCCTTTTCCCCATTATCGATTTATAGTGCTTCAATTTGTACCAATGAAATTAGAAGATAAAAACACTACCAGGAAACCATCGAGACTTACAGTGAGAGTAGATTCTGAAGGTTTCCAAGTTCTTTTGGGATGCTCCCCGATAATGCATTACCACCAAAGCTCCTAGCAAGAGAAAAAAAAAAAAAAAGTTACACCTTTGAGCAGAAGAAAATTGAAAAAAAAAAAAAAAACAACATGAAGTTCATGCATCCTCTTATGAGGTTATTCGAGGTGTGGGTGATTATCCATAGTCTCTCTTAAAAGAAACTCAATTGGTCACCACGTTGAGATTCATCTCAACTTGATAATAACTATCAGTTTCTCTGGGAGAATGAATAATTCATTGACTAAAATAACTACTGTCAGAAACTAACTGACTTACAAGTACTGCAGGTTGGTTAAATTGCCAATAAATGGAGGCAACGGACCTGTTAAGTAATTCCGACCCAAATTCCTGAAAAATAGTAAATTGTTCAGTAACAGTAGGTTCCTGTCATAAACTTTGCATGTTTAGATTGCAATTGTTGAAAAATCCATGCACTTCACATACTGTCAAGATACGACATGGAAATAAGAGGAAAGCAATGGGATGGCAGGACATTTTCACACATAAAAATGAAGAAATAGAAAGACACGATACAGATTTGTTGCTATTTTGAAGTATCCAGGGATAAAAAGGCTCTTCTACGACTATGATGTATACACTCAAGAGAGGTATAACCAGAACCAGCCCGTGAATTTCAATAAGGTTCCCCTGCAAAATACAAACAGCCAGCCCAATATACATTTTTCCACGTGAATTGTAAAGATAGGCCACCAATTAAGAAATTCTCCATATTAGAACTAGCTTGCAGTCCACCAGACATTTTTGGTTGCTCTCGTTAGTATCCACCATTTGAAATATTGATACATAGGATCCCATTGTCGATAGTGCAGATCATGGATTCAAATTCCAGCTGGAAATTATTTAACTGAGTCATAAGTTAACGAGTCCACAGGGACACAAATGACTCTCACGTGACTTGATTAAGTGATAAGTGCTTAATTATTTACAATCTAAGCTCTAATATTTTATTTATCTTATGCTAGTCATAGTTATTTTATTTGATTTTACATAGTTTTGATAATTTTTATGCTTAGGTCAAAAGGAGTCAAAAAGAGAGGAATTAATGAAGAAGTGGGCTTGAATCATCAAGTAGGACCAAGGTGGGTTCCATCCAAGCTATTTCAGATTTCAATACTACTTTCTAATCAAAGAAAGAAAAGAGAAAAAAGAAAAAAAAAGAAGAAACCCAACCTAGGATTACATGCCCAAGGGGGGGCCATAGCCATTGCAAAAGTGGAATTTTAGAATTTAGAAAGTCCTATTCAAGTGCAAAAGGCATCCAAGAATGAAGAAGAAATAGGAGAAAAAGAGGGAAAGTTTATAGCAAGAGTTCAAACCAAGATAGAAGTCCAAAAAGGGGGGTCCCACACTCGTGTTACAGCACCAAATAGGGCTCACTTTTATGTTAAAAGATTTAGGTTTAATCTCTTGCAAATTAATCTCAGATTTGTGGCACATGTAAAGAAGTTTTTAAAAGATACAAGTGAGACAAATTTAGAAAGTTTTTCTAAACAAGAAAGAAAACTCCTAATTCAAAATAATAAGGAAACAGAATTGTAAAGAAAGTTGGAGATCTATTTCTACAAGAGAACTAAGTACTAAGAGGCTGTTGCAAGACTTATAAAAGGCATATGAACAGTGCACATCCAGCAACTAATTGAGCCATCAACTCAGCCACGTCCAGAATAATTCCAGCCACCATAACAGCACCCTATCATCACAAAAACCAGCCATCTTTATCCCATAAACCCTAGCTGCCATATTGCCACCTTTGAGCCACCTTTGGAGCATCTTTAGAGAGCTTTTGGAGGAGGAAAAAAAGGGAACAAGCTGCTGGCCTACCACTGCACCATCATCTTTTAGAGTTCTTCTTATGGCTCTATTTTCTATTTTGTTTTTAATTTCAGACATGAGTAGCTAATTTTTTTTGGGGCTAGGGTGTAGTTGAAACCCTAGCCTAGTCTATGCAGTCTCTTTTGGTATCTTTTAATTCAAATTTTAGTTTTATTAGTTGAGATTCTAAACCATGTTTTTAATTGATGAGTTGTGTATAGGCCATGTGTCACGACTCGGGCCTGAGTTACGATAATCTTGGGCCGCGATCCATACTTATTCTCGTAAACTCTAAATTAATTGAAGTTAAAACAGAATCTACAAGGGATAACATTCATTCATACATGTCAATTGTACAATTTGTGGAAATATACATTGACAAAATCAATTCAGTATTTATACATGTTTACAAAATAAAGTTCCTTTATACATATATAATTCTATCATTTTCATTCTTTCATCAACCATTGCATATTCAAATACAATGCAGGCTGATATTTATTCATGTTCTAAAAAACATTACATCCCAAAATGATTTCTCAAAAAGAATTTCCAAAAGTAAAACATTCTTAATTTGTTTTCGCACTCGAATGCTTGTATGAAACAATATTCCGTCCATCCCATTCGATTAGTCCTCCTGGAGGAACCGGAGCGGTCTTCTCCGCTGCCGCTGGGGCCGCCGCTGGACCAAAATGGGCAATTGGGCCTGTAATGCCATCAATAATACTAATGAACATGACGGTTCAACAATATATAAATAAAACTTGTGATAGCACATGTTAGTACTTATACTAAACTCATTCAATCTATTTAGTAAACACTTCAAATTCTAGACATGTCTAGATAATTCCTACAATGACAATAGATGAGCAAAAAAAGTTAATTAATAGACATGTACAAAATGGCCACTACCATAGCATTTATTTCATTTCGTTTCATTTCATTTATCATCTTCCCTCAAAGGAAGTATTCATCTTCGGAATGGAAAGCATCAATTAGTACCCATAGATACAATCGGAATTCATAGGACTTACTAGTGTCCGGGCCAGAGACACTGGCATCTCCACGAAGCTCCGGAACGCTCCAAATCCATCTACTGTAGTAGGAATAGTCATTTATTTACATTTCAATTCATTTTATTGCATTTAGCTCTTTTAAAGCCTTAATACAATAGCTATGTAGTGCCAAACTCAAGAGTCAATATATTTAATACATTTCTGGATTCAATTCAATTCAGTAGTTCCATTCTTAGTAACGGAGAGGAATAAACAGTAACAACAATCTTATGAGACTGAAACACAATGATACGGAATACAATACAATGAGAGAATTACTAATTATACAATTCTACTCATGTCTATTTCAGTTACAACCAACCATTTAGGTGTAACCGTTGGTTATCCAATGTACATGTTATTCTCAATGGACATCACATTTATATTATATGTACATTGGAGTCCCCGTAATTATCACCTATGGAGGTTTAGTCCATAATCAATTAATCATTAAAGCAATAGTTCAATTACAAAATTCTCTTCTTATTGTTCTTAATTTTCAACAATCTTGAATCACCCATAATTAGTCTTATCACTAGTTTAGAGGACACTTATATGCCCCAAGAGCATCCATGTTTTCTATAAAAATCCAAAACCAACCCAATGGTCCGATCGATTGGCTAAAATTTTACCCTTAACCAATGTCTTGTCCAGCATCAGGTTCGCTCGAGCGGACTCAGGTTCGCTCGAGCGGACCCAGACAAAGAAGTGATCGCTCGAGCGAACTAAAAAAGAACGTGGGTCGCTCGAGCAGATTCATATCCGCTCGAGCAGACTCATCCAGAGAGCAGGTTGCTTCGCTCGAGCGAACGCTTCAGAATTTCATTCCGAAATTCTACAACTCTCTCTCTCTTCAACTCTTCCTTCTCCATTCCATTACCACATCCTGCAATAACATTGGAACCTCCTGTTCCCCCCCTTCAATGCTCATATCATTCACACATTAACAATACTTTTAATCATTCCATCAATCCATAAAACAATCCATTCTAGAAATCAATGGAAAACATACACAAACCCAATTTCATGAAATCTCCATTAACATCTACAATAACTAACACAATTCACAAGTAATTGCTTATACTTGCCTCTCTTGAAGGTTAGTGACAAAAAAACCCCTTTTTGTTGCCTTGATTTGGCACAAATCTCTCCCCAAATTCAAACCCTAATACATGAAAACATGCCAAATGGCTTCTTATGAGCTATTCATGCTAGTAATCACTTCTAATCACTAAATGGAACTTCAAAATCCTATAAAAACACTAACTACTTACTTGTGGTTCAAAAGAAGAAAGCATGGGTTCTCTTTCAAGCTCTAACTCTTCAACAATGGGGAAGTTCAACGGAAAAGATGAAGTAGATGAAGCCTTCACCCAAAACCACTTGAAAACCTTCCCAATCTCCACAGCTGATGTAGAAAATGGAAGAGAAAGGAAGAGGAAGTGTCTAGGGTTTGCTAAAATGGAAAATGAACTCATCTCTTAGCTTATATAAGTGGACATTTTCACTTAAACCCTCTTCCACTTCTCTTATTTACATTCTAATTCAAATGAAAGCTCATTTGATGAATCCTAAGTCAAATGGAATTGAGTCCATTATCTAAATTAACGTACCCTTTGGGATACACGTATTGGTATCAAGAGTTTTCGTATTCGACGAAATACACGAAAATTCGTATTTACGAAAAAGTCCTTAACCTACCTTGTTTGAGTCTAAATTCATTTCAATCAATTCAATTCCATTCAAATTCACTTTATTAAGCTCAACTCAATCATTTGAGATTAATCCATCTCATTTTGGACATTAACCACAATTAGCACAATTAATCATACTTAAGTAACATTAATTTGGATTAATTAGCTTTAATTACGATTAGTTCGGGCCGGGGTGTAACACCATGCTAACTATGTGATCTTCAATTAATTTTAAGAGTCGCTAACTTAATTTTAATTTATCTTGATGTTAGGTATCTAGGGTTTGGAACTATGAATAATCTAAGTATATGTCATGCTTAGACTCATACATTTATCTTTCACATTGTTTTTATGTATTATGTTGTTTTGACTAGAACATATGCCATGCTTAGTTTTTGCATCATAATGAATAATTCATGTAGTATGCCACTCATGAATTGGGTTTAGGGGAATAGTAATCTAGACGCATAAGCCATGGTCTAGGTTGATAGATGTCACTAATAATTCTGATTTTTTATTAAAGGGTAATAAGGGATATGCATAGAGATGGTTAAGGGAGTAGATGAAACCATAGTTCATTCATTATTACTGTTTTTCAATTATAGTACGAGTTGCGTGTTTTATATTACTTTTCTTTTAGCTTTGATAGTTTAATTTACTGTTTTTAGTAGTTTAATTCAATTTTTCATCATTCAATTGTTTCTTTTAATATTCTGATTTTTAGTTAATTTTGACGTTATTTTGTCACAAGTCTTCGTGGGATCGACCTTGTACTTATAATTCACTACACTACATAGTGATCTTGTGCGCTTGCGAGTTTTAATTGTGTGCATATGAGTAGCCTATTTCTAGGTTGCCTAGTGCATACCATCAAGCTGCACCAGTTTCAATGTTGACATAGTTAGACACTGAAACTAGGTTTTGATTTCTTGCACAGAAGCCAAGCATGTGATCCTAACCCAGTTGTGCTCTTTAAACAAATGGATAACACAAAAAATGCCCAACAGCTTGTTTTTATGGTCCACCTATAAAATTTGGGCGGCCTGATTGATGGCAATTTTACCATATGGTCCATCAGCAGTAAGGCTCCAATGATAAATTAGTTAGTTCTATTGCAAGGGCAAATTCATATGAAGCAGTGGAGCATTCTTCCATTATTTCCCTTCTTCAAGAAAGAACTTAAAATAAAGTAAGTAAGAAAGAACTTAAAATAAAGAAAGTAAAGAATATATGCATACAGATTAAAAACAAAACTCAGATTTAGGAGCTCTACTGGAATTGTACCTGTTACGTCCAATTCTTAGACTTTCCTGAAACAGTGCAGGAACAAAACAAAGGAAACACAGAGAATTAGAAAGCTTGTTCTTAACATTGTACCCAAGCATAATACGGTTATAGCCCATCTCTATGATAGAAACCACTTGAAACAACCTATGCAAAATCTCTTCAATTATGCTACCTTGATTTAAAGCATCCGAAAGTTACAGTAGGGACTGATGGTTCTTTTCTCTACAAGGTTCCAATCATAAACATTTATTTATTCCTACCAATCAATCAATACAATTAGTCACAATGGCACAGTTCTAACCAAACAAACAGAAGACTGCAGAGGTTAAGAATGGGTTGTTGGAAAGTGTTACACATTCAACATAAGACTGGTGCAACCTTTATGCCATGGATCTAATATGACAAGACCTATCCCATCCATGACCATGCTCTTATTTTATTTTTCATTTTTTTCTGGTTTGTGATGTATTTGACATGCATGCACACCCTGTTGAGTTTGTAGTATAAGAACAAGGAGCAAGACCTGTATAAAGAGCCAGATGTTAAAAAAAGCATGCCCTTCCACTTCTATATAATTTACCAAGGATATGTCTATACGTTCGGGGGATTGAACAGGTAGCTAAATTGGATGGCTCTTCATCACAATCAAAATTTGACAATTTAAACCATGCTTATCTACAAGGAAAAATGAAGTGACCATGCATGATTTCATCTATAGGATAAAGCAAATGGAAAAGGATGCGCATACAGCTCCCTTAAGTGGCATGTGGTTCCATTATCAAAAGAACAGTCACATTTAATAGCGGGGTTGATGTTGGAGCTGTCAACTTTTGTCGAATCAATGGCACTTCCCGTGCATGGATCGCCAGTAGTATTCCACAAAGTTGGGGTAGAGATACGCCATTGCTGAAATATCGAGTTCAGAGCTCTCACGGCCATCAAAGCAAACACACATTAGACACTTCAGTTAACATCCTACTAATAAACTGCACCATCTTAGTTTAACATCCTATTAATAAACTGCGCCATCTAAGATGCAACTCACTATTCTCACTGATAGTAGCGGCCTGAAAAAGGACTGATTAGTAGGAAGGTCCTAGGTTTCCATTAAACAAGAAAACTCCATACCTCTGATGCATGATTGGAGGTAAGAAAACTCTATACCTCTGGCGTATGATTGGACCCCACACAACCTTAAGAGGTGCTTGAACCCACTCAGCTCATCATGGTAATTAGATAATTGGATGGTGAATAAACAAACTTATTTGGAAAAGTTGTAAACCTTTCATAATTTTGACTTGTTCTTAATTCTCATAGTATGAATGATTTTGGAAAGACCATGAAATATTGTTAAGTTTTTATTTTTTTGAAAATGACTATATTACTCAAAAAAGCTATACAGCATAAGAAAACTATACTTGTCACAAAAAGCCCCCAAGAAAAAACAAAGGGGAAAGCATCTAAATCAAAAAAGAGCCAGAGCCCCAAGTGGTAAAACAAACGAAAAAGGCATAACAGCTTAAGGAGGGATAGAAATTATTAAAGAAAGCTTAATAACTCCCTCTTTGGCAAGTAGGCCTGCCTCCGCATTGGCTGATCTCATAATGTGATGGAAGGACACGTTCAAATCTCCCGACAACTGAAGCACCTCTTCTATAATGTCTGCAAGATACCAAGGTGGGGAAAAAGACTGAGACGCCCATTGGATAACACAAGAAGAATCTCCTTCTACAAGGAGACGCTGAAGTAGTAGACGAGACGCATGCCGCAAACCTATGTTCAATGCTAGGAGTTCCACTTCGTTGATTGAACAAACAGCTACTGGGCTAGAGTAAGACGGAATTATGTTCCCATCTTCATCACGGATAAAACCACCAACACTTGCCACGCTTGGATTACCAGTAGTGCACCCATCAAAACTAAGCTTCAAAGGTCCATGTGGAGGTGGGTGCCATCTTGGATAGATGCGCCTCGAAACAGGGCAAGAAAGAGCCACTACATCCCAATTGAGAAGAATGATATTTGTCGAAATACCTTTAAGTAGTGGCAGATGAGAGACCCAAAGGGCCACAAGATGCTTCACGTTATCTGCAATCTTGTTCACATCTAAGGATTTTCCTTTAAAGCACCTAGAGTTTCTTTCTTTCCATAAGGACCAAATGGCTACTAAGAATGAAAGTTTCCACATCAGTCGTCCTCTTTTTTAGCCTACCCCCAATCTCGAAAAGTCAAACGAACATGGGATAGAGTTTGGTAGAGGACCACAAAAGTGGAACCAAGTAAAAATGGATCTCCATATGCGTTGGGCAAGGGAGCAATTAAGGAGCAAGTGATCAATTGATTCCTCATTTGCAAGGCACATTGGACAAGCATTAACAATAAGCACTTGACGTCGACATAAATTAACCATGGTTAGTATCGCACCAAGCAACACAATCCACCCAAGATGTTGTTACTCTAGGCGGTGCTTTCATGCTCCACAAGCTGTCCCAGAAAGAATGACTCTCCACCTCTGCAAACAATGAAGAAGAGAAATAAGCCACCGAAAAGAGGCCGTCAAAGGACGCCATCTAGTTCTTCTATCTCTGCCCGCCATAGGGATGAAGAAACTCCCAAGATTGTCAACATAGGATGGAATTGGGACTCCTCCACATCTTTTAAATTCCACCTGAAAGTAGGCCCCCAACTAATGTGATCACCTATCCTCTCCATGTATTTGATGACTTTGGCTTCCTGGTTAGTAGTGCAATGAAGCAACTCTGGGAAAGTTGATGCCGGCGTATTTTCTCCAACCCAAAGATCAGTCCAAAAACAGATCTTGTCCCCCTTACCCAGTCGAAACCTGACATGCTTCATAAACGCATCCTTTGCAGCAAGAATGCCCTTCCACAACCCATAATAGCGGGGAGATGGATCTTTTATAAGCCATGCATCCCTGGAGATGTCGTATTTAGAGGTAACAACCTCTCCTTACCTCCATAACCATTAACCAAGAAGAGCTAAGCTTAACTTCTTTAGAGCTCTGATCCCCAAGCCTCTTGCCATTTTTGTTTTACACACTTGGGACCACTTGATCAAGTGAGACTTTTTCCTCTCCTTGCCGTTCCACATAAAACCGCGTTGCAGCTTCTCAATTCAATTTATAACTTCCACAGGATATTTGAATAGAGACATGAAATAAATTGAAAGATTGGTCAAATGAGCTTAAATTAAAGTAATTCTCCCACCTAGCAACGAGTATTTAGCCTTTCATAAGGAGAGTTTCTTCTCCATCCTCTCTAACACCGGAGACCATAGAGAATTGGTCGTTGTCTCGCCACAAAGAGGGAGGCCCAAATAAGTGAAAGGAAGCAGACTAGCATTGCATCCAAAGATATTGGCCATCTTATTTAGTTGGTCTTCATTCACCTTTACACCAATCAGCTCACTCTTGAAGAAATTCACCTAGAGACCTGAAACAACTTCTAAACATAGAAGAATAGCCTTGACATTACAAAGTTGATCCTCATTAGCATCGCCGAAGAGAAGCATATCGTCAGCAAACTGGAGGTGGGAAATAATCAAATTTTCACTAGCTGGCCGAAAACCTTCAAAAAGCTTCGCATTAACTCCCGCATGCAAACATATGACTCAGTGCTTCTCCAATAATGACAAATAAAAAGTGGGAGAGGGGATCCCCCATGCGAAGACCTGTAGAAGCAAAAGAAAAGCATGTTGGAGATCCACTTATGCGAACTGAGACGGTAGCTGGTCTCAAGCATTCCATGATCCATGCCCTCTATTTTACTCCAAAACCCATCTGTCTCATTAAGTATTGTAGAAATCCCCACTCCACCCTGTCATACGCCTTCTCCATATCTAGTTTACAAATGAGGCCGGGCCTTTTCTCCTTTTTCTTGGAGTGGATGCATTCATTTGAAATTAGGACCCCAACAAGTATTTGTCTACCATGCACAAATGCTCCTTGAGCCACCGAAATTAATTTTGGAAGACTTTTTTGCAGCCTACTAGCTAATACCTCAGCCAACACTTTGTAGCTTGAACCGATGAGATCGACTGATAGGTCTAAAGTCTTTAATGCTTTCAGCACCAACCTTCTTAGCTATTAAAACTATGAAACTCCAATGTGTTTGGAAAGTTTACTTGTCGCATGGAATTCCATCATAAAGTCCATAACATTCACTTTAATGTCCTCCCAAAAGTGTTAGAAGAAAGTTAAAGGGAATCCCTCACCTCCTCTTCCTCAAAAGGCTTTTCAAGTTAGTCTTTGTCAGCTTCATCAATCAATATGAACTCCAAATTATCGAGAGTAGGGCGATCCCAATCCTCTTTAGTGAAGAGGTCTCTATAAAAGGCTAATATGTGGTCTCAGATTTCCTCTTTCCTCTCTAATCTTCCATCACCATCCAAAAGTATAGAGATTTTGTTCATCCGGTTCATGTGGGAAGCAAAACTGTGAAAGAGTTTTGTTTTCATGTCCCCCTTCTTTAGCCATAGAGCTCTGGATCTGCCTCCATTTAATCTCTTCTTCCCTTGCTTTACATTGGAATTTATCTTTAAGCTTCTGGCAAAGCTTGAAATCACTCTCTGATAAACGTCCACACTACAACAAAAATCATTTTTCGCGACGCAAATATTTGTCGCAGAAAATCACAAAATCGTCGCAAAATAGATTCTGAGACGAGACCATTTTTGTCGCCTGTTCGTCGCCTATTTGGCGCCAGTGATTATATTTGGCGACGATCACAATTAATCGTCGCCAAATATCAATTTTCTGCGACAACACGTAATCGTCGCCAAATATCAATTTTCTGCGACAACACGTAATCGTCGCCAAATATCAATTTTCTGCGACAACACTTTATGCCGGCAAAAAGGATATTTTTTGTCGCTAAATATCTATAATTCATTGCAAAAAAAATGGTTAAAAAATTGTGAAAAAGAATTTGGCGACATAATAGAGTCGTCGCTGAATTTTATTTTTTACCGACAAAACTTTATTGTCGCTAAATAGTATATGAATTGCCATGAGTTATAATAGGCGACGAATTTGTTTTGTCGCTCAAAGTTTATAGACATTAGGCAACCACTTTAATTCGTCGCCCAATATTTAACATTGCCACAAATTCTCTTAGGCGACAAATTATATACGTTGGGGATAATATGCAAAGATATATTTATTCTTATTCGGCGACAAATAAAATTCGTCGCTAAAAATAATATATTTATTTTATAAATTACTGCCTGCCACCTCAAATATCTCCTGCTCATTCAATAAAAATAAAATGTATAATAAAACCTTCCCATTCAACAAAAATAAAATGTACAATAAAGTCTGCTCATTTAAGTAATAAAAAATGTACAAAACCTGCTCCTCCAACATATTAGGAAACATGTAACAAAATGTAGCATCCAAAATAGTGTAAGTACAATATTCTTATGAAAACCAAAAAGATCTTCAACCAATTGGCCTCTATTACATTGATATCCAGTCCCAATCTGTGGTACAAAAAATAAAATGTTAGGAATTAAACATGGGAATAAAAAACAAAGTAAGTTAGACAATTTGGGTCTTATGCGTTTCATAGTCAATCAAAAGGGCGTCATTAGAAGATTCATCATAGTGAGAGAAGTATGCTACATTTTTTTCCACAAATATTAAAAGGGGTACTTTTTACTATCACTATCAGGTCCATATCACATATAAGGCAGGGGTGAAATGTGGAACCCTGGAGCAAAGGAGAAGAGCAAAAAATCTAGTATATCTCAATATTAGAACAACTATACTGAAAAAGATTAAAAAATGTGTGGCTGTGATTTCAATGTCAGAAGGACAAGCTTAATGTCCTTTTGACAGAGGCATCCAAGTCATACCTTCTCATGGCACTTTGAATCACAGCCCTCCAAAGTTGCCAATTGCTTGAATACCAAATGGACCCAGACCTACCAAATAGACCCAGATCTGCAAGTAAGATTGTCACGTGTGAGTTGTGACACATGTTCAGAGCAGTTGACTCCTTTTTCTGATGTGGTGGGCATTCCACCAGAAGGCCTTTCTAACGATACTGTGAGAGGAAGTTTGGATTGAGAGACCTCAATAACAGTATCTGTACTTGTAATTGATTAACATCTGTTACATACCAACTCACTGAGGCACCATTCTAATCAAATATGCTTATGCCCACTGGGCCACACCTACTCTATAAATATGAGGTCAAGTTCCTAAGTCCAACAACAACAACAAAAAAAAAAAAAAAAGAGTTCCTAAGTTTAGTTCAGACTCATTTGAGCATGTCAATAGACAAGCTGAATTCACAGAGGTCTGCTCCAGTAATGGGTTTCTTGAAGTTCTTTTTAAGATGCATCAAAGTGAGCATAATCTAGATTCAGATTTGTAATGGAGCAACTGTCAATATTCATCAGAGTCACAACCATTTGAGTTTCCAAAATACAGGTATGTCTTTGTCCCATTAGTAGGACTAACAATCTACAATATATCCTTATTCCAGTAAGTTGAACAAAAGATTGTAAGATTTAGAAAGATTCATCTTTTGGTTGTTTGTGAAAAGCTAATTCTTAAACACAGGTGTATGTATTATTCATATCAGCTGGGCCTGAACCTCAGATCAATACCACAATGTTCTCATGAGCCACCTAATCTCCATGATAGTGATTGGACAATCAAATTAAAATGTTGGGCCCCACTTAGAGAAATTGGATAAAATTTCCTCACTCAGCTGGCCATGCTTGTCCCTGTTTCTTCTTTCCATCTTACAAAACCAGCAAAGAGAAAGAGAAAGAGGAGCATGGATCGTTTCAAAAGGGCCTGTCTATCTTCAATTTGCACCCATTACCTTCCTTAGTTCACACCAACGACAACTTTAAACTCAGTCTATTATCTCCAAGTGATTGAATCACAACATAATGCACCTTACAAAAACAGTAGACTAAATAAGCTCACAACATAATGCACCTTATAATATAGACTAAATAAGTTCATAGTTTACCGTAGTCCGTTCATAGTCATAAATGTCTTGAGCACTTCCAAAAGTGTGCACAGCATCAGTTCAGCATAATAACCTGTAAACCAGTTGATCTTTAGTAAATTGCAGACCAGCAAAGTGTTTATGGATTAATTCCCTCCCTAAGATCTAGATAGAGGGCAGTAAATCTAAAGTAATGTAAAATGCAGCAAATGAAATGGGTACAATAAATAACCCTCGAAGAGAAACAGAGGTGGGCTTAGATTATACCTTTACTTGAAAGTTAAATTAATTGAGGAATAACAGCATGTGTTTGGTTGCACCTAGATATCTGGCAGTTTAAGCATTACCAAGTTGGTCCTAAGTCCTAACCAACTTGATCAATTGACCTAATCAAATTCCAAACTACAGTACTTGAAAAATCTGATGTGCAACTTCCTATTTGGATAACCACTGTTAAAACTATTATGGAGATATTCAAGCAACAAGCAAGATAAAAGAATCCAATGTCTACACTTTAATCTTAGCGATTTTGCCATGTGCACATTGTGTAACTAAAGGAGATTGCAACAGGGCCAGTAGATCAGGATAAGGTGCCCAGGCAGCTAATGCTGTAGACATTGAAGTGAAAAAAGACACCCATAATGAGTATGTAAGATTATACAAGACACATACAGAGCGGCAATGGTGAGCATGAGTTTCCAATTAGAGTTGGATTCTATCAGGCCTGTGTGAAGTCACTACTTTTCACTACTTTTCACCTTGATTATGGACTACTTAACAGATCCAGGATAAAGTTCTATGGTATAGGTTATGTGTAGATGTTGTGGTACTCATAGTCAGACAAGAAAACAAATAAATGGTTAAGTTGGAATTCTGGAGAAAGGTATTTGAGTCTAATTGGTTGAAAATTAGCATATAAAGACAATATATTTGGAGTGGAAGTTTAGTGGATCTGAAAGTATTGACACTACAAAAAAAGTCACTTTTAGTGACACTTAAATAGTGGCTGTTTTAATCATCAGCCACTAAATGTGTATTATCACCGACAGATATACACATTCAGATCAGTGGCTGTTTTAATCATCATTTCTTGCTATCTCATTCAGATCTGGTCTTGTTTGTGTTTTTTTTTTTTTATAAGAACACTGTTCAGATCTGGAAGAGTTGGAAGCGCTCGATCTGATTTCTGTTTTAGAGCTGTTGTTTTTTAGCTGTTGTGATGCTCTAGTAGTAATTACTGTCGGTCGGTCGAAAACTAGAGGAAATGGAAACTAACTGATTCCTCTTTGCAGTTGCTTTTGCTGCCATTACTCTGTTTTCACTAAAATAGTTGTTTTCTAGTTCTAGAGTTTGATGCAGATCTTGAAGAGAATTGTGGCAAGCTTATTGTTTAATGATTTGATGCAGATCTTGATTGATTACTACTTCCTTTAAATGCTGAACCAGTTTGTAGTTGTGCCTTGAGCTTTAGGATGTAGATTCATGTCTTTTTTCTTTTTTTTTTAAATGTTGGATTGAATGCTTCTTCGGCATCACTGAGATTAATTTGTTATAAACTAAATCTTTGTAGATCTACTGGTTTTGCATTCTTCTTGATGTATTGTAATATTTTAATGCTCAGTGATGTTCTTTTAGTAGATCTTTTGCTTCCTATTTTTAACATGGGTAATTGATTTGTGTGAAGTTTTGAGTTTAAAATTGTTCTTTCTCAGTTTTGATGAGCTGTTATCATTGAAAATTTATTGAGATGCAAGATATTGTTAAATGAAAAGCATGAAAATTTTGGGATGCAAAGCATAGTTGCTAGATTGGGAAACAGATGCAGCAAGTGCTGTTGAAAATGAATATGTGAGTGGCCTTAATTTGCATCATTTTGTATGTTGATTACATGAAAGCGTGGAAAGAATGGTAGAGGTAGGAAGCGAGAAATGAAGATGTTTTGGTGTTTTGAGTGGAAAATAGTTTCCTGCTAGCTGTTGTCAAAAGCATTAAGATGATTGCAACTCATCTATCTCGTAGATCAAATTGATTATTGGATCTTGTAAAAGATGAACACAAGAACCTTTCAAGCAGATCACTGAGATGTTTTAAAAATTCTATCTGCATTGTGTACAGTGGGGCTCACCCATGAGAGATGCAGCCCATCCCCACTCTATCTAAACCCTTGTTAATTGACTCTCATCTAAATTTGACACTAATTTGACCAGAGACCACCTTAAAACAACAAGTTTTGAGGCTTCAAAATCAAGGGCTGGGATTGTTTTATCAGAATGGCATTTGGACCACCCCATCTTCAAAATCCCTTGCACATCCCAGTAATTGTTTTGTCTTTTTGTTCATGAATGTGAACACAGGATCTTTTGCATTTTTCTGTGGGCTTATTTGTAGAAAACTGAAAATGAAGAGAGTGCTTTTCAAGTTAGAATTAGTTTCATTTCTCTCAAATGTGGTATGAGAATGGTTTTATTCTGTCAACATGTGTTTATGTATTCCATTTAAATTTCTGATATCAGTGTTCTAAAAAACTATCTAAATATAGTGCAAGAAGGTATGAATAATTTTGTACAGGTCTTTTGTGTTTCTCTAGTTGAAGTTTTGTGATTGGAAGACACAATGAATTTGTACAGCTATGCACAATTCTGTATAGGTCTTATTTCTATTATAAAAAGATGAAAAAAATGAAACTAATCCCTTTCTAGTTTGATGTCCTTTTACTAGTAGTAGCAGTAACTTTTATCATTGCTAATACCTGTTTTCCTTTTATTCCTCCTAGTGGCCAGGAGTATTAGTGCCCTCACTGGCCTGGCACACATAGAAAGATTTCTTGATCCCTTCCAATAGCACACATAGATTGCTTGAAATTGTGATTTTGATTTTCTATAGGGATGCCTGAATGGTATGTTAGTATTCAGTTGTTTGATTTTCTTCTCTTCTTGTCACATTTGACTGCCTGGCTATGATAGCAGGATGCTTCAATATAGGCTACATATTATATTTTATCCTTAGTTCATCTTTCTAAGGGTTTCTAAGTCTTTTGCAGTTAGTTTTCAATATTTTTTTAGCAGATATTGCATTCTGATCATTTTTTTTAATTTTTTTCTGTGATGCATCTTTGAATGAACCTTCTAAGGAATCTAGAGTTGAGAGATTTCAATTTAAAATTAATTTTTTACAATCTCTGAACTGAACCAGTCAAAATGTATTGTTTCTCTAGAATGGATTATCATTCTTTAAAACTTTGTTGTTTTATCGAAGTTATTATTGTCATTCTTCAGCATTAAATATAAGTTTGGTGCACATGTTATGTGACTATTATTGAATATATGTTATCTTCTCCACAAGCAAGAGTCCAGCCATTGCAAATGGACACTCAAACATCTACGTCTGGTAATTACATAGCATGTTCTGGTGGTGCATCTTTTTTTCTCAGTAGGACAAAATGGATATTTGCATTGTACATTACACTAAACATGCACCCAAATGCAAGTAGTTGCATTATATATATTTTAAGCATTTAGATAAATGCATTACAAATTACAAATTATCTTATCTGTATTTTCTTCTTTACTAAATGTGTCTTACTGCCATTTTAGGGTTCTTAGTGGGATACTAGGAATACTAAAAAAATAAATGGTTTAAACTTAATGGATGCACTTTAATTCAATCAGAGAGGAAACTAGGAATACTGACCAAGAAGTAAGCACTCCATCCTATGTCATCATGTCTGATCCCGTCACTCTCGCCACCAACCGCATCATCTCCTCCATCTGTCGCTGCATGGCTATTTGATTATTCTTCATCTGCTCCATCTCTTGAGACCGAGCTGCGTTTTCATTTTGCAATCTCTCCACCGTAGATCGCAATGCCCCACGTTCACCATCCTCTGAGTCCGTCCTGGTGCTCCTAGTTGTAGACGTGGGCTTCGGCCCGTTTCCAAACCCTCTCAAGTATCCGGACCGACCACCAAGGACATTGATTGATATTTGCTCCTGAGTCAATTCGATCGCACCCTCCTGCATACACTTCTCTCGCTCTGCAACAAGTTTTTCCTGCAATTTGAAATAAGTCAAATCATATTGTAGTTGAAAATGATCACGAATTATGCAATTTTAAGTACTTATCATTGTACTGACATGTATTTCCTGACATTTTTGGTCTGTCCACTTATTTTTCTTCTTATTGTAGTGCGACTCCTTATAAAACTCAACGATGTGGGGCTCCTCCCCTGTCTCGGGGTCCGCCTACTTGCATAAATTTCAATGTTATTACATAATTAAGATTTCATGAAAGGCGATAACAAAATCAGAATTACACAACCACAAATTTAAAAAACTAGAAGTGAAAACACTTCACCAAGGCATGCATTGCAGCTGTGAAAGACTTGGAACCCATGCAATGATTGTAAGGCAATCTCTTCCGACTTTCAGTATTCTTCATAGAGCGTTCCTGTACACAAGGAATAACAAGTGAATGGAAAGTTTTAGTTATTGTACGTGTTGACTAAATAGAAACATAACATATCAGCAGTAAGGATTGAAAACAAAGTTGAAAAACATAGCCTGTTACATGGAATTTCTCATCCTCGTACACATTTTCTATCACCCACACCCAATCATCCTTGTCAACACCTGAAAAGGGTACGGTCTTTGGATCGATCTCCTTCTTCAAGCAATTCTTGTAATGAGTGTGCATCCAATTGCGCCAATCCCTGTATCTAGCTTGAAACTTACGATCAACAGCTACCCGCACATCATCACTAGTGTCGTAATCCACGACCTCATACTTTGTCTGAAATTCAAATTAATACGATTATTTGAGGACCCTTTATACATCAAACAATTGTCAAGTTTAGACTTACAAATACGCGAGCCTTGATAACTTGTCTAACATCAGTTGGAACCTCTTTCCATCTCTGCACGCCCCTAATTGGGGCGATGTTCCTAACTTGCAACCCAATCTCGCTCACAAAATCTGAGGCATTTATCCCTATTGGCACATTATTCTTGAACTGAACTAGTAGTTTGCCCCCAGTCTTGGCCCTTGCACGCTCGGAGCGAAACCCTTTAGTTGGGCCCCGCCCCCGTCGGGATGTAGAACCTACAAATTCCACATAAAACTTGGTTAGTACAAACAATATATGCACTGAAGCATGAAGCTTACATGATTAGATTTGATATCTTACCAACACTGCTGCACTCCGTATGAGAACTGGGAGTTGGTATGCATGGTGATGAAATCGCATCAGCTGGGGGTAGAGTGGTGTCAGTAGATAGTAATGCGGATGCTGGTGCAGATCGAGGGCGAAGTTGAGAAGAAGGTGCCATGTATGTGACCTGCTTAAAAAAAGGTATCTAAAAACATAACAATATAGTTACCTTACCATATATAAGAACAATTCATTATACAGTGAATTGTTAAGTAATACTAGTAAGAGGATAAGATCTAACGCTACCAGTAGTCCTGAAGATATCTTGCTTGTGGCCTGGCTGTAACCACCTATTTTTGAAAAGCTAAACACAGTGAGGCCATGCCTAAGCAAGAAACAGAGACTTTTATTTTTTTTGGGTAACATGCATTGAACCCACAACCTTAGGATGCAATAGTGAGAAACAGCTACTAGCTAACATTTTAACAATGCAAATTGCAGGTGCATGAGCTGAAACATGACCAACTTGAAAGAGAATTGTTTTCGTTCCAACATATGTAAATATCTTCAAGTCGCCACAAACAAGTGCAGATATGTGTGCAAGACAAGTTGGGAATCTCAGATTGGTTCAAACAAATATATGTATTTAACAAAGATACATGGGTAATCTCAGAAGTATACCAATACCTGTGGTTGCATTTATTCTGTTTTAAATGTGGAGTTTTTTTTCATTAGATTCTGATAAAATATAACTTACTTTCTTGGTCTAGCCTACTCAAGAGTCCCATGTATTTTGTGTCATCCGGATTGCAGCTCTCCACTAATGCCAGTTCAGCTATCAGCTGCTTGACAATGTAGCGTTAACCACTAATTGGGTTACTTAAGGCAATGTAATACGCAATCTGAGTATTGCTTGTTTCTTTCAAAAGAAGGGAAAAACAAGCAGCTGTACAAATGGAAAAATTCATCAATACCCACTATACCTCAGCAATATAATTTCCTCATTATCCTGAGAATCTCTGAAAAACAAGTAGCCAATTTCTGAAAGCTATTACAGTCACAGAGAAAGGACTACCCAGCGAAAAGCAAGAATCAAGGAGGAAGAAGTTTACAAGTATCCAACAACTGGCTATAATGCCTGCTTTAAAAATTAATATTACTGACAGTTTAGAAATGAATTTGCAGAACTCACTTCATTCAGTAATATTTCACATCTGCATCTCCAAATCATCTTACAGCAGCTTAAAAAGCATTAGTCTTGAGAGAAACAGAATATCAAAGAATTACTGGAACAATTCCAGCTGCAAGATGCTTTGAAAAGGGTGAAGTTAAAGTGTTTCCATTAAATGCATGGTGTTATATGTTGCTTTCTTTCTATGAAAACACCTCTCTCATGATATTACTGCTATGTTGCTCTCTCAGCCAAGAAAGAGTGAAGAATAGCACAGAGGCAGTAATAATCATTGAGGGGAAATACAATATGCCCATGTCTCTACAGTGTTTTAAACTTCTATGCATAGAATAATTGATGCTTGGTCATGGCTTGGTGGTTTAGGAATATCAGTTCCATCAGCTGCCACTCATCTCAATCTAATCATACAGATCTCATATTACATAATGATAATTTTACCTTTCCACAAAACAACATCATAGATAACTTACTGATAGAGATGTAGAAGAAAAGAAATGCCACGTAAAGATTGTTATACAAATAAACATTAACTACAAATCTTCTCCAATGTCTCATCTTCGTCATTTATCACAATACTCCTTCAATATCTCATCTTCATCATCGCAGATAAAGTCATCATCAACCATCATATCTTCTCGACTATTTTCCTCCGAGAGTATTCCACTGGTAACAATCTCTGGATCAATATCAGACCTATCATACCGTGGTTGATCCATCCTATCTGGATCTTCAACGAGGATGGGGACCACACCAATTGTTTTTTCCTGCTGGAATGCATCATCTTGAATAGATGGTTCATCATTATTCATTTCTACATCATCCAACTCTGGTATATCCCATATTCCTCGATGTTGAATCCGCTGGACGATTTGCCAATGTGGGCCTAATTTGGGATCATTCACATAAAAGACTTGGTGCACTTGACTAGGCAGTACAAATGGGTCGTTCTGATACCATCTACCTCTTACATCGATTGATGTAAAATGTGCATCGGTTTGTATAGTTCGCCCACTACCAAGGTTAAACCACTCGCAACAAAACAAGACAACTCGATAGCCAAAAATGTAAGTCATTTCACAGACGTTACACAAATAGCCGTAGAAGTCAATCGCTTTCCCGTCATGATCCCCGTTTACCACCAGCCCACTGTTCTGACTTTTACGCCGGTTGTCACGGTCTTTAGTGTGAAATCGGACTCCATTACACATGCAACCTGAGTAAAACTTCATTAACAAATTCGGACCATTTGCCAATGACCAAAGTTCATCTGTAGCTTCTGCTAATTGTTGACTTCGCAATTCATTCATCTGCATGACCAAAATATATAGAGAGAAGCATAACATAACGAATGATTTATGTTTAAGTTGTGTATACAGGAGGTAACTATGTATATCTTACCCGTTTTTCAAACCACTTCGGAAATTCTCGTTGTTGTCGCTGGTCAATATCACAACTGCTTTGCATCATTAATAGGTTCTTGTGCTCCCTAATTAGAAAACATGTTATTGGTAATTATTTAATTATAAGCATCAACACACACTATTACAAGTAATGCTCATGCGTAGTATATGATCACATACTCTAGATAAGGTGCCACCTCTGGGCTATTATGAAGTATAAACCACTGAGCCATAGCACGTTCATTCTGCGACATCTCAGGTGCATTTCTTATTTGACCGAAAGGACGCACATTTTGTGAGAATACCTCCAGCCCTGGCCCACCTTCACCACCATCATCATTTCGTTCATCCCGATTGAATACAGTTTCTACCCCTTGTAGATACATTGAACAGAAAGTAAGGCATTCCTTGACTATGTAAGCCTCAACAATCGAACCTTCAGGTCGAGCTCGATTGCGAACAAACCGTTTTAAAGTTCCTAGTTGCCTTAAAAAAAAAAGATTTTAATTTTTGTTAGAATGAAAATGCAGTAGAGTTAAACTTTTAATTTAAATGAAAGTTAGTCATTAATACCTTTCAATAGGGTACATCCATCGATATTGCACTGGCCCATCAAGCATGGCCTCACGAGGTAAGTGAATGGCTAGATGGACCATAACATCGAAGAATGCTGGTGGAAAAATCTTTTCCATCTTGCATAGTATTAAAACTATTTGGTCCTGTAATACCTCTAAGTCCTTCAATCTTAGTCTCTTTGCGCACAGCTGCTCGAAGAAATTGCCTAGCTCAAACAATGTGGTACAGATATCTTTAGGAAGATAACCACGTACTCCTATCGGTAGAAGTCTTTGTAAAATTACATGGCAGTCATGACTTTTCAGTCCTGATACCTTACCATCCTTGGTGTTTACACAGCTCGAAATGTTTGCTGCATAACCATCAGGAAACCTGACCGATTTCAAGAAATCACAGAAAGCCTGTCTTTCCTTTAGGGACAATGTGTAGATCGCGGGGGGCTTTTCAAAGGACCCATCAGCACGCTTTCGTAGGTGTAATTCTTTCCTGATTTTCATACCCTCCAAATCCATACGAGCTTTTTCCGTGTCCTTGTTTTTCCCATCTATGCCCATCACTGTTCCAAGAGTGTTGTCACATATATTCTTCTCCACGTGCATGACATCAAGGTTGTGTCGGAGTTTCAGTTTCTTCCAGTAAGGTAACTCAAATAAAATGCTTTTCTTTGTCCAGTTCAGTTCCTCCGGCAAGCGCTTTCTTTTCCTGTTGAGTGGATGCTTCCCAAACTTGACATTCGTCAAGCAATCCAATTGCTCTAATATTTGTTCCCCTGACAATTCCACCGGAATCGTTCGGTTCTCTAACTTACCGTTAAAGAGCTTACTCCTTCGCCATGTGTGGTTCTCAGGTAAGTAACGGCGAGCACCCGTGTACCCTATCTTATCTTTCAACCTTTGTGATGATGGATCTTTGTTACAAGTGGGGCACGCCATATAACCTTTAGTACTCCATCCTGACAAGTTACCATATGCTGGAAAGTCGTTTATGGTCCACAATAGAGCCGCATGCATTCGGAAAGTCTCTCCTTTGGATGCATCATAAGTTAATACACCGTCTTCCCAAAGCTCTTTTAACTCCTCTATTAATGGCTGCATGTACAAATCGATCTCTTTTCCCGGTGCCCCCGGTCCAGGAATAAGCAAAGACATCATACAAAATGGTTCTTTCATACACTTCCAGGGTGGCAGGTTATAAGGCATGAGTATCACAGGCCACATACTATAGGAGTTGCTCATATTACCGAAGGGGTTGAACCCATCAGTAGCCAGCCCTAACCTAACATTGCGGGACTCCTGGGCAAATGCAGGATACTGCCGATCAAAATCCTTCCACTCTATACGGTCAGCGGGGTGCGTCGAGAATTCCCCCGCATCCACAAGCTTCTCCTTGTGCCACCGCATATCTATAGCTGTCTTCCTTGACATAAATAATCTCTGTAACCTTGGGATCAGTGGGAGGTGTCGCAGTACCTTAACTGGAATTTTTTTACCCTTGCCATCATTGTGCTTATATCGAAACTCCCCACATTCTGGACAATTTTCAAGATTCTCATTTTCTTTCCTGAAAAGCACGCAATCATTCTTACAAGCGTGAATGGATTTGTATCCCAATCCCAGTTCACGTAAGAATTTCTTTGCTTCATAAAGGGAACCTGGCACCATCTCAGAAGCTGGTATAACATCCTTCATTATCATCATCACCATATTGAATGCCTTGTTGCTCAAGTTATTCAACACCTTTACATGCAGCATCTTAATGACAAATGACAACAATGTAAACTTTGTGCAACCTGGATATAAGGCACGCTGGGCATCTTTTAACAATTTTTCAAATTTCTGGACATTCTCTTGCCCAACACTATCAAAACCATGGCCAGATCCCAGATCCCCCAAATCATCATCCATAAGAACTCCCCTATATATGTCTTCCAGAAGTTCGGGCAACTCATCATGAGGATTGTCTTCCGTGTCAGAGAGTCCACCCTGAACACTTCCCCCCTCATCGTCAGAATCATCGTCATGTACACCCTCGACATTCATAGGCATTTGCTCCCCGTGGTGTATCCATGCCGTGTAAGAAGTCATGATTCCGTTAAACAACAAATGTTCTTGGACGGTGGGCTAAGAATGCAATTCTACATTCATGCATCTCAAACATGGACACCAAATCTTACTTTGCTCACCCATATGTTCACTGGCAAATTTAATAAACGACCTCACCCCATTTGTATACTCCGGTCGAAGTTTATTCCTACAATTCATCCAAGTCTTGTCCATATTTGGTGACCTACAACATCACAATTAAATATAGTTTCATTCCGGAAAGATCTTAAATATCACACATTTCAGTTCAATTCAAGGACTGCTCTCATTAAATTCTTCTACTAAAGTATACGGTCACAAAATCAACTAAAGGACACTAAAAAGACTCAATTTTGCATGAAATCCATATGCACCCTTCTTTTTTTTTTCCTTGATATCAAATTCCTAGGAATTCATAAAAAAAGTTAGGTGGAACAAAAGAACATCAAAGATCCAATTCCCAAACCAGTAACCAATCATTGTGAACAAAAATCTAAATTTCTTCAAAAACCCAAAATCCTCAAAGCAAACAACTCCAAAATCAACATTAGTAAAAAAAATCCCCACCCCCGCCCCCACCCCCACCCCCAAAACCCAAGATCCAAAATCTCCCCAACCCCCAACAAAAAAAAAAAAAAAAAATCCCAAGAAGAAAGGAACCCAAAATCCAAACCATTGGCTTGAGATCATCCCCATCCAGATCTTGACAGCATACATAATAGAGATTAAAAAAATTACACTCTCCAATTATAACTTAGATGAACTTCATTCAAGTCATGTGGAACCTAAAATGAAATACTTTCTTCAACTCAAAACACTCTCTTCCTCTGCATCCAGTCACTCACTGTAAAACTCAGATTAATCTAATCTGACCAACCATCGATGTAATTTAATAACTAAATGGATGACTACTAGAAAATTAGGATCAGGGGTAGTAAAACCTGACCAACCATCGATGTAATTCAAACAGTTATTGCAAGGTTCAATGGCACTATATTTAACATTTAAATGCAACTTTAAATATTCAACAAGTGGAACATAAAAGCATTTATATGGAATATGCACAGCATAAATAACTGTTTGCAGGAACAACTATGCTAATAATACAATGCCCTTAAGATCACAAAATACAATAAAAGTCTGTTCAGGAAGTGAATGGCATGATCCCTATTCAGGAAGTGAAAAGTAGACTTTTGGTTGAACTGGCTTTGCAATAATGTAAATGAAAGTTGTGGATAAAACATTGTTTGAGCAAAAAGGAAAGAAAAATGGGTTTAGCCATGTAATATTCGAAACCAAATTGGCACACACTGCTTTAGAGTTTAGGCATCTGGAAGAGTGACATGTAATAAACCGGTATATTCAATAGACTAGCTTATTTTATTTTTTTTAATCGACTAGCTTTTCATCAAAGTGATTCTTCCCCTTAAATCTTAATGTATAGATATCCTCTCAAGTTTTTCTACAGCCAGAAACCATTGATCAAAGTGACAGCATCCCACAATTCACTTCAGGGGGATTGTATACAAACACGCTCTCGTTTGGTGATTTCACTTATGAGTATATTATTCTTAAAATAAGGGTTGTGAAAAGAGAATTTAGGCCTCTGCATATTTATTTTCTATAGCATTTACAATACTCTTCATTGAAAAAAGAGGAAAAAAAATATGTTGCCGTAAAAGCTGCAGCAACTGTGAGAAAGCACCACCTATGCCTCGGCCATTCTGCCCTGTTTCTCCGGAAACCAAAATCCCCAGCGACCCAGTTTCTGTACTCTGTTTTTCAAGAAACCAAAATCGCTAGCAATTGATTTCACTCAAAATCTATGGCTGCAAATGTCATCCAAGCTCTCCTTCCATTTTCTTGGTAGAAATATCCACATCCTTTTCCCTTTTTCTTTTTCTTTTTTTTTTTGGTAGAAAATGTCATTATGCAGTTAAAAGATACTGATTCCTAAAACACCACAAACATGATCAGGATGTTGGATTCGCAGATTACACAGTTAAAGAGTAAAAACAGTAAAAACGCTCAGATTAGGCGAGTTTTCTAGAGATGTACACAGCATGCAAAAACCTAAGCAAAAATCAGATTTCCAAACTCCAAATCACCATACAGAAACACGAAAATGCAAAAGAAAACGCGAGTTTTCCAACTCACCGAATCGATATTAGCAGATTCCGAGAAGCCCTCGCGTATCAGAAGCAATTTCTTCTTCTTTGGTAAAGATCCGAAGATAAATCTAGAGAAGAGAAATGAAAGAGAAGAGAAGAGGTTGAGAGAAATGAAAGAGACAGAGAGAAAAGGGGGGAGAGTTGACGTGGGGAAGAGGAGAAGCTGCTATTGTTACGTTATTTCGTTTCGTCGCCCTTGCTCAAAAATGAACAGCGAAGAATGATCCGCGCCAACACCAAAATTTAAGTATTCCGCGACGAAATTATTTCGTCGCAGATTTTTTTTTTCATGGATTCTGCGACAACTTATTTTTGTCGCGAAATGTTTTAAGTTAAATATCCTGCAAGTGATTTCCCGACGAAAATAATATGTCGCCAAATAACAGTTTCGTCGCAAAAAATTTACCTCTTGTTGGCGCCAACTCTTTTTTTTTGCGCCAAACTTTTCGCGACAATTGTTAGCGACAATTGAAAATTTTCGTCGCTAAATAATTTGCCTTCTATTTTTTGGCGACGAGATGAATATTTTGTCGCTAAAAACCACATTTAGTGACAAAATTTCAAAACGTCGCGGAATATTTGTCGCGAAAAATGATTTTTGTTATAGTGCCACTTTCTTCCTTAGAGTCAATCTCCTTGATACCCTGCAATAAATCAGCCATAGTGGCCTCCACCGACTTGACATTGGCTTTTACCCATCCCTTGATATTGCCTTTAAGCTTCCAAAGCTTGGACAATAACCCAAACCCTGCCCAACCTAGAAATTGAAAATTAGACCACCACGAGCGAATAAGATTAGTAAGCCCCTTTTCTTCGAGCCATATCAATTAAGCCCCTTTTCTTCAAGCCATATCAGCTCAAAATGACAAAGGCCTAGGACCCCAACATTCTAGCCTCGAATCTAAGACAATAGGACAGTGGTCAGAAGTTGGTTTAGGAAGCGCCACCTGAATCGTATGAGGATATATGTCGGCCCACTCCCTCGAAATCAGAAACCTATCCAACCGAGACAAAATAGGTGGCACCTGGTGGTTAGACCAGGTGAAAAAAGCCCTGTTTAGCTGCAAATCTAGCAGACTCTTACTGTTTATCCAATCTGAAAAAAGCAGTCATCTCTGGTGATATCCAACATCCACCCAGTTTTACTTCTGGAAATCTAATAATGTTGAAATCTCCCCCAATACACCATGGGCCTTTCCATCTAAGTCTGATTGAATCTAACTCACTCCAGAAATTAGCTTTTCTTTGGTTAACATTTGGGCCATAGACAACAGATATTATACAGTCTTCATAATTTTCCAGGTCTTCGAAGACAGCGAAGACAGAAAAGGCACCCACCTACTAATCCTTAGAGCTGACCTTACGCGTATCCAATAAGAGAAAAATTCCCCCTGAGGAGCCTGTAACCTTCAGAATAACCCAATTTATGTGTTTTCCTCCCCAAATGTCTTTCACCACCCTCTCCTCTCCTGAGTTAACTTTAGACTCCTGAATTAACACCACAACAGCTTTCTGGTTACGACCACAGCTCTTCGCTTCGAACTGCCGAGGCTCCTAACATTCCATGATGCAATCTTCATCGACGACCTTTACCTTGCACCTTAGAACTCTGAATAGTCTGATCCGAACCCTTTCCAACTGCTGATCTCCTTGTTCCCTTTTCATAATTTATGGAACTCTTCAAGCTCTGTAGCTCTCTGACCGTCCTCTTCTTGGACCTCTCCTTCCAAAAGGAAAAAGACAAAAAACGGATACCCAATAGAAAGCTAATACAAATGTACCTCATCCTATGTACTTGAAAATCTCCTTTTGTACTTGAAAATCCCCGAAAGGGGAAGTGTCCCTCACCATATGGTGAGGGAAGTATGCATAAGAAGACCCCCCATATTTTTATATATATATATAATGACATTGACGCTCTTTCTACGGGAGCGACGCCGGACATTCTAAAGATCTCTCCCACAAATACTTTTGAATCGACCCATTTTCTAAAATCCTTCTTGAATTTTCGAATTTCAAAGGACTTATCTCTTTTCTTATTATTCTTCCCTAAAAACCATGGCATCATAACATATGATACTAACTTCTTTTTGTCCTCCCAAAATCATTTTCAAAGATTATACTGACCATTTACCTTCAAGGGCCCCATAGATAATTAAACTAACAGAAAAGGAACAAAGGTCATTTGGCTTCGATAGTGGGCTTTATAGGATGATGAATATTGACATCAAGTTGGCCATGGTTTTAATGATAAGTGGCCATGTATGTATTAGAATTTATTGCAAATCAATTTGTGGGACCATCATGTCAGGTCCGAGATATAAAAATTTAGGGCTTACTTATAGATTACAGCCGATTTCTTCTTTGTTGTTTTTAATCAATATGTGGTGCCTACTTTGAAAGCCGATTTTCTCATGTTTCTTTTTCTTTTTGTCCCAAGTTCAAACAATTTGTGGGACCCATTACGAAAGCCATTTTTTTTTTAATTTCAAACTCACAATTTACAAGGGCCACTTTTCTAGCCTAATTTTGCTACTTTTTTCTTCTTATTTTTCTTTCAACATTCAATAAGAATAATCTGTGGGGCTCATTGTGGAGCCAATTGATTTCAAAATCCACATTTAGTTTTAAAATCGACACTCAATTTATATCTAAGTACAAATATAATTTAACAAAAAAGGTCCTAAAATGTCTACTATTTACTTGAACTCGCCTAAAATCTCCCAAGCCCCTAAAACTTGGGCCCTACAAGCTGATGAAAAGTATCGACATCACGTTGGCTATGATTTTAATGATAGGTGGCCATGTATGTATTAAGTTTTGTTGCAAATCAACTTGTGGGACCCTCATGTCAGTTCCAAGATGTAAAAATTTAGGGCCTACCTATTGATCACAGCCGGTTTCTTCTTTGTTGTTTTTAATGATTCTATGGTGCCCACTTTGAAAGCCAATTTTCTCCTTCCTTTTTTTTTTCCAAGTTCAAACAAATTGTGGGTCCCATTGTGAAAGTCAATTTTTTTCCTTTCCAAACTCACAATTTAATTATATATATATATATATATATATATATGGGTAGGGCTCTCCTAAGCTCAAATTTAGGTTAAAATTCAATTTGCTTACGCTTGTGGGGCCTACCCTTTTTCCATCCAAATGAACCAAACATACAACCCCCTTGAATTGCACATGTCCACGAACTTTCAGTCAAATCCAAATTTACTAGACCGTTGGATCGACGGTGTACAGATCTGATTGAACTATTGACCATTAAATTTTTGGCGCCTAGATGGAGATGATAGAAATCACAGTTGGGGCTCATTTTTTGTGGTAATGAGGGTACTAGGGAGTCCTCGAAATCCCCCTCATCCTCATGTGGGTCCCCAGGTGGGCCCCACCTCATACTTGAGCTTACCTTATCAAAGCTTGAGCTTATTAGGAGAGCTGCCCCCTAGATATATATATACACATATCCATATACATATACATACATATATACAGTTACATACACATATACATACATATACATATACATGTACATACACACACACACACATATATGTGTCTGTATATGCAAATATATGCATGTATATACATATAGATATATGCATGCATTCATATGCATGCATGCATACATACATATGCATGTATGTATGCATGCATGCATTCATATGCATGCATATACATACATACATACAAATATATATATATATATATATATTATAGTAAAGCAGCAGGTGAACTCATGGGAGAGCGACACGTGGCGTGTCCTCAAGCTTTTTGCACCCATTCGTTCCAGAATTGCCCTTCTAAAACTAATCATTCCCTAATTAGTTTCAAAAATCCCTACAATCTCTCTCTCATTAGTGACATAATCCCTTCGGTCTTTCTCCCTTAGTCATTCAATTTTGAATTATCTATTGCATACTCCCCTTAACCCATCAGTAAGCCACCCCTAAAACCTACTCTATCTCACACCTAAATCTCTTTGTCGGCTTTATGATTGCTTTTGAAAGAAAGAACCATGGATTATGTTTTATAGCAACCATGATAATCATCAGCACTAGATGAGCATTCTCCTATTTTTCAATGGGTCCATTTATGTTGCAATACATGATCATAGTAGCTCTACCATGATATCCACCATCGGATCACTCATGATATCCAATTTCAAGAGTACTTTGTAATGAACCACACTCCAACCAAAATCATTTGGACTCTTCATCTCTTCTTCTTTTTTCTTTCCATTTATTAAATTATCTTTGTGTTAGAATTTTATTTAAAGATGGTAATAGGCTAAGATTCTTCCTAAAATCTAGTGTCAACAGGTGGAGCCTCATCAAGAAGTCCATGCCAGCGTCCAATTGTGGAGCCTCCTCAAGAAGTCCATGCCAACGTCCACGTGTGGGGCCATTATTGGTTGATCTCAAACTTTCCAATTTTTTTCGCCACTTAAATAACAGTCAATTAAATTATTTCCTATTTTTTTCAAAACCCTATAATCAATAACTTTCTTTTTAAAATATAAAATCATCACATCAATAATAGTAGATTAATCTTTCTAATTCTTTTCTATTTTTTCAAAACTCTACAATGAATTAGTTTATTAAAAGAATTCTTTATAGCATTGATTGATAAGCACCAAATTGTTTTCTATCAAAATGACTTTTTTTTTTTTTTTTTTTATGGAAACCATCATATTCTCATCATATTATCATATAAAAAACATTTTTACTTGGCGTTATTTATTACTATTTTTAACATTATAATTTAGACTTCAATTTTAAAAAGTATAAAACTTCTTTTAAAATTTTCCAATAATCAAAATTGTAACTCCCTCATCATATCTTCTACTTCAACTCCATCCCTATTATTATTATATGATAGGTTGGGTTAGAGCATTATATCATTATGTGCCCATGAATCAATCCAAAATCTTTATCTTTTCCTTACTACTTCCTCTCTAAATCCTTTTGTATTGGTGATTCAATATTTAACTTTTTGCTGATGTGTTCTTTGATATGCACAGATTTTACTTTTATATTGGACTATACGTTTTTCTATCGATCACACTAGCATTGCAAAAAGTTGTAATATAAATCTATCAAGAAAAAAAGTTCTAATATAAATTATTGTTGATATTACCATATTAGTATTTAAATTAATTTTTACTTAACATTACTGTTAATATTAAAATTAAAATTAAAATAATATTAGATTTTGTAGTTAAATATACTAATTTAATTTTATGTTATAGTTTTAGTGTTATTATATTAGACTTTTAAATACAGTAATTTTGGTAATGATTGGTATATTCTCCATCATTAATTTGTCTTTAATTAAATTAATATCTTAACCTAAATTTCTATAGCTTAGTGTTGTCAAATTTTTTTATTCCCAACCACTAGGCAAGTATTATGTCTTTATAGGCCCATCTAATCGGTCTAAATATTTATCTTACCCTTACTCCTCTCATCTTGCTTCCTTTATGAATCTTTTTTTCTGTTTTTTCTTTCTTTTTTTTTTTTTGGCCCGTGTTGGGCACGGGCCTCTCAAACTAGTATATATATTACAATAGCAGCCTCTTATCAGGAGAGCGACACGTGTCACTCCCTTTTCTGGTTTCGCAGTGACATGTGGCACACCCCACCCAATCCTTATAAATACTCGTGTAATATCTAAAGCTTTCCTAAAGTATTTACATACAATCTAAAACTTTACAAAACTAAAAGTCTATCCAATATCTTCCGATCCCATCAAAATTCTATCCAATCAAGCAAAAAAAATTAGAAGGAATTAGAATTGTGAGCCTCATTTTATGTTTTTCTTTTGATTTATGGTTTGTAGAATATTGAAAATGTGATTACTGTTTCTTTTATTACGTTGGAGAGATTTGGTCCTCAAAATTATGTAAGTCCAATATTGAATTTGGGTCATTCGAAGCCTAAGACCCATAAATCTATTGGTGGGGCTCACCTATTAAATTAAATTGTTTAAAATCACGATCCTCCTATAGATATAGATAGTAGATCAAACTTTACGTAATCATAAGTAGGGCCACCACGAATCATTCAAACTCAACCCAAGGTTATTAATTTTCTCCTTCGACCTTCCATAATTTTTAAGATTGATTTAACTGTGATGATGGGTTATCAAATGAATGATGATGATCAACTAAATGAAATTACGGATTTTAGTGTTTTATTTTCTTTCAATTTCATATCTTGATGCTTGACTCTTTTATTTATAGTTTTAACAAATTTAAGCTTTCTTTGAACTTTTGCGTTCTTTTTATGATCTTTTCTGTCTATATTTCAAATATTTTTTTCTTATTATCGTATTTATATTTTGTTGGCCCGGGCCTTTCTCATTAGTTTTATGTTAAAAAGACAAAGGAAAGGTCTACTTGCATAGGTAGAAAAATCAAATTTACAAATTTAATTTCCTCCACTTTGAGAGGAGGAAAACTTGCAAGCAGCGTTACCAGTATTTTGAAACTTTTCCTCTGCTATGAGACGAGGAAAAGTTGCATTTTCAACTATACTGTTGATGCACGCCACGGTAAGGTTGCAATCCGATATTTCCTTCTTTTTTCCTTTTTTTTTTTTACATGTGGGTGGGGTCACGGGTCGGGGTTTGGGGATGGGTGTGAATGATTAATGTTTAAATGCAATAACACTAAATCACAGCAAGTAATAAATCGCTTGTTTAGTAAATTTACTTTACCGATGAAGTGAAGTGAAAGGTTAATACAAGAGAAAACAAAAATAAATATTTGGTGGAATCAAAAGGTGAAATAGTAGCTGTTTGAATTTATCTTTTAAAAAGAAAAGTGTTTTTTATAAGGCTGCTCATGGATCTGGCTCAACTCGCTTTGGGTTGGACATGGGGTTTATGTTATTTATAATAGATGGGCCATGCTCATATTTTATTTATTTGGACTCAGTGGCTAAGAGCCGGAATCCCCGCCAGGCCCAATCAACAAATAATTATAAAGGAGGGAGTAGTAATGGGGGGTCTAAAACCCATGCCCTCTCACAAAAGGTGATATGACCAAACCAATTGAGTTGGCCTAGGACTAGGTAAGCAACTCTTTTTTTAATTTTTTGTTCTATAAGTCTATTAGGTCTCGGGCTTGGTGGTTTCCATGCGACTACGCTCAGCCAGCAACTTTAAGCCAGTGACACGTGGCGCTCCCTCTTGGAGTTTTAATTTGTTGTGACATGTGGCACACCTATCTCATTACATCATTCGAAATCTTTTGAGATATTTGATTATTCCTGAAATCTCTCTTTTATCATACTTACTACAATCGGCCATTTTGGATTTTATATTATAATTCAAATAGGGAACCAATTTTAATCCATTGAATTGGAAATATTGGTATCGTCATGATATGTGAAACATGGTAAATATATTATGTGAATATTCATATTAGTTGATATGGCATGATCAAAAGACCATACATATTCTTCTGGCCCAATAATTATAACAGTGATTCAAAAAAAAAATTCAAATATAATCATATGTAATACTTTACTTCTTAAAACTAAAAACATCCCATAGAAGTTTTTTCTTCCAAGACACGCCTCATTGGGCCCATTAAAAATTTTGATCCAAAAAAAATAAATGGCCCCATATTTTATGAGTCCAATCAAATTCCACTTCATAAAAGTTTGGCTTGCTTAAAATATTCATAACCTACCACTCAATGGATCAATGACAAATTCATGATACTCATGAATGGAACCATCTTCTACATGTCCTCATTGAGCGCACTTCTAAAAGATATCCAAATCAATTAAAATAATGGCATTATTTTTTATGAATCCAAATCAAATATCACTCCACAAAAGTTGGCCCACTTAAATACAATAATTTGGTGTTACTATCTTAGATTTTTATATACAATAATTCTGGTAACAATTGGAATGTTCTCTGTCCTTAATTTGACTTTAATATCTTAACCTAAATTTGTGTAACTTAGCAGTGTTGATTTTTTTTATTCATGGCCACTAGGCCACTACTACATCATTATGGGCATACCTAATCAGTCCAAATCTTTATTTTTCCCGTATTCTTTCCCTCATCTTGTTTCCTGGACAAATATTTTTTTTCATATTTCAATATTTTTTTTTATGTTTTATTTGAAGAGCACGGATATTGCTTTTATATTGTAATATATTTTTTTCTTTTTTTGGCCCTTGTTGGGCATGGGCCTCTCACACTAGTATATATATAATGACAGCAGCCCTCTTTTTAGGGGAGCGATAAGTGGCATTCTAAAGAACTATCTCGCAAATACTCTCAAAGCAATAAGGAGATGACCATTTTCTAAAGTTATTCTTGGATTTTTGAATTTCAGAAGACTTATCTCTTTTCTTACTATTCTTCCCTAAAACAAAGCATAATAACATATGATACTAACTTCTTTTTGGTCCTCCCAAAATCATTTTCTTATATTATATTGACCATTTACCTTCAAGGGCTCCATAGATTATTAAACTAATAAAAAAAGAACAAAGGCCATTTGGCTCAATAGTGGGCCCTATAGCTGATGAACAATATCTACATCATGTTGGCTATGATGTTAATGATACGTGGCCAAGTATGTACTAAATTTTGTTGCAAATCGATTTGTGGGACCATCATGTGCAAGTCCAAGATGTAACAAATTAGGGCTTACTTATAGATTACTGTTAGCTTCTTCTTTGTTGTTTTTAATCAATCTGTGGTGCCTACTTTGAAAGCTTATTTTCTCCTTTTCCCCTTTTTTTTTGTCCCAAGTTTGGACAATCTGCGGGTCCCATTGCGAAAGCCAAATTATTTCTCCTTTTTCAAACTCACAATTTACAAGTGCCACTTTCGTAACCCGACTTTGCTACATTTTCTTCTTATTTTTCTTTCAATATTCAGTAAGATTAATCCATGGGCCCCATTGTGGAGCCAATTGATTTCAGAATTCACATTTACTTTTGAAATTGATACTCAATTTATTTCTAAGCTCAAATATAATCGAAACAAGGTCCTATAATGTCTACTATTTACTTGATCTCGCCTATAATCTCCCAAGCCCCTAAAACTTAGGCCCTACAAGCTGATGAAAAATATCGACAAGAAGTTGGCTATGATTTTAATGATAGGTAGCCATGTATGTATTAAATTTTGTTGCAAATCAAATTGTGGGACCCTCATGTCAGGTCCAAGATGCAAAAATTTAGGGCCTACTTATAGATCACAGCCAGCTTCTTCTTTATTATTTTCAATCAATCTATGGTGCCCATTTTGAAAGCCAATTTTTTCCTTTTTCCTTTTTCTTTTGTCCCAAGCTCGAACAATCCATGGGTCCCATTGCGAAAGCCACATCTTTTTTATTTCCAAACTCACAATTTACAAGGGCCACTTTTGTAAGATGTATTTTGCTACTTTTTTCTCCGTGTTTTTCTTTTAATATTCAGTAAAATTAATCTGTGTGGCCCATTGTGGAGCCAGTTGATTTCAGAATCCACATTTAATTTTGAAATCGGCACTCAATTTATACCTAAGTACGTATATAATCAAATCAAGGTCCTAAAATATCTAATATTTACTTGATCTTGACCTAAAATCTCCCAGGCCCCTAAAACTTATCTCACAAGTTTCTATATTTACCATATTTTTTTATTATCATTTACATTTACTCATTTAACTAAATAATAAATATGGAGAATTAAAGAAATAATACAATGGTGCAAATCAACATGTTGGACCAAGTAATAGACAGTCTTTCAAGCGTGAGCAGTTTTTATAAATTTATTCAATCTTCATACCATTGACAATTCAAACTGATTATTCTTTATATGTTTTCTTCTCCATCATATATTATAGGGACATTTACTAGAAAAATCTCACTAATTTGGATAACTATAACTAAGGACCCTAAAATTTTATAATATCAGCAAAGGACCTCCCTCCAAAATCTCATTATTTCATTCCATCTTTGCCCCCTCCTTAGCCGACGTCAAGAAAAATCTGAAAATAAAAAATCGATGGCTCACCCAAATCGGCAGTGAGAAGAGAAAGAAGGAGAAGATAAAGAAGAAAGCCCCATTGCTACCATCTTCTCTCTCTATACTGCTATCCAGACCCTCCCACCAGCATCAGGTATGCTTCTCCGTCTCTCCCCATATTTTTCCCACTGACTGCAACCTGTTCCCCTTTCTTCTTGCTGTTATTTACTTAATTTTTATAAAGAAAAGAAAAGGAAGATTACATCTCCTGTACCATTTCTTCTTCTTCTTTTTCTTTGTCTCCACTTTCGAATTTCCTTACATTCCTTTCTCTCTGTTCTTGAACATTCAGCAATTGCATCTCTCCGTGTGTTCCAACTTCCAACTCCACAACAGCTGTTACATTCGTCTATAAGGCAAAAACAGGTTTGAAAGTTTCTTCCTTCTTTTATCTCTTATGTGTATTGCAGAAATATTGCTGCAGAAAATGGATAAGAAATTCAGTGAAACACACTTAAAAAAGAAAACCTAAAAATGGTCAAAAATTCAGTCATACAGTAGCTGAAATTGATCATAAAATCAAGAAGAAAGGTTCAAGCACTGCATTGATAAAAAAATATATGGTTAGATAATATTACTAACATAGGGAGATTAGAATAGTAGAAAATGAGGCAAAAAAAGAAAAAAAGAGTTTATCTCAAACGAGAGCCTAATCTTGCCGCACACATTTAGAGAGAGAATTCTCAAATCAAAGCGAAATGGTCACTTTTTCATTCATGCTATATGAATTGCAATTCACAGCAGTAGTTCTGCTCTGATTGTTTTCATCAGTTAATTAGTAATTTTCTGCCGTTTCTTCTTTTAAGGAGCTTTGTCTATAACCTTACCTTGTTAATCATTTCCTTGGACACGATTGCTTGTGCATGTTGCCCATAAAATGGACAATTTACTAATGGAATCTATCCAGTTATATTGTTATATTGCACTTGTGATGCTCAAAGTAAACATGCATTCCACCTTATAGCACTTTGAGTCATTATGCTTTCTTTTCTCTAGGTAAACCTTTCAGTACAGTGAAAGGCTTTATAACAGGTATTTGGACTAAACCCTTGACACGTTGGGGCATCTGCATTTTTTACTTCTCAATTGATAAAGATATGGATGTCAATGATAAAGATATCATTTGCTTGGATGTGATTCATTTGAATTTTGCATTTCATTTTGTATCAAGTATCAACCATTTGAGTTTTTGTGAAAGTTAAATGAAAGTTGACTATGAGATGAATGTTTTTTTCCTCCCTTTGTAACTATTTTCTAGAACTTATGCAAGTTGAATAAAACTTGCCATCGCATCAAGTTGCTATTTCCATAATTCCAAGTTTCTCTCATTCGTATTACGCGGAACAATCACATGTTCTTTGATTGACTTCCTTTTTTCTTTTACCTCACTTCTTACTTGTCATTTTGATGATTTTGATAAAATGAATTACATCCTTTCGTTACCATGTATAGTGTGGTTTATTTACTAAATGTCCCTTCTTCCTATCTCATGTTAATTTATTTTCGGTTTCTTTAGGATGTCAGAGATGAGACGTTTGTTGCATTCCACTTTGATGGAGAGTTTGATTGGAATACGACAATCCGGTGTACAAGGGAGGTGAGCAAAAAATGATGTATCTAACCAATTTCACAAAGTACTCTACATTGTTCCAGAATGCATTACAAGCAACGAAGTTGGTAGAAAACCATGAATCCATTGAAATTCACTACCTTCACACACAACCGTCAAACCTTCACATTGATTAAAGTAGCTAATGATGGTGATGTAAATGCAATGTTGAAAGTGTCTCGGGATAATGTAAATGGGCTTTATTTATATGTGAGCAAAAATACCGATTGTTCAAGAGGTGTATGTGAAGGACATTCAAGGTATTGCACAATGTCCTAATCAGTTTGTGCACTATTTATTTATCTATGGAACTCTAACTTCTTTTTACTTATATACATCCAAGGTTGACAGGGTTGAATGTGTTTGAAGACATTCAAAATGCTTTCGGTCGAAGAACCAATAATTTGAAGGAAAAAAGTGTTGGAGACCATAGAGGTCGTCCGGTTAGCACAACACGGTACGTTATTATCTTGTTCACTAGATTGAACTTTGATTTCTTATTTGAAAGATGAAGATGGACTAATCTTTATTATTTGGATGCAGTGATTCTCACAAAAGCTCTTCGAAAGCACTTGGACGTGATATTTATAATTTTGAAGTGAATGCCGATATTGGAGTCAACCGTCTACATTCTTGTGATACCATTTATCCCACTATTGATCTTGAGGAAGACATTGAAGCCATCTTCTCCTTTTCACCTGATCACTTTGCATTACAATACTCTCAGCCACAAGCAATTAATGATGATCCTACCATAGGGGATAAAATTCAAGAAGATGTGGGAATTCGTGTCAAAATGTCAGCCGTTGGTGAAGATACTAACGTTGAAGATACATTTGTGCCAGTTGACGATTTCAAACATGAGTTGCTAGAGAGTGCTGCGCAAGAGTTGTGGAAAGGGAGAATGTTTCCAGATCGTGATACATTTAGGAGAATCCTCGCGAAATTTGAAATGTACAAGAATTTTGTGTTGAAGCATCTGAAGACCAACAGTTATAAAGTTACTGCACGGTGTGACGATGCAACATGTCCATGGCGTATACATGCTTCTATTATGGATTTAGGTCCACAATTTCAAGTCTGGACATATAACCCAATTCATTCATGCTCAAAACCAATGATGGGGATGGCGCATAAACAAGCGAAAGCGTCCTTGATTGCAGACTTTGTCAAAGATAGGCTTCAATTTAATAATACGTACACACCAAAGGAAATTATGTTTGACTTTCAAATGGAGTTTGGGGCGACGATAAGTTATAGAAAGGCATATCTAGGACGAGAGATCGCAATGAATGAAATACGAGGTTCATTTGAAGAGTCTTTCCAAATCCTTTCTCGATATTGCATGGAATTACAAATGATGAATTCTGGAACAAAAACTCAGTTGATGAAGGATGAAGATAACTCCTTTAGAAGATTATTTTGGGCAATTGGAGCATGCATTGAAGCCTTCCATTCTTCCTTGAGGCCTGTGATAGCTGTAGATGGGGCACATCTTCGAGGTCAGTATCCAGGTGTTATACTGATGGCCGCTACTTATGATGGTAATCATCTACTGTTCCCACTTGCCTTTGCCATAGTTGAGGCCGAACGATGAGATAGCTGGTCATGGTTCTTTACAAATCTTCAAATAGCTCTTGGTGAGTCTCGATATCTGACAATTGCGTCTGATCGTCAGAAAGGCCTTGTTCCTGCGGTAGAGGAAGTATTTCCAAATGCTCAACATTGTTATTGCTGTCGTCATATTGCTGAGAATATACGTTCGAGATTCAAAGATGATGGCATTGTTAAAAAATTCTGGCTTGCTGCAAAATCTTACAGGCCATGTGAATACGAGGCTCATATGAATGATATAAAGGCTGTAAACCTAGACGCTTGTAACTACATTCATGCAATCAGAAGACAACATTGGTCCAATGCTTTTGTAGAGGGTAGGCGATACGACATGTTAACTCAAAACATTGCGGAATGCTTAAACAGTCTAATAAAGCACAACAGAGAACTTCCGATATTAAAACAAGTGGATGGGATTCGTGGAAAGTTAATGGAATTTTTCCATCTTCGGAGGACTACGTCAATGCAGTTGAAGACACGCCTAACTCCTTGGGCAAAAGCCATTCTAAGCAAATCTACAGAACTTTCCCGACATTTGAATTGTCGACAAGCAGGTCCCAATGAATTTCAGATACAGTCTTGGGAGTTCATTGATGTTGTTCACCTAGATAGAAAAAGTTGTATGTGTCAGATGTGGGCAACGATTGGGATTCCGTGCGAGCATGCCTTGTCAGTCATGAAAACCAGAGGCATGGATCCATATGATTTTTGTCAGGATTGTTACACATGTGATACATATAGAAGGACTTATTGTGACGTTTTGATTATTTATATATATATATATATAAATTATTTATTTTACTATTATTATGTAATTGTATGTATTTTAGTTAAATACGCGATTAGTCTAAGTGGGGACCACGTTAGGCTTAGGTTTGGTGAGTTAGGCTTGTTGCGTAGGTGGCTTGACCCATAGTTAACCTGGGCCCAGTTTACTAGGTGGAGTTCTTCTTTGATTAAAACTCTTTATCTCTTCCAACCCAAACTCTTATCTAATTCTAAACTCTATTCTTTTTAGAAATTTAAGTTAGATTACAACTCCTATGCCCATTCTCTATTTATACAAAACCACACTATTCTATTTTCACACACAATTCTCTCTTCCAACTTTTCTCTGGGATATCAATTGGGCTTTGGCATAGGAATTCTACACCGTCTCCCTCAACCGCGAATATCAGGCAAGTACTTAACCATAATTTGTAGATTTAATACTCGTATTCTTTCTTGATTTGCGTATTAATGCATGTAGAAGCCCATGGATGCCCTTGTTTTGATGTTGAATGCTTTAATAATAGAGATTGGAGATTGTTTAGGGTTACTGTCGACCCATTAAATCAACCAAAAGAGGACTGGACCTGACCTGTCACAAGTTCCCGGATGCAAACCGTGGGGGTGTATGTGAGGTGGGGCCCGTAGGATCATCAGATCACGGATCTGGTCCGTTCATCGGGCCAGACACAGCGGGGCGACCTTAGAGATGTGGGCCCGTGTGAGGTGAGCCCTGTTTGGTCCACCATCTAGCAGCCAAAGGGGGCAGCGGTAGTGAGAAAGAAAAAAAAAAGGTATTTTCATTTTTGGGACTGTGGGACCCATGTGGGCCATTGATTTTTGATCAGGTACCTACATCTTGAAGGGGGGGCCTGGGCGACCTTATTTGATGGGTCTGATCTTGGTCTTGATCAGGGGGCCCCACTATCTAAGTGACTTAGGTTTGCTGGCGTCGAGACTTTGTTGCAGAACTGGATTTTGTGAAGAGGACTGGGACTTGTAATGTATGGGAATAAGAGAATGATGATGACGTGGGGGGTAAGAGAGAGAGAATGGTGATAACATGGGAATAAGAGAATGATGATGACGTGGGGTGTAAGAGAGAGAGAATGGTGATAGCATGGGGATGGGAGAGTTCTGTGATGACAGAATATAACTCTTGCCTTTTAACACATGGGCCCATTAGATGTTAGAATTTAATAAAAGGACTGGTTGTTTTATAAATTCAAATAAGACCCTTTGACTTATTTTGAATGTGGACAATATTTTTAAATGGGTCCTTAGGTTTTCTAAAATTATAAATTAAGAATTATTACTTCTTTATTATTATTTGCAAATTAATTTTAAATGGATTTTTAAAATGTATTAAAATTATATGTTTGTACTTTATTAATTGAATCATTGGACCGAGTAAATACCGTTCGGGCATACGGTATCTTACTAACGTGGGGTTTAACACTTCATATGACCTCGGGGAAATCCTAATGAATTTGAACTTAACCCACCTCTATTGGAAAACCCTTAATTGGGTCTATGCACCATTAATTGAGAAGGGATGTGTTGATCTTTTATCTATTAGAGATTCTTGTGGTTGTTGGGTACGAGATCTTATGTTTGACCTTAGGATTGGCTTGTGATTATTCCTTGACCTTCGCGTTTGCATACATGATTGAGATTGATATTGGTCTATTAGCTGCATACCCTATGTTGATTGGATATGGACTGTGATGTGGCTTGGTAATTGATTAAGATATTGTGGATGTTTATTCGAATGTGTCGCGACCCCGGACCGAGGTTTCCCCAAGTCCGGGCCCCGCGACGGTTGATGTCCATCCAACTATGATTAACCCACAGGTTTCCGCGGTGAGGATTCCCAAAACGAATATGTAACAATCTCACACGAACAATGATTTGCGGAAGCGTGCAAGTAATCTCATCACAATATAATAACATAAACCTTATGATCCCGAATTGCATAAGTTAAGTCATCATTAAGACAGTAATCAGAGGAGAGAATGTAAGCATAGCATTACCAAGTTCAGTTCAAGTTTCAAGATAACAAAGTTTTAAGTTACATAACCCCAAAAGTGTGAAAAGGCCAACAAAGGCCATACATTCCCAAAAAGACAAAATGATCCCATCTAAGTGTATCGTGCTCAAGACCCCGCCCGACGTCTAGAGGACGTCGTCGGGTTGCCACTCACGGGCTGGGGGTGGCTCAACAGCCTCCTCCGGGCGCTCCTCCGCAAAAGCAACGGCGCCTGCATGCATCTAAACACCAAAACAAAAGGGATCAGACACGACGGTCTGGCAGGTGAACAGCTTAGACATAATACAAGATAGTTAATATGAAAGTAATCAGTACTTAAAAACATGGCATGAGTTCTGAACAAAACATGTTTAAGCGTAATTCAAAACTAACATGCTTTTCAATAAAATAACATGATTCACGGATCCACATTGAGCTCATCCTTTCTCCGTCATATGTAATGACAAGAGCAAGCGAAACTAAACAGAACGAGACGAAACAAAACAGAAGTCCGAGCCACACAAGGTGGGCGAAAAACCGGCCGCGGAACCGGACAAAACAAAGATGTGTATAAATACACGACTAATCTGCAGATAGTCCTTATGTTTAAGGACCCCCTAACTAGTGGATCAGACTGAGAGGGCAGTCCAAGCTCAGTGGTATTCTATGATATTCATGTATGCATAAAACTTATCAATACTTGTACAAAACTTAGCGAAAAATGGGGAAAAACACTTATCAAAACAATGCAAGACGAGACTAAACAAGAATAACATAAGCTATGACATCAAAGCTGGAAAAGTGTCCCCAATATAGTTCTTGAAACAAATCAAAAGCTAAACACCTGCTTTTAAATCAAAACAGGTACGAGACGGTATTCTTCATGTCAAAATTCAAGATTTCGAAACAATTATATCAAGTATATGCTAAGGCTCTTTGTTTGATTCTCGTGAAGTTGAAACCCAAATGTTGGAGTTTAAAATGAATTGGTGTTCCCGAAGTTGGACAACATTTCATGTTTCAACTGCACAGCATCATACTAAAGACCCCATAACATATTCTAGTTTTTCTCTCCCATCAAAGCCCCTTCAAAATTCTCCTTCTGTGCACTCGGTCACCACGCGGCTACCTGGCGGCTAACCGCCAGTTGCTGGTCGGCTGACCGACCAACTGACCGACTGCTGACCGACTGATTAGGAAGAATACTACTTTTCAAATTTCTTGCGCAGGTCGGCTAGCCGCCTGCTGACCGCCCGCGGGCCGACCACGCCCTGTGCAGAAATGAGTTACTGTTATTCTAACCGACACAGGGTCGGTTAGCCGTGGGTCAACAGTCGGCTAACCGACTGCTGGCCGACTGCTAACCGCCTGTCTGCGGCAGCTTCAATTGGATTCAGATTTCACACCCCCTTTTCACCATTTCTTTCCTTTGTCAAATCCCTGCATATCCCCTGAGCCTCCATGCTCTCCAAGGGAAATTTCCATTCAAATTCTAACAATCCATTCTCCCAATCACCTCACAACAATTCCTCCATCCTTGCATCCATTTATAACACAATTTGGCAAGATAAAAAAAACAACTTCAAATGAATGAAAAACCATTAATACAGACCATTAACATATGCATTTCAATTAGAACAAGATTTCAGACTATATCACATCCTTGAAACAATATATTACTCAAAATTAGAATGGAAAAGAAATCAAATCATGAAAGTTAAAGTAATCAAATATTGCATGCATCATGAATCTAAGTTGATCACTTGCCTTTACCAAAGTCCTAGCCCCAACAATCTCAGAAACAAATCTTATCAAAAGTACTCCACGAAATCTACAAGAAACTCATAAAAAGAACTTCAAAAATCCACCAAAAAGAGAAGACAATGACCCATTTCGAAGTGGGTGTTGCATGCTTGAAAAATGGGCTCCTAAGGAACTCAAAAGACTACATTGAAGAGGAGAAAGAGATCCATTACCTGAAGCTTGCTAAACAAGAAGAGGAGAAGAAAATGAAGTGGAAACACAGCTGGGATCTCCAAGAAAATGGTAGCAATGGATTCCTTGAGTTGAGAGGAAGAAGATGGTATGGTTGGTTTGAGCTTTGAAGCTCTCTAGCTTAGGCATGCAATGAGAAGAAAGGAGGGGAAGAAGAAGAGTCTCAGCTGAGTTGAAGAAATTGCAGGGGAGAGTTAGAACCGTGAGTGAAAAATGAGGGAGAAGAAGAAGACTTAATTCAAATGGGTTCTTGTGGGCCCCATTGCTCCAAAACTTGCAATGTTTAAAACACTGATTTGTGGGCCCCGGATGAAAACGACGAAGAAGACTAAAATGATCGTCGAAAAATCTACTTTCCAAAAAGTATAAATTTGGCATAGTTTTGAAATTTCGAAATTTGAGTCCAGATTTGGTGTGAAAAGACTGATTTACCCCTTTGGGCCAAAACTTGGGTTTTTGGGCCTAAAACACAAACAAGCCGAACACAAAAGTTTATTAATAAAATAAAACCATTCAAAAGAGATCGAAATCACGATTAAAATCAGAAAAATGGAATTTCCTCCCAAGCTTACACGTACACTCAAGGCACCCTTAAGTGTGACCAAAAAGCACAAAACGCTCTCAAAATTCCCCAAAGCTAATTCTAGACTAAATCGGACCAATTTCTAATCCCACACACACTAAACTCACATTACAACTAAACCCGCACTTAGTTAACACTAATCGCGCTAAATCCTGGGTCGGGGTTTGACAGAATGATTCATTGGTATTTATTGCGGATTATTGTGCAGCCAGCCATTCACTTCGACTCAGGTTTCTGTGTCAGAGCATTACAAGTCACTAGGTTTATTCTATTATGATATGTATATATATGTATATATTGATTGGGTCATATTCGAACGACTGCAGTTGTAATTGGACGGCTGATCACCGATGTGTGCGGACACTGTAATATCCGAATTGAATTCGAACCTGTTTATCCGGCCTTTGATTACGAACCGGTTTATGATCGCCGGCCTTTCGAACGGGTTTTCCCGCTATATTAGGGTTGACCACCCAAAGCAGTGGCATTGTTGCTATGTGATTATTGTATTGCTCTATTGTGTAGGTTGGATTTAGGTTATAAGTTCTTTTCATCATTGTCACAGTGTTATTCTCGTACGATCATTACTCGTCATTACTCTCATTGATCTTGTGTTTTATTTATAAATTATGCTTTCGTACTTGCTGTTTACCTTGTTTATTGGTGCAAAGGTACCAACCCTTACCCTGTCGGGGAGACGGAGGAGGGTCAAACGTTTTAAGGGTTTGAGCCAGTTGACGAACCCGAGTGGAGAGCCGGAGATGGCTACAATGCCGTTTGAATCTGCGCATGAGATATCGGCATCTTAGACTCTTTTTGTTTATTTAATTCCATAATATATTTAGTTGTTGTTTAGTTTATTTGGAAACTTTAACCTTAAAATATTCAGTGAGTTATGTGTTGGGTTGATTTTGAATATTAATACCAATTGATTTAATGCTTCTGCAAATGTTTTATTATGACTCACCATGTTTTGAAATTTTGTGGGTCCATATTTGGGAGCTTGTGTTGCATTAAACACAGAAAATTGAATGTTTATTTTTATTTTTCACGTTACCCCTTGGTTGCATTTTGGGGACGTGACACTTATGGTCATGTAATACATCCAACCCGCGATATACACCAACGGGAGTACATTACTAACAAGGTGATCAAACCTCCACTTGCTACCAGACACCTTAGACGTCCAAAGAAGAATAGAATTCGCATGGAAGACCATAATCGGTAAAGAAGACAAGTAACATTCTCTATTTGTAAAAAAAGGGGTCACAACCGACAAAAATGCTGGAATACACCAATGGGAAGTTGATCCATGATGGCGGCACGATGGAGCCATATCTTTTGAAGTGGTCTAAGCAAGTACCTTTTTTTTTTTTTTTTTTTGTAAAGGTGGTGGAACCATATAATTTTTTGTAAAATGTGGCTACATGTGGTTCCTACATGTATTTTTTGCACTTTTGTATTTGGTGCCTACATTTGTAGTAGGAGGGATGATGTCCTATAATTTTTTGTAAAGGTTGTTGGTGGATCTACCTCTTTCATTTAATAGCATACCAATGTTTATCTTTTATAATGGGGTGGATAGAATGGTTGGATAATGTTCTTTCATGATCATTTATGTATTTTCTATTAATGGATCACTGCATGGATATCTTTTTAACAAGGAGGTTCAGAATGTGTCATAGTTTTCGTTGAAGTCAACTAAAAGTTTGTTGGCATCAACAAATAAATGTGTTGATATCAATGTTGATGTACAATCTCAAAATTTACAATATGAAGAGAAGTACTCCCTTTAGGAAGTTTTGGCTAATCAAATGGGGTACAAAGTGTCTTTGTTGCTCTCATTTCTCCCTTGTTTTGTGCTTTGACATCGATTTTAACTTCCTGTAACAGAAACCATACAAACTAGTAGATTATAACAATGAAAGATGCAAAAATAGGACTAGTAGAATCTGTGAGAGATTAAAATAATGCACTTTCTTTTCCAAAGGCTCTGTTCTGGAAGGCTGGGAGTCCTCTTCTTTTTTTATTTTTTTTTCTTTTTTGTTTTTATGAAAATCCCTCCTTTTACACAACTATGGTGGATAAATGGGTAATTTTGCAGGCTTCCCCCTATTGCATGTTATTATACGTTTCGTAGGAGAAAACCAGCAACAATAGACAATATTTTTTACCCCCATAATGATTTATCTACCAAAATTAGGGGACATTGAGGATCAAAATGGCCGTTTGGCCCACATTTCACCAAAAAGAACCTAAGTTTGTCAAACATATTCCATAATATTCAATTACTCAAAACTTTAATGCAAGCATCTCTTTTTTGCTTTGTTGCATCAAACAAGCTCTCTTGGATGCTGGACAATATATACTTAACCTACTCGAACAAGTTGCTCATTGGTATATATGTTTTAGCTGAATTATCATGATGAACAACACGTACCTGTATCAAGATTCAGTTTTCCTCATTCTTCAATGTATAGCCCATTTAAATCCACGTCATGTGATCTATTTTTAATATATAAACATAGCCCATTTAAATCTAAGAATATGTTTATTACATAAATTCACATTTTACAAGCTACCATGTATCAGTAAAAAACATCACATTTTTAACAATTCCAATATTTGAAGGACTTGGAAAACCATATGCATACAAAAATGCAAAGATATATTAGCCATAGGAAAGAAATACTGAGACCACACAAGGACACACCATTTGAACGACTAAATGTCATTGTTCTTAATTAATCAGATATCAAGAGTAAAAGGCAACAAATGTTGAAGCTCAAATGAAAGTCTAAGTTTCTTCATAGAAACTGCTAACAAAGCAAGCAACGTGTTAGTTGGATCATGGAAAGGAGAATATTGTCATCTTTCCTTGTAGCTTACTGACTTGAAAGTGGAAGACTTTTTCCTCGTGCTTTCAATGTTCGCTTGGTAGAAGGCTTCCATGCTTCCCATGTCCTCCCAATAACCATCATAGGTGTAAGATTGAATTTGATTCATTCCCAAGTGGCAAGTGGAGAATATAAATTATCTGTTCCTTTCATCTATTCCACTTCAAACTAAGCAATAAAAAAAAGGATAATTTCATTTGAAAACACCTAGTGAATAGTCTCAAAATTCCTACTAAATCTATAAGAATTCCTAGGAGAAATTGCACCTGCGATTACTTCGCTAAGAAAATCATTGGCCTTGGAGAAGCACTCGGTTAAAAGCTTCATCATGACATCTCTCTTGATGACATAGATCCCCATGCTCCCCAAATAATGAACATCTTGCTTCAGTTTACTTGAGCCTCTCTTATTTACATGATGGGGAGTGATTTTGTAGCAAAATGGGAAAGATAGATCTGAAACTGTCTCATGTTCCCAATTATCATGATGATTACTAATGAGGTCCAAATCACTTCTACATGGTTTCTCCACGTCTAAGAAAAGACAACACTTCCCCATAAAAGATGCCAATAATCCAAATGAAAGTAGCAAGATGATGAAGCCAAACAACTCCCCACGTGTCATCACTTCCCCATGTGCAAGTCCCAAAATTCAACCCCTCTCCTCACCCTCTTTCCCCACTTTCTTTATTCTTTTCAATCCCAATTCAATTTCTCCTATATTTTTCAAAACAAAGTGTTAAATATAAGATTATATAACTAAATAAGCTGTAAGCATCTCCCCAATCAACTTTTATATGAACTGAGATCAAAGACAGCATTGCCCTACAAAACCAAAATTGATGAAAGACATAACCATTGAGAGTTAAGATCAATAACCTTGGTTATTACTCTACACCATGAAGAATTAGTGATGTTTAGAAAACAAATCAATTATTGCCACTGCATTTGAGAATCTTTTTGGTTGCTGCCGTGTTCTTATTTAAACCATTGAACCTCATTGTGATAATAACATAGCTAACAGAGAATGGGTTATGTCAATTATTACCTTTTCAGTTAGAAGCTACACAACTTAGACTATGGCATTTGTATCAGACACACCAACCCCAGCAAACTAGACTAGTGATATAGTGCTCCAATGACAGACTTTCTGTAGAAGAAAACATATGCGACACTTTTTGTAGAACAAAAATTGATGTATAATCTCAACTAATAAACAATATGAAGAGAAGTACTACCTTCAGGAAGTTCTGGCTGATCAAATGGGGTACAAAGTGTCTCTGTTGCTCACGTTTCTCCCTTGGTTCGTGCTTTGACATCGATTTCAACTTCCTGTAACAGAAACTGGCCTTTTGGCCTTTTATCTACCAAAAATTAGGGGACATTGAGGACCAGAATGATTTATGTACCAAAATTAGGGGACATTGAGGATCAAAATGGACTTTTGGCTTACATTTCACCAAAAAGAACCTAAGTTTGTCAAACATATTCCATAATATTCAATTACTCACTACATAAAGCATCATGAATTTAAAATAATGCTAAGACCTACTACAAAGGCACAAATAATTCAAATATATATGTATATATATATATTAATACACTCTCATATGCAAGGAAGGAAACATAGATTCTAGATTTTAGATAACAAGTATCAGTAGGAAATTAATCCAGTGAGATTGCGTGCAATTTCAACATTTTCAGGTCCAGACTTCAGATCTTCTCTTTGTCAATGGATACAGCCCTAATTCTGACCCGTCAAAAAATACAACTGCAGATTTTCACCTAAAGCAAGTGACTATTCAAAGCAACCACACTTTTTGAATATTTTGGTGGGATGGATGATAGCCCACCTGTGAGTGAGGCTGGGCGAAACTACAAACCTCTCAAAGGCAAAACAAGGAACCTGCATTGACAAATTCAAATGAGTCATAAATAAAACCAATGATGAAATAACTTGAAATTTATAGCCATGTACTAAATGTCCCTTACAGGTCTTTTATGGACGAAGTCATCGTCTTTTTTGGAAGTTGGTTGTGTTGAAGGTATCATTTGGTCTTCACCACCTTCTTCCTTTGGATGCCTTGAGATTCAGAATCTTGTCACTACCGAATACCATTTCATATAAAATTCATTGTGGGTAGTGAATCATCAAGTTCTTCGCTCACAAGTGTCATCTTATGCCTCGCCTCCCAAATGGCAATGAGTTCTCTCAATGCTCTACTATAATCATAAGATGCTTTCCTCACTTTATCAACTTTTTCAAATGGCATGCGGAGAAGAATGGGGAGCAATTGTCTCAAGCTGAACTGCTTCATTACCCGTTCGGAGTTGTGACGTTCGACAATCCAATAGAAGATTAGAGTTGTACTGGATGTGAATAAATGTCTCTCTTCTTTAGGAACTACCTTAGCTAGTTTATCAATGACATCTTCATATGGCATCCATATAAACTACACCGTAGTTTTAATTTCATTACATATTTATTGATAACAAATCAGATATCGACCATAAATATTCATATTAAAAGAAAATCAGATTACACTCACTTCTTCTACTTTCATATTGTCAATTTGCTCTCGACGATCCTTGGTGTTCATTGGAGGCCTATGCTTTTTGATGCTTTTCTCCCATGGCTTATACAACGGAAAATCAAAATCCAATTTTACATCAATATAGGCATCGCTAGGCCACAAAGATTCCATTCTGGAATATGCCCAAATCTGCCAAGGAAACATTATATGAATGTCAAGTCAATAGAAAACTGTTCATATTCAATGTAACCAAGTAAACATATATGGGTGTTACCTGCAACAATTGCAATGGGCCAGTCAAGGTATCCGATGGATCCGTTGCTTTCTGTTTTTTTTTTTTACTTTTTTCCCCTCTCCATCTTTCCTTTCTTCATCAAACTTCGAAAGCATTGATGCCTTACCTAGCATCCTATACAGGTTCACCAGGCAAGCTGGGCCCCATGCATACCTCTTAAGTTCTCTAAATAAACCAAGCAACCAAGCCGGTGCGAAAGCACCGCATGAGTTGCCAACTATTTGGCCTCCCATCAGGCAGAATAAATAGGCTCTTGTGTTGTATTTCTCTTCAACTTCATGTAATTTTTTCTTCTTTTTGTTTCCTTTGAAGTTCTCTTTCAGCCATGAAAAGTTGATTCGTGTGCCGATGCTATCTCGTTTTGGCACCGGCTCCATGCCTAGAAGATCCATGCATATCTCCGCTGTCTGCTTGGTACTATGCTGTGTTTTTCCTGTCACTGCCAGTCCATCTATGAGGAGGCCGTATATGTATGCCACATCCTCTAAGGTCATGGTGGCCTCCCCACATGGAAGATGGAAAGTATTCGTTTCTGGCCTCCATCTTTCTACCAATGCTCTTATCAACGCATGATCAATTGTCATTTGCTCAATGCTTGACAAGTGCTCCAAGCCACACATGCGTACATAATTTTCTTGTCGGCGTGTTAGATGCCAACTTTTTTTGTCATGCGTGGTTCTAATTATTCTTAACTTCGGTGGTTCCTATAGATGTTAGTTACAAGATAAATTTACTATTACAAACTCATGTACGTATGAAGTGGTTCAAGAGATAAAAATAGATAAATGTTATATTTAAATATAAAAGTAAATGATTGGATGTACCTCTCCTCGCCAAATTGCTTTGGAAACATGAACATCTTGATGGAATAATAAACTCTCCTCACTAAAAACAATATTACTGTCCATCAATTCTTTTAGAGTGAGCCCTTTCAACTTTTAGAGCCCTATATCAATTTGGTATCAAAGTGTGCCTTTCAACTTTATAGGGTGAACATCAATTCTCCTACTATGAACAACACAAAAACATATGACCTTCAATGCTAAGTGTTAACAAACTAATGGGTGTTGTAATTGAAGTAAAACTTGCAAGAAATATAACAAACAAAATTGCATCAAGTGATTAAACATGTTTGAGGGCTCAATTAGCTCATGAATTTAACTAATCTAAAACAATGAGTTTTTCATTAAAACGATCTTGTTACGTATTGTTTTATACTTTTCATAGTAAGGGCTCCTTAAGGAGAACACCTTGGAGGCAAGTCTTGTCGCCGACCATAATGATAGCAACTGGAAAGCGCATCACAACACTATTTCTAATTGAAGTCCTGGCTAAAGGTTGTCAAAGAATATTGATGAGAATGTGCTTAAATTATTGGAGGAGTAAGGACTTAGGAATTTTCTTCATTTTCTTCTAGCACTGTTTTGTTGGATGTGATTTTGATATGTTTTTGGCAAATGGAAGAAAGTATATTGTTTTCTTGTCTTGTTTTTATGGGAAATGATTGAACTAATACAGATGATTTGTATGCCATGAGGGCTGCAAAGCAGCATGCAAGTAAAAAAAAAAAAAATAGAGGATTTTTTCTAATCAAGGATCAGGATCACTGGAGACGAGGCACTATTTGATCATAACCTCCCCAATAATCATACATATATTCAAAAAGCAACAATCATAAGGGGGTAAAAATTGGATGGCTTGCGACAGCTGATTGCCTTTTTTTTTTTTTTTTCCACCATTGCATCCATAAATCAGCTTATTATGGTTTTTACCTAGATAGAAATAGGCTGAAGTGCATTTTTTTTTGCTTAAAATTGAGAATGCAGGGACTATTTGGTTGTGTATTTCATTGAAGAATATAATTTTTCATGCTAGTGAGGAAGTCAGTCTTTATTGTACTGAAATGGTTTCATAGTATTTGTGATACAAAATTTGCTTGTATTGCACTGAAATGATTTCATAGTAACTTTGATACAAATTGCCTATAGCGTGTGGTTCTGGCAATACAATAAACCTCCTTGTCTGATTGGTTACCTCATGGCATGTATGGAAATCAAGGAACTCCTATATTTTTCACTCTTTCCACTCTAATCAAGTATCTCTTTATACCATAACTTTATCCCTCACGCACCTATGGCACATTTCAACTACACTAGTTGGATTTGTACTCCACACATAGGTTACTACGATTTGGATCCCACTACCCCAAGGTTTCTTGAAATTGAGGTTTGATGGATCAGTAAATAGTGCTCCAAAACTATGCTGTTTTCAGGGTATGATAAGAGATCATAGAGGTAACATGATAAGCCATCTATGTAGGGAACTTAGATACTAATATTCCACTCGAGGTAGAATTATCTTGGTTGCTTAAAGACATTGAATTACTCCTCAGTCAACAGCTTGGACAAGTGATTCTTGAAGGAGATGCATTATTAATCCACAGGGGCCTCCAAGCAAAAGAACTTTTTTCATGGTACTTGATGCCAACCTAGAAGAAAATCCTTTCATCACTGAAACAATTCCACCATTGGTCCTTTGGGTACTGCTACAAATTTGTAAATAGGATTGCTGATGAGCTTTCAAAGTTGGGGCCCCCTGTTGACACAATTTTTAGACTAACATTACCAGCTGATATTAGTGTTATCTATGTGCAGGAGAAGCTGACAGGCAAACAGGAGCTGACTAACCAAACAAATCTGTAACTTATGCAAGAATTGGACTACAATAGAGTTCTTGAAACACCTACAGATAGGAATTAGTGTACTAGAAACTAGCTTATGTTTTATGTTTGTAACTTAGTTTACTAGAAACTAGATTTTGTATTCTGTTTGTAACTCTTAACAGTTGATCTGTTCTCACTACTAAGCTTGAATCTGACTAGACTGTTCCTTTAATATATCACATATTAGAGAACAAAAAATCAGCCTGGAAGAACCAGTATTTTTACTAGGATGTCATAAACTCAAATGGATTTTGGCATTTCAATTAGAACTCATATTAAAGAAAATCATTTCAAATCATTTCAGGGTATTTCACTAAATATACCTAAAAGCTCTACTTTGTAGTATCTCTATACTCATGTTGATTGAAATGTTCTAACCAACTTATAGTCCGAATAAATCGTCTTAACTTTGCAGCTAATGGACATGGGTTAGGTGGCTTGATTATCTGATAACTAGCAACTACTGAGCTATTCTTCCTCTGAGAATCGGTATGTTATTTGGAAATATTTGAGTGCAAATATGAATTCCGCATGTGCATATAGGATGAATGCCAACAATTAAGTTGTAAAAGAGTAGCATTTTGATACGCCTCTTGCATTACCTCCATAACTTTTAATCAAAACTCTCATTAAACGTTTAGCAAACACTACGAATATGTAATTAAGTTGTTTAACTCTTAAGTAAGTCTCCAAATTAAAGTAATTTTCAAAGCATACTTGGGGTGCTTGCATGTCTTTTGGTTGTGGCCCTTTGAGAAAAGAAGAAGATGGAAAGGTGTTCACCTCCTTCAAATGGAGTTCTAAAATTCAATGCCGATGAGGCATCAAAGGGTAGGCTAGGAGCTACAGGTATTGGTAAAGTTCTCATAAACTACAGGGGGGATGTGATGTTCATGTTCACCGAACATGTGGGCATCATAGACTAATGAAACATAAATTTTGGAATAATGAAACACAAATTTTGGCCTAATGAAGCACAAATTTTGGCTATCTTGGAGGCTACAAGGTTCTTTGCATCGTTTTTCATGACACCTTGATTGTGGAGAGTGATTCAACCAATGCTATTTTGTGGGTGAGTTCGCCAGAGGACAGGCCTTGGAAGATTTAGATTTATTTGAACGAGAGCCATATCAAGTAGAAGTTTTCTGCCTGGATCTTGGTTTTGCATGCAACATGAATATTTTAAGCACAATCATAACACCAAAAAACAAAAAATCAATCCAATCAACGAACTAGAAAAACAAAAGTTCACTGTAAGCATAAATGCCTTGTATATAGAAGATTAGAGAAAAAACAACCTTAGAGAAGAAAGGGCACTCTAGTTTTACAAGAGAAGGAAAGAGTTTAATGTGTGAAAATTTATTACCTTGAAAACCAGGTCCTGAGATTAGAGTCTTCCTCTAAGGCTTGGGTTTTGATGCAGAGGAAAAGAGAAGGAGAGAGAGAGTGACGTGGAGTAGTGCAACCTTTGAAGGGGTAGTCTTCTGTGACCGGCGAGAGGTGTGAGATGAAGACCGGACAGCGACAAGCAGGTCTTCTCCTTCTTCCATTTCTTCTTTTTTTCGTTATGTTTTTGTTTGGAAGTAGGGTTTCGTTGGCATCAACTAAGAAAGGGCAAGATGGGAAAAAAATAAGATCAATTTGGGCGGGAGGTCCTTGCCTGATATTATCATATTTTAGGGGTCCCAACAGTGTTTACCATGTTTAAGGGATTTTCTTTAGTAAATGTCCCTATATTATATTATTCATAATTACTCTTCAACTTTTCCATTTTCTTTGACCCATTATTCTACGTAATCGATCCATCCTTTTAATATCATGTATTAGATAATTCAATTAGATTACCTTACTTATTTTTTCTTTAAAACTTTGATTTTTGAAGTTCAATTTTAATTGTGTTTGTCTTGTGAATTATATGTTAATATTCATTTATAATTTATTTAAATATTTATAAATGCTATTAATTAAAATCTTAAGTATCTGTTATCATGTGCAGGCCTATTGCACTAGTTTTATTGTAATAAGAGTCGGTCACATCATAATATTAACTATTTAAAAAAAATATAACAAATATAATTTTATGCATTATTTATTACCATGTATTTTATCAAATGATCAACCTTATTGTGTATTGGATTAAAATTTGGAGATACATTATATATTGAGAGGCATTTATTTTGAACCATTCTGACTTTTAATAGGTAGGCTCCAATGTAGTTTTTCACTCCATCAATTTAGGATCTCTCGAGAACAGCTTCTTGCAGGAGTGGTTAGGAGTGGCCGTTCTCACCTAGCTGCTCAGGTTCGAATCCTGGGCATGCCATCTCTTCCCACGTGTGCGGTTCCCTTCCCACTTGTGTGGGCTTTTTTTCCGCGCATGTGTGGGCTCATTTCCCACTTGAGTGGATTGTTTTCCCTTGTGTGTGGGCTCTCAATAGGGTCCTAGGCCCTTTACTGGCTTACCGATTTTTTTTTCAGGATCTCTCAAAGTCAAAGCTTCAGATGATCTGGATTCATAGGGGGATGAATACACAATCCTTTGCATGGCCCACCTTCTTAAATCCAAGCTCGTTCAAGATAATGACTTATCTGTGCTATCATTCCAAGAAATTTAGTCAAAAGTTGCTGACAAATGATGGATGCAAGTAGAAAATTTCCATTGCTAAATATCTCACACCACAGGGATTATAAATTGGAATCTATCAAAACTCAAGACTTGTTTGTTTGCATACAATTGAAAAAGAGAATTTTCCTATAATTTATGGTAAATGAATTGCAACAAAGGATTATTTAAGTGAGAAGTTTTTCATGCTATTGGACCCGACTGGTTCAATGGGAAAAAAATTGACTAGGATATAAAGTCAACGTGCAGACTCGGGAGTATTAAGTTTTTTAAAATTAATTCTTGAAACATATAAAAATGAATCCATTACTAATAAAAAATAGGGTTTTTTACGAAAAAAATTAATTTTAAATCTTAATTCAACTGTTTTATGAAGAAAAATTATAGAATGACAAAAGAGTTGTTTGTACATTTTTGTTGACAAAACTACCCTGGTTGATGATATCATCAACCTAGTTGACGATATCGTCAACTTCCATTGCAAAAAACTTCCATTGCAAAAAACTATGTGTTACTTCATTTTTCTCTATTTAGTGATGGAAAGTTTGTGAAAACTATGGCATTTTGCATCCTGGTTGTTTTATTTAGGTGGTCTTGGTAATCTTCCTCAGCTGTGTGGGTCTTCCACTCATTTCTCGTCCCTTATTAAAGTGTATTCTCATGACTTTTGAGGTGTGAATTTGGAATACAAGGTGTTCGATGAAATGCCGAAATGAGGATTTTTCTCTTGATTTAGTTAGCGGCTTTAAGTGAGGTTGGAGGAGATGGATTTCGGTATGATTTGTGAGCGCAAGACTCTCTTGAGAATACCCAAAATTATTTTCTACCCTTAAATTTCTATATATTGACAATCTTTGGTAGTGGATGCAATTGATCCAATAGATCCTACTTAATGCCATCAATCAAAGAACATCTAGTTTTTCAATGTAAACAAATAGATAGGCAGGACTTATGATAAATTCTTCCGAGTATAGTTCAACCAAGTTCTTTTTTCACTTCCTGCATAGCCATTCAACTGGAAACATAACCTGTGTTAACTGTGCCTAGGACTGCACCTTGGCTAGGCTTGTCTTGACATTGACCTACCCCAACTGGCCAATATTTCACGTGATTTAGTTACCCAGATGCATATTGAATATCTAAGGCTTGAGCCTGCGCTCAAACATGAACAGTACATATACAATTGTGCATTTCATGGGGCCTGAGATGTGGACTCAAGCTTGACCTAGCTCAAGTTATACCCCTACGCTGTCCATTAACTTTATACCCTTAATAGTATGGCCTACCTTTGTCGTGTAAGGAAGTTAGATGGAAATTACCCAGGCCTCTCTTGAAAAATACAAAAGATATGAAAAAAGGTCATTGAAAGGCTTGTGCTCACAAAGCATTCCCAAATCCATCCCCTCCGACCTCACTTAAAGCCGCCAACTAGATTGAGAGAAAAATCCTCATTTCGGCATTTCATCAAACACCTTGTACTCCAAATTCACACCCTCAAAAGTAATAAGAATACACTTTAATAAGGGTCGAGAAATGAGTGAAAATCAAGCATGGGACCCACAAACCTGAGGAAGATTGCCAAGACCACCTAAATAAAAGAACCAGGACACAAAATGCCATAGGTTTCACAAACTTTCCATCATTAGATAGAGAAAGATGAAGCAACACATTGATTTTTGCAATGGAAGTTGACGATATCGTCAACTGGGGTAGTTTTGTCAAAAAAAAAATGTACGAACAAATCTTTTGTAATTTTATGATTTTTCTTCATAAAATCGTTGAATTAATATTTAAAATTAATTTTTTTGTAAAAATAGAATACATATATTTTCATGTGTTCATGTTACTCAATTCAAATTATTAAACTTATATATGCAAGAAGATTACTACAATATGAAAAATAATAGAAAAATATTGTATATTACATAATTTTTTAGTTCAAACATCGAATGTAAAATATCAAATATAAGTTTCAAATTCATCATTTTAAAACTACTGATTCCAAATCTCAAGCATAATTGCTTAAAAAAAAAGCTTTAATTATTTAAAATTAGATCTGCCTATTAAATGGTTTGGAATGCAAACAACTTGTTAAAATGATAGACTCGGCCAAGTATCCCTAGTTTTTTACTTGGGCCTTCGTCAAAAGGAGATAACTCAAGAGAATCAAGAGTCAACACAGAGAGTTATCCAACCCTGATTAAAATGAATAATCAAATGGATTAGATTGAAATTCTAATAGATTAGTCTACTAGTGCTGTTGTTTTATAGTCCCAAGAAGCCCTTTATGATGTCTAAGATTGGATGCCATTGTTAAGCAGTCAGCTTGCTTTTTGAATTCGCATAGGCTCACATCTCATATAAAATCTCACTAGGAATTTAATTAAGTCACGAGATTATCTCTATGGAAATCTCATCCTCCTTTCTACTCAAAGCTTCATGTATTGTTCATGTTAGGAGTCTTATTCTCATGAGCCCATTTAATTGTATGTGTGTGGGGGCAACCCGTAGCACCAAGATTATGCTAAGCTTCCGTAATAGTATCTGCTGGCCTTGTCTTGGTCTCGGTCATATGCAGCTTAGCAATATTGTCAGCTTGGCAAAAGTGCCAGCTCGGTACCGGTTATACTCAAGCTCGGCAGCAGTGCTAGCTATATACTCAGCTCGGCAACAGTGCTAGGACGCACCCATCTCATGGCTACTTCTGATCTCGGTACAAGTACTGAGTGTCAGTCAAGTATAACCATACTTCTATGAAAAGTACGGACACGTCGTAGGACGTGCTGTCAAATGGGATGGCCGCCTGATAGAGGTAAGGAATTGTCCTTATCTGACGGTCACATCAACAATCCCAAATGGAGTGGGAAGCTAGGGTAAGGTCCAATGGGACTCTCCCTCCAACTACCACCAGGAAGCCAAGGCAAGGTCTAATGGGACTTTACCTCCAACTACCTCCACTCAGGAAAAAGCCAATGGGACTTCCGCCTATATATATATACAAAGGATTAGTCTCAGAAAGGTAAGCGACGCATAGGCGATGCATATATGCATACACACTCTTCCCTCATCACTCATCCTTTGTCTAGTTGCGGAACCAACTTAGGCATCGGAGTGCCTTCGGCTGATAGCAGCCAGGGCCTCTAACCTTTGTTTCTCTCCTTCCCTTTTAGGTCTTAGGCATTCGGTCTTTAGCAAAGAATTCTATATTCATCTAATCAAGTTTGTATCGATTCTGGCACTTACAGTTTGACGCCGTTTGTGAGAAAGATTGAACAAAACTTACAAACACTATGCCTCTGAAGACTAGAAACGACGAAGGATCGTCGAAGGGACCGCCTCTGCCACCAGTATTGTCGAAGAAATTGCCACTGGTCCCTCGCCAGAGGAGATCCGAAGCAAGATCTGGTGCGACAAGGGCGGAAGGGCCCGTGACTCAGTCGGGCTCATCTTCAAAGGAGGTGACAACACCTTCCCGGCAAAATGTCCATCAGCCATAGCATTCCCAGCAGAGCGTTCCTGTAGAGGAACGCACCAGGTGAGATGATATACCAATGCTGACTAAGTCACAATCCCATCATCGGACCGATGCCGACGGTGATGACGACCCACTCCTCGTGGATATCAGGGCCCAAAACCTTGTTATCCAAGAGCAGAGAGAGCTGATTTGTCAACTCCAGCAGTAGCTCCGGGAGAAGAATAAGGCTCCAATCCTACCTCCCAGACGTGGCTGAGCTCCTTCGGCTGAACAAGATTTGAGATAAGTCCTTAACAATAAGAGGCGCAACCGAGCTTACTACGAGGGCTCGAGCAGCAACCATTTGAATGAAGACTCGAAGAGGCCGCGCCAGAGGCCAGAGGATAATGATAACCTGAGAGAATGGATTGATCGACAAGTTAAGCAGACAGTCCAACATAATATGGAAATTGTCAGCTTCACCCTAGATCTGCTCAACGCCTAAGACACGGAGGATCTCGGCACATCTCCCTTCTCTTAGGAAATAAGGAACTTTTCTTTTCCAGAAAAGTTTATTGTCCAGAGGTTCGTCCTTTATGATAGGACCTCAGATCCTGCAGCGCATCTCTGACACTTCACTCAGAGAATGTCGGTGTGGGGCGACATAGGTCACCTGAACTGCAGAGTTTTCTCTTCCAGTTTAGGAGATCTCCCCCTAAGGTGGTTCTGCGCACTTTCAGAAGGCTCAATCTCGAGTTAGCGGCAGCTCCGGAATTCCTTCGTGGAGAAATTTTAGGCTCATCGGGTCATCCCTAAGACAGACGAAGACCTCATGGTGATCAAAATGCGACGGACAGAAAACATCACCCAGTTTACCAAAAGATTCTAGACGATCTACAGCCAAATTGAAGACGCCATTGACAAGGTGTCCATCAAGTCCTTCAAACAGGCTATACTACTAGGCAACGAGCTTCGAAAGGATTTGGTGTGATTCCTCGTGGTCATGGTGAAAGCACTAATGGCTAGGGTGAATCAATTTATTGAACAAGAAGAAGATGAGGCCCGAGCTCGGGAAAGCTTTGGCCTCTTGCAAGAAGAAAGACCCTCCAAGAAAGACAAGAAATCGTCTCGGAGGGAAGAGGTGGACCGAAACAAGGGAAGAGGTGGACCGAAACAAGGCTTCATCAAGCTTAGCGCTGGCCTCGGCTCCGACCTCAGGAGGCGGCAAGAAGTCCAAGCCAACAGCTGCCTCCTATAAAGCTATGAATGCGAACTTTAGGGAGCCGATCTATAAGCTCCTTGGCAAGATCAAATCACAACCCATCTTCAAATGGCCGCAGCCGATGAAGGGTGACCCTTCCACCTGAGATCAGTGCAAGTTATGTGCCTACCACAAGCAGAATGGGAACAGAACTGAGGACTGGAAGACCTTCAAGTCCCACCTCAAAAAGCTCGTCAACGACGGGAACTTGAGAGATTACATCGAAGAGGTGGGCAGAGACAACAACCGAGTTCAGCGCCGGAATGATGATGATCATGACAGCGATGAGCCGAAGGGCATCATTAACGTCATTCACCTCGCTCCTGCTCCGAATGGGAGCAATCAGGCTTGTGCCGAGGCTAGGAGGGCTTCGTAACAAAAGCAGGTGATGACAGCTGAACTGGAACCCGCTGCCAAGGAAGCTCGGATAGAGAGGCCCAAGATTTGGTTCTCAGATAAGGACCTAGATAGAGTCCAGCTCCCCCACAATGATCCTCTGGTTTTGACCTTGAAGTTAAAGAATTTTACATAGAGTTCTTGTGGGCCCTGGGAGTTCGTCAGAGATCTTTTACTTCGACTGCTTCAAGAAGATGGGTCTCAACGAGGAAGATCTGCAGCCAGCACGCACTCCCTTGGTGGGTTTCAGCTCAAAGCTTGTGTACCCCAAGGGAAGAATCTCCTTAAAAGTCCAAGTTGGAGGCGCCTCTATGTTAGCCGACTTCCTAGTAGTGGATGCACCATCCCCATAGAATCCAATAATGGGGAGAACTTGGCTGCAGATTATGGAGGCTGTACCCTCTGCTCGTTACCAAAAACTCAAGTTCCCGTTAGAAAACGAGAACGATAGAGTTAAGGTGATCACGGTTAGAGGCTACCAGCACATGCCTAAACAATGCTTAATGGCCGTGGTGCCTGGCGAGGTAGAAACAACCAGCTACATATGGCCGAACTGGATAGGGAGGCCGAACACGAAGATGTCGGACGAGCTCCAGAACAAAAGAGCGTTGAAGATCTGACTGAGATCAGGATCGAACCCAACGATCATGAAAGATATTTTCTACTTGGGAGTCAGCTTGTTGAAGCTGAAAAGTCCGAGCTCCTAAACTTCTTGTTACATAACAAGGAGGTTTTTGCATGGACTCTTTACGAAATGCGTGGCATCAGTCTCGAAATCATGTGCCACAAGTTGGACGTGGACCCCAAGCACAAGCCTGTGGTTCTGAAAGCTCGCAGAACGGGAATCCCACAAACCGAGGCCGTGATCGAGGAGGTTCAGAAGCTGCTAGAAGCCAAGGCAATCAGAGAAGTCCACTACCCGAACTGACTGGCTAACACTTTGGAGGTCAAGAAGAAGAGTGGGAAATGGAGGGTCTGCGTGGATTTCACCGACCTCAACAAAGCATGCTCCAAGGATAGCTCCCCACTCCCAAAGATTGACCAGATGATCGATGCCACTGCCGTACATGATAGGATGAGTTTCCTCGATGCTTACCGAGGTTACCATCAAATTCCGATGTACGGGCCTGATGAAGAAAAGACTGCATTCATAATACCTAGAGGCATCTACTGTTACAGAGTGATGCCATTTGGGTCAAAAATGCGGGGGCGACTTACCAGAGGCTGGTAACCAAGATGTTCCAGGCCCAATTTGGTAAGACGATGGAGGTCTACATTGACGACATGGTTGTTAAGTCTAAAAGGTCACAGGACCACTTGGCAGGCCTAATCAGACGTTTGACATCCTCATAAAATTTCAACTGAAACTGAATGAATGCAAGTGTGCGTTCGGTGTCGGATCCGGCAAATTTCTGGGAAGCCTGGTCACCAGAAGAGGAATTGAAGCAAATCCAGACCAGATATTAGTGATTCAAGCAGTATAGAGTTCAACTATGGCGAAGCAAGTTCAGAGGCTCACCGGAATGGCTGCCGTGCTCATTCGCTTCATTAGCTGAGCTTCTGACAAATGCCGACCCTTCTTTCAACTTTTAAAGAAAAGTTCAAAATTTCAGTGGACTTCGGAGTGCGACCGAGCTCTGCAGGAGCATAAACACTATTTCTCTTCACCACCCTTACTGTCAACACCGAAGCAAGGAGAAGTGCTCTACCTGTATCTAGCGGTCTCTGATCATGTAGTGAGCTCGGTACTCATCAGGAAGAGAACATGCAACAAAGTCCCATTTACTACACGAGCAAGATCCTCCTCGATGCTGAGACCAGGTATTTGCAACTGGAGAAGTTTGCATTAGCACTTGTCAGTACTTCTCGAATACTCTCTCACTACTTCAAAACATATACTATAGTAGTTGTTACAGAACATCCGCTCAAGTCCCTTTTCAGAAAGGCAGATTTCTCTGGGAGAATCTCAAGATAGGCTGTCGAGCTGGGGCAGTATGATATCCAATATCAACCCAGAACGGCAATCAAGGCCCAAGTTTTGGCAGACTTCATCGTGGAGTTCGTTTCTCCTAGTTCAGCACCGAGACAGCTCGATACCGAATTGGGGGGCAATAAGGATGAGGAAAAGGTCACCGAGACAGAGTAAGAACGATCTTGGAAGCAGTTCCTTGATTCGGCTTGGAAAGTCTTCGTCGATGGATCCTCAACGTCCAAAAGGGCTGGTGCTGGCATAGTCCTCCAATCTCCGAAGGGCCTTGTGGCTGAACAAGCCTTAATGCTTGGCTTCAAGGCATCCAATAATGAAGCCAAGTATGAAGCACTCATTCCAGGGCTCAACAGTGCTAAAATCTTAGAGGCAGGACAGCTGGTGGTCTTTAGTGATTCCCAGCTGGTGACGAGCCGGCTGAATGGAGACTACCAAGCTCACGACGAAAGGATGATAGCCTACCTAGCTCATGCAAAGTAGCTCCTTTCTCAGTTCGAAAGAGTTGAAGTCAAACAGATCGGCAGAGACTCCAATTCTCATGTCGATGCTCTCCTCAACCTGGCATCTGCTGTTGAGGCTGGGAATAAGAGAACCATCAAGGTGGAAACGCTTAGAGCTTCAGCCACCTCGACAGGTTTTGTGTGTTTATCTCAGCCCGAGCTGGATGGACCCAATCACCGCCTATCTAAGGGATGACTGACTTCCTGAAGACAAGAATGAGGCTCACAAAATCAGGCTAAAAGTAGCCCGGTTTTAGTTGTCTCCGGATGACAAGTTTTATAGGAAGTCCTACATTGGCCCCTACCTCCAATGCGTTCACCCGAGCAAAGTTGAAGACTTCCTTTATGAAATTCATGAGGGAATTTGCGGAAGCCACATTGGAGGTCGGTCACTAGCATACCGAGCTATCAGTCAAGGCTATTAGTGGCCTTACATGCAGAAGGAAGTTCAACTGTATGCCAAGAAATGCGAAAAGTGACACAAGTTCTCACACTCCCTCCACCAGTTAGCAAGGGATCTGAGCCCGCTCTCCAGTCTATGGCCTTTTTCTAGTGGGACTTGGACATCATGGGACCACTCCACCAAACTCTAGGGAATAAGAGATGGCTAATAGTAGCCACCGATTATTTCACTAAGTGGATCGAGGCCGAACCGTTGTCCTCCATCACCGACTAGGACACGAGGAACTTTGCGTGAAAGAATATCATCACAAGATTTGGAATCCCATGAACTTTGGTCTCGAACAACGGGACGCAGTTTGATTCGAACTTCTTTAGAAACTTCTGCCAGGAGCTCAGCATCAAAAAGGTCTACTCCACTCCGGCATGCCCACAAAGCAACAGCCAAGTTGAAATCTCGAACAAGGTGGTGCTCGATGGGCTCAAGAAGAGGCTCGACCGAGCTAAGGGGAGACGAGCGGAAGAACTTCTGAGTATCCTGTGGGCAAATAGGACCACTCCAAGACACCCCACTTTAGCAACACCCTTCTCTTTGGCCTACGGAATGGAAGCCGTGATCCTACTTGAGGTTAGTCTCCCAACCTTGAGGTCCGAGCTCTGCGATCAAGGCCAAAACGACGTGAATCTGGCCCGAGAGCTAGAGCTAGCCAGGGAGCGAAGAGACGCAGCAGCTATCCATCTAGTTGCCTACCAACAACAATTAGCTAGAGGCTACAATCAAAAGGTTAAAGAGAGAAAATTCTTGGTTGGAGAATTGGTCTTGAAGAAGACACTTCCCGGGGACAAGAACCCGAACGAAGGCAAGCTGGCACCGAACTAGCACAGGCCATTCAAGGTGATCTCGGCTGCCGGACGATCAGCATACAGAATTGAGGACATGGAGGGTAAAGAGTTACCATGGCCATGGAATGCGACGCACCTCAAAAAGTATTATTTCTGAATTGTATTCAATTTTTGAAATCAATAAAAGCTATTCTTCTGGAAGGATTGTTGTCTCTTGTCTTCAATTCTAGCCAAGTTGTTGAACTCGGCAATCGCTACCTAACTGCTACGGAGCATTAGGGAAATGAAGTAAATTTTTGCCAAGTTACTAAACTCAACAATTACCTACCTAACTGCTACGGAGCATTAGGGAAATGAAGAAAAAGCCCTATACAGTTAAGGTGCACCAAGTTAGAGAGCTCGGTGTCTACCTCAGCGTTCGGAAACATGTTTGGTTGCAGAAACCAAATATTCTATCATCGAGATGAATATCTTGTATCCTTTAAGTTAAAGAACTGAATCCGGTTTGCTCTCGTCGAGCTCGATTGTAAACCGAGCTATGCTACAGACAAATTTTGTATTTGGATACAAGTGTCTTGAGTTGCAGAACTCAAGAATACACGAGGTTTCGGTTATTGAACCGAACTCATTCACTTAAGCAAAATTGACATCATGAACATGTAAAGAGCTCGGTTAGAGAACCAAGAACAAGCATTCAAAAAATGTTTGAGGTAAGCATTAAAAAAGTGTAATTTTATTGATGTAAAGACGAATGTACAAAATTTGAGCATTAAATCAGGAGAATACATATATAAATCTAAGTAGCGGCTCCGATGTTGGCACCAGTCTTGGTCTGCGCAGCGTCGGCTTTGGAGGACGGACCGGGGGCAGAGGACGATCCAGCATTCGGGCTTGGAAAGTTGGGAGGATTTTTGTACGCAGGGTGGTCTTTCGAGACTCCTGCCTCCTTCAGGGCCGCCATCCACCCAAGCTCCCAAACCTTCTGGCTTATTTTGAGGACCGGAGCCTCATATGACGTCGTCACCTCCTGCGCCCCTTCCTTAAAAGCAGCATCAACCTCGGCCTGGAGTTTTTCCTCGAGCTCGGCCTTCTGCTTCTCCGGAGTGGACTCGTGCTTGGCTCGCTGCTTCTCTGGAGTTACTTCAAGTTGAGCTGCTCGTCGCTCTTGAGCCTTTGTCTCAGCCTTTAGACTGCTAATCTCGGCCGTCGCCTTTTCAAGCTCGGTAGCGAGGCAAGCGTTCTTGTCCACCTCCTCCTGTAGCTTCTGATCCCTGGCATCCAAGGCTGCTTGGAGGCCTTTCTTCTCCGCCTCCAACCCAGTGACCTTGGTGTGGACATCCCGAAGCCTTTTGATGCTGACTTTACATTTTTGTACTATCTACAAAAGAAACAAGTGTCAGAAAGTAGCAAGCGAAATCAAACACTTACTTAGACTTTTGGAAAACTCACCGAGACAACCGACTGCATTGCCGAGACAGCTAGTGTCACATCATCCAGTCTCCTCAGCCTCTCCACCCTGAGGCAGGGCGCAGGCTCATCCCAGCGTGGCGACGACGTAGGCGTTGTTGGCCATGCTGTCTTCAACTGTCAATGGCCTTCCGGACTCGACTTGGAGGTCGGGTCTCCAAGGAGCCTGCCTGGTGGGCTGAGATGCAACTGCCACACCTGATGACGGCAGGGCCAAGGAGTTGGATAAGGCCTCGACCCTAGGCCTTTTTTCCGGCAGACCCTCCTCCCTTCGAGTTTCTGCATCTCGCTGCCAAACCCCAGTACTTGGAGGAGAAGTAGGGACAGGGGTGGACGCATCAGCAGCAGCAGTAGACGTCGACCTAGGAGCAGTGGCATTAGTAGCAGCAGGAGCAACACTAGCAGACAGGGGGGCACGAGAAGCTCGATCTCCAAATACCCGAGCCTCGAGGCCCGCAACCACTACTCGGGGTTAGCGCCTTTGCATATCTTCTTCTTCTTTTTCTTCCTCCTAGCTAGAAGAATCGATGACTTGTCTTCCTGGCCACGAGGAAGTCTTAGCTTCCGCAGCAACTATCCTGGGCTTGGCGGTATCCGGGTCGGACCAGGAGGTGGAGGCACCGGAATCGACTTGTTGTTCGATGTCGGTCGGGGCCCTTGCCGGCTCTGCCCTTTCTTCTTCAGAGGTATGACGCCCTCCTTAAGGTATCCTCCTTTTAATGAAAGAGTGGTACCTCGGCTCGTAGTTGAGGAGTGCCCAGGCGGCTCGACACTTGTGATCTCGGTAACTGTACGGCATCCGAAACCAAGCGTCGTTTCTTGACCAGCCGACCCATTTTGCTTCTTGTCTTCTCTGGCGGGCGTCTGCGTAACAAACAGAAAACGTCAGTTTGGTAGAAACAAAAGAGGAAAAATAGAAGAAAGCTAAGGGATTTGGTGTTTACTTGGAGGGGTCCCGAAGCTGCGCGAAACCTTGTTAGGTCTCTCCACTTAGGAAGCACCGAACTCCCAGTTGCTCGAGACGAACAAGCGGTTGTCCTCGGCATATTTGTTGGTGTCTTCTAACTCATTGATGAAGCACTGCCGGTTTGCCCTCACCCAAAGGTAGCAGGTATTGTCACCCCCTCCGGACATGCATAGGTCATAAACATCCTCGATGTCATGGACGCCGAGGTTAATGCATAGAATCCTTTTTAGCTCGGCAACACCCATTAAGATTTTGAAGCCATTGGGAATCAGCTGGTAGGGGCAGAGGTGCCATTTTTTCAAGCAAGTCCTCAGAAGATGGTGAAGGGGGAATCGGACCCCACCCTTGATCACGGTTACTAGAAGGAACAGCATCCGGCTGTTGGTAAAAGTAAGGCCATCAAAAGGATTTTCAGGGTCATCTAATCTAACCTGAACATCCTCAGGGATTTCATATTTGGCCCTGAACTCAGCTATGGCCCTAGGAGTTTCTAACTAGTGCATATAAATCCCCATTTCCTAAAGTTTAAAGAAAATGGAAGAAGGAAAAAGAAAAGAGGTAGGAAACCCTAGAAAAAAGAAACCCTAAAAGTAGAAACAAGGAGGACGAAGAAGGGAAAAACTTACGAAGCAGACTCTAGAGAACAACAGGTTTGGATTTGTGCAAGCTAGACTTCGATAGTTTTCTTCTCTCCAGCAGATCTTCTTTTCTCTAGCGAATGCAAAAGTAAACAATAGGGAAGCAGCACCCCCCATATATAATGAAAAAGGGGCGCCGTTTCGAAGTTCGAGGACGCAAGTGCAAGGCGTCACCTTGAGTACTCCACATGTCTCCTCGAAGTGATTGGATGGCCAATCAGACGGTGACACATGGTGCCACCGGTACATCTTCAGCGGCGATTCGGGCAGGTTATTAATTATCTCGGGTATACGAAATGACATCTTGATAAGGATCAAACATCAGCAACAAGCACTGAGATGAAAAAGAGCATGGACTCCGAACTCAAGAGACTCCTCCATCATAGTACTTAGCTTTCGACCTCAAAGAGTTGGAGAACTCTAAGAGGACAAAAGCTAGGGGTCAATTGTGTAAGGGCAATCCCGCAGCACCAAGATTACGCTAAGCTTCGGTAATAGTACCGGCTGGGTTTGTCTTAGTCTCGGCCATATGCAGCTTGGCAATATTGTTAGCTCGGCAACAGCGCCAGCTCGGTAACAGTACCAATTATACTCAGCTCAGTAGCAGTGCTAGCTATACATGCGTCTCGGCAACAGTGCCAGGATGCACCCATCTCATGGCTACTTCTGATCTAGGTACGAGTACTGAGTGTCAGTCAAGTATAACCATACTCCCATGAAAAGTACGGACACGTCGTAGGACGTGCTGTCAGATGGGATGGCCGCCTGATAAAGGTAAGGAGTTGCCCTTATCTGACGATCACATCAACAATCCCAAATGGAGTGGGATGCCAGGTAAGGTCCGATGGGACTCCCCCTCCAACTACCACCAGAAAGCTAGGGTAAGGTCCGGTGGGACTTTACCTCTAACTACCTCCACTCAGGAAAAAGTCAATGGGACTTCCGCCTATATATATACAAAGGGTTAGTCCCAGAAAGGTACGCAACGCATAGGCGATGCATATACGCATACACACTCTTCCCTCATCACTCATCCTTTGTCTAGTTGCAGAACTAACTTAGGCATTAGAGCGCCTTTGACTGATAGCAGCCAAGGCTTCTGACCTTTGTTTTGCTTCTTCCCTTTTAGGTCTCAGGCATTTGGTCTTTCCTAAAGAATTTTACATTCATCTAATCAAGTTTGTGTCGATTCTGGCACTTACAGTATGAAACATATTCTTAAGAACTAATGGAAAAAGGAGTTCTAACAAAAGACTATTAAAGAGGTGAGGGGTGAAAGATGTAAAAGGAAAATGTCAATGAGACAAGATTTTATTAAGGGTGTGTTTATTTCGTGTAATTGTCCTTGGAATCTTGAGACTTATATTTCTATATCCAATTTAAAATGAGAAACAAAGGTGAATACCTAAAAATTGCCATAAAAGACCTCCCCTTTAATGGAAAGTGAGTAAATTGAAGATGGAAAATAAATACATTGTCATCATCCTAGTAATTTAAATCCTAGGAAAGTCAAGGTCCCATATACATCATCACCTCATATGATATATCATTCACCTCTCACCTCTTTAATAATCCTTCAATGGGACTCATTTGACTTTGAACTCCTATGTATTCTAAGTAAACAAACATGCCCCTTAATATTGATTTATGATCAAGGCATGTATTCATTTTTTCTATGCCCTCTACTAAAACTTTTTATTATAACTTATAAGAACTTAATTCCATGAATACAGATGGACCCTAAGGGCACGTTTGTAAGACCACTTTTTATGTGGAAAAAGCAAGGAATGGAGAAAAGCTTTTCCACGCTACATTAAAATCCATGCTTGGTACAACTCCTTCTATGTGAGGAAAAGTAGAAAAATGAATTGACATTTTAGCAATTCTATGGAGAACCTTTTCCGATTGAAGAAAAATTGTTTTTTTACAGAATGCGGAAAAAAGTTTCTCCACATATCCAGTTTTTTATATCACTATACAAACATGCCCTAAGTGTTTATATAATAAAGCGTTTTACTTTATGAATATTAAAAAAAATGAAAAGAAAGGACTCAATGAAAACATAGCCAAATACGAATTTTCAGATGTGACTATCAAACTATCTCCTTCTAAAGGAAAATGAAGCAAGGGAGGTGTGAAACGAGCATGTAGCCACCCCCGCCCTACTAATTCAACTCCTCAAAAAATGAGGGTTGCATCTACATCTATATGATATATCCTCCACCCCTCCTCATATCCTTCAAATCTTACCTCTTTACCAGTACTTTGGTAGCTACTCAATATTTTATTTTTGAAAGTGATGTTTTAAAGAAATAATGGAATAAGAGGATAAGCATGTACGCGTGGGCTTGTTTCAGCCCTGGTAGTCCATACTGCAAACTTCTAGACCATCATATTGTTTTCCTTCTCCTCCACGTCTAAATTATATGCATGAATGAACGTGAATGGTCTTTACCAATCCAATTGAAGTGGTGTCACTCTCTGACAAAATTTCAAAGAGTGCCCTGGTAGTCTACAAACGTTCGACAATGACAGCCATACATCAGAAAGCTTTACCCATTTTACTGTCGGTTGTTGTGGGGAATTTTGCACATATAAATGGAAACAATTTTGTTTGACCATGAAATTTAATAAAAGAAGTTTTATATTTGTACTCGTTTGAAAGGATTTATAAATAAGCCCCTGTAATCCTATGTAAATTTATTTTTATCAATTTGGAGCCCATATCTGTAAACTAAAATCGATCATACAATCAACACTCATGATTGGTCATAATTGACCCAATCCATGAACAACCCATCATTGGAATGATGAAAGTTTTAAAATGCATGATGAGGTTTCATGTGCATGACACATTGCTTCATGCACATGATAGTCATGAAGAGAGACCTTGGAGACTTGGAGTAAAATAATGATATATATATATATATATATATTTTATATAATGACATGTCCATTTTTAGTTAATGGATGTAAGGGCAAAGCTCTCATATTTATAAAAATTCAAAATGAACCTCATGGTAGGTTGCCCGTTCTCTTTTCTCTTTAATACTATTGATCTTTGGGACATGAAAGGTATTGAAATGAAAAAGTAAGGATATATCACTAAATACTCGAATGACATAGGACTCTTTATAAATTCTATAAACATTTGGAGTGTATGTAAAACACTCTTTAAAAAATTTAGCCCTTTGAAAAATAAATTTCAGTCTTAGGATTTCTCGACATTTCAGCTCTGCAAATACTAGGTTTGAGAGTTTTTGCAGGAGTTACCAGAATGGATAAACTATTTCTAAATTAACCAATCAACATGCAGCGGAAATAACCAATCAGAATATAAAACTAGCTATCTACCAATCACACACTACAAGAAGGCAGACACAATATTTTAGTGTGGAAACCCTATCCAGGGGGAAAAACGATGAACCAGAAATCAAGAGTTCATGAACAGTTACAAGATATCTCACAAGCTTCTTTACCTCAGTCTGTACCTCGACCTAAGGACTGTAGTTATTCTTATAAAGAATCCACTGATACGACATCCACCGTGCCCTATTCTCCTTACTTAATCTCCTCGTACCTTGTCAGTCAAGATGAACTATCTTCTACAAGAAAGCAGAAACAGCAACAACCATCTAGAGTAGCCCTTTAGAATAATCTCTCAATGGTTCTAGAGAATGATCTCTCTTTTAGATATCTCTGACTCAAATTTATGAGAGGTGTGGTGTTGCTTAGGGTTGAGAGCAATACCCTATATATAGCCCCAAATTCGTACCTTAGACTTAGTACACAAGTAGGACTCAAATTGGGAAACTAAGTCTTAAAAGGGAAACAATTCGTAATCAGAAAATGAGACTTTCTGTTTTTGTGCAGCCTGTCCAATCGATTGGACAGTGCATCCGATGGATCGGACAGTAAATAACTGAGGCGCATCTACTGTCCGATCGATCGGACAGAGGCTCCAATTGATTGGATCTGGGTTGATTCGCCCGATCTTCAATCTTCGTCGGTTCAGCTCTATCGGTGCCACAACCACAGTCCATTCTAAAATAAAATAGGAAATACAGCTCAATGGACCCAGAGTTTTGTCCAACCCATGAATTAGCCAACAAAATTACCAACAATCTCCCCCTTTGGCAATTCATGGACAAAACTCCCTAGAACAATACAAACGATCTACCCATAAGAAAAACCCAAAATACATTGAATTTTTGGACCAAAGAAAATTTCAAAGAATTTTCAAAAAATTTCAGCATCTGTAGATCTGTGCTTGTTTTCTCCCCCTAGCTTCTTTATTCTCCCCCATTTTATCCATAATTGACAAACAATTATCTTTCAAACAGCTTCTGTCAATCTAAATTCTGCAGCTCCTCCTTAATATTGATTCCCCCTCAGTAAGATCTTCGTATCGACACTGGGGTGGGGGCATGACCTTGCAGATCAGGGGTGATGAAGCTTTGGTACGCACACTTGCATATTCAGACATTTCAATAAAGTGTGTACCAATACAAAAGATAGGTCTTCTTTCTTGACCCAAACAGCTTTGGTATTCTTTTTCAGCTCAGTCTTCTATGTTTTCTATTGCATTCAATTTGGTGACTTTCGCAGCTTATTGCAATGGGGTCGAATGTGTCCTTTAATTCCACAGTGATGACAAGTGGGAATTCGATTAGGCCGTGACATATTCTTCTTCTTGGCAGCTGTGTTGACAACATGAACAGCATGATTAGTAACCACTGAATTTGAAACAAAATTGTTTGTACCTTTGGCTTTTGATGTAGATGCCTTGTTAGCATAGCCAATGCCATGCATGTCTGTCTTTACCTTTTGACTGCATAGGATATCATCAAGCTTTTTAGACCCAATATTCATCCTGTTGAGTGAGGCCTTGCTAGTATCCAACTCAGAAAAAACCATCTTTAGTCTTCCTTGCAAGTTGGTATTTTCAACTTTCAAGGCCTTCAAATCGTGATCAAGTAAATCACACTTTTATGCTTCAGCAGTTAAATTATCTGCTAACTTATTATTTTCAACCTCTAAGTGATTCACTTTAGTAAGAGCATCTGACAGTTCAGCTTTCAATGAAGTATTATGCTCTTCACATTCTTTCCAGCTTATAGTCACTTTTTCATTCATTTTTAGCATCTTCATAGACTTTGCAAATAATAACTGATATTCAGCTTTCCAATCATGCTCAGTATCTGACTCGCTACATCTTGATTAGTATCATCATCTGAAGAGACTGGTGGAGTAGCAGAAACTGATGTTGCTATGAATGCCATGAAATTTTCTTTACTAGCATCAGGTTTCTCAGACTCAGATTTTTTATCATCTTCCTCAGAAGTATCATCATCCCAAGTCAAATTGAAAGCATTTTCTTTGGCTTTTTGTTAAAATAGTCACTAGCAATGTGTCCATAACCATGACACTCAAAACATTGAATCCCCTTAGAAGATTTCTTCTTAATAGGATTTTTAGGGATTTACAAATCACTTTTCTTCCCCTTCATAAACAACAGAAATTGCTTCATAAATTGAACAGCAACTTGGGGATCCATCTCCTCAGAATCAAAATCAGAATCACTAACAATTTTCTTGAATGACTCTTTGGAGGCTTTCAAGGCAATACCTTTGGATTTTGATTTGTCATCAGTCCTTAGGTTTGCTTCAAAAGTCTGAAGTTTGCCAACCAATCTTCAACTTTGAGAACATTCAGATTTTTATTCTCCTTTATGGCTACAACCTTTGTATCAAACCATTCTGAAAGAGACCGTAGAATCTTTTTCACAATTCTATTTTCAGGAATTGGCTCTCCCAAAGTAAAGGTATCATTCACTATTGCATTTAGCTTCGAATTAAACTCATCAAAAGTTTCATCATCTTCCATCTTTATGGTTTCGAAAGCTGTATATAATTTCTGAAGTTTCGACTGTTTTACAGTGTCAGTCCCTTCATGCACGGTCTGTAGAATATCCCAAGCTTCTTTTACAGTGGAGCATGTAGAAATTCTACAAAACTCAGACATGCTAACTCCATTATAAATAGCATTCAAAGCCCTAGAGTTGCAAATGGCTGTCAATTCTTAATCCCTCGTCCACTGTTCTTCAGATTTAAGACTGGTTATCCCAGCAGTAGTGACATTGGGCAAGGAATAGCCTTTCTCAATAGATTTCCAAACTTTTAGATCTGTGGCTTTTAAAAAGGCGACCATTCTGACTTTCCAATAAGCATAATTATTACCATTTAACACAGGATGCTTATTGGTTGATGTGCCTTCATGGTAGTTATCCATCCCATCAACAAAAAAATCAACACAATAGAATAGTGCATCCTGCTTTGATACCAATTGAGAGTTTTTACAGGGGTTACCAGAATGGATAAACTAGTTCTAAATTAACCAATCAACATGCAGCAGAAATAACCAATCAGAATATAGAATTAGCTATCTACCAATCACACACCACAAGAAGGCAGACACAATATTTTAGTGTGGAAACCTATCCAGGGAGAAAAATGATGAACTAGAAATCAAGAGTTCATGAACAGTTACAAGATATACTCACAAGCTCCTTTACCTCAGTCTATACCTCAACCTAAGGACTGTAGTTATTCTTATAAAGAATCCACTGACACGACATCCACCGTGCCCCATTCTCATTACTTGATCTCCTCGCACCTTGTCAGTCAAGATGAACTATCTTCTACAAGAAAGCAGAAGCAGCAACAACCTTCTAGAGCAGCCCTTTAGAACAATCTCTCAATGGCTTTAGAGAATGATCTCTCTCTTAGATATCTCTGACTCTGATTAATGAAAGGTGTGGTGTTGCTTAGGGTTGAGAGCAATACCCTATATATAGCCTCAAATTCGTGCCTTAGACTTAGTGTACAAGTAGGACTCAAATTGGGAAACCAAGTCTCAAAAGGGAAACAATTTGTAATTAGAAAATGAGACTTTCTATTTCTGCGCCGCCTGTCCGATTGATCGGACAGTGCATTCGATCGATCAGACAGAGTAAATATCTGAGGCGTATCTACTGTCAGATTGATCGGACAGAGGCTCCGATCAATCGGACCTGGGTTGATTCGCCCGGTCTTCAATCCTCGTCGGTTCAGCTCTATCGGTGCCACAACCACAATCCATTATAAAATAAAATAGAAAATACAACTTAATGGACTCAGAGGTTTGTCCAACCCATGAATTAGCCAACAAAAATACTAACGATGTTGTATTTGAGAATATGCAAAATCTGTTGGGAACATATTTTCAAAATTTGAAATTCTCCTCAACCAAAGATTCTTTGGTTTTGTGCACACAAACAACGATGTTTGTGACATGTGAGGCTACATTCATGCAGCTGAAAATCGGTTAGAATTCGACATGTAAAAAATATCAAAAGCTTTTCATGGAAAGATTTTTGTCACCGTACAAAGACGTTTTTAAGCAACTATGTAATTCGATACAGGTGGGTAAACCTAATTTTTGGCAAGACCATTGCAATTGGATGGTGTGGAATGGATCAAGGGTCCGAATCCTGTAATGATGTGAATTTGACTTTTTTTCTCACTACATCACATTTGATTGTGATTTAATCTAATTTTAGTAAATTAGGAGCCTAATCCCTGAAATTTAAGAATGTAGCCAGTACCTCAAATCTCCTAACGTCTCAATCAGTGTTGCATTGGTCTGCATGATGGGAGACCCATCTGGCCGAACCACGTGGACGATAAGGCAATCACGATAAGAGACATAATTTAGAGTTTTTTTATAAAAAATAATTCAAAATCTTAGTCCGGCCTGCTAAATGTTAGAATTCGTGTGACTTACTTGCTCAAGTGTTCATGTCAGATTAAGCAGTTGGTTAATTATTAATAGAGCATTTTTGGCTTAATGCTTGACCCAAGAGAGTTTGGATTTGGGTCAAACTGTGTTAGAGAGTATGAGCATCTAATTCGTGGTTGTAGGCACGTGGCAAAAAGTCCTATTCTAGTTGCAGATATGGAGTTTCTTTATGAGTAAGCTTGTAACGTGAGTGAGAGTAAGTCCTCTATTTTGATTTTTAAGGGAGTTAGGAAACTTTGCTGATTAACGAGAGGATTGAGCATGCACAAGTGTAAGACTCCGACTAATAATTTTCGTGACTAGTGTGTTTTTTGCTATGGTTTAGTTCTTTAAGTGAGATTTGAGTGCAATCGAGTTGGTTTGTGGTTTATAATAGTTTTCTATAGCATAGGGTAATTTTGAGAACCGTCAGACCCAATCTGACAGCCCAAGGACGCCTTGGGTTGCATATGTCAGCATGGGGGGATTATTCTTAATTTTGGAAATTTTCAATTTTTGTTTCTTTTGATAGGTCAAATTATCCCCAACAACTTTTGTGTTCACCGATCCCATTCAAAGCCTAAAAAATCAGCTTTCCAGCCTTAGGGGCAAAACAACCTTTTCACATTAAAAATTTGAGCCCAAATATACTTTTTGAAAACTAGTTTTTATGATGATCATTTTAGTCTTCTTCCTCGAGTCCATCCGAGGCCCGGGAAGCCCATCTCCGAGCCCATGAAGAGTTTTAAGTTGTGGGCCCCACCACCATCAACTTATCTAAGCCCATCTTCTTTTTTTTATCACCATTTTCTTCCCCAAACGAGAGTGTGTTCCAGAAATCCCAGCTAAGCCCATTCTTCTCCTTCCTTGCTTCTCTTCTCCACCAAATCAACCACGATTCGTCATCGTTTAAAAATCCGATTTTGCCATTGTGTTCTCCACCTCTTTAGCTCTCTATAGATGTCATTTTTATGCAAAACAAAGTTCACTACATCAGTTTACACTTTCAGCGACACAAAAACGTCGGTCAAGGTATTTACCGACGAAAAAAATTTCGTCGGCCAGACGTCGGCCAAAATACGTCAACAAAACATTTTACCGACGAAAAATAATTCCGTCGGCCAAAAAAAACTTTTTACCGACGCTTTATATACCTCTTACCGATGCTTTTTTTCGTTGGCAAAAGATTAAAAAAAACTAAATAAAAAATAAAAATAAAAATATATTTACAGACGTTTTTTTTTCGTCGGCAAAAGATTAAAGAAAACTAAATAAAAAATAAAAATATAGTTACCGACGTTTTTGTTTTGTCGGCAAAAGATTAGAGAAAACTAAATAAAAAATAAAAATTTATTTACCGACGTTTTGTGTTCGTCGGCAAAATAAAAAAGAAAACAAAATAAATTTAAAAACATTTCACCGACATTTTCTTTTCGTCGGTCAAATTTAGATTTAGACCGATTTAAAGCAAAATTTGGATTTCGGCCGGAATGAAATTTTACATAATTAATTTTTTTTTATTTCTTAAATTTTTATACATATATATTCTTTGTATTTCTTATATTTGCCCAAAATATAATTCCAAAAAGTTTTACTAGAATGAATTAAATCCATATTTCTTGTTTCAATTTTTAAAATTTTTCTACATATATATAAATATATTTTTTTATATTTTCCCAAAATATAATTCCAAAATATATCGCCGATATTCCGAATCGTACGAAACATTTCATTTTGAAGGTCAGACTAAAATGGGGTCCAAAAAGATATCGGCAACTATATTTCCAAGTTCTCATGCAATAAATATGAAGATAAAATTAAGGATGTCAAGAGATTGGATCGGGTAACAATATGCGTTCCTCATATCGGATCCAAGCCATGAAGAGCTTTGTAGTCTATAATACCAAATCCACCCTGTGACAAATACAAGTTAAGTCGAGATTAACACTAATTTCGTTTTTTCTTAAAATCTTAAAAAAAATTTAAAAGTAATAAACATGTAGGAGGTGAGGGTCAAATTTGCTGCCTCGAACTTGTACCTGGAATCTCTCTAAAACAAATAATATGTGTAAATATATATTGTATATAACGTGAACAGAGCGAGGCCAAGTATAAAATCGAATGCCAGCCAGGACCTAGACATACTACCAAGCATGCCTTCAATAGAATCAAGTCAGGCAGGTCCCATCAAACCCATCCCATTGCAATCCATAGGTCAAATCATGACATGTCCACAAAGTGGTCTTACATCAGAGATTAGGCATTAAAAAAAGAAAACCCAAAAAAACAAAAGGAAAAGGAAAAGAAATCCATTTTGAAGGGACGCCTTTAAAACGAGGCCTATTTAAAGGTTTTATCTCTTTATTCTACCTTACCTCTCTATCAAAGATAACACCCTAGAGAGAACTTGAGAGATTCATCTTCCCCCAAACCACCAACCCACTCCCAAACCCAAGCCTAATGGGTTTTGTATGAAACGAATCACAGTTGACCCGCATTATCTGGTTGTGAAAATGAAGTTGGTAGGAAGAGGGTAACATAACAAAAAAAAAAAAAAATCTTTTTTTGACCTTTTTTTTTTCGTTAGTAAAATGAAAAAGAAAAATAAAAACACTTTCACCGATGTTTTTTTTTCGTCTGTAAAATACAAATTAAAAAATAGTTTTCCCGACGTTTATAAAAAACGTCGGTAAAAGGCAGTTTAGGCCGACGTTTGTTCGGCCAAAGTTGTTTTCCCTGACCTTTTAAAAAACGTCTGTAAAAGATATATTAATTTTTTTAAAAAAAAGTATACAAGGGCTAATTTTACCGACGTAATTAAAAACATCGGTAATAATCATATTTGCCGATGTTTTTCCATAAAACGTTGGCGACAGTTGTTTTCACCAACGTTTTAAAAACGTCGGTAAACGATATGTTTTTTTTTTTTTTTAAAGAAAAAAAATTCTCAGTTTGCCGACGTAATTAGAAATGTCGGTAATAATCTATATTTACCGACGTATTTTGAAAAAACGTCGGCCAAAGTTATTTTCACCGATGTTTTTTAAAACCTCGGTAAAAGATATATTATTTTTCAATTTAAAAAAAAGTAAAGAGTACTTCTTTTGCTGACGAAATTAGAAAATGTCGGTGAAGAGTTTATTTGCTGACGTTTTTTTATAAAAACGTCGGCCAATGTATCTTTCAGCGACGTTTTAGCTGAAACGTCGGTAAAAGTGATACTTTTCGCTACGAAAATATATATGTCAGTAAAGATTACTCTTTACCGATGAATTTTGAAAAATGTCGCTAAAAAATGTCGCTAAAAGTGCAACTTGTTGTAGTGGTTGGACAGCCCTCCATTTGAACTCTTTCTTGCTGGTTTCAGGTCCTCCAAGTATGAGACCTCTTTTCCCCCTTTAGATTATGATAGAACAACCCTTGGAGGCCTAGCATGTCAACATGCAAGACCCAATTCCTCTTCTTGGTAATTTTCCAATTTGCGAGCTATTTTTTAATATGTTTTGGGGATTTTGTTTAATAGGTTGGCTAATGTTTAATTGGTGAGATTAGAGAGTGATCTTGGAGAGCTAGAGACCAAGGCAAGTGAATGACATAGTTTGTTATTGTGCATGTTATTGATTTTGGGTATTTTATTTATAAATCATGTTTTTCATCTAGTACATGTTTGATCTATCTTGTTTATTAACCAATCTTGTTAGTAGTATCAAATATGTACATTGCATGTCACACGTATTCGATTTTCAAGTCTGTAATTGATTTCTCTGAACAAGATAAATTCCTCTGCTTAAGTATAAATACAACAAGAAAATGTTTAGTGTACTATATATCAAATTTCTTATAGTTCCCTGACTTAACCCAGTGGACAAATCTGGTTAACATTGAATATAAGACATAAACAATCTCTACATCGACTTGAATTTCGTACAACTCGAGCCATCAAGAAGTATAACCTTGAATGTCTCCCGCACCTCGTTAAAAGGTACACCCTTTCTTCAGCACTATGACATGTTTAACATGTGTAATGCCCCAAGATCCGGGCGCCTCGAATCTCGAGACGCTACGAGAAAGTACCCAAGAGATGCGGAAAATCCAATAATATAATCAAGTGTAAATCTCATATGAGCAAGTAAATGGGCAAAGCCTTAAAATTTTATTTCACTTTAAGGGATTGCAAGGTACTTTTCGTAATTAAACTAACTATTCAATCCTAGACCAACACGGCCGGCTACAAGAAAAAGGAAAGAATAAAGATCTATGTGATGGACGCCTATCGATGCACCAACTTAATCGCTCTCCGAACCCTGCGGCAACGGATCAGCTGGCAAGCAATTCTACCCATCAAAGAAAGTGGAAGAGAAGATACCTGAAAACACTACAGATTGGGTCAGGCTCGATGAGCCAGGCAAATAGGCATGTTTAGATGGCAATACATTATATTAACAGATAAGGAAGAAGACCATATCTGATCCCAATTGTACCTGCATGATTAGTTCCTTGATAATAATATAGAATATTAGAGTGCAACAGAAATAGTGTAGATTGTAGTGCTTGAACAATAATCGAGATAGTAATATAACAGATATTGGCTACAGTATATCAAGTATATAAGAGAAGCCATCATCATCAATAAACCTTATACTTCATACAAGCACATTAGTGTCACCAGTAATAGAAGTAACAGGGGGAAGTAGCCCTACCATATCCACAACCATCGTATATAGATCCATCTGTAACAATGTCGTCAGTTAAAGATACTAAGCAACGACATCCACAACACTTAATAATTATTCAACCAATATACATACATAGGATCATGTAAGGGCATGTCCACAGTTGAAGTACAAGGGAAGTGGGAGGTTAAAGCCAGTCCATTGTCGTCGTCCCGACAACTGTCGATGGACATCAACCATGGGGGTCATAGCTACCCATCGTTGCTGTCACATCGAACAGGAGCGTATAAGAGTCCAACAATGTCCATAGCCACAGCCAAGTCCCAGCCATTGGTCTTACGTGCTAGATCTACCTCAATCACTCATCCATAGCCACAACCAAATCCCAGCCACGGGTCTTACGTGCTAGATCTAACTCAATCACTCATCCATAGCCACAGCCAAGTCCCAGCTATTGGTTTACGTGCTAAATCAACATCACCACCCATCAACATCCGGTCCGATCGCCGACGGTCTCAGTACCCCACCCCCACTTGGTACCTACTGTGTCATCCAACAATATCTCAATATCAATATCAATGCCGGTATCATAACCCTCGGCAGACCAACTGTACATCCACAAATCCTACAGACCACTAGGTTGGGGTACTCCGAACTAGATAACCTTATTATAATTAATATGAAACGATATTAGTCAAGGGCATGAGGCATAGAGTTCAGGTATAAGTAATCCATCTTTATGATTCCTAACTATTAATAATGCATACACTTATAAACTCCGTTTTTCGGTGCGCTTAATTAACATTATCTCATTATATAGTCCGTCCATCAATATCTACCGTTAAATTCCCAATATTACAAGTTAGGACTTCAAGTGCCATGTTCTGACATCTCATCTAATACAGACCGTGATCATGGATCAGAGCCTAAGTGCAATGCTATAATTTTAGTACCTCTCAAGGCTAACATCCAAGGTTCGGACCTACCAGCCAGCCTCAGTGTCCGTTTCATCAACATAAGTACCACATGTCACAATCTATCGATGATTGCTGCCCCTCTATTGAGGTCTAGGGCCCCACTTTACCTAAGACAGTGATCACGAAGTCCCAGATGCTTATTAAGTATCCTTGTTGCTTTTGAAGGTATTTAGCATCATAAGACATCCATTACCATTGAATCAGGTTCCGCTTACAACCCTAGACCCTACTTAGGTGGCTACACGGGTTAATGTTAAGCCCAGTCCTTGACTCGTGTTTAGCGTATCCCAAAATAATCCAAATGGAAGGTCAACGGGGCCCACACATGATCGGATCAAGAAAGGGAACTAAATCTGAAAAATCACCGTTTACAGTGTACCGGTCGACATCATGGGTCCACAGGTCGACCTGGTACTCTGTGGAAGTGGATAGCTAACTAGGAGTCATAAAACACAGTCTGCAGTGTCCCCGATCAGGTGAACTACAAGCATTTCCACAAACATCTGGCAGGTGAGGGGATCGTCAGTGTGGTCGGTTGACTGGGTACACTGGGTTCTGTACCCTGATGTGATTTTCTGCTCTCAATTGAGGGGACGTTCCCTATGTGCCCGGTCGACATCCTGGGTGACCAGGTCGATCGGGTACACATGAAATCCTTCTTTTTAGAATTCTGCCCTTTTCATTTTTCATCAAATCCAACCTAGATCTACACTGATTATCTCCAAACAGCATACACACCTCCTACATCATGATCTCATCACAAATAGGCCATTAATCTTCCAAATGGGGGATTCCCATCCATCAATGGCCAAAATCACATAAAAGAAAATGGGTTAGAACAACAACCCTTGTATAATATCATCCAATCAACCATCCAGTCACATAAACCATACCACATGACCATAAAAGACAATAATTAACAACCTAAGCAAATTAATCAATTTTTATTAAAGAATCTAATCATGTCTACTTACCTAATTAGGAAGAAAGCTCCTCAAATAGCTTGGCTTCACTCCAAATGCTTCAAGATCACCCCAATAGCTGAATCTACTCTACACCCATTCCCAAAGAGAGAAATGCATAATGAAGAGAAATCTAAGAGAAATGACTATTTTATAAGGAAATTGAAAAGAAAGAAGAATGTTACCTTTACTTGGAGAGGAAAGAGAGATCTAGGAGATGTGATGAGCTCCTAAGCTTGTAGATGGCTAGATGTAGATGGGGCTCTTTCTTCTAGTAATTGGAGGGCTAAGATCTAGAGAGAGAAACCCTAATCTCTAACTTAGAGAGAGAGATGAGAGGAAAATTGTAGTGAAATGAGAGGAAGAGAGTGTGGGAAATATTTGGGAAGTTTGTAGTATATTTCTTTTATAGGAATTAGTGGAATAGAAGATGTCCAAGGTGCCCTCCTTTGATAATGTAAGTTTAGGATAAAGATGAGGGTATTTGAGGAAGGTTAAAATGGAATGACCAAAGGGTCCTTGGTTGCTAATAGAAATAAAGGATAAGGACTATGGTAGTTCAGGTACTCACATTTAATGACTAAAATATCCTCAAATGAGTGGTTGTGAATAAAGGAGCCTAAGGGCAATAAAGGTAGGCTATTTATAATGACCAAAGTACCTTTATTTACTTCGTTGACAATAAAAGGAGGCCAAGGTCATTTAAGGTATTGATATTTTTAAAAAGGAGGGAAAATGTGTGGTTGTAAGGACTAGAGTACCCTCATATAATAAATGAGTTAATGGGTTAGGCCATGGGTAGTTGGGTCATTCTAAGATAAATTGCACAACTCTCTAAGAAAAACCCATATATGGTTAAGATTACAACTAAGGATTCTAATTAAAAAATTAATTCTAGAAAACTACTATTAATCTCACAAGGGTTTTAATCTTATAATCCAGGCTAAATTAATGGGAATTACTAATTATTCATGCCAATCACCTATTAAATAGGACAACCTAGGGTTGACTTGGTCAAATTGGGTCCCACTAGGTATTTCTAGGGACGGGTCCTTACAACATGCAATTGAACTTTGATTTGTCCTCAAAGTTACTCCTCTTCCCAACTTTCTCTACCTCAAACTTGACGTTCAAATCCATTGATGACATTTGAATGAATTCTAAATCTCTCACTATCCAGTCATCAAACTGTCTCGATTTTAGCGCCACTTATCTACCATACTTGCAGAGCCACTTATGAAGATCGAGTTACCAGGAGTGCGTAGGTGAAAACGGATTGGAAATCCGAGTCTAGTCTAGTTGACTCCACAATCGCATAGCATAATTCTTCCCTCCAATATGGTCAAACATTTTAGTTGATCTCTTTTGATGGCAACAATGACATTAATAGCCCTTGTATGCTTCCTATCTCTGCCTTCTCTTATCCTAGCGGGTCGGGCTGACTCGTACCTCAACCAACCGATTCGGAGATCAGGTCCGTTAAAGAATGCAAGTGTGAAGAGGACGCTTTAAGTGCATGTTGCAGGCGTGTCTCCTCAGGCGAGCAGCCATATGACGCAAGAAAACTACTGTCCACTGAGCGAATAGAGTGGCAACAGGGGGCAATGGTAGGCAACCAGCCTCTCTACTGGGTTAGAGGAGGTAGGGGTGAAAACTGGGCTGGGCCAACCAGGCACGGCATGACCCAGCACGGAAAAAACCATGCATGGGCTGTGCTCGGCCCCATTGACCAACTAGAGAATAGAATACAACACTTGATAGAGGAAGATGAAATAGAAGACGAGTTTTCAAAGTTACATATATAATAGTATTCAAAATTCATCAACTTATACTCTTTGTGAAATTTATCATAGTTTTTCATGTTGTTACATTTTTTCTAGAATGTCTTTTTTTTTTTTCTTTTCATTTCTCATAAAGTAGTAAGTCTTACTTAAAGTTTTTTGTCTCTTAGAATATATTATAGTGTTCAGAGTTGTAACTCTTATTTTTCTCATTTCTCATGAAGTCTGGAGTTCATCAAACTTGTATTTTTAAAAAAATTTTGTAACTCCATTTCAAAGAAATACAAACTATTTCATTCCTTTTTTAAATGAATGTTTATGCATTTGTTTCAGTTGAATTGTCTATAATAATAAGGGCCCATTTGGATGTTTATAGAATAAAATATTTACATATTTAAATATTATTAGCATAAAATAGTATAGAATAGAATAATGTAATATTAAAATATTAAAAACATTGTAATGTTTTTGCTGTTTGGAGATTTTTGAAGAATATTACAGATTTTAAATTGAGTTGTTTGGAAGGTGCTATGATTAAAGTAAATTTCATCATTAGAAAAGTTTCTTATTAAATACTTTAATTTATATATAATTTACTACATATGGATAAAAACGTATGTGGTAAAGTAAAGTTCAACTGCCACATTTTTTTTACCATAAGTTACTTTTCTTTTATCACATAAAACCATGGTAAAGTGTAGTAAAGTAAAGTCAATACATAAAACAACTACTTTACAACTCTCTCTCTCCCACATTACTTCACCACATACTTCATCTCACCTTACTTTACCTCACCTTTAACCATGACGTGACTTCAATCAGTATTTTACTTTGCCATACATGTAAACAAGTTGCTTTTTATTTACCATTTAAAACTACTATAAAATGTGATGAAGGAAAGTCAAATAAAAAGAAACTACTTTACCATTCCCTCCCACTTTAATTCATCATATGCTTTATCCCACCTTTACTTTACCCCACATTTACCGTGCTATGACATTTACCTTTACTTAGCTTTGCCAGAAATGTAAATAAATATATCATGATGGATTTGGTGAGCTAAAATATTTACTTTACTCTACCACTTTGTAATCTTCATTTTAAAGGATTTTTATATTGTAGAAAGTTTTCTACAGGCGGGAGCTGCAGGAAAAAATATTGAGCTTTTTGAAAGAAAATAGTATTTTCTTAAAAAAATATTTGGTTACCCAAACGTACTAGGTTTTTTTCCCTTATAAAGAAAATGAAACATTATATTGTATAAAATATTATTTTTCTTGTGCATCTAAACACCACAAGGGAATTTATAAAATTTATATTTTTTTAATCTTAGTTTAAAAAATAAAAACTTTAAAAAAAAGGAAGGAGAGAGTTGTTGGGAGGGGGGGGGGGGGGTTTCGGGTTATCGGCCATCCTGTGGGCGGCATGGAATATACTGTGGCTTGGGCCATACCCCAGCTGACCTGGGCACGACACATCATGGCCCAAACACGGCTGGGCACGACCCAATTTTCACCCTTAGCTAGGGCCAGGTCAGCTGGGCAAAGCCTAGCTTTCACCCTAACTTGGAGGTGGGGCAGCAGAATTTGACCCTCCAACTCAACTCTTTTGTCTCCCAACCAAACTGAGGCAATCTCACCTCGGTCAGAAGCTCAACTCTTTTGTCTCTCAACCAAGGCAAACTCACCTCTTTTATCTTTGTTTATACTTCTGCAGAAAACGAGACCCATGCCTTCTTTCCAGAGAGGACAAAACATTTTGCACAGCGAGTAGGGATATGCCCCAACCGTTCTCAAGATTCTAGCCACTTTCATTCTCACTCTCCCTATTACAATCCAAACCAAAGAGATTCTCTCTTTACTTGAAACAACCAAACTCCCATTCATCAAGTGGCGGAGTTAGGAATTTCTCCCATAGAGGCAAAGATGGTCAACTACCATAATGTAAATAATTACTTAGCCGCTTTTCCTTTTCTATTAACAATCAAAGAATAAAGAAAAGTAAATTTTGTCAATTTTTTTATGAGATACTAATTAAATTTTATTAAAAAAGAGGAATCAAGAACCCCCATAAAATGAAAGATGTCTGAAAAGATAGAGAATTGTTTAAACATAAAAAAGTTATACATCAACCATCCATTCGTTCCACAAATGAGAAGTTTTTACAATTGTCCTCCACAAGTTTTCATATTCGGGATCCTATAGGTTTTAATTTTTTTTTAATGCTTGGTTGGTCTGGGATCACGGTTTGCACCCGAAGGTTGAGAGTTCAAAACTGTGCCACTACACTGAGGCCACAGGGAATTTACCCGGCTCCCCTTGGGCCCGAAGAGATTAGTCTAGCACGAAGGACTGGGACACCCTCCGACATTTACCAAACAAAAAATTTCTAAACCATTAAAAAAAACTTATAACTTCTTTGTCAGCCCATCTAAAACGCTAAGTCCATTGGTTCCATTAGTGATCTTCACAAATCTATTTTACATAAACTTCTAAGTGCATTGATTCTACCCAAAATTTTGAAAAATCTATTTTAAAATTATTTTCACAATTCTATTTTATATAAACTTCTAAGTGCATTGATTCTACCAAAAATCTTGGCAAATCTATTTTAAAATTTATACAAAACTCGAACTCCATTGATTGATTACTGTCAATGTTTATCATTATTCGTCATAGCATCCATATTGTAGTCTCTCTCCAAAACAATGGAAAGTCAAAAGGAGATCTAGGAAAATAAAGTAAAAGGACTCAAGGACAACTAGGGAAAAGATTAATGAAAGAACATGCAACAAAATCTTAAAAATAAAAATAAAATGAAAGGACTGCGACAAGAAAAAAAGTGCAAAAGCCATAAACCATCAATGTACCCTAAAAAAACGCCCAAAAGAAGTAAAGCACAATTATCAATGTAGGAAATAAATAACTTGTATCCATCGTTTTGGTTCCTTCCAAAGTTCTAAAGGGCGCAATGATAAATACACCCACTTTATTGTCCACAACCCAAAGCATAACCCAATAAAACAACTCCTCCTCAAACCTATGTGGTCCCGCCACTACTTTCTTCCTTTTGTTTCACAGACAAGGGCAATTGCCCCTCCTCAAACCTATGTGGCTCCGCCATTGTTTTCTTCCTTTTGTTTCATAGACAATCTAAGATCAGTGGCCCACTTTTAGATCCCTATGTAATGGACCAAGAGGAAGAATCCCCTCCTTGCTCTGTGCATTAGTCGAGAAACCTACTCTTCCATGTCTATGCAAACTAAGAGAGATCTTCTTTCTCAACCCTCTTATTAGAGACAACAAAAGCCTTATGTCCTGCATTAGGGGTGAAATGGTTCGGTTAACCGTTCATTTTGGGAGAATCGTTAACTGAACCATGAATTACGGTTTTCTGTTTTAGAAACCATAACCGTAACCGGAAAAACTGGACAGCACTTAATTGTTAAAAACCGTAACCGAACCTTATCCGGAAAAACTGTTAAAAATCTTTGTGTCAATACGGTTAACCGTTAAGAATTATATACATATTTCATTTAGGCCCTTTATTTATTTTTTATTAGTATAACGATACTGTTAACCGTGTACCGGTTAACTGAACCGCACTTCACGGTTCAATTCGGTTAATAACTGTGAGTCAATACTGAAAATTGTAACTGAACTATGAAGTGCGGTTTTCCAATTTAATAACCGTAACCGTAATCGAACCGTGAAGCAAGGTTATTCACCACAGTTAGGTTCGGTTCTGTTAGACGGTTTTTCGATTTTCTTTTACACCCGTATTCCGCATTATTGAACACACCTCATGTGATTTTGCCCTCATCTGCAAAGAAGAAATCTGGCATAGCCCTCCTTTGGTTCTCCTTTCTATCGCTGGAGAAAGAGACTACGAAGAAAAACTTCTCTTATACAAAATTTGAAACCAACCCTAGTCGATTGAAGCGCCAATCACATACGTTCGACTAGTCTTATTTTTTAATCCTCGATCCTTTCGTTTGAATAGGGTTAAAAATGAGTGTTGGATTCTTCGATTAACCGAAAATTCCGACATGCAAGAAAGGGGTTTGGAACCTATTTTAGGTTTCGATTTATAAATAACTCTAGATCCAAAACTCAATTTAGGTTCCAATTGATAAATATGTACAATTCTAGGTCCATATAGATTCCGACCTGTGGACTCAGGACCCAACATATGAGTCTTAGACGTTGCAAGCTGTATCTCAAAATCAACTTTTTTGGGGACATTTTTATGTATAATCCAAGAGGCAGTAGACTTTATGCACCAATATAAGTTTAATGATATGCTTATTTTAAGAAAAAATAAAAAAAAATTAGAACTGGTTTTGGAACTAGATCCCGTTCCTCTAGGTGGACCAGATTCAAGACCCGGATCTAGAGATTCCTATCAGAACCGGGTCTGGAACCAACAAAATAGGTCCCAAGTCAAAATTGGATTTGAAACGGGAACCGTTATTTAGAAACGGGTCTGGGTCCAGTATGGTTTCAACCCGGAACTGTCTTGTTTGCAACCCTAATTCAAAGTTGATTGAACCAAGAAGTCTGGAGTTTTTCAGAAAAAGAGATGGCTTTTCTCCTTCTCATTCCTGTAGCAATGAGAAACTCTATAAACAAGGTTTTTCCTTTTTGCGTTTTTGATCTTTTTTACGTGGCTCCATGAATGAAAAGATAAAACGATAAAATATTGATCGCCAATTGTTGTAAGGCAAGAGAGTAACCTTTGACCCCTTAAGAAAGCATAGTATAATTACTAGAATACGTCTAATTATGAACCCAGGAACCAATCTAGTCAACCCGGAATTCAAGACAGAAACCTAACATCTTTCACACAGAATCACTTGAAATGCTTATTTTCTTTTCTTTTGTATTTTTTTTTTCGTCAAGAGAAAATTGTTATACCCCATCCCGAGTTAATCAAGATTAACTCTAATTAATTGGAACTAATGCTAATTAACCATGTTTAATTAGGCTAATTATGGTTAACGGTCAAATTGAATTGAATTTATCTCAAATGATTAATTTGAGCTCAATGAAAGGATAATGAATGACATTGAATGATTTGAATTGGTTTTAAGCTTAAACTAAGTGATACAAGGATTTTTTCGTAGATACGAGTTTTCGCATATTTTGTCGAATACTGTTACTCTTGATACCAACGCGTGTATCTCAAAGAGTACGTTAGCTTTTGTAATAAACATGATTCTGTTCGATGTACATTGGATCAAATGACATTTCAATTGACTCAAAATGTAAATAGGAAATGAGGTAGGGGGCTTAGATGCAAAAACTGGGCTTATAAGGATGATGATGAACCCCTTTGAGTTCATTCATTCATTCCCAGCATAGCCAAACCCTAGGCTCTTTCCTCTTCTTCTTTCTTCCATTTTCTCTCCATCAAGTGTTAAGATTTGGAGCTTGGTATGTGGTTTTGAAGAAGCTTCATCCACTTCATCTTCCTCATCTTCTATTTCCATTTGTTTGAGGTTGGAGCTTGAGAGAAAACTCAAGAAATTCTCTTAAGAGGTTACAAGTAAGTACTTTGGATTAGTTATAGAACTTCCAAGGCCTATGGAATGGTTTAGAGTGTTTTCTAGTACAAGGAACTCATAAGGGCTCTATTTGTGAATTGATTTTGATTTTAGGTTCAAAGAGGGTTTCAAATTGGAGATTTCATCTCAAGGATCAAGCTAAACAAAGGGGTTTTTACCACTTAATCTCCAAACAAGGCAGGTATAGTCATCTCTTGTGAATTAAGATGCTATTGGACTTGTTTAAGCTCAAGAAGCTCAAATTCTGAATTTTGGTTCAGAAATTTATGAACTTCTCGGGACAGTTCGGCTGACTGACAGCTGACCGACCCTTTTGGGTTGAATTTCACTGAAAAATTTAGCTTCTAGAAAGCTGAAGTCGTAGTTCGTTTAACCGACAGGTGACCGAACTGGTGACCAAACTTATCTGGAGCCATTTTCCATGAAAATGGGCTCTCTGGATTGTGAACCGACAGGTGACCGAACTCAAGTTCAGTTAATCGACAAATGAGTGTTCGGTCGATCGACGGGTGACATAGTACAGTTCCAAAAGTGTCAGAAAATCTAAAGCTTTTAGATTACGAACTGACAGGTGACCGAGAGGTTGACCGAGGAAGTTCGGTAAAGGTTAACTGAGTAGCTGACCGACAGTGTTCGGTGAACTGAGTGTTGACCGAACAGCTGACCGAACTTAACTGGGTGAAATTTTGGGTTTTTTTGGAAACATGGGTGCTTTTTAGGTACATAAGTGTCCTCTAAATTGACTAGACCTCAATAGGTGTTAACTAAGGTTATTAGAATGTGTACATTTCAATTAAAGTAACGTTATCGAAAATAACACACACATTAGATAACGAACGTTTCACCTGAATGTTGGTTTAGGAAATTGTATAGGGTTTAACTCTTTGATTGATTTTGTGAGTTTGGCACTACATAGTAATTCTTAAGCTCGTTATTGAGCTGAAATGAAATGAATTAATGAAATGCACTAATGAACAATCATACTGCAGTAGATGGAATGTGGTGTTCTAGAGCTCCGTGGTGATGTTAGTGATCTCTGATAAGGACACTGGTAGATCCCACGCATATTGAATGATAAGCCACTGAAAACTAAATGACTGAAATAATTGAATGATTCCTTTCTTGAGGCCTGGGTCATGAATGGCCTTATGCCCATGAGGACAATGATACTAAATGCTTCCTCTTAGGAAGAACTGAATGAAACATATACTATTGTAGTTGTCAAAGTTTAGTCATTGTTACTACTTGACTCCAATGTATAGGGTATTGTTATTGAATTGAATTGTCTAGAATTATTGATTGTAGAATTAATAAGCAGGTTTATTAGCATTTACTGCCATAGAATTTTGTATACATTGTTGAACCATCGTGTTTGTCGCGACCCCGAACCGGGGGCCCGGGACCGCGACGGGGTGTGGTGTGAATAATGAACCACACCCATATAATGATTATACATTTCCTTAATTTCCCACAGGTTTCCGCGGTGAGGATTCCTCATACACTCATAGAACATTTATATTGGTGCGGACGCGTGTAGCAAATCAAACTCTTAATCCATTCACATTTAATAAGACTGTTAATACACAGGTATGACATGATGTCAGAGTGAGCAATGATCTCATTAGCATTCCCAAAATATGAAGTTAAAGTTTAAACAAAAGGTCAAGTTAAATTAACATTCCCCAAAATTAAAGGCCAACAAAGGCCAGTACAACCCAAAAGTAAAAATCATAAATCAGTTTATAATCTCCCAAAATGTTCGCTGCTCAAAGCTAAACCGAATGTCTACATGACATCGTCAGCTTGCCACTCCACTAATCGCTGTGGCTCATCAATCGCCCCCTCTGACTCCTCCTCAAAGGCACTAACGGGAGCTGGACCTGAGTACCACAAAAATGGGTCAGACACAATGGTCTGGCAGGTGGGTGAATAGATAATAACAAGGGAGAAATCAAAACATATCATAGATATAACGAAAACTGTCACAAAACAGGATGCATAGTTCATTTAAAGTAAAGATGCAATACAAATCATGCGGGGTATTCAAGGTACAGGAACTGACTAGGTGGCAACCACACTAGAGCTAAATCCTCTCCATCACTAAGGTGATGAGAGCACATTCAGTGCATTGGGCTCTATCACACGAAGTGACGAGGACCAACATTACATACATATACATATACATATAGCTAGGCAAGACCACGGCCGCGGAACCGGGTAACGGGACAGGATCCAAGTTGCAACTGGCGGGAGCACAGGGGGAAACCCAAGTCAGTTGATCAGACTGACAAGGATGTCCAAGCTTAGTGGTGCCGACTCTTAGGTTGCATGAGAAATCAAAACGTATACAAAACATATCAATATAAAACATTCGGGTAAGCGGGGTAGGGTGCTCGTAGGCACACATCTCATGTTATTATCTGTACATGCATAAACGGGCTGGCAGGACCTATCAAGCGTATAAATCGGAATTTGAGTAAAACAATGCGATAAATCCTTATATCATTAGGGACTATATATTGGGGCTTCCATATTCAAGCAACATGTATAAGGATCTTGTATGTCTATATTACCCTTAATATGGTACTCGAATGATAGAGGACATACTAAGTTTCCTTATGCACGTTGACGAATCTAAAGGTCCCAATACCTTTTCCGAAATGATGTTTCTTTCTATGTCAATCTCCTTATGTCATCCCCTGGGTCTTTCCAAGGTGGTAGGGCATCAGAACAACCCATCCAAACCTTTAAATCCCATAACTGAAAACAATGGAAAAGACTCAGGAATTCTGGGTAAACTCGGTCACCTGTCGGTCAGCTGGCGGTTAGCCGCCTATGAGGTCGGCGGTTAGCCGCTGGCTGACCGCGGGGCTGACCGCGGTTCACCCTGCTAAAATGTAGCATTCTGTGTTTCTAACCGCGCATCACGGCTACCTTGCGGTCATAGGGTTTGGGATTGGCGGTTAGCCGCGAGCTGACCGCGCGGCTGACCGCGGTTCACCTGTCAAAACACAGCATTCTGTGTTTCTAACCGCATTTGGGTCGGCTAGCCGCCGGTCACCTGTCGGCTAGCCGCCAAGGTGACCGCCCGCTGACCGCCCAGCTGCGGGGACTACACATCAGGTGCAGATTTCTGTGCTTTCTTTCCCAAACCATTTCACTTCAACTCCAACCATTTCCTAACATGAAATGGGTCTATTCCCTTCCCTTTAACATTCAATTCTCTCCACCAACTACCATTCCATCAATGCATTTAATTCTCCTACCAATGTCAAATCTCATTCAATGCAAGTACAATATCATTTAAGAAGCTTATAATGACCAAAATAACTTGATAATGAATGTATTTATTCTCATAAAACTAACTAAGGGAGAAACCATGTCAATAAAGACATTTCTAAAAACATTATGAACATAATGAATCAAATGAAATAGGAATATTAAAAATCCACATTTTTGACAAAGTAAGAACTTATTCAAATTGAATCCATTCATCCACTTGCCTTGGTCTCCAAAGTATGCTAGTCAATCTCTAACCCTCTATCAAGCTCAAAATCTAGAATCTACACAAAAATCCCAAAATACATATTACAACCCTAGAATGTCAAAGTCAAGCAATAGATGGAGGTAGCTTCCAAAAATCAAGGTGAAGCACCTCCATGGCTAGAAGAATACACAACCAAAAGATGAGGAGAAGAACTTACATGGAGAGTCCTCTAATGGCAAGAGTTTTCTCAAAAGATAGCTTGGAATGGAAGGCTCTCTCTACAAATGGTATCTAGATGGAGCTCTCATGGAGGGGAAGAAGATTGAAGCATCCATTTTGCCTTTAGCAATAGATTTGAGAGAGATTGAGAGAAGAAGAAGCAAGAAGCAAGAAGAAAACCCTAGGCTGGGCTGGGACTCTCTTTTTCCCAAGAAGTTGCAAGAAGAGGAAGAAGAAGAAGACTCCTCCTTATATAGATAATGGTCATGGGTCCCACAACTTAAAAGTCCAAAATGGGCTAATACATCATTCTACGGGCTTCGGACGGATTCGACGAAGAAGGAAGAATTGATCGCCGAAATTTCTACTTTCCAACAAGTATATATTTTACGAGTTTCGGAGGCATTGAAAATAGTGTCCAGATTTTGTGTAAAAAGACTGTTTTACCCCTATCAATGGCAAAGTAGGGTTTAGAGGTCTCGAATGGAAACGGAGCAAATACAAAAGTTGTCGGGAATCATAAAATACATTAGACGGAGTAATTTACAGATTTCCAGAATTATAAATAAATCCCCAAAACTAATCAAGACACAAGAAAAGGAACCCCCAAAGGGCCCCACTAGATCAAAAAGTTCCCAAAATTATTCTAAGCTATAAAAAGCTATTCTAATCCAGATTTAACCCATGTCCACTAATCTCACTTATAACTAAGACACGTCTTAATTAACACTAAAAGGAAACTCTCGGGGCGGGGTCTTACATCCTCCACCCCTTTGGGCATTTGGTCCACCAAATGAAATAAAATAACTAACCTCGGGTGGTAGATGCGGATACTTCTTCTGAACTTGATCCCGTAATTCCCACGTTGCCTCTTCAGGTCCGTGATTTTTCCAGAGCACTTTCACCCATTGTATAGTCCTTGTCCTCAGTTCTTGTTCCTTCGTATCGATGATCTGAATAGGCTCCTCGACGTAGGTAGCATCTTCTCTGATCTCTAATGGTTCATGACGGAGTATATGTGACGGATCGGGGACGTACTTTTTCAACATAGACACATGGAACACATTGTGTACGCCGGAAAGTTCAGGTGGTAAGGCTAATCTATAAGCCACGTCACCAATCTTGCTCACAATATCATAGGGTCCAATGTATCTCCGAGATAATTTGCCTCTTTGTCCGAATCTCAAAGTTCCTCTAGTAGGTGACACCTTCAAGAAAACCTTATCTCCTTCCTTAAAATGTAAGTCCCTTCGATGAGAGTCTGCATAACTCTTCTGTCTACTCCGGGCTACTTTCAGACGTTCTTGGATCAACTTGACTTTGTCACTGGTTTCACTCACCATGGTCGGTCCATGAAAACTGCGAATACCTACTTCTTCCCAACAAACTGGAGTTCTACACCTCCTACCATACAATGCCTCAAAAGGCGCCATCCCAATGCTCGAATGATAACTGTTGTTGTAGGCGAATTCGCAAAGCGGTAGGGTCTCATCCCATTGAGTCTTGAAATCTAGTACACATGCTCGAAGCATATCTTCAAGGGTCTGAATAGTTCTTTCCGACTGACCATCTGTTTGTGGGTGATACGCTGTGCTGAACTGAAGCTTTGTCCCCATAGACTCATGCAAAGTCTTCCAGAATCTCGAGACGAATCTGCTATCTCTATCTGAAGTAATGGAGACTGGCTGCCCATGACGGCTGACAATATCGTTGACAAACAACTCTGCGAGAGGTAACATATGCATCTTCTCTCCGGTCTTCATGGGAATAAAATGCGCTGATTTGGTGAGACGGTCCACAATGACCCATATGGAGTTGTTCCCTTTTCTGGTCCTTGGCAATCCCGAGATGAAATCCATGGTGATATGTTCCCACTTCCATTCCGGAATCTCTAATGGCTGCAATAACCCTGGAGGTCTCTGATGCTCTGCCTTCACCAACTGACACGTCATACATCGTGAAACGAAAGCTGCTATTTCCCTCTTCATGTTGTTCCACCAAAATCTGCCCTTCAAGTTCTGATACATCTTCGTGCTACCCGGATGCATAGAGTACTTCGTACTGTGCGCCTCTGTCATAATGTCATTCTTCAAATCTTCAATGTTGGGCACGCATAGACGATCACGATAGAATAAGACTCCATCCACAATACGAAAGTCAGGACGTTCTGCTATATGCTCTGAAATCTTGGCCAACTCTGGATCTTGCAATTGGTCTTCCTTTATCTTCCGAATGAACGAGGGTTCAGACACTGACATGTTGGCTAACATCACTCCCTCGCTTAGGGGCTGAAAATTTACTCCCAACTCTTCAAATTGCTGAAAGAAGCACGTAACTCTTAGGGTTGCCACACTTGCTGACTTCCTACTCAAGGCATCGGCTACTACGTTTGCCTTTCCCGGGTGGTACTTGATCGGAAAATCATAATCTTTGATATATTCCATCCATCTTCTTTGTCTCATATTCAACTCCTTCTGAGAGAACAAATACTGTAAGCTGCGGTGATCGGAGTGGACTTCGAATTTCTCTCCGTAGAGGTAATGCCTCCACATCTTTAGTGCAAAAACGACCGCTGCTAACTCCAGGTCATGCGTTGCATAGTTCTTCTCGTGGTCCTTCAACTGACGGGATCCGTAAGCAACGACTTTTCCATCTTGCATCAACACACAACCGAGTCCTATATTCGAAGCATCTGTGAAAATGGTGTAACTGCCGCTCCCGGATGGTAAAGTGAGGACGGGTGCTGATGTTAATCTCTTTTTCAGTTCTTGGAAGCTGGCTTCGCATTGGTCTGTCCACACATAAGGTGCATTCTTCTTGGTCAACTTTGTCAATGAAGCTGCAATCTACGAAAATCCTTGCACAAATCTTCGATAGTAACCCGCCAATCCAAGAAAACTTCTGATTTCCGACGCGTTCTTCGGTCTTTCCCACTTCACAACTGCATCTATCTTGGCTGGGTCCACTGATAATCCTTCTTTGGAAATGATATGGCCTAAAAATGCGACTTCTTCAAGCCAAAAATCGCACTTAGAGAGCTTCGCATACAATTGATTGTCTCTTAGGAGTTGCAATGCTATCCTCAAATGCTCTTCGTGTTCTTCTCTAGACTTAGAGTACACCAAAATGTCATCAATAAACACCACTGTGAATTGGTCTAAGTACTCAGCGAATATTTTGTTCATCAAAGCCATGAATACTGCTGGTGCATTCGTCAGTCCAAATGGCATCACTAGGAACTCATAGTGTCCATATCTCGTCCGGAACGCCGTCTTCGATACATCTGAATCTCTAACTCTCAGCTGGTGATAACCGGATCTTAGATCGATCTTCGAAAAGTAAGCAGCACCTTGCAATTGGTCAAACAATTCATCTATCCTTGGCAATGGATACTTGTTCTTGATGGTAGCTTGGTTCAATTTCCGATAATCAATACACATTCTCATGGAACCGTCTTTCTTCTTGACGAATAAAACTGGAGCTCCCCAAGGTGAGACGCTCGGTCTAATAAAACCTTTGTCCAACAATTCTTGCAACTGAATCTTTAACTCTCCTAATTCAGCTGGAGCCATTCTGTATGGTGCGATAGATATCGGAGCGGTCCCCGGTAACAATTCGATGGTGAAGTCAATCTCCCTAACAGGTGGTAAACCTGCGATTTCTTCTGGAAAAACGTCTGGGAATTCGCGAACAATTGGGATCTCCTCCACCCCTTGGGACCGTTTATCCTCCGTGATAAACGCTAAATAGCATTCACATCCACTTCTCACTAGTCTATCAGCCTTCAATGCTGAGACGAATCTTGGACAAGAATTCTTCTTCTCCCCGTGGAACAATACGCCTGCCGGGGTCTCCTCTAATTTGAACGTGAGGGTCTTGTGGAAACAGTCCATCGTAGCATGGTACCCTGCTAACCAATCCATTCCTAGAATGACATCAAAGTCATACATCTCCAACAAAATGAGATTCGCCGGTAACACCACATCTCCTATCTTAACAGCACATCTAGGATAATACTTCCTACACACAACTTGTTTGCCTACGGGGGTGGACACCGTCAATACATACTCAAGTTCTCTAGCAGGCATATCAATCAACTTAGCAAATTTTGGAGACAAGAAGGAGTGCGTAGAGCCAGGGTCAAACAAAATCTTAGCTTCAAATCCACAAACTAGAAGTGTACCTTCCACCACGTTATCTGCCGCCTCTGCATCAGCTTGGTTAATTGCATAAACTTGTCCTCGCTGTTGAGGCCTGTTCTGAGCCTGTTGTTGCCTCCCTTGTTGTGCATTCCTATTCTGCTGAGGAGGGCGCTGATTCTGATTCTGTCCTTGCTGACGAGCTTGATGCTGTTGTGGAGGTCTATACTGTTGCTGTGGAGCCTGCTGCTGGAGTGGCCTGGGCTGGTTCTGTACGGCTAATGCATTCTGAGGTGGTGCCTGGCGCTGCGTTCCTTGTTGGTGCTGATTCTGTCTATTGTTACCTTGTCCAGCTTGTCTTGGGCAGTCCTTGAGCTGGTGTGCCATGGATCCACATCTGAAACATGCTCCCGTAATCGTACGGCATTGAGCACTCTCATGGTTCTTACCACAGTGAACGCAAACTAGAGCATTCTGCACGTTTTGTTCATGCCTCGGTCGTTTGTTCTGATGGTTCCTTGGTTGGTGATTCTGTTGGTGAGCTGGTGCCTTTCCTTGGCTCTTGAGGATCTTGTTGTTCAGGTTTTCGAATTTATAGGCCCTTCTTACAGCTTCTTCAAAAGTGATAGGTGGTACAACACCCGTAGCATCCCTCTCAATGATCGGGTTTAGTCCTTCAAGGAACTTCGCTATCTTTTTCTCCACAGTGTCAATCAACTCAGGGGCGTATCGAGACAACCTCTCAAACTTCGTGAGGTACTCTTGAACGGTCGTGTTACCTTGTACGAGCTGCTGGAATTCAATGGCCTTCTGCCTCTTCACATGTGTCGGTACATACTTGTCACTGAATTGCCTCTTGAAACTTGTCCAAGCCTCTGCTTCTGCTATGGTCCTATATTCAGCCTTGATTGTTTTCCACCATATATCCGCTAGGCCGGTGAACATGGAAGCGGTGAGTTGCACTTGCTCTCTACCGGTACATCTAAATATCTCAAAGATGTTCTCTGTATACTCCAACCAGTCGTCTGCAACTAATGGGTCCTCATGCCCAGTGAACTCCTTGGGACCCCTCTTCCTAAACTTTTCATACAACACATTGGGATCATGTTCCCTATTGTTAATGACAATCTGAGTGCCTAGTGGTTGCGCTGGTGCCGGTTCAGGTCTCCTTTCCAACACTTCTAACAGCTGTCTTTGCATCGTAGCCATCTCCCTAGCATGCTCTTCATCCTTCCTGGCCATTTGTTCTTGCAATCTGGCTTGATTTTCGTTGGCTTGACGTTGCTGGTCAAGCATGGCTTGCATCATCTGTTGGAATTGATTCTGCATGTTTGGATCCGGAGTACCGTTTCCTAGTGGCCCGGTGTGCTCACTATTGCTTGCGGTGGGATTGTCGGTTACGGGTCTTTTTCGAGGTGGCATATCACTGTAAAACAAACTGTTAGCACATAAAGTCATATAAAGGTTACACATTGCTCACACGAGTCTAACTAACGAAAAGTCTAACGAATCCTCGCCACGTCCTTAGGATTTCTAGTTTCTTTTAATTGCCTGAAACACGTCTCGCTCTGATACCAGTCTGTCGCGACCCCGAACCGGGGGCCCGGGACCGCGACGGGGTGTGGTGTGAATAATGAACCACACCCATATAATGATTATACATTTCCTTAATTTCCCACAGGTTTCCGCGGTGAGGATTCCTCATACACTCATAGAACATTTATATTGGTGCGGAAGCGTGTAGCAAATCAAACTCTTAATCCATTCACATTTAATAAGACTGTTAATACACAGGTATGACATGATGTCAGAGTGAGCAATGATCTCATTAGCATTCCCAAAATATGAAGTTAAAGTTTAAACAAAAGGTCAAGTTAAATTAACATTCCCCAAAATTAAAGGCCAACAAAGGCCAGTACAACCCAAAAGTAAAAATCATAAATCAGTTTATAATCTCCCAAAATGTTCGCTGCTCAAAGCTAAACCGAATGTCTACATGACATCGTCAGCTTGCCACTCCACTAATCGCTGTGGCTCATCAATCGCCCCCTCTGACTCCTCAAAGGCACTAACGGGAGCTGGACCTGAGTACCACAAAAATGGGTCAGACACAACGGTCTGGCAGGTGGGTGAATAGATAATAACAAGGGAGAAATCAAAACATATCATAGATATAACGAAAACTGTCACAAAACAGGATGCATAGTTCATTTAAAGTAAAGATGCAATACAAATCATGCGGGGTATTCAAGGTACAGGAACTGACTAGGTGGCAACCACACTAGAGCTAAATCCTCTCCATCACTAAGGTGATGAGAGCACATTCAGTGCATTGGGCTCTATCACACGAAGTGACGAGGACCAACATTACATACATATACATATACATATAGCTAGGCAAGACCACGGCCGCGGAACCGGGTAACGGGACAGGATCCAAGTTGCAACTGGCGGGAGCACAGGGGGAAACCCAAGTCAGTTGATCAGACTGACAAGGATGTCCAAGCTTAGTGGTGCCGACTCTTAGGTTGCATGAGAAATCAAAATGTATACAAAACATATCAATATAAAACATTCGGGTAAGCGGGGTAGGGTGCTCGTAGGCACACATCTCATGTTATTATCTGTACATGCATAAACGGGCTGGCAGGACCTATCAAGCGTATAAATCGGAATTTGAGTAAAACAATGCGATAAATCCTTATATCATTAGGGACTATATATTGGGGCTTCCATATTCAAGCAACATGTATAAGGATCTTGTATGTCTATATTACCCTTAATATGGTACTCGAATGATAGAGGACATACTAAGTTTCCTTATGCACGTTGACGAATCTAAAGGTCCCAATACCTTTTCCGAAATGATGTTTCTTTCTATGTCAATCTCCTTATGTCATCCCCTGGGTCTTTCCAAGGTGGTAGGGCATCAGAACAACCCATCCAAACCTTTAAATCCCATAACTGAAAACAATGGAAAAGACTCAGGAATTCTGGGTAAACTCGGTCACCTGTCGGTCAGCTGGCGGTTAGCCGCCTATGAGGTCGGCGGTTAGCCGCTGGCTGACCGCGGTTCACCCTGCTAAAATGTAGCATTCTGTGTTTCTAACCGCGCATCACGGCTACCTTGCGGTCACAGGGTTTGGGATTGGCGGTTAGCCGCGAGCTGACCGCGCGGCTGACCGCGGTTCACCTGTCAAAACACAGCATTCTGTGTTTCTAACCGCATCTGGGTCGGCTAGCCGCCGGTCACCTGTCGGCTAGCCGCCAAGGTGACCGCCCGCTGACCGCCCAGCTGCGGGGACTACACATCAGGTGCAGATTTCTGTGCTTTCTTTCCCAAACCATTTCACTTCAACTCCAACCATTTCCTAACATGAAATGGGTCTATTCCCTTCCCTTTAACATTCAATTCTCTCCACCAACTACCATTCCATCAATGCATTTAATTCTCCTACCAATGCCAAATCTCATTCAATGCAAGTACAATATCATTTAAGAAGCTTATAATGACCAAAATAACTTGATAATGAATGTATTTATTCTCATAAAACTAACTAAGGGAGAAACCATGTCAATAAAGACATTTCTAAAAACATTATGAACATAATGAATCAAATGAAATAGGAATATTAAAAATCCACATTTTTGACAAAGTAAGAACTTATTCAAATTGAATCCATTCATCCACTTGCCTTGGTCTCCAAAGTATGCTAGTCAATCTCTAACCCTCTATCAAGCTCAAAATCTAGAATCTACACAAAAATCCCAAAATACATATTACAACCCTAGAATGTCAAAGTCAAGCAATAGATGGAGGTAGCTTCCAAAAATCAAGGTGAAGCACCTCCATGGCTAGAAGAATACACAACCAAAAGATGAGGAGAAGAACTTACATGGAGAGTCCTCTAATGGCAAGAGTTTTCTCAAAAGATAGCTTGGAATGGAAGGCTCTCTCTACAAATGGTATCTAGATGGAGCTCTCATGGAGGGGAAGAAGATTGAAGCATCCATTTTGCCTTTAGCAATAGATTTGAGAGAGATTGAGAGAAGAAGAAGCAAGAAGCAAGAAGAAAACCCTAGGCTGGGCTGGGACTCTCTTTTTCTCAAGAAGTTGCAAGAAGAGGAAGAAGAAGAAGACTCCTCCTTATATAGATAATGGTCATGGGTCCCACAACTTCAAAGTCCAAAATGGGCTAATACATCATTCTACGGGCTTCGGACGGATTCGACGAAGAAGGAAGAATTGATCGCCGAAATTTCTACTTTCCAACAAGTATATATTTTACGAGTTTCGGAGGCATTGAAAATAGTGTCCAGATTTTGTGTAAAAAGACTGTTTTACCCCTATCAATGGCAAAGTAGGGTTTAGAGGTCTCGAATGGAAACGGAGCAAATACAAAAGTTGTCGGGAATCATAAAATACATTAGACGGAGTAATTTACAGATTTCCAGAATTATAAATAAATCCCCAAAACTAATCAAGACACAAGAAAAGGAACCCCCAAAGGGCCCCACTAGATCAAAAAGTTCCCAAAATTATTCTAAGCTATAAAAAGCTATTCTAATCCAGATTTAACCCATGTCCACTAATCTCACTTATAACTAAGACACGTCTTAATTAACACTAAAAGGAAACTCTCGGGGCGGGGTCTTACATCCTCCACCCCTTTGGGCATTTGGTCCACCAAATGAAATAAAATAACTAACCTCGGGTGGTAGATGCGGATACTTCTTCTGAACTTGATCCCGTAATTCCCACGTTGCCTCTTCAGGTCCGTGATTTTCCCAGAGCACTTTCACCCATTGTATAGTCCTTGTCCTCAGTTCTTGTTCCTTCGTATCGATGATCTGAATAGGCTCCTCGACGTAGGTAGCATCTTCTCTGATCTCTAATGGTTCATGACGGAGTATATGTGACGGATCGGGGACGTACTTTTTCAACATAGACACATGGAACACATTGTGTACGCCGGAAAGTTCAGGTGGTAAGGCTAATCTATAAGCCACGTCACCAATCTTGCTCACAATATCATAGGGTCCAATGTATCTCCGAGATAATTTGCCTCTTTGTCCGAATCTCAAAGTTCCTCTAGTAGGTGACACCTTCAAGAAAACCTTATCTCCTTCCTTAAAATGTAAGTCCCTTCGATGAGAGTCTGCATAACTCTTCTGTCTACTCCGGGCTACTTTCAGACGTTCTTGGATCAACTTGACTTTGTCACTGGTTTCACTCACCATGGTCGGTCCATGAAAACTGCGAATACCTACTTCTTCCCAACAAACTGGAGTTCTACACCTCCTACCATACAATGCCTCAAAAGGCGCCATCCCAATGCTCGAATGATAACTGTTGTTGTAGGCGAATTCGCAAAGCGGTAGGGTCTCATCCCATTGAGTCTTGAAATCTAGTACACATGCTCGAAGCATATCTTCAAGGGTCTGAATAGTTCTTTCCGACTGACCATCTGTTTGTGGGTGATACGCTGTGCTGAACTGAAGCTTTGTCCCCATAGACTCATGCAAAGTCTTCCAGAATCTCGAGACGAATCTGCTATCTCTATCTGAAGTAATGGAGACTGGCTGCCCATGACGGCTGACAATCTCGTTGACAAACAACTCTGCGAGAGGTAACATATGCATCTTCTCTCCGGTCTTCATGGGAATAAAATGCGCTGATTTGGTGAGACGGTCCACAATGACCCATATGGAGTTGTTCCCTTTTCTGGTCCTTGGCAATCCCGAGATGAAATCCATGGTGATATGTTCCCACTTCCATTCCGGAATCTCTAATGGCTGCAATAACCCTGGAGGTCTCTGATGCTCTGCCTTCACCAACTGACACGTCATACATCGTGAAACGAAAGCTGCTATTTCCCTCTTCATGTTGTTCCACCAAAATCTGCCCTTCAAGTTCTGATACATCTTCGTGCTACCCGGATGCATAGAGTACTTCGTACTGTGCGCCTCTGTCATAATGTCATTCTTCAAATCTTCAATGTTGGGCACGCATAGACGATCACGATAGAATAAGACTCCATCCACAATACGAAAGTCAGGACGTTCTGCTATATGCTCTGAAATCTTGGCCAACTCTGGATCTTGCAATTGGTCTTCCTTTATCTTCCGAATGAACGAGGGTTCAGACACTGACATGTTGGCTAACATCACTCCCTCGCTTAGGGGCTGAAAATTTACTCCCAACTCTTCAAATTGCTGAAAGAAGCACGTAACTCTTAGGCTTGCCACACTTGCTGACTTCCTACTCAAGGCATCGGCTACTACGTTTGCCTTTCCCGGGTGGTACTTGATCGGAAAATCATAATCTTTGATATATTCCATCCATCTTCTTTGTCTCATATTCAACTCCTTCTGAGAGAACAAATACTGTAAGCTGCGGTGATCGGAGTGGACTTCGAATTTCTCTCCGTAGAGGTAATGCCTCCACATCTTTAGTGCAAAAACGACCGCTGCTAACTCCAGGTCATGCGTTGCATAGTTCTTCTCGTGGTCCTTCAACTGACGGGATCCGTAAGCAACGACTTTTCCATCTTGCATCAACACACAACCGAGTCCTATATTCGAAGCATCTGTGAAAATGGTGTAACTGCCGCTCCCGGATGGTAAAGTGAGGACGGGTGCTGATGTTAATCTCTTTTTCAGTTCTTGGAAGCTGGCTTCGCATTGGTCTGTCCACACATAAGGTGCATTCTTCTTGGTCAACTTTGTCAATGAAGCTGCAATCTACGAAAATCCTTGCACAAATCTTCGATAGTAACCCGCCAATCCAAGAAAACTTCTGATTTCCGACGCGTTCTTCGGTCTTTCCCACTTCACAACTGCATCTATCTTGGCTGGGTCCACTGATAATCCTTCTTTGGAAATGATATGGCCTAAAAATGCGACTTCTTCAAGCCAAAAATCGCACGTAGAGAGCTTCGCATACAATTGATTGTCTCTTAGGAGTTGCAATGCTATCCTCAAATGCTCTTCGTGTTCTTCTCTAGACTTAGAGTACACCAAAATGTCATCAATAAACACCACTGTGAATTGGTCTAAGTACTCAGCGAATATTTTGTTCATCAAAGCCATGAATACTGCTGGTGCATTCGTCAGTCCAAATGGCATCACTAGGAACTCATAGTGTCCATATCTCGTCCGGAACGCCGTCTTCGATACATCTGAATCTCTAACTCTCAGCTGGTGATAACCGGATCTTAGATCGATCTTCGAAAAGTAAGCAGCACCTTGCAATTGGTCAAACAATTCATCTATCCTTGGCAATGGATACTTGTTCTTGATGGTAGCTTGGTTCAATTTCCGATAATCAATACACATTCTCATGGAACCGTCTTTCTTCTTGACGAATAAAACTGGAGCTCCCCAAGGTGAGACGCTCGGTCTAATAAAACCTTTGTCCAACAATTCTTGCAACTGAATCTTTAACTCTCCTAATTCAGCTGGAGCCATTCTGTATGGTGCGATAGATATCGGAGCGGTCCCCGGTAACAATTCGATGGTGAAGTCAATCTCCCTAACAGGTGGTAAACCTGCGATTTCTTCTGGAAAAACGTCTGGGAATTCGCGAACAATTGGGATCTCCTCCACCCCTTGGGACCGTTTATCCTCCGTGATAAACGCTAAATAGCATTCACATCCACTTCTCACTAGTCTATCAGCCTTCAATGCTGAGACGAATCTTGGACAAGAATTCTTCTTCTCCCCGTGGAACAATACGCCTGCCGGGGTCTCCTCTAATTTGAACGTGAGGGTCTTGTGGAAACAGTCCATCGTAGCATGGTACCCTGCTAACCAATCCATTCCTAGAATGACATCAAAGTCATACATCTCCAACAAAATGAGATTCGCCGGTAACACCACATCTCCTATCTTAACAGCACATCTAGGATAATACTTCCTACACACAACTTGTTTGCCTACGGGGGTGGACACCGTCAATACATACTCAAGTTCTCTAGCAGGCATATCAATCAACTTAGCAAATTTTGGAGACAAGAAGGAGTGCATAGAGCCAGGGTCAAACAAAATCTTAGCTTCAAATCCACAAACTAGAAGTGTACCTTCCACCACGTTATCTGCCGCCTCTGCATCAGCTTGGTTAATTGCATAAACTTGTCCTCGCTGTTGAGGCCTGTTCTGAGCCTGTTGTTGCCTCCCTTGTTGTGCATTCCTATTCTGCTGAGGAGGGCGCTGATTCTGATTCTGTCCTTGCTGACGAGCTTGATGCTGTTGTGGAGGTCTATACTGTTGCTGTGGAGCCTGCTGCTGGAGTGGCCTGGGCTGGTTCTGTACGGCTAATGCATTCTGAGGTGGTGCCTGGCGCTGCGTTCCTTGTTGGTGCTGATTCTGTCTATTGTTACCTTGTCCAGCTTGTCTTGGGCTGTCCTTGAGCTGGTGTGCCATGGATCCACATCTGAAACATGCTCCCGTAATCGTACGGCATTGAGCACTCTCATGGTTCTTACCACAGTGAACGCAAACTAGAGCATTCTGCACGTTTTGTTCATGCCTCGGTCGTTTGTTCTGATGGTTCCTTGGTTGGTGATTCTGTTGGTGAGCTGGTGCCTTTCCTTGGCTCTTGAGGATCTTGTTGTTCAGGTTCTCGAATTTATAGGCCCTTCTTACAGCTTCTTCAAAAGTGATAGGTGGTACAACACCCGTAGCATCCCTCTCAATGATCGGGTTTAGTCCTTCAAGGAACTTCGCTATCTTTTTCTCCACAGTGTCAATCAACTCAGGGGCGTATCGAGACAACCTCTCAAACTTCGTGAGGTACTCTTGAACGGTCGTGTTACCTTGTACGAGCTGCTGGAATTCAATGGCCTTCTGCCTCTTCACATGTGTCGGTACATACTTGTCACTGAATTGCCTCTTGAAACTTGTCCAAGCCTCTGCTTCTGCTATGGTCCTATATTCAGCCTTGATTGTTTTCCACCATATATCCGCTAGGCCGGTGAACATGGAAGCGGTGAGTTGCACTTGCTCTCTACCGGTACATCTAAATATCTCAAAGATGTTCTCTGTATACTCCAACCAGTCGTCTGCAACTAATGGGTCCTCATGCCCAGTGAACTCCTTGGGACCCCTCTTCCTAAACTTTTCATACAACACATTGGGATCATGTTCCCTATTGTTAATGACAATCTGAGTGCCTAGTGGTTGCGCTGGTGCCGGTTCAGGTCTCCTTTCCAACACTTCTAACAACTGTCTTTGCATCGTAGCCATCTCCCTAGCATGCTCTTCATCCTTCCTGGCCATTTGTTCTTGCAATCTGGCTTGATTTTCGTTGGCTTGACGTTGCTGGTCAAGCATGGCTTGCATCATCTGTTGGAATTGATTCTGCATGTTTGGATCCGGAGTACCGTTTCCTAGTGGCCCGGTGTGCTCACTATTGCTTGCGGTGGGATTGTCGGTTACGGGTCTTTTTCGAGGTGGCATATCACTGTAAAACAAACTGTTAGCACATAAAGTCATATAAAGGTTACACATTGCTCACACGAGTCTAACTAACGAAAAGTCTAACGAATCCTCGCCACGTCCTTAGGATTTCTAGTTTCTTTTAATTGCCTGAAACACGTCTCGCTCTGATACCAGTCTGTCGCGACCCCGAACCGGGGGCCCGGGACCGCGACGGGGTGTGGTGTGAATAATGAACCACACCCATATAATGATTATACATTTCCTTAATTTCCCACAGGTTTCCGCGGTGAGGATTCCTCATACACTCATAGAACATTTATATTGGTGCGGAAGCGTGTAGCAAATCAAACTCTTAATCCATTCACATTTAATAAGACTGTTAATACACAGGTATGACATGATGTCAGAGTGAGCAATGATCTCATTAGCATTCCCAAAATATGAAGTTAAAGTTTAAACAAAAGGTCAAGTTAAATTAACATTCCCCAAAATTAAAGGCCAACAAAGGCCAGTACAACCCAAAAGTAAAAATCATAAATCAGTTTATAATCTCCCAAAATGTTCGCTGCTCAAAGCTAAACCGAATGTCTACATGACATCGTCAGCTTGCCACTCCACTAATCGCTGTGGCTCATCAATCGCCCCCTCTGACTCCTCAAAGGCACTAACGGGAGCTGGACCTGAGTACCACAAAAATGGGTCAGACACAACGGTCTGGCAGGTGGGTGAATAGATAATAACAAGGGAGAAATCAAAACATATCATAGATATAACGAAAACTGTCACAAAACAGGATGCATAGTTCATTTAAAGTAAAGATGCAATACAAATCATGCGGGGTATTCAAGGTACAGGAACTGACTAGGTGGCAACCACACTAGAGCTAAATCCTCTCCATCACTAAGGTGATGAGAGCACATTCAGTGCATTGGGCTCTATCACACGAAGTGACGAGGACCAACATTACATACATATACATATACATATAGCTAGGCAAGACCACGGCCGCGGAACCGGGTAACGGGACAGGATCCAAGTTGCAACTGGCGGGAGCACAGGGGGAAACCCAAGTCAGTTGATCAGACTGACAAGGATGTCCAAGCTTAGTGGTGCCGACTCTTAGGTTACATGAGAAATCAAAATGTATACAAAACATATCAATATAAAACATTCGGGTAAGCGGGGTAGGGTGCTCGTAGGCACACATCTCATGTTATTATCTGTACATGCATAAACGGGCTGGCAGGACCTATCAAGCGTATAAATCGGAATTTGAGTAAAACAATGCGATAAATCCTTATATCATTAGGGACTATATATTGGGGTTTCCCATATTCAAGCAACATGTATAAGGATCTTGTATGTCTATATTACCCTTAATATGGTACTCGAATGATAGAGGACATACTAAGTTTCCTTATGCACGTTGACGAATCTAAAGGTCCCAATACCTTTTCCGAAATGATGTTTCTTTCTATGTCAATCTCCTTATGTCATCCCCTGGGTCTTTCCAAGGTGGTAGGGCATCAGAACAACCCATCCAAACCTTTAAATCCCATAACTGAAAACAATGGAAAAGACTCAGGAATTCTGGGTAAACTCGGTCACCTGTCGGTCAGCTGGCGGTTAGCCGCCTATGAGGTCGGCGGTTAGCCGCTGGCTGACCGCGGTTCACCCTGCTAAAATGTAGCATTTTGTGTTTCTAACCGCGCATCACGGCTACCTTGCGGTCACAGGGTTTGGGATTGGCGGTTAGCCGCGAGCTGACCGCGCGGCTGACCGCGGTTCACCTGTCAAAACACAGCATTCTGTGTTTCTAACCGCATCTGGGTCGGCTAGCCGCCGGTCACCTGTCGGCTAGCCGCCAAGGTGACCGCCCGCTGACCGCCCAGCTGCGGGGACTACACATCAGGTGCAGATTTCTGTGCTTTCTTTCCCAAACCATTTCACTTCAACTCCAACCATTTCCTAACATGAAATGGGTCTATTCCCTTCCCTTTAACATTCAATTCTCTCCACCAACTACCATTCCATCAATGCATTTAATTCTCCTACCAATGCCAAATCTCATTCAATGCAAGTACAATATCATTTAAGAAGCTTATAATGACCAAAATAACTTGATAATGAATGTATTTATTCTCATAAAACTAACTAAGGGAGAAACCATGTCAATAAAGACATTTCTAAAAACATTATGAACATAATGAATCAAATGAAATAGGAATATTAAAAATCCACATTTTTGACAAAGTAAGAACTTATTCAAATTGAATCCATTCATCCACTTGCCTTGGTCTCCAAAGTATGCTAGTCAATCTCTAACCCTCTATCAAGCTCAAAATCTAGAATCTACACAAAAATCCCAAAATACATATTACAACCCTAGAATGTCAAAGTCAAGCAATAGATGGAGGTAGCTTCCAAAAATCAAGGTGAAGCACCTCCATGGCTAGAAGAATACACAACCAAAAGATGAGGAGAAGAACTTACATGGAGAGTCCTCTAATGGCAAGAGTTTTCTCAAAAGATAGCTTGGAATGGAAGGCTCTCTCTACAAATGGTATCTAGATGAAGTTCCCAAAAAACCTCAAAACAATGCCTACTTTGTTTCATTGTTAAAAAAAAAAAAATCAAATCCCAAAAATCCAAGTTTAGGAGCATTTTCCCCAACTCGACCAAAATTTTTGATCCTCAATCCCAAAATTCATGGTTTGAAAAAAAATTCAGGACCCAGGGATTTCCACCCTAGTCCACCCCTACTTTTACCACCAAAAATAGTTTTTAGTCAAAATTTACGACCTTCGTGTCTTTAAACAAAATGGTTTTTCAAAAAACCGTGGGGAAGCAACGTTCAGTCATACTCACACAAAACCTAAAAATCGGATGCGAACCCCATTCGATACTTCCAAAACCTCAAATTATAAGGAAGCGACACCTTGTCGATACTTGCAAATTTTCAAAAAAAAAAAAACAAAAAGAAAAAAAAAACCGTGGAGACGCAATGTTTCAGTCGATATCCACAACTCAAATTTCAAAACAAAAACAAAGGTTCGAAGAAACCTAAAATTTCAAAAATCGTGGGGAAGCGACATTTCATCAATACCCGCAAAACAAAGTTTTTGAAAAAGCAGGGAGGCGACGCTTAGTCGATACTTGCACCCAAATCCGTGAGGAGCCGACATTCCATCGATACTCGCAACCGAATGAGCAAGGAGGCGACATTCCATCGATACTTGCAATACCATTCAGCAGGGAGGCGACTTTTAGTAGATACTTGCATTTTTGAAAACCAAGAACTCGACTTTTATGCTAAAAAACCTGGCTTTCACGCCAGAAACCAAAAACCGGCTTTTATGCCAAAAACCTGGCTTTCATGCCAAAAATTAAAAAAAAATCCGGCTTCCACGCCAACAAAACAAAACTTTGTTTTGAAAAAAATAAAACTAGGTTTTTTTGCCACAAAAATCTGGCTTTTATGCCAAAAACAAAATTTTAGCTCTCATGCCACAAAAAATCAAAACTCAGCTTCCATGCCACAAAATTTCGGCTCCCATGCCGTAAAATCTGGCTTTCATGCCAAAAACCAAAAATTGGCTTCCATGCCACAAACAAAATCCTTTTAGCTCTCATGCCACCAAAATTCGGCTTTTACGCCATCCCAAGATTCGGCTTTTACGCCATCTTAAAATTCGGCTTTCAAGCCATCAAGTAACCAGGCTTTTTGCCGCAAAATCTAGCTTTCATGCGCAAAACAACCATTTGACTAAAGATTTTCACAAAATGAAAACCTTTTGACCAAATTTTCAAACAAACCATTCCCATTCAATTTTTGCTTATCAAAAATGAATTTAAGTGAGATAAGGGAATAGAAAAAGAGGGTACCAAAAAATGTTTATACATGGAGGTACCAAAGAAAATAAGAAAAGAAAGTTTGTTACAAATCAGAAGCTCCATCTGACATGGTCTTCAACCAAAGATTCAGCTCCTCAAGCAAACCTTTGGCCTTAGCCTCTAAAGCTTCCAGGCCACGCTTCTTCAAAACTTTACCATAAAATGCGGCAGAACGCCGCGGCCCATCTTCAGCACGAGGAAGCTCTTCTCATAGAATTTGCCATCGCTCATATTCCTGAGTCTTCCTTCGAAAATTGTTATCAGCTTCCTCAACCTGGCGAATGAGAGCCCCCTCTCTATCACGAGCTTCCGTAATGGCAGCCAATTTAGCAGCAGCTTGTTCCTCCAAAAGCTTGAGACGTTGCCTGGCCTCAATGACCTCCCTATCAAGACGGTGTAGGTCCTGTGTCAGCTCAATGATAGCCAACTCGGTGATGTTCCTTTCCCGAACAAACTGCTTCCGAGTCCTCGAAATCTCATCCACTTCTGATTTGACTTCGCTAGAAGGCTTGACAAACTTCTTATTAAAGAAGTCACCATTTGGAAAGCTCTTGGTCTCAATCCACTTGTTGCCCAGAGCGATGACTTCATCAACAAAAGCCTTGGCACTTGCAACGTCCAGACCGACCTCTTCGCTGTCAGCAAGGATGTCCTGTACATGCTTGATCATGCCGAAGCCAGCTTCTAAGTGGCCAGAAGAAAGAGTCTCGATCCAAGAATTCAAGACACTCCTCAGCACTCTTTTCGCATATTGAAGAGACGGTCCGGATGAAGTCTCACCCCGCTCCATCAGCCGACTGCCTCTGTCATGCTTCTTTGGAGGGATAGTCAACAAACTTTGGGCGATCGAAGATGCTAATGAAGGAATCTCACCATGAGATTTCATCTTTGCCTCACCAAAACTAGAAGTAGCTCTTACTTCTGGATCAACCGCGGGCACCCCCTGCTCTAGACCCGAAGAAGATGGAGGGACTTCTCCTATTGCTTCACAGCCTGCCAATGAAAGACGAAAAGGTATGAATATGATCTTGTCAAAAATCAATATCAAGATTATTATTACAAAATACCTTCTTCAACAACCGGCAGAGAACTCTCTGCCTCCATGAACTCATCCGAAGCATCATCAAAAGTTGCGTCCATGGATGGTTCAAAATAGTCGGAATCCTTTGGCAGAACAGCTGACAAAAAAACAAAAATATGTCAGCAAGTAGCGGTAAAGAAAAACAAAAAGATAAGAAAGCGAAGGAAATCATACCATGAGAAGATTCTGGAACCACTCCAGAGTCCCTTGGTACTTCCTCAGATGCCACGATTGGATCCGTCACCGCCTCATCGGTCGGAACCTCGGGCATCATTAAATCATCATCTCCTACTAAAAAGAAAGAAAGCAGCGATTAAAACAAAAATCTCTCATGAAAGAAAAGAAACGGAAAGAGAAAAGGGAAAAGCATACCATCATCAATGGCATCTTCCTCTCGACTCTTCTTTTCTGGAGGTTCATCAGCATCCTCTGACACCTCCTCAGCAATGGTAAGAGGGACTTCTAGATTAGGAGAGTCTTCGTGCCATCTATTATTTTGGTGCTATCCCCCTTTCCTCTTGCTTCTATGGGACGGTTTGCTTGAGGTACTCGCCCCACTATCAAAATCAGACCTCTCGCTAGAGTCCTCACTGGATGGTCTGCTCTTGCCAATAGACTCCATGGAAGCCTTTGTTTGCTCTGCTTACATCCAAGCGTCAATCTCGGACTCCTTCTCCTCTAGCTGTTTCAAGACCTCACCAAGTACCTCTTGTACAACTCCTGATTTGATGACGTCCTGTTCACCGAGAAAGCCTATCTTATGCTTCTCTCCCGAAAGGAAAGCCAAAACTTCCTCTCGTCGGACGCCATCCGATTTGCCAAGACCCTTCCCAGGAGACTGCTTTACATTAAGCTCCTTCTTGGAAAGCCCCCAGTACACTGAAAAGCTCTCCACGAGCCACTTCGTAAAGCCAACATTCCGGAATGTGGGCAACTCAGGATAGGAAATCATGGTCGTAGTGTCCTCCGCACTGTAAAAAGCCCATGCATTCCTCTCGTCTTGCAAACCTCCAAAGTGCTTCACTTTACTCGAAGGCGCTCCAACGACACCCTGAGAGAAGCCCAACTGCAAGGCAAAGCGCGAAGGAACATACGGCTAGATGTCGATGAAAAGATGTCTACGGTACACCATCATACCAACACGTATGTTGAAAAGCTACGCTTGCTCTACGTTGGTCAAAGAATAGTGTCTCCCCGACCCTGCCCTGGTCGAATCACGGGAGACACCAAAATCAAAAGCCTTCTTCCGCAAATCCGGAGAAAGCTTCACCGAAAACTACCCAATCTCGATGTCCTAAACCATCGGATCCTCAAACGGGCAGATAAAAGAGATTCAGAAACGGCTGTCCCTTTAGCCAACCGAATCATGAATGGGTCATCGTCCTGTGCAACACCCAATAGGTGGAAACCAGGACATTGGTATACATACCACAAATAAAAGATATGGGCTCAAAATACTGTATTCATGGGAAGCCTAAGCCGAACCAGGAAAGTAGCAGTCTGCAGTTCGGTGCACAAATAGGAGTAGAGAGCAGGCACCAAGCAAGTTTCTCTCCAAACGCCATCTGACAAGACAGAAAAATGCAATGTGGCCAGATGTGCGTTCCATCTCGTCCATAAAAAACAGCCTCACCTAGCCAATAAGTGAGGTAAACATCAAGATCACTCTGCAACGCAATGTCAGAATAAATGGCATTTGTACTTACGAAGAATTCCTTCAAATTTTCTCGCATGACGGAGATCTTCTTCGAACCTGGAGTTTTAGCCCTGGCATCCTGGGTCAAACCCTCAGAAGACTCTTCGCCGTGGAAGAAGTTGGGCGACAAAGAGCTGAAATTCTTCCAACTGCTGCACTTGACTTTCGAGCCCTCCTTCTCCTTCAAAAAATCGTAGAAGACGGCGAGCTGAAAATATAGAAGCCTGAACTCCTCAGACTGCTCCTTAAGGACGTTGTCAATAGACATGAACTCCTCATAGAGTTTGCCGAGGATGGGCAGCTTGGTGATGGCGCTCAGTTCCTTCAGAGAAAAACTAATCTCACCATTCGTGACAACGAAGGTATTGGTTTGTGGAAGGAATGACTCCAATATGGCCATGAAGGCTTCATCAGAGAAAACCACGGTTTGCCGAAAAGCATGAACCACATTGAAGATCTAAGCCTCCTTCAGAATGGCCCTACCAACTTGTAGGATGTGATCAGTCCATGACTCCCAGCTCAAGTCAGCACTGAAACGGCCGTGAAGTCGAAAAGGCTTCACCCAATTGCTGCCATCACCCTTGAAAACGCCAAGGCCCACCAATCTCAAATCGACCGATGGATGATCTAAACCTTAGTAGCCGCTGGCCGGCATCAACATGTCCATACAGACAGGCAACTTCTCTGCATAACTGTAAGCGCCGCCAACAAAAAACCCGGTCTTGATCACATTAGTCCTCTTCACCCAGCTTGTAGGATCTTCTCTCTTAGAGCATGTGGGAGAAAGGCTCATGATCGAGGCAATGTGATCGAAGGTCGACCGGGTAGAAACAGTTCTCTCCTCACCAACGGCTGTATAAGAGAACTGAAAACATCTCCTTTGGTATGTTAAGTCGTCAGGGGCTACATCATCAAAGAAAAAGGTAGGCTTGGGCACAACACTCTGATCATCCATGACCCAAGGACAGTTGCTTACCATAATCCTGTAAAACTCCTTATCCTTGAGGGCAATCAAACGTTGCCTCATCTCATCTCGGTTGAGCGAGTCACACTCTTCCAAGTTTCTCTCCACATATTGGACCTTCTCCCAGGCATGCATCGGAAGATCTAGTAGACCAACGAGGCGCATCGATAACAGGGTCCTTACCCTTGTTCGTTCTAGAGGAACTACCTGCAAAGGATGAAAAAAAAATCAATCATCAAAATGACAGAATTTTGCTAAAAAATCCTAGCGAAGTTTAGGCATGGTTCCGGGGCAATTCCGAAGAAAAGGAAAGTACCCCGAAAAATAAAAGAAGCTTGAAGATGAGCTCAACATTGCTGCGGGCTCATAATCAATGGAGGATTCTCAAAGAAGGCTCGAACTCAAACATCGCTGCGAGATCAAGCTAGTATTCTCAAACCTCCGCAAAATTGGAAAAGGTCTTAACATTGCTGCGAGCTTCAGATTCCAAAACTTGCAAAGTTCCTCAAAATCCCCGCAAGACTAAGAAAGGGCTCAACATTGCTGCGAGCTCCAAATACCAAGACTTGCAAAAGATTTCCAGGTATGCATTATCATACTTCCAATTTCATTTACAAAAAAAAATGCGTAGAAGGAAAGTTGTCATGCATGGGCATCTTGAAATTCATAAAAAAGGGGGACACAGAAAAAAAGAAGAAGAGGAAAACCTTTCTTCAAAAAAATAAATTATGAGCTGGCCCACAGGCTGTGGCCTACTGCCACGTGGCAGTACGGCCGGACTGTCCATACAGCCAAGAAACAAAAGGAGAGAAGGAAAAAAAAAGAAAAAAAGAGAAGAAAAAAAACGGTGAAAATTGAAAACTGTGAGAAGAAAAAGGGGAAAAGAAAAAAAGAAGAAAGAAAAAAAAAGAAAGAAAGAAAAAAAAAGAAAGAAAAAAAGAAAGAGAAAAAAAAAAAGAAAGAAAAAAAGAAAGAGAAAAAAAAGAAGAAAAAAAAAACGTGTGAAAAAAAAAAAAAGAAACACATGAAAAAGGAAGAAAAGAAAAAGAAGAAGAAAATGAAAAGAAAAGAAAAGAAATAAACTTTTTTTTTCCTACTTCTACATGGACTTTCTTAAGGAGGAAGAAAACTTACTTGAAGCCATGGAGGAAGAAGAAGAACTTGAAGATCCTTGACGAAGAAGGGTTCTTGATCTTGGAGCACTCTTGAAGACTTTTGCAAAAAGAAGGCAATAGGAGCAGGAGATCCAACCTCCCCTTGCTTTTATAGAAGAAAGCAAACCAAAAGAGGAAAGAAGGAAAGAAGTAAGAAGGAAAGTGCTACAAATTAGCAACCTTCCTAAAAGAAAGGGATCTTAAAATATTCCCTTCCAAGGAGGAGATCCTTTGAGAAATTCTCTCCAAAAAGAGAGGGAATGTGAGAAACTTTCTCCCAAAGAAAGATACTTTGAGAAAATCTCTCCCAAAATCAAGGAAACTTGAGAGATTCTCTCCAAGTAAGAATATTTTTAGATATTCTCTACCCAAAAGAGATATTTTAAGATATTCTTCACAAAAGTGATACCACATGAGATCTAAGTCATCTTTAAAGCTTAAGGTCCCATGAGTTAGCCTACATGAGCCAGGTTTGACCACCTAGGCACTAAAAGTGGCTTTTAGTCAAAATCCCTCTTGCCAAGAGCATGCAAAAATGGTTCCATGCCTCTTTTTGAGTCGATTGGACAATAAAAAAAAATAAGTCCAAGCCTCATGAGTTTCCAAAAATCCAAACCATCCCACCTCATGAACCAAATTAAGCCAAAACCTTGGAATTGACATTCCACAAAAACCCAAACCACTCCAATGGACCCAAAATTGTCCTAAAGAGTGACCAAAAACCAAACCATGGTCCCCTAACTTGCGACATAAAACTTGTTGGGTCACAAGGCTAAAACCAAAAGCCAAATCTCGGTCCCCTAACTTGCCACATATAGTTTGTTAGGTCACAAGGCCAAAACCAAAAACCAAAATCTCGACCTCCTAACTTGCCACATATAACTTGTTAGGTCACAAGGTCAAAAACCAAAAAACCCTTCTTGACTGCCTAATGCGCCACATAAAACCTTTAGGTTCACAAGGTCACAAAGAAAAAATCCAAAAACCGAAATCCAAATCCTTCATGTCATTTTCAAAACTTTGCCTTGAGATGGTACATGATCCCACTCACTATCATAAGCTCCGCTGGAAATTCAAAAAGGCTGCCTTACCAAAAGAAAAATGCTTAAGACTCTTGGTCAAATCAAGAATCTCTCTTTCAAAGTTCTCTTTGAGGCACAATGACTATAAAAGAAACTCGTCGTTGTACCTCGAGGGGGCATTTGTTGACACCAAAAATGTCACTTTGCCTCTTCACACATTCTCAACACCAAAAGCCACTTAGAGCTGCATCCTACTACAAATAGGAGAAAGCCGCTTCAAGCATCAGATCTTGTCGAAATCAAACAAAAATTGCAAGATTCTTCAAACCAGCCAAAAAAGAGGTATACATGAAGTTTCGGTCCATTTCAACATCATTTGGCCTAACTTCAATTCTCCAACAGCTAGGCAGGAGCTCCAGGCAGCGACAGTGTCGAAGGCATCAAAACTTCGATCAAAGTTGATGGATGGCCTCAAAATACCTCCAAAAGGCTCTATGTCAAATCTCAAGTCAAACCGACATCGTTTGACCCTCCATCGACCCTCGAGCAACAGAATCAAGCCTCTCGGCGGCGAGAACCACTAAGGCCATCACTCATCAAACTAAGCACATGAGTGACTTCTACATGCTTCCAAAGGGCTACACATCAAATTTCAGGCCATTCCGATAACGTTTGACCCAGCTTTGACGCTAGGAAACAAAATCAAGCCTCCCGGCGACGGAGCTCCCCGGGACCATGGCATCCAAATCAGAGCTAAGGGATCGTCTCAGAATGACTCCAATAGGCTCCCTGTCAAATTTCAGGTCAATCGGATATCGGTTATCCATACATCAAAGCTCGACATCTTCCTCGTGGTGAAATCAAGTCCAGCATCAACGGGACCCCAAACGGCTTCAAAACTCAAACAAAAGCCCATGGTTGGTCCTATCTACTGCTCAGGAAGTTTCAGGTCATTCCGACATCGTTTCGCCTAGTTTCGACTCTTGACAGAAAATCAATTACAGAGTCTTCAGCTTTTCCAAAAATGAGAAACTTTGTGCTCCGATTTACATGGCTTCTCATCAGCTTTTCTCCAGGAGAATCAAGCCAATAAATAAGAAAAAATGTCAAGAAAAATACAAGAAAAAGAAAGACCAAAAAGCCCGAAAAACGGCCGAGAAACGGCTACTGAAAAGGGGAAAAACCCCATGGTCGCCGGCGACCCTGGAAATCCGGGTTGCCGGATTTCCTACGAAAGGGTACTTTTTTGGTCCTTTTTCGCGTTTCGAGTTGTTTGGCCCCTGTGATTTTACTAGAATCTGATTTTTGAGGCATGAAATCCGTCAATCTTCGTTAACATCATTGATCCGCTCTCAAACTCATGAAATCATCATCCAATGCTTCAGGATCGCCAACTGGCCAACCAAGAAAGGACACTTTTTGCCCAATCGATCGTGAAATCGACTGGACAGATGTCGCTGGCCCATTAGTGTTAACCAATGTCTGAAATTGCATCGCCATCCGACATCAAACAACATGTGGATCCATCGGCGATCGTCGTAAGAAGAATTCCAAGAGGCGAGGTGCGGCCCGTGACTCTTGAAGTGCCGTCAACCAATTAATGAAATTAAATGACCCTTTTTATGGCAAGTTAATGCGGTCATTAACTCATTATTGTGGACGGCCCAATCATTATTCAAGGAAAAAGAGTTACAAGTCCAAGTAATCATGGCAATTAACCATGTAACTCCTATCATTATGGAGTTTAATCAGGGTAATTCATCATGAAACTCCCATCATCATGGAGATTAAAAGCGATTAAATGCCCATTATTCTCCATCGGCCAATCATACCCAAAGAAAAAGGAGTTGCAAAAATTATGAAATTAATCTTGTAACTCCTCCTATCAATGCCATCAATGCCCATAAACCCACCCATGGCTATCAAAAGCCTATAAAAAGGGGGTTATTCCAAGAAGAAGGGACTACTACACACACTACCGCAACCCTAGCCGAAAGATTCCAATAGAAATCCTTGCCCAACGAAGCTCTCCTACTTTGAAGAAACTCTTCTGCAAGAGACAACACAAGGTGATTGAAGTCCCTTGGGGGGCCACCCCTTAAGGTCCATTCTCCTACTATTCAAAACGGCCAGATGTGGCTCTTCAGCCCATCTACTCAGCTTTTTATTGGATATAGGACATCCTCTCTGTCCCTATCCTCTAAAAATCTGAGGTCCAAGCCAAGCCAAGTGAATTAAAACATTATGTGTTCTTATCTGAAGGACGATGGCGGAGTTCATACATGACTCGCGACCGTCGATCTGAATGAGTCCCCATAATTTTCTGAGAAATCAGATTCCTCTTCTTACTTTTCTATTAAAAATCACAACTCTTGTCTTTCTTCATTGATGAGATTTGTAAAACGCCTTTCACGGCAAAAATTGCCTTCTACGGCCCAAAATCGCATTTCATGGCAAACAAAAGAAAATCGTCTTTCATGGCACACAAAATCTGTCTCTTTTCTTATAAATATATATGTAATGGAAAGTTAGAAAAAAGTTGATTTCATTTTCTACTTGTGAAGGTGAATATCCGGATCACCATTTCAAATTCCAGGTAGAGAAGAAAATTTGACATACCCATACAAAAAAATGTTGATGCTCGCTTCCTTCTTTTCTCCTCACCCCGCCCAGGGAGCGGAGGGAGAGACGGAGCCGGGTCCATCCATGGGACCACAACGTAGATTGAGAATCTACATAGGTCGTGACTCTCATTCGATTATTCGATATCTAGAACCAATGACAGGAAATGTCTTCACTGCTCGTTTTCCCGATTGTCAATTCGATGAGACAATATTCCCGCCGTTATGGGGAGATCAGATAGTTCCTGAAGAACGTATTGTTCTTGTAAAACAACCCGTTCTTGAAGAACGACGCGAATTAACATAGAATACTTCCACTCTGTCTCATCTGGATCCGCGAACTTCACAAGGTGAGAATGAAGTACGGAGAATTGTGCACTTGCAAGAAAATGCAAACAGATTACTTGATGCATTTAACGATGCAGCAAAGGTGACAAAGTTACATGTGCCAACTATGAATGCACCTGCCAGAATTAATGTCCCTATAGGACAAAGTCAAAATATAGCAGCAAAAGAATTTGCAATATGCCAGAAGCGTGGCAGACCTATAGGTTCAAAGGACTTGGCTCCATGGAAAAGGAGAAATGAGCAATTATCATCATATCCTCCTGAAGAGGCACGTAACCCTCCTGAAGAGGTTCCTCCCGAAGAGGCACGTAACGCTCCTGAAGAGGTTATGGTAAAATCCGTTCTCTCTAGAATAATGGAAGTCCCTGATGAGACTTTGAAAGCCCCTGAAGAGGCACCGGTACCGGATAACGAAGAGATCTTTATACTTTATAATTATTCAAGAGAGAGATGGAATAGAAATGAGATTATCATCGATGACGCATTTGTATATGCGGTAGCTACACAAATATCAAAGAAAAATGATGATGATGATTGGGACATAGAACCGCGTTCTATAAATGAATGTTGACAAATAAATGATTGGCCAAAATGAGAAAGTGCCATCAAAGCAGAGTTAGAGTCTCTCAACAAACGTGGTGTGTTCGGACCTATAGTACAAACCCCAAAAGATGTTAACCCTGTAGGTTACAAGTGGGTGTTTGTAAGAAAACGAAATGAAATGAAAGAAATTACCAGATATAATGCACGATTAGTGGCATAAGATTTCCTGCAGAAACCTGGGATTGATTATGAGGAAACATACTCCCCTGTTGTGGATATAAAAACATTCAAATATCTGATCAGTTTAGCAGTTTCTCAAAATCTAGAAACAAGACTCATGGATGTTGTAACTGCTTACTTGTGTGGGGACTTAGACACAAAAATTCACATGAAAATCCCAGAAGGATTTTCTTTGCCTGAAGCAAAGCCAAGGAGTATGTACTCAATCCAATTAAGGCGATCATTGTACGGCCTGAAGTAATCCGGAAGGATGTGGTACAATCGTAGTGAATACTTGTCTAAAAGGGGGTATGGAAACAATCTCATTTGCCTGTGTCTATTTATAAAGAAACTCTTGAAGGGATTTGCAATATTAACAGTTTATGTGGATGATATAAATTTGATAGGAACTCCAGAAGAGCTCGAAGAAACTGTTGACTATTTAAAGAAAGAATTTGAAATGAAAGACCTTGGAAAAACGAGATTCTATCTCGGATTGCAAATCGAGAGAAATTTTAATGGGATTTCAGTCCATCAATCTAATTATACTGAGGTCTTAAAACGATTTGATATGGACAAGCACATCCATTAAGCACCCCCATGGTCGTCTGGTCTCTTGATATAAAGAAAGATCCATACCGTTCTATTGAGGAAAATGAAAAGGTATTGGGTCCCGAAGTACCATATTTAAGTGCTATTGGAGCCCTGATGTACTTAGCAAATGCACTAGATTGGACATTGCATTCTTTGTGAATCCACTTGCCAGGTATAGCTCTGCACCAACTCAAAGGCACTGGATTGGTATTAAGCACATCCTACGATATTTGCGTGGAACAATTGATTTAGGAATGTTCACTATGTCAAAAAGGCCGAAAAAGGACTGTCGATGATAGTCATTTTTCTTAAAACACGACTGCTAAGGGCAGTCGAACAGGCAATCGTTAAAATCGTAGTCGTTTTCCAAAAACGACTGCTGTTAGCGGTCGAAAATTTGTCAGATTAGCGACTGCCCACAGCAGTCATTTTTATTAAAGACGGACTTCGGTAGTCGAAAATTTTGTAAGTCTTTTTTTAAAAAACTATATAAAAAAGCACTTATCATTCAATTAACGACTGCCCAAAGCAGTCCATTTTTTAGAGGGTTTTTTAAAAAAAATTCATAATTAATTTTTAAAATTTATATTTTTCTAATAAAAATCCTGTAATTCTCAAAACAGTAAATTAGCATCAACCATACAAATATCCATTGTCCATCAAATAAATAACTCAAATAAGCTAAGAAATCATCCATCCACTTAAAATCTAAACCATCAAAGTAGCTACATTAAATGGTAGAAATTTAAAAAAAACCACGTTCATGTTCACGATCACACACATCAAAGTAAATAGTACAAATAAAGTCATGTAACAAATCTAAATGTGGGCCATGAAATGATATCACCCACAGTGAGATCCCCAAAAATCTTTTCTCCACCCAACAACTCTACGTCAAGCTTGAAGATCTCATCTACAACGATCCTATAGTATCCTTCATCCTCAGTTGACAAACCGAGAACGCATCCAAGGGCAACGGTAATCTCTTTTTGCACGTAATGCAACAACCTACACGGACCTTGGCTTGTATTAGTGTTCGGTTGATTTGTACATGCTAGTTCACATGAGGAATCATCTTGAGCCTACAAACAAAATTACAAATGCATTGTGTTATTATTTCATCAATGAAGATAATTAATTAATTTATCAAATCAATCATGTAAGAAAAATAAACATTGTACCTGAGATGGACTACCATGATAAGTTGAAGGTCTCACTTGTGTCCCACCTTGGGTTAGAGCTTGTTTCAGCTCATCCATTTCCCTTCGTATGCCCATCTGACCCTCCTTCAACCTTTTCACCTCAGTTTGAAGATGTGTATTGCATTCATGCTCCTCCTCCAAGGCTCTTTTACAAGGAGCAGAATGTTTTAAGGCCGTTTTTGAAACAGTTCCTAAGCCACGTAGGCGTCCTCGGCTATCACGACCAAAGACCTATGAAAAAAAAAACCGAGTATACCATAAAACCCACAAAATAAAAAATTACTAAAATTCAAAGATATTATAATCAACAAGCAATAACAAGATACCTTTGTAACTGCATCATGGTCTAAATCACCTTGTGCCACCGAGCTGTCAGATTCATATGCAGTAATAACATCATCATGTAGTAACAAAAAATGATAAATAAGAAGCATAAACACATTTTGGCAAACATTAATGTATACTTCATAAAAATGTTCCTAAGAAAAACTTTTAATGTAAAAGATTTCTCAAAATTTCGGCATAGTCTCCCCCGTACATGTGACATTTAATTTTTTTTTTACAACCTGCTAAGTACCTGTACATAACAAAAAAAAAAAGAAAAACAAAAAAAAAAACCTTTATATAAACAACCCAATGCCCCCACACACTACAAAGTCATTCACCACTACATCATTAGTCATTCACCACTACAAGTGCCCTTCCACCATTCATCTCCCTTTCTCTGTTGTACATTAATGAGATTGTTATATGTGATTTAGTATGTAACATGAATGGCCCACTGCCAAGAATCAAGTCCTTTTCCAAAAACATGCCCTTCAAACAAGTCCCTTTCTAGGAAGGGTAGAAAATTGATATATTTAAAAAGAGCCCACTATGTGATTTTCCAAGTTTTGCTTGTCCATTGCTAGTACTTCACAGTTCACACCCAAAAACAAATGTCAGAAACTGAATTGATCAAGGAATATAACTCACACTAGCACAAACACAGGTCACACATACATTCTCAATTAGAACATTAAATCAAATCATGCATAATACTATGAAACCAATTCATATATTCAATAAGAAATAAGTTGCAATCATATTTTTGAATATAGTACCTGTTTCCCATTTGTATCTATGCTTTCCTTACGTCACAGTAACAAAGCCCAATTTCTAATTAAAACCCAAGGTCCATAACATCTTATATAGATTTACTTTCCAACCATTAACCATTAACATTTATATAGTTCTACCAAAAAAAATTGAGTTCATAGTAGTTAAGTGGTGTTGGTGGCATAAATGCCTCTGGTTTTCTTATCTCCATTGAATATGAAGTTGCTGAAGCAGCAATTTCTAGGTTGGCATACCATTATAAAATAAATCATAGTTGAATACACTTGCATATTAATGGAGACAACTGACCAATATTGGACAAAATGAGGGTGGAGGACAGGTGTGTAACTGGAAGTAAAGCTTGATACCTCTTTTCTTGTTTACTTTTTCCTTACATTTCTTTCAAGAGAGGTTTTTGCTAATTTTCTGTGGGCCTGGAGGTGCACTTGTGGAGGATCAGAATCATATCCCTCACATTTGCCACACGTTGGAGATGCTTGGTCCAAAACTCGTGCTGGGCTAGTAATGTAGGCCAAGTGACTGTTGTTCTCTACTAAATGGGCCTAAATACAATGATAGTCATGCTGTTCAAAGAAACCTAACATCTGCATTTTGACACTCTAAAAACTTCAAGTTTTAACATATAATCTTAGAAAATGGATTAAAAAAAATGAGATTTTAGAAAGTAGATATGGTTCATACAACCATTGGTCATCAAAAATCCATTCAAATATGACAACCATGGCAGCATTGAATTACACCATTACAAAATATGTTAGTTGAAGTACAATATTGCAAATTCTCATGTTTGCAATTGGGGAACTTTAACAGGCATCACATGCATTAACACCAATTACCAAGCCAATATGTGGGTTAGCAAAAATCTAGACTAATCAACAGCAGTTATCCAATCCTCTAATTGAAACTATGTGAGAATGAATTCTCTACTCTGGATTGTATGCTGAGCTTTCTGGATCTTAAATTCAAGGTCTTTACATGGCCCATATTTGAATTGATCCCTAGAGGAAGATGGAAGTGGGAAAAAAAAATTAGAAAAAGAAACAAACTACACACGTGATAGAGAACAAGGGGATGAATCAGATCTTTTCATAGCCAAGATAAGGATTTAAACCCTACTTTCCAGCAAGGTTCTCGATGAGAATTTCCTTCAAAATGAAGTGTTTGTAACAAATAACTCCCCACTAAACTCATGGTTTGGATTTTATTAGTGTCAACTTAATAGGAGATTTAGTCATACCTTAGCTCTAATGATCATAAAAAAATGAACATACTTATTCATAGAAGAAAATTAAAAGCTTTTTTTGCTGATATCACGAGTCATAAGCATCATGTGCAATTAACTTGTGTGGTGGTCCCTCATTGGCCAAACCCTCGGGCCTATGGGCCCAAGTGCTTTCTTGCGGGCCATGGGGCACATTTTACATCAACTGCCCATACTGGTGGGGCACAATCCAATTGTCAAATGTATGGATGAAGAAACTTTGACATATGCTCAGGCATGTCTGATTAATGATTGATTGTATACAAATTTACAAGGTGGCTCAATACTAGTTGATCTGTAATGTTGAGAAGTCAGGAGTCTACATTATACTCTTGATGATATGTACATATGCCTGCATTTGACAAATATGATTTCTCGCTCAATTTTATGCCTGTCAAACCTTTACTCGCTCGTGATTCTCAAAAGAATTTACGGCTCAAAAAGACTATTTAACTTTAATAAATTTGTTAAACCAAGAGCTAATATAATCAAGTAGCAATTCAAATTAATAACCTATTCACCAATTACATTAAAATGGTTCTCACCACATGGGGGCTCGATGCTGATCCATCCTTCCTTTTATGAGTGGCCAAGAAGAGATCCATGAGAGTTAATGGTTGATCCGGATTTTTTGCTTTCTGTAAAAAAATTGGGATATTCATAAGAGTTGTCCAATTTACTCTGTCCATGTTGAGTGCTGCAGGGGTCAACATAATATTGCGATGACAAATGGAAGTAGTATATATAAACTAATTGCATATGGAAAAATCACCCCCACCCCGCAATTTACAACCATGTAAGAGAGTTGGAGATGGAAAAAAAAGTGTGAAAAGCGGTGCCTCATGTTAATGAACACGTGCCACCAAACTCACTGAACAATAAGCTTGCGTTTTTTTCTCTTCTTTTTTTTTTTCTTTTGAAATGGTAACTTTGTTAATAGAGAAAAGAAGAACACAATATAAGCAAGATTTTTTTTCTTTTTTTCTTTTTTTAACGGTGCAATGTAAATATATACTGTAAGAGTGATTAAACCACTAGTTACAAGCAAAAGGCATCAAGAAAGGAAAAGGATATGGAGCAGAAGCCCCACAAAAGGAAAAACCTCTAAAACTTGAATAAACCCACCCAACCTCAAAGCTGCTATTGCACCAAAAGAGTATAGTATAATTGCAAAAAGAAGGTATGTGCACAAATCTTACCAACTCTGCAGCCACTCTAGCCTGTCCCTTCCTGCCTGTTGTGTACGGGCTCTTCAACTTTGACCTAGCAACCTTACCAGCCTCCCTGGTAGCTAAGGGCGTCGACGTCGAGGAAATGTCCACGAATTTTACCTAATCTTCTGGTTTCACGTACTTGGGCACATTGCTCTTCCTCTCTGCATCTGTGAGGTATTTGTCTATTGCCTAATGACGAAGAGCATACTTCCAACCTTTCCATGATATGTTTGCTTTCTTCATAACGAATTTTTTATGGATCTCATTGATGTTGTAGGTGCTCTGCAAAGATTATGAATGAGGAGTTATGATTGTAATGAAATGCTGATATAAAACTTTAAATTATATAAATGCAAAAGTACTCACAATCACGCCGTTCCAAATTTGCTCCTTAATCTCATTCGGCACATTTATCCATGCCTCATATATGGGGGACACATATGTCCTCACCAGATTTCCTATCAACGAACTCAGTTGGGCAGCATCTAGTCCGATAGGTTGGTCATGCTCGCCAAAAGTGATTGACTTAGGCACGCTTGTTTCGAATTGACTATTGTAAGGATTAGTTTGTTAAGAAGAAATAAAATAAAAGTGAATACATATAATGATTGTTGGCAATATGTACTCTCGCGGGAATTACAATCCGACAGTGTAGATGCTGACGCAGCAGAACTATGCGCTGTTGATTGATCTTGTGACATACTGGCTGTAACAAAAAAATGTGCACTTTGAATATTGTTGTCATATAAAAAAACATTGAAATGTAAAACTAAAGAAGGAAACTAGATCGATGAAACATGAAATAAATACCAATTTAATGAAACATGATATGTACAAATTGGTCCATTTAATGAAATAAATATGCAATGAGAAGAATATTGACATGAACCTGTCACCTCAAATGATATCAACATCTATAATATCATCATGTAATGCTCCGATATATGCGTTTTCATTCGTTCTTGCCTTGAAGGCTAACGGATCTTCATAAGAGTCCATGTCTTGATTAAGTCTTTTTGGAGCATCCAACACAACATGCCACTCATCTGTAGGATGACTTTGATCTTTGTAATAAAAGACTTGAGAAGCTTGAGAAGCAAGAATAAATGGCTCATCTGATTCTTTTGTGGTTCTCATTAACCTCTCTAAATTAACATATCTCAAGTTTGTTTCTGGATCAACTCTAATGCTATTTGTGTTCTCTATACGCACCCAATCACAGTTGAATACTATTACTTTGAAGTCATGGTAATCTAACTCAAGAATTTGTTTGACAATGCCATAGTAAGGGACCTCCTCAGATACAAAATTCGTGTCGTTGACACTAGATCTGAACTTAGTTAGAGCTTCCATAGAGACCCCGCTGTTTTGTGTTGCTTTCAATATTTTCGAATCCGCTGTGCAAAAAACATATCCATTTATCGCATATGAGCTATATGAAATAGCATCAAATTTAGGTCCATCAACAAGCTTTTTCAAAACACTATTTTCCTCATTTTGTAATTGTTGTCTAAGCCAAGGAATGTAATCCATCTCCTTTTCTGCTCGTATGGTGGCTCTTCGATTTTGAACATTAGATACGTGTTCCTGTATGTATCTATCATAATTCCTGAAAAGTAAATTTATTTTAAAATTTAGATGCATTATTTGTGTAAACAAATAGCTAAGAACAAAGAAATTAACTAAAATTTTCCTACTCTTTCCATGCGATATTCTCCACAGACGACTCCAATACCCATTTATGTGCTTGCTAGTACTGCATAATCTCAAGATATTCGACCTTCCCTTTTTTATCGATAGGATAGGCACATAAACCATCATCGTCCATCCACTTTCCCCGCGCTTGCTTATGGCTTCCTTGAATACCATTTGGCATATAATTCATGGCATACATCATTGCTTCATCCATGAGGAAGCACTCTGAAATACATCCCTCTGGATAGGTATGATTCACCACATATCGTTTGAATGTTTTCATCATCCCGCCACATGTCAAATTAATAAAATCTCTACACTAAACATTATTAAGGGGAAAAAACATATTTTTAGCTTTGAATTTGATCTACCTCTCAAAAGGATACATCCATCGATATCTAACAGGCCCACAAATTTTTGCCTCATCCGCCAAGTGCACAACAAGTTGTATCATAGATACGAAAAATGAGGGTGGAAAGTACTTTTCGAACACACATAATGTTTCAACAATGCTATCTTTCATCTTCATCAGCTCTTCACGATTTATAATCTTTGAACACAAGACATTGAAAAATATAGACAATTGTTGAATAGCAGCACGTAATGGCTTATGTGATTCAAATGCATACCTCAACATCACTGGTAGTAGTTGTTGCATGAGAATGTGATAATCATGAGACTTAAGGTTTTTAAGCTCCAAATCCTCCAAGTTTACATTATGTCTCCAGTTCCCAATATACCCAGTGGGAACCTTCAATTGATATAAGGTTTTATTAATTCTTTCTCCAGCTGGGACAGTGTGTAAGGAGCATCTGGATAGGTCAACTTGTCATTCTTTTCTACGGGCCATAACTTTTTTTCTTAATCTTCATCTCCTTTAGGTCTTGACGGGCTTGAAGACCATCTTTCGTCTTATCCTTTGTATTCATAATTGTTCCAAGTAGAATCTCTGTCACATTCTTCTCAATATACATCACATCCAAATTACAACGAATGGGAAGATCCTACAAAATTCATATATTCGTGTTAGTATGTAAGTCTTTTATACATAATTGCTTTAATTTTAAGATACATCAATGCAAAACGAACCTTCCAATATGGCAAGTCAAAAAAGATCGATCTCTTTGTCCATGGAGTGGAATTAACCTCATCCGCGGGCCTCTTCCTTTTCTTACTCTTTCCAAAATTAGTTTCAATATTCTCCATTTTGCCTAATAGCTCGGAACCACTCAAACGCCTTGGAGGCTTTCTATGTTCCTCTTTTCCATTAAATTGTGATTTTTGACTCCGAAAAGCATCTCTCGAATTTGGTAGGAATCTTCTATGCTCCATGTAAATGCATTTCCTTCCATGTTTTAGCCATAGTAAATCTGTTTCTTCTCCACACACAGGACATGCATACCTTCCCGCGGTCCTACAACCTGACAAATGACCATATGTCGGGAAATCATGTATAACCCATAGCATAATTGCTTTCATTGTGAACCTACTTTTATTGTAAGAGTCATATATTATGGTTCCGATGGACCACAATTCATTCAACTCTGCGATCAATGGTTGCAAATAAATGTCAATATCATGCCCTGGACCTTTCTTTCCTGGAATCAATAATGTTAGCATCGTGAACTCCTTACGCATGCAAAGGGATGGAGGAATATTCCATAACAGGCCAGCAACTATATGCATTGTTCTTTATCCCGAAAGGATTGAATCTATCCGTTGCAAGTCCCAATCAAACATTACGTGCCTCAAAAGCGAAGTGGGGATTTTTACGATCAACTTGTTTCCAACATGATGAATCCACTGGATGACGCATGATTGAGTCATTAGGTACTAAGCTTGCATTTGCATGCCATGTCATGCTCTCTGCAATCCATGGTACACTATACATTCTTTGTAACCTTGGTGTAACAGGAAAGTATCTTAGCTTCTTCCATGGCAAACGTACAACTCTTGGCTTTGCAGGGTTTACCAGTTTCCTTCTACTAAGCCCGCATGTTGGACAATTGTCCTTTTCTTCATGCTCTCTCCAGTAAAGTATGCAATCATTGCGGCATGCATGTATAATTTTTTCCTCCATACGCAACGAATCGACAATCTTCTTGGCATTATAAGTATTATCCGGCAAAGCATTGTGTTCTGGAAGGACCCTTTTGAAAAGTTGTAACAACTTATTGAAACTCTTATTAGACCACTTATGTCTAGCCTTCATGCTTAACAACTCAACTGTGACTAACAATTTCGTGTCATCAATTCGACATGAGGGATATAAGGGTTGCATGGCATCCTCCATCAACTTCTTATATTGGATACCCTCCGGTGAATTATCCTGAGCATGAACATCTTCTTCATGATTAGTTTCATCCATGCATGTAGGCGCACTACCCCCCATATGATATTCAATGCCATCCTCATTAGGGATACGTGCAAACACGTCATTCACCATTTCAACCATTCTTGGGAATGCATCTTCATTGTTATTAATGGTGCCAATGTTTGCAGTACTTGTTGAATGAATTTCTCCATGATGGATCCATCTGGTATAAGATGTATCTATGCCATCACATATCAAATGTTCACGGATGTCTCTTAATGTCTTCTTCCCTCCTACTATATTATGACATTTGACACAAGGGCAACAATACCAATCATCACCCCCCAGCTTTTGTCGATTAGCTCTTAAGAACTCTAAGAAATCTTCAACCCCCTTTAAGTATTCATTAGACAACCTTGGTGCCATCATCCATTCTTTGTTCATGTCCATATTCTGAAAAATGACAATTAGCACTTAAATTACAAAATAACGCAACATAATTCCTCCTCTTTGGAAACCAAAAACAAATAACAAATTATCTCATACACCTTTTCAAATTTTAACCTATTTTGTTACGATATCATCAAAGATATATCTCAAACTATTAATTGTTCATCATTGCCCATTCTACGTCCATCAATCGAGAAAAATAATCTAAAACAAGAAAAAGATCAAATGATGAAACCAGAAAAACTCAAAAGTACATGGGTTTTTAATTAATCTCATGAATGCCCCACAATGCACCATATATGTATATGCTACAGACTTTCAGAAAAAAATGAGGATCCTTCACTATTTTGGCATTCCAAGATCAAGCACCGTTTCACTAACAAACATAGTTGTTTATAACATAGCCCTCTAAAATGACCATAAATAGCAACATTGTTCGATCCATTTTCATACACTCGGTCTGATAAAACCTTTGTCTAGCGATTCCTGTATCTGTTTCTTCAACTCATACAACTCTGATGGTGCCATTCGATACGGTGCCCTGGATATCGGTGCAGTACCGGGCACAAGTTCAATAGTGAAGTCCACTTCCCTTGCTGGAGGTAGACCTGGCACTTCATCAGGAAATACGTCTGAAAATTCACAGACTACCGGGATGTTTTCTAATTTCTGTTCAGGCTTCTGTTCAGAAATGAATGCAATGTAGCCTTCACAACCACTATGCATCATTCGTTCAGCCTTAAGTGCTGAAATAAGCCTCGTGTCAAATCTCTTTAAAATGCCTTCAAAAAGTACACTGGCATTGGCCTCATCAACCCTAAAGGTGATGATTTTGTGGAAACAGTCTAAACAAGCTCTGTACTTCGCAAGCCAATCCATGCTAAAGATTACATCAAAATCATTCATGGCTAATATATCCAGATTAGCTGGCATTGCCACTTCCCCGATTTTTACATCACATTGGGGAACGTACAATTCACATACTACCCTTCTCCCTAAAGGAGTAGATACTGTAAAGTCATACGGCAATTGCATTATCTGGTCTCGCATATTACACACAAATACAGGTGCTACAAATGAATGCGTGGAACCGGGATCAAATAATGCAACCGCAGCTTTATCACCTATAAGAATTGTACCTTCAACCACATTGGTTGCAACATCCGCTTGCTCTCGGTTAAGAGCATAAGCCCTTCCAGCTATCTGTGGCCTCTGCTGTTGCTGTCCAGGTTGTTGCCTCTGCCATTGACGCTGTTGGCCTTGTTGTTGCTGTTGCCTAGGAGGCGCTGGCAAAGCCAATCGCTGTGGAGGAGCAGGGAGTGCTGCTTGTCCTTGAGCAGTCTGCTGATTAGGAGCTCTGTCATCTCTCCTTGCCTTTGGACATTGTGCCATTTTGTGTTCCAAAGAACCACAAACAAGGCATGCTCCAGTAGTCCTCCAACACAACTCAGTCTTGTGAGCCTTTCCACATGTCTCACAAACTGGCTTATTCTCAGTCCTAGCAGTAAATTTCTGTTTCTTATTCTTGTCCTTAAATCGTCCTCCCTTTTTGAACCAGGAGCCTGTAGATTTTTCACCACTACTCCTCTTGGTACTCTCATTCTCAGCTATTTCCTCTCTGTGGACTTCTTCTGCTGTGTAGGCTCTATCAATGGCATCATCGAAGGTAGTAGGCTTATTTGCCAATACCATCTTTTTATATGTGGCATTTAGGCCATTGAGAAACCTCTTCACCTTCTTGTCTTCCGTATCTGCCAAATCGGTAGCATACTTAGACAACTGCAGGAAGGTATGGACGTACACAGATACGGTCATTTGACCTTGCTTCAATTGCAGAAATTTGAATTCTTTCTTCTGCCTCACATGCTCTGGGACGAACTTCCTTTGAAATTGCTGTTTGAAAGTCTCCCACATCACTGCTTCTGGCAATTTAGTGATTGCCCCACTCACACTCTTCCACCATGTCTTTGCTACTTCTCGTAGCATGGAGGAAATGAGGGCAACCTTTTGCTTTTGCGTGCACGTGACTGTGCCAAACACATCCTCAATGTGTTCTAGCCACTCATCAGCTTTCAGCACATCTTCAGTACCCCGGAACTCAGTAGCTCCTCTTTTCTTGAATTGTTCGTACAGAACATTAGGGTCTTTCTCCTTGGACTGAATTACCACTTGTGTTCCAACCTGAGTAGGTGGTTGAACTGGTGGCACTACTGGTGCTGCTTGCATCTGAGCCTGCAATTGGCTCTTCACTTGCAATAAAGAAGTGATCTGGGCTTGCATACCCATCTGTGCTTCATGACTCTTGGCCATTTGCTCATTGCTTCTCACCAACTGCTCTAGAATAGCAGTCATCCTTGTGTTCATATCGGAGACAGGAGATGGTGTGACAACCTCAATCAAGTCATCACTTCCTGGATTCGATCCAGATGCAGCCATGCTGTAAATAATACGGAAGGTAAGATACATAGATCTCAACACTTCCATCACATACATCACATAACGTGAAAGCATTTAAATCACAAATCCAAGATTGGATTTGGCACGAAACGTAACGTTCCTCACTTCGTTCCTATAAATGGCTAAGTCATTTAACTTGGTTAACTTAGCTCTGATACCATGCAATAAGTATGTCACGACCCAGGCCCGAGATTAGGGTTACCACGGCCAAACCCCGAGTCGCGACGCCATACTTACTCCCGTAAATCTCGCATCGCCGAAGCCAATACAAGATTCACAAGGGATCTTACATATACCTGTCAAATGTACATTGTTTTGCGGAAATATATACATACATTGACATTTAACGTTAATATGTACAAGTCCTTTACATACAGTAAAGTTTACTTACACATCTCATCTTCCTATTTAAATCAACCATGCATATTCAAATACAATGCATGTGATTACTATTTACAACAAAATGAATCTATTCAAAATGTTCACAAAAATTGCTAAACCGGTCGCCTCCGATTTACATCCATTCATTCAATCCTCCTGGAGGAACCGGATTGGTCTCCTCCGTTAGCGGCGCGGTCTCGGAATCACTGGAACGGGCAACTTGGCCTGTAATGTCATTAATAACACTGTGAACACGACGGTTCAACAATGTATACTCAATTCTATGATAATCATATGTTTAGCAATTTGGTTCCAAAGTATAACAATTCTATTCAAGTCAATTCAATTCAATTCAATTCAATTCAAGGCATATAGTTCTTCCTTGAAGGAAGCATTCAATTTATGTAGCTCTCCCCTGAAGAGAGCATTCAATTCATTATATACACTTTATCAAGTGTCTTTTCGTTGTCCTCTAGCATAGGCGGAAGGCGCACCATTCACAACCCAGCCTTTCAAGGACTCATTTCATTTCAATATTACTCACTTTATTAAGTGGCTTTTCAAATGCGTGGGATTTACCAGTGTCTTGATCAGAGATCACCGGCATCACCACGGAGCTCCGGAACGCTCCATCTACTGCAGCGGACTTAATCTTGTATACATTACAATGTTTCTTCATTTCAGTTCTTTTCTTTTCATTTCATTGCATTTCATTGTATTAATTCAATACATTATTCAATGATAGCTCAACAAGGAGCATAACAATACTAGACGAGAGAGGACAAGCCAACTCAAGTCATAAACAATTAAATTTCCTAAATCAACATTCGGGTGAAGCGTTCATTATGCAATGTAGGTGTTATTTTAGATGACATCACTTTTTAGTGAAATTTACATTCACATAAGTTTAGCTAACACCCATGAAGGTTTAGGAAAATATCAGAAATCAATTCTGATATCCCCTCAGTTTCGGTCACCTCGTCGGTTACCTAGCGGTTAGCCGCATTACAGATTTCGGCTGACCGAACCACATTCGGTCAGCTTTCCAGAATCTCATCAACTACAAAGCAATTAGCCCAATTCGGTCACCTACTCGGCTGACCGAAATTCAAATTTCGGTTAGCCGAATTTATTCGGTCAGCTTACGGTTCATTTTCCAGAAGCTAAACTTCTGATGGAAAAACCCTAACAAGATTTTCAGTCACCTTGCGGTCAACCCTCGGCTAGCCGAACTCACAATTTCGGCTAGCCGACCTATGTCGGTCAGCTCTCGGTCAGGTGTCGGTCAGCCTGGCGGCTGACCGAATTGTGCCCAGAAGTTCAGAAAATTTTGAACCGAATTTTCTGTAACTGAACTCCTTGAGTTCTAACAAGTCACTTAACATTTGAAATCAATATAATTGAGTATACTTGCCTTGTTTGGAAACTAATCAGCAAGAATTCCCTTGTCTAGCTTGAATCCAAGATGAAATCCTCAAGCCAAACCTTCTTTTGAACCTAAAACCCAAAATCAATCCACAAAACAGAATTCTTGTGAATTCTTTAGGCCATAACCATTCTATCTCAATAATTAAAACATGGAAGTGCTGAATTCAACTCCAACACTTACTTGTAGCTTATTTGGTGGAAATCTTGAGATCTTCTCAAGTTTGAACTCCAAGAAAGTAAGAAAAGAGATGAAGAAGATGATGGTGAAGATGGAGTCCCTCTTCACACACTTGTCAATTCTCTAAATCACCACTCAATGAAGAGAACTTGGAAGAAAGAAGAAGAAGAGAAAGAAAGAGAAGAAGAGAGATCGGCTGGGATGAAGGAATGAACTCAAATGAGTTCATCCTCATCTTATAAGCCCTCAGTTGTATTTTAGCCCCTCTTCTTTCCACTATTTACAATTTAAGTCAAATGAATGGTCATTTGAACCACTTCACGTCGAATGGAATCACTATCTTCACGGAAGTTAACGTACTCCTCGAGATATACGTGTGAGTATCAAGAGTTTCCGTATTCGACGAAATACGTGTAATTTCGTATTTATGAAAAAGTCCTTACATTGCATGGTTTAGCCTAAAACCATTTCAAGTCACCCATAACCTTCACTATTCTTTTCATTAAGTTCAATTTGACCACTTGAGCCAAATTCTATATCAATTTAGCCATTAATCAACATTTATTCAATATCACATGTTGAATTAGCATTAATCCCGATTAATTAGAGTTAATCTTAATTAACTCGGGACAGGGTATTACATTGTTCTACTAACATCTTCTTTGAGAATTGAGATACAACCAATGTAACCAGTGTGGAGCTGATGAATGGCATGGATTTTAAAAATACAGGCCCCACAATAGAATGAAAACAAGGCACTGCACCATATTACAATGCAGCGGTTCTGCACTGTAGCATTGCTCTCAAAGGATTTGAATTCTCTCTCTTATTACTCTTGACTCTCATATCTTATGATAACATTTATTGTGGTGCTTCCTAAAATCTCGAATGCTTTTATTTGCGATATGAACTTCTAATGGTGCCAGTGTCACAAATCTTTAACCTTCCTTTTGGTAATTTAAGAAATTTGAGTTTCTATTTCTAACAACTTTCTAAATCCTTCTAAAACCCTTCCTCTTTAAATCTCCAAAAAATTAGAGAGAGAAAAAAAATCTTCTGTCAACTTCACACAAGGTTTCTTACTGAATCAAATTTCCTTCGTTTTCTTCTCTTTCAAAGTCGTTGTCTCACATCTTTTGGCTAAGTTTAGTATTTTGTTCTTAATCATGCCGAGGTATCTCTATTTCTTTTTTTCTATTCTATTCAATCTGATTCTTTGGTACTGTTGCTTTATCCCTGTTACTGTGTATATATGTATTACTAGTGGTGGATCGAGTTACTGCTACTATGATGTATTGGATATGTATCCTTGCAGAGGTTCGTTTGGACTCAATATTTGTCCAAGTCCGTAAAGACATCCTTTTCTTTTTTTAGTTTCCTTTCCTTTCCGTGGGTTGATCGGCACTCGCTACTACTACAGATTCCTTCTCAATAAATGGGTCAGTTTTTCCCCTGTAGAACTATTTAAGTATGTTAAAACTCAATTTTAATTTTCTTTCTGTAATGTTTTTTTTCCCACAGCTTCTTGATGTCTGAACAAAAAAAAAGGTTTGAAATCGCAAGTCTATATTCCTGTTTTTTAATTTTTTTTATTGATTTTCTTTTACAATGAACTACAATGATTGTTTCTAATTTTTGCTTTTGTTATTAATATCGGTCAAACGCTTAAGTTTGCTTCCTTCATTACCTACTTTCTTTTCACTGATTATTCTTGTAATTATTGGTTTTCACGGTAATAAAGAAGGTGAATGCTATAATTTCCTATATTTTTACTGTTCTTTATCATATGTTTGATTGGCCTCCCTGTCTGTTAGGATCTTTTGCATCAAGAAAGAAGGTTACATCTCAAGTAATTGCTAGAACTCTTTCTTTACTTAAAGTTATATACTTATACATCTTATCTATACTTAAACCTTATTGTTTGTGCTCTTGTTTCTTTGTTAATCAGACACTCCATCTTAATGTGTCTTTTTATTAAGATACCATATATAATAAGGTTAATAATCAAAAAATTATATTATGATCATTATGATGTGGTTTCTCTTGGTTTTGTTTTATGAGTGATTTAAGAAAAGCTCTTTTTTATTTTTTATTCCTATTCTGATGCATAAGAAAATGGAGCCCATTTGAGATGTGCAGACATAGTGAGGGACATTGATATTGATTGTTGATGTAGAAGGAAATGAGAAGACGATGGGTTTGAGATTTCTCTTGAGAAGTGATTTATTCATCTCTCTTTCAGTGAAAGGTACAATTAGTAGTGACATCCTTATTCTTGATTTTCTTTTCCTTTGATGATCTGATATGTCTATATGAATTCTATAAAATCTAACAGCTATTATGTTGCAAGTAAAAATAAAAATTATATAACTTATAGAAATTTAATGAATAAAACTTATAAGCGATTGGATCATTAGCTGCATCATTAAATCTTAATGTCAAGGCCCAAAACTCAGAATGGATTTTATGTTGGGTATTTCGAGAACTTTTGTTCTACTTTCTTTTTGAAGAAACTCTGACCTATATTGTGAAATGACTATTGGCTCGTTGATAATTTTCTCCCTAGGAACTGAATATGATAAATGATGCAAGCAACAAACTCAACTTGATATATCATTGCTCTCTTAGCTTTTACGGTACTTTTGTACCTCATTTACTCCAACTAATAACCTTTTTGTTCAATTTGACTGATTTGTAATTTATGTAAGTATATTGTATTTCTTTTCAGCTTTTTAATACGTTTTGTTAGGGAGGATTTTAGGAATGATAAATAAGGTATTTACTTTATTCTTAATAATATTTCAAACAAATTCAAAATTTTGTGTCTTTTCTTTTCTGGCCCATGTTGGGCATGGCCCCTGTTTTGATAGTAAGATCCTTATAGATACTTTATGTCGTGTAAATACCAAATCCTGTTGAGAGTTATTTCCTCTAATGATTATTTGAAGTTTGTAAATTGGTCCTAACTCCTAAGTCTTTTAAGGGGATATAGAGTCTTAGGTAGAGCCCATTGGTTTTAGTTAATGGACTTAGGTTGTTAAGAGAGGAGGGAGCGAGTCCATGTATGTCCCATGTTGCGTGCAGGATATCCTTGGCTCAAAAGGACTTAGGCACGTTCTTCTTCCTTAAAGTTGGAAAACAGTTGGAAGAAATCAGATAAAAACTCTCTCCCTTGACCCACGTCAGCACATGGGCCCAACTCCTAAGCCTTTTCATCTAAAAGCAAAAGTATCCCCTCCCAGTGCAAGTCTTCGTCCCTCTTCCTCAACTAGTGTGACACTTCATCAGGAAACGCCTCATATCCTAACTCTCGTCTTCCTCCTTCATCGTGCCCTTTCTCTCTTTATCTTAGCACCTACCAAGATATGTTTTCCGGTTCCCTCTTCTTCTTCTTTCTCTGCACCCTTTTCTCTCTCTATGTCAGCACTTACCAAGGTATGGTTTCTTATTCCAATGCTCTGCTATTTCTTAGCTTTTGATGTTGTAGGCGGTGAAAACACGACACCCACTTAGATTGAGATGAACTTTGTAGATCAGGGAGTACCGAACGCCAAGTACCTGAAAGGGAAGGAAAATGACTTAGGTCAGAGCCCTTGGCTGCCGTGAGCCGAAGGCACTCCGATGCCTGAGTTAGTTTTGAGAAAACTAAGCAGGGGGAGGAAGAAGAGAATGAGAGATTGTGAGAGTTCACATGCTGTGAGTTAGCGTACCTCCATGGGGTTGATCCCATGTGTATTTGTAGATATTCCTCTTTCATTCTCTATGTGAGTCGGGGTAGGAGGGGTAAGGTCCCATCGGGCCTTACCCTGACATTCGGCAGTAGGTAAAAAGGGCACATCCCATCAGAACCTGCCATGCTTTTTGTCAGTTGATGTGAAGGGATGATAAGGCCAACTTCTTATAGCCATAAATGAGCGCCCCTATTTGTCAGGGCGCCCCCGTACTTCTCATAGGTGTGTGATGGCCCACTCTGCCTTTAGTACTTCTATCGGGACCAAGAATGGTCTAGCCCGGGCTGGCACTATGCTGAGCTGTCATTCATGCCGAGCTGCCGAGCCGATAGGCACCGAGCTGGCACTCTTAACCGAGCTGCCGAGTTGCCAAGAAGAGGAGCCACTTGAGCCAATGCTTCTTACCGAGCTGCCGAACTGCTGGGCTGTGATGACCGAGATCGAAGTGATCGCTAGTGCTATTACCGTGGTCCTCACTTAATCTTGTCATTGCGGTATTTTATCAACACAATTGCCCCCTAGCTTTTGACCTCTGAAAGTTCTCCAACTTGAGGAGGTCGGAAGCTAAGTGATTCTGCCTAGCCGGCACTGCTACCGAGCTTAAGAGAAGGTCGCCGAAGTGTGGGAAGGGGTTACCTGAGATGGCGGAGTCTCGGCTCAGAGGGGGTCCTTCCTTATCCTGATGACCGTTGCTAACATGCGGTCCTTATCAAGATGTCTCTTCGCCTGTCCAAGGCATTCAATAGTCCTCAGGAAGTGCGCCGCTGGTGGCACGTGTCGCCTCTTCGGCTGTCACGCAATTACTTCGAAAGGACGTTAGGGCTGCACAAGGTGACGTTAGGGCTGCTTGAGGCGATGCCTCATTAAAGGCGCTTCTCGAAAGACGAAATGGCGCCTCTAACCCTTATAAATTAGGGCGTCTTCTTCGTCCTGACTTTCTTTTTCTTCGCTCTACTGGAATTTCCACTGCACACTGCTGGAGAACTCTCTGTCGCCTGCAAGTCGCTAGCACCATCATCTGCACAGTCCCCCTTGTAGGGTTTCTTTCTGCTTCTCTCTTTTCCTTTCTTCTAGGTAGATTTCCGTCCGGGTAGAAAATGGGAATTTACAGGCACTTGTTAGGAGACCCAGTTTCCATAGTTGTTTTTAGGGACATGTACAAGATCCCTGCCAACGTAGAGGTCAGACCAGATGGCCCTAATGATGGCCTCACCTACAACGATAACTGGATGCCGTTTTGGCTGGTCACCGTCGTTAGGGACTGCCTCCGGGAGTGGAGTTTGTGCCCCTGCCAACTACTACCAATGGATACAAAATCATCATGGGGGTAGTGCGGCTGAACGAGATCCTGGGGATCAACCTCGGTGTCCCGGACATCGAGGACACATACGACCTCTGCAAATCCGCCAAAGGGAACACCTATTATCTCCGGCTGAGGGTTCACCGGGCTGGCTTCGTTACCGCGCTGGAGGACTCCAACAAGTATGCGGGCGAGGATCGAGTGTTCGTCAAAGGAGGATGAGAGTTCGGCGAAGCAGAGGCTAGCACCATGGTCCGGATTCTTCGAAAAATAGGAATTCCTCCAAGTAAGGGCAGAAGTCTTTTTGGTTTGCAGTTTCACTCTCTTGTGTCTACCTGACTAACAACTTTCTGTTTATATAGATTTTCGACAGAGAAGGGAGGTAGCCAGGAAAAACCTCTGGAAGGTGAATACCGACTGGCACGAGAAAGTGAGGAATTACTGCGGTCACGACTGCCGAGCTGCGTGGTCACTACTGTGGTATACGCCGCACTACAAATCCTTTAACACCTCGAGAAGGGTGACCGAGATAGACTCCGTGCTGCACGGAGAATTCACCAGCTCGGAGCCAGTGATAGTCGCGGTCCCCACTGGGCGTCTGGTCGAGTCAAGTGACCGGGCTTCAGCTCCACTCACAGACCCAGAACCTGCCGGGACTGCGGCAGCCGAGGCCTTTGGGGACCTTTCAGCCGCGGCCTTTGGGGACCTCAGGGGTGAGGCCCTGGATGCCCTCCGGCCTACTGGCGTTGCGCCGGCTTCACCGCCCCTTGCTACTGCTGCAGCTGTAGAGGTTCCACCTGCCGCAGTGGCCAAGGTTTGCCCTGCTGCTCCTCCCCCTGCTGCCATTGTAACCGAGGCCCCTCCTGTCGTCGTGGCCGAGGTCGGTCCTGCTACTCCTGCTGCCATCGAGATCGAGGACTCGCCCCCCGACCTCCCTTCAAGGGTAGAAGGTGGAGAGCGGCCTGTCGAGACCGCGGAGGAGCGCCGGGCTGGGAAGAGGCCGAGGCTTGAGGCTTCACCTGGGTCTTCCGCTGAAGAAACTCTCCCGCCCCCTCCGCTGATCCCATGGATTCCAGACATTGAGGGCGTACTGGGAAGGCCGCTAGCTGTGACGGACCATGCTGGCGGCATCCCCTATGTCGTTGCTGCGCTGGGGCGAGCCTGCGCCCTTTCACTGGACATGGCGAAGTGGGCGTCGATGGACAATGAGTCGCTTCTTCTTTCGTCCATGCGATCATTGGTGCAGGTGAAGCTTCTGACACTTCTTTCATGCTTTGACTTCGATATTTATCTTCTGATTCTTATTTCTGTTCTACAGCTGATGCAAAAATGCCAAATTGGCATGGAAAGGATGGAGGCACCTGAAGCCAGGGCGGCTGAAAGGGAGAATCTGCAGGCTAAAAGGGAGAGACTGCAGAAGGCGTTAGAAGCCAAGGATGAGCTGCTGAGAGAGGAGGTGAGCAAGAACGCCAGTCTTGCTGCCAACCTCGAGCAGGCTCAAGCCGAGGTGGTGCATTTGTGGGAGGAAGCGGAGGAGGAGGTGACCCAGAACGCTCACCTTTCCGCTGACCTCGACGGCGTCCGGGCCGCGCTGGTGCGGCTGGAGAAGGATCTGCTATCAAGTTGAGGGTTGAGCAAACGGCTACTCGCTGAGAGGAATGAGGCTAGGGGCCAGTTGGAGGTTGCCCTGAGGGAGAAGGCGGCCGAGCTCGAGTTTGCACTGGCAAGGCAGAAAACCGAGCCCGAGGAGAAGTATGTGACTGAGCTTAACGCCATCACGGAGGAGAAGGTGCAGGAGCTGGCTGCGAACTACAAGGCGCAACTGCCAGAGATCCGGGACCAAGGCTGGGAGCTGGGATGGAAGGTGGCCTTGAGGAAGGCTGGGGTTCCTGGGGATAACCCTATGCTCAGGAATCTCCCCAGGTTTCCCAGCTCAGATTCCGATCTCCTGGCCATCATTGCTTTGCCTCCAATCCCTGGTCCATCTCCCCAAGCCCCTCCAGTGGCGAGTGCCGAAGCCCGCGTTGTCGTGCCTCCAGAAGCTCCTCCAATGGCGGACGTAATGCCTGAAGCCCTCCAGGCCACTTCCGAAGCCGTTCCTGAAGCCACCCCAGACGTCTCTGAAGCCACCTCGGTCGTTCCCGAAGCCAGCGCGGTTGTGACTGAGGCTCCTCCAGAGATTGACTGCAACGTGGAAGCCGTTGCCCCCTGAGTCTTCTTAGTATTTTTTCTTTTCTTTTATTGTATCTCTCCTATTTGCTTGTAATCAACATTTTTGCTAATGAAATAGTAACTTTTTTACACTCTTGGCTTCTCTTTGACTTTCTTTTGCTTGTTTGAATGATGGAATGGGCGTATGGAACGTCAACCTTTCTTTTGCTTAAGTAATTGGTCCCGGTAGCCAAATTCTCATAAACGTAAAATTGGGCGTCTGCCCTTATCCGAGCTCGGTTCATGAACCGGGGTCCCAACCTGCACCCACAACCACTGAGAGCGGAGATTGCCAGTTTTGACTTGATGAAGGAATCTTTCTTGGTTCAACAACCTGAGGTGTCCCTAAGCGCCGAAGTCAGTGCCTTGGACATTTTTGGCTTTGCCGCTGTAGCTGGTGCTGGCACCGAGCTAAGGGCGGTTGGCACTCTGACCGAGCTGCCGAGTCGGGGCAGGGACTGTCACCAGACCCTTAGAAAGCTGGCATTGCTGCCAAGCTGTATAACTTGAAGCAATTTGAAAGAGAAAGAGGTCCGTTCCAAAAGAATGCGCTTTTATTGATGTTTGAATCCTTGAATACATTTTTCAGAAGTAGAACTTTTTGAGGTGCAACGCATTCCATGGATGGGGCAGCTCCTTGCCTTCCATATCCTCAAGTCTGTACGCGGATCTCCATGCTGCCGAAAGTACTTTGAACGGCCCTTGCCAGTTAGCTGCCAGTTTGCATTCATTCGGATTTCGGTCACCAGGAAGTATTTTCTTCAGGACTAGCTCTCCCACCGCGAATCTTCTCTCTTTGACCTTCTGGTTGTATCCCCTGGACAACTGCTGCTGATAGGCGGCCAGGCGGATAGCTGCCGCCTCCCTTCGTTCTTCAGCGAAGTCCAGCTCTCGGGCCACATTCCAGTCATTTAGCCCTTGGTCGCAGAGTTCCGACCTCAAGTGGAATAACTGCTTCCATGCCGTAGGCAAGGGAGAACGGTGTAGCTGAGGTGGAATGCCTTGGAGTCGTTCTATAAGCTCATAGAACACTTGGAAGCTCTTCTGCCCACCTTCCTTTGGCGCAGTCAAGTCTCTTCTTGAGTCCGTCGAGGATTACTTTGTTTGAGATCTCAGCCTAGCCATTGCTTTGTGGGTACACCGGGGTGGAGTAGACATTTCGGATGCTGTACTCTTGGCAAAAGCTCTTGAAGAAGTTGGAATCGAACTGTGTTCCGTTCTCAGAGATGAGAGTTTGGGGGAATCCAAATCTCGTGATGATGTTCTTCCATACAAAGTTCTTCGTGTCTTGCTCGGCGATGGAGGACAGAGGCTCTGCTTCGACACACTTTGTGAAGTAGTCTGTGGCTACTATCAGCCACCTTTTGTTCCCTGGAGTTTAGTGGAGCGGTCCTATGATGTCCAAGCCCCACTGAGCGGAAGGCCACGGACTGGAGAGAGGGCTTAGGTCCTGCGCTGGCTGGTGGAGAGAGTGTGAGAACTTCTGCACTTCTCGCATCTTTTGGCGTAGAGCTGGGCGTCCTTCTGCATATATGGCCACCAGTACCCTTGGCTGATTGCTCGGTAGGCTAGCGACCGACCTTCAATGTGACTGCCGCAGATCCCCTCATGAATTTCATAGAGGAAATCTTCGACCTTGCTTGGATGAACACACTGGAGGTAGGGCCCGGTAAATGACTTCCTGTAGAGTCCGCCATCTAGGGAGAGCCAAAACCGGGTTGCTTTCAGCCTGATCTTCTGAGCTTCGGTTTTGTCTTCGGGTAGCTGGTCTTCCTTCAGGTATGCGACTATCGGGTCCATCCAGCTCGGACCGAGATCGAGATACATGAGCTGCTGAAGTCGTTGGAGTTCAATGCTGGGCTCTTGTAGCGTCTCTATTTCGACAGTTCTTTTATTACTGGCTTCAACAGCCGAGGCGAGGCTGGCAAAGGCGTCAGTATGGGTCTGCCGATTTGCTGGACCTCGACCCTTTCGAACTGGGAGAGAAGTTCCTTCACGTGAGCTAGGTAGGCCGTCATTCTGTCGTCCTGAGCTTGGTAATCTCCACTAAGCTGGCTCGTCACCAACTGAGAATCACTGAAGACCACTACGCGCCGAGCTTCCAAGATTTTGGCACTGTTCAATCCAGTGATGAGCGCTTCGTACTCGGCCTCGTTATTGGATGCCTTGAAGCCGAGTGTTAGAGCTTGCTCAATGACAAGGCCCTTCGGAGACCGGAGGACTATGCCAGCGCCAGCCCTCTTGGACGTTGAGGATCCATCGACGAAGACTTTCCAGGCTAAGTCCAGAAACTTCTTCCAGGACTGTTCTTTCTTCGTCTCGGTAACTACCTCGGTATCCTCATTGCCCCCCAGTTCGGCGTCGAGCAGGGTCGGTGCCGAACTCTGAGAGGTGAATTCCACAATAAAGTCTACTAGAACTTGGGCTTTGATGGCCGTTTGGGCTGATACTTGATATCATATTGCCCTAGTTCGACAGCCCATTTAGAGATTCGACCAGAGAAGTCTGCCTTCCGGAAGAGAGCCTTCAGTGGGTGCTCTGTCACGACCGCTATTGTGATGGTTTGGAAGTAATGGGAGAGCTTTCGTGAGGCGCTGACGAGCGCCAGGGCAAGCTTTTCGAGCTGTAAGTATCGAGTCTTGGCGTCGAGCAGGATCTTGCTCGTGTAATAGATAGGCCTCTGCTGGCCGTTTTCCTCTCAGATGAGTACCGAGCTCACTGCGTGGTCCGACACGGCTAGATACAAGTACAGCGCTTCGCCATTGGTTGGAGTCGACAGCAGCGGTGGTGAAGAAAGGTAGCGCTTGAGCTATTGCAGGGCCTAATCGCAGTCCGGCATCCATTGGAACTTGGAGCCTTTTCGTAGGAGCTGGAAGAAAGGCCTGCATTTGTTGGAAGCTCGGCTGATGAAGCGATTGAGCGTGGCAGCCATGCCGGTCCGCCTCTGAACTTGTTTTGCCGAGGTCAGACTCTAGAGCTCCTGGATTACCGTGATTTGGTCGGGGTTTGCCTCATTCCCCCTTCTTGTAACCAGGCTCCCTAAGAACTTGCCGGAACCGACACCGAAAACGCATTTGGACGCGTTCAACTTCAACTAGAACTGGCGGAGGATGTAAAAAATCTGGTAGAGGTTGGCCAAGTGGTCCTGCGACCTCCTAGACTTGGCGACCATATCATCGATGTAGACCTCCACCATCTTGCTGAGCTGCACCTGGAACATCTTTGTCACTAGCCGCTGGTATATCGCTCCTCCCTTCTTTAACCCAAAGGGCATCACCTTGTAACAGTAGGTGCCCCGGGGGGTGATGAAGGCTGTCTTCTCCTGGTCCGCTGCATACAAGTGGATCTGGTGGTATCCTCGGTAGGTGTCGAGGAAGCTCATGCGGTCGTGTCCGGTGGTGGCATCAATGAGCTGGTCGATCTTCTGGAGAGGGAAACTGTCCTTGGGACAGGCTTTATTGAGGTCGGTGAACTCCACGTAGACCCTCCACTTCCCTGTCTTCTTTTTGACCACCACTGTGTTGGCCAGCCACTGCGGATAGTGGACCTCTTTTATTGCGTCTGCTTTGAGGAGTGTCGCGACCCCGAACCGGGGGCCCGGGACCGCGACGGGGTGTGGTGTGGATAATGAACCAATCCTCAATAATAATTATCCATTTCCTTAATTTCCCACAGGTTTCCGCGGTGAGGATTCCTCATACACTCATAGAACATTTATATTGGTGCGGAAGCGTGTAGCAAATCAAACTCTTAACCCATTCTTATCAAATAAGACTGATGATACACAAGTATGACATGATGTCAGAGTGAGCAATGATCTCATTAGCATTCCCAAAATATGAAGTTGAAGTTTAACAAAATATCAAATTTAAATTAACATTCCCCAGAAATAAAGGCCAACAAAGGCCAATACAACCAAAAGTATAAATCAGTATCATTCTATAAACTCCCAAAATATTCGCAGCTCAAAGCTAAACCGAATGTCTACATGACATCGTCAGCTTGCCACTCCACTAATCGCCGCGGCTCATCAACCGCCTCCTCTGACTCCTCCTCAAAGGCAACAACGGGAGCTGGACCTGAGTACCACAAAAATGGGTCAGACACGACGATCTGGCAGGTGGGTGAATAGATAATACCAAGAAAGAAATCAAAGCATATCGTAGACATAACGAAAACTGTCATAAAACAGGATGCATGGTTCATTTAAAGTACATATGCAATATAAATCATGTGGGGTATCCAAGGTACAGGAACTGACTAGGTGGCAACCACACTAAAGCTACATCCTCTCAATCACTAAAGTGATGAGAGCACATTCAGTGCATTGGGCTCGATCACACGAAGTGACGAGAACCAACATTACATACATATACATATACATATAGCTAGGCAAGACCACGGCCGCGGAACCGGGTAACGGGACAGAACAGGATCCAAGTTGCAACTGGCGGAAGCACAAGGGGGAGGCCCAAGTCAGTTAATCAGACTGACAAGGACGTCCAAGCTTAGTGGTGCCGACTCATAGGTTACATGAGAAATCAAACGTATACAAAACCTATCAATATAAAACATTCGGGTAGGCGGGGTAGGGTGCTCGTAGGCACACATTTCATATTATTATCCGTACATGCATAAACGGGCTGGCAGAACGTATCGGTGTATAAATCAGAATTTGAGATAAAATTAGTAAGATCGGGTAATTATACATATAATCTGAGTAAAACAAAGCAATAAATTCTTATATCATTAGGAACTATATATTGGGGCCTCCATATTCAAACGACCTGCATAAGGATCTTGTATGTCTATATTACCCTTAGTATGGTACTCAAATGATAGAGGACATACTAAGTTTCCTTATGCACGTTGATGAATCTAAAGGTCCCAATACCTTTCTCCGAAATGGTGTCTCTTTTTATGTCAATCTCCTTATGTCATCCCCTGGGTCTTTCCAAGGTGGTAGGGCATCAGAACAACCCATCCAAACCTTTAGATCCCATAACTGAAAACAATGGAAAAGACTCAGGAATTCTGGGTAAACTCGGTCACCTATCGGTCAGCTGGCGGTTAGCCGCCTATGTGATCGGCGGTTAGCCGCTGGCTGACCGCGGGGCTGACCGCGGTTCACCCTGCTAAAATGTAGCATTCTGTGTTTCTAACCGTGCATCGCAGCTACCTGGCGGTCACTGGGTTTCAGATTGGCGGTTAGCCGCGAGCTGACCGCTCAGCTGACCGCGATTCGCCTGTCAAAATGTAGCATTCTGTGTTTCTAACCGCATCTGGGTCGGCTAGCCGCCGGTCACCTGTCGGCTAGCCGCCAAGGTGACCGCCCGCTGACCGCCCAGCTGCGGGGACTACACATCAGGTGCAGATTTCAGTCCTTTCTTTCCCAAACCATTTTACCTCAACTCCTATCATTTCCCAACGTGGAATGGGTCTATTCCCTTGCATTTAACATTTAATTCTTCCCACCAACCACCATTCCACCAATGCATTAATTCACCTACCAATCCAAATCTCATTCAATGCAAGTACAAATATCATTTAAGAAGTTTATAATAACCAAAATAAACTTTCATGCATGAATGCATATGTTCTCATAAAACTAACTAAGAGAAAAACCATGTCAATCAATACATTTCCAAAGGCATTATGAAACATAATGATTCAAATGAAATAGGAATAGTAAAAATCCATATTTTCGACAAAATAAAAACTTATTCAAATCTAATCCATTCATCCACTTGCCTTGGTCTCCAAAGTATGCTAGTCAAGCTCTCATCCACTATCAAGCTCAAAATCTACAATCTACACAAAATCCCCAAAATACAACATTACAACCCTAGAATGTCAAAGTCAAGCAATAGATGGAGATAGCTTCCAAAAATCAAGGTGAAGCATCTCCATGGCTAGAAGAATACACAACCAAAAGATGAGAAGAAGAACTTACATGAAAAGTCCTCTAATGGCAAGAGTTTGCTCAAAAGATAGCTTGGAATGGAAGACTCTCTCTACAAATGGTATCTAGAGGAAGCTCTCATGGAGGGGAAGGAGATCACCACCTCCATTTTTCCTTTAGCAAGAAACTTGAGAGAGATTGAGGGATGGAGAAGCAAGGAGCAAGGTAAGTTGAAGAGAACCCTAGGCTGGGCTGGGATTTCTTGTTCTCAAGGAAGTTACAAGAAGAGGAAGAGAGGGAAAAGGACTCCTCCTTATATAGAAATCTGAATGGGTCCCACAACTTAAAAGTCCAAAATGGGCTAAAACAACGTTCTACGGGCTTCGGACGGATTCGACGAAGAAGGAAGAATTGATCGTCGAAATTTCTACTTTCCAAAAAGTATATATTTTACAAGTTTCGAAGACATTGAAAATAGTGTCCAGATTTTGGTGTAAAAAGACTGTTTTACCCCTATCAATGGCAAAGTAGGGTTTAGAGGTCTCGAATGGAAACGGAGCAAATACGAATGTTGTTGGGAATCATAAAATACATTAGACGGAGTAATTTACAGATTTCCAGAATTATAACTAAATCCCCAAAACTAATCAAGACACAAAAGAAGGAACCCCCAAAGGGCCCCACTAGATCAAAAGAGTTCCCAAAATTATTCAAAGCTATAAAAAGCTATTCTAATCCAGATTTAACCCATTTCCACTAATCTCACTTATAACTAAAACACGTCTTAATTAACACTAAAAGGAAACTCTCGAGGCAGGGTCTTACAAGGAGCTTCTAGACTTCCTCAATCACGGCCTAAGTTTGTGGGACCCCAGTTCTGCGCGCTTTCTGGATCACGGGCCTGTGGTTGGGGTCCACATTCAGCTTGTGGCACATGACTGCTAGGTCGATGCCGGGCATCTCATATGGTGTCCAGGCAAAGACCTCTTTATTCTCTCTGAGGAGGTCGAGCAACTCCGTTTTCTCGGGCTCGGGGAGCTGGCTTCCTATCGGGAAGAATCTGTCCGGGTCGGCGGGGTCGAGTCCGACCTCGGTGAGGTCCTCGATGCTTTCCTGCGTCGGAGCCCTGCCAACATCCCCGAGCTCGGCCTCTCTGTCCAGCTCAGCCATATGGACTTGGGATGATTCAGCTTCACCAGGTAGCATGGCCATTAAGCATTGCCTGGTCGTGTGCTGGTTGCCTCTGATAGTGATCACTTCCGTCCAGCCAGACTGGTTCTCTAGAGGGAACTTGAGCTTTTGATGACGGGTGGAGGGCACAGCCTCCATGCTATGCAGCCACGTCCTCCCCATTATGACATTGTAAGGGGAGGGAACGTCGACTACCAGGAAGTCGACCTGCTTGGAGGCGCCTCCTACTTGGACTCGAAGGGAGATTTTATCCTTTGGGTACAGTGGTTTGGAGCTGAAGCTAACAAGAGGGGTATGGGCTGTCTGGATATCCTCGTCTGAGTTTCAGCTTCTTAAAGCAATCATAGTACAGGATCTCGGACTAACTGCCTGGGTCAACAAGGACCCTCTGAACTAAGAAGTTCTGCAGCTTCAAGGTGAGTACTAGAGGGTCGTTATGTGGGAGTTCGACGTCCTCTAGGTCTCTGTCAGAGAACCATATTCCTGGCCCCTCCGTCTAGGCCTTCTTTGCAGCTGGCTCTGGTGCCGCGGTCAGCACCTGCTTCTTATGGGAGGCCCTCTTGGCCTCGGCACGAGCCTGGGAGCTCCCCTTAGGCGGAGGAGCGAGGTGGATGACAATGATGATGCCCTTCGATTCGCTGTCCTGGCCACCATCATCTTGGCACGGAGGTCGGCTGTTGTCTCGGCCTTCCTCCTTGATGTAGTCCCTCAGGTGTCCCTCCCTCACAAGGTTCTCCAGGTGGGACTTGAAGCTCTTGCACTCATCGGTTCTGTGCCCGCTCTGCTTGTGATAAGCACAGAACTTGCTCTGGTCCCGTGAGGAGGAGTCACCTTTCATTGGCCACGGCCACTTGAAGAAGGGCTGCACCTTTATTTTGTTGAGGAGCTTATAGATTGGCTTCTTGAAGATTGTATTCACCGCCTTGAAGGTGGCGGCTTTGTGCCTTGACCTCCTTCCGCTCCCCGAGGCTGCTGCCGAGGTAGAGGGGGCCTAGTGCCTATCTGAGGTTCGGGCCCTACGCCAATCTGGGGATGGGTCTGTGCGACGGTCCTCCCTCCTGGAGGACCTATTGTCTCCCTTGGATGGTCGGTCTCCCTGGGTGAGGCCGAAGTTCTCCCGACCTCGAACCTCGTCTTCTTCTATCCGGATGAACCGATTTGCCTGGGTCATCAGTTCTTTCATGGTGGCCACAGGGTACATGACCAACTACGCCCGTAGCTGGCTGCCCGGACGCAGAGCTAGCTGAAAGGACTTCACTGCCATCTCTTCAGAAGCGCACTCGATCTGGCTGTAGACAGTCCAGAATCAATGGGCGAACTGGGTGACATTCTCGTCTTCTCGCATCCGGAGGGCCATGAGATCGGCATCGGTCTTTGGGATGACGCGATGAGCCTGGAACTTCTCCAGGAAGGAGGTCCGGAGCTGCCGCCAACTGGAGATGGAGCTTTCAGGGAGTGAGCAAAACCATCGCAGGGGGAGATCTTCCAAACTGAAGGAAAAGACTCGACAGTTCAAGAAGTCGTCATCCCCCCAGACCGACATCCTCTGGACGTAATGTCGGAGCTGAGCCGCAGGGTCTGAGGTTCCATCATACAGGGTGAACCTTAGGACGTTGAACTTCTCGGGGAGGGAGTATCTTCTGATTTCTTTGGAGAAAGGAGATGCGCCCGTGTCTTTAGCTTCAAAGGCGTTGTACTGGTCTCGAGCGATACCAGCGGTCTCCATATTCTGGCGGATAGATTGCTTGATATGCCAGTCGAGCCATTGCTTGAGCTCCTCCTCGTCTTCTGGTATCTGGCGCTACTTCTTTGGCTTTTCATGCACATGGCTACTGCTGGAGTCTTCTTCGTCGTGGACCCGGTCACGCCTCTTATTATTGAGGACGTGCCTCAGGTCTCGCTCGTGGGCCGGAGGAGCCTGGCTGTGCTTGGGTGGAGGACCCGAAGCATGGCTGCGCACGGGAGGTGGACTCCGAGCCTTTCTCTTCTCCTGGAGCTGCTGCTTGAGCCGTTGGATGAGCTCGTCTTGCTCCTGGATGAGGCGGTTCTGAGCCCTGATATCGTCCAGGTGAGAGTCTTCTTCCTCGTCAAGGTTGACTTGATGGTGGGACTGAGCTCTGGCCCGTGCTGACATTTCACCCAACTTGGTAACTAATTTGGCACCTCGCCTGGTGTGCTCTTTGCTATGGCGGGACTACTCTGGAGGCAGAACATTGTGAAGAGAAGGCATTGTCTGCCCTCTTGATTGCGATACTGACTGGACCGTGAGGGACCTTTCTCCTGACCTCCTTTGTCGAGGGGGTCGTAGGTTTTGTACCAGTACAGGTTGTATGGATGGGCCCTTGCCTTTAGACGGTCCTTTGCCATTTCTGGTTTTGGAGCAATGGTGTTAGTAAGCTTTTTGTTCAGTTTCCCACAGGCGGCGTCAAGCTCTAGGCAGTGAAAACACGACACCCACTTAGATTGAGATGAACTTTGTAGATCAGGGAATGCCGAACGCCAAGAACCTGAAAGGGAAAGAAAATGACTTGGGTCAGAGCCCCTGGCTGCCGTGAGCCGAAGGCATTCCGATGCTCGAGTTAGTTTTGAGAAAACTAAGCAGGTGGAGGAAGAAGAGAATGAGAGATTGTGAGAGTTCACGTGCTGTAAGTTATCGTACCTCCATGGGGCTGATCCCGTGTGTATTCATAGATATTCCTCGTTCATTCTCTCTGTGAGTGAGGATAGGTGGGGTAAGGTCCCATCGGGCCTTACCTTGACATTCGGCGGTAGGTAAAAAGGGCACATCCCATCAGAACCTTCCATGCTTTCGGTCAGTTGATGTGAAGGGATGATAAAGCCAACTTCTTATCGCTATAAATGAGCACTCCTATCCCTATAAATGAGCGCCCCTATTTGTCAGGGCGTGCCTGTACTTCTCATAGGAGCGTGATGGCCCACTCTGCCTTCAGTACTTCTACCGGGACCAGGAATGGTCTGGCCGGGCTGGCACTGTGCTGAGTTGGCATGCATGCCGAGTTGCCGAGCCGATAGGTGCTGAGCTGGTACTCTTAACCGGGCTGCCGAGCTGCCAAGCAGGGGAGCCACTTGAGCCGACGCTTTTTACGGAGCCGCCGAACTGCTCGGCTGTGATGACCGAGATCGAAGTGATCGCTAGTGCTATTTCCATGCTCCTCACTTAGTCTTGTCATTGCGGTATTTTATCCACACAGATGTCAATAGAGGTGTGTGTCGGTGACTGATTTTTTTCTCTAGGGCATAGAATATAGGGATTTGGCTTTTGGGGCTTTTCTTGATAAAAAAAAAATCAATAGAAGTGTTTGTAATTGGTTTATTCTTATTTCAAGAAATGAGATCATTGGGGCTTCTCTCTTTCTTTAAAAAAAAATTATCAACAGATATAAGGCCTCACTTAGACGATTTTTGCCCAACACTCCCAATGCATTCTCCATCCTTTATAGAAATAATCTTAAATAGAATCGAATGATAATTTAAAATCAAGGATTGAGGTAATCTGATAGGTTTTTTGGTTTTTCCCTAAATATTTTGTTACTGGATTGCAACATATTTGGAGGTTTTTTACTATTAGAATATTTATGATATTATTAGTAAAATATAGAACTAATTACTTTATAGTCTATGATGAGTTTATGGTGATTAATTTAATTTATTAGTCAATTTGCACAAGATTAACCTATGCATCGCATAGGGGTTTATGCTAGTATCCTCTTAAAGGGGTTTTTGCATTACAAGAATCCTTAGGATGCCGAATTCAGCCATTATATAAGCATGCTTTCTCTCTTTTCTTTTAATGTCGTCTCTTATATACTAGAGAGAACTAGAAGAGGAACCGACACTTTAGAGCTTCTTGTGAATGTCTTTCATCTTTCACAAGTAAACGGAGCCACCATATCCAACACAAGGTGAGTATACATCTAAATCTAATTGTTTCCGTATGAGATTAATGTCTTTTTGTTAGGTCTAGTACATATGTTCAGTACTTTAGGAAATCAGTTTGCACTAAATTGAAACCAAATAAAAAATAAAAAATAAACAGTACTTTGTTTGAATGTAAATGCACTTACTGTTTGAAAGCAGAAAAACAATACTCTGTTGTTGAAGTTATTAGATCAGAAATTCATAGATGATCAAGGCTAGTGTTTAACACTAACAATCTTAACACAAAATTTTCAAAGTTCTGAGTACTTTGTTCTTAGTTTATTTTAGTATTTCTGGTTTTGGTTTATGTTAGTTTTTCTACTGGTTTCTTATTCTTCTATTTCTGAAACTAGTAGTGTAAAACTGAATTTCATTCATTATATATATCTAGTTACAGAACTTCAAGTTGTTCTGTAAATTGTATTTTGTTTGCCTCAATCTTCGGTAACCTGTAACTGGTTACCATATAGTCTGAGTTACTGTTTACAGTTATGTTATCTTAATTCAGCAGTATATACTATGTGTTTTATTAAGTCATTTTTGGTTTGTCAAAGCAGACATGGGTATTGAGAAGAATACTCCAGTTAGTACCCCTGTCCCCTGTTATGGTAAACAATGGGGAGAAACCTAAGAAGTTCAATTGTACTGAGCTCAAGAGTTGGCAACAGAAAATGCTGTTCTATCTCACTACCTTGAACTTGGCTTGGTTCCTCCATGAAGAGTCTCCTGCTCTAATAGAAGGTGAGACAGACAAGCAAGTAGTTGCTGTTGTAGAAGCCTGGAAGCATGCTGACTTCCTTTGTCGAAATTATATTCTCAATGGACAAGACAACACATTATATAATGTGTACTGTTCATTGAAGACTGCTAAGGAATTATGGGATTCACTTGATAAAAAGTACAAGACTGAAGAAGCTGGAATGAAGAAATTCATTGTTGGTAGATTTCTTAACTACAAGATGATCGATTCCAAGGCAGTAATCAATTAAGTTCAGGAACTTCAGGTCATTCTTCATGAAATTCATGTAGAAGGAATTTCTTTTAGTGAGTATTTCCAAGTGGCAGCAATCAAAGAAAAATTGCCACCACTTTGGAAGGATTTTAAGAACTACCTTAAGCATAAACAAAAATAGATGAAACTTGAAGACCTGATTGTAAGATTGAGGATAAAGGAAGACAATCGTGCTTCTAAAAAGAAAGTAGGAAAAACCTTCATCGATGCTAAAGCAAATGTGGTGGAACATGGGCAAAATCCCAAAAAGAGGAAGAACCCCTCCAACGGTCCAAAACAAGGTCCCAATGACAACAAGAAGTTCAAAGGGAAATGCTATGTGCGTGACAAACTGGGCCATCATGCTAAGGACTGTCGTAAGAAAAATGACCAAGGCAATACAAGTAAGAAACCAGCGCAGGCCAACATGACAGAATCAGACACTCTCTCCACTGATGTTTCAGACATCACTCTTTCTGCTGTGTTGTCAGAAGTCAATCTGGTTGGCAATACCAGAGAATGGTGGGTGGACACTAGGGCCACTCGATATGTCTACTCCAGCAAAGAGATGTTCTCAACTTATTATACTTCTAACGGAGAACAACTCTTCACGGGCAACTCTGCCACCTCTAAGGTTGAAGGCCAAGGTCTGGCGGTTCTGAAAATGACTTCTGGAAAGGAACTCACCCTCAACAATGTACTGCATGTACCTGATATTCGTAAGAATCTGGTATCATGCTCACTACTGAGTAAGAAGGGTTTCAAACTTGTATTTGAGTCAGACAAGTTTGTCCTCACTAAATCTGGGATGCACGTGGGAAAATGGTATATGAGCGATGGGCTCTTTAAGATGAATGTAATGACTACTGTTCATAATAAGAATAAGTCTTCTGCTTATATGTTTGAGTCTTCTAATGTGTGGCATGGTAGATTAGGCCATGTTAATTATGATGCATTGCGTAGATTAGTTAATATGGAATGTTTGCCTAAATGCAATTTCGATTCCCATTTCAAGTGTGAAACATGTGTAGAAGCTAAACTTACTAGAACTTCTTTTCATTGCATTGAAAGAACTTCTGAACCTCTTCAGTTAATTCACTTTGATATATGTGACCTAAAGTTTGTTCAAACTAAAGGTGGTAAGAAATATTTTCTTACATTAATTGACGACTGCACACGACACTGTTATGTTTACTTACTGAGAAGTAAAGATGAGGCCTTGGAAATGTTCAAACATTACAAGAATGAGGTTGAGAATCAACTTGATAAGAAAATCAAGGTGATAAGAAGCGATAGAGGTGGTGAATATGAATCACCTTTTGGTGAATTTTGTTCACAACATGGTATTATACACTAAAGTACTGCTTCTTATTCACCTCAGCAAAATAGTATTGCTGAAAGAAAAAACAGAACTTTAAAAGAAATGATGAATGCTATGTTAGTAAGTTCTGAATTACCTCAAGACTTGTGGGGGGATGCTATACTCTCCGCAAATTATATTCTCAACCGAATACCTAAAAAAAAAAACCAATAAGACCCCCTACGAATCGAGGTGCTGGTACATCTTGGTGCTGCCTGGGTGAATCGAGTATCTGCTATGATGCGCGTCTGCTAGGATCTCATCCTTCAGCTCTCGAACATCTGGCATGCACAATTGGTCCTGATAATAAAGCACTCCACCAATAAGTATGAACTTTGGCCTCTAGTCAATCTGCTCGATCACTCTAATAAGGTCGGGATTGCCGCGTTGACTGTCCTTGACCTTTCCCAACAACTTTGGTTCCCATGCGGACATGGTAGCAAGCATAACTCTGTTGCTGAGTGGCTGAAACTAAACATCTAAGACTCTGAAGACATCGGTCCATACACCCTCTGCTGCTAGGAAACTAACTAGGGCGGCCTTCCTGCTCAAAGCGTCTGCCACGACATTCGCCTTACCCGGATGGTATTTGATAGGGAAGTTGTAATCCTTGATGTACTCCATCTAACGCCTCTAACGGTTGTTAAGGTCACTCTGGGCAAACAAGTACTGCAAGCTGCGGTGGTACGAATGAACTTCGAACTACTTCCCATAAAGATAGTGATGCCACGTCTTCAGTGTAAACACCACTACTGCTAGCTCCAAGTCGTGTGTAACGCACTTCTTCTCGTGTTCCTTCAACTGTCGTGATCCATAGGCAATGAGCTTCCCGTGCTGCATCAAGACACATCCAAGGCCTGTCCCTAAAGCGTCTGTAAAGATAATGAATCCACCACTCCCAGATGGTAACGACAATATCGGCGCTGACGTTAGTCTCTTCTTCAGCTCCTGAAAGCGGTCCTCGCAAGCATCTGACCATACAAACAGTACGTTCTTCCTCGTCAACTTGGTCAATGGCGCTGGGACTGTAGAGAAACTCTTGACGAATTTGCAGTAGTAGCATGCTAAACCAAGAAAACTCCGAATCTCGGTAACGTTCTCCGGTCTCTTCCGACTCACCACTGCGACGACCTTGGCTGGATCCACTGCCAATCCATCCTTGGAGATGATATGTCCAAGGAAAACCACTTTCTCCTACCAAAATTCGCACTTGCTAAGCTTCGCGTACAGCTAGTTGTCGCGCAACAACTGTAGAGACGTCCTTAAATGTTGCTCATGCTCCTCTCTGGACTGTGAGTAGACTAGCACGTCATCAATGAATACAACTGTGAAGCTGTCAAGGTATGGCGCGAAGATCTTGTTCATCAGAGCCATGAACACTGCTTGCGCATTCGTCAATTCGAACGGCATCACTAAGAACTCATAGTGCCCATAACGTGTGCGGAATGCTATCTTTTACACGTCCTGCTCTCTGACTTGCAGCTGATGGTATCCCGATCTCAAGTCTATCTTCGAAAAGTGCTGAGCACCCTAAAGCTGGTCGAAGAGCTCGTTGATCCGCGGAAGAGGATATATGTTCTTCACTGTTGCCTGGTTCAGCTGGCGGTAGTCGATGCACATCCTCATCGATCCATCCTTCTTCGTTACGAAGAGCACTGGCGCACCCCAAGGTGACATGCTCGGCCCGATGAAACCCTTGTCTAACAACTCCTCTAGCTGGGTCTTCAACTCTTGCAGCTCTGCTGGAGCTATGTGATAAGGAGCCCTGGAGATCGGTGCTGTGCCTGGTGATAGCTCGATGGTGAAGTCGATCTCTCTGACTGGAGGTAATCCCGGGATCTTGTCAGAAATACGTCTGGGAACTCGCACACTGCGGGAATCTCCTCCACTCACTTGGACTTCTTGTCCTTTGATATGAACGCGATGTAGCCCTCGCATCTTGCCTTCATCATTCTCTCATCCTTCAATGCTAAGACCATCCTGGTGCTGGGTGGTCTCCTTTTGCCCACAAACTCTACCGTGTCATCTGAACCGTCGATAGCAAGTCTGACCGTCTTCTCGAAGCAATCCATCACTACTCGGTATCTGGCCAACCAGTCCATCCCCAAAATGACGTCGAAGTCATGCATGGGTAATACGATCAGATCTGCAAACAGAATGCACTCCCTAATCTGCACTCGGCATCTGGGGTGGTAAGTCTGGCATACTACACTCCTACCCACGGGTGTAGAGACTACTAGTGTGCAAGGCAACTCCTTTCCTACTCTACCCAGAACTAACGCAAAGGCTAAAGATATATATGAATGCATCGCACTGGGGTCAAGAAGTACTCTAACAAGCTGATCACAAATGGAAAGTGTACCTTCGACCACATTCCCAGCGGCCTCGGCGTCCTCATGGGTGAGCGCGAAGACCTGCCATGCTGCTTGGGGCCTTCGCTGCTGGCGCTGCTGTCCATGGTGCCTATGGTGACGCCCACACTAATAATGCTGCCCTCGTGGCTGCTGCTGTAGAGCGCGCGCCTGCTGCTGGGCACGATGTAGACACCTCGTTTTGGCACCCTATGAGGGGCAATTCAGCCCACTCAACTTAATGATGTCCTGATTAGGTCCCGAGTTCAAAAGTCAACTGTCGTCTCTAGGCCTCTAATCGCCCCGGGAATTGTCTCATTGTGATCTACTCGTCGAGAGCTTCTCGCCCATATATAGAACTCCAAGATCTGACGGGCGGATCAAAAATCATGACAGCAGGTCCCAGACCTCCGGGGCGTACGCTTGAAAAATCACCTATCATTTCTGGACCTTTGATTTCCCTAAAAATTTGTTCATCGTGACCTACTCGCCGAGAACTTTCCATCGATATGTTGAACGTCAAAATCCGACGAGCAGATCGAAATCTACGAAACCTGGGCCCCATTAGTGATAACCCGGCCAATCTCCACCGGACCCCACCTTCTCGACCCAAACCAATTTCTTTTAAATCCAAACCCACCAGGCCTGACCCAATGAACTCCAGCCCAAGCTGAACCTAACCCGATCCAACTCATTAGGCCAAGTCCAGACCTCACTTGACCTAAACACAACCCGAGCCTGATCCAAACCTCCTGACCTGAACTTGACCCATCCCACGAGGCCCATTAGCTGCATGGGAGAGGACAGTCCATGAGATCTGGACTCTCCCCTCCCCCTTAAACCTGGTCTTTCCCTCTCAATCTCTTAACACCCAGGCCTTTTCCCTCTCAATCTCTTAACACCCAGGCCTTATCCCTCTCAATCTCTAACACCCAGGCCTTATCCCTCTCAATTTAAAACTCCCAGGCCTTATCCCTCTCACCCATGCGCATATCTCTTTCTCCCTGGCCACATTCCAGAGGCCTGATCTCCATCTCTATGCCCATCATCCTCCACCCAACCCATCTCCTCCAGGCTCCATCTTCTTCCCAGCAGAACACCGATCATTCCCTTTGATCATCTTTCCATCACACGCAGAACCTCTCCACCGTCATCCTCCTCCTAGGCGCCATCTCTTCATCATCCATCACACCTCTCATCTCCATCTTCATGCAGGCCCACCTCGACATCTCATCGTCAACCACCCTCTCCATCTCTGCGCCCATCTCCCGGACGACCATCTCATCTCACAGAACCCATCTCCTGTAACCCATCACTCCATCTCCATCTCTCTCCCCATCGTCATCCTCTTTTCCCTCACCCAACGCATCTTCCTCATCCTAGGCTGTGGGCGTCCTCGTCTCCCTCGCACGCACCACCACCCATCCGCACGCAGCAGCCGCTGGACGCACCCAGCAGCACCTTCTTCCTCCTCCCCGCGCCACCGAACGCCCCCCCTGCACCAGGTACGCCTTCTTCTCTTCCTCCCCACCACCTGCACCCACTGCACACCGTCCCTCTCTCTCTCCCCATCCCTCGCTCACTATCTCTGTCTCTCCTCTCTCACGCTCTTTCTTCTCTCGTCTGCCCCACTGCGCACCACCCTCTTCCACTCTCCCCGTCCGCCCTCTTCCCCATCTCTCTGTCTCCCTTTTTCCGTTCTCTCTCCCTATCTGATCTTCTGCCCCCCCTCTCTCCTTCTTCTCTCTCTCCCCCCGTGCTTTTCCTCTCTCCTCTTCCCTATTCCCCTCTCTCCCTCTCCTTCCTCTTCTTCCACTCCCCTGCAACACCGCAGCACCCACCTACACCGCTCTCTCTCCCTCATCTCCTTCTTCCCTCTCTTCTTCTCTTTCCCTTCTTCTTCTCTCCACGTTGCAACACCTGCATCACTGCCACACCGCCCCTTTTCATTCTTTTCTTCCCTTCTTCTCCATCTTTTTCTTTCTCCGCCTGCACACCCCACACGCACCCATTGCGCACCGTCCCTTTCTCTCTCCCCATCTCACCTCTCCAGCTCTGTTCTTCCCCACTGTGCACCACCCTCTCTCTCCCTCTCTCATCTCTCCCTCGCCACCTCTCTGCCGCCTCTCCCCCTCTGTTCCCTCTCTGTCTCTCCGCCCTCTCTTTCCTCCCTATTCACTACACACGCCCCAGCGGCACCTCCGCACCACACCTTCGTTCCCACTCCCCCTTCATTGCACCATTGCACACCCATTGGGGGTTCCTCAATCACTACTGCACCCACTGAACTGCACTAGCCTTCTCATCATCCCAAGAGCCTGCCTGAAGCCATCCAATCATAGGAAACCATTCCATCTGACACCCCTGCTGCCCAGTCTCGACTGAGCCCCCTTTAAATTAGACCAAACCACAACCGCAGCTAAGCAGAGCCCACACTTTTGCATTCGTCATCTACCTGCCCAGCCCATCTATTTAACCCAAGTCGACCTACTCACCAACCCAACCCCGTGCATGCACAGCCCAGTTCCATTTCTGCTATTCACTCTGTGCTTTTAATTCTCTAGTTACCGTGCGTTGCCTTTATTTATTTATTTATGTTTTCATGCATCTAACACGCCCATGCATCTAGTAAATCTCCAATTTCATTGCTTATTTTAAATTATTCCTAGCTAGTATCAAACCTGTCCATATATAAAACATGCCCATTCATCATACAATTGGCAGCATTTTCTTTACTTTTATCTTCCATGTTCAAACTTTACTCAATGGAATTTAGGACTACCTATTTCATTTTAAAAGAACAAAACAAAAATAAAATAAAATCAAACAAAACCAAAATATATATATATAATTAAAAAGTAATAAAAATAATTAAAATTAGAATTTTAGCTACACTATTAATTAAAATGATTAGGCTAAATTCAATACTTGACTTCTTTTTCTCATCCCTCCTCTCATTAGGATTAGGAAATTTCAAATAAATTCTTAATAAAAAAAATTAGAAATTAACTCCCCTCTTCTTCCCATTTCATTAGGATAAATTAATTTAGGATCTTAGGCCCTATAAATAAACTCAAAAACCAAAATAAAAACAATCAAAATCAAAAAGACCAAAAACAAAGTAAAAGATATTAAAAAAAGAAATAAAAAATATTAATAAATTGGAGTTATAAATTATACAGTAGCCTAGACTGATTAGGTCAGACCCTGGACCAAGATCTAGGTCTCCCCCTAGCCAGCTTAGACTACCCTAATTTCTTAAACTTCAACTGATTAGGCTCCACTCTCTCTTCGGGCCCCGTTAAGGGACCGGGAGAGCGGATGTGGGCAGTTAGGACCTTAGGAAAGGGTAGAGATCCATTAGGGAAATGGAACAGCTAGATTGAATTCAAGTAGGAACTCCCCTAGTTAGGCCCTTCTAGTCCCGATTATTAAAAATCCAAAAAAAAAAAAAAAAAAAACTATAAAACCAACAAAACGAATGCCAAAAATATTTTCTTCTCTTTTCCTCCACCTCAGGTGCCAAATATTTATCTGAACTCAATGATTAAAGGGAATAGAGGCTGATTCCGAGAACCTGAATTAATGAGAATGACGAAACAAGACGAGTGATTTCACACACCCCAATATCAGTTTATTTACTATCGGCCCATCATCGGCCACCCTCAATCAATCCCAGCCCAACATCGACCATTTTTATCTTACTTCTGGCCCATCATCGACCATGCACTTTTATCACCTATGTATCGCACGCAAACCCACAGAAATCACAACTCGAAATTTCGTCTGCATCATTCTTTCGATTCGAAGAATCAACCTTTAAACCCTAGGTCATCAAAGGACATTGAAGGGGGTACCCAAGAATGGGATTGATCCTCTTCTAAATATTTGGCACCTTTCCTTTTATTTTCTTATTTTATTTTCATTTTAATTCGCTTATCCCCTATAATACTTGGATTTAACTTTAACTAGTCTGTACAACCCTGGATGTTTATTTCCTCTGCCTAGTTCATTATGGTCCCATCTTGAAGCCCATAATTTGACCTTTGGCCCAAGTTCGACCTGAATTGAAATACCCAAATTAAGTGACAAGACAACCGTCGTGTGTTGCCGGCGGCACATTAGACGAGAGAAGAACCCACCCCATTTTCCTCCTGCATTCTTTCGGCTTTCGTCAAAGGACGGTGTTAAGGCCGAATCCGTAACTTGCGATCGTGATCCGTCGATTTTGAGGGTAGTCGGAATCCTCATTTTCGATGTATTTTTTTATCTCACACTGTTGAATGGCGACTCCCCTCTCGGGGGGGATCAAAATTCACATCCGACAGCCTGGCGATCGTGATGGGACATCTTCTGTTGTCTCGTCACGAATTTGGGTCTTTTGCAGGTCCTACGATCTCCATGCCAACAGCTTGGCGATCGTGATGGGACATCTTTCGTTGTCTTATCGTTTACTTGGGTCTTTTAGAAGCTTTATTATGGATCACGAACCTTCGATCAATGACCGAATGTCCGTGTCTCGTTTATTTAAGGGTCATTATGGGTACAAATCAAATGTGAACTGGCGTCCGCATAACCGCCCACTGAAGCTATCCCGTTTACAACATAAGAGCGCAGCCCAATTAGTCTTTCCTCTTTCCCGCATTAATTCCATAAAACATTCTCTTCTTTCCTAAATTCTTTCCATTCTCATATTTTCTAAAGTCTTTCTCTTCTCACCCCCACTTTCTTACAAATGGTGAATCACCCATGGGGAATGCCGGACATTCCTCCTATTTCAGCCCCGGGAGCAACTCGAGCCATCGGTGAGGGTTATTTCCCCCCATTAGATACTGAGATCTCTAGATCTCTTTTTACCCCATTATCTGAACCGCGCTATTCCCCGCGCATATCGGGCTCTCCGATTGTCGAACGGGTCCCTTCTCCCATGAACGCAGTAGTCGCGAGAAAAAGTCACTCTAGTCTTCCAACTCCAATAAGGAGGGACTCATACTCTGCCGATTCTCGAGTTACGTAGAAGGATTTGGTTGGATCGAGCAAACAGACAGTAGAGCATAAGACCTATGCTAACATCACAACACGGGCTCGCCGTGTGCTTCAACCGGTCACTTCACAAGTCATCCATCATTCAGCTACGGTTAACCGAACTGAACCGATTACCTCTATGGTCCCCCAATATAGAACATCTTTTGATACATCCATTGTGACCACCACTAGACAAGCAAGACAGCAACCAGCCCCGATCCCATATGCAAGTACACGCCTCCATATAGGCCAAGAATAGGTGGGCCCGACTCGATCACTCACGCCGAGGGTCCCGCGGCAAAGCCCTGCTGTTTACACCAGTGCACAGAACGCACCCATAATCCACCATCAATACCAGCATAAGGCAGTCCAGCCCCAACTTCAAGCAATGACTCCTCCGACTGTCTCCGTAAGCCGATCAATTCCCAAACTCATCTAGCCTTAGGCTAACCTATCATCAACCGACGGGATATGAAAGATCACCTCTAACATATCAAGATCAATTGACTCTGGCTTACAAAATGTTAGACGAGGAGCAGGATCCCCCACTCTATTATGATGAAGTTGCGGATGATGTAGACCCTCATGAGCTTCACGAAGAACATCGGCCGGACCATCCAGCCCAGGAGCTCTCCTGCCAATTGACTTAGTGGGTCGACGATTAGGGTTAGCTCATGACCTGGATAGAACTTGAAACCAAACCCAAATTCAGGCCCCTAGGAGAACACGAGCCGAGGAAAGCTACCAATATGCGCTTTTGGGACCCCAACCGGACCCTCAACACGATCTTGTAGAACCGATTTATTATCGAACCCCAGTTGAGGCCCCGAGACGTGGCCAGGCGCACGAAGATCAAAACCTTGATTCCCAGGCAATTAGAGAAATGCGGAAGGAAATAGAAGGGCTGAAGAGTGAAATTAGAAAGAAGTCGCCGTCACGACAAGGCAAAAGGTTAGGGTTCTATGACTTCACGAAGAAAGAAGAGACCAAGAAATCACCCTTCCCAGCTACAGCCCCAAAGTTCGTAGCGTATGACGGGACTACAAACCCTCAACACCATTTGGTGTCTTTTTGCAGTAAATGTCGTATAATCGCTGACGACGATGCCCTCCTCATTAATTACTTTCAAGAATCGCTAGCCGGAGATGCGCTAACTTGGTACACATCTGTGCCCTCACACGAGCTCAATACCTTCGAGGATGTGATAGAAAAATTTCTGGTGCAATACCAACACCTAACTAAGAACAAACCCCTGTGGCATGACTTAGCCAACTTAAAGCAAAAGAACAATGAGGATTATGAAGAATTCGCCGCGAGATGGCTGAGTCAATTCACGAGGTCTGACTGCAATACGAAGGAGGAGGAACAAGTTAGGATGGTCATTTTGAACAAGAAAGAACTGATGAGGACATTGATGACGATCGGGGAAGTCATGAATTGGAGCGGCCTACACCATCGATTGTCGAGAATGAAACAGAACCTAGACGATGGAACATTGAATAACCTAGGCATCTCCGATCAAAAAAGGATTGTCCGTCACGTAACCAATCAAGTGGAAAATCGCGCGACCCCGGAAGTAAACTCGGCCCAAGAGGTGGTTTATCGCCCATATAATCCTAGTCAGGAAATGGATTTCAACCAACAGCGGAATCAAGGACAAAAATGGGATGTTAATTTCCAAGGGAACACGCAAGGCTTCCGGAACGATCAGAGCTACCGGGATCTTCCTCGGAATGATCAAAGATATAACCAACAACCACATGACCAAAGGGGACCTGTTCATCCAAGGCAAAACATAAATCCGGCATGACAACCTGTGAATCAGCCGGTGATGCCTCAAAACCCAAATCAGAGTACTAACCCTCGGCCGAATTATAACACAGTCTTGTTCAATTATAACGGCAATTCAGGCCAAAATAGTGACGGGAACAAGAGAAGGCTTGGACCGAAAAGGGCTAACTACCCGCCCTCCCTCAACCTTGGATCACTGTTTTCTGGTCGCTCATAGAACAAAACGCTATCCAGCTTCCACCAGAAAGACAACCGCAATGGCCAGACCGCCTTGATCGGACAAGATTCTGTGCATACCACAGGATGCCGGGACATGACCTAACCCATTGCTATACGGCCAGAGACCTGATCTACGACCTCAGTGATGAAGGGGCGATTGAGTGGAATAGCATCAAACCCATGGGAGTCTACGGTCAGCAGAAAATGCCACAAGCCCAAGGTCCGCTTACCGGTACGACGCAGCGAATGCCAAACATGCAATCTACACAAACCCGATGCCACAACACGTTGCGTCAACCTCAACACAACCGTTGCAGGGACCGTCGGCCAATGTCGCCACCGTGTCACATCAATCAACTGATTTCCCGATCCAGCCAGCCATTAGTCAGAATCAACCCTACTATGATGACTTTTTTGAAGATGATGACTATTGGAAATACGTCAATTGGGACGGGAAAACTAAATTCAGACTAGATAACATCAAAACCGGCATGGTAATCGACTCCTTGGACCTCTACAAGGTGTTCTTTGACGATGATATCGTGTACGAGGGGTCTCGGACCAGCACTCACTCCCAATTTAATCACCCCCAGGATGTTGGGCCATCACAAGCACACCTCCGATCAGGATGGATCGGCCCACCGCGGCTACCTCCGATCACCAGTGCGCCGGATCCGGGCTTACAAATCCCCAACGCGCAGACCGAAGAGGTTGTCGAAGAGAGACCTCATATTCAGCTGGAGACTGGGATAGAGTATGATCTCCTAGGGCATCTAACGAAGATACTAGCTAAGGTGTCAATCCTCGATCTAATCAAGACTTCCCCGATGCATCAAAAACAGCTGATGGACGCCATCATCCACTTATAAGTTCCGGAAAATATAACCCCAGAGCAACTACGGGAGTCCATTGCGTCCTTGTCATCTGAAACATCCTTGCCAATCCTCAACTTTACCGAGGAGGAACTACAAGAAATACCACCTGAAGCGAGGACCTCACCCCTACATCTCACAATTAGGGTGGCCGAGAAGGAGATATCCGGCGCTTTTGTAGACATAGTGGCATCCCTAAACATCTGTCCACTAAAAACATACAAGATGCTGGATCTAACTACCAAAGACCTAACCCCAGCCCTGTTGGTGGTGATAGGATATGACGGAAATAGGAAGAACGTTTGTGGGAAGCTCATGTTATTGGTGCAGGCAGGCCCGATCTCAGTACCCGAAGAATTCTACGTCATGGATATCCCAGCAACCTTCAAATTGATATTAGGGCGTCGCTAGTTGAATCACATGAAGGCGGTCATGTCCACTAGGCACCAATGTATTAAGTTTCCCCACTTAGGAAAAATCGTGAAGCTAATGGGGGACCCGCCTGTGATCGAACCAGAAGGACTTCAGATACTTCCCACCTTTCGACTGGCCCCTATCCCACTTGGAACCAAAACCCATGGATATAGGGTTGATCCCACCATTTCCCTGACGGACATCGATCCCGTCCGGAGTATGACACCAGATCCGGTCCCTCTACCTGAACCGCCATTAAGAAAAGAGTGCATACATGGCTGGAACCTCATGAGAAAACTTGGATATCAGCCCAAATTGGGGCTAGGTAGGAATGAGGATGGGATTCTTGACCCCGTTATCCTGGAAACAAGGATAGGAACAGAAGGACTGGGATTCGACCCGTATGATCAGGTAACACTCTCCAGAAAGGATTGGAAACTAGGGGAATACTTCGTCAGGCATAGCAAGCTATTGGACCCCAATGAACCTCCAATGAAGAAGGATGCCATCAGATCCACCCCTAGGAAAAAGGGAAAGAACTCTTGATAGAAGGTATAACCGATTCGTCATCTGACGACGAGGAGGTCGGAACTTACGAAGATATCTTTGGTACCTGGGAAGAATTCCATGAATCTGATGAAATTAGAGGTTCAAGTTCCCCCCTGGAGGAAAGTTTCAGAAGAAGACATCAAAACCTGGGAGATCGAAAATCCCGAAGGCGATGAAGTGGTGTATCGCCCCGCAATTCGGCATTGCCCGGGGCAGGGATCTTCCTCCTTAGATAGCCCCTCCTCAACCCAACCTGTACCATATCATTCTAAAAACCCAAAAAAATCACAAAACCCCAAAATCCCAAAAAAAGTAGAAAACCAAAAACCCAAAAATGTAAGTAGTTTAGGAGTAGAGACCTTTGACTATTGTAGGGCCATAAGAAGACCTGAGCGCTGGAAAATTCCCCCAGTAGAACAATCATGGCTGGAGGAAATCATGAGCCAAATTATCAAGATAGGGTATGAGTCGATGCCCGTTATTTCAGAGCCAGAATCATCTCCGGGAACCGAGAACGTAAAGGACGAGATGGGTGTTTTCGAATTAGTAGGTGCCGAAAGAGAAGACGTTGAAGTCTCGGAAGAGTTCCAAAGGGTTATTAAGAGGTTTGACGAGCAAACTTAGTCGACGGCCGAAAAGACAAAGGAGATCAACTTGGGGACTGAGGAAAGGCCCAAGCTAGTCCAGATTAGTGCATGCTTGGAACTCGACAAAGAATAAGAGATCCTTAGAGTCCTGGATGAATATCAGGACGTATTTGCGTCGGACTACCGTGACATGCTAGGACTAGACCCGCTTCTGGTAGAACATCAAATTCCATTTGAAGAGAGTACGAGACCGGTTAAACAGAAGCCGAGAAGAATGCTCCCTGACGTCGCGGTGAAAGTGAAAGAGGAAGTTGACAAACTTTTCCAGGCCAAATTCATCAGGGTAGTGCTGTTTCCTCAATGGATTGCCAACATTGTCCTGGTCAAGAAGAAAGACGAAAGTATCAGGGTCTGCATCGACTTCCGGAACCTGAACAAGGCCTCACCTAAGGACGACTTTCCCTTACCACACATAGACGTGCTCGTCGACAACACCGCTGGGCATGCAATGCTCTCATTCATGGATGGATACTCAGGGTACAACCAGATAAAGCTTTCAGAAGAGGATCAAGAAAAGACCTCGTTTACTACCCCCTGGGGGACTTATTGCTACGTTGTCATGCCCTTTGGATTGAAGAATGCGGGTGCAACCTACCAAAGAGCCATGATGGCGATATTCCACGACATGATGCACATATGTATGGAAGTATATGTCGACGACATCTTAATTAAATCCCAAACTCGTGCAGACCATGCCGCAGCTCTGAAGAGGGTCCTCCAAAGGTCAAAGGAGACAGAGTTGAGAATGAATCTGAAGAAGTGTGTCTTCGGGGTGCCGTCAGGAAAACTTTTAGGGTTCATGGTCAGCAATCGGGGAATCGAAGTCAACCCCTCGAAGGTGAAAGCTATCCTCGAAATGCCACCCCCGAAGAACCTCAAAGAATTAAGAGGCCTCATAGGGCGACTACAGTTCATTAGAGGATTCATTTCACAGCACTCGCAAGGATGTGAGCCATTCTACAAATTGCTAAAAGGAGGCGTGGAATACCACTAGGACGACGATTGCCAGAAGGCATTTGAGAAGAAATATTTATTGAGTCCCCCCATTTTGAAGCCCCCTGCTAAAGATAAGCCTTTCATTTTATATGTGTCAGCGATGGAATCCGCGATAGGCATAGTCCTGGGTCAACATGATGAGACTAACCGGAAAGAAAATGCAATTTATTACTTGAGCAAATCTCTCCTGCCATATGGGCGGAAATACTCCTCGATAGAAAAAACGTGCTTAGCGGTGGTTTGGGCTGCCCAAAAACTCAGACACTACTTCTTAGCCCACTCAGTCAAACTCTTGGCCAGAATGGATCCCTTGAAATATATCTTTGAGAAACCTGTCGCTTCAGGACGAGTGACACGATGGCAGATGCTCTTGGCAGAATTCGACATAACATACGTAACTCAGAGGTCAATAAAAGGGCAAGCCATCGCTGACCACCATGCACATCTCCCCCTACCATTGTATGAACCAGTCAAAACCGACTTTCCAGATGAAGACGTGCTATGTGTAAACATAGAGGAGATAAAGGACCCCGAGTCGTGGACCATGTACTTCGACGGTGCCTTGAATCAGAATGGAAAAGGGATCGGGATTGTGCTTTTGTCCCCAGAAGGAGTCGCGATACCGAAGGCCTTCAAAGTCGGATTCGCAGCCACCAATAATGAAATGTAATAAGAAGCACTCCTCGCAGGTTTAAGAGAGGCCGCGAAGTTGGAAGTTAAGAAGCTCCGAGTTCTCGGGGATTCAAAGGTGGTCATATCCCAAGTGGCAGGTGAATGGAAGGTGAACGCCCCTAAGCTCGCTCATTATCATGACAAGGCCAAGAAAGCTATGTCCCAGTTCAAGAAAGTGTCCTTTCTTTATATCCCGCGAGCTTTAAACCGGCTGGCCGACTCGTTGGCCACCTTGGCCTCGATCGTGGAAGTCCCCCTGACAAGGGATCCGAGACCTTTCACATCCAAAGGGTAGACACTCCCTCGGTTGAACTAAAAGACTTGGCCCTCAGAGATCCAGATGAGATTCGATCCAAAGATGAAGGACTGAAAGGAAGGAAAGCGAAAAGGAAAGAGACAGAGGCAGAAGAACCTAATCGAGAGAGGATACTGGACCCCCTACAGCATGACGAAGAACTCACAGACGACCATCCGTGGTACTTCAATATCTGGAACTACTGCGCGATAGATACATCCCTGAATATGCCACCAAATCCGACAAAAGGGCATTGAAAGAAATGGTTCAAAGATACTTCGTTGTCGGAGGACTATTATACTGCCGATCATTCAGTGGGATCCTCCTGCGATGCGTGACGGTTGAGGAAGGACGAGAAATAATCGAAGAAGCTCATTCTGGCATATGCGGAGGACATGTAAACGGCTTGATGCTCTCCAAGAAAATCATCCGGTTAGGATATTACTGGCCGTCATTAGAATCAGCCTCCATGGACTACGTCAGAAAGTGCAAGAAATGTCAACTGCACACCGACTTGATTCACGCTCCTGCATCTTCGCTGCATCCCACTACCGCTTCGTGGCCTTTTTCGACTTGGGCATTCGATATCATAGGACCTCTGGTCACAACCGTGGAAAACACCCAGAACAAAGCTTTCATATTAACGACAACTGAATACTACACCAAATGGGCAGAAACTGAGGCATTTATCCATATCAAAGCATCCACGGTGGTCAAGTTCATTCAAAAGAACATAATAGCCAGGTTTGGCATTCTGAAAGTGTTCATAACTGACAATGGCCCCCAATTCATATCTCAGGTAATGGAGGATTTGTGCACAAAATATGGTATAGAACTACATCATTCAACCCCTTATTACCCCCAAGCAAACGGACAGGCTGAAGCTACAAACAAGACACTACTCAAGATCATCAAGAAGACAGTGGAAACAACCAAGGGCAGTGATTGGTCAGACCGTTTGGTTGAGGCATTGTGGGCATATTGAACCTCCATTAGGACTCCGACAGGTGAGACCCCATATGCATTGACTTACGGGATGGAGGCAGTCCTTCCGTTCGAGCTCCTGCACCCATCTTTGCGGATCCAATTAGATGAAGAGATGACAGAAGGCCCAAGACGAGTAGCATTGCAAATACAGCTGGACCTCCTCGATGAGAAAATGATGAAAGCAGTAGAGCACGCTCAGGTGTACAAGAAGCGAATCGCAAGAGCCTACGATAAGCATGTCATAGAGAGGAAATTCAAAACAGGTCACCTTGTATTGAAACGCATCACTCAATCACAACTCCCACACATTAAAGGAAAATTGTGACCTAATTGGGAAGGCCCATATGTATTTAAAGAAGTATATTCTGGCAATGCATATAGATTAGTATATGCAGAAGGGGAAGAGCTCCCCGATCCATGGAATGCTATGTACTTGAAAAAGTACACCACATGACCCTTCTCCACTTCTTGCGGAGTATGACCCTCGGTCTCTTGATATGGCTGTATAAATCCCGTAGGGAAGACTGAGGAGATGTGCAACAGCCAAACTTGGAAGTCAAACACACACTGGCACAAAAAAAGCAAAGGGGGAAAAAGAAGAGAGAAAAAAAAAGGAGGAAAACACTAGAATAGTGAGTCTGCCCCCACACAATCTTCTGCACGGTTGAAACCATTCAACGCAAAAGTTTAAAGGTAAGCTTGCCCATGTCATGAAAGCTTCCCCTTATCACTCACAAAAGAGAGAAAAGAGAAACCACAGTGGAGTTGCATGAGATGTGGGTGTGCTCCCCATGCCTGATGCTTCAGAAACCAAAACCCCAGGCACCAGTCTCCCAAACCAGTCCCAAAAAAAAAAAAAAAAAAAGGAGTTTAGTTAGAAGTCCTGAAAAGAATAAAAGTTTTGTGACTAGTTTGGGTTCGTAGCCTTTTTAACCCGAGTCAGTAAGCCCGTAGGGGTATTTACATACCTAGTGCTCTAAAGCCATTTGGTTTGGGAGGCATTGGCGTAACACTCGTTACATGGGTTAATTAGAAAGCTTAAGGGACCCAGGCATTGCGTAGTAACAAATCGAAAAAAAAAGAAAAAATCAAAAAAAAAAAAAGAAAAAAAAAAGACAGAAAAGAGAATAAAAAAAGAAAAGAGCAAAGGGCGAAAAGGCCAAAGTAATGGAAAAGCATTCATAAAACCCAAGCCCGCTCAAATGACATGGGCCCTTGCCTAATGAACCAAGCGGAGAGTGGCTGATAACGACAACACTGAGGAAGCACGGCGACTCACTATCTCCCTCACACGAAACTCGTGCTCACACATGAATTCCAGGGGCAGCCTAGCGCTCTCAAAAGTTCAACTAAAAGGACCAAAACGGCTAGAAAAGAATCATGAGGGATCGATCTCCAAAGGATAGTTAGGGAAGGTCACATCATAACCAAACTAGCAGCCATGGATCAGAGAGCTAGACCACCTTCACTTTCTCACTCCCAGCCAGAAAACACACCAGCTTTATGCTGGGGCATTTTTATATATACATATATGTACATGCATACACACACGCATATGAGTACTTACTTATTCTGCACGGCTTCCCAATTCAGGTCCCGTCACAAGTACAGTTGTCACAAACACTCACCAATCCACACACTCTCACCTCATGCATGCTTTTGTTACTAATGCCTTGTGGTTGAATGTAGGATAGGTTATACATTGTTTTGTTTCAGGGATCGTTCACATATGTCACCCCATATGCTGGGGCTTTTTATATATATATATATGAACTTATGTAAACATGCCTCACACCACCTTGGTTGACCCTTGATCCAAAACCCCATGCAGATACCATGTTTTGTGCACGACTCCTCTCGAAACGAGATATACTATTAGTCGGAAAATGATCACCCCTTTGTTTCGGATTAGCCAACAACGATTTGCCTCTAGTCTCAGTATTGGATGTGTACTGTTTCATGCTATGTGTGTGCTAGGGATAAGTTTTAGATATCTTTCGATCTCAATTTCCTACTCGATCTACCTACATCCAAAGGATGGGCCCCCACTGTTTATCTTTTATTCTTTTTCCTTGCATGTGGTGGATGCATTTCTGTTATTTTCTTTTATCTCTATTGACTATCATGGTAGTGGTTGATTGATGTCATAACTACAAGATGATGTCGAGGACATGCCTTGCATCAGCACTAACATTTTAAATTTAGTCTGCATCACACTTACAAGCCTTCTTAACATCACCACATGCATAACACACACTTGGCACGTTTATGTACTAACTTCACCACAAGGCGAGCCGTTGCTCCCTTCTTTCCTTCTAGCCAGGATTTATTGCAAGTAAAAATGTGAGGGCCACCACACCGAAAGGAACAGGATCCAAGAGGTAAGTGTCACTGAACTGAAAAACCCAAACTTAATCTTCCAAACTTGTACTCTTACATTTAATATCATTACCATAACATGCTCTTTCAGAATCCTGCTTTGACACTTTGTGCACACCCCGAGTAGGATGATCCACTTTGTAGGGATTTAATTTTGGGTAGAAAATGAAAAGGCACGAGGTGACATCCTCATATCACGTGATCAAGCTCAGACTTAAAAGGAGACCTAATTAACTGGATGGCCTGGAACAACCTTATCCCAATTCCCTCGAGCCTGTTCGACCTCACCCTCATAGGCTGCCACTCCCTTGAGCCCAAAGGCTCAAACGGAGGCATGAGTATGTGTCTATTTATCTATGGAGAACAACTCTGTACGTGCTATCCTCCAAAGAGGGGCATACTGTAGACACCTCATTTTGGCACCCTATGAGGGGCAATTCAGTCCACCCTATTTAATAATGTCCTGATTAGGTCCCGAGTCAAAAGTTAGCTGTCATCTCTAGGCCTCTAATCGCCCCGGGAATTGGCTCATCATGATCTACTCGTCGAGAGCTTCCCGCCCATATATAGAACTCCAAGATCTGATGAGCGGATCAAAAATCATGACAGCAGGTCCCAGACCCCCGGGGCGTCCGCGTGAAAAATCACCTATCATTTCTGGACCTCTGATTTCCCAAAAAATTTGTTCATCGTGACCTACTCGCCGAGAACTTTCCGTAAATATGTTGAACGTCAAAATCCGACGAGCAGATCGAAATCTACGAAACCTGGGCCCCATTAGTGATAACCCGGCCAATCTCCACCGGACCCCACCTTCTCGACCCAAACTAGTTTCTTTTAAATCCAAACCCACCAAGCCTGACCCAATGAACTCCAGCCAAGCTGAACCTGACCCGATCCAACTCATTTGGCCAAGTACAGACCTCACTTGACCCAAACACAGCTCGAGCCTGATCCAAACCTCCTGACCTGAACTTGACCCATCCCACGAGGCCCATTAGCTGCATGGGAGAGGACAGTCTGTTAGTGCCACATTTCCATGAGCACTTATATTGTCGATTCCGTGTCAAAGAATTAAAGACCTTGCCTCTCAGAGTTTCACAAGGAAGATCAAGTTTGAAGTCAAAAGATCAAGTCTTGGAAGGCTTGAATTCATCAAGGAAGACCTCCATATGAGTGACAACCTATTCAGGTAAATGGGACCCCAAACCAACCAAGAGATGGCCCTAAAAACCCTTAGTTTAACGACTTATTTAATAGGTTTTCAGAAAATGTTTTTGGGCCTTTTCAAGACTCAAAACTGGTCCCAGAGGTCGGCTAACCGCCATGTCTCACGGTCACCTCGTGGTTACTTTTCCAGAAGCTTAATGTACATTTTTTTGTGAAAAATCGGTTACCTTGCAGTTACCTAGCGGCTAGCCTCTTTGAAATTCAGCTAGCCTCTTTGCCCACCGACAGCTTACCTAAAACTAGCCGTTTATGACCGTTGGGGTAGCGGCTAACCGCAGATTTGAAGGGGGCTAGCCGCCAAGAGCCGTTAGAGAGCCATTTGAGGGTTGTTTATAAATAAAAAAGGCCCCAAATCATCCGAACTCTCTTGAAGATCATGAGAGCTCATGTCCTAACCATGGTGCATCATATTAGAGCTCTCATAGATCATTCCACACACACTATAAGCTTGTATTGGAAAATCTAAGAGCTTCATTTGCTTAAGGAAAGTGTGATGTGTGAAAACCATATTATCTAGGGAAGAACTTGAGCCATCAAAAGTTAAAATCCATATCCCTAGACCAAAGACCTCTTCCCTTGATTGAGCACAACGTTAGAGCATCATCATCAACATCAAGGAAGCATTGCAAGGGGCGTCAAAGCTTGGAGCTACGGTGACAAGCTTCGAAGAGCATCCTCCAGACTTCGTTAAAGAGGCAAGTGTTTTGCCCCCCACTTCATTCAATTTAGAGCATTGTAAGAGTGGCTTATTTCTTTGTGATTTAACCACTATAAAAATTGTAGAGGGGAGTAGATCTTTGTGATCGAACCTCGTGAACAAAAAGGGGATTAGATCTTTGTGATCGAACCTCGATAACAAAATTGATGTAGAATCATTACTTGTGTAGTTTGATTCTTCATAGTGGAACCAGGGGACTGTGTGGCCCTTGAGAGTGGATGTAAGTCTGTGTGACCGAACCACTATAAATCTCTTGTGTCAATTTCTCTATCTCTATCGCTTGTACATGATTTACATATGTATATGTTTTGAAGATTGATACGGATGATCTTTCATCATTGAGTTTAATTGACACAGACGCACTTGTGTGAAAACAACATTGAACATATTGGTAGATCATATATTGTCTAGCACACACTCTTTAACATATATTTACTTGACCACCTTGGTTACATAGTTATATTTACTTTGATGTAAATCACAAGTGAATTTGTTAAGAGTGTTTTACACACACTTGTTCTTATTAATATGAAACTAATTGTCATATGTTTGATTGTTTAAGCACTCACACATTGAACACATATTCTGCATAAGTTGTATCCTTAAATGTGTTCATTGTGTTCTTTGTCCTAGTTGGGATTAAAATTGGACTGAGATATTTTTAATTGGCAAAGAATTTTAATTAGTTTTATTCACCCCCCCCTCTAGGACTTGTACATTGGCCCTATGCGCACTTTCATTTGGTATCAGAGCGAGGTTACTCCATTATAGGGCTTAACAACCCGGAGTTTATCCTTAGTCTAGGTTCATCCAATTTGAAATCCTATTGTAGTAGGACTTTCAATTGGTATCAGAGACTCGTGCTCTATATTAGGATCAAGTGTTTTGGAACTCTTGAATAGGTGTAAAAACCTAGAGTTAGAACCCTAGTGGTGTGATTTATGAAAATCATTAGAATGGATTCCACTATTTTAGAATGTGTAGATTCTTGTGTAGATTCTTCTAGACCCCTCCTCCCCACAATTGGAGATTCAGACTTTGAACTTAATGAATCTCAATTTGATTTAAAAGAAGAAAATGATGAAAATGAAGATGACCTTCAACAACCTTATTGTAAGACCCCGCCCCGAGAGTTTCCTTTTAGTGTTAATTAAGACGCGTTTGAGCTATAAGTGAGATTAGTGGAAATTGGTTAAATCTGGATTAGAATAGCTTTTTATAGCTTTGAATAATTTTGGAAACTCTTTTGATCTAGTGGGGCCCTTTGGGGGTTCCTTTTGTTGTGTCTTGATTAGTTTTGGGATTTAGTTATAATTCTGGAAATCTGTAAATTACTCCGTTTAATGTATTTTATGATTCCCAACAACTTTCGTATTTGTTCCGTTTCCATTCGAGACCTCTAAACCCTACTTTGCCATTGATAGGGGTAAAACAGTCTTTTTACACAAAATCTGGACACTATTTCAATGTCTCCGAAACTCGTAAAATATATACTTTTTGGAAAGTAGAAATTTCGACGATCAATTCTTCCTTCTTCGTCGAATCCGTCCGAAGCCCGTAGAACGATGTTTTAGCCCAATTGGATTTTTAAGTTGTGGGACCCATTGCCATTGTCTATATAAGGAGGAGTCTTTTTCTTCTTCCTCTTCTTGCAACTTCTTGAGAAAAAGAGGGAATTCCAGTCCAGCCTAGGGTTTTCTTCAAGCTATCTTGCTCCTTGCTTCTCCATCTCTCAATCTGTCTCAAATCTATTGCTAAAGGCAAAATGGAGGTGGTAATCTTCTTCCCCTCCATGAGAGCTTCATTTTGATACCATTTGTAGAGAGAGCCTTCCATTCCAAGCTACCCTTTGAGCAAACTCTTGCCATTAGAGAACTTTTCATGTAAGTTCTTCTTCTCATCTCTTGGTTGTGTAGTCTTATAGCCATGGAGGTGCTTCGCCTTGATTATTGGAAGCTATCTCCATCTATTTCTTGATTTTGACATTCTAGGGTTGTAATGAATGTATTTTGGGGATTTTTGTGTAGATTGTAGATTTTGAGCTTGATAGTGAGATTAGAACTTGACTAGCATACTTGGAGACCAAGGCAAGTGGATGAATGGATTCGATTTGAATAAGTTTTTATTTTGTTGAAAATATGGATTTTTACTATTCCTATTTCATTTGGTTCATTATGTTTCATAATGCTTTTGGAAATGCACTTATTGACATGGTTTTTTCTCTTAGTTAGTTTATGAGAGTATATGCATTCATCATCAAAGTTTATTTTTGTCATTATAAACTTCTTAAATGATATTCGTACTTGCATTGAATGAGATTTGTATTGGTAAGAGAATTAAATGCATTGATGGAATGGTAGTTGGTGGAAGGGAGTAAATGTTAATTGGAAGGGAATAGACCCATTTCATATTAGGAGATGGTTGGAGTTGAGGTGAAATGGTTTGGGAAAGAAAGGACTGAAATCTGCACCTGATGTGTAGTTCCCGCAGCTGGGCGGTCAGCGGGCGGTCACCTTGGCGGCTAGCCGACAGGTGACCGGCGGCCAGCCGACCCAGATGCGGTTAGAAACACAGAATGCTGTGTTTTGACAGGCGAACCGCGGTCAGCCGTGCGGTCAGCTCGCGGCTAACCGCTAGTCAGAAACCCTGTGACCGCTAGGTAGCCGAGATGCGCGGTTAGAAACACAGAATGCTATATTTTAGCAGGGTGAACCGCGGTCAGCCCCGCGGTCAGCCAGCGGCTAACCGCCGATCACCTCGGCGGCTAACCACCATCTGACCGACAGGTGACCGAGTTTCACCCAGAATTCCTAAGTCTTTTCTATTGGTTTTAGTTATGGTATTTAAAGGTTTGGATGGGTTGTTCTGATGCCCTACCACCTTGGAAAGACCCAGGGGATGACATAAGGAGATTGACATAGAAAGAAACACCATTTCGGAAAAGGTATTGGGACCTTTAGATTCATCAACGTGCATAAGGAAACTTAGTATGTCCTCTATCATTTGAGTACCATACTAAGGGTAATAATAGACATACAAGATCCTTATACGTGTTGCTTGAATATGGATGCCCCAATATATAGTCCCTAATGATATAAGGATTTATTGCATTGTTTTACTCAGATTATAGGTATAATTACCCGATCCTACTAGTTTTATCTCAAATTCTGATTTATACACCCGATATGTCCTGCCAGCCACGTGTATGCTTGAACAGATAATAATATGAAATGTGTGCCTACGAGCACCATGCCCCGCCTACCCGAATGTTTCATACGGATATGTTTTGCATACGTTTTGATTTCTCATGTAACCTATGAGTCGGCACCACTAAGCTTGGACGTCCTTGTCAGTCTGATCAACTGACTTGGGCCTCCCCCTTGTGCTCCCGCCAGTTGCAACTTGGATCCTGTCCTGTCCCATTACCCGGTTCCGCGGCCGTGGTCTTGCCTAGCTATATGTATATGTATATGTATGTAATGTTGGTTCTCGTCACTTCGTGTGCTCGAGCCCAACGCACTGAATGTGCTCTCATCACCTTAGTGATGGAGAGGATTTAGCTCTAGTGTGGTTGCCATCTAGTCAGTTCCTGTACCTTGAATACCCTACATGATTTATATTGCATTTGTACTTTAAATGAACCATGCATCTTGTTTTATGACAGTTTTCGTTATATCTATGATATGCTTTGATTTCTTTCTTGGAATATCTATTCACCCACCTGCCAGACCGTCGTGTCTGACCCATTTTTGTGGTACTCAGGTCCAGCTCCCGTTATTGCCTTTGAGGAGGAGCCAGAGGGGGCGGTTGATGAACCGCAACGATTAGTGGAGTGGCAAGCTGACGATGTCATGTAGACATTCGGTTTAGCTTTGAGCTGCGAACATTTTGGGAGATTATAGACTGATTTATGATTTATACTTTTGGTTGTACTGGCCTTTGTTGGCCATTATTTTTGGGGAATGTTAATTTAACTTGATCTTTTGTTTAAACTTTAACTTCATATTTTGGGAATGATAATGAGATCATTGCTCACTCTGACATCATGTCATACTTGTGTATCATCAGTCTTATTTGATGAGAATGGATTAAGAGTTTGATTTGCTACACGCTTCCGCACCAATATAAATGTTCTATGAGTGTATGTGGAATCCTCACCGCGGAAACCTGTGGGAAATTAAAGAAATGTATAATTATTATTAAGGAGTAGTTCATTATTCACACCACACCCGTCGCGGTCCCGGGCCCCGGTTCGGGGTCGCGACACTTATGATGAATTATGTACATTTTCCTTAGAGCTTGTTAAGAAGAATAAAAGATTAATAGAAGAATCTAAAAAGCTAACCAAACAATTAGTCTCTTCAAAGAATAAACTTAGAGAGAAACAAGAAGTAATAAATTGTGTAGACTCTAAGTTTATGATCTCTTCGCATAATCTATCTAATATTCAAGATGAACTAAATGAATTAAAGTTAGGTTGTGATGAGCTTAACCAAGAAAACTTAAATCTAAGAGATAAATTAAAAAGGCAAGATAAAGACATTAACAATCTAGAATCCAAGTTGACTATTTCTAAGGAAAATTTGCCTAATGCCCAAAACAAGATAAAAGATCTAGAACTTGGATCTAATGTTATTAATGAAATCAAATTTGAATTAAAACTTGCCCATGAAGAACTAAACAACTTTAAGGGAATTGAAAATGAACTAATAAAAGTTAAAATTGAAAATTCAACCCTTAAAAACCAAGTCACTCAACTTGAAAGCTACAAACAAAAGTATGAGTGCAACTTTACCCAAGGTGAAGAGAAATTTGAAAAATTATTTAGATTGGGTAAATCACGAAGAGATAGGACGGGTCTTGGATTTGATAGGTACACTTCACATGACCCTAACTTCACCAACACATTTGTGAAAGGTGAGTCCTCATTCTCTAGCACTCATTTTTCCTTGCCCATGACTAAACGTAATTATTGTGGCGTTGAAGGGCATTTTAGGTTTGAGTGCAAACTAAGAAGAAGCCATGTGTCTAAACCCATTTATAAACCCAAGGAAGTAGAATCAAACTCTATGAAGGGTAAGACTCAAGGAAGACTCTAGGAAGACTAAACAAGTCAAACCAATTAAAAAGGAGTCTCCTAAGATAGATTGTAAAAAGGTTAAACAAGTTAAACCAAATATAAAAGAATCTATCAACAAAAAGCTTCTCAACCTATCTCCCTTAAATCAACACATGAAAGAACTTTTGAAAAAAAAGTTGCAAAGTTAAATTTAAAATTCAAAAGTCAAATAAAGGGAGGAAATAAGAAGAAAAGAAAAATGAATCAATCCCCTAAGAAACAAACTCACAAACCTCAAAAGACTAATCACCAATCTAAGCTAAATTTAGTCAACTCTAAATATCATGGTGATAAGTCAAAATTAAAAATTTATCAAGTCAAATTTCCAAAAGTAGGTGGGACTTCTAAGATAGACCTCAAAGATCAACCCTCTCAAGACCTTAGGTGGATTTCTAAAGTTAGATACTTAGACAAACCTTAAGGCGTTGAACCTTCTTGATGAACCTATCCTTTATAGTTAAATCATTTTGTTGGTCATGTTACATTTGCATTTTGTTCTTTCATAGTTACATTTCTTAAAATGCAATGTTTATTTGTGATCAATTGATTTTGTCTTCTTGCACCATACTAGTTAAATATCATGGTTTTCACAATCATTTGATTATAATTTCATCATGTTAGATTTGCTTTTTGCTCACATTTAGTTATATCTGTTGCAATGCATCTCTATATATGTTCAATTGATTATGGTTCCAAAAGCTTTCATAGCTAGATCTTTCATAATCAATTGATGTTGAAAAGTCATTTGTTTGGATGTCATAATAAGATTTTTTTTAAAAAACATATGATTTGAAACAATTTGGATTTTCCATTGATTTCTAAGTTATACTTTCATATGGAAAATTATTGTTTTGAAAAGATCAACTTGTATGTTTTCCAAATAAGATTTAAAATGCAAGTTGAAAAATGATTGAGCCTCATTGAAAAGATATGAAAATCAAAATTGTTTGTGTTATCTTCAAAATTATCCTCTTTATGCTCATTGTTGGATTTTGTTTATTGAAATGATTTGAAGATTGTATGAATGGAAATGCTTTAAAACATCATTAGTTATAATCTTCAAAGCATGTTCCATGTTCTCATTTCCTTATGTATATGGTTATATTAACTTAAATGGAAATGAATAAGGTTTCAAGCATTTTGCTTCTTTGTTCTTCTAGTTACATTTTTTTTTTGTAAGCAAATTGAATTGTATGATTTGTGGATCATGAAATAGATTTTCATTCTATACCTAGTCTTGTGCATATTCTCTATGCATAGTGATAATGTTTCATGATTCTTATAGTACTTTTGCTAGAGTGAAGATTTTCTCTATGCAAATGTCAAATAGTTCCATGCATGGTTGTGATCTTAATTTTATTTGAAGACACCATACTAGAACTCTAAAATCCATCCTTGTGCTTTATAGTCTTTATTTAAAATGGATGGTTATGTTATTGATCCATGTATGTCATTTTATTTTTGTGCATGTTTCAATTTCATATTTGTGTTTATGATCATATGAATCTCTCTAAAGTCCATTCTTTGTGTTTCATAGTTATGTTCATTGTTTATGATGGATGGATGTTGAGTTCATATGATACATTTTATAAATTGCTTGCATATTTAAGCTTTATGTTACAAACGCAATTTCTCATGCTCAGCACTATGCTTTCTAGTTATATTTTTATAAGTGATGAATATTCATGGTGCTTAGTGAATTTTGTGTTTGTCACATCCATGTTCTTTTCATGGTTTTCTAATTTGTTTGGTATATTTAAAAAAAAAATGTGACAAATCTTGGGAACATTGAATTGAACTTTCACTTTTGCATCATATCTCTCATGTTTGCCTCCTCTAATACATAATTATAGTTGTTTTCTTGAAGAGGTTGACTTCATGATAGTTGAACTTCATTTATGATCCATGTTCTTTATAGTCACACTTTATGAAATGATGTTAATTTACATAGCATGTGATTTTCAAAAGTTAAACATGCTAATGCTATGATTAGTACCGCCCTTCTCATGGATTTCTCTGTTTTGAAACATAAATATTAGTTACATGATTTCAAAACCATTTCAGAGTTTTTGCAGTTTTAAAAATATTTTACAATCCATGATTTTAATATGATTGGTTGTATCGTTAACATGTTCATCATTGTGGAATTGATTTAATACTTTGGATACTACACCTTGATTCATCCCAAGTTGCACTCATATTGGTATATCTATTTAAATCTTTGGAACATTAATGATTAAGGTAGGATCGCTAGGAGAATGGGAGGAGACCCCTTATGTGTTGGGTTCGCCAAGCATAATTCCAGTGTGTGGTAGCTTTGGCGCCAAGCGTAAATCCTTAGGGGGTAGCTGTGGAAAAGACCCATAATTCTGTGTGATCACATAAAACACTGCTCTGATGCTTCTATCCTCAACACATGAAGCATGATTCATAGACTTGGTTGAATCTCAAGTTGTTGTCCTCCATTACATGTAAATCTCTTTCAATCTGATCTATGCTTTGGAATCAACAATTCATTTATTTCAAAAGAATTTGTTTTTCAAAAATCTGAACTATACTAGAAACCCACATTGACCACTCTTGTGCTCTTTATTGGTATATTAGTTTGACAGTCAAGTTATGTGGAAATTCCTTTTGCATATGTTCTTGATAGTATTTATTTTGAAATGCAAATTTGAATGAGATGTAATGAGTTAAAAATCTTTTTCAATTGAATGTTCCATCTCATATTTTTCAAATCAGTTGCTTTGTCATTTTGAAAATAAATATGATTTGAAAAATGAATTTTCCATGGTTTTTCAGTCTTTTTTTTTTCTCTTCAATGGAAAATTATGCAATTGATTTTCATTTTGGGCTTTGTTAAATTACATACTTTGAAAATGAAATTTTCAATTGGTACTCATCTATTCGTCATCATGTCTTTACATGATTAGCAACATCTTGGGAAATTTGATCAATGTGAGCTTTAATAGTTATATTTGAGAAGTAACTCCCTAGTTTCATGCCTTACATCTTCTCCATGCACTACATAGGTATATTCATTGTCATCATCTTGACAAAAGAAGAGAATGATGTTGACGGGGAGTGTAGACGTCACTAAGATGATCAAATGTGAGTTTATATTTTGAGGATCATGGAGATACATATATGGATAGGATGACTATTTATTTTTAAGTATTTTGAAAACAAAACAATTTTTACTTGAGAATGTACTAATTTTTTAAGGTACATCTTTATGTATTTCTCATATTGCCACATCCATGAGCTTTTAGTTTCGGTATTTTTCTAGGATATGAATGTTATGGTTTTGGATTTTATTCTCATTGGTATCATTTTGAGTTTTAGACTTGAACTTTCAAAGTTTAAAATATATAATGCATGTTCCTATTATATGCTAATGAATGGATTGATTTTGTTTGGAACTTCATGCATTTCTCATAATCAATACATGTGCTTTATATTTATATTATTTTGTTAAACTAATGATTATGCAGGTTCATCACTAAGTGATGAAAAAGGTCAATGAAATGAAATTTCATATGATCTTTATTGAGTTCATGATCTTCAATAGCTTGGTATCATATGAAGGACTTAGAGAATCCTTAACTAGATTCATGGAATTGATGTGGACCTACTTAATTGATTTATATAGTTCAATTCCAATTTAAAATGATTGCATCACTTTATAGTCGAATCCTTTGATATCATGCTTGCTAACACCCCCCCATGCTTATATTTAAACTTGTTCTAGCTAATGCTACCATGATGTGCTCAAATTGTAGAAAAGGTCTAATGCTTTCTTTGAACCCATCTCTCTCTCTCTCTTTCTCTCTCTCTCCATACCCTGTATGTTTAGTCTTGGAAAATATCTTTGTCAAATTCGTGACAAAAAGGGGGAGAATAAGTATGGACTCTTCAATGGGAAAGAAACTCTTAAGGGGGAGAAGAGAATGTGTTTGGATCTAATCTAGATTCAGTTAAATATGATGTCTTTGGCTAATGATTAAGGGGGAGTTGCCATCCCACCATAGAATGTGTGTTCCTTGTCTTATGCAGGTATATCATTCAGATCAAAGCACATTCTCAAGGGGAGTAGTTAAAAGTCATGAGTCTTTACTTGAGTTGTAATTGTTGTACCTATGTAAAGATCATGTACTTTTGTAATCTTGGTTGTTTTTGAGTCCATATGTTGTAAGTATATCTAGAATAGGTGTTTTGCCACGGAATTGACAAAGGGGGAGATTGTTAGTGCCACATTTCCATGAGCACTTATATTGTCGATTCCATGTCACAGAATTCAAGACCTTGCCTCTCAGAGTTTCACAAGGAAGATCAAGTTTGAAGTCAAAAGATCAAGTCTTGGAAGGCTTGAATTCATCAAGGAAGACCTCCATATGAGTGACAACCTATTCAGGTAAATGGGACCCCAAACCAACCAAGAGATGACCCTAAAAACCCTTAGTTTAATGGCTTATTTAATAGGTTTTCAGAAAATGTTTTTGGGCCTTTTCAAGACTCAAAACTGGTCCCAGAGGTCGGCTAACTGCCATGTCTCACGATCACCTCGCGGTTACTTTTCCAGAAGCTTAATTTACATTTTTCTGTGAAAAATCAGTTACCTTGCGGCTAGCCTCTTTGAAATTCGGCTAGCCTCTTTGCCCACCGACAGCTTACCTAAAACTAGCCGTTTATGACCGTTGGGGCTTCCTTGATGTTGATGATGATGCTCTAACGTTGTGCTTAATCAAGGGAAGAGGTCTTTGGTCTAGGGATATGGATTTTAACTTTTGATGGCTCAAGTTCTTCCCTAGATAATATGGTTTTCACACATCACACTTTCCTTAAGCAAATGAAGCTCTTAGATTTGCCAATACAAGCTTATAGTGTGTGTGGAATGATCTATGAGAACTCTAATATGATGCACCATGGTTAGGACATGAGCTCTCATGATCTTCAAGAGAGTTCGGATGATTTGGGGCCTTTTTCATTTATAAACAATCCTCAAATGGCTCTCTAACGGCTCTTGGCGGCTAGCCCCCTTCAAATCTGTCCTCGTCTCCCTCGCACGCACCACCACCCATCCGCACGCAGCAACCGCTAGAGGCACGCAGCATCACCTTCTTCCTCCTCCTCGCGCCGCCGGACGTCTCCCCCTGCACCAGGTACACCTTCTTCTCTTCCTCCCCACCACCTGCAGCCACTACACACCGTCCCTCTCTTTCTCTCTCTCTCTCTCCCCATCTCTTTCTCACTCTCTCTGTCTCTCCTCTCTCATGCTCTTTCTTCTCTCCTCCGTCCCACTGCGCACCACTCTCTTCCACTCTCCCCGTCCTCTCTCTTCCCCATCTCTCAGTCTCCCTTTTTCCGTTCTCTTTCCCCCTCTGATCTTCTGCCAGCCCCTCGCTCCTTCTTCCTCTCTCTCTCTCTCTCTCTCCCCGTTTCCCTCTCTCCCCTTCCCTGTTCTCCTCTTTCCTTCTCCTTCCGCTTCTTCCACTCCCCTGCAACACCGCCGCACCCACCTACACCCCTCTCTCCCTCATCTCCTTCTTCCCCTCTCTCCCTCTCTTTCCCTTATTCTTCTCTCCACGTTGCTGCACCTGCATCACTGCCACACCGCCCCTTTTTATTCTTTTCTTCATTTCTTCTCCATCTTTTTCTTTCTCCGCCTACAAACCCCACACGCACCCACTGCGCACCGTCCCTCTCTCTCTGCTTCCTTCTCTCTCTCTCCCCATCTCACCTCTCCAGCTCTGTTCACCCCCACTGTGCACCACCCTCTCTCTCCCTCTCTCATCTCTCCCTCGCCACCTCTCTGCCGCCTCTCCCCCTCTGTTCCCTCTCTGTCTCTCCGCCCTCTCTTTCCTCCCTATTCACTACACACGCCCCAGCGGCACCTCCGCACCACACCTTCGTTCCCACTCCCCCTTCATTGCACCATTGCACACCCATTGGGGGTTCCTCAATCACTACTGCACCCACTGAACTGCACTAGCCTTCTCATCATCCCAAGAGCCTGCCTGAAGCCATCCAATCATAGGAAACCATTCCATCCGACACCCCTGCTGCCCAGTCTCGACTGAGCCCCTTTTAAATTAGACCAAACCACAACCGCAGCTAAGCAGAGCCCACACTTTTGCATTCGTCATCTACCTGCCCAGCCCACCTATTTTACCCAAGTCGACCTACTCACCAACCCAACCCCATGCATGCACAACCCAGTTCCATTTCTGCTATTCACTCTGTGCTTTTAATTCTCTAGTTACTGTGCGTTGCCTTTATTTATTTATTTATGTTTTCATGCATCTAACACGCCCATGCATCTAGTAAATCTCCAATTTCATTGCTTATTTTAAATTATTCCTAGCTAGTATCAAACCTGTCCATATATAAAACATGCCCATTCATCATACAATTGGCAGCATTTTCTTTACTTTTATCTTCCATGTTCAAACTTTACTCAATGGAATTTAGGACTACCTATTTCATTTTAAAAGAACAAAACAAAAATAAAATCAAATCAAACAAAACCAAAAAATATATATATATAATTAAAAAGTAATAAAAATAATTAAAATTAGAATTTTAGCTACACTATTAATTAAAATGATTAGGCTAAATTCAATACTTGACTTCTTTTTCTCATCCCTCTCATTAGGATTAGGAAATATTATTTAGGAAATTTCAAATAAATTGTTAATAAAAAAAATTAGAAATTAACTCCCCTCTTCTTCCCATTTCATTAGGATAAATTAATTTAGGATCTTAGGCCCTATAAATAAACTCAAAAACCAAAATAAAAACAATAAAAATCAAAAAGACCAAAAACAAAGTAAAAGATATTAAAAAAAGAAATAAAAAATATTAATAAATTGGAGTTATAAATTATACAGTAGCCTAGACTGATTAGGTCAGACCCTGGACCTAGATCTAGGTCTCCCCCTAGCCAGCTTAGACTACTCTAATTTCTTAAACTTCAACTGATTAGGTCCCACTCTCTCTTCGGGCCCCGCTAAGGGACCGGGAGAGCGGATGTGGGCGGTTAGGACCTTAGGATAGGGTAGAGATCCATTAGGGAAATGGAACAGTTAGATTGAATCCAAATAGGAACTCCCCTAGTTAGTCCCTTCTAGCCCCGATTATTAAAAATCCAAAAAAAAAAAAACTATAAAACCAACAAAACGAATCCCAAAAATATTTTCTTCTCTTTTCCTCCACCTCCGGTGCCAAATATTTATCTGAACTCAATGATTAAAGAGAATAGAGGCTGATTCTGAGAACCTGAATTAATGAGAATGACGAAACGAGACGAGTGATTTCACACACCCCAACATCAGTTTATTTACTACCAGCCCATCATCAGCCACCCTCAATCAATCCCGGCCCAACATCGGCCATTTTTATCTTACTTCTGGCCCATCATTGACCATGCACTTTTATCACCTGCGTATCGCACTCAAACCCACATAAATCACAACTTGAAGTTTTGTCTGCATCATTCTTTCGATTCGAAGAATCAACCTTTAAACCCTAGGTCGTCAAAGGACATTGAAGGGGTACCCAGGAATGGGGTTGATCCTCTTCTAAATATTTGGCACTTTTCCCCTTATTTTCTTAGTTTATTTTCATTTTAATTAGCTTATCCCCTAGAATACTTGGATTTAACTTTAATTAGTCTGTTCAACCCTGGATGTTGATTTCCCTTGCCTAGTTGTTCATTATGGTCCCATCTTGAAGCTCATAATTTGACCTTTGACCCAAGTTCGACCCGAATTGAAAGACCCAAATTAAGTGACAAGACAACCGTTGTGTGTCACCGGCGGCACATTAGACGAGAGAAGAACGCACCCCATTTTCCTCCCGCATTCTTTCGGCTTTCGTCGAAGGACGGTGTTATGGCTGAATCCGTAACTAGCGATCGTGATCCGTCGATTTTGAGGGTAGTCGGAATCCTCATTTTCGATGTATTTTTCCATCTCACACTGTTGAATGGCGATTCCCCTCTCGAGGGGGGATCAAAATTCACATCCGACACATGATACTCCTACTGCTGTGGCTGGGCTACTGGGGCAACCTGACTTATAGGCTGAGCAGTAACTGGAGCTGGGGCTCCCGGAGGTGTGGGAAGCTGTAGCATAGGGGGCTGCTCTCGACAGAGGGGGCAGAGCCTGGCAATATGCCTGGGGTCGCCACAATCATAACACGCGCCGTGCGGGCAGTGCTGCTGTCGCTGCTGGTATCGTGTCGCCTAGCCTGCTGGCCCATGTCTCCAATACTGCTGCTGCTGTCGATGCACTGGGGGCTACTATTGAGGTGGAGCGGTCCTGGCCCACTTCTGCTGATGCATGGCCTTGACCCTCTGCAGGTGCTCCTCAGCCCAAAAGGCCTTCCTCACAACATCCTCAATGTAATGCCGTCGATACACGACATATGCAACTGGATATCAGCTCTAAGTCCCTCAGCGAATCGTCGGACTCTCAGCAAATCCGGAGAGTTGGGTGAAGCAGAGCTTGTACTGATAAACGGTCATATCCCCCTGGACAAGGTCTTGGAACTCCCTCAGCTTCTGATCTCTGACGTGGACAGGGATGAACTTCCGGAGCAAGTCTATCCGGAAGGCGGTCCATGCTGCCTCATCTCCAATCAGCTTGTAAGGACGCTGCACAGTCCTCCACCAATCCTCCGCTACACTCCTGAACATGTAGGCTGCTAGCTGCACCCTCTGTCGTCCTGAGCACTCGAAGACCTTAAAGATGTTCTCCATCCTCACTATCCAGTCATCAGCAACTAGGGGATCCTCTGTGCCTGAGAACTCTGGCGGTCCCCTCTTCAGGAACTTCTAAAAAATGACATTCGGGTCCACCTCCCAAATAGGAACTGCCTGCTCTTGGCGAGCTACCCTCTCTACAACATCTAGAACCTGCGCCTGGAACTGCGTAAAATCCTCGGTCTATTGTTGATGTGCCAAAGCCTGTGTCTCCTGCGTGACAAGGAATGCTTGGAGAAACTACTGGAACCTTGCCTCGTAATCCGGTGGATCTCTAGTTGCTGGTGTCATCGGCGATGGGTCGTCTCCCGACATCTGTCAAGAGAATGTAATTGTATTAGTTTAAGTATAACACTTAGGACTTAAACTGATTCTACCCAATCCATCGTCCTTACGCGTATCCCAACGCTAAAATCCTCACTACGTCCTAAAGTTTCTAGTGTATTTTATTTCCTAGAGACTTGCCCGCTCTAACACCAAAAATGTAACGCCCCAATTCCGAATACCGAAGATATTGCTAAGGTATCCGAAGTTGGCGCGCTACTTCCAGGAAAAATCGAGAACTTCCAAAATCGTAGTCCGCAGTGAGGTCAAATTTTAAGAACTTTTAAACAACATCATAATCGACAGTTGAAATGCGGAAGCGAAATAAAAGATAGCGGAAGCAATAGTATCAAGTATATAAATCAGATGTAAAAGTGCGGAAGCCTAATAGAAATCTCAAAGTAGTTATCAAAGTGTTTATGCATGTCATACTATCTACCCATGTCTCACTACAAAAATACTCTCAAACCCAAAAACAATCGGCACTCAACCCTCCTGTGCAGGCTCTCCATCCTCCGGCTCTACTACTTGGTTAGCCAGCCCCCATCTGTAGTCACCAACTACGGGCGCCTCATAGATCGCGTCACCCGTGGGATCATGGTCTGGACCTAAGCGCCAAAGATGGGTCAGATCCAAGGATCTGGCAAGGCACCATATGCAGATAACACAAGATGTATATACAAAGAGAGTAATGACAGGTACATAATCATATGAGTAAATAAGGTACATAATCTAGGCAGTTGAGCAGTAATAGCAGTTTAGAATCAGAAATGCAAAGTACACTAATCTAATTAGACAACAAAGGGGCACATTCACACAAGCTAAATATACCAGGGGATATTATGTCGCGGCCCTCCCGTACTGTAAACGTCCCATACCATAAACAGTTTGCGGTGGGGAAAGGGTAATAACCATGCAAGAGATAACAGCCTTGATAAATATAACATATAATATACATAACACCGATCACACCCCTTTAGATCACACCGCTATATCTCACCGATCACACCCCTTTATTAGATTAACCTGGATGTGGTATCTCACCGTCCGTCTAATCACAGCTCATCATGATAGCTCTAAGTAATCAGAACATAGCTCCTACCCGAGATGATCAGTCAACTGGCTGAGCTAAGAACAACTGAGTGAATGTTCAGTGCCGACTAGGGAACTAAGTACGGGTCTATGTCTGTCTAGGCTTATCTTGCGCGAGCAATGTCCTAACCAAGTCTATAAGAGGTTAAGGTACAACATGGAACACAGTCTAATAAACAAGTCCAAGTCCAACAACATTGGATCCACTCCAAGGCTCACAACTGTGGCCTGAGGTAACACAAGTACCACACTATGTCCATTCCACAAGCATTCATCCTATGCTCATACACAATGAGCTAACCAACCATTAAAGACTAACCTCTCCAATTTAGGGTTCCACATTCCCAATCTTAGGCCATATGAGGGCCCGCCTAGACACAGACACAGGTCAATTATCTCCAAACACCACATAGGGTCACCTCTAAGTAATCCTAGGTTTAGGTCCTCCAATTTCCATTAATTAATAGGTTTAAGACAACAACAAGGATAAGAGAAAAAAATAACTCATGAAAACCTTAGAAACAGGGAATCAAGTGGAAATAGGCAAAGGACCAATCCTAGGTAATGATCCACTCTTGGTTCAGGCCTCATCACATGATTGGGTCCCTAACTGTAGCCTCAGGTGTCAAAAATAGTAAATCTGGTGCTCCTAAAGTTGTGGACACCATAGGCTACAATTAAGGTTCGAGTAATTGATGATTCAAATCCTAAAACCTCAATTGGTGGACCCCACGTATCAAGGCTGGGCCATGCCATTTATTCGTGTGTGGCACACTTGATGGAAGGTCATTTGGATGGTTAATGGACCCCACATGTGATCAAACATCAAAATCTATAGAATTCTGAAATTCACTGTTTACAGTTTGCCCAGTCGACATCACACCCTGGGATGTCAACTGGGTGAACTGGATATTGACCTCCTAGGTCGACATCCTGTAGTGTCCCTAGTCGACATCATGGCCGTGATGTCGACCGGGTCCACTGAGACCTGGTGTGAAGCACCTGGGGTGTTCTGCAGGAAATCCAGGATATTTGGTCGACATCATGGCCGTGATGTCGACCGAGTACACTGTATTTTTGCTCTATTTTGAAAATCTAGGTTTCAGCTATTTCCTGCATTTTCCTGTGCGCCCGGTCAACCGAGACAAGGTCCGGTCGACTGGGTACACTGTCTGTGCACAGTTTCAGGAAAAATAACTAAGACTTGCATTTCAGGCATTTTAGTGTGCCGGATCGACCGAGACAAGGTCCGGTCGACCGGGTACACGCAGATTACAGAATTCCAGATTTTGGGAGTTTTCCCTTTTCAATCCAATTTTCTTTCCATCCAATCTAAATTTCCTCCATACATCACATAATTAAGAACAAACACAAAAGCACTCAAATAATCACCATCCAATCTCCAACTGGACCATTGATCTTCCAAATGGAAAAGCCCATCCATCAATGGCCATTTTCCCATAGACAAAGCTCAAGAAGAAGTCTAAACATGCATTTCTACTCATTTGAATTGAAATTTCAGAAACAAAGAAAGAAAGCATACAACTAGTGAAATTACATAGAGTACTTGCCTTAGTGTAGAAGAAAGGGAAATTGAAGTGAGAGATGAGATCCAATAGAGTGTTGTAGTTGAAATGGGATAGCCTCTAGCCTCCTTGTGCTGGGATTTTGGGGAATTAGGATTACTTGGGAAAGAAGATAGGTTAGTTGAGAGAGATGAGAGGCAATTAGGGTTTAGGCTATTGTTGCAATAACTTAGGTTATATAGTTTAGGGTTTTAGGCTAATTACCTAAAGGGTATGTTGGTTGTTAATGGAAATGTAATGGGGCCATGGGCATTTGGGTAATATGGTAAGTTCTAGAATGTTCCAACCCTCATTAGCCCTCCTATTAATTCTAATGAAAGCCAAATCCTAATCTAATCCAAATCTAATACAAATTAAATAAAACCTATATCTAAAACTTAGGAATATTAGACATCTACTCCACTAATTCCTAACAATTAGCTTAATAAAGATAGAAATCACCTTATTAATTATTATTTAATTCAAACTCAGGGCCCACCAGGGGTGGGGCCTCACATATGGGCTTCAGTTCAACTCATGAACCATCATGTCATTTTTTATTAGTTACGCGCAATTATATAATAAACTACCATTCATCACATGAATAAAGCATGAATTATAAATCACTTAGGGTAATAAAAGAGTTTATTCTCATTATCCACTGGATTGGGGACATACAATCTAACAATCTCCCAGTTAGGATTACATCTCATGCCCACCCCTCTGCACAATCTTCTTAACTCGATGATATTTTCTCTGTATGTGCATTTGGCTTTTATGTCTTCTTGGTTCCTTGGATTGAACAACTACCCCGCTACGCTCATAAAAGACAGTGAGCGGTTGTCGCGCCAATAGTACCACTCCAAGCTCCAAGAAAAATCTTTTGAGCCATACTGCTTCCTTAACTGCTGTCATGTCCCCCGAACCCGATTAGAGGATAAACCGAATCTGGGGAGTAAATTTTAGGGTGAATTAAAAATTTTCACCCTTTTTAGCCTAAGGATTGTTAAGTCCGCTGTGAGAATATTGTATTTGATACCTCAAGTAGCATTAGAACTACGAAACTTATTATAAATCGAGTCATATTAACTACCAAGGCAATTGAATATAAATTCTCATTAATAATTAAAGTTAAATCAATAACCAATAAAACTAATAAAGATGGTCATTTATTGATCAAATGGTCATCCCAAATCCTAGACCATTTGAAACATGAGAGTCAATCAAAGTAAAGACCAAAGGTGAAAACTGAATGAACAATAAAGAATCTAAAAAAGCCCATATGAGTCTCTCTCGTGCCAGGAATGATGACACTACTCTCCGTCATCGGCATGTCACTTTCGTTCCTCATCTGTCGGTTGGAGATCCATTGAGGTTTCTTCACTTGCCTGCTCCTCCTAGTACCCGGCTGTGGTGTCTGTACACCAGGGAATAGAGTCAACGACATGTTGAGAAGAATAAACAAGGTACAATAGCTATGTATAACATATATCAAAATGGAGTAAAGACAAGTGTAAATCGCATGAGTACAAGGTAGAGAAACTAGGCATAAAGCATGAATATAAACATGAATCAATAACGAAAAATCCAAGCAACAAACACCATCCATACAAATGCAAGATGCAAGAATCACGAAAGAGACTTCGAGAGTGTCCAAACCACCTCCCAGGGTACCATTAGCAATCATATCTGGACCACTGATACCAAAGTCCGGCTCCAGGGGGATCTAAACTCCTAGTCCTAGGAATAGCAGGACGATCCAAGCCCGCTCCCAGCTATTCAATGCCATGGACTCCGTCCTAGCCGGCTACCCATCCCGATGTCCAAGTAACTAGCCCATCTATAAAACCCTCGAACTGCAACTGGTCATGACATGCAATCCTCCCCTAGTGGATCCTACTGTGGTTGGATAATGAATAGTGAAGTGGTGTTGATACAAGGAAACCAAGACAAGTAGGTCTTGCTATTCAAGATACACGATGAGATAGAGGGATTATCTCATTCAAAACAAGTTGTGAGACAAGTCTATACCAATTGTTGATCCCTTACATTCTAGCCATCCTGTTTATGAAGTAAAAAATACCAGGTTCTAAAGTACACTCTAAGTCCGGTCACGGTCCTAATTCTATAGAAGTTAGGTTTCTTTATTAATTAAGTATTTTATGCCAAGAGAGTGTACAAGAAGACAAGATCGACAGATACAATTACAAATCGAGGAAGAAGTTACAATCCAATCCTAGGTAAAGGATGTCATCTATGTACTATACATGGTCTATATGAGTACATATGAAATTTGAGTCAACAATGCTCTATTAGGAGAAATCCTTGGTAAGCAATCATATTAGGCATCAATTGAATCAATTCCATACACATTCGATTAAACCAAGCGTGATATATGAACACCTAGACAACCATCGTTGCACACCAAGCCTCGTCCCTTAGTTTCATTCCTATTAATGGTCATGTGAGAGCAGGTCTCAAGGTCCCAAAAGCCGAGGCCCAATCTCAGGTATGCATTTCTCTACAAAAAGGGAAATTAGACACTGTCTCGATTAACCCCTCGGCTAACCGTCGGTTAACTGAGTTCATCCAGAGAGCATTCGGATTGAACTCCGCCTTCCGTCTAAACTCGGTCACTCCTCGGTCAGGGTTCGATTAACTGACTTTGTGTTTGGGAATTTCTTGCTTACTGGTTTTGGAACCAAACTTGAGTTCGGTTAACCGACACTGAGTTCGCTTAACCGAACTCCATTTTTCGGTTACCCTAGATGTGTCCTGGAAAATTTCATGCTTACTAGAATTGGAACCGAACCTTGATCGAATTTGGGCCGTACATAATCGGAAACGCCCAGTTCTGTGGGAATTCGAGTCCCTTTTCTTGCAAACCATTTTCCACCCTTCCTATGCCTTTCTAAAGGCTAAGACCTACATAGAAAGGAGCCTCTTGCTCTCCCAACAGTTCATTACCATCATCCAACACAATCAGAACCACTTTCACCATCAATCAAGTCCAATTGCAATTAATCTAGCCCTACAAGAAATCTAAATTCATACCCAAAACAAGCTTGGATTTAAGGCATTCTAACAATAACATTTGAGAATCCAATAAACAAACAAAAACACATCGATTACACATTGTTTAAGCTCTCACATGGTTCAAGAAGATGGAGATTGAAGATGAGATTGAAAGTACAACTGGCCAATGTATAAGATCTAGACGGGGGCGTGGTGGGGGGGCGGGGGGGTTGTGAAGAGGACTAATGGAAATTTCTTACAGATTATAATAATTAATGGAATTATTATTCCCAACTAGGATAATCAAAACAATCTTCCCAAATTCACTTGTGATTCACACTAATGTAAATAAAACAATGTAACCAATGTGCTCAAGTGAATATATGTTATAGAGTGTGTGCGCTAAACGAGATATCTCTAAATATCCTTTCTTGGAGAGAATCTCTCAAATTCTCTTTCATTTGGGAGAGAATCTACAAAAATGTCTGTCTTTGGGAGAGAATCCCTCAAATTTCCTTTCTTTTGTGAGAGAATCTCTCAAAAGATATCTTCTATAAAAGCAAAGGGAGATTGGATCCCTTGTTCTTATTGCTTTCTTTTGCAAAGATCTCAAAAGTGCTTCAAGACCAAGAGCAAGATCTTCTTGAAGGATCTCCAAGTTCTTCTTCTTCTTCATCAATGGCTTCAAGTAAGTTTTCTTTTCCAAAAAGAAACCCATGTAGAAGTAGGGAAAAAGAACTTTCTTTTTCTCTTTTTTTTTTTATTTCTCTCTATTTCTCTCCATTTTTTTTTCTTTTTTCCCTCTTTTTTTTTTCTGTTTTCTATTTTCATTTTTTTTCTTTCTTTTCTGTTTTTTTGGTGACCGTAGTTCGTATGCATCTGTCCGTACGGCCATGTGGCAGTGGCTTGCCCCTTTTTATTTTATTTTCTTATTTCTCTCTCTCTCTTGTTTTTTGAAGATGTTCCTTTCTTTTTCTCCTTTCTCGTTTTTTTTGGATCACCATGATAATGAGGTTATGCAAATCAATATGTTCATGCATTTTTTCTGTTCTTTTTTTTTATGCATCAATCAAAGGATGGGGTTTCTAGGTCATGCCAACATAATTTTTTACTTGAACAAAGTTTGATTAGTTTTGACCAAGTTGGGTTGGAATTGATGAAACTTTGATCAAGGGTTTCCTAGCATCTAATGCATGACAATTCTCTGATTTTTTTTATTTTTTATTTTACGTATGAGTTTGTGAATTGAATTGGACGAACGGCATGATAATGCATACCTGAAAAGTTTTGGGGTTCGGAGCTCGAGGCAATGTTGAGTTCCTCTCTAATCTCGTGGGGATTCGAGAAGAGTTGCTTGATCTCGTAACAATATTTGAGTCCAAGCTTTCTTTGAGAATTTTTCATTGAATATGAGCTTGCAGTGATGTTGAGTTCATTTTCAAGCTTTCCATCTTTTCATGGTGTTTCCATTTTCTTCGGAATTACCCTCAAACCATGCCGAAATTTCGTTAGGATTCTTTTTCTTAGCAAAATTCTGTCATTTTGGTGATTGATTTTTTTTTCCAACCTTTGTAGGTGGTTCTTCCAGAACAAGCTAGGGTAAGGGGCCTATTACTGTCACACCTGTCGATCGGCTAGATCTTCCAATGAGGCCGTATAGTAGGCCCAGGAGAAAGTCTAGTACATGGAGAGAAATTTGGCCACTCTCTCAGTAGGGATGAGATGAGGCAGCGATTGATTACCCTCAAAGATGAGGAGTTTTATAAGATCATGGTAAGTAATCATCCTTGGGGCACGGACGATAAAATCATTCTATAGAATCCTACCTTTTTCTTCGGTGATGCAGTCCCTAGTGACATGGCGTACCAAAGGAGATGCTTCCAATTCTCTTACTCAGTGGATGGCAAGGAAAAGACTATTCCTACCCGGTCGACTTTTGATTGTACTATCTCGATAATGAGTCTGTCTCCTACATGCTCTAAGAGAGAAGATCCTCCTAGCTGGGAGAAGAGGACTAAAATGATCAAGATCGGGATTTTCATAAGCGGTCCCTCCAGATATACGGAGAAGTTGCCATCCCGTATAGATATGTTGATCCCGCCTGGTGGCTACTAGGATTCCGATCATCCATCGGTTGATTTGAGACTAGTAGGTTTTGTCATTTTCAGAGGTGACGGCAACAATAGGGTAAAACCTTTCCGGCTTCGCGGCCGTTTCAGTGCCGACTTGGACTAGACGTCATGGACTGATCATGTCCTGCAAGCTGCTGGCGCCATTTTGAAGGAAACTGGGATTTTAGATGGGGTCCACGCTTTTCAGGAGACCGTGATCTCTTCTGATGAGGCATTCATGGCCATTTTAGAGTCATTCCTTCCACAGACAAATACCTTCATTGTCACGAATGGTGAGATTTATTTTTCTTTGAAGGGGCTGATCGCCATCATTGGGTTGCCTATCCTTGAAACTCTATCAGGAGTTTATGCCTATCGATAGAGTTCTCGAGGAACAATTTGAGGAGCCCTGACTTCTGTACTTTTAGCTAGTTGCCTTTTATGAATTTTTGAAGGAGAAAGAAGGCTTGAAAGTTAGATCTAGTAGTTGGAGAGTTATAGTTCGTCGTCCCCCAACTTTTTCAGCAGCAGAGAGACTTTTGACAGCATAACTCGGGAAGCCAAGGCTAAGAACTCAAGTTCGAAGACTTCCGTTATGTACGAAGACTTGAATAATTTCTTCGCAAGAACAAACGCCATTTGTCTTGACATCGAGTTGCGAAGAGATCTTGCTATTTACCTCACTTATTGGTTGGGTGAGGTTGTTTTTGTTGGCGAAGATGGGATGCACATCAGGCCGCATTGTATTTATCTGGCTTCTTAGATGGCGTTTGGTGAGCAACTTGCTTTGGTGCCAGCTCTTTACTCCTATATGTGCACCGAAGTGCGGGCTACTACTTTTTTAGTTCGGCTTGGGTATCCTATGAATAGGGTATTTTCAGCCCATATATTTTATTCATGGTATGTGTACCACTGTCTTGGCTTCCACAAGTTGGGTGTTGCATAGGATTATGACCCTTTTATGATTCGGTTGGCTAGAGGGACAGTCATGTTCGAATTACTTTTGTCTGCCCGTATGAGGATTCGACGATATCGAGATGTCGAGATAGGGCAGTCTTCTGTGAAGCTTTCTCTAGATTTGCGGAGGAAGGCTTTTGATTTGGTGTCTCTCATGACTCCACCAGGGCAGGGTCAGGAAGATATTACTCCCTAATCAACGCAAAGAAAAAGTGGCTCCACCATTGTACCGACACGTATGCTGAAAAGGTAGGCTTCTGCAGAATGATTTGATCCTTCTTGACCCAAGGACGATTGCTTACCATGATCTTATAAAACTCCTCATCTTTGAGGGCGATCAATCGCTGCCTCATCTCATCCCTATAGAGAGAGTCGTACTCTTCCAAATTTCTCTCCATGTACTGGACTTTCTCCTAGGCTTGCTGTACGGCCTCATTGGAAGATCTAGCTAATTGACAGGTGTGCCAGTAATAGGCCCCTTACCCTAGCTTGTTTTGGAAGAACCACCTGCAAAGGTTGGAAAAGAAAGATCAATCACCAAAATAACAGAATTTCGTTAAGAAAAAGAGTCCTAACAAAATTTTGGCTTGGTTTGAGGGTAATTCCAAAGAAAAGGGAAACACCCTGAAAAGATGGAAAGCTTGAAGATGAACTTAACATCACTGCAAGCTCATATTCAATGAAAAATTCTCTTAGAAAGCTTGGACTCGAACATTGCTGCGTGATCAAGCAACTCTTCTCAAATCCCCGCGTGATTGGAGAGATATTCAACGTTGCTGCAAGCTTCGAACTCCAATGCTTGCAAAACTTTTTGACGTATGCATTATCATGCCATCCTTCCAATTCAATTCACAAACTATGCAAAATAAAAAAAGAGAAGAGATGCTAGGAAACCCTTGATCAAAGTTTGACCAAATCCAACCCAACTTGGTCAAAACCAATCAAACTTTGTCCAAGCCAAAAATCATGTTGGCCTGACCTAGAAACCCTAGCCTTTTATTGGATGCATTAAAAAAAAAAGTAGAAAAGAAAAATGCATGAACATATTGATTTGCATAACCTCATTATCATGGTGAGCTCAAAAAAAAAAAAAAAAAAAAGAAAGAAACCTCTTCAAAAAAACAAAGGAGAAGAGAGGAGGAATTTTCAAAAACAAAAAAAAAAAATAATAATAATAAACATAGAATCCGTACAGACGGAACCTTAAGAACTTGTCCGTATGGTCACAAAAAAAGAAGAGCATTAAGAAAAACCAAAAAAGAAAGAAAAAAAAAACGTGAAAAGAAAAAAAAAAGAGGAGAGAAGAAAAAGAGAGAAAGAGAAAGAAAAAGAAAGAAAGAAAGAAAAAGATGAGAAAAAAGAAAGTTTTTACTTACTTCTATATGGATTTTCTTGTTGGAAAAGAAAACTTACTTGAAAATTGATGAAGAAGAAGAAGAACTCGAAGATCCTTGGAGAAGAAAAGCTCTTAGTCTTGAAGCACTCTTGAGATCCTTGCAAAAGAAAGCAATAAGAGTAAGGAATCCAATTTCCCTTTGCTTTTATATAAGAGATCAAAACAAAGAAGGAAACAATGAGAAAAGCAAGGAGGTAAGTGCTACAAATTAGCAACCTTCCTAAAAGAAAGGAAATTTGGGAGATTCTCTCACAAAGAAAGATATTTTGAGAGATTCTCTCCCAAAAGAAAGGGAATTTGAAGTTTCTCTCCAAGAAATGATATTTTAAGATATTCCATATCCAAAAGAGATATTTTGAGATAATCTCTACAAAGTGATGCCACATGAGGTCTAAGCCATCTTTAAAAGGTTTAAGGTCCCATGGGTTAGCCCATATGAGCTAGGTTTGACCACCTAGGCACTAAAAAGGGCTTCGTACCAATTGAACCCCACCCAAAATTTTGGAATACTTTTCCATAAAAAAAGAACCCTCTTACCAAGAGCATACAAAATGGATCCATGCCTCTTTTGAGTTGATTGGACCACAAAAAAGTTAAAATAAAAAACTCCAAGCCTTATTAGCTTCTAAAATTCAAATCGTCCAACCTCATGCACCAAATTAAGCCAAAACCTTGAAATTGACATTCCACAAAAATCTAAACCACTCCAATGGACCCAAAATAGTCTCAAAGAGGGATGAAAAATCGAAATCTGGACCCCCTAGCTTGCCACATACGGCTTGTTAGGTTACAAGGTCAAAAATAAAAATCCAAATCCTGACCCCCTAACTTGCCACATATAGCTCGTTAGGTCACAAGGTAAAAAGAAAAAAATAATAATAATTAAAAAAACCCCAAAAACAAAACCTATTCTTGACCTCCTAATGCACCACATAAAGCATTTAGGTTCACAAGGTCAAACTAAAATCCAAAACCCAAACCCCAAAAACCAAAATGCAAAAACTCAAAAACCCAAATCAAAATCTCTCATGTCATTTTCAAAACATTGCCTTGAGATAGTACATGATTCCTCTCACTGCCATGAAATTCCCTTGAAGACTTAGAAATATACTCCCCTAAAAGAAAGAAATACTCAAGACTTTTGGTCAAGTCAAAAGCTCTCCTTCAAAGTTCCTTTTGAGGCAAAAAAAGTTGTCACTTTGTCTCTTCATACCCTTTCAAACATCAAGAAGCTATATGAAGCTGCATCCGACCACAACAAGCAATGCTACTTTAAGCATCAGATCTCGTTAGAATCATCCAGAAACTACAAGATCCTTCAAAACAGCCATAAGAAGAGTACACGTGAAGTTTTGGGCCATTTCGACATCATTTGGCCTAACATCGCTCTTCCAATAGCTGAATAGGAGCTCTCAAAGGCGGTGAAGTTGGAGGCCTTGTTTCATAAAATAGAGCATATGGTTGGCCTTAAAATTCCATTAGAAAGCTCTACATCAAATTACAGGCCATTCCGACAATATTTGGCCCAAAATGCAAAGAGCCACATTCTCCATGCATTAAAGTCAGCCCTCCCGGCGACAATAGCATTGGAGACATCAAATTCTCAATCGAAGCCTATGGATGGTTTTAAAACACTTCCAAAAGGCTCAAATTTCATGTCAAACTGACAACGTTTAACCCAACATCAACCCCCAAACAACAAAACCAAGCCTCTCGATGGTGGGAATCACCGAGGCGATCACTCGTCAAACAAATAAAATGGATGGTCTCAAAATACTTCCAAGGGGCTACATATCAAGCTTCAGGTCATTTCGACATCATTTGACCAGACTTTGAACTCCCGGAAGCAAAATCAGGCCTCTTAACGGTGGAGCCCCTCATGACCATGATTTCTGAATCGGAGCTAATGGATCATCTTAAATTGGTCCCAAGAGGCCCCCTGTCAAATTTCAGGTCAATCGGGCATCGTTTGACCGTACATCAAAGTGCGACATTTTCATCGCGATAAAATCAAGTTTACTAGCGACATGACCCTACACGACTTTAAAAATCAACCAAAAGCCATTGGTTGGTCTTATTTATTGCCCATGAAGCTTCACCTCAAATTTCAGGTCATTCCGACATTGTTTGACCATGTTTTGGCTTCTGACGGCAAATCGGTACCTTTGCGAGAGAAAGCCTTTAGCTTTCCCTGGAAATCAAAAACTTTTCCCTCTGATCTGCACAGCTTCTCATCAAGTTTTATGTATGGAAAACATTCCAAAGATTGTACAAAAATACCAAGAAAAATGTCAGAGAAGAAAAAGAAGAAAAAAACTAGAAAACGGCTGAAAAAGGCGACCAAAAGGGCAAAAATACCCTATGGTCGCCACGATCATGCAGCTGTGGTCGCCAGCGACCCTAGAAATCTAGGTCGCTGGATTTTCGCCAAAAACCCATTTTTGGGTCTTTTTTCGCGTTTCGAGCTACTTGGCTCTGTGATTTGCCAAAATTTTGATTTTAGAGGCACGAAACCTGTCAATCTTTAACAACATCTTGGATTTGCTGTTGGAATCATGAGTTCGTCATCGGACACTTCAAAATCGCCAACCAGCCGACCAAGAAAGTACATTTTCTACCCGATCGATCGCCACACTGTCTAATAGATGGCATTACCAGAAAAGAATAAGCTGGAAGTGACGGTGGTAGAACGAAAATTGTTTCCTCCACTTGACAACCATCAAGCTGTGTCGGACACTGCTTTCAAACCTCAAAAAGGCAAACCCCTTCTTATGAAAATGAATTTAGAGATTGGAGAGAACTTTTTATTGATTATATCCTACATGGTATTCTGGCCGAAAATGCCAAAGATCGAAGTAGCATCAAGTGACGTGCACCCAGATACAACTTTGATATGACATCCAAAACTCTCTATAGGAGATCATTTAATGGAATTTTGCTTCGATATCTGTCTCAAGGATAAGCGGAGGAAGCTATGAAAGAAGTGCATGCAGGGTTATGTTGTGTATATCAGGCTGGACCTAAGATGCATGATCAAAGTTGAAGGTTGGGGTATTATTGGCCCACAATGGTGGCAAACTCTATGTAATTGGCAAAGAAATGCAGAGAATACCAAATTCATGGCGATTACATACATCAACCACCAACATATCTGCATCCTATAACGATGTCTTAGCCTTTTGAAGCACGGGGAATGGATAATATCGATAAAATTCACCCGCCATCTAACAAGGTTCATCACTTCATCCTAAAATCCACCCGCCATCTGACAAGGTTCATCACTTCATCCTAGCAGCTATGGGTTATTTCTCCAAGTGGGTGGAAGCAGTCCCTTTAGCAGAAGTAAAGGATGAAACGGTGATCAACTTTGTAAAGAATCATATTACATGTCGTTTAGGTGTGCCAAAACGTCTATACCATGACAATGGGCCTCAATTCAGTAATGATAAATTTTATAGATTCTGTGACAAATATGGGATCCCCTCCCGTGCTTCAATGGTGTACAATCCTGCAGCCAATGGTCTAGCAGAAGCTTTCAACAAAACTATTTGTAAGACTTTGAAGAAAATGATCTCAAACAATAAGAAATCTTGGGGAATGAACTCCCTGAAGCTCTATGCACTTATAGAACAACTGTTCGAGGTCTAACTAAACCAGTTCAGTACTCCCTAGTTTATGGGTGCGAAGCAGTGGTACCGTTTGAAATTCAGCTACCATCAGTTTGAGTAGCATTTGAAGAGAAACTAACTAAAGGAAAGAATGATGAGTTAACTCTCCAAGAGGTTGAAAGTCTTAATGAAAAAAGGCTCAAGGCCAAACAAAGCGTTGAAATCTACCAAGCTCACATGGCGGGATCTTTTGAGAAAAAAGGTGCGAGAAAGAACTTTCAAGAAAGGAGACTTGGTTCTTGTAGTTCGAAGATCCATGATCCTTACTCACAAATCCAAGGGCAAGTTTGAGCCAAAATGGGAAGGACCATTCATCATTGACAAGGTCTACTCCAACAGTGCATATGTTGTCCTTGTCATCAAAGGTGACTGGTGCGTGATGCCTATCAATGGAAAACCCCTCAAACGATATTATTCCTAAAATATATATCTCAAAAAATTTTATTACAAGAGTCTATTTCATATTCATTGTATTATGGTCAAAAGAAGCACCAAGTTTCTTACAACCCAAGTATGAGTCACTTAGCTAACATCTTTTACAGACCCTAATTGATTCACGGTCATTCAGCCAAAATCTCTCTTGCAGATCCCTTATGACCAGTATTTTAATTTGAGCCTAAACAATTATGGTTGGACCCCGACTAATGTGCACTTGCTTAATTGGTTCTTAGACTCAAATCTAAGGGAATCAAGTCATGGACCCCTGCTAAAGTCCGTATAAGATCTTGGCTAAAGTCCATTCATATGAACCATTCTTCTTTTTATGTAATTCATAAGATTTTGAAAATTTGTTTCTTATAGAATCTGAAAGTCAAATCTTGCGTGTGAAATTTATCTATACAGTATTCCATCAAAATACTAGCTATGGAAAAAGAATTTTGTTTTTATTGATAAATTCATGACAACTGAAGTTATAGTGTGAAACTCCAACATTCCTATGACTCCTTGAAGAAATCATTAACAGTTTCATTGAAGCTCTTTATGTGGCCACCCAAAACTCTCTTCTTACGGTCAATGTAAGCTTGTGCCGCCATTGCAGTATCTCCAAGTTCCCATCCAGTTCCAAGAGTGCCATTCAGCGTGGCCTCAAATTCAGCCAAGACCCTTTCTTCAAGTGAAATCCTGTATTGAATAGTCTCTAATCATGCTGAATGTTTATTTAACATCTTCTCCTGGAATATTTGCTCTTGTTCTGGATTGGCAAGATAAATCGATGGAGTTGTTGAGGTAATCTAAATTGATGAGCAATGGGTCCTTCTGTTTCCAGACGCACTTCGTTGAGCATTCGTCTCATAAAACCCAACCGGTCAAGGACTTCCTGCTAGAATATTACATTGGGCTCCCAAACATAATTTTCTTTACAATCTTCCAGGAAGGCAAAAAGACTATCAAAGGCAGCACGCAAGGGACGCATGTAGGGTTGTCAATCGAGTCGTGTTAACGAATTCGGGTTGCAAGTTCACAAATACGTGTTAGAATCACCTCAACCCGTACATGACCCATTAAATAAACGAGTCCAAAAATTAAACACGAAAACGACCTGTTAACCCGATAAATAATTTTTTCCATTTTGGACCATGTCAATTAACACACCCTCTTTTGCTAATGAAAGGAGAGTGAAGGAGTTAGAAAATGATCATTTATAAGTGGGTTTTAGGGTTTCACTTCTATAACACCCCAACTCGCCTTAATTTCGATTTAGAGCTAATTAATTGAGATTAGTAGTTTAATGGATGTGTTGACACCAAAAATGTTACTTTGCCTCCTCAACATCAAAACCTACATGGAGCCGCATCCTACTACAAACAGGCAAAGTTGCTTCAAGCATTGGATCTTGTCAAAATCAAACAAAAACTGCAAGATCTTTCAAAATAGCTAAAAAAGAGGTACACATGAAGTTTCGGGCCATTCCGACACCATTTGGCCTAACTTCAATCCTCTAACAGCTGAGCGGGAGCTCCCGACGACGACTGTGTCAAATACATCAAACCTTCAATCAGAGCCTATGGATGGTCTCAAAATACTTCCAAAAGGTTCTACGTCGAATTTTAAGTCAAACCGACACCGTTTGACCCTCCAACTCTCGAACGGCGAAATCAAGCGTCCTGGCGGCGAGAAGCTCCGATGCAGCCACTCATCAAACAAAGCACATGAGTAGCTTCTACATGCTTCCAAAGGGCTGCACATCAAATTTCTGGTCATTCCGACAACGTTTGACCCGATTTTGACGCTCCGAAGCAAAATCAAGCCTACCGGCGGCGAAGCTCCTCGGGACTATGGCGTCCAAATCGAAGCTAATGGATCATCTCAAAATGACTCCAATAGGCTCCCTGTCAAATTTCAGGTCAATCGGACATCGGATGACCGTACATCAAAGCTCGACATCTTCCGCACGGTGAAATCAAGTCTAGCATCGACGGGACCCCAAACGGCTTCAAAACTCAAATAAAAGCCCATGGTTGGTCCTATCTAATGCTCAAGAAGCTTCACCTCAAATTTCATGTCATTCCGACATCGTTTGACCTAGTTTCAACTCTTGGCGGAAAATCGGCTACGGAGTCTTCGGCCTTTCCAAAAATAGGAAACTTTGTGCTCTGATTTGCACAGCCTTTCGACAGGTTTTCTTCAGATGAATTAAGCCAATAAATGAGGAGAAATGTCAAGAAAAATACAGGAGAGAATAAAAGCGAAAATGCTTAAGAAACGACGACCGAAAGGCGACCGGAAAATGGACCAAAGTCCAAGTCGCCGGCGACCCTGGAAGTCCGGGTCGCCGGATTTCCGCCGAAACGTCCGTTTTTCCGATTCTTTTCGCGTTTCGCAAAGATTGGCCCCTGTGATTTTCTTAAAATCTGATTTTTGAGGCATGATATCTGTCGATCTTTGTCAACATCACGGATCCGCCATCGAAATCATTCAATCATCACTGGACACTCTAAAATCGCCAACCGGCCAACCAAGAAAGCACACTTTCTGCCCCACCGATCGTGAAATCAACTGAACAGATGTTGCTGGCCCATTTGTACCAACCAATGTCTGAATTTGCATCGTCATCCGACAACAGATAACATGCGGATCCATCGATGATCATCGCAAGAAGAATTCCAAAAGACGCGGCGCGGCCCGCGACTCTTCAAGCGACTCGGCGGCCAATTAATAAAGTTAAATGACCTTTTTATGACAACTTATTATGGTCATTAACTCATTATTTTGAATGGCCCAATCAGAAGCAAGTAAATGGGAGTTACAAGTCCAATTAATCATGACAATTAACCATGTAACTCCTATCATTATGGAGATTAATCATGGTAATTAATCATGAAACTCCCATCATCATGGAGATTAAATGTCCATTATTCTCCATCGGCCAATCAGAATCCAAGAAAAAGGAGTTACAAAATTATGCAATTAAATCTTGTAACTCCTCCCATCATGGAGCATTAATATCATTAGTGCCCATAAACCTTCCTAATGGCCACCAAAAGCCTATAAATAGGCGGTCATTCCAAAGGGAAGGGGTCCTGAAAAATTGTCTGAAAATTATCCTGAAGAATTCTCTGCAAAAAGAAGCTCTCTCACTCTAAAGAAACTCTGCTGCAAATTCTATAAGGTGATCGAAGTCCCTTGGGGGGCCACCCCGCCAAGATCTCCCCTCTTCTTCTATCCAACATGGCCTAGATGTGGCTTTTCAGCCCGTCTACTTGGTTTTCTATTGGATATAGGACCTTACCTTGGTCTTTGTCCTTTAAAAGTCTGAGGTCCTAGCCAAGTCAAGTGAACTAAAGCATCAAGTGCTCTCATCTGAAGGACGATGGCGGAGTCCATACATGACTCGCGACTGTCGATCTGAACGAGTCCCCACAACCTCCTGAGAAGTCAGATCCCTCTTTCTTTCTTCTCTATTGTACTTTGTATTTTTAAAGAGACAAAAAATCACAATTCTTGTCTTTCATCATTGATGAGATTTGTAAATCGCCTTTCACGGCAAAATCGCCTTCTACGGCACAAAACCGCCTTTCACGGCAAACTAAACAAAATCGCCTCTCACGGTATTTTAAAATCTTGTCTCTTTCTTTAAAATATATGTGCAATGGAAAGTTAGAAAAAAAGTTTGATTATCTTTCTACTTGTGAAGGTGAATCTCCGGTCACCATTTCAAATTCCAAGTAGAATAGAAGATCTAGCATACCCGTACAAAAATGTTGATGCTTGCTCTCCTTTTCTCTTCGCCCCGCCACACCCCGGCGAACCCGGGACGAAGGAAGGGAAGAAGAAAAAAGACGGGTCCATCAAGATGGCATACCCGGTGGGACATGTTCATTTGAGAACACGATGCTTAGAATCCTTGGCTCCTTCCTAGTTGGTGGCCTATGTTGGATCTTGTATCTAAAAAAAAACATGAGATGGGATTCTTTGGAAACTTCTTTTTTTGAACTTGTTTCCATTCTTTCTTTTCTCAAACAAAAGAACGGTTTTTTTCCATTGGGTTCAAATTGGAGAAACTTTGGTTCTTTCCTTTTCGTACAATGGCTCACAGAAATGTTTGAGCCAACGGTCGGATTGGGAGGGGCCATTTCCTTCTCTTTGATGGGTCCGTTGGAAATCTTTCAAAAAATTTTATTAAATTTTTTTTTCAAGTTTTTTTCTTTTGGGTTGAAATTGGAGAAACTTTGGTTCTTTCCTTTTCGTACAATGGCTCGCAGAAATGTTTAAGCCAACGTTCGGATTGGGAGGGGCCATGTCCTTCTCTTTGATCTGTCCATTGGAAATCTTTCAAAATTTTTTTTGAAGTTTCTTTCTTTTGGATTCAAATTGGAGAAACTTTGGTTTTTTCCTTTTGGTACAATGGCTCGTAGAAATGTTTGAGCCAACGTTCGGATTGGGAATGGCCACTTTCCTCTCTTTGATGGGTCGATTGGAGATCTTTCAAAAAAAAAAAAAAAAAAAAAAAAAAAAAAAAAAAAACGCATTAAGGTTGCACCAATTGTGTTCTTTGACCAAAGTGGATCTAAGAAAAGCCATGTCCAGAGTGTGGAGGCAGCTAGACTGCTCGAGATAAAGGTCCTTCAAATGGGTTCATTAAGTAATCCTATCCTTACCTGGGGGCCGATCTATCTACTAAGGTTTCATAAGACCAAAATGGAAGACCTATGTGTACTCTTCAAAAAAAAAAAAATCTCTCTTAAAAAAAAAACAACAAAAACAAAAAAAAAAAAAACTTCTATCACTATTGTGTTCAAATTGGAGGAATTTTGGTTCTTTGCTTTTTGGATTTAGTGCTCGCAGAAATGTTTGAGCCTGTATTCGGATTGGAATACCATTTGCTCTTTTATGAATTCAATCTTGGCTTTTCAAAAAAAAAAAAAAAAAACTTCCGTCATTATTGGATTCAAATCTGAGAAATCCTGGTTCCTTCCTCTTCGGACTTAGGGCTCGCGGAAATCGTTGAGCCTTCGTTCGGATTGGAATACCATTTGCTCTCTTTTGCGAATTCAATCTTGACCTTTCAAAAAAAAATCCCATCTCGTGTCCTTTTCAAGGATGCGATTTACGACATTTGTGCCTAGCTGTGCTAGTACGCCCTTTCGGGTCTACTATATTTGTGACCGACACATTTGTATCTCCAACCTTATATCATTTTACCTTGAGTGAGCTTCGCTTCTCGGTAACTTGAATTACGATTTACAACTGCTTCTAAGCAGTCACTGGAGCACTCATTTCGAGCCGACCATACTTGCGTTCAGAACAATTGTACCCTCTATGGCTTTTTGCCTTCTTCATTACGCTTAGAATAGGCCATGCCTACTGAGCGATTTGAAAAGACAAAACCATAGTATTTTCCAATTATGATCACCATATTCTTGTGATTACTAATAGATGTGGTCTTGTTTCAAAAGTTTTCCAAAACTAACAATGGCAGCTTCGTTGACCATCACCTTCGATGAGAACAAGTACCAAATCATACTTCAAGAGAAGCAAAGCAAGCGCACTTTCAAGCGCCCCACCAGCTGCCGAAGTGTCACCTCCCTCGGCGACTCCCAAAACACCGGGTCGACCTCCACTCCCGGGAACATTGTCTTCGGGTCGCTGGGACCATTCCCATTACCCGTAGAAGAGACGGCGTATGCTAAGAAGCAGAAGACCGCCCCTCAACGTGTTATTGCCCCGACACCAAAGGCGGTCACCAAGAAACCCGAGGCTCATGGCAGTCCCGCGAAGCCTCAACCTGCAAAAAGCCAGGTCTGTCCTAAGACTTGGTCCCTGCGATCTTCACCAAAACAAAAAAGGTCCCGGACATCTACAAAGCCAGCATACCTGGCTCCTCTCAAGGAGAACTGGTTCTATCCTCTTACTTACATCAAAGGGGAGAAACCTACCCTCCACCGAACTACAAAACCAACCCAGCACAAACCGGCTTGCTCTTACAAGCCCAAAATCAAATCGTGCATCATAAGGCCTCAACAAGAACCTGCCAGGGCCTGCTCTCCTGCAACTCGACCCTTCATCTCAACAGGGGCCAAGCTTGCAAAATTTAAAGCTTCGCTGCGACAGGCCAAGGACCGCGTCCAGATCCTGTCCATGCCAGTCTTCAAGGAAGACAAGTTCGGTTGCTGCTCACGAGGGACCACATTCTTCATTGCCAGAGCATAGCCCGAGCTAACCGAAGCTCAAATTGCTCGTCGCATACGTCGCCGCGCGGCATATCGACAAAAGAGATTAGAGAAGCAAAGAACCCAGCATTCTGAGCTTCAAATCTCCCAAAAATGGGTCGGAAAAGAAAGACCCGACCAAGTTGTTGCTATCCACATGGTTGGCAAAACCAAAAGATGGCAGAAATCAGCAACAAAAATACATGTCAGACGACTGGTGACTCACAGCGTCTCCCAGACGAGAAGGCATCAGGACGACTCTCCCACTCCTTTAAGCCAGGGACATCGGAGTGATCATTCCTCGGGCTTTTCATCTAGAAGAATGAGCTCCAGCTCAGTTACTAAGACAGTATCCTCTTTCGACTCACGAAGAGTGAATGTCCTAGTCACAAACTCTGAGCAACCTCCGTCGGACGATAACATGGCTCTACGCATTCAGCGGCTAGAGCAAGGACAACAAAGAATAGAGGTTTTGATAGAAAACCTCCTTCTCACTCTCCAACGTCCACCAAACAACGATGAAGTTCCTCCACAAGATGAAGCAAATGGTGGAGAAGATGAGTCACGCGCCCTTACTAAAAAGGACGTTGACAATATCCTCGCCAAAGCAAAAGAAGAGGATACACTGAAGGAGCATGGAATCAAGCTACCATATCCCATATAGATGGACTCGGTTCCGTTCCCTCCAAAGTTCAAACAACTTCTTCTCCAAACATATACGGGGAAAGGTTCAGCTAGACAGCATGTCATCCACTTCAAGATCCTGACGGGAACTATTGCAGATCAAGATGCCCTCAAGATCTGTCTCTTTACAAGTACCCTGAAAGGTACGGCTTTTGATTGGTATTCCACTCTGCCAAAGGACTCCATTCAAAACTAGGCCATGCTAGAGACACGCTTCCTGACCCACTTCAAAGGTGAGGATCATCCTGTTACTATGGCTCAGCTCTGTAGCCTAAAACAGGGAGAGAATGAGTCGACATACGACTTCATTCACAAGTGGAAAGCAATGGCATACAAATGCTCAGATGTGCTGCCAGAAGCATCGCTGGTCAACATCTGTCGAAACAACATGAGAGCAAGGATCCGCTCCATAATCATCGGCAACAAATCGAAGAACTTGGGAGAACTCTTCGAAGCATCTATGGAGGCTGAAAAGGTGATCAAAGACCTCAACAGTCAGAAGTCATAGAAGAAAGAACCGACCGCCATTCCGACCTCCAAGCCAAAGAAAAAGGAGGTTCTCAATGTGCAAACCAAGTTAGCTCCTCAGCCACCAAAGAAAGCTGAAAACAAAGCTGCAGGTGAGAGACCTAAACTCTCTAATGCATTTAAAGAACGAGTAGAAAAGAAATACTCGTTTGATGAAGATGTTGAAGAAATCTTTGGGGCTCTCTTAGCAAATGGGAAACTCACCTTGTCTAACCCCAAAAGGCCGGGAGATGTTGGCAAAATCAACGATCCCTGATATTGCCCATACCACCAAATGGTCTTGCATCCTCTCCACCAATGTTTCGTTGTGAGAGAGAAGATCAACGAGATGTGGAAAAACGGAGTCACTACCTTTGACAAAAACTATGGGTCTGCCTCCGTTAACATGGTGTCATATGGACAAATATCCAAATCACCAAAGGAGAAGATCACAACTTCCTTCAAGGTGATAGAAATGACCCAAACGTCCCAAGAGCTGGTGCCTTACCCAACACCAGAAGGACAGCCCATATGGGTGCATCCCGCTCTCCTAGAAGATGAAAATTGGGAGATTGTCGAAACAAAGCCGACCGCTCAACAGCGAAGGCAAGCCAAGAGACAACCTCACAAGCTCAAACAGCAGGAGAAGGCTCAAACCAAGCAAGAGGTTCCTGAAAAGGCATAAACCTCCTCTACCGCTTCACAAGGGGGCAACAGAGGAGTCTCTTCCCAAGGCCTCAAGAGTGGCAAGAAAATTCACCCTCGGTGATTTCATGCCACCACTACTCAGATATGAGACTACGCAGGGGACATCATACTCTTGTAACTCGGTAGTTGGATTCTCCATGAATGGATACGAGTCCAGGGACACTACCAGTGACACAGATGAATGGGAGGAATCCCTTGAAACCGGAGAATATCTCTTTGATAAAGAATGGATCCCGGAATCCCACCTTATGCCAGTAATCTGGTATAACCCCTTCCAGCGACAAGGATCCTGGTCTGATGATGATGAAGACCAAGAGGCTGTTCAAGAAAGTATTGTCAACCCAGCGCAAACAAATGCTCTAGTGGATTCCAACCAGGTTGAACCACAAGGGGCAGATGAAGAAGAAGATTTGGCTCCTATGCCCGATCTTGAAGAATATGCAAGGATCTTACAGCGCATGGCCATTGAGCAAGAGTAGGATTGCATCAATCGGCTTCATCAAAATCCAGAACCAGAAGTCTCGGAGAATCTACAAACATCTCCTCCAGTGACTCCAGAAAATGAAGAAAGTTGCTGGATTGATGATCCTCTTACATCGGAGGACGAGTCTGATTCCCAACAGTCCATTGTGGAGGCATCTTCTATCGAAGTTGCCTGCAATGTGATAGTTCAGGATGATAGTGCCTCTGAAGCTTCATTTGCTGAGGCCACGGACTCTCAAAATGCATTCGGTAGCATATCTTTTGGAGCTACATATTCTCGAGTGACTTCCACTGAGATAGCATCTTCTCAGCCATCGTCTCCTGAAACAGTGACATCAGAATTCAAACCTCTTTCGACTGATCACCATGAAGAAGCTCTGGCTGATGAAGCCTTCAAAGAAAACCCAATCAATTGGTCTCAGATACCTAACCTCATAGGAGATGTCTGGACTGATGAAATACTGGACAAAGAAGAAAAGTTGTTGGAAGTTGTTCAGGACTTGTTCCCGAAAAATGCTCCATGCAACGCAATAATTGAAGATGGCAATGCTGCTGCAGAAGCGTTTTCAGCATATGGGGAGGATCAACCCCTTGAGCACGAAGGGGATCTTCCGAAAGAAGAACAACCTCTAGAAGCTTTTGAAGTTGGGAAAGGTACCCGCTCTGGTTGGGATTACCACAAAAACTATAACCGACCTTCTTCTTCTTTTTATGTAAATCCTTCGGCAAAACAAGCTGTAAATGCCCTAAGTGGTAGTGATAATGAAAATGCAGGCCCAAAAGAGGCTTTCAAGTATGACTTGATCGAGCACTTCAAACACATACCTGCACGGCTGCACATCCTAGACTTATTACGAATGTCACCACAAACTCGTGATAGTCTCATTTCAGAACTGCAAAGGCTGAATGTGGATGTCGACAAACATGCCCCACAAGTCCTACAAATTGAAATGGACTATAGGGTCAAAAGGTCAAAAACCTCCTCAAAGGGGGAAAAAAAAGAAGCTGGAGGACCTTGCACTGAATGCCTTTTAGTCCAAAAAGCCGCAAATGCTACCATCGCCTTTAATAAGGAAGACCTCCTGCTAGGCGAGACGAAGCACAACCGACCCTTGTACTTCATGGGGTACATCAAAGAGATGCCGAAACACAGAGTCCAGATCAACCCAGGGTCTGCACTCAACCTCATCTCTACTACGGTACTCGAAGAGCTGGGTATCCCACCTAGCAAACTGAGCCACACATCTGTGTCCATCTTCGGATACGATGGGAGTGCTCAAAGGCCCATTGGAAAAATCAGGTTCAGGTTGCAAATCGGTGATCTTATCTCTGAGGTCACCGTGTATGCAATAAAAACCTCTTCATGCTACAACATCCTTCTCGGACGCCCTTGGATACACAAGAACGGTGTCGTCCCTTCAACTCTACATCAGTGCACCAAGTTTGTTGGCAATGACGGCCTGATGCATCGAGTGTTTGCAGACAAAAAGCCCTTCAAAGGCAAAGAAGTCCATTTTACAGACTCTCAGATGTACAGGGACGAAAAAGAAGAAAATGAGGAGAAAATGGCATCCTTCGCCGGCAATCTCCAAAAAGATAAAGGCAAGGCTCCTCAGCAATCAACGGAAGAAAACAAACCTTCCGGCAAACCCAAAGAGAGCAATCCATCTCCCTTCGTTGTCTCCTTCAAATATTCCAAACCTTTGGTAATCACTACCAAAGCAAAGAAGACAAAGCAAAAGATTGGGGGCAAGTTTGCTGTCTCCTTCATGTCTATCATACAAGACACTGATTCAAAAACAGAGTCAGAAAATGATGCATCGTAAAGCCAAGCTAATACTCAGCAAGTTCGGCCTGCTCTCACTCCATTGGAAACACTGACTGACGTAGAAGATCCTGTATCTATTGCCTTCATTGTTCCGGCAATAACGGCAGAAGAGAAACCAATCTTCTTCCATAGGTCGGACGCTTCTTCATCAAATTCCTTGCTTGAGCCTTTCCAAAATGAAGGTATGCCTAAACCATCCTTGTATAGTCCAATGGCACAAGCTATCATGAAGAAAATGGGCTATGATGCTCAAAATCCAATTGGTTTGGGAGGTGGCCGTGGTATTCTTACACCATTAGAACCCACCCTGACCAAAAGTCAACTGAAAGATTGGAAACTCCACCATCGCATAGATAAGTCTTCATACGGATTGGGGTATGATCCTGACACTCCGATGAGACAGTTGACACAAAGGCTGCAAAGTCGTTTTGCTGACCAGGCCTCAACATCTCGTATTGATGAAGACATCAATCTCCCTAGACATCTCTTTGAAGAGTTACCCGACAAGGACCCAGGAAGCTCATCAAATTGGTACGATTTCTCTGATGATGAAGAGGAATTGTTCGATGACACAGATGCACGGTTCTCTGATTCAGAAGAGCCATCGTCTCCAAAAGAAGTGCCTTACTTCGACCCAGTTTCAGCAGGTGATTAGGATCATCTCATAGCAAGTCTTGAGAAGAATACCGATCAAGAAGATTTATGGACAGAAGCGTAGCCATGGTCTGAAAATGCCCTTGGAAATCCAGAAGGTCTTGTTGAGTTGGAAGCCTCCGAAAATATTGTGGAGACCACCTTCAAACCTTCCGACAGAAGACTCTGTTCAAAAGATAGACTTGGGAACACCTAATAACCCACGTCCTATATTCATAAGTAAGAATATAAAGGATGATGAGTTACCTGAGTATGTCTCTTTTCTTCGTGAGTTTGTTGATTGTTTTGCATGGTCTTACGCTGAAATGCCTGGCTTAGATCCCAAAATAGCAGTTCACAAACTCAACTTGCAAGAAAATGTCAAGCCTGTCAAACAAGGCCAAAGAAGATTCCGTCCCGATGTGATGGACAAAATTGAACAAGAAGTTCAGAAACTCAAAAACGTTGGCTTCATCCGCGAGGAACAGCATCCTGAATGGTTGGCCAACATCGTCCCCGTGACAAAGAAAAATGGGCAAATCAGAGTCTGTATTGACTATAGAGACCTGAATAATGCTTGCCTCAAAGATGAATTCCCGCTCCCCATACTGGAGGTAATGATCGACAACACCTATGGGTTTGAGCGAATGACTTTCTTGGACGGCTTCTTTGGCTACAACCAGATAAAGATGCATCCCGAAGATGAAAGGCACACATCATTTCGGACCCCATTTGGTGTGTATTGCTACATTTGCATGCCATTTGGTCTGAAAAATGCCGGTGCAACATATCAAAGGGCTATGATGAAGATATTCTAAGATATGCAGCACAAGATGGTCGAATGTTATGTTGATGACCTCGCCGTCAAAAGCAAAAGAAAAGAAGACCATCTCAAAGATCTTCGAGAAGTCTTCCTTCGGCTTCGCAAACACAAACTGCGAATGAATCCCCTCAAATGCTTCTTCAGTGTCTCATCGGGTAAGTTCCTCGGATTCATAGTTTGGAAAGTTGGAATAGAACTTGACCCCATCAAAGTCAAGGCAATTCTAGAAATGCCATCTCCAAGAACCCTCAGAGAACTGAAAGGGCTTCAAGGGAGGTTGGCATACATCCGACGGTTCATTTCCAACCTATCAGGGAAGTGCCGTCCATTTTCTCACCTAATGAAGAAAGGTGTAGACTTTGTTTGGGATGCTGAATGTGAAGCTGCATTCCAAGACATCAAGTCATACCTGACCAAACCTCCAGTGTTGGCTGCTCCCACAACCGGAAAACCATTCATCTTGTACACAAGAGCTCTTGACTATTCTTTGGGCGCCTTACTTGCACAAGAAAATGATGTCGAAAAAGAAGCTGCTCTATACTACCTCTGTCGCATGTTGGTAGGTGCAAAGCATCGCTACTCTCCAGTCGAAAAAGAATGCCAAGCAATGATGTTCGTTGTACAAAAGCTGCGTCACTATTTGCTGTCAAACACAGTATACTTGATATCGAGGATCAATCTCTTAAAGGTCCTTGTCACAAAAGCAAGTTCTCTCAATGCCCGGCTGGCAAAATGGTCCATCCTTCTGTCACAATTTGATATTAGGTATGTACCACAGAAAGCAATCAAAGGTCAATCTCTGGCAGATTTTCTCGCAGAGCATCCACTGCCTAAGGATTCTCCACTCAAGGATGATCTCCCAGACGAGCCTGTCTACAGCGTGGAGACCTCCTTATCAAATGCCTCCTGGAACATGTACTTCGATGGTGCAACCAGGACAAATGAAAAAGGAAAGCCGATATAGGCAATTGGCATTCTCTTTGTTAGTCCCGACAAATACATGATTCCACACGCATTTTCGCTACTATAACCATGTTCAAACAATGCAGCTGAGTACCAAGCTCTGATAATAGGATTGGAACTCGCCTTTGAATTCGGCATCGCCATGCTGAAAGCATTTGGGGACTCCCAACTGACCGTCAACCAGATGAATCAGAAATATGAAATCAGGAAGCCTGATCTTTTGCCTTATTACCACAAGGTGCAATCGCTTCGTCAAAGGTTTGACGTCTGTCACATCACCCACATCCGCAGAGGTGAAAACATCCGTGCAGATGCCCTGGCTGGACTTGCTGCATCTATGGCGATCCAAGAAGGGGAAAACATGAAAATTATAGTGTGTCAAAGAAGGATTCTCCCTCTTCTAACACACACCAAGCAGTTGCTGAATGCCACCGAGTGGTCGGAAGTCGGATTTCCATCCTTAAACCTCCGATTGGCGACTGGAGGGATCCGTTCATTGATTATATTATGTTCGGAATCCTACCTGAAGATCCAAAAGAGCGGGTAAGTATCCAAAGACGAGCCCTAAACTTTCATTTAGATATTCCCTCCAAAATGCTTTACAGAAAATCCTTCAATGGAGTACTTCTACGCTGCTTGTCACCACAAGAGGCGGAAGAAACCCTAAAGGAAGTTCATGCTGGTCTTTGTGGAGCCCATCAAGCTGGTCCTAAGCTCTACGATCAGATAAAAAGGTTAGGTTATTATTGGCCTACTATGGTAGCTGATGCAATGCAATTTGCTAAACGTTGCCAACAATGCCAAGTTCATGGAGATTATGTCCACATGCCTCCAGAATGGCTATATCTCAAAACAAAAACAAAGGTTAAAAAAAACCTCAAATTTCAAAAATCGTTGGAAGGCGACATTCCATCGATACCCATAAAACAAAATTTTTGAAAAAAGGCAGGGAAGCGACATTCTGTCGATACTTGCACCCAAATCCGTGAGGAGGTAACATTCCATTAATACTCGCAACCGAATGAGCAAGGAAGCAACATTCCATCGATACTTGCAATACCATTCAGCAAGGAGGCGACTCTTAGTCGATACTTGCATTTTTTAAAACCAAAAACCTGGCTTTCACGCCAAAACCTGGCTTTCATGCCAAAAACCCAGCTTTCATGCCAAAAATAAAAAATTTGGCTTCCATGCCAACAAAACAAAACTTGGTTTTCAAAAAAAAAAAAAAAAACTCGGCTTCCATGCCACAAAATCTGGCTTTAACGCCAAACAAACAAAAATCGGCTTCTATGCCACAAACAAAATTTTGGCTCCCATGCCACAAAATTTTGGCTCTCCTGCTAGAAAACCAAAATCAGCTTCTATACCACAAAATCCGGCCCCCATGCCACAAACAAATTTTGGCTCCCATGCCACAAAATTTTTGGCTCTCATGCCACAAAACCAAAACTTGGCTTTCACGTCACAAAAATTGGCTCTCATGCCAAAAACCAGCTTTCACGCGACAAACAAAATTTCGACTTTCACGCCATCCAAAATTCGGCTTTCAAGCCATAAAAAAACCAGGCTTTTTGCCACAAAATCTGGCTTTCATGCCCAAAACAAACTTTTGACAAAAGATTTTCACAAAATAACAACCTTTTGATCAAATTCTCAAACAAACATTCCCATCCAACTTCTTACTTACTTTCATAAAAAAAAAAAGAATTTAAGTGAAACGAGGGAATACAAAAAAAAGGTGCCAAAAATGTTTATACATGGAGGTACCAGAACAAAAGAAGAAAAATTACAAAGTCAGGAGACTAGTCTGACATGGTCTTCAGCCAAAGACTTGGCTCCTCAAGCAAACTCTTGGCCTTACCCTCCAAAGCTTCCAGGCCGCGTTTCTTCAGAATCTTCCCATAAAAAGCAGTAGGCCGTTGCAATCCATCCTCAGCACGAGGAAGCTCTTCCCAGAGAATCTGCCATTGTTCATATTCCTGAGTCTTCCTCCTGAGATTGTTTTCGACCTCCTTAACCTGGCGAATGAGAGTCTTCTCTCTATCGCGAGCTTTCAAAGTAGCAGCCCACTTGGCAGCGGCTTATTCTTCCAATAGCTCAAGGCCCTGTCTGGCTTCAGTGACCTCCCTGTCAAGACAGTGCTGGTCCTGTGTTAGCTCAATAATAGCCAACTCGGTGACGTTCCTCTCCCGAACGAGCTGCTTCCGAGTCTGCGAGATCTCATTCAGATCAGATTTGACCTCGCTGGAAGGCTTAAAAAACATCTCATTGAAGAAGTCATCATTTGGAAAGCTCTTGGTCTCATTCCACTTGTTGCTTAGAGTGATGACTTCATCAACAAAAGCCTTAGCATCTGTAATGTCCAAACCGACTTCTTCGCTATCGGCAAGAATGTCCTGCACATGCTTAACCGTGCCAAAACCAGCCTCCAAATGACCAGAAGAAAGATTCTCAACCCATGAGCTCAATACTCTCTTCAACACCTTCCTCGCAAACTGACGGGATGGCTCAGATGAAGACTCGCCAGTCGCCATGCTCCATTGGTTGACTCCCCATGTCAGGCACCGTTGGAAGAGTAATCAAGAAGCTATTTCCAATCGGAGTCGCTGGAGAAGGAATATCAGCAGGCGGACTTGCCTCTACCTCATCAAAAGTAGTAGAAGAAGGCCCTACTCCTGGATCAACCGCCGGCACCCCCTGCTCTGACTCTGAAAGGATAGAGGAACTTCTCCTGTTGCCTCACAACCTGCCAATAAAAAATGAAAATGGTATGAATATGATCTTGTCAAAAATCAATACCAATACTATTACTATATACCTTCGTCGACGACCGGCAGAATGCTTTCTGCCTCCATGAACTCATCCGAAGCATCATCAAAAGTTGCGTCCATGGATGGTTCGACGTCGTCTGAATCCTCCGGCAAGTTAGCTGGCAAAAAAATATATGTTAGCAAGTGGCGGTAAAGAAAAACAAAAAAAAAAAAAACAAAAAAAAGAAAAGAAAAAAAGAAGAAAAGAAGTCATACCAGGTGGAGATTCTGGATCTACATCAGAATCTCTGGGCTCTTCCTCAGATGCCGCAATCGGATCCGTCACTGCCTCATCGGCCGAAACCTCAGGCATCATCAAACCATCATCTTCTGCCAAAAGAAAGAAAGCAGTAGATCAAAACAAAAGCTCTCATGAAAGAGAAGAAACGGAAGAGAAAAGGGAAAAGCATACCATCATCAATGGTCTCTTCCTCTCGGCTCCTCTTTTCTAGAGGCTCATCATCATCCCCTGATGCCTCCTCAACAATGGTGGAAGGAATTTCCAGATCAGGAGAGCTTTCGTGCCGTCTCTGACTTCGGAGCTATCCTCTTCTTCTCTTACTCCTATGGGATGAATTATTGGAAGTACCCGCCCCGCCATCAAAATCTGGCCTCTCGCCAGAGTCCTCACTAGATGGTCAGCTCTTGCCAGTAGACTCCATGGAAGCCTTTGCTCGCTCGGCTTGTATCCAAGCAGCGACCTCAACCTCCTCCTCAGCAAGCTGTTCCAAGACCTCACCAGGTATCTCTTGTGCAGCTCCCAATCTGATGACGTCCTGGTCCTCGAGAAAACCTGTTCTATGCTTTTCTCCAGAAAGGAAAGCCAGAACGTTTTCTCGGCGGACGCCATCTGACTTCCCAAAGCCCTTCCCAGAAGATTGCTTTACATCGAGCTCTGTCTTGGAGAGTCCCCGGTACACTAAAAGGCTCTCCACGAACCATTTCGTGAAGCCAGCAGTCCGGAAAACGGGCAACTCAGGATAAGGAATCATGGCGGTAGTGTCTTCCGCACTATAAAATGCCCATGCATTCCTCCCGTCCTGCAGACCTCCAAAATGCTTCACCTTGCTTGAAGGCGCTCCGACAACGCCTTGGAAGAAGCCTAACTGCATGGTAAAACATGAGGGAACATATGGCAAGATGTCTACGGTACACCATCGTGCTGACACGTATGTTAAAAGGTCAACTCCTCTCCGCATTTGTCAAAGAATAGTGTCTCCCCGACCCTGCCCTGGTGGAATCTCAGGAGACACCAAAATCAAAAGCCTTCTTCCTCAAACCCAGAAAAAGCTTCATTGAAGACCGCCCCATCTCGACGTCCCAGAATTGTCGGATCCTCAAATGGGCAGATAAGAGAGATTTGGAAATAGGCTTCCCTCTAGCCAACCGAATCATAAACGGGTCATCGTCCTAAGCAGCACCCAATCGGTGGAAACTGGGACAGTGGTATACATACCACGAATAGAAAATGTGGGCAGAAAATACCCTATTCATGGGAAGCCCAAGCCGAACCAGGAAAGCAGCAGCCTGCAGTTCTGTGCATAAATAGGAGTAAAGAGTAGGCACCAAAGCAAGCCGCGCTCCAAACGCCATCTGACAAGCCGGAAAAATACAGTGCGGCCTGATGTGCGTTCCATCTCTTCCTGCAAAAACAGCCTCACCCAACCAATAAGTGAGGAAGACAGCGAGATCTCTCCAAAGCGCAATGTCAGATTGAATGGCATACGTGCTTACAAAGAATACCTTCAAATTTTCTCGCATGGCGGAGATCTTCTTCGGATCCGGGTTCTTAGCCCTGGCTTCCTGGGTCGTACTCTCAGAAGACTCCCCGCTGTCAAAGAAGTTGGAAGACAAAACGCTACCACTCCTCCAACTACTACACTGGACTTTCGAGCCCTCTTTTTCCTTCAAAAAGTTGTAGAAGGCGACGAGCTGAAAGTACGAAAGCCTGAACTCCTCAGACTGCTCCTCAAGGACGCTGTCAATAGGCATAAACTCGTTATAGAGATTGTCGAGGATAGGCAGCCCCGTGATGGCGCTCAATTCCTTTAAAGAAAAACCAATCTCACCATTTGTGACAACGAAGGTGTTGGTTTGTGGAAGGAACGACTCCAGCATGGCCATGAAGGCCTCATCGGAGAAAACCACGGTTTGCCGAAAAGTGCGAACCGCTTAAAAAATCTCGGCTTCCTTCAAAATGGCACTGCCAACCTGCAGGATGTGATCAGTCCACGACTCCCAGCTCGCATCAGCACTGAAACGGCCGCAAAGTCGAAAAGGCTTCACCCAATTGCTGCCATCGCCCTTGAAAATGCCAAGGCCCACCCGTCTCAAATCGACCGAAGGATGGCCTAAACCTTGGTAGCCGCTAGCCGGCATCAAAATGTCCATGCGGGCAAGAGACTTTTCTGCATAACCAGAAGGGCCGCCAACAAAAACCCTGGTCTTGATTACATTTGTCCTCTTCACCCAACTTAGAGATCTTCCCTCTTTGAGCATGTGGAGGAAAGACTCATGATTGAGATAGTCCGATCGAAGGTCGACCGAGTAGAAACAGTTCTCTTCTCACCATCAACTGTGAAAGAGAACTGAAAGCATCTCCTTTCGTATGTTGAATCGTCGGGGACGACATCACCAAAGAAGAAGGTAGGCTTGGGCACAATGCTCTGATCGTTCGTGACCCAGGGACGGTTGCTTACCATAATCTTAAAAAACTCTTCACCCTTGTGGGCAATCAAACATTGCCTCATTTCATCTCTGTTGAGCGAGTCAAATTCTTCTAAGTTCCTTTCAACATACTGGACCTCCTCCCAGGCCTGCTGTACGGCCACATTAGAGGATCTGGTAGAACGGCGAGGTGCATCAGTGACAAGCTCCTTACCCTTGTTCGTTCTGGAGGAACTACCTGTAAATGATGGAAAGAAAGAAAATCAATCATCAAAATGACAGAGTTTTGCTAAAAAAATTCTAACGAAATTCTGGTATGGTTCTAGGGCAATTCCGAAGAAAAGGAAAACACCCCGAAAGAAATAGAAGCTTGAAGATGGGCTCAACATCACTGCAAGGTCATGATCAATGGAAAGTTCTCGAGGAAGGGTTAAACTCAAACGTTGCTGCGAGATCAAACCAAATCTTCTCAAATATCCGCAAGACTGGAAAAGGGCTCAACATTGCTAAGAGTTCCAGAATCCAAAACTTGCAAAGCTCCTCAGAAAATCCCCGCAAGACCAAGAAAGGGCTCAACATTGCTGCGAGCTCCAAATCCTAAGACTTGCTAAAAGATTTCTAGGTGTGCACTATTATCCATCCACGTGGCCGTACAGCCACGACCGTACGGCAACACAAAAAAATAGATAGAAAAAAAAACAGAAAAGAAGAAAAAAAAACACACGGTAGAAAAAAAAACAGAGAAACCGTGAGAAAAAAAAGAGAGAGAAAAAAAAGGAAAGAAAAAAAAAAGCCATGGTAAAAAAAAAAAAAAAAGAGAATCCATGAAAGAAAAAAAAAACAGAGAGAAAGAAAAAAAAATAAAAAGAAAGAAAGAAAAAAAAAAGGAAAAAAAATGTGAAAAAAAAGAGGAAAAAGAATGCACGTGAAAAAGAAAAAAAAAAAGGAGAAAGAAAAAGAAAAGAAAGAAAACCTTTTTCTATTCCTACATGGGGTTTCTTAAGAGAAAAGGAAACTTACTTGAAGCCATCGATGGAGAAGAAGAAGAAAGAGCTTGAAGATCCTTGAAGAAGAAGGAGAATTCTTGATCTTAGAGCACTCTTGAAGACTTTTGCAAAAAGAAGGCAATAGGAGCAAGAGATCCAACCTCCCCTTGCTTTTATAGAAGAGAGCAAACCAAAAGAGAAAAGGAGGAGAAAAGAAAGGAGGTAAGTGCTACAAATTAGAAAACTTCGTAAAAGAAATGAATCATGGGATATTCTTTCCCAAAGAGAAGATCTTTTGAGAGATTCTCTCCAAAAAGAGAGGGATTATGATAAACTTTCTCTCAAAGAAAGATATTTTGAGAAAATCTCTCCCAAAATCAAGGAAACTCGAGAGATTCTCTCCAAGTAAAGATTTTTTTAGATATTCTCTACCCAAAGGAGATATTTTTAGATATTCATTACAAAAATGACACCATATGAGATCTAAGCCATCTTTAAAGCTTAAGGTCCCATGGGTTAGCCCACATGAGCCAGGTTTGACCACCTAGGCACTAAAAGTGGCTTTTAGTCAAAATTTCTCTTACCAATGAGCATACAAAAATGGTTCCATGCCTCCTTTGAGTTGATTGGACCCTACAAAAAAAATCCAAGCCTCACGAATTTCAAAAAAAAAAAAAAAAAAAAAATCAAACCATCCCACCTCATGAACCAAATTAAGACAAAACATTGAAATTGACATTCCACAAAAACCCAAACCACTCCAATGGACCCAAAATTGTCCCAAAGAGTGACCAAAATCCAAACCATGGTCCCCTACCTCGCCACATACAGCTTGTTGGGTCACAAGGCCAAAACCGAAAACAAATCCCGGTCCCCTAACTTGCCACATACAGCTTGTTGGGTCACAAGACCAAAAATCAAAATCCAAAATCCGACCCCCTAACCTACCACATACATCTTGTTAGGTCACAAGGTCAAAAACCAAAAACCTTCTTGACCGCCTATGCGCCACACAAATCCTTTAGGTTCACAAGATCAAAAAGAAAAATCCAAAACCCAAAAACCCAATCCAAATGTCATTTTCAAAATTTTGCCTTGAGATGGTACGTGATCTCTCTCACTGCCATAAAATTCCCTTGAAAACTCGAAAGGCTACTCTATCAAGAAAAAGGCTCAGAGACTCTTGGTCAAGTCGAAAGTTCTCCTTCAAAGTTTTCTTTGGGGCACATCGACTCGTCACTGTACCTCCAGGAGGCATTTGTTGACACCAAAATTGTCACTTTGCCTCCTCAACATCAAAAGCTACATGGAGCTGCATCCTACTACAAAGAGGCAAAGCTACTTCAAGCATCAGATATTGTCAAAATCAAACAAAAAGATATTTCAAAATAACCAAAAATGAGGTACACATGAAGTTTCGGGCCATTTCGACACCATTTGGCCTTACTTCAATCCTCCAACAGCTGAGTCGGAGCTCTCGGCGGCGACAGTATCAAATACATCAAATCTTCGATTAGAGCCTATGGATGGTCTCAAAATACTTCCAAAAGGTTCCACGTCGAATTTCAAGTCAAACCGACACCGTTTGGCCCTCCATCAACTCTCGAACAGCAAAATCAAGCCTCCCGGCGGCGAGAACCTCTGATGCAGCCACTCATCAAACAAAGCACATGAGTAGCTTCTACATGCTTCCAAAGGGTTGCACATCAAATTTCAGGTCATTCCAACAACGTTTGACCCGATTTTGACGCTCCGAAGCAAAATCAAGCCTACCGGCGACGAAGCTTCCCGGGACCATGGCATCCAAATCAGAGCTAATGGATCATCTCAAAATGACTCCAATAGGCTCCCTATCAAATTTCAGGTCAATCGGACATCGGATGACCCTACACCAAAGCTCGACATCTTCCGCACGGTGAAATCAAGTCTAGCATCGATGGGAACCCAAACGGCTTCAAAACTCAAATAAAAGCCCATGGTTGGTCCTATCTAATGCTCAAGAAGCTTCACCTCAAATTTCATGTCATTCCGACATTGTTTGACCTAGTTTCAACTCTTGGCGGAAAATCGGTTATGGAGTCTTCGGCTTTTCCGAAAATAGGAAACTTTGTGCCCTGATTTGCACAGCCTTTCAATAGATTTTCTTCAGAGGAATTAAGCCAATAAATGAGGAGAATTGTCAAGAAAAATACAGGAGAAAACAAAAGCGAAAAAGCCTGAGAAACGGCTGAGAAACGGCAACCGAAAGGCGACCGGAAAATGGACCAAAGTCCAAGGTTGCCGGCGACCCTGGAAGTCCGGGTCGCCGGATTTCCGCCGAAACGTCCGTTTTTCCGATTCTTTTCGCGTTTCAAGAAGAATGGCCCCTGTGATTTTCTTAAAATCTTATTTTTGAGGCATGATATCCGTAGATCTTTGTCAACATCACGGTTCCGCCATCGAAATCATTCGATCATCATTGGACACTCCAAAATCGCCAATTGGCCGACCAAGAAAGTACACTTTCTGCCCGACCAATCGTGAAATCAATTGAATATATGTTACAGGCCATTGGTACCAACCAATGCCTGAATTTGCATCGTCATCCGACATCAGATAACTTGCGGATCCATCGATGATCATCGTAAGAAGAATTCCAAAAGACGCGGCGCGGCCCGCGACTCTTCAAGCGACTCGGCGGCCAATTAATGAAGTTAAATGACCTTTTTATGACAACTTATTATGGTCATTAACTCATTATTTTGAACGGCCCAATCAAAAGCAAGCAAATGGGAGTTACAAGTCCAATTAATCATGACAATTAACCATGTAACTCCTATCATTATGGAGATTAATCATGGTAATTAATCATGAAACTCCCATCATCATGGAGATTAAATGCCCATTATTCTCCATCTGCCAATCAGAATTCAAGAAAAAGGAGTTACAAAATTATGCAATTAAATCTTGTAACTCCTCACATCATGGAGCATTAATATCATTAACGCCCATAAACCTTCCTAATGGCCACCAAAAGCCTATAAATAGGCAGTCATTCCAAAGGGAAGGGGTCCTGAAAAAATGTCTGAAAACTATCCTGAAGAATTCTCTGCAAAAAGAAGCTCTCTCACTCTAAAGAAACTCTACTGCAAATTCTACAAGGTGATCGAAGTCCCTTGGGGGGCCACCCCCCAAGATCTCCCCTCTTCTTCTATCCAACATGGCCTAGATGCGGCTTTTCAGCCCGTCTACTTGGATTTTTATTGGATATAGGACTTTCCCTTGGTCTTTGTCCTCTAAAAATCCGAGGTCCAAGCCAAGCCAAGTGAACTAAAGCATCAAGTGTTCCCATTTGAAGGACGATGGTGGAGTCCATACATGACTCTCGACCGTCGATCTGAACGAGTCCCCACAATCTCCTGAGAAGTCAGATCCCTCTTTCTTTCTTCTCTATTGTACTTTGTATTTTTAAAGAGACAAAAAATCACAATTCTTGTCTTTCATCATTGATGAGATTTGTAAATCGCCTTTCACGGCAAAATCGCCTTCTACGGCACAAAACCGCCTTTCACGGCAGACTAAACAAAATCGCCTCTCACGGCATTTTAAAATCTTGTCTTTTTCTTTAAAATATATGTGCAATGGAAAGTTAGAAAAAAAGTTTGATTTCCTTTATACTTGTGAAGGTGAATCTCCGGATCACCATTTCAAATTCCAAGTAGAATAGAAAATCTGGCATACCCGTACAAAAATATTGATGCTTGCTCTTTTTTTCTCTTCGCCCCGCTGCACCCCGGCGGACCCGGGACGAAGGAAGGCAAGAAGAAAATGGACGGGTTCATCAGGATGTTTTGTATGTAATTGAGCTTGATTAGGTAGAATTTAATTGGGTTGACCTTTGACTAGGTAGATTATGACTTTTGAAGTATTTTTGGTTTTGGTGTGTGTCTTTACAATTTTGTGGGTTTTGGGTACATTGCACATAGAATAACCCAGGCTTTGATTTTCATATTCTGGCCCAATTGATTCGGACCCATCTTGACCCATTCCAGCCCATTTTTCCAGCCCAAGCCCCATTTTGAAAATTCTGTAACTTAGTGGGATTTGCATGCAACTGCAGTAATCATTCATCTCAAAATCTCCTTCCCCCATGTCAAATAGATCTTTCTCCATTTCCAATTGAACCTCCTCTTCTCTACTCCTCCACTGCTTTATCTCCTTCCTCATTTCAAACAACCACCGAAAAATCCTTTGCATGTGCGTGGATTTCATCCCTCTACGACAAGGGTTTCATCCATTGAGCCAAGCACACTTCCATCGTCCATTTCTCAACTAGTTTGGTAAGTTGATTGAAGACTCATTTCCCCTTGTTCAAATCCGAATTTGGAAGGCTTTATTGGTGTTGCATGTGGATACGAAACCCATTTCTCTTCATTTACCATTGTAGGATTTCATCTTCACCATTTCATTTGGGGGTGTTTCTCTTAGAGAGCTTCTTAGGCACTAGAGCTTGATTTCTAGCTTGGATTTGTGACTTCTTTAGCTTCTAGAACCCAAGGCAAGTTAAATTTATATAAATGTATGCATGTATGCCTATTTGATTCCTTGAGTATGTTCAATCATGTTAGATACCCAATTCTTTGCTCAAATGGACTTTTGTTCATGCTTTGGTGTAAGGACTGGATTGTCTTCTTGTTGGTTTAATGGTGATTAAATGGGGATGTTTGTGAGCATGTTTGGAGTCTCATTTGGTGCATTAAATGTTGTTTGAAGTCTAGGAGTAGGCAATGGTTGGCCTTGGAAAAGAGCAGAGAAGTTCAGAATTCGGGTACAGAATTCTGAACTGCCCGCTTGAGCACGTGATTGCCCACTCGAGCGCGCAAGACTTTTGGTTGGGTCTGCTCAAGTGCATGTTTGTCCGCTCGAGCGCACCTGATGCATGTCAATGCTATGTCAGCATCCAACGGCCATATCTTTTTAACTGTACGTTCGATTTGCACATACTATTGGAAAGCTCTTGAAGCGTAGAATCCAATGATCCTTCGTATTATTGATTTTATGTTTGGGGATAAAGAGGATGTTGGATTTAAATAAATCTTGGCAACCGGGCTGTGCTACGAGCCAAGTGTTGAACCGTAGTATGTTAGATTGCTTTGGCCTGATAGTTGGACTTTAAGGATAGATCCCTTGAACCTTTTATCATGCCCATTGGACTTGTGAATTATGTGGATGCGGCTTGAGCAACCGTGCACCCACAAGGGGCCTCATGTTCTTTGAAATTGAGATTCGAACCAAATGTATTATACTAAATGATTCGGTGCCCAAATTAAGTAACGCCAATGGTTCTTTTGTACACCACTAACACAGGAATTACTAGTACTACACCGTGTTGGAAGGTGAAGACCCCGAGCATTCCCAAGACCGTAGGTCTGGCTTGCTTTATATCTTGATTCTGTATATGATTTATATACATGTAGTGCATTCTGTTTCCAGTGTTACCGTATGGCTTGATCATACTTCTGTCTAGCTATGTATATCGTGTTTATGTACCTGTTTATGCTATAACCGTTTTGGCTTCTGTTCAGTTACACCTTGATAAGTCTGATTAAGTACCATGATATGATCTGTTTTTGTAATATCTTCTATTTTTTTGTACACTTCATTCCATGAGCGGCACCACCTAGCTTCGACCCTATCTAAGTCAGACCTAACTAAGTGTGGGTTTAGTTATATTTCTGGCCCTCTGCAGATGCGATTATATTCTGAGGGTTGACCGGCACCCTAGGTCCACGAGGGAGAGTTTCGGGCCCTCTGTCTCCTAGTGGCACCACCCTGTTCTGTTTTTGTAAGACCCCGACCCCTAATTTTCGGGATTAGTGTGTTTTTAGTCGTGGTTTAGTTTTTTAAATAAGATTTGAGCCTAATTGAGTTAGATTGTGGTTTAGAATGGTTTTCTATAGCTTTGGGGAATTTTGAGAGCGGTTGGACCTGGTCTAACAGCCCGGGGATGCCTTGGGCTGTACGTGTCAGCGTGAGGGATTGTTCTTGATTTTGAAAAATTACAATTTTGGTTTCTTTTGATAGGTCAAATTAGATCCAACAACTTTTGTGTTTAGACCTACCCCATTCGAAACTCAGAAAATCAGTTTTTCAGCCCGAGGGGCAAAACAGTCTTTTCACATTTAAATCTGAGCCCAGATTTCGAAATTTCAGAACCATGCCAAAAATATACTTTTTGAAAACTAGATTTTATAAGGATCATTTTAGTCTTCTTCGTCGATTTCATCCGGGGCCCGCAAGACCATGCTTTAGCCATTTTAAGTTTCAGCTGTATTGGGCCCCACATTTTTCCACTCTCCCCATTTAAGTCATCTCCTTCACTAATCACATTCAGAATTCTCCTTTGTCTCCTGCAACTCTTTTCTTCAACCCAGCTAAGAGGAACTTCTTCTTCTTCTTCTTCATTTTTCTCTTTGCATGCCAAGGCTAGGGAACTCCAAATTGAAATCTGAGCACATCCTTTTCTTCCTCTCAACCCAAGCCCTCCATCACTACCATTTTCTTGAGGATCCCAGCTGGATAGCCCCTTCATTTTTGTCCTTGCTTCATGTTCAGCAAGCTCCAGGTTAGGTTTCTTTTTCTCTCTTTTAATGGAGTCTTTTGAGCCCATAAGGATTAAGTTTTTCAAACATGCAACACCCATTTCGAAATGGGTTCTTGTCTTCACATTTTTGGTGGATTTTGAGGTTCTTTTCATGGGTTTTCTTGTAGATTTCGTAGCTGACAGTTGATAGGATTTTTCAGAGATTTTTGGGCTTGGATTTTTGGTCAAGGCAAGTGATCAACTTAGCTCTTCTTATGCATGCAAAGTTTGAATGTTTTAGCTTCAATGGTTTGATTCCTTTTCCATTCTAATTTGAGCAATGTATTGTTTCAAATATGTGTTATGGTTTGGATTTTTGTTTAGTTTGAAATGCATATGCTAGTGGTTTATCTTGATGGCTTTCATTCAATTGAAGTGGTTTTTGTCTTGCCTAAATGTTTTGTAAATGGATGGAAGAATGAGGGAGTATATTGTGAAATGATTGAAGGTGTTGGTTGTTAAAATTGAATGGAAATGGCCCTTGGAGAGCATGGAGGCTCAAGGGAAGTGCAGGGATTTGACAAAGGAATGGAAGGATGTAAAATGGGTGAAATGGGGTGAAAAATCTGAACTGAATTGAAGCTGCCGCAGATGGGCGATCAGCAGACGGCCAGCCGACAGCCAGCCGACTGTCGACCCACAGCTAGCCGCCCCTGTGTCGGTCAGAATAACAGCAACTAAGTTTTGCACAGGGTGTGGTCGGCCCGCGGTCGGTCAGTAGGCGGCTGGCCGACCTGCGCAGAAAGATGGAAAAGTACTATTGTTCCTGAGCAGTCGGTCAGCCGGTCGGCTAGCCAACCACAACCAGCGGCTTGCCGCCAGGTAGCCGCGGGGTGGCCGACTGTACAGAAGGAGAATTTTGAAGGGTCTTCGATGGGAGAGAAAAACTAGAATTTGTTAAGGGGTCTTTATCTTGATGTTGTGCAATTGAAACATGAAATGTTGTTTAGCTTCAGGGGCACCAATCCGCTTTTAATCCTAACATTTGGGTTTCAATTACACAAGAATCGAATGAAGGGCCTTAGCATATACTTGAAAGTCTGTTTTCAGAAACTTAGTCTTGACATGAAGAATATTATCTTGTACTTGTTTTGACTTACAAGCATTGGTTTTGTCTTGGATCTCGTTTTGCACTTGTTTTGACTTACAAGCGTTGGTTTTGTCTTGGATCTCATTTTGCACTTGTTTTGACTTACAAGTATTGGTTTCGTTCGGCTATTGTTTTGCACTTGTTTTGACTTGCAAGTATCAGTTTTGTTTCGGGTATTGTTTTGCACTTGTTTTGACTTGCAAGTATCAGTTTTGTTTCGGGTATTGTTTTGCACTTGTTTTGACTTGCAAGTATCAGTTTTGTTTTCGGTATCGCTTTGCACTTGTTTTCAGTTACAAGTATCGGCTTTGTTTCAAAGAACCCAAAAAGGAGACTACTTAGTGTGCTTCGACATGCTTATAGCTTATGCTACCTTGTTTTGTCTTGCGTGCACCGTCCACCCCGTGTGGTCGATAAGGGTAATGTGAGAACTTGGTCCGGGCGGCACCCTTAACCACGGGGCGTAGCGTGTCAACCACGGGCCTCAAACGGCGAGTCTCCATTAGTTTTGAGCATTCAAATATGAGAACTTGGTCCGGGCGGCACCCTTAACCACGGGGCGTAGCGTGTCAACCACGAGCCTCAAACGGCGAGTCTCCATTAGTTTTGTGCATTCATGTATCCCGTTGAATACCACTGAGCTTGGACTGCCCTCTCAGTCTGATCCACTAGTTAGGGGGTCCTTAAACATAAGGACTATCTGCAGATAAGTCGTGTATTTATACACATTTTTGTTCTGTTCCGGTTCCGCGGCCGGTTTTCCCGCCCACCTTGTGTGGCTCGGGCTTTCGTTTCGTTTCGCCTGTCTTGCTTTGTCTTTGCTTGCTCTTGTCATCATGTATGACGGAGAAAGGATGAGCTCAATGTGGATTTACGAATCATGATGTTTTCTCGTAATCATGCTAGCTTTGTCTTGCATTTTGTTCATGTACTAATTGGAAATTCATTAAATGGTTTTAAACGCTAGACCACATGTACTCATGCTAGTTTTGCCTCATATCTCGTTCGTGGACTTTTGTTTTCTTGAAGTGTATATCGTTCAAGCATCGTTTCAAGATTTGTAAACTGTTTTAAATTCAGTATATGGTTTCTTATAAGTTTTAAATGATTCATACTCATGCTTAAATTGATCACCTGCCAGACTGTCGTGTCTGACCTTGTTTGTTTGGTGCCTTAGGTAGCAGGTTCCCGTCTTGAGCTAGAACGTGTGCAGATGGCTTTAGAGCCACGAGTTTTGCAGGTTGTTGTTTCAGTGATGTCATACAGACGTCGCGCTTGACGCTGGAGATACGTTACACACATGGGTAGTATTTGTTCTTAGCTTGTTATTTTGTAAGGCTTTTGTTAGCCTTTTCTTTTGGGATTGTAATTAATGCACTTGTTAATTACAACTTGAATATGCTTGGGTATTGATAAGCCTGTCTCGGTCAGCTCTGTATATTTTGATATCATGTTTTGTTCCAGTCTGAGTATGATTATGCTATGACAGCTTTATGCTGACGGGTTGAGTGCGACACGGAACCCGATGGCCACGGGCTCCGGGTCGCAATGCCACGTAAGCTTCCGCGAAATGTTATTGATGTGTTTGGAAATTTTGCCTTCCTCACACACGCGGATCCCGGGGAGAAATATATTTATCACTTAATCCCCAATTCGCGTTCCCGAGGTCGGACCGCTGCAGGGATCCGGGTTCGGGGGCGCGACAGTTTTGCTCTGTTTTCTGCTCTCACTTTATATTCATGTTTACATGGTTAAATTGGGAGAATATAGCTAATGTGGATGTGCCATCTAGTTCGGTTCATATGTATATCTGTCAATTATGATTCGTACTCTCATGCTTACTCATGTTCAGATTTGCCTAGTGTTTACACTTTGACCTCATATGATCTACATCTGTTTAACTATTCGTTTGGCATGTGTTATATGATTTATATATGTTTTTCTTGCTTAGCCTAGTCTAATGATGCTACACTTGGTATTACAGGTGAGGACCTCGATGCAACCGCCCTAGGGATCAACAAGGAGGAGGAAGCTCCTCAAAACGTAGCTATATGGACTTTTGATGATTTCTTTTAGACATCTCACCTTTGAGCGTGGACGTCACACTACCTATGGACCGTGTCTTGGAATCGCCATATCTTTTGTTAGAGTTTATAAACTTGTTTAGACTATGGCTTGTAAACCTTAACTTAACTTACTTTTCTCTCTCTCTATCTCTAGAACTTAAACTTGAACTTTTAATCTTTGCTAATGAACTTTTATGCTCTATATTTTGATGGATATGATATGGTTGGATTGCAATTGGACATCTATTTGACAAAATTGTACAGCTGAAAATACAGGTTTATGGGAATTTAAACCTCATATGTGATATCTTGTGGGTGAATTCCGTTCATGGGGACGAAGGGTCAACGAGTTTGACTTGAATCCCCATGCGGGCGTACATTGCACCTCGAGATGAGCGCAGTCTCGGGCTCGGGGCGTGACATATGTAAGTTGGTATCAGAGCATAAGTTGTTCTAAGAGTTTTAAAAGACTTAGAATGTTAGGGCACGATGTGAGGACACTATAGGACGTTTGGGTGTACTAATTCTTTGGGGTTTTCCTAGGTTTTGTTTTATTGCTTGTGCTAACCCAATTGCTTTACTGAAAATGCCTCCTCAAAGAGTTCCTAATTCGCAAAATGACACAGTAGCAGTCAGAATCTAGATGGTACACTCTTTGTCGACCTTCAAGGTACAGGGCATGAAGACATTAGGGAGGAAGAATTGCCACCGCCACCTCCACCGCCTCCGGGTGGTGATGGAGGGTTGAGAGATATTCTATAGGCTATGTCTACGCAGTTAGTGTAATAGAACGAACATATCATGAACATGATGGAGAAACAGGGCCAGCCTAGGGACAGTGATCCTAACTCACTTTATGAGAAGTTCAGAAAATGGGGAGCAATTGAGTTCACCGGGTTGGAAGACCCTTTGACTGCAGATGAATGGATAGTGCACACCAAGAATGTATTTGATACTTTGCAGTGTACATGCAGGTAGAAAGTGGCTTTGGCAACCTCTATGCTTAGAGACGTTACTGACACTTGGTGGAAGAGTGTCCGTCCGCCTTTAAGGACAATAGCCGATGCTGATGCTTGGACCACATTTGAGAGGCAATTCCAGAAGAAATTCATTCTAGCTTGTTGTGATCAGTATCAATCATAAAATACCACAAGTACACGGGTGTCAAGATAAGACAGTGGCAAGAACAGACCGAACCCACAGGGAGCTAATTAAAGAAACTTTTAAATTAAGAAAACTAATTAACTAACAACTAAGGAAAGTTTTGAGTGTTTAAAAATAAAAGAAAGCAACCAATTTAGAAAGATGAAAAACTACCAATTAATGAAAGTGATTAGAGCATACGAATCCAATAAGCATCTACCAATTATTTATCAAGTAACCTGTAAGACCCATATTCGAGTGACCGCGTTTAGTACTTATTAAGTCGTGTGTTAGCTCTAAGTGAGATAAGTGGATTTTTCTTAAGTTTGGGATTAGAATAGTTTTTATATAGCTTTGGGGAATTTTGAGAGCCTTTTTAATTAGTGGGACCCTTTGGGGGTTCCTTTGTAGTGTTTTTGCTTGAGCATGGAGATTATCTCATATTCCAAAAATTCATATTTTAGCTCCATTTGATTGATCTCATTATACCCTACAACTTTTTTGTTTACTCTGTCCCCGTTCGAGACCCCGAAACCCTACTTTTCTAATGTTAGGGGCGAAACAGTCTTTTTACACAAAATCTAGACAAAATTTTTAATGTCTCTGAAACCCTTGAAAAGTATGCTTTTGGGAAACTAGAGTTTTCAATGAACATTTTTCCCTTCTTCGTCGAACTCATTCGAGGCCCGGAAAACCATGTTTTTAGCCCGACAAGTTTGGTTAGTTGTGGGACCCACCTTCATTCTCTATATAAGGAGAACCCACCTTCACTTCTCCCTTTTTCTTGCTATAAGTTGTTGTGGAAGAGTTGGCTCCAACCTAGGGTTCATCTTCTTCTTCTTGCTTCTCCCTCTCCTATCCACTACCAACCTTTGTCAGATAGAGAAATGGAGGTCATCATCTTCTTCCTCATCGTAAGAGCTCTCCATTGACACCTTTTGTAAAGGAATCCAGCCACATTGAGGTTCTCTTTGGGCGAACTCTTGCTATTTAGAGGTCTTACAAGTAAGCTATTTCTTCCCTCTCCTAGATTTGTGCTTTCCTAGCTCAAGAGAGTTTTCTCCTCTCCTATTGCAAGCTCCTTCTTTCTATCTCTTGGTTTTGGCTATTTAGTGTTTTTTATAGGTTTGCATTTTGGGTGTTTTTGTGTAGCTTGGTGATTTTGAGCTTGGGAGTGAGACTAGGAGCTTGAATTGCTAATTTGGAAACAAGGCAAGTGGATGAATTGATTGGTTGAATGATTTCATGTTTATGTAAAAATATGGATTCTCATTAATTGCTTTCGCCTATGTTTCCTCTATGGTTTCAGTTGATTTTGAAATGTGCATATTGATGGGAATTTCCTTCTTATTTGATCTCTTGAAAATGTGTACATTATATTTTGTTAAAGTTTGTTTATCACATGTGGACTTCCATAAATGATGGGGGTTCTCTTGTGCAGAAGAAGTTCTGGCTTTCCTTTCCGGAGAAAAGCGTAGAATAGACTTTCTCGAGGACTAGGACGTTATCAGATCGGGAGCTACACAAGAGATACCTGGTGAGGTCTTGGAACAGCTCGCAGAGGAGGAGGTTGAGGTCGCTGCTTGGATACAAGCAGAGCGAGTAAAGGCTTCCATGGAGTCTACCGGCAAGAGTAGACCATCTGGTGAGGACTCTATCGAGAGGCCAGATTCTGATGGTGGGGCGGGTACTTCCAGCAATTCATCCCGTATGAGCAAATGGAGAAGAGGACAGTGCCGAAGTAAGCGACGACACGAAAATTATCCTGATCTGGAAATTCCTTCCACCATTGCTGAGAAGGCATTAGGGGATGATGATGAGCCTCCAGATAAGAGACGCTGGGAAGAAAAGATTAGTAGTGATGGTATGACCCTTTTTCTCTTTTTCCGCTTCTTTCTTTTTATGAGTCTTTTGTTTTTTATCTACTGCTTTTCTTTCTTTTGGCAGAAGATGATGATTTAATGATGCCTGAGGTTCTGGCCGGTGAGGCGGTGACGGATCCGGTCATGGCATTTGAGGAAGAACCCAGAGATTCTGAAGTAGACCCAGAATCTCCACCTGGTATGATTTTTTTTCTTTTTTTCTTTTTTTTTTTTTTTTACCGCCACTTGCTGATATATTCTTTTGTTTCTTGCCAGCTGACTTGCAAGAGGATTCTGACGACTTTGAACCATCCATGGACGTAACTTTTGACGATGCTTCGAATGAGTTCATGGAGGCTGAAAGCATTCCGCCGGTTGGTGAAGAAGGTATGTAATAACAGTCTTGATATTTCATTTTTTACAATATCATATTCATACCTTTTTCATCTTTCATTGGCAAGTTATGAAGCGACAGGAGAAGTTCCTCTATCCTTTTTAGAGTCAGAGCAGGGGGTGCCCGCAGCTGATCCAGGAGTAGGGGCTTCTTCTACTAGTTTCGATGAGGCAGAGGCCAGTCCGCATGCTGATATTCCTTCTTCAGCGGCTCCGATTGGAAAGAGCTTCTTAATTACTCTTCCAACGGTGCCTGACATGGGCAGTCGACCAAGAGAGCATGGCGAGTCTTCATCTGAGCCATCCCGTCAGTTTGCGAGGAAGGTGTTGAAGAGAGTCCTGAGCTCATGGGTTGAGATTCTTTCTTCTGGTCATTTGGAGGCTGGCTTCGGCATGGTTAAGCATGAGCAGGACATTCTTGCTGATAGCGAAGAGGTCAGTCTGGACATTACGGATGCCAAGGCTTTTGTTGATGAAGTCATCGCTCTAGGCAACGAGTGGATTGAGACCAAGAGCTTTCCAAATGGTGACTTCTTCAATGAGATGTTTTTTAAGCCTTCCTGCGAGGTCAAATCTGAACTAAATGAGATCTCGCGGACTCGGAAGCAGCTCGTTCGGAAAAGGAACGTCACCGAGTTGGCTATTATCGAGCTGACACAGACCAGCACCGTCTCGATAGGGAGGTCATTGAGGCCAGACAGCGCCTTGAGTTATTGGAAGAACAAGCTGCTACCAAGTGGACTGCTATTTCGAAAGCTCGCGATAGAGAGAGGACTCTCATTGGCCAAGTTGAGGGGGCTGAAAGCAATCTCCGGAGGAAGACTCAGCAATATGAACAATGGCAAATTCTCTGGGAAGAGCTTCCTCGTGCTGAAGATAGGTCAGGACGGCCTACTGCCTTTTATGGGAAAATCCTGAAGAAACACGGCCTGGAAGCTCTGGAGGCTAAGGCCAAGAGTTTACTTGAGGAGTTAAGTCTTTGGCTGAAGACCATGTTAGACTAGCCTCCTGATTTGTAATAAACTTTTTCTTTTTTTCTTTTGGTACCTCCATGTATAAACATTTTTTTGGCACCTTCTTTTTTGTATTCCCTCGTTTCGCTTATTTTTGATGAAAATAAGTAAAAGTTGGATGGGAATGTTTGTTTGAAAATTTTGATCAAAAGGTTGTCATTTTGTGAAAATCTTTTGTCAAAGGTTTGTTTTGGGCATGAAAGCCAGATTTTGTGGCAAAAGGCCAGGTTATTTGATGACTTGAAAGCCGAATTTTTAATGGCATGAAAGCCGAATTTTGGTGGCATAGGAGCCACAATTTTGTTTGTTGGCATGAAAGCCAGATTTTTTGGCATGGGAGCCAAAATTTTGTCTGTGGCATGAGAGCCAAATTTTGTTTGTGGCATGGAAGCCGGTTTTTGGCATGAGAGCCATTTTTTTTTTTTTGAAAACCAAGTTTTGTTTTGTTGGCATGGAAGCCAGACTTTTTATTTTTGTTTTGTTTTGTTGGCATGGAAGCCAGACTTTTTATTTTTGGCATGAAAGCCAGGTTTTGTTTTGTTGGCGTGAAAGCCAGATTTTTTGTTTTTTGCATGAAAGCCAGGTTTTTGGCATAAAAGCTAGGTTATTTTGTTTTCAAAGTGCAAGTATTGACTAAGAGTCGCCTCCTTGCTGAATGGTATTGCAAGTATCGATGGAATGTTGTTTCCTTGCTCATTCGGTTGCGAGTATCGATGGAATGTCGCCTCCTCGCGGATTTTGGTGCAAGTATCGATTGAATGTCGCTTCCCTGCCTTTTTCAAAAAAATTTGTTTTGTGGATATCAATGGAATGTCGCCTCCCAAAGATTTTTTGAAATTTGAGGTTTTTTCGAACCTTTGTTTTTGTTTTGAAATTTGGGTTGTGGATATCAACTGAAACGTTGTGTCTCCACGATTTTTTTGAAATTTTGCAAGTATCGACGAGATATCGCTTTCTTACGATTTTGACGTTTTGGAAGTATCGAATGGGGTTCGCATCCTTTCGATTTTTGGGTTTTGTGTGAGTATCGACTAGACGTCGCTTCCCCACAGTTTTTTTTTTTTTTGGAAAAACCATTTTTGTTTAAAGACACGAGGGTCGTAAATTTTGACTCAAAACCATTTTTGATGGTAAAAGTCAGGGTGGACTAGGGTGGAAATCTCTGAGTCCTGATTTTTGTTTCAAACCATGAATTTTTGGGTTCAAGGATCGAAAGTTTTGGTCAAGTTAGGGAAGATGCTCCTAAACTTGGATTTTGGGTTTGACTTTCTTTTTGAACAATGAAACATTGAAAGTAAACATTGTTTTGGGTTTTTAGAAATTTCAACATAGGGATGAAAACTCTAAAAGGGGTGGGTTTGACGAGCAAGTACCTAGGAATAGGCTTTAGCCATGCAAGCATCGCTCTGACCCGATCTAGGAAGTCTTCAAGGGTAGTACCGTTTCAAGAACTTGCCATTGATGGGTAGCATACATCTGTCACCCTCCATGTTTAGAAGAGCATATGCACCATTAGAGAAGACTTTGTCAATGACAAAAGGTCCCTCTCATTTTGGTTCGAATTTGCCTTTGGACTTGTGGGCAAAAACCATTGGCCTTTTCACCGCAAGAACCAAGTCACCCTTTTTATGGGCGCGTTGCCTGATCTTCTTATCGAAAGATCCTGCCATGCGTGCTTGGTAAAGCTCAATGCTTTGTAGAGCTTCGAGCCGTCTTTCATCGAGATTATCCAGTTCTTGGAGTCTCAATCTGACATTGCTTTCTTGCGTCATTTCATTTTGTAGAGATACCCTTAAAGAAGGAATTGTACCTCTAGAGGAACAACTGCTTCACATCCATAGACCAAGGAGAATGGCGTGCTATGGGTTGGTCCTCGAACAGTAGTCCGATAGGCCCATAAAGCTTCAGGTAGTTTGTCGCTCCAGTCTCTTTTGTGACTAGAGACCATTTTCTTAAGGATTTTGCAGAGTGTCTTGTTGAAGGCTTCTGCTAGTCCATTCGCTGCCGAGTTATACGGAGTAGAAGGACAACTTTGGATTTTGTATTTGTCGCATAACCTGTAGAATCTGTGATCCTGGAATTATGGTCCGTTATCATGGACGAATCTTTTAGGTATGCCGAAGCGACAAATGATGTTGGTTCGCAAGAATTGAAGGGCTGATGAGGTCTTCATTTCACTGAACGCAAATGCTTCTAACCACTTGGAGAAATAATCCGTAGCAGCGAAGATGAAGCGATGACCTTTGCTTGACGGGGGAGAGATATGACCTATGATGTCCATACCCCAGGCTTCAAAGGGCCATGAGATGGCTGTAGGATGTAGCCATTCATGAGGCATGTGGACATAATCTCCATGAACTTGGCCATGTTGGCAACATTTAGCAAATTGCATTGCGTCAGCTACCATGGTAGGCCAATAATAACCTAATCTTTTTATCTGATCGTAGAGCTTAGGACCAGCTTGATGGGCTCCACAAAGACCAGCATGAACTTCTTTTAGAGTTTCTTCCGCCTCTTGTTGGGACAAACAGCGTAGAAGTACTCCATTGAAGGATTTTCTGTAAAGTATTTTTGAAGAGATATCTAAATGAAGGTTTGGGGCTCGTCTTTGGATACTTACCCGCTCTTTTGGATCTTCAGGTAGGATTCCGAACATAATATAATCAATAAACGGATCCCTCCAGTCGCCGATCGAAGGTTTAAGGATGGAAATCTGACTTCCGACCACTTGGTGGCATTCAACGACTGCTTGGTGTGTGTTGAGAGGAGGGAGAATCCTTCTTTGACACATTGTAATTTTCATGTTTTCCCCTTCTTAGATTGCCATATATGCAGCGAGTCCAGCCAGGGCATCTGCACGGATGTTTTCACCTCTGCAGATGTGGGTGATGTGATAGACATCAATCTTTTGTCGAAGTGACTGTGCCTTGTTGTAATAAGGTAACAGATCAGGCTTCCTGATTTCATATTTCTGATTCATCTGGTTGACAATCAGTTGGGAGTCCCTAAATGCTTCCAGCATGGTGATACCGGATTTGAGGGCGAGTTCCAATCCTACGATCAGGGCTTGGTACTCAATTGCATTGTTTGAACATAGTTCCAGTAGCGAAAATGCGTGTAGAATCATGTACTTGTCAGGGCTAACAAAGAGAATGCCAATTCCCGATATCGGCTTTCCTTTTTCATTTGTCCTGGTTGCACCATCGAAGTACATGTTCCAGGAGGCATTTGGTGAGAAAGTCTCCACGTTGTAGACAGGTTCGTCTGGGAGATCATCCTTGAGCGGAGAATCCTTAGGCAGTGGATGCTCTGGAAGAAAATCTGTCAGAGCTTGGCCTTTGATTGCTTTCTGTGGCACATACCTAATATCAACTTGTGACAGAAGGATGGACCATTTTGCCAGCTGGGCATTGAGAGAACCTGCTTTTGTGACAAGGACCTTTAAGAGATTGATCCTCGAGATCAGGTATACTGTGTTTGACAGCAAATAGTGACGTATCTTTTGTACGGCGAACATCACTGTCAGGCATTCTTTTTTAACTTGAGAGTAGCGATGCTCCGCACCAACCAACATGCGGCTGAGGTAGTATATAGCAACTTCTTTTCCTCCATCATTTTCTTGTGTAAGTAGAGTGCCCAAGGAATAGTCGAGAGCTCTTGTGTTTAAGATGAATGGTTTTCCGGTTGTAGGAGCAGCCAGCACCGAAGGTTTGGTTAGGTATGACTTGATGTCTTGAAATGCAGCTTCACATTCAGCATCCCAAACAAAGTCCACACCTTTCTTCATTAGGCGAGAAAATGGACAGCATTTCCCTAATAGGTTGGAAATGAACCGTCGGATGTATGCCAATCTTCCTTGAAGCCCTTTTAGTTCTCTTAGGGTTCTTGGAGATGGCATTTCTAGAATTGCCTTGACTTTGATGGGGTCAAGTTATGTTCCAGCTTTCCGAACTATGATCCGAGGAACTTATCCGATGAGACACCGAAGAAACATTTGAGGGGATTCATCTGCAATTTGCATTTGCGAAGCAGGAGGAAGACTTCTCGAAGATCTTCGAGATGGTCTTCTTTTCTTTTGCTTTTGACGGCGAGGTCATCGACATAACATTCGACCGTCTTGTGCTGCATATCTTGAAATATCTTCATCATAGCCCTCTTATATGTTGCACCGGCATTCTTCAGACCAAATGGCATGACGGTGTAGCAATACACACCAAATGGGGTCCGAAATGATGTATGCTTTTCATCTTCGGGATGCATCTTTATTTGGTTGTAGCCAGAGAAGCCATCCATGAAAGTCATTCGCTCAAACCTGCAGGTGTTGTCAATCATTACGTCCGGTATGGGGAGCGGGACCTCATCTTTAGGGCAAGCATTATTCAGGTATCTATAGTCAATACAGACTCTTATTTGCCCATTTTTCTTTGTCACGGGGACAATGTTGGCCAACCATTCAAGATGTTGTTCCTCACGGATGAAGCCAACATTTTTGAGTTTCTAAACTTCTTGTTCAATTTTGTCCATCACATCAGGACGGATTCTTCTTTGGCCTTGTTTGACAGGATTGATATTTTCTTGCAGGTTGAGCTTGTGAACTGCTATTTTGGGATCTAAGCCAGGCATTTCAGCGTAAGACCATGCAAAACAATCAACAAACTCACGAAGAAAAGAGACATACTCGGGTAACTCATCATCCTTTATATTCTTACTTATGAATACAGGACGTGGGTTATCAGGTGTTCCCAAGTCTATCTTTTGAACAAAATCTTCTATTAGGAGCTTTGAAGGTGGTTCCTCCAAATATTTTTGGAGGCTTCCAACTCAACAAGACTTTCTGGATTTCCAAGGGCATTTTCAGACCATGGCTCCGCTTCTGTCCATAAATCTTCTCGATCGGTACTCTTCTCAAGACTTGCTATGAGATGATCCCAATCACCTGCTGAAACTGGGTCAAAGTAAGGCACTTCTTTTGGAGACGATGGCTCTTCTGAATCAGAGAACCGTGCGTCTGTGTCATCTAACAATTCCACTTCATCATCAGAGAAATCGTACGAATTTGATGAGCTTCCTCGGTCCTTGTAGGGTAACTCTTGAAAGAGATATTCAGGGAGATCGATGTCTTCATCGGCACGAGATGTTGAGGCCTGGTCGGAAAAACGACTTTGCAGCCTTTGTGTCAGCTGTCTCATCGGAGTTTCAGGATCATATCCCAACCCATATGAAGACTTGTCTATGCGACGGTGGAGTTTCCAATCTTCCAGCTGACTTTTAGTCAGGGTGGGTTCCAATGGTGTAAGAATACCACGGCCACCTCCCAAACCAATTGGATTTTGAGCATCATAGCCCATTTTCTTCAGAATAGCTAGTGCCATTGGACTATACAAAGATGGTTGAGGCATACCCTCATTTTGGAAAAGCTCAAGCAAGGAATTTGATGAAGAAGCATCCGACCTATGGAAGAAGATTGGTTTCTCTTCTGCCGTCGTTGCCGGAACGATGAAGGTAGTAGACACAAGATCTTCTACATCAGCAGGAGTCTCCAATGGAGTGAGAGTAGGCAGAACTTGCTGAACATCAGCTTGGCTTGATGATGTATCGTCTTCTGTCTCTGAATCTAAATCCGTGCCTTGTATGATAGACACGAAGGAAACAGGGAACTTGCCCCCAGTTTTTTGCTTTGTCTTCTTTGCTGTAGTAGTGATTACCAAAGGTTTGGAAGATTTGAAGGAGACAACGAAGGGAGACGGATTGCTCTCTTCGGGTTTGCCGGAAGGTTTGTTTTTTTCTTTGATTGCTGAGGAGCCTTGTCTTTATCTTTTTGGAGATTGCCGGCAAATGATGCTATTTTCTCCTCCTTCTCTTTCTCATCCTTGCACAACATCTGAGAGTCTGCAAAATAGACTTCTTTGCCTTTGAAGGTCTTTTTGTCTGTAAACACTCGATGTATCAAGCTGTCGTCGCCAACAAACTTGTTACACTGATGTAGAGTTGAAGGGACGACACCGTTCTCATGTATCCAAGGGCGTCTGAGAAGGATGTTGTAGCATTAAGGGGTTTTTATTGCATACACGGTGACCTTAGAGATAAGATCACCGATTTGTAACCTGAACATGATTTTGCCAATGGCCCTTTGATAACTCCCATCGTATCCAAAGATGGACACAGATGTGTGGCTCAGCTTGCTAGGTGGGATACCCAGCTCTTCGAGTGCCATAGTAGAGATGAGGTTAAGTGTAGAACCTGGGTCGACCTGGACTCTGTGTATCGGCATCTCTTTGATGTACCCTGTAAAGTACAAGGGTCGGTTGTGCTTTGTCTCGCCCGGCAGGAGGTTTTCCTTATTGAAGGCGATGGTAGCACTTGCGGCTTTTTAGACCGAGAGGCATTCTGTGCAAGGTGCCTTAGTTTCTTTCTTTTCTCCCTTTGAAGAGGTTTTTGACTTTTTGACCCTATAGTCCATTTCAATTTGCAGGACTTGTCGGGCATGTTTGTCAACATCCACATTCAGCCTTTGTAGTTCCGAAATGAGACTATCACGAGTTTGTGGTGACATTCGTAATAAGTCTACGATGTGCAGTCGTGCAGGTATGTGTTCGAAGTGCTCGATCAAGTCATACTTGAAAGCCTCCTTTGGGCCTACATTTTCATTATCATTGCCGCTTGGGGCATTTACAGCTTGTTTTCCCGAAGGGTTTACATAAGAAGAAGAAAAAGGTTGGTTGTAGTTTTTGTGGTAATCCCGGCCAGAGCGGGTACCTTTCCCAACTTCCAAAGCTTTTAGAGGTGGTTCTTCTTTTGGAAGACCACCTTTGGGCTCAAGGGACCGATCCTCCTAATTTGCTGAAAACGCTTCTGCAGCAGCATTGCCGTCTTCAGTTATTGCGTTGCATGGAGCATTTTCCGGGAACAAGTCCTGAACAGCTTCTAACAACTTTTCTTCTTTGTCCAGCATTTCATCGGTCCAGACATCTCCTATGAGGTTAGGTATCTAAGACCAATTGACTGGATTTTCTTTGAAGACTTCATTAGCCAGAGTCTCTTCATGGTGATCAGTTGGAAGAGGCTTGAATTCCGATGTCACCGTTTCAGGAGACGAAGGCTGAGAAGATGCTATCTCAGTGGAAGTCACCCGAGAATATGTAGCTCTAGAAGATATACTACTGGATGCGTTTTGAGAGTCAATGGCCTCAGCAGATGAAGCTTCAGAGGTACTCTCATCCTAAACTATCACATTGCAGGCAACTTCGATAGAAGATGCCTCCATGATGGACTGTTGGGAATCAGACTCATCTTCCGGTGTAAGAGTATCATCAATCCAGTAACTTTCTTCATTTTCCAGAGTCACTGGAGGAGATGCTTATAGATTCTCCGGAACTTCCGGTTCTGGATTTTGATGAAGCTGATTGATGCGATCCTGCTCTTACTCTATGGCCAGACGTTGTAAGATCCTTGCATATTCTTTAAGATTGGGCATAGGAGCCAAATCTTCTTCTTCATCCACCCCTTGTGGTTCAACCTTGTTGGGACTCACTAGAGCATTTGTTTGCACTGGGTTGACAGCATTTTCTTGAACAACCTCTTGGTCTTCATCATCATCAGACCAGGATCCTTGTGGCTGGAAGGGTTTATACCAGATTACTGGCATATGGTGAGATTCCGGGATCCATTCTTTATCGGAGAAATATTCTCCGGTTTGAAGGGATTCCTCCCACTCATTTGTGTCACTGGCAGTGTCACTGGACTCGTATCCATTCATGGAGAATCCAACTACCGAGTTACAAGAGTATGATGCCCCCTGCGTAGTCTCATCTCTGAGCCGTGGTGGCACGAAATCACTGAGGGTGAACTTTCTTACCACTCTTGAAGCTTTGGGGAGAGACTCCTCTGTTACCCCCAGTGAAGCGGTAGAGGAGGTTTCTGCCTTTTCAGGGACCTCTTGTTTTGTTTGAGGCTTCTCCTGCTGTTTGAGCTTGTGGAGTTGTCTCTTGGCTTGCCTTCGCTGTTGAGCGGTCGGCTTTGTTTTGAGGATCTCCCAATTTTCATCTTCTAGGACATCGGGATGTGCCCATATGGGCTGTCCATTTGGTGTTGGGCAAGGCACTGGCTCTTGGGACATCTGGGTCATTTTTATCACCTTGAAAGAAGTAGTTATTTTTTCCTTTGGTGATTTGGATGTTTGTCCATATGACACCATGTTAACAGAGGCAAACCCATAGTTTTTGTCAAAGCTAATGACTTCGTTTTTCCACATCTCATTGATCTTCTCTCTCACAACGAAACATTGGTTGAGAGGTTGCGAGACCATTTGGTGATACGGACAATATCGGGGATCATTGGTTTTGCCAACATCTCCCGGTCTTTTGAGGTCAGGCAAGGTGAGTTTCCAATTTGCCAAGAGAGCCCCAAATATTTCTTCAACATCTTCATCGAACGGGTATTTCTTATCTACTCGTTCTTTGAAGGCATCAGAGAGTTCAGGTCTCTTACCCACAACTTTGTTTTCAGTTTTCTTTGGCGGCTGAGGGGTTGACTTGGTTTTCACATTGAGAACCTCCTTTTTCTTTAGCTTGGAGGTCGGAATGGTGGTCGGTTCCTTCTTTGATGACTTCTGACCGTTGAGGTCTTTGATTACCGTTTTAGCCTCCATAGACGCTTCAGGAGTTCTCCTCGATTCTTCGATTTGTTGCCGATGATCATGGAGCGGATTCTTGCTCTCATGTTGTTTCGGCAGATGTCGACTAGCGACGCTTGTGGCAGCACATTTGAGCATTTGTATGCCATTGCTTTCCACTTGTGAATGAAGTCATATGTCAACTCATTCTCTCCCTGTTTAAGGCTGCAAAGTTGAGCCATAGTAACAGGATGATCCTCACCTTTGAAGTGGGTCAAGAAGCGTGTCTCTAGCATGGTCCGGTTTTGAATGGAGTCCTCTGGCAGAGTGGAGTACCAATCAAAGGTCGTACCTTTTAGGGTACTTGCAAAGAGACAGATCTTGAGAGCATCTTGATCCGCAATAGCTTCCGTCAGGATCTTGAAGTGGATGACGTGCTGTCTAGCTGAACCTTTCCCCGTGTATGTTTGGAGAAGAGGTTGTTTGAACTTTGCGGGGAACGGATCCGAGTCCATCCATAAGGGGTATGGTGGCTTGATCCCATGCTCCTTAAGTGTATCCTCTTTTTTTGCTTTGGCAAGGATATTGTCAACGTTCTTTTTAGTAAAGGCGCATGACTCATCTTCTCCACCGTTTGCCTCATCTTGTGGAGGAACTTCATCATTGTTTGGTGGACGCTGGAGAATGAGAAGGAGGTTTTCCATCAGAATCTCTATTCTCTGTTGTCCTTGCTCTAACTGCTGAATGTGTAGAGCCATGTCATCGTGTGGTAGAGGCTGCTCAGAGTTTGTGACTAAGACATTCACTCTTCGTGAGTCGAAAGAGGATATTGTCTTAGTGACTGAGCTGGAGCTCATTCTTCTAGATGAAGAACCCTAGGAATGATCACTCCGGTGTCCTTAGCTTGAAGGAGCAGGAGAGTCTTCCTGATGTCTTCGTGTCCGGGAGACGCTGCGAGTCATCAACCGTCTAACATGTATTTTCATTGATGACTTCTGGCGTCTTTTGGTTTTGCCAACCATGTGGACAGCAGCAACTTGGTCGGGTCTTTCTTTTCCGACCCATTTTTGGGAGATTTGAAGCTTAGAATGTTGGGTTCTTTGCTTCTCTATTCTCTTTTGTCGAAATGCCACCCGGCGACGTATACGACGAGCAATTTGAGCCTCGGCTAGCTCGGGTTGTGCTCTAGCAATGAAGGACGTGGTTCCTTGTGCACATCAACCGAGCTTGTCTTCCTTGAAGACTGGCATGGACATGATTTGGATGCGGTCCTAAGCTTGTCGTAGCGAAGTTTAAATTTTGCAAGCTCGGCCCCTGTTGAGATGAAGGGTCGAGTCGCAGGAGAGCAGGCCCTAGCAGGTTCTTGTCGAGGCCTTGTGATGCAGGACTTGATTTTGGGCTTGTATGAACAACCCGGCTCGTGCTGGGTTGTTTTGGTTGTTCGGTGGAGGGTAGGTTTCTCCCCTTTGATGTAGGTGAGAGGATAGAACCGGTTCTCCTTGAGAGGAGCTAGGTATGTTGGATTTGCAGATGTCCGGGACCTTCTTTGTTTTGGTGAAGATCTCGGGGACCAAGTCTTAGGGTAGACCTGGTTTTTTGCAGATTGAGGCTTCGTGGGATTGCCACGAGCCTCAGGTTTCTTGATGACCGCCTTTGGTGTAGGGGCAGTGACACGTTCAGGAGCGGTCTTCTGCTTCTTAGTGGGAGCCGTCTCTTCTACGGGTAGTGGGAATGGTCCAAGTGACCCAAAGACAATGGTCCGGGGAGTGGAGGTCGACCCGGTATTTTGGGAGTTGCCGAGGGAGGTGATGCTTCGGCAGCTGGCAGGGCGCTTGTAAGTGCGCTTGCTTTTGCTTCTCTTGAAGCATGACTTGGTACTTGTTTTCATCGAAGGTGATGGTCAACGAGGCTGCCATTGTTAGTTTTGGAAAGCTTCTGAAACAAGACCATATCCATTAGTAATCACAAGAATATGGTGATCATAAATGGAAAATACTATGGTTCTGTCTTTTCAAATCGCTCAGCAGGCATGGCCCATTCTGAGCATAATGAAGAAGGCAAAAGCCATAGAGGGTACAATTGTTCTGGACGCAAGTATGATCGGCTCGAAATGAGTGTTCCAGTGACTGCTAGAAGCAATTGTAAACCTTAATTCATTTTACCGAGAAGCGAAGCTCACTCGAGGTAAAATGATATAAGGTTGGAGATACAAATGTGTTGGTTGCGAATACAGTAGACCCGAAAGGGCGTACTAGCACCGCTAGGCACAAATGTTGTAAGTCGCATCCTTGAAAGGACATGAGATGGGATTTTTTTTTGAAAAGTCAAGATTGAATTCACAAAAGAGAGCAAATGGTATTCCAATCCGAACAAAGGCTCAGCGATTTTCGCGAGCACTAAGTCCGAAGAGGAAGGAACCAGGATTTCTCAGATTTGATTCCAATAGAAATGGTTTTGTTTTTTTTTTTTTTTTGAAAAGCCAAGATTGAACTCATAAAAGAGAGCAAATGGTATTCCAATCCGAATACAGGCTCAAACATTTCTGCGAGTACTAAATCCGAAAAGGAAAGAACCAAAATTTCTCGAATTTGAACACAATAGTGACAAAAGTTTTTTTTTTGAAGATTTCTTTTTTTTTTTTTTTAAGAGTGCACTTAGGTCTTCCAATTCGGTCTTATGAAACCTTAATGGATAGATTGGCCCCCAGGTAAGGGTAGGATTACTTAATGAACCCGTTTGAAGGACCCTTGCCTCGAACAGTCTAGCTGCCTCCATACTCTGGACAAGGCTTTTCTTAAATTCACTTTGGTCAAAGAACGCAATTGGTGCAACCTTAATGCTTATTTTTTTTCTTGAAAGATCTCCAATGGACCCATCAAAGAGAGGAAAATGGCCCCTCCCAATCCGAACGTTGCCTCAGCGATTTCCCCGAGCCATTGTACGAAAAGGAAAGAACCAAAGTTTCTCCAATTTAAATCCAAAAAAGAGAAATTTGAAAACTTTTTATTTTATTTTATTTTTTTGAAAGATCACAAAATGGATACATCAAAGAGAGGGAAATGGCCCCTCCCAATCCGAACGTTGGCTCAAACATTTCTACGAGCCATTGTACAAAAAGGAAAGAACCAAAGTTTTTCCAATTTGAATCCAAAAGAGATAAATCTGAAAACTTTTTTTTATTTTTATTTTTATTTTTTTGAAAGATTATAAAAAGGATCCATCAAAGAGAGAGAAATGGCCCCTCCCAATCCGAACGTTGGCTCAAACATTTCAGCGAGCCATTGTATGAAAAGGAAAGAACCAAAGTTTCTCCAATTTGAATTCAAGAAAGAGAAATCTGAAAAAAAAATTTTATTTTAGTTAAGATTGAATTCATAAAAGAGAAAAAATGGTATTCCAATCTGAACAAAGGCTCAGCGATTTCCGCGAGCGCTAAATCCGAAAGGGAAGAAACCAGAATTTCTCAAATCTTAACCCAATGATAAAAAAAACTCTTTTTTTTTTTGTTTGAGAAAAGAAAGAATGGAAACAAGTTCAAAGAAAGAAGTTTCCAAAGAATCTCATCTCATGTTTTTTTTTTTTTTAGATGCAAAGTCCAACATAGGCCCCCAACTAGAAAGGAGCCAACGATTCTAAGCATCGTGTTCTCAAATGAACGAGTCCCACCGGGTGTGCCAACTTGATAGACCCATCTTTTCTTGCCTTCCTTCACCCCGGGTCCGCCAGGGTGCGGCGGTGCGAAGAAAAAAGCGAGTATCAACATTTTGTAAGGATATACCAGATTTTCTATTCTACTTGGAATTTGAAATGGTGTTCCGAAGATTCACCTTCACAAGTAGAAAGGAAATCAATCTTTTTTTCTAACTTACCATTGCATATATATTTTAAAGAAAGAGACAAGATTTTTAATGCCGTGAAAGGCGATTTTGTTTAGTTTGCCGTGAAAGCCGGCTTTGTGCCGTAGAAGGCAATTTTGCCATGAAAGGGGATTTACAAATCTTATCAATAATGAAAGACAAGAATTGTGATTTTTTTGTCTCTTTAAAAAAAAATACAATAGAAGAGGAAGAAAGAGGGATCTGACTTCTCAGGAGATTGTGGGACTCGTTCAGATCGACGGTTGCGAGTCATGTATGGATTCCGCCATCGTTCTTCAAATGAGAACACTTGATGCTTTAGTTCACTTGGCTTGGCTTGGACCTCAGATTTTAGAGGACAAAGACCAAAGGAAGGTCCTATATCCAATAAAAAAACTGGGTAGATGGGCTGAAAAGCCACATCTAGGCCATGTTGGATAGAAAAAGAGGGGAAACCTTGGGGGGTGGCCCCCTAAGGGACTTCGGTCACCTTATAGTGTTTGCAGCAGAGTTTCTTCAGAGTGAGAGAGCTTCTTTTTGCAGAGAATTCTTCAGGATAATTTTTCAGGACCCCTTCCCTTTGGAATGACCACCTATTTATAGGCTTTTGGTAGCTATTAGGAGGGTTTATGGGCATTGACTGCATTAGTGCTTCATGATGGGAGGAGTTACAAGATTTAATTTCATAATTTTGTAACTCCTTTTTCTTGGATTCTGATTGGCCGATGGAGAATAATGGGCATTTAATCTCCATGATGATGGGAGTTTTATGATTAATTACCATGATTAATCTCCATAATGATAGGAGTTACATGGTTAATTGCCATGATTAATTGGACTTGTAACTCCCATTTGCTTACTTCTGATTGGGCCGTCCAGAATAATGAGTTAATGACCCTAATAAGTTGTCATAAAAAGGTCATTTAATTTCATTAATTGGTCGCCGAGTCGATTGAAGAGTCGCGGGCCGCGCCGTGTCTTTTGGAATTCTTCCTGCGATGATCATCGATGGATCTACATGTCGTTTGATGTCGGATGACGATGCAAATCAGAGATTGGTTGACACCAATGGGCCGGCAACATCTGTCCAGTCGATTTCACGATCAGTTGGGCAGAAAGTGTACTTTCTCAGTTGGCCGGTTGGTGGTTTCGGAGTGTCCAATGATGATCGAATGATTTCGACGGCGGATCCCTGATGTTGACGAAGATCGACGGATATCATGCCTCTAAAATCAAAATTTCAGAAAATTACAAGGGTCAAACGTCGCGAAACGCGAAAAATACCCAAAAAAGTGGGTTTCTTGGCGAACTTTGGGGGCCCGGATCCCTATGGTCACCGGCGACCATAGGCCAAGGTCACCGTTTTTCTGTCCTTTTTGCTTCTTTTTTCTTTTGTATTTTTCTTGGCATTTCTCCTCATTTATTGACTTGATTCCATTGAAGAAAATCTGTCGAGAAGTCGTGCAAATCAAAGCACAAAGTTTCCTTTTTTGGAAAAGCTGAAGACTTTGTAGCCGATTTTCCGTCAAGAGTTGAAACTTGGTCAAACAATGTCGGAATGACCTGAAATTTGAGGTGAAGCTTCCTGAGCATTAGATAAGATCAACCATGGGCTTTTATTTGAGTTTTGAAGCCGTTTGGGGTCCCCTCGATGCTAGACTTGATTTCACCGTGCGGAAGATGTCGAGCTTCAATGTATGGTCATCTGATGTCCGATTGACCTGAAATTTGACAGGGAACCTATTAGAGTCATTTTGAGATAATCCATTAGCTCCGATTTGGGTGCCATGGTCCCAGGGGGCTCCGTCGCTTATAGGATAGATTTTGCTTCAGAGCGTCAATGCCGGGTCAAACGTCGTCGGAATGACTTGAAATTTGACATGCAACCCTTTGGAAGCATGTAGAAGCTACTCATGTGCTTTCTTTAATGAGTGGTGGCATCGGAGGTTATTGCCGCCGGGAGGCTTGATTTCGTCGTTCGAGAGTTGATGCAGGGTTGAATGGTGTCGGTTTGACTTGAAATTCGACATGGAGCCTTTTGGAGGTATTTTGAGACCATCCATAGGCTCTGATCGAAGATTTGATGTCTTTGACACTGTTGTCGCCGGGAGCCCCTGCTCAGTCGTTGGAGGATTGAAGTTAGGCCAAATGGTGTCGAAATGGCCTGAGATATTTCATTTGTACCCTTCTTTTGGCTATTTTGAAGGATCTTGCAGTTTTTTTTTATTCTGACAAGATCTGATGCTTGATGCAGCTTTGCCAGTCTGTAATAGGATGCGGGTCCATGTAGCTTTTGATGTTGAGGAGGCAAAATGACATTTTTGGTGTCAACTGACCTCAATAAAGCCTGCCCCAAGGATAGCTTCCCCAGTCCGAAGATCGACCAGCCCATTAATATCACTACCGGACACAACCGCATGAGTTTCCTCGACGCCTACCGAGGATACCACCAAATCCCACTATTCGTACCGGACCAGGAGAAGACAGCCTTCATCACACCTCGAGGCACCTATTGTTACAAGGTGATGCCCTTCGGGTTAAAGAATGCAGGAGCGACTTACCAGCGGCTAGTGACCAAAATGTTCCAAGCGCAGCTCAGCAAGACGGTGGAAGTTTACATTGATGACATGGTTGTCAAGTCTAAAAGGTTGCAAGACCACTTGGCCGACCTTAGTTAGATATTCGATATCCTCCGCCAGTTCCAGTTGAAGCTGAACGCATCCAAGTGCGCTTTCGGTGTTGGTTCCAGCAAGTTCTTGGGGAGCCTGGTCACAAGAAGGGGGATCGAAGCAAACCCTGACCAGAACACGGCAATCCAGGAGCTGCAGAGTCCGACTTCGGCGAAACAAGTTCAGAGGCTGACCGGCATGGCCGCCGTACTCAACCTCTTCATAAGCCGAGCTTCCGACAAATGCAGGCCTTTCTTTCAGCTCCCACGAAAAGGCTCCAAGTTCCGATGGACGCCGGACTGCGATCAGGCCCTGCAACAGCTTAATCGTTACCTCTCTTCACCACCGCTGCTGTCCACTCCAACCCATGGCGAAGCGTTGTACTTGTATCTGGCGGTCTTGGACCATGCAGTGAGCTCGGTACTCATCACAGAGGACAATGGCCAACAGCGACCTATTTATTACACGAGCAAAATCCTGTTCGACGCCGAGACCCGGTACTTGTAGCTAGAAAAGCTTGCCTTGTTGCTCGTCAGCGCCTCGCGGAAGCTCTCCCACTACTTCCAAAACATTCACAATTGTGGTCGTGACAGAACACCCACTGAAAGCCCTTTTCCGGAAGGCAGACTTCTCCGGCAGAATCTCCAAATGGGCAGTCGAACTAGGGCAGTACGATATCAAGTATCAACCTAGAACGGCAATCAAAGCCCAAGTTTTAGCAGACATCATCGTGGAATTCACCTCTCAGAGTTCGGCACCAACCTTGCTCGACACCGAACTGGGGGGTAATAAGGATACCGAGCCAGTCACCGAGACGGAGTAAGAGCAGTCCTGGAGAAAGTTCTTAGACTTGGCCTAGAAAGTCTTCGTTGACGGATCCTCAACGTCCAAGAGGGCTGGCGCTGGCGTAGTCCTCCAGTCTCCAGAGGGCCTTGTCATCGAGCAAGCTCTAACACTCAGCTTCAAGGCATCCAATAATGAGGCTGAGTACAAAGCGCTCATCGTCGGACTGACCAGTGCCAAAATCTTGGAAGCTCGGCAAGTAGTGGTTTTCAGTGATTCTCAGCTGGTAACGAGCCAGCTCAGTGGAGATTACCAAGCCCGAAATGACAGGATGGCGGCCTACTTAGCTCATGCGAAGAAACTCCTCTCCTAGTTTGAAAGGGCCGAGGTCTAACAGATCGGCAGAGAGTCCAATTCTCATGCGGAAGCCCTTGCCGGCCTCGCCTCGGCTGTCGAAGCCGGTAATAAAAGAACTGTCGAAGTAGAGACGTTACAAGAACCAAGCATCGAACTCTAGCGAGCTCGACAGCTCATGTGTCTCGATCTCGGTCCGAGCTGGATGGACCCGATGGTTGCATACCTGAAGGACGACCAGCTGCCCGAAAACAAAACAGAAGCTCACAAGACAAGGCTGAAAGTAACCCGGTTCTGGCTTTCCCCAGATGGCAGACTCTACATGAAGTCATTTACCAGGCCCTACCTCCAGTGCGTTCATCCAAGCAAGGTCGAAGATTTCCTAAATGAAATTCATGAGGGGATCTGCGGCAGTCACATTGGAGGTCGATCGCTGGCTTACCGAGCTATCAGCCAAGGCTATTAGTGGCCTTACATGCAGAAGGACGCCCTGCTTTACACCAGAAGATGTGAAAAATGCTAGAAGTTCTCACACTCTCTCCACCAGCCAGCACAGGACTCTCCAGTCCATGGCCCTTCGCTCAGTGGGGCTTGGACATCGTAGGACCGCTCCACCGAACTCCAGGGAACAAGAGGTGGCTGATAGTAGCCACCGATTACTTCAGCAAATGGGTCGAAGCTGAGCCTCTATCCTCTATCACTGAGCAAGACACGAAGATTTGGGATCCCGTGAACTCTTATCGCGGACAACGGGACACGGTTCGATTCCAACTTCTTCAAGAACTTCTGCCAGGAGCACGACATCCGAAATGTCTACTCCACCCCGGCGTACTCGCAGAGCAACGGCCAGGCTGAGATCTCAAATAAAGTTATCCTTGACAGACTCAAGAAGAGACTCGATCGAGCTAAAGGAAGGTGGGTAGAAGAGCTTCCAAGTGTTCTATGGGCATACAAGACGACTCCAAGGCGCTCCTGTAGACACCTTGTTTTGGCACCCTTTGAGGGGCAATTCAGTCCACCCTATTTAATGCTATCTTGATTAGGTCCTGAGTCAAAAGTCACCTATCATCTCTAGGCCTCTGATCACCCCAGGAATTGGCTCATCGTGATCTACTCATCGAGAGCTTTCCGCCCATATATAGAACTCCAAGATCTGACGAGCGGATCAAAAATCATGACAGCGGGTCCCACACCCCGGGGTGCCTGCGTGAAAAATCACCTATCATTTCAAGACCTCTAATTTCCTTGAAAATCGGTTCATCATGACCTACTCGTCGAGAGCTTTCTGTCGATATGTAGAATGTCGAAAATCCGACGAGCAGATTGAAATCTACGAAACTTGGGCCCCAGTAATGATAACCCGGCCAATCTCCACCGAACCCCACCTTCTCGACCCAAACCAGTTTCTTTTAAATCCAAACCCACCAAGCCTGGCCCAATGAACTCCAGCCCAAGTTGAACCTGACCCGATCCAACTCATTAGGCTAAGTCCAGACCTCACTTGACCCAAACACAACCCATTAAACCTGGATCCAAACCCACCAGACCCAACGCCAAAACTAACCCATACCAGACCCGAGCTTGACCCATCCGACTTGGCCCATTAGCTGCATGGGAGAGGACATGCCCCAGAACCAGGAAACTCTCCCCTCCCTCCTGGGATCTCTCTCTCCCTCGTCATCTCCAACTCCCTCGAGCCAATCTCTATCCCCCAGGGCTCTCATCAGAGACACATATCTCCCCCTAGGGCCCATCTCAGGCGCACATCCATCTCCATCCCCCCTGATATCTCTGTTTCTCTCTCAATCTCAAACTCCTAGGCCTTATCCCTCTCAATTTCAAACTCCAGGCTTTATCCCCTCTCTCCCAGTTTTCGATCAAAAAAAGACCCACGCATCCCAGATCTCTGAGGATCCTCTTCATGCGCAGACCTTAGACCCCCTGAATCACTCTCTCTCACCCATCATTCCCTCTCATCATCTGCCTCTACTCACGCAGAAGCCCCCCACCATCTTATCTCGATATGGCACAAACCCCAGGCCTCCCATCTTCACCTCCCTCACGCAACACCCCATCATCATCTCCATCTCACAACGCCCATCTCCCCTCCATCCAGCGCCCATCGCCCTCTTCCTCATCCCTTTACAATCCATCTCTGCCCATCATCCTCCATCCAATCCGTCTTCCTTCCCTCCATCTCAGGACGCTCGAGCAGACCCGGACTCCCCATCCTCTTCTTCCTGAACGCTGCAACCCATTTCTGCACATCATCCTCCATCCAATCCGTCCTCTTCCCTCCGCTCATCTCCCTCGCACGCAGCCCCCAGACGCATGCCGCAGAAGCACCTCGCACCTCCGTAGCAACCCCTGCAACGCCAGCATAGCATCTTCTTCCTCCTCTAGATGCCACCCACGCAGCATCCTCTGCAGCACCTTCTCCATCCTCTGGACGCCGCCTCCTCCTTCCTTGCCAGGTACGCCCTTCCTCCCCTTCTCTGCCACTTGCACGCTCTCACTCACACCTCTCTCCTCTCCCTCCTTCCTCCCTCTCTTCCTCTGTTTTCTCCCTCTCTCTCTCTCTCCCTCTTGTTATTCTTTTTCGTTCCATTGCCACACGCACCACTGCCACCCACCACACACCTTCACCGCCCTCTACACACACCTGCACCTGCACCTACACCTGCACGCACCCCTCCTCTCTCCCTTTCCTTTCTTTCTTTGTCTTTCCTCTCTCTATCTCTCCTCTCTCTGTTGCTCCCTCTCTCTCTGTCCGCACGCTCTTTCTCTCTGCCACTCTCTCTCTTCTGCGCTCTCACTCTCACCGCTCTCCCTTCCTGGTCGGTCTCTCTCTATCTCTCTCTACTCCAACCACTCTCTCCCTCTCACTTGCTCCCTCGCTCTCTCCCCTCTGTTTCCGCCCTGTGCCCACAAGCAGCAGCGTTGCCTCCCCATCTCCTTTCTCTTTCTTCTTCCTCCCTCCTTCCTTTCCCCACTTCTTCTTTCCCCGCTGCTGTGCATCACTATCGCACCCCCCCCTCATTTTCCTTTCTTCACTTTTTCTCCATCTTCCTCTTTCTCCGCCTGTACACCCCCTGAACTAACCCCCTTTATTTCTCTTTTTTTCTTTCATTCTATTCTTCTTCTCCTCCCCTGCGCACACACTGCACTCTCTCACCTACACACCTTCTCCTCTTCTTTCTTTCTTTCTTTCTTTCTTTTTTCCTCTCTTCTCCTCCCCACTGCATTCTTCCTTGTGGCTACACGCACCCACCTGCACCCACTACACCTCTTTCTTTCTTTTCCTTTCATCTTCCTCCTCTTTCTCTTGACCCCACCTGCAACTGCACCCTCCTGCTGCACTCATGCCCGAGTCCACTTCACTACACAATTCATTCCACTGCTGCACACTCACGCACACCCCTTACTGTTATACCCACTTTCACAAACCCATTTCAGAACCAACTCTTCCAAACCGAACCCATACATGCATACTTGAGACTATGTTATTCTATTAGGCTTAATTCTCCATTTATCTTATACCTCATTATTCATGTATAAATTATGCCCATGCATTTAATATGTTCATTCATTTAAATAGGCATTTTTCTTTCCTTTTGTCATGGCTTGTTTTAATTTGTTCCCCATTCATGCATTAAAACATGTTCATGCATCCAAACTGCCTATATGCATTATAATTTAGCTACAATTTTATTTCATATTCTTTAGATGCAATTAAGGACTGCATAATTTATTAAAAATAATAAAAAATAAAAAAAAAACCCAAAAGAAAAAAACAAAACCAAATAATAAAATAAAACGTAAAGATTAAAAATAGAATTTTAGCTACCCTACTAATTAGAAATAATTAGGCTAAATCCAATAATTGACTTCTTTTTCTCATCCCTCCTCTCATTAGGATTAGGAAATATTATTTAGGAAATTTCAAATAAATTCTTAATAAAAAGAAATTATTAGAAATTCACTCCCCTCTTCTTCCCATCTCATTAGGATAAATTAATTTAGGATCTTAGGCCCTATAAATAAACTCAAAAACCAAAATAAAAACAATAAAAATAAAAAAGACCAAAAACAAAGTAAAAGATATTAAAAAAAGAAACCAAAAATATTAGTAAATTGGAGTTAGAAATTATAAAGCAGCCTAGGCTGATTAGGTCAAACCCCGGACTTAGATCTAGGTCTCCCCCTAGCCAGCTTAGACTACCCTAATTTCTTAAACTTCAACTGATTAGGCCCCACTCTCTCTCCGGGCCCTGCTAAGGGACCGGAAGAGCGAATGTGGGCGGTTAGGACCTTAGGATAGGGTAGAGATCCATTAGGGAAATGGAACAGTTAGATTGAATCCAAGTAGGAACTCCCCTACTTAGGCCCTTCTAACCCCAATTATTAAAATCCAAAAAAAACTATAAAACCAACAAAACGAATCGCAAAAATATTTTCTTCTCTTTTCCTCCACCTCCAGTGCCAAATATTTATCTGAACTCAGTGATTAAAGGAAATAGAGGCTGATTCCGAGAACCTGAATTAATGAGAATGACGAAATGAGACGAGTGATTTCACACACCCCAATATTAGTTTATTTGCTACCGGCCCATCATCGGCCACCCTCAATCAATCCCGGCCCAACATCGGCCATTTTTATCTTACTTCCGGCCCATCATCGGCCATGCACTTTTATCACTTGCGTATTGCACGCAAACCCACAGAAATCACAACTCGAATTTTCATCTGCATCATTCTTTCAATTCTAAGAATTAGTCTTTAAACCCTATGTTGTCGAAGGACATTGAAGGGGGTACCCAGGAATGGGGTTGATTATCTTCTAAATATTTGGCACCTTTCCCCTTATTTTCTTAGTTTATTTTCATTTTAATTCGTTTATCCCCTAGAATACTTGGATTTAACTTTAATTAATATGTTCAACCCTGGATGTTGATTTCCCATGCCTAGTTCATTATGGTCCCATCTTGAAGCCCATAATTTGACCCTTGACCCAAGTTCAACCTAAATTGAAATACCCAAATTAAGTGACGAGACAACCTTCGTGTGTCGCCAGCGGCACATTAGACGAGAGAAGAACCCACCCCATTTTCCTCCCGCATTCTTTCGGCTTTCGTGGAAGGACGGTGTTACGGCCGAATCCGTAACTGGCAATCGTGATCCGTCGATTTTGAGGATAGTCAGAATCCTCATTCTCTATGTATTTTTTTATCTCACACTGTTGAAAGGCAATTCCCCTCTTGGGAGGATCAAAATTCACATCCGACAGCCTGGCGATCGTGATGGGACATTTTCTGTTGTCTCATCACGAATTTGGTTCTTTTACAGGTCCCACGATCACCATGCCGACAGCCTGGCGATCGTGATGGGACATCTTTCATTGTCTTATTGTTTACTTGGGTCTTTTAGAAGCTTTATTATGGAACACGAACCTTCTATCAATGACCGAATGTCCGTGTCTCGTTTATTTAAGGGTCATTATGGGTATAAATCAAATGTGAACTAGCGTCCGCATAACCGCCTGCTGAAGCTCTCCCCTTTACAACATAAGAGTGTGCCCTATTAGTCTTTCCTCTTTCCCGCATTAATTCCATAAAATATTCTCTTCTTTCCTAAGTTCTTTCCATTCTCATATTTTCTAAAGTCTTTCTCTTCTCACCCCCACCTTCTTACAAATGGCGAATCACCCATGGAGAATGCCAGACATTCCTCCTATTTCAACCCCGAGAGCAGCTCAAGCCATCGATGAGGCTTATTTTCCCCCATTAGATACCGAGATCTCTAGATCTCTTTTTACCCCGTTATCTGAACCGCGCTATTCCCCGCGCATATCGGGCCCTCCGATTGTTGAACAGGTCCCTTTTCCCATGAACGCAGTAGTCGCAAGAAAAAGTCATCTAGTCCTCCAACTCCAATAAGGAGGGACTCATACTCTGCCGACTCGCGAGTCACGTATAAGGATTTGGTCGGATCGAGCAAACAGACAGTAGAGCATTAGACCGATGGACCCGGCTTTTTCTCTCTCTGCCTTCCTCCGTCCCGGGTCCGACGGGGTGCGGCGGGGTGAAGAAAAAGAGAGGCGAGCATCAACATTTTTTTCTTTTTGCACGGGTATGACGGATTTTCTATTCTACTTGGAATTTGAAATGGTGACCCGGAAATTCACCTTCACAAGTAGAAAGGAAATCAAACTTTTTTCTAACTTTCCATTGCATGCATATTTAAAGAAAGAGACAAGGTTTTAAAATACCATGAGAGGCGATTTTGTTTAGTTCGCCGTGAAAGGCAGTTTTGTGCCGTAGAAGGCGATTTTGGCCATGGAAGGCAATTTACAAATCTTATCAATGATGAAAGACAAGAATTGTGATTTTTGTCTCTTTTAAAACTATAAAATACAATAGAGAAGCAAGAAAAGGGGATCTGACTTCTCAAGCGATTGTGGGGACTCGATCAGATCGACTGTCGCAAGTCATGTATGGACTCCGCCATCGTCCTTCAGATGAGAACACTTGATGCTTTAGTTCACTTGGCTTGGCTTGGACCTCAGATTTTTAGAAGACAAAGACCAAGGGAAGGTCTTCTATCCAATAAAAAACCAAGTAGACGGGCTGAAAAACCGCATCAAGGCCATGTTGGATAGAAGAAGAGAGGAGATCTTGGGGAGGTGGCCCCCTAAGGGACTTCGATCACCTTGTAGAATTTGCACCAGAGTTTCTTCAAAGTGAAAGAGCTTCTTTTTGCAGAGAATTCTTCAGGATAGTTTTCAGACAATTTTTCAAGATCCTTCAGATGATTTCTTCTTCCGCCCTTTCCCTTTGGAATGACCGCCTATTTATAGGCTTTTGGTGGCGATTAGGAGGGTTTTATGGGCATTAATGGTATTAATGCTCCATGATGGGAGGAGTTACAAGTATTTAATTCTTTATATTGTAACTCCTTTTTCTTGGATTTTGATTGGCCGATGGAGAATAATGGGCATTTTATCTCCATGATGATGGGAGTTTCATGATTAATTACCATGATTAATCTCCATAATGATAGGAGTTACATGGTTAATTGTAATGATTAATTGGACTTGTAACTCCCATTTCTTGGCTTCTGATTGGGCCGTTCAAAATAATGAGTTAATGACCCTAATAAATTGCCATAAAATGGTCATTTAACTTCATTAATTGGCTGCCAAGTCTCTTGAAGAGTCGCGGGCCGCGCCGCTTCTTTTGGAATTCTTCTTGCGATGATCATCGATGGATCCGTACGTTGCTTGATGTCAGATGACGATGAAAATTCAGACATTGGTTGCCACTAATGGGCCGACAACATCTGTCTAGCCGATTTCTTGATCGGTCGGGCAGAAAGTGTGCTTTCTTGGTCGAACAGTTGGCAGTTTCGCAGTGTCCGATGATGATCAAATGATTTCGATGGCGGATCCGTGATGTTGACAAAGATCGACGGATATCATGCCTCAAAAATCAAATTCTAAGAAAATCACAGGGGCCAAACATCGCGAAACGCGAAAAAGAATGGAAAAATGACACTTTTCGCGGAAATCCGGCGACCTGGATTTCCAGGGTCGCCAGCGACCATGGGGCTGGCGACCTTGGGCCATGGTCGCCGGCAACCTTGGACTTTGGTCCACTTTCCGGTCGCCGTTTCTTGGTCGTTTCTCGGGCTTTTTCGCTTCTGTTTTCTCTGGTATTTTTCCTTGACATTTCTCCTCATTTATTGGCTTAATTACTCTGAAGAAAACCTGTTGAAAGGCTGTGCAAATCAGAGCACAAAGTTTCCTATTTTTGGAAAAGCCGAAGACTCGGTAGCCGATTTTCCGCTAAGAGTTGAAACTGGGTCAAACGATGTCGGAATGACCTGAAATTGGAGGTGAAGCTTCTTGGACATTAGATAGGACCAACCATGGGCTTTTATTTGAGTTTTGATGCCCTTTTGGGTCCCGTCAATGCTTGACTTGATTTCACCGTGCGAAAGATGTCGAGTTTTGATGTACGGTTGTCCGATGTCCAATTGGCCTGAAATTTGACGGGGAGCCTATTGGAGTCATTTTGAGATGATCCATTAGCTCTGATTTGGGTGCCATGGTCCAGGGGAGCTTCGCCGCCGGTAGGCTTGATTTTGCTTCGGAGCATCAAAACCGGGTCAAACATTGTCGGAATGACCTGAAATTTGACGTGCAGCTCTTTGGAAGCATGCAGAAGCTACTCGTTTGATGTGTAACGGCATTAGAGGTTCTCGCCGCCGGGAGGCTTGATTTCGCCGTTCGAGAGTTGATGGAGGGTCAATTGGTGTCGGTTTGATTTGAAATTCGACATGGAGCCTTTTGGAGGTATTTTGAGACCATCCATAGGCTCTGATCGAAGATTCGATGTTTTTGACACTGTTGTCGTCGGGACCTCCCGCTCAACTGTTGGAGGTTTGAAGTTAGACCAAATGGTGTCGAAATGGCCCGAAACTTCATGTGTACCCTTCTTTTGGCTACTTTGAAAGATCTTATAGGTTTTATTTGGTTTTGTCAAGATTTGATGCTTGAAGCAGCTTTGCCTGTTTGTAGTAGGATCTGGCTCCATATAGCTTTTGATGTTGATGAGGCAAAGTGACATTTTTGGTGTCAACAAATGCCCCCTCGAGGTACAGCAACGAATTTGATAGCCTTTGCAGTCGATGTGCTTCGAAGAAAACTTTGAAGGAGAACTTCTGACTTGACCAAGAGTCTCTGAGCATTTTTCTTGATAGTGTAGCCTTTTGAGTTTCCAAGGGAATTTTATGGCAGTGAGAGACATCACGTACCATCTCAAAGCAAAATTTTGAAAATGACATTTGGATTGGGATTTTGGGTTTTGGATTTTCTTTTTGACCTTGTGCACCTAAAGGCTTTGTGTTGCATATCAGGCGCTCAAGAAGGTTTTTAGTTTTTGACCTTGTGACCTAACAAGTTGTATGTGGCAGGTTAGGGGGTCGGGTTTTGAATTTTGATTTTGGTCTTGTGACCTAACAAGCTGTATGTGGCAAGTTAGGGGACCGAGATTTGTTTTTGGTTTTGGCCTTGTGACCCAACAAGCTGTATGTGGCAAGTTAGGAGACCATGGTTTGGATTTTGGTCACTCTTTGGGACAACTTTGGGTCTGTTGGAGTGGTTTGGGTTTTTGTGGAATGTCAATTTCAAGGTTTTAGCTTAATTTGGTTCATGAGGTGGGATGGTTTGGATTTTTGGAAACTCATGAGGCTTGGATTTTTTGTATGGTCCAATCAACTCAAAGGAGGCATGGAACCATTTTTGTATGCTCTTGGTAAGAGGAATTTTGACTAAAAGCCACTTTTAGTGCCTAGGTGGTCAAACCTGGCTCATGTGGGCTAACCCATGGGACCTTAAGCTTTAAAGATGGCTTAGATCTCATGTGGTGTCATTTTTGTTAAGAATATCTAAAAATATCTCCTTTTGGTAGAGAATATCTAAAAATATTCTTACTTGGAGAGAATCTCTCAAGTTTCCTTGATTTTGGGAGAGATTTTCTCAAAGTATCTTTCTTTGGGAGAAAGTTTCTCATAATCTCTCTCTTTTTGGAGAGAATTTCTCAAAAGATCTCCTCATTGGGAAAGAATATCCCATAATTCCTTTCTTTTAGGAAGTTTGCTAATTTGTAGCACTTACCTCCTTCCTTTTTTTCTCCTTTCCTCTTTTGGTTTGCTCTCTTCTATAAAAGCATGGGGAGGTTGGATCTCTTGCTCTTATTGCCTTCTTTTTGCAAAAGTCTTCAAGAGTGCTTCAAGATCAAGAATTCTCCTTCTTCTTCAAAGATCTTCAAGCTTTTTCTTCTTCTTCTCCATCAATGGCTTCAAGTAAGTTTCTTTTTTTCTTAAGAAACCCAATGTAGGAACAGAAAAAGGTTTTCATTCTTTCCTTTTCTTTTCTTTTCTTTTTCTTTCTCTTCTTTTTTTTTTCTTTTTCACGTGCATCTTTTTTTTTACACGTTTTTTTTTTCTTTCTTCTTTCTCTTTTTTTTTTCTTTTTCTTGCACGATTTTCTCTCTCTGTTTTCTTTACCGTGGCTCTCTTTTTGTATTTTTTTTTCTCACGGTTTCTCTTTTTTTTTTTTTTACTGTGTGTTTTTTTTTCTTTTTTTTTTATCTCTTTTTTTTTTTTGTGTGGCCATACGGACAAGACCGTACGGTCATGGCCATACGATCATGGCCGTACGGCCACGTGGCCTGTGGGCAAAAATTTTTCTTTCTTTTTTTTTTTTTTTTTTTTTTAAAGAAATTCTCTTCTTTCTTTTTTTTTTTTTTGAATTCTGAGATGCGCATGCATGACAACTTTCCTTCTATGCATTTTTTTAGAAAATGGAATTGGAAGTATGATAGTGTACAACTGGAAATCTTTTCGCAAGTCTTGGGATTTGGAGTTCGCAACAATGTTGAGCCCTTTCTTGGTCTTGCGTGGATTTTTGAGGAGCTTTGCAAGTTTTAGATTCTGGAGCTCGCAGCAATGTTGAGCCCTTTTCAAATCTTGCGGATATTTGAGAAGCTTTGGCTTGATCTCGCAGCAATGTTTGAGTTCGAGCCTTCTTCGAGAATTTTCCATGATAATGGGCTTGCAGCGATGTTGAGCTCATCTTCAAGCTCCTATTTCTTTTGGGGTGTTTCCCTTTTCTTCGGAATTGCGCCGGAATCATGCCAAAATTTCGCTAGATTTTTTTTAGCAAAATTTTGTCATTTTGATGTTTGATTTTTTTTTCTTTCCATCCTTTGCAAGTAGTTCCTCCAGAATGAACAAGGGTAAGGAGCCGATCACTGATGCGCCTCACCTTTCTACCAGATCCTCTAATGCGGCCGTACAATAGGCCTGGGAGGAGGTTCAGTATGTTGAAAGGAACTTGGAAGAGTGTGACTCGCTTAACCGAGATGAGATGAGGCAACGTTTGATTGCCCTCAAGGATGAGGAGTATTACAAGATTATGGTAAGCAACCGTCCCTGGGTTACGGACGATCAGAACATTGTGCCCAAGCCTACCTTCTTCTTTGGTGATGCCGTCCCAGACGATTCAACATACCAAAGGAGATGTTTTCAGTTCTCTTTCATAATTGATGGTGAGAAGAGAACTGTTTCTACCCGGTCATCCTTCGATCGGACAATCTCGATCATGAGCCTTTCCTCCACATGCTCGAAGAGGGAAGATCCTCCAAGCTGGGTGAAGAGGACAAATGTGATCAAGACCGGGGTTTTTGTTGGCGGTTCTTCTGGTTTTGCAGAGAAGTCGCCTGCCCGTATGGACATTTTGATGCCGGCCAGCGGCTACCAAGGTTCAGACCATTCTTCGATCGATTTGAGACCGGTGGGCCTTGGCATTTTCAGGGGCGATGGCAGCAATTGGGTGAAGCCTTTTCGACTTCGTGGCCGTTTCAGTGCTGACTCGAGCTGGGAGTCGTGGACTGATCACATCCTGCAGGTTGGCGGTGCCATTCTGAAGGAGGCCGAGATTTTTTATGCGGTTCGTGCTTTTCGGCAAACCGTGGTTTTCTCTGATGAGGCCTTTATGGCCATGCTGGAGTCGTTCCTTCCACAAACCAACACCTTCGTTGTCACGAACGGTGAGATTGGTTTTTCTTTAAAGGAACTGAGTGCCATCACTAGGCTACCTATCCTCGGCAATCTCTATGAGGAGATTATGCCTATCGACAGCGTCCTTGAGGAGCAGTCTGAGGAGTTCAGGCTTTTGTACTTTCAGCTCGTCGCCTTCTATGATTTTTTGAAGGAGAAGGAGGGCTCAAAAGTCCGGTGTAGCAGTTGGAGGAGTGGTAGCTTTTTGTCTTCCAACTTCTTTGACAGCGGGGAGTCTTCTGAGAGTACGACCCAGGAAGCCAGGGCTAAGAACCCAGATTCGAAGAAGATCTCCGTCATGCGAGAGAATTTGAGGGTATTCTTCGCAAGCACAGACGCCATTCATTCTGACATTGCGCTGCGGAGAGATCTCGCTGTCTACCTCACTTATTGGCTGGGTGAGGCTGTTTTTGCTGGAGGAGATGGAGCGCACATTAGGCCGCATTGCATTTTTTCGGCTTGTCAGATGGCTTTCGGAGAGCGGCTTGCTTTGGTGCCTGCTCTTCACTCCTATTTGTGTACCGAACTGCAGGCTGCTGCTTTCCTGGTTAGGCTTGCTTTTTTTTTTTTTGAACAATGAAACATTGAAAGTAACCATTGTTTTTGGCTTTTTAGAAATTTCAACATAGGGATGAAAACTCTAAAAGGGGTGGGTTTGACGAGCAAGTACCTAGGAATAGGCTTTGGCCATGGAGGCATCACTCTGACCCGATGTAGGAAATCTTCAAGGGTAGTACCGCTTCAAGAACTTGCCATTGATGGGCAGCATGCATCTGTCACCTTCCATGTTTAGAAGAGCATATGCGCCATTGGAGAAGACTTTGTCGATGACAAAGGGTCCCTCCCATTTTGGTTCGAATTTGCCTTTGGATTTGTGGGCAAAAACCATTGGCCTTTTCACCACAAGAACCAAGTCACCCTTTTTGTGGGCGCGTTGCCTGACCCTTTTGTCAAAAGATCCTGCCATGCGTGCTTGGTAAAGCTCAACGCTTTGTAGAGCTTCGAGTCGTCTTTCATCTAGATTATCCAGTTCTTGGAGTCTCAATTTGACGTTGCTTTCTTGCGTCATTTCATTTTGTAGAGATACCCTTAAAGAAGGAATTTGTACCTCTAGGGGGACAACTGCTTCACATCCATAGACCAAGGAGAATGGTGTGCTATGGGTTGGTCCTCGAACGGTAGTCCGGTAGGCCCATAAAGCTTCAGGCAGTTTGTCGCTCCAGTCTCTTTTGTGAGTAGAGACCATTTTCTTGAGAATTTTGCAGAGTGTCTTGTTGAAGGCTTCTGCTAGTTCATTCGCTGCCGGGTTAAGTTCGGTACACAAATAGGAGTGAAGAGCAAGCATCAAAACAAGCCGCTCTCCAAACGCTATCTGACAAGCCGGAAAAATGCAATGTGGCCTGATGTGCGTTCCATCTCCTCCAGCAAAAGCAGCCTCACCCAGCCAATAAGTGAGGTAAACAGCGAGATCTCTCCTCGGCACAATGTCAGAATGAATGGCGTCTGTGCTTGCGAAGAATACCCTCAAATTCTCTCGCATGACGAAGATCTTCTTCGAATTTGGGTTCTTAACCCTGGCTTCCTGGGTCGTACTCTCAGAAGACTCCCCGTTGTCAAAGAAGTTGGAAGACAAAAGGCTACCCCTCCAACTGCTACACCGGACTTTCGAGCCCTCCTTCTCCATCAAAAAATCATAGAAGGCGACGAGCTGAAAGTACAAAGGCTTGAACTCCTCAGACTGCTCCTCAAGGACGCTGTCGATAGGCATAAACTCCTCATAGAGATTGCCGAGGATAGGCAGCCCAGTGATGGCCCTCAGTTCCTTTAAAGAAAAACCAATCTCACCATTCGTGACAATGAAGGGGTTGGTTTGTGGAAGGAACTGTAGACACCACATTTTGGCACCCTATGAGGGGCAATTTAGTCCACCCTATTTAATGATGTCCTGATTAGGCCCCGAGTCAAAAGTCACCTATCACCTCTAGACCTCTGATCGCCCCGGGAGTTGGCTCATCGTGATCTACTCATCGAAAGCTTTTTGCCCATATATAGAACTCCAAGATCTGACGGGCGGATCAAAAAATCATGACAGCGGGTCCCACACCGCGCGGCGCCCGCGTGAAAAATCACCTATCATTTATGGACCTCTGATTGCCCTGAAAATTGGCTCATCGTGACCTACTCGCCGAGAGCTTTCCGTCAATATGTAGAACGTCAAAATCCGACGAGCGGATTGAAATCTACGAAACCTGGGCCCTAGTAATGACAACCCGACCAATTTCCATCGGACCCCACTTTTTAGACCTCAAATAGTTTCTTTTAAATCCAAACCCACCAGGCTCAGGTCAAGCCCAACCTGACCCAGCAACTCGGCCCGTCACCTTGGATAAGGGATGGAGTGTCCCAGATCCGGGAAACACTCCAAACCCCCCCTTAAACCTCGTCTTTCCCTCTCAATCTCTTAAGACCCAAGCCTTATCCCTCTCGATTAAAAAAAAAACTCCCAGGCCTTATCCCTCTAACCCATGCACAGAAGCCCCTGGTCCCAATCTCTAACTCTCACGTATATCTCCCCCGAGGGCTCTGATCCTAGAGGCGACCATCGACTCCATCTCAGATCCCACCCATTCCAGATCCAGGACTCTCCCTCTCACGCATCTTCTCCATCTCACCCCTGCGACCCATCACCCTCCATCCAGCGCCCATCGCCCTCTTCCTCATCCCTTACAACCCATCTCCTTCCATCGCTCATCTCCCTCGCAAGTAGTAGTCGCCACCACGCCCCTGCACGTGGCAGCCATCTCCCTGACGGAACACCCCCTCATCATCTCACAGAACCCACCTCCTTTCTTCACCATCATCACCCTCCATCTCTTCTGCGCCCGTCTCCATCTCCCTCCATCTCTTCTGCGCCAGATCCCTCATCTCCATCCGACGCACACCCCAGGCATCACCATCACCCTCTCCACTCTGCCCTCTTCCTGCACCCTGCAACCCGTCGTCCACCATCATCCTCCTTCCTCGCCAGCGCCCCCAGACACACGCCGCAGAAGCACCTCGCACATCAGCACGCAGCAGTCGCTGGACGTACGCAGCAGCACCTTCTTCCTCCTCCTCGCGCCGCCGGACGTCTCCCCCTGCACCAGGTACGCCTTCTTCTCTTCCTCTCCACCACTTGCACCCACTGCACACCATCCCTCTCTCTTTCTTTTCTTCACCCACACCCACCTGCACGTCTCTCTCTCTCTCTCTCACTCCCCATCTCTCACTCACTCTCTGTCTCTCCTCTCTCACGTTCTTTCTTCTCTCCTCTGCCCCACTGCGCACCACCTTCTTCCACTCTCCCCGTCCTCCCTCTTCCCCATCTCTCTGTCTCCTCTTTCCGTTCTCTCTCCCTCTCTGATCTTCTGCCCCCCTCTCTCCTTCTTCTTCTCCCTCTCCCTCTCTGTCTCTCCCCTGCAACTCAACACACGACCCATCTCTATCTCTCTCCCTGCAACTCTCTCTGTTCCGCCCTGCCCCTCTCTCCCCTCTCGTTCTCTCGTTCTCTCCTCTCTACTCTCTGTCTTCCTCTCTCCTTCTCTCCATTCCCTCTCTCCCTGCCTCTCTACTCTCTGTCACTCTCTCTCCATCTCCGCACCCTCTCTCCTTCTCCACTCTCCCTCACTCTCTCGCCATCTCTCCGCCCCCTATTCTCTTCTGCACTCCCTCCCTCTCTGTTGTTCCCCTCTCCCTCTCCACTCTCTCTCTCTCTGCTCTCCCTCTACCTCTCAGTCCGTCCTCCCCACCTCTGCTGCACCCTGCTGGCATCACACCCACCCCACCTGAGCACTCCTCCACACTGTCCCATACTGCACTCTCTTCCTCCCTCTTCTCCACCTACTCCACCAGCAGCCTACACACGCCCCCATCTTCTTTTTCTCTATTTTCCTTCTTCGCTTCCCCCACCACATCACTTCACTACTGTACCTACTTCACCATTGCACTTAAACCCACCCGTTGCACCCACCGGACTAGCCCACTCATCTAAACCGAACCCATGCATCCCTATTTCATTTTCTTGCATTGAATTTAGATCCATATTTGTTTATTATTTCTTTTTATGATATTGCATACATCTAATATGCTCATGCACCCAACATGTTCATGCATCTGAATAATATCTTAGGCTGTTATTTATTTTAAATTTATTTCTAGCATATTCTAATATGCTCATGCACTTTAACCTGCCCATGCATTATAACTTAGTTGCATTTTTATTTCATATTCTTTTAGGTGCAATTTAGGACTGCATAATTTATTAAAAAAATATATATATATAAAAATTAGAATAAAAACCAAAAACACCAAAAGGAAACAAATAATAAAATAAAAGGTAAAGATTAAAAATAGAATTTTAGCTACCCTACTAATTATAAATAATTAGGCTAAATTTAATAATTAAGTTCTTTTCTCCTCCTCTCTCATTAGGATTAGGAAATATTATTTAGGAAATTTCAAATAAATTAATTTAATTAAAAATTAGAAATTCATTCTCTTTCCCCCTTCCCATTTCATTAGGATAAATCAATTTAGGATTTTAGGCCCTATGAATAAACATAAAAACAAATAAAAATAATAAAAATCCAAAATACCAAAAACAAAGTAAAAGATATTAAAAAAACCAAAATATTAATAAATTGGAGTTAGAAATTATACAGTAGTCTAGACTGATTAGGTCAGACCCCGGACCTAAATCTAGGTCTCCCCCTAGCCAGCTTAGACTACCCTAATTTCTTAAATTTCAACTGATTAGGCCCCACTCTCTCTCCGAGCCCTGCTAAGGGATCGGGAGAGCGGATGTGGGCGGTTAGGACCTTAGGATAGGGTAGAGATCCATTAGGGAAATGGAATAGTTAGATTAAATCCAAGTAGGAACTCCCCTAGTTAGGCCTTTCTAGCCCCAATTATTAAAATCCAAAAAACTATAAAACCAACAAAATCAATTCCAAAAATATTTTCTTCTCTTTTCCTCCACCTCCGGTGCCAAATATTTATCTGAACTCAATGATTAAAGGGAATAGAGGCTGATTCCGAGAACCTGAATTAATGAGAATGACGAAATGAGACGAGTGATTTCACACACCCCAATATCAGTTTATTTACTACCGGCCCATCATCGGCCACCCTCAATCAATCCCGGCCCAACATCGGCCATTTTTATCTTACTTCTGGCCCATCATCGGCCATGCACTTTTATCACCTGCGTATCGCACGCAAACCCACAGAAATCACAACTCGAAGTTTCGTCTGCATCATTCTTTCGATTCGAAGAATCAACCTTTAAACCCTAGGTCGTCAAAGGACATTGAAGGGGGTACCCAGGAATGGGGTTGATCCTCTTCTAAATATTTGGCACCTTTCCCCTTATTTTCTTAGTTCATTTTCATTTTAATTTGCTTATCCCCTAGAATACTTGGATTTAACTTTAATTAGTCCGTTCAACCCTGGATGTTGATTTCCCCTGCCTAGTTCATTATGGTCCCATCTTGAAGCCCGTAATTTGACCCTTGACCCAAGTTCGACCCGAATTGAAAGACCCAAATTAAGTAACGAGACAACCGTCGTGTGTCGCCGGCGGCACGTTAGACGAGAGAAGAACCCACCCCATTTTCCTCCCGCATTCTTTCGGCTTTCGTCGAACGACGGTGTTACGGCCGAATCTGTAACTGGCGATCGTGATCCGTCGATTTTGAGGGTAGTCGGAATCCTCATTTTCGATGTATTTTTTTATCTCACACTGTTGAATGGCGATTCCCCTCCCAGGGGGGGTCAAAATTCACATCCGACAGCCTGGCGATCGTGATGGGACATCTTCTGTTGTCTCGTCACGAATTTGGGTCTTTTGCAGGTCCCACGATCTCCATGCCAACGGCTTGGCGATCGTGACGGGACATCTTTCGTTGTCTTATCGTTTACTTGGGTCTTTTAGAAGCTTTATTATGGAACACGAACCTTTGATCAATGATTGAATGTTCGTGTCTCGTTTATTTAAGGGTCATTATGGGTACAAATCAAATATGAACTGGCGTCCGCATAACCGCCCGCTGAAGCTCTCCCCTTTACAACATAAGAGCGCAGCCCTATTAATCTTTCCTCTTTCACGCATTAATTCCATAAAACATTTTCTTCTTTCCTAAATTCTTTCCATTCTCATATTTTCTAAAGTCTTTCTCTTCTCACCCCCACTTTCTTACAAATGGCGAATCACCCATGGGGAATGCCGGACATTCCTCCTATTTCAACCCCGGGAGCAACTCGAGCCATCGGTGAGGCTTATTTCCCCCCATTAGATACTGAGATCTCTAGATCTCTTTCTACCCCATTATCTGAACCGCGCTATTCCCCGCGCATATCGGGCCCTCCGATTGTTGAACGGGTCCCTTCTCCCATGAATGCAGTAGTCGCGAGAAAAAGTCACTCTAGTCCTCCAACTCCAATAAGGAGGGACTCATACTCTGCCGACTCTCGAGTCACGTATAAGGATTTGGTCGGGTCAAGCAAACAGACGGTAGGGCATACGACCTATGCCAACATCACAACACGGGCTCGCCGTGTGCTTCAACCGGTCGCTTCACAAGTCATCCATCATTCAGCTACGGTTACCCGAGCTGAACCGATTACCTCTATGGTCCCCCAATATAGAACACCTTTTGATACATCCATTGTGACCACCACTAGACAAGCAAGACAGCAACCAGCCCTGATCCCATATGCAAATACACGCCTCCATATAGGCCAAGGACAGGTGGGCCCGGCTCGATCACTCACGCTGAGGGTCCCGCGGCGAAGCCCTGCTGTTTACACCAGCGCACAAAACGCACCCATAATCCACCATCAATACCAGCATGAGGTAATCCAACCCCAACTTCAAACAATGACTCCTCCGGCTGTCTCCGTAAGCCAATCGATCCCAAACTCATCTGGCCTTAGGCTAACCTATCATCAACCGACGGGATACGAAAGATCACCTCTAACATATCAAGATCAATTGACTCCGGCTTACGAAATGTTAGACGAGGAGCAGGATCTCCCACTCTATTATGATGAAGTTGCGGACGATGTAGACCCTCATGAGCTTCACGAGGAACATCAGCCGGACCATCCAGCCCACGAGCTCTCCCGCCAATTGACTTACGTGGGTCGACGATTAGGATTAGCTCATGACCTGGATAGAACTCGAAACCAAACCCAAATTCAGGCCCCTAGGAGAACACGAGCTGAGGAAAGCTACCAATATGCGCCTTTGGGACCCCAACTGGACCCTCAACACGATCTTGTAGAACCGATTTATTATCAGACCCCAGTTGAGGCCCCGAGACGTGGCCAAGCGCACGAAGATCAAAACCTTGATTCCCATGCAATTAGAGAAATGCGGAAGGAAATAGAAGGGCTGAAGACTGAAATTAGAAAGAAGTCGCCGTCACAACAAGGCAAAAGGTTAGGGTTCTATGACTTCACGAAGAAAGAAGAGACCAAGAAATCACCCTTCCCAGCTAAAGCCCCAAAGTTCATAGCATATGACGGGACTACAGACCCTCAACACCATTTGGTGTCCTTTTACAGTAAATGTCGTATAATCGCTGACGACGATGCCCTCCTCATTAATTACTTTCAAGAATCGCTAGCCGGAGATGCGCTAACTTGGTACACATCTGTGCCGTCACACGAGATCAATACCTTCGAGGATGTGATAGAAAAATTTCTGGTGCGATACCAACACCTAACTAAGAACAAACCCCTGTGGCATGACTTAGCCAACTTAAAGCAAAAGAACAATGAGGGTTATGAAGAATTCGCCGCGAGATGGCTGAGTCAATTCACGAGGTCTGACTGCAATATGAAGGAGGAGGAACAAGTCAGGATGGTCATTTCGAACATGAAAGAACCGATGAGGACATTGATGACGATCGGGGAAGTCATGAATTGGAGCGGCCTGCACCATCGATTGTCGAGAATGAAACAGAACCTAGACGATGGAATATTGAATAACCTACGCATCTCCGATTAAAAAAAGGATTGTCCGTCGCGTGACCAATCAAGTGGAAAATCGCGTGACCCCGGAAGTAAACTCGACCCAAGAGGTGGTTTATCGCCCATATAATCCTGGTCAGGAAATGAATTTCAACCAACAGCGGAATCAAGGACAAAACAGGGATGTTAATTTCCAAGGGAACACACAAAGCTTCCGGAACGATCAGAGCTACCGGGATCTTCCTCGGAATGATCAGAGATATAACCAACAACCACATGACCAAAGGGGACCCGTTCATCCAAGGCAAAACATAAATCCGGCACGACAACCTGTGAATCAGCCCGTGATGCCTCAAAACCTGAATCAGAGTACTAATCCTCGACCGAATTATAACGCAGTCTCGTTCAATTATAACGACAATTCAGGCCAAAACAATGACGGGAACAAGAGAAGGCTTGGACCGAAAAGGGCTAACTACCCGCCCCTCCCTCAACCTTGGATCACTGTTTTCTGGTCACTCATAGAACAAAATGCTATCCAGCTTCCACCAGAAAGACAACAGCAATGGCCAGACCACCTTGATCGGACGAGATTCTGTGCATACCACAGGATGCCGGGACATGACTTAACCCATTGCTATACGGCCAGAGACCTGATCTACGACCTCAGTGATGAAGGGGCGATTGAGTGGAATAGCATCAAACCCACGGGAGTCTACGGTCCGCAGAAAATGCCACAAGCCTAAGGTCCGCTTACCGGTACGACGCAGCGAGTTCCGAACATGCAAATCTACACAAACCCGATGCCACAACACGCTGCATCAACCTCGACATAACCGTTGCAAGGACCGTCGGCCAATGTCGCCACCGTGTCACATCAATCAACTGATTTCCCGATCCAGCCAGCCATTAGTCAGAATCAACCCTACTATGATGATTTTTTTGAAGATGATGACTATTGGAAATACGTCAATTGGGACGGAAAAACTAAATTCAGACTAGATAACATCAAAACCGGCATGGTAATCTACTCCCCGGACCTCTACAAGGTGTTCTTTGATGATGATATCGCGTACGAGGGGTCTCGGACCAGCACTCACTCCCAATTTAATCACCCCCAGGATGTTGAGCCGTCACAAGCACACCTCCGATCAGGACGGATCCGCCCACCGCGGCTACCTCCGATCGCCAGTGTGCCGGATCCGGGCTTACAAATTCCTAACGCGTAGACCGAAGAGGTTGTCGAAGAGAGACATCATGTTCAGCTGGAGACTGGGATAGAGTATGATCTCCTAGGGCATCTAACGAAAATACCAGCTAAGGTGTCAATCCTCGATCTGATCAAGACTTCCCCTATGCATCAAAAACAGCTGATGGACGCCATCACCCACTTACAAGTTCCGGAAAATATAACCCCAGAACAACTACGGGCGTCCATTGCGTCCTTGTCGTCTGAGACATCTTTGCCAATCCTCAACTTTACCGAGGAGGAACTAAAAGAAATACCACCTGAAGCGAGGACCTCACCCCTACATCTCACAGTTAGGGTGGCCAAGAAAGAGATATCCGGCGCTTTGGTAGACACAGGGGCATCCTTAAACATCTGTCCACTGAAAACATACAAGACGCTGGATCTAATTGCTAAAGACCTAACCCCAGCTCCGTTGGTGGTGACAGGATATGACGGAAATAGGAAGAACGTTTGTGGGAAGTTCATGTTATTAGTGCAAGCAGGCCCGATCTCAGTACCCGAAGAATTCTACGTCATGGATATCCCAGCGACCTTCAACTTAATATTAGGGCGTCGCTGGCTGAATCACATGAAGGCGGTCATGTCCACTAGGCACCAATGTATTAAGTTCCCCCACTTAGGAAAAATCGTGAAGCTAATGGGGGACCCGCCTGTGATCGAACCAGAAGGACTTCAGATACTTCCCACCTTGCGACCGGCCCCTATCCCGCCTGGAACCAAAACCCATGGATACAGGGTTGATCCCACCATTTCCCTGACGGACATCGATCCCGTCTGGAGTATGATACCAGATCCGGTCCCTCTACCTGAACCGCCATTAAGAAAAGAATGCATACATGGCTGGAACCTCATGAGAAAACTTGGATATCAGCCCGGATTTGGGCTAGGTAGGAATGAGGATGGGATTCTTGACCCCGTTATCCTGGAAGCAAGGATAAAAACAAAAGGATTGGGATTCAACCCGTATGATCAGGTAACACTCTCCAGAAAGGATTGGAAACTAGGGGAACACTTTGTCAGGCATAGCAAGCTCTTGGACCCCAATGAACCTCCCAACGGAGAAGGATGCCATCAGATCCACCCCCAGGAAAAAGGGAAAGAACTATTGATAGAAGGTATAACCGATTCGTCGTCTGACGACGAGGAGGTTGAAACTTACGAAGACATCTTTGGTACTTGGGAAGAATTCCACGAATCTGACGAGATTAGAGGTTCAAGTTTCCCCCTGGAGGAAAGTTTCCAAATACTATCTTGTAACATGATTGGTACTAGTGATTCGGTGAAATTGCCCAAAAAAAAACGCCGATTTCCGAAAAGAGAAACGACTATGAAACCTGGGAAGTCAAAGATCCCGATAGCCAAGAAGTCGTATACTGGCCAGCTGCGTGGCGACACTGGAGAGCAGGACCTTCAGAAAAAGACAGCAAAACCTGGGAGATCGAAAATCTCGAAGGCGATGAAGTGGTGTATCGCCCCGCAGTTCGGCATTGCCCGGGGCAGGGATCTTCCTCCTTAGATAGCCCCTCCTCAACCCAACTTGTACCATATCATCCTGAAAACCCAAAAAAATCACAAAACCCCAAAATCCCAAAAAAAGTAGAAAACCAAAAGCCCAAAGATGTAAGTAGTTTAGGAGTAGAGACCTTTGACTATTGTAGGGCCATAAGAAGACGTGAGCGCTGAAAATTGCCCCGATAGAGCAATCACGGCTAGAGGAAATCATGAGCCGAATTAGCAAGATAGGGTATGAGTCGATGCCCATTATTTCAGAGCCAGAATCATCTCCGGGAACCGAGAACGTAAAGGATGAGATGGGCGTTTACGAATTAGTAGATGCCGAAGGAGAAGACGATGAAGTCTCGGAAGAGTTCCAAAGGGTCATCAAGAGGTTTGACGAGCAAACTCAGTCGACGGCCGAGAAGACAAAGGAGATCAACTTGGGGACTGAGGAAAGGCCCAAGCTAGTCCAGATTAGTGCATGCTTGGAACTCGGTGAAGAAGAAGAGATCCTTAAAGTCCTGGATGAATATCAGGACGTATTTGCGTCGGACTACCATGACATGCCAGGACTAGACCCGCTTCTAGTAGAACATCAAATTCCATTGGAAGAGAGTGCGAGACCGGTTAAACAGAAACTGAGAAGAATGCTCCCTGACGTCGCGGTGAAGGTGAAAGAGGAAGTTGACAAACTTCTCCAGGCCAAATTCATCAGGGTAGTGCTGTTTCCTCAATGGATTGCCAACATTGTCCCGGTCAAGAAGAAAGATGGACGTATCAGGGTCTGCATCGACTTCCGGAACCTGAACAAGGCCTCACCTAAGGACAACTTTCCCTTACCACACATAGCCGTGCTCGTCGACAACACCGCTGGGCATGCAATGCTCTCATTCATGGATGGATACTCGGGGTACAACCAGATAAAGCTTTCAGAAGAGGATCAAGAAAAGACCTCGTTTACTACCCCCTGGGGGACTTATTGCTATGTTGTCATGCCCTTTGGACTGAAGAATGCAGGTGCAATGTACCAAAGAGCCATGATGGCGATATTTCACGACATGATGCACGATTGTATAGAAGTATATGTCGATGACATCTTAATTAAATCCCAAACTCGTGCAGACCATGCCGCAGCTCTGAAGAGGGTCCTCCAAAGGTCAAGGGAGACAAAGTTGAGAATGAATCTGAAGAAGTGTGTCTTTGGGGTGTCGTCAGGAAAACTTTTAGGGTTCATGGTCAGCAATCGGGGAATCGAAGTCGACCCCTCGAAGGTGAAAGCTATCCTCGAAATGCCGCCCCCGAAGAACCTCAAAGAATTAAGAGGCCTCATAGGGCGACTACAGTTCATTAGAAGATTCATTTCACAGCACTCACAAAGATGTGAGCCGTTCTACAAATTGCTAAAAGGAGGCGTGGAATACCACTGGGACGACGACTGCCAGAAGGCATTTGAGGATTTGAAGAAATATTTATTGAGTCCCCCCGTTTTGAAGCCCCCTGCTAAAGATAAGCCTCTCATTTTATATGTGTCAGCGACGGAATCCGCGATATGCATAGTCCTGGGTCAACATGATGAGACTAGCTGGAAAGAGAATGCAATTTATTACTTGAGCAAATCTCTCCTGCCATATGAGCGGAAATACTCCTCGATAGAAAAAACGTGCTTAGCGGTGGTTTGGGCTGCCTAGAAACTTAGACACTACTTCTTAGCCTACTCAGTCAAACTCTTGGCCAGAATGGATCCTTTGAAATATATCTTTGAGAAACCTGTCACTTCAGGACGAGTGGCACGATGGCAGATGCTCTTGGCAGAATTCGACATAACACACGTAACTCAGAAGTCAATAAAAGGGCAAGCCATCGCTGACCACCTTGCACATCTCCCCCTGCCACAGTATGAACCGGTCAAAACCGATTTTCCAGATGAAGACGTGCTATGTGTAGGCATAGTGGAGATAAAGGACCCCGAGTCGTGGACGATGTACTTTGACGGTGCCTTGAATCAGAATGGAAAAGGGATTGGGATAGTGCTTTTGTCCCCAGAAGGAGTGGCGATACCGAAGGCCTTCAAAGTCGGCTTCCCAGCCACCAATAATGAAATGGAGTACGAAGCACTCCTAGCAGGTTTAAGAGAGGCCGCGAAGTTGGAAGTTAAGAAACTCCGAGTTCTCGGGGATTCAAAGGTGGTCATATCCCAAGTGGCAGGTGAATGGAAGGTGAACGCCCCTAAGCTCGCTCATTATCATGAAAAGGCCAAGAAAGCTATGTCCCAGTTCAAGAAAATGTCCTTTCTTTATATCCCGCGAGCTTTAAACCGGCTGGCCGACTCGTTGGCCACCTTGGCCTCGATCGTGGAAGTCCCCCTCGACAAGGGATCCGAGACCTTTCACATCCAAAGGATAGACACTCCCTCGGTTGAACTAAAAGACTTGGCCCTCGGAGATCCAGATAAGATTCCATCCAAAGATGAAGGACCGAAAGTAAGGAAAGCGAAAGGGAAAGAGACAGAGGCAGAGGAACCTAATCGAGAGCGGATACTGGCCCCCCTACAACATGATGAAGAACTCATAGACGACCATCCGTGGTACTTCGATATCTGGAACTACCTGCGCGATGGATACATCCCTGAATATGCCACCAAATCCGACAAAAGGGCACTGAAAGAAATGGTTCAAAGGTACGTCGTTGTCGGAGGACTGTTATATCGCCGATCATTCAGTGGGATCCTCCTGCGATGCGTGACGGTTGAGGAAGGACGAGAAATAATCGAAGAGGCTCATTCCGGCATATGCGGAGGACACGTAAACGGCCTGATGCACTCCAAGAAAATCATCCGGTTAGGATATTACTGGCCGTCATTGGAATCAGACTCCGTGGACTACGTCAGAAAGTGCAAGAAATCTCAGCTGCACGCAGACTTGATTCACGCTCCTGCATCTTCGCTGCATCCCACTACTGCTCCGTGGCCTTTTTCGACTTGGGCGCTCGATATCATAGGACCTCTAGTCCCAACCGTGGAAAACACCCAGAACAAAGCTTTCATATTAACGGCAACAGGATACTACACCAAATGGGCAGAAGTTGAGGCATTTATCCATATCAAAGCATCCACGGTGGTCAAGTTCATTCAAAAGAACGTAATAGCCCGGTTTGGCGTTCCGAAAGTGTTCATAACTGACAATGGCCCCCAATTCATATCTCAGGCAATGGAGGATTTGTGCACAAAATATGGTATAGAACTACATCATTCAACCCCTTATTACCCCCAAGCAAACGGACAGGCTGAAGCTACAAACAAGACACTACTCAAGATCATCAAGAAGACAGTGGAAACAACCAAGGGCAGTGATTGGCCAGACCGTTTGGTCGAGGCATTGTGGGCATATCGAACCTCCATTAGGACTCCGACAGGTGAGACCCCATATGCATTGACTTACGGGATGGAGGCAGTCCTTCCGTTCGAGCTCCTGCACCCATCTTTGCGGATCCAATTAGATGAAGAGATGACAGAAGGCCAAAGACGAGAAGCATTGCAAATACAGCTGGACCTCCTCGATGAGAAAAGGATGAAAGCAGCAGAGCACGCTCAAGTGTACAAGAAGCGAATCGCAAGAGCCTACGATAAGCATGTCATAAAGAGAAAATTCAAAACAGGTGACCTTGTATTGAAACGCATCACTCAATCACAACTCCCACACATTAAAGGCAAATTGCGACCTAATTGGGAAGGCCCATATGTAGTTAAAGAAGTATATTCTGGCAATGCATATAGACTAGTGAATGCAGAAGGGGAAGAGCTCCCCGATCCATGGAATGCTATGTACTTGAAAAAGTACACCACATGACCCTTCTTCACTTCTTGCGGAGTATGACCCTCGGTCTCTTGATATGGCTGTATAAATCCCGTAGGGAAGATCGAGGAGAGGTGCAACAGCCAAACTTGGAAGTCAAACACACTAGCAAAAAAAAAAAAAAAAAAAAAAAAAAAAGAGGAAAACACTAGAATAGTGAGTCTGTCCCCACACAATGTTCTGCACGGTTGAAACCATTCAACGCAAAAGTTTATAAGCGAGCTTGCCCATGTCATGAAAGCTTCCCCTTATCACTCACAAAAGAGAGAAAAGAGAAACCACGGTGGAGTTGCATGAGATGTGGGTGTGCTCCCCATGCCTGATGCTTCAGAAGCCAAAACCCTAGGCACCCCTCTCCCAAACCAGTCCAACAAAAAAAAAAAAAAAAAAAAAAAAAGAGTTTAGTTAGAAGTTCTGAAAAGAATAAAAAGTTTTGTGACTAGTTTGGGTTCGTAGCCTTTTTAACCCGAGTCAGTAAGCCCGTAGGGGTATTTACATACCTAGTGCCCTAAAGCCATTTGGTTTGGGAGTCATTGGCGTAACGCTCGTTACATGGGTTAATTAGAAAGCTTAAGGGACCCAAGCATTGCACAGTCACAAATTGGAAAAAAAAAAAAAAAACCAGAGCGAAAAGGGCCAAAAGGCCAAAGTAACGGAATAACATTCATAAAACCCAAGCCTGCTCGAATGACATGGGCCCTTGCCTAATGAACCAAGCGGAGAGTGGCCGGTAACCACAACACTGAGGAAGCACGGCGACCCACTGTCTCCCACACACGAAACTTGTGCTCACACATGAATTCCAGGGGCAGCCAAGCGCTCTCCAAAGTTTGACTAAAAGGACTAAAACGGCTAGAAAAGAATCATGAGGGATCGATCTCCAAAAGGATAGTTGGGGAAGGTCATATCATAATCAAACTAGCAGCCATGGATCAGAGAGCTAGACCACTTTCACTCTCTCACTCCCAGCCAGAAAACACACCAGCTTCACGCTGGGGCATTTTTATATATACATATATGTACATGCGTACACGCACACGCATACTTACTTATTCTGCGCGGCTTCCCAATTCAGGTCCCGTCACATGCACAGTTGTCACAAACACTCACCAATCCACACACTCTCACCTCATGCATGCTTTTGTTACTAATGCCTTATGGTTGAATGCAGGATAGGTTATACATTGCTTTGTTTCAGGGATCGTTCACATATGTCACCCCATATGCTGGGGCATTTCTTTTTATATATATGAACCTACGTAAACATGCCTCACACCTCCCTGGTTAACCCTTGATCCAAAACCCCATGCGGATACCATGTTTTGTGCACGACTCCTCTCGAAACGAGATATACTATCGGTCGGAAAATAATCACCCCTTTGCTTCGGATTAGCCAACAACGATTTGCCTCTAGTCTTGGTATTGGATGTGTACTGTTTCATGCTATGTGTGTGCTATGGATAAGTTTTAGATATCTTTCGATCTCAATTTCCTACTCGATATACCTACATCCAAAGGATGGTCCCCCGCTGTTTATCTTTTATTCTTTTTTCCTTGCATGTGGTGGATGCATTTTTGTTATTATCTCTATTGACTATCATGGTAGTGGTTGATTAATGTCATGACTACAGGATGATGTCGAGGACATGCCTTGCATTAGCACTAACATTTTAAATTTAGTCTGCATCACAATTACAAACCTTCTTAACATCATCACATGCATAACACACACTTGGCACGTTTATGTACTAACTTCACCGCAAGGCGAGTCGTTGCTCCCTTCTTTCCTTCTAGTCAGGATTTATTACAGGTGAAAATGTGAGGGCCACCACATCGAAAGGAACAGGATCCAAGAGGTAAGTGTCACTGAACTGAAAAACCCAAACTTAATCTTCCAAACTTGTGCTCTTACATTTAACATCATTATCGTAACATGCTCTTTCAGAATCCTGCTTTGACACTTTGTGCACCCCCCGAGTAGGATGATTCACTTTGTAGGGATTTAATTTTGGGTAGAAAATGGAAAGGCATGAGGTGACATCCTCATATCACGTGATCAAGCTCAGACCTAAAAGGAGACCTAATTAACGGGATGGCCTAGAACAACCTTATCCCGATTCCATCGAGCCAGTTCGAACTCACCCTCATAGGCTGCCACTCCCTTGAGCCCAAAGGCTCAAGCGGAGGCATGAGTATGTGTCTCCTTATCTTTGGAGAACAACTCTGTACGTGCTGTCCTCCAAAGAGGGGCATACTGTAGACACCACATTTTAGCACCCTATGAGGGCAATTTAGTCCACCCTATTTAATGATGTCCTGATTAGGCCCCGAGTCAAAAGTCACCTATCACCTCTAGACCTCTGATCGCCCCGGGAGTTGGCTCATCGTGATCTACTCATCGAGAGCTTTCCGCCCATATATAGAACTCCAAGTTCTGACGGGCGGATCAAAAAATCATGACAGCAGGTCCCACACCGCGCGACGCCCGCGTGAAAAATCACCTATCATTTATGGACCTCTGATTGCCCTGAAAATTGGCTCATCGTGACCTACTCGCCGAGAGCTTTCCGTCAATATGTAGAACGTCAAAATCCGACGAGCGGATTGAAATCTACGAAACCTGGGCCCTAGTAATGACAACCCGACCAATTTCCATCGGACCCCACTTTTTAGACCTCAAATAGTTTCTTTTAAATCCAAACCCACCAGGCTCAGGTCAAGCCCAACCTGACCCAGCAACTCGGCCCGTCACCTTGGATAAGGGATGGAGTGTCCCAGATCCGGGAAACACTCCAAACCCCCCCTTAAACCTCGTCTTTCCCTCTCAATCTCTTAAGACCCAAGCCTTATCCCTCTCGATTAAAAAAAAAACTCCCAGGCCTTATCCCTCTAACCCATGCACAGAAGCCCCTGGTCCCAATCTCTAACTCTCACGTATATCTCCCCCGAGGGCTCTGATCCTAGAGGCGACCATCGACTCCATCTCAGATCCCACCCATTCCAGATCCAGGACTCTCCCTCTCACGCATCTTCTCCATCTCACCCCTGCGACCCATCACCCTCCATCCAGCGCCCATCGCCCTCTTCCTCATCCCTTACAACCCATCTCCTTCCATCGCTCATCTCCCTCGCAAGTAGTAGTCGCCACCACGCCCCTGCACGTGGCAGCCATCTCCCTGACGGAACACCCCCTCATCATCTCACAGAACCCACCTCCTTTCTTCACCATCATCACCCTCCATCTCTTCTGCGCCCGTCTCCATCTCCCTCCATCTCTTCTGCGCCAGATCCCTCATCTCCATCCGACGCACACCCCAGGCATCACCATCACCCTCTCCACTCTGCCCTCTTCCTGCACCCTGCAACCCGTCGTCCACCATCATCCTCCTTCCTCGCCAGCGCCCCCAGACACACGCCGCAGAAGCACCTCGCACATCAGCACGCAGCAGTCGCTGGACGCACGCAGCAACACCTTCTTCCTCCTCCTCGCGCCGCCGGACGTCTTCCCCTGCACCAGGTACGCCTTCTTCTCTTCCTCTCCACCACCTGCACCCACTGCACACCATCCCTCTCTCTTTCTTTTCTTCACCCACACCCACCTGCACGTCTCTCTCTCTCTCTCACTCGCCATCTCTCACTCACTCTCTGTCTCTCCTCTCTCACGTTCTTTCTTCTCTCCTCTGTCCCACTGCGCACCACCTTCTTCCACTCTCCCCGTCCTCCCTCTTCCCCATCTCTCTGTCTCCCTCTTTCCGTTCTCTCTCCCTCTCTGATCTTCTGCCCCCCTCTCTCCTTCTTCTTCTCCCTCTCCCTCTTTGTCTCTCCCCTGCAACTCAACACACGACCCATCTCTATCTCTCTCCCTGCAACTCTCTCTGTTCCGCCCTGCCCCTCTCTCCCCTCTCGTTCTCTCCTTCTCTCCTCTCTACTCTCTGTCTTCCTCTCTCCTTCTCTCCATTCCCTCTCTCCCTGCCTCTCTACTCTCTGTCACTCTCTCTCCATCTCCGCACCCTCTCTCCTTCTCCACTCTCCCTCACTCTCTCGCCATCTCTCCGCCCCCTATTCTCTTCTGCACTCCCTCCCTCTCTGTTGTTCCCCTCTCCCTCTCCACTCTCTCTCTCTCTGCTCTCCCTCTACCTCTCAGTCCGTCCTCCCCACCTCTGCTGCACCCTGCTGGCATCACACCCACCCCACCTGAGCACTCCTCCACACTGTCCCATACTGCACGCTCTTCCTCCCTCTTCTCCACCTACTCCACCAGCAGCCTACACACGCCCCCATCTTCTTTTTCTCTATTTTCCTTCTTCGCTTCCCCCACCACATCACTTCACTACTGTACCTACTTCACCATTGCACTTAAACCCACCCGTTGCACCCACCGGACTAGCCCACTCATCTAAACCGAACCCATGCATCCCTATTTCATTTTCTTGCATTGAATTTAGATCCATATTTGTTTATTATTTCTTTTTATGATATTGCATACATCTAATATGCTCATGCACCCAACATGTTCATGCATCTGAATAATATCTTAGGCTGTTATTTATTTTAAATTTATTTCTAGCATATTCTAATATGCTCATGCACTTTAACCTACCCATGCATTATAACTTAGTTGCATTTTTATTTCATATTCTTTTAGGTGCAATTTAGGACTGCATAATTTATTAAAAAAATATATATATATAAAAATTAGAATAAAAACCAAAAACACCAAAAGGAAACAAATAATAAAATAAAAGGTAAAGATTAAAAATAGAATTTTAGCTACCCTACTAATTAGAAATAATTAGGCCAAATTTAATAATTAAGTTCTTTTCTCCTCCTCTCTCATTAGGATTAGGAAATATTATTTAGGAAATTTCAAATAAATTAATTTAATTAAAAATTAGAAATTCATTCTCTTTCCCCCTTCCCATTTCATTAGGATAAATCAATTTAGGATTTTAGGCCCTATGAATAAACATAAAAACAAATAAAAATAATAAAAATCCAAAATACCAAAAACAAAGTAAAAGATATTAAAAAAACCAAAATATTAATAAATTGGAGTTAGAAATTATACAGTAGTCTAGACTGATTAGGTCAGACCCCGGACCTAAATCTAGGTCTCCCCCTAGCCAGCTTAGACTACCCTAATTTCTTAAATTTCAACTGATTAGGCCCCACTCTCTCTCCGAGCCCTGCTAAGGGATCGGGAGAGCGGATGTGGGCGGTTAGGACCTTAGGATAGGGTAGAGATCCATTAGGGAAATGGAATAGTTAGATTAAATCCAAGTAGGAACTCCCCTAGTTAGGCCTTTCTAGCCCCAATTATTAAAATCCAAAAAAACTATAAAACCAACAAAATCAATTCCAAAAATATTTTCTTCTCTTTTCCTCCACCTCCGGTGCCAAATATTTATCTGAACTCAATGATTAAAGGGAATAGAGGCTGATTCCGAGAACCTGAATTAATGAGAATGACGAAATGAGACGAGTGATTTCACACACCCCAATATCAGTTTATTTACTACCGGCCCATCATCGGCCACCCTCAATCAATCCCGGCCCAACATCGGCCATTTTTATCTTACTTCTGGCCCATCATCGGCCATGCACTTTTATCACCTGCGTATCGCACGCAAACCCACAGAAATCACAACTCGAAGTTTTGTCTGCATCATTCTTTCGATTCGAAGAATCAGCCTTTAAACCCTAGGTCGTCAAAGGACATTGAAGGGGGTACCCAGGAATGGGGTTGATCCTCTTCTAAATATTTGGCACCTTTCCCCTTATTTTCTTAGTTCATTTTCATTTTAATTTGCTTATCCCCTAGAATACTTGGATTTAACTTTAATTAGTCCGTTCAACCCTGGATGTTGATTTCCCCTGCCTAGTTCATTATGGTCCCATCTTGAAGCCCGTAATTTGACCCTTGACCCAAGTTCGACCCGAATTGAAAGACCCAAATTAAGTAACGAGACAACCGTCGTGTGTCGCCGGCGGCACATTAGACGAGAGAAGAACCCACCCCATTTTCCTCCCGCATTCTTTCGGCTTTCGTCGAACGACGGTGTTACGGCCGAATCCGTAACTGGCGATCGTGATCCGTCGATTTTGAGGGTAGTCGGAATCCTCATTTTCGATGTATTTTTTTATCTCACACTGTTGAATGGCGATTCCCCTCCCAGGGGGGGTCAAAATTCACATCCGACAGGAACGACTCCAGCATGGCCATAAAGGCCTCATCGGAGAAAACCACGGTTTGCCGAAATGCGCGAACCGCATAAAAAATCTCGGCCTCCTTCAGAATGGCACCGCCAACTTGCTGGATGTGATCAATCCACGACTCCCAGCTCGAGTCAGCACTGAAACGGCCACGAAGTCGAAAAGGCTTCAGCCAATTGCTGCCATCGCCCTTGAAAATGCCAAGGCCCACCGGTCTCAAATCAACCGAAGAACGGTCTGCACCTTGGTAGCCGTTGGCCGGCATCAAAATGTCCATACGGGCAGGCGACTTCTCTGCACAACCAGAAGGGCCGCCAACAAAAACCCCGGTCTTGATTACATTTGTCCTCTTCACCCAGCTTGGAGGATCTTCCCTCTTCGAGCATGTGGAGGAAAGACTCATGATCGAGATTGTTCAATCGAAGGACGACCGAGTAGAAACAGTTCTCTTCTCACCATCAACTGTGAAAGAGAACTGAAAACATCTCCTTTGGTATGTTGAATCGTCGGAGACGGCATCACCAAAGAAGAAGGTAGGCTTGGGCACAATGCTCTGATCGTCCGTGACCCAGGGACGGTTGCTTACCATAATCTTATAATACTCCTCATCCTTGAGGGCAATCAAACGTTGCCTCGTCTCATCGCGGTTGAGCAAGTTACACTCTTCCAAGTTCCTTTCAACATACTGAACCTCCTCCCAGGCCTGATGTACGGCCGCATTAGAGGATCTGGTAAAACGGAGAGGCGCATCAGTGACCGGCTCCTTACCCTTGTTTGTTCTGGAGGAACTACCTGCAAATGATGGAAAAAAAATCAATCATCAAAATGACAGAATTTTGCTAAAAAAATCTAGCGAAATTTTGGCATGATTCCGAGGCAATTCCGAAGAAAAGGGAAACACCCTGAAAGAAATAGAAGCTTGAAGATGGGCTCAACATCGCTGCAAACCCATAATCATGGAAAATTTTCGAAGAAGGCTTGATCTCAAACATTGCTGCGAGATCAAGCCAAAGCTTCTTAAATATCCGCAAGATCGGAAAAGGGCTCAACATTGTTGCGAGCTCCAGAATCCAAAACTTGCAAAGCTCCTCCGAAAATCCCCGCAAGACCAAGAAAGGGCTCAACATTGCTGTGAGCTCCAAATCCCAAGACTTGGGAAAAGATTTCCAGGTGTGCACTATCATACTTCCAATTCCATTTTCTAAAAAAAAAATGCATAGAAGGAAAGTTGTCATACATGCGCATCTCAGAATCCAAAAAAAAAAAGAGAAAATCTCTTTTCAAAAAAAAAAAAAAAAAATTTTGCCCACATGCCACGTGGCCGTACGGCCACACAAAAAAAAAAGAGAGATAAAAAAAAACACACGGTAAAAAAATAAGAAACCGTGAGAAAAATAAAAAATAAAATAAAAGAAAGAAGAGCCACGGTAAAAAAAAAAACAGAGAGAGAAAACGGTGCAAGAAAAAGAAAAAAAAAGAAAAAGAAGAAAAAAAAACGTGTAAAAAAAAATAATACACGTGAAAAAAAAAAAGAAAAGAAAAGAAAACAAAGAAAGCCTTTTTTCATTCCTACATGGGGTTTCTTAAGGAAAAAGAAGAAACTTACTTGAAGCTATTGATGGAGAAGAAGAAGAAAAGGCTTGATAATCCTTGAAGAAGAAGAATTCTTGATCTTGGAGCACTCTTGAAGGTTCTTGTAAAAAGAAAGCAATAGCAACAAGAGATCCAATCCCCTTGCTTTTATAAAAGAAAGCAAACCAAAAGAGGAAAGGAGGAGAAAAGAAAGGAGGTAAGTGCTACAAATTAGCAAACTTCCTAAAAGAAAGGAATTATGGGATATTCTTTCCCAATGAGGAGATCTTTTGAGAAATTCTCTCCAAAAAGAGAGGGATTATGAGAAACTTTCTCCCAAAGAAAGATACTTTGAGAAAATCTCTCCCAAAATCAAGGAAACTTGAGAGATTCTCTCCAAGTAAGAATTTTTTTAGATATTCTCTACCAAAAGGAGATATTTTTAGATATTCTTAACAAAAATGACACCACATGAGATCTAAGCCATCTTTAAAGCTTAAGGTCCCATGGGTTAGCCCACATGAGCCAGGTTTGACCACCTAGGCACTAAAAGTGGCCTTTAGTCAAAATTCCTCTTACCAAGAGCATACAAAAATGGTTCCATGCCTCCTTTGAGTTGATTGGACCATACAAAGAAATTCAAGCCTCATGAGTTTCCAAAAATCCAAACCATCCCACCTCATGAACGAAATTAAGCCAAAACCTTGAAATTGACATTCCACAAAAACCCAAACCACTCCAACGGACCCAAAGTAGTCCAAAAGAGTGACCAAAATCCAAACCATGGCCAAAACCAAAACCAAAACCAAATCCCGGTCCCCTAACTTGCCACATACAGCTTTTTAGGTCACAAGACCAAAATCAAAATTCAAAACCCGACCCCCTAACCTACCACATACAGCTTGTTAGGTCACAAGGTCAAAAACCAAAAACCTTCTTGACCCCCTGATGCGCAACACAAAGCCTTTAGGTTCACAAGGTCAAAAAGAAAATCCAAAACCCAAAAACCCAAACCAAATGTCATTTTCAAAATTTTGCCTTGAGATGGTACGTGATGTCTCTCACTGCCATAAGATTCCCTTGGAAACTCAAAAGGCTACACTATCAAGAAAAATGCTCAGAGACTCTTGGTCTAGTCAGAAGTTCTCCTTCAAAGTTTTCTTCGAGGCACATCGACTTCAAAGGCTATCCAATTCGTCGCTGTACCTCGAGGGGGCATTTGTTGACACCAAAAATGTCGCTTTGCCTCACCAACATAAAAAACTATATGGAGCTGCATCCTACTACAAACAGGTAAAGATGCTTCAAGCATCAGATCTTGACAAAACCAAACAAAAACTACAAGATCTTTCAAAGTAACCAAAAGAAGGGTACACATGAAGTTTCGGGCCATTTCGACACCATTTGGCCTAACTTCAATCCTCCAACAGCTGAACAGGAGATCCCGGCGGCGACAGTGTCAAATACATCAAATCTTCGATCAGAACCTATGGATGGTCTCAAAATACCTCCAAAAGGCTCCACGTCGAATTTCAAGTCAAACCGACACCGTTTGACCCTCCATCAACCCTCGACCGACGAAATCAAGCCTCCCGGCGGCGAGAACCTCTGATGCCGCCACTCATCAAACAAAACACTTGAGTAGCTTTTGCATGCTTCCAAAGGGCTGCACGTCAAATTTCAGGTCATTCCGACAACTTTTGACCCGGTTTTGATGCTCCGAAGCGAAATCAAGCCTACCGGTGGCGAAGCTCCCCGGGACCATGGCACCCAAATCGGAGCTAATGGATCATCTCAAAATGACTCCAATAGGCTCCCTGTCAAATTTCAGGTCAATCGGACATCGGATGACCGTACATAAAAGCTCGACATCTTCCGCACGGTGAAATTAAGTCAAGCATAGACGGGACCACAAACGGCTTTAAAACTCAAATAAAAGTCCACGGTTGGTCCTATCTAATGCCTAAGAAGCTTCACCTCAAATTTAAGGTCATTCTGACATCGTTTGACCCAGTTTCAACTCTTGGCGGAAAATCGGCTACAGAGTCTTCGGCTTTTCCAAAAAATAGGAAACTTTCTGCTTCGATTTGCATAGCCTTTCGACGGGTTTTCTTTAGAGGAATCAAGCCAATAAATGAGGAGAAATTTCAAAGAAAAATACAGGAGAGAAAAGAAGCGAAAAAGCCCAAGAAAAGACCAAGAAACGGTGACCGGAAGGCAACCGGAAATTGGACCAAAGTCCAAGGTCGCCAGCCCCATGGTCGCCGGCAACCATGGGTGCATGGTCGCCGGCGACCTTGGAAATCCGGGTCCCCGGATTTCCTCCAAAAGTGTCGTTTTTCCGTTCTTTTTCGCGTTTCACGATTTTTGGCCCCTGTGATTTTCTTAAAATCTGATTTTTCAGGCATGATATCCGTCGATCTTCGTCAATATCACGGATCCGCCATTGAAATCATTTGATCATCATCGGACACTCCGAAACTGCCAACTAGCCAACCAAGAAAGCACACTTTCTGCCCGACCGATCAAGAAATCGACTGGACAGATGTTGCCGGCCCATTAGTGGCAACCAATGTCTGAATTTTCATCGTCATCCGACATCAAATAACGTACGGATCCATCGATGATCATCCCAAGAAGAATTCCAAAAGACGCGGCACAGCCCGCGACTCTTCAAGCGACTCGGCAGCCAATTGATGAAATTAAATGACCCTTTTATGGCAATTTATTAGGGTCATTAACTCATTATTTTGAACGGCCCAATCAGAAGCCAAGAAATGGGAGTTACAAGTCCAATTAATCATGACAATTAACCATGTAACTCCTATCATTGTAGAGATTAATCATGGTAATTAATCATGAAACTGCCATCATCATTGGGATTAAATGCCCATTATTCTCCATCGGCCAATCAAAATCCAAGAAAAAGGGGTTACAATATAAAGAATTAAATCTTGCAACTCCTCCCATCATGGAGCATTAATACCATTAATGCCTATAAAACCCTCCTAATGGCCACCAAAAGCCTATAAATAGGCGGTTATTCCAAGGAGAAAGGGTCCAGAAAAATTGTTTGAAGTGGTCCTGAAAATCCCCAAAAAATTGCTAAAAACTCTCAGAGAAATCTCTGCGCAAAGAAGCTCAGCTACTCTGAAGAAACTCTACTGCAAGAAAATGCCACAAGGTGATCAAAAGTCCCTTGGGGGGGCCACCCCCCTAAGGTCCCCCCTCCTTCTATCCAACATGGCTAGATGTGGCTCTTCAGCCCGTCTACTCGTTTTTTTTATTGGATATAGGACATTCTCTTGGTCTTTATCCTCTAAAAATCTGAGGTCCAAGCCAAGCCAAGTGAATCAAAGCATCAAGTGTTCTCATCTGAAGGACGATGGCGGAGCCCATACATGACTCACGACCGTCGATCTGAACGAGTCCCCATGATCTCTTGAAAAGTCAGATTCCTTTTCTTACTTTTCTGTTGTATTGTGTATTTTTTTAAAGAGACATAAAAATCACATTTCTTGTCTTTACATTTTGATGAGATTTGTAAACTGCCTTCTACGGCACAAAATCGCCTATCACGGCAAAACCGCCTTTCACGGCAAACAAATGAAAATCGCCTTTCACGGCATTAAAAAATTTTGTCTTTTTCTTTAAAATATATGTGCAATGGAAAGTTAGAAAAAAGTTGATTTCCTTTTCTACTTGTGAAGGTGAATCTCTAGATCACCATTTCAAATTCCAAGTAGAATAGAAAATCTGGCATACCCGTACAAAAAATGTTGATGCTTGCTCTTTTTTTTCTCTTCGCCCCGCCGTACCCCGGCGGACCCGGGACGGAGGAAGGCAAGAAAGAAAAAGACGGGTTCATCAGATATTTTCTTGCAGGTTGAGTTTGTGAACTGCTATTTTGGGATCTAAGCCAGGCATTTCAGCGTAAGACCATGCAAAACAATCAACAAACTCATGAAGATAAGAGACATACTCGGGTAACTCCTCATCCTTTATATTCTTGCTTATGAATACAGGACGTGGGTTATCTGGTGTTCCCAAGTCTATCTTTTGAACAGAATCTTCTGTCGGAAGGTTTGAAGTAGTTCCTCCACAACATTTTCGGAGGTTTCCAAGTCAACAAGACCTTGCGGATTTCCAAGGGCGGTTTCAGACCATGGCTCCGCTTCTGTCCATAAATCTTCTTGATCGGTATTCTTCTCAAGACTTGCTATGAGATGATCCCAATCACCAGCTGAAACTGGGTCGAAGTAAGGCACTTCTTTTGGAGACGCCTCTTCTGAATCAAAGAATCGTGCGTCTGTATCATAAGACAATTTCTCTTCATCATCAGAGAAATCATACCAATTTGATGAGCTTCCTAGGTCCTTGTCGGGTAACTCTTCAAAGAGCTATCCAGGGAGATCGATGTCTTCATCGACATGAGATGTTGAGGCTTGGTCGGCAAAACGACTCTGCAACCTTTGTGTCAGCTGTCACATTGGAGTGTCAGGATCATACCCCAATCCGTATGAAGACTTGTCTATGCGACGGTGGAGTTTCCAATCTTCCAGCTGACTTTTGGTCAGGGTGGGTTCCAATGGTGTGAGAATACCACGGCCACCTCCCAAACCAATTGGATTTTGAGCGTCATAGCCTATTTTCCTCATGATAGCTTGTGCAATTAGACTATAAAAGGATAGTTGAGGCATACCTTCATTTCGGAAAGGCTCAAATAGGCAGTTTGATGAAGAAGCGTTCGATCTATGGAAGAAGATTGGTTTCTCTTCTGCTGATGTTTCCGGAATGACGAAGCTAGCAGACGCAGGATCTTCTACGTCAGCAGGGGTCTCCAATGGAGTGAGAGCAGGCCGAACTTGCTGATTATTAGCTTGGCTTGACGATGTATCATCTTCCGTCTCTGAATCCGAATCCGTGTCTTGTATGATAGACACGAAGGAGACAACAAACTTGCCCCCTGTCTTTTGCTTTGTCTTCTTTGCATTAGTAGTGATTACCAAAGGTTTGGAACATTTAAAGGAGATGACGAAGGGAGACTGATTGCTCTCTTTGAGTTTGCCAGAAGGTTTGTTTTCTTCCGATGATTGCTGAGGAGCCTTGCCTTTATCTTTTTGGAGATTGCTAGTAAAGGATGTTGTTTTCTCCTCCTTTTCTTCTTTTTCATCCTTGTACATTTGAGAGTCTGCAAAATGGACTTCCTTGCCTTTGAAGGGCTTTTTGTCTGCAAACACTCGATGTATCAAGCCGTCGTCGCCAACAAACTTGACGCACTGATGTAGAGTCGAAGGAACGACACCGTTCTCGTGTATCCAAGGGCATCCAAGAAGGATGTTGTAGCATGAAGGGGTTTTTATTACATATACGGTGACCTCAGAGATAAGATCGCCGATTTGAAACCTGAACCGGATTTTGCAAATGGGCCTTTGAGCACTCCCATCGTATCCAAAGATGGACACAGATGTGTGGCTTAGTTTGCTAGGTGGGATACCCAGCTCTTCGAGTGCCAAAGTAGAGATGAGGTTGAGTGCAGAACCCAGGTCGATCTGGACTCTGTGTATCGGCATCTCTTTGATGTACCCTGTGAAGTACAAGGGTCGGTTGTGCTTCGTCTCGCCTAGCAGGAGGTCTTCCTTATTGAAGGCGATGGTAGCACTTGCGGCTTTTTGGACCGAGAGGCATTCAATGCAAGGTCCTCCAGCTTCTTTCTTTTCTCCCTTTGAGGAGGTTTTTGATTTTGTGACCCTATAGTCCATTTCAATTTGCAGGACTTGCGGGGAATGTTTGTCGACATCCAGATTTAGCCTTTGCAGTTTTGAAATGAGACTATCACAAGTTTGTGGTGACATTCGTAATAAGTCTAGTATGTACAGTCGTGCAAGTATGTGTTTGAAGTGCTCGATCAAGTCATACTTGAAAGCCTCCTTTAGGCCTGCATTTTCATTATTACCGCCGCTTGGGGCATTTACAGCTTGTTTTCCCGAAGGATTTATATAAGAAGACGAAGAAGGTTGGTTATAGTTTTTATGGTAATCCCGGCCAGAGCGGGTACCTTTCCCAACTTCAAAAGCTTCTAGAGGTGGTTCTTCTTTCAGAAGACCCCCTTCGGGCTTAAGGGGCTGATCTTCCCCATTTGCTGAAAATGCCTTTGCAGTAGCATTGCCGTCTTTAGTTGTTGCGTTGCATGGAGTATTTTCCGAGAACAAGTCCTGAACAGCTTCCAACGACTTTTCTTCTTTTTCCAGTATTTCATCGATCCAGACATCTCCAATGAGGTTGGGTACCTGGGACCAATTGACTGGGTTTTCTTTGAAGACTTCATTAGCCAGAGCTTCTTCATGGTGATCAGTCGGAAGAGGCTTGAATTCTGATGTCACCGTTTCAGGAGACGATGGCTGAGAAGGTGCTATCTCAGTGGAAGTCACCCGAGAATATTTAGCTCCAGAAGATATGCTACCGGATACATTTTGAGAGTCCGTGGCCTTAGCAGATGGAGCTTCAGAGGCACTATCATCCTGAACTATCACATTACAGGCAACTTCGATAGAAGATGCCTCCATAATGGACCGTTGGGAATCAGACTCATCCTCCGATGTAAGCGGATCATCAATCCAGCAACTTTCTTCATTTTCCGGAGTCACTGGAGGGGATGCTTGTAGATTTTACGGGACTTCCGGTTCTAGATTTTGATGAAGTTGGTTGATGCGACCCTGCTCCTGTTTTATGACTAGACGCTGCAAGATCCTCGCATATTCTTCAAGATCGGGCATAGGATCCAAATCTTTTTCTTCATCGGCCCCTTGTGGTTCGACCTAGTTGGGATCCACTAGAGCATTTGTTTATGCTGTGTTAACAGCATTTTGGGCAGCCTCTTGGTCTTCATCATCATCAGACCAGGATCCTTGTGACTGGAAGGAGTTATACCAGATTACTGGCATAAGGTGGGATTCCGGGATCCATTATTTGTCGGAGAGATATTCTCCGGTTTCAAGGGATTCCTCCCACTCATCGGTGTCACTGGCAGTGTCACTGGACTCGTATCCATTCATGGAGAATCCAACTACCGAGTTACAAGAGTATGATGCCCCCTGCGTAGTCTCATCTCTGAGCCATGGTAGCATGAAATCACTGAGAGTGAATTTTCTTATCACTCTTGGAACTTTCGGGAGAGACCCCTCTGTTGCCCCCCAGTGAAGCGGTAGACGAGGTTTATGCTTTTTCAGGGACCTCTTGTTTTGTTTGAGCCTTCTCCTGCTGTTTGAGCTTGCAGAGTTGTCTCTTGGCTTGCCTTCGCTGTTGAGCGGTCGGCTTTGTTTTGACGATCTCCCAATTTTCATCTTCTAGGAGATCGGGATGTACCCATATAGGCTATCCCTTTGGTGTTGGGTAAGGCACCAGCTCTTGGGACGTTTAGGTCATTTTTATCACCTTGAAGGAAGTAGTGACTTTTTTCTTTGATGATTTGGATGTTTGTCCATATGACACCATGTTAACGGAGGCAGACTCATAGTTTTTGTCAAAGGTGATGACTCCGTTTTTCCACATCTCGTTGATCTTCTCTCTCAGAACGAAACATTGGTTGAGAGGATGCGAGACCATTTGGTGGTATGGACAATATCAGGGATCGTTGGTTTTGCCAACATCACCTGGTCTTTTGGGGTCAGGTAAGGTGAGTTTGCCATTTGCGAAGAGAGCCCCAAATATTTCTTCAACATCTTCATCGAACGGGTATTTCTTTTCCACTCGTTCTTTGAAGGGATCAGAGAGTTCAGGTCTCTTACCTGCAGCTTTATTTTCAGCTTTCTTTGGTGGCTGAGGAGCTGACTTGGTTTGCACATTGAGAACCTCCTTTTTCCTTGGCTTGGAGGTCGGAATGACGGTCTGCTCCTTCTTTGATGACTTCTGACTGTTGAGGTCTTTGATCACAGTTTCAGCCTCCATAGACGCTTCTAGGAGTTCTCCCAATTTTTTTGATTTGTTGCCGATGATCATGGAGCGGATCCTTGCTCTCATGTTGTTTCGGCAAATGTCAACTAGCGACGCTTGTGGCAGCACATCTGAGCATTTGTATGCCATTGCTTTCCACTTGTGAATGAAGTCGTATGTTAACTCATTCTCTCCCTGTTTAAGGCTGCAGAGCTGAGCCATAGTAACAGGATGATCCTCACCTTTGAAGTGGGTCAGGAAACGTGTCTCTAGCATAGTCCAGTTTTGAATGGAGTCCTCTGGCAAAGTGGAATACCAATCAAAGGCCGTACCTTTTAGGGTACTTGTAAAGAGCCGGATCTTGAGTGCATCTTGATCTGCAATCGTTCCTGTCAGGATCTTGAAGTGGATGACATTCATGCTGTCTGGCTGAACCTTTCCCTGTATACGTTTGGAGAAGAGGTTGTTTGAACTTTGGGGGAAATGGAACCGAGTCCATCCATAAGGGATATGGTGGCTTGATCCCATTCTCCTTCAGTGTATCCTCTTCTTTTGCTTTGGCGAGGATATTGTCCACGTCCTTTTTAGTAAGGGCGCGTGACTCATCTTCTCCACCGTTTGCCTCATCTTGTGGAGGAACTTCCTCATTTTTTGGTGGACGCTGGAGAGTGAGAAGGAGGTTTTCCATCAAAACCTCTATTCTCTGCTGTCCTTGCTCTAGCTGCTGAATGCGTAGAGCCATGTCGTCATGTGGTGGAGGTTGCTCAGAGTTTGTGACCAAGACATTCATCATTCGTGAGTCGAAAGAGGATACCGTCTTATTGATTGAGCTGGAGCTCATTCTTTTAGATGAAGAGCCCGAGGAATGATCACTCGATGTCCCTGGCTTGAAGGAGTGGGAGAGTCTTCCTGATGTCTTCTCGTCCGGGAGACGTTGCGAGTCACCGGTCGTCTGACATGTACTTTCGTTGCTGACTTCTGGCGTCTTTTGGTTTTTCCAACCATGTGGACTATAGCAACTTGGTCGGGTCTTTCTTTTTCAACCCATTTTTGGGAGATTTGAAGCTCAGAATGCTGGATTCTTTACTTCTCTAATCTCTTTTGTGGATATGATGCGACGGGCAATTTGAGCTTCTGTTAGCTCGGGCTGTGCTCTGGCAATGAAGGACGTAGTCCCTCGTGCGCAGCAACCGAGCTTGTCTTCCTTGACGACTTGCATGGACAGGATTTGGACGCAGTCCTTAGCCTGTCGCAGCGAAACTTTAAATTTTGCAAGCTCGTCCCCTGTTAAGATGAAGGGTCGAGTTGCAGGAGAGCAGGCCCTGGCAAGTTCTTGTCGAGGCCTTGTGATGCACGACTTGATTTTGGGCTTGTATGAGCAAGCCGGCTCGTGCTGAGTAGTTTTTGTTGTTCGGTGGAAGGTAGGTTTCTCTCCTTTGATGTAAGCAAGAGGATAAAATCGGTTCTCCTTGAAAGGAGCAAGGTATGCTGGCTTTGCAGACGTCCGGGACCTTCTTTGTTTTGGTGAAGATCGTGGGGACCAAGTCTTGGGACAGACTTGGTTTTTTGTAGGTTGAGGCCTCGTGGGATTGCCACGAGCCTCAGGTTTCTTGGCGACCGCCTTTGGTGTCGGGGTAGCGACACGTTGGGGGGCGGTCTTCTGCTTCTTAGCAGGCACCGTCTCTTCTACGGGTAGTGGGAATGGTCTCAGTGACCTGAAGACGATGGTCCGGGGAGTGGAGGTCGACCTGGTGTTTTGGGAGTTGCCGAGGGAGGTGATGCTTCGGCAGCTGACGGGGCGCTTGAAAGTGCCCTTGCTTTCCTTCTCTTGAAGCATGACTTGGTACTTGTTCTCATCGAAGGTGATGGTCAACGAAGCTGCCATTGTTAGTTTTGAAAAACTTTTCTGAAACAAGACCACATCCATTAGTAATCACAAGAATATGGTGATCATAAATGTGCTATACTATGGTTTTGTCTTTTCAAATCACTCAGGGGCATGGCCCGTTCTGAGCGTAATAAAGAAGGCCAAAAGCCATAGATGGTACAATTGTTCTAAACGCAAGTATGGTCGGCTTGAAATGAGCATTCGAGGGACCGCTAGAAGCAATTGTAAACCTTAATTCAAATTACCGAGAAGCGAAGCTCACTCGAGGTAAAATGAGATAAGGTTAGAGAAACAAATGTGTCGGTCGCGAATACAGTAGACCCAAAAGGGCGAATTAGCACCGCTAGACACAAATGTTGTAAATCGCATCCTTGAAGGACACGAGATGGGATTTTTTGAAATGTCAAGATTGGATTCACAAAAGAGAGCAAATGGTATTTCAATCCGAATACAGGTTCAAACATTTTTGTGAGCCTATATCCGAAAAAGGAAAGAACCAGGATTTCTCAGATTTGAATCAAATAGTGACGAGAGTTTTTTTTTTTTTTTTGAAAAGTCAAGATTGAATCCATAAAAGAGGGCAAATGGTATTCCAATCCGAATACAGGTTCAAACATTTCTGCGAGCCTATATCTGAAAAAGGAAAGAACCAAAAATTCCTCCAATTTGAGCACAATAGTGACAAAAGTTTTTATTTTTATTTTTAAGAGTGCACATAGGTCTTCCAATTCGGTCTTATGAAACCTTAGTGGATAGATTAGCCCCCAAGTAAGGGTAGGATTACTTAATGAACCCATTTGAAAGACCCTTACCTCGAACAGTCTAGCTGCCTCCACACTCTGGACAAGGCTTTTCTTAGATCCACTTTGGTCAAAGAACGCAATTGGTGCAACCTTAATGCTCTCTTTTTTTTTTTTTTTGAAAGATCTCCGATGGACCCATCAAAGAGAGGGAAATGGCCCCTCCCCATCCGAACGTTGGCTCAAACATTTCCGCGAGCCATTGTACGAAAAGGAAAGAACCAAAGTTTCTTTAATTTGAATCCAAAAGAGAGAAATTTGAAAAGCTTTTTTTTTTTTTTTTTAACTTTTCTTTTTTTTTTTTTTTGAAAGTTCTCCAATGTATCAAAGAGAGGGAAATGCCCCCTCCTCATTCAAATGTTGGCTCAAACATTTCTGCGAGCCATTGTACGAAAAGGAAAGAACCAAAGTTTCTCTAATTTGAATCCAAAATAGAGAAATTTGAAAAGTTTTTTTTTTTTTTTTGAACTTTTCTTCTTTTTTTTTTAAAGATGTCCAATGGACCCATCAAAGAGAGGAAAATGGCCCCTCCCCATCCAAACGTTGGCTCAAACATTTCTGCGAGCCATTGTACGAAAAGGAAAGAACCAAAGTTTCTCTAATTTGAATCCAAAAGAGAGAAATTTGAAAAGTTTTTTTTTTGAACTTTTTTTTTTTTTTTTGAAAGATCTCCAATGGACCCATCAAAGAAAGGAAACCGGCCCCTCCCAATCTGAACGTTGGCTCAAACATTTTTACGAGCCATTGTACGAAAAGGAAAGAACCAAAGTTTCTCTAATTTCAATACAAAAGAGAGAAATTTGGAAAGTTTTTTTTTTTTGAACTTTTTTTTTTTTGAAAGATCTCCAATGGACCCATCAAAGAGAGGAAAATGGCCCCTCCCAATCCGAACGTTGGCTCAAACATTTCTGCGAGCCATTTTACGAAAAGGAATGAACCAAAGTTTCTCTAATTTGAATCCAAAAGAGAGAAACTTGAAAAGTTTTTTTTTTTTAACTTTTCTTTTGTTTTTTTTTTTTTTTTTGAAAGATCTCCAATGGACCCATCAAAGAGAGGGAAATGGCCCCTCCCAATTCGAACGTTGGCTCAAACATTTCTGCGAGCCATTGTACGAAAAGAAAAGAACCAAAGTTTCTCTAATTTGAATCCAAAAGAGAGAAACATGAAAAGTTTTTTTTTGAATTTTTCTTTTTTTTTTTTTTTTTTTAAGATCTCTAATGGACCCATCAAAGAGAGGGAAATGGCCCCTCCCAATCCGAACGTTGGCTCAAACATTTCTGCGAGCCATTGTACAAAAAGGAAAGAACCAAAGTTTCTCTAATTTGAATCCAAAAGAGAGAAAACCCTTTTTTTTTTGTTGAGAAAAGAAAGAATGGAAACAAGTTCAAAGAAAGAAGTTTCCAAAGAATCCCATCTCATGTTTTTTTTTTAGATACAAGATCCAACATAGGCCACCAACTAGAAGGGAGCCAAGGATTCTAAGCATCGTGTTCTCAATTGAACAGGTCCCACCGGGTATGCCAACTTGATGGACCCGTCTTTTTCTCTCTTTGCCTTCCTCCGTCCCGGGTCCGCCAGGGTGCGGCAGGGTGAAGAAAAAAAGAGGCGAGCATCAACATTCTTTTCTTTTTGTACGGGTATGCCAGATTTTCTATTTTACTTGGAATTTGAAATGGTGATCCGGAGATTCACCTTTACAAGTAGAAAGGAAATCAAACTTTTTTTCTAACATTCCACTGCATGCATATTTAAAGAAAGAGACAAGGTTTTAAAATGCCGTGAGAGGCGATTTTGTTTAGTTTGCCGTGAAAGGCAGTTTTGTACCGTAGAAGGCGATTTTGCCATGGAAGGCGATTTACAAATCTTATCAATGATGAAAGACAAGAATTGTGATTTTTGTCTCTTTTAAAAATATAAAATACAATAGAGAAAAAAGAAAAAGGGATCTGACTTCTCAAGCGATTATTGGGACTCGTTCAGATCGACAGTCGCGAGTCATGTATGGACTCCGCCATCGTCCTTCAGATGAGAACACTTGATGCTTTAGTTCACTTGGCTTGGCTTGGACCTCGGATTTTTAGAGGACAAAGACCAAGGGAAGGTCTTATATCCAATAAAAAGCCAAGTAGACGGACTTAAAAGCCGTATCTAGGCCATGTTGTATAGAAGAAGAGAGGAGATCTTAGGGGGGTGGCCCCCCAAGGGACTTCGATCACCTTGTAGAATTTGCAGCGGAGTTTCTTCAAAGTGAGAGAGCTTCTTTTTGCAGAGAATTCTTCAGGATGGTTTTCAGACAATTTTTCAGGATCCTTCAGATGATTTTTTCTTCTGCCCTTTCCCTTTGGAATGACCGCCTATTTATAGGCTTTTGGTGGCCATTAGGAGGATTTTATGGGCATTAATGGTATTAATGCTCCATGATGGGAGGAGTTACAAGTATTTAATTCTTTATATTGTAACTCCTTTTTCTTGGATTTTGATTGGCCGATGGAGAATAATGGGCATTTAATCTCCATGATGATGGGAGTTTCATGATTAATTACCATGATTAATCTCCATAATGATAGGAGTTACATGGTTAATTGTCATGATTAATTGGACTTGTAACTCCCATTTCTTGGCTTCTGATTGGGCCGTTCAAAATAATGAGTTAATGACCCTAATAAATTGCCATAAAAGGGTCATTTAACTTCATTAATTGGCTGCCGAGTCTCTTGAAGAGTCGCGGGCCACGCCGCGTCTTTTGGAATTCTTCTTGTGAGATCATCGATGGATCCGTACGTTGCTTGATGTCGGATGACGATGAAAATTCAGACATTGGTTGCCACTAATGGGCCGGCAACGTCTGTCCAGTCGATTTCTTGATCGGTCGGGCAGAAAGTGTGCTTTCTTGCTAAGCCAGTTGGTAGTTTCGAAGTGTCTGATGATGATCAAATGATTTCGATGGCGGATCCTTGATGTTGACAAAGATCGACGGATATCAAGCTTCAAAAAACAGATTTTAAGAAAATCGCAGGGGCCAAACATCGTGAAACGCGAAAAAGAACGGAAAAACGACACTTTTGGCGGAAATCCGGCGACCCGGATTTCCAGGGTCGCCGGCGACCATGCACCCATGGTCGCCGGCAACCATGGGGCTGGCGACCTTGGACTTTGGTCCACTTTCCGGTCGCCCTCCGGTCGCCGTTTCTTGGTCGTTTCTCGGGCTTTTTCGCTTCTGTTTTCTCCTGTATTTTTCTTTGAAATTTCTCCTCATTTATTGGCTTAATTCCTCTGAAGAAAACCTGTCGAAAGGCTGTGCAAATCAGAGTACAAAGTTTCCAATTTTTGGAAAAGCCGAAGAATCTGTAGTCGATTTTCCGCCAAGAGTTGAAACTAGGTCAAACGATGTCGGAATGACCTGAGATTTAAGGTGAAGCTTCTTGGGCATTAGATAGGACCAACCATGGCCTTTTATTTGAGTTTTGAAGCCGTTTGGGGTCCCGTCGATGCTTGACTTGATTTAACTTTGCGGAAGATGTCGAGCTTTGATGTACGGTCATCCGATGTCCGATTGACCTGAAATTTGACGGGGAGCCTATTGGAGTCATTTTGAGATGATCCATTAGCTCCGATTTAGGTGCCATGGTCCCGAGGAGCTTCGCCGCTGGTAGGCTTGATTTTGCTTTGGAGCATCAAAACCGGGTCAAACGTTGTCGGAATGACCTGAAATTTGACGTGTAGCCCTTTGGAAGCATGCAGAAGCTACTCATGTGTTTTGTTTGATGAGTGGTGGCATCAGAGGTTCTCGCCGCCGAGAGGCTTGATTTCGCCGTTCGAGAGTTGATGGAGGGTCAAACGGTGTCGGTTTGATTTGAAATTCGACATGGAGCCTTTTGGAGGTATTTTGAGACCATCCATAGGCTCTGATCGAAGATTTGATATTTTTGACATTGTCGCCGTCGGGATCTCCCACTCAGCTGTTGGAGGTTTGAAGTTAGACCAAATGGTGTCGAAATGGCCCGAAACTTCATGTGTACCCTTCTTTTGGCTACTTTGAAAGATCTTGTAGTTTTTGTTTGGTTTTGTCAAGATCTGATGCTTGAAGCAGCTTTGCCTGTTTGTAGTAGGATGCGGCTCCATATAGCTTTTGATGTTGATGAGGCAAAGTGACATTTTTGGTGTCAACAAAGACCAATGCCAACATCACAACATGGTCTTGCCATGTGCTTCAACCGATAACTTCACAAATCATCCATCATTCAGCTACGGTTACCCGAATTGAACCTATTACCTCTATGGTCCCCCAATATAGAACACCTTTTGATACATCCATTGTGACCACAACTAGACAAGCAAGACAGGAACCAGCCCCGATCCCATATGCAAGTACATGCCTCCATATAGGCCAAGAATGGGTGGGCCCGGCTCGATCACTCATGTCGAGGATCCCGTGGCGAAGCCCTGCTGTTTACACCAGTGCACAGAACACACCCATAATCCACCATCAATACCAGCATGAGGTAGTCCAACCCCAACTTCAAGCAATGACTCCTCCGACTGTCTCCTTAAGCCGATCGATCCCACACTCATCTGGCCTTAGGCTAACCTATCATCAACCGACGGGATACGAAAGATCACCTCTAACGTATCAAGATCAATTGACTCCGGCTTACAAAATGTTAGACGAGGAGCAGGATCCCCCACTCTATTATGATGAAGTTGCGGACGATGTAGACCCTCATGAGCTTCACGAGGAACATCGGTCGGACCATCCAGCCCACGAGCTTGCCCGCCAATTGACTTAAGTCGGTCGACGATCAGGATTAGCTCATGACCTGGATAGAACTCAAAACCAAACCCAAATTCAGGCCCCCTAGGAGAACACGAGCCGAGGAAAGCTACCAATATGCGCCTTTGGGACCCCAACCAGGCCCTCAACACGATCTTGTAGAACCGATTTATTATTGAACCCCAGTTGAGTTCCCGAGACGTGGCCAGGCGCACGAAGAGCAAAACCCTGATTCCCAGGCAATTAGAGAAATGCGGAAGGAAATAATAGGGCTGAAGAGTGAAATTAGAAAGAAGTTGCCGTCACGATAAGGCAAAAGGTTAGGGTTCTATGACTTCATGAAGAAAGAAGAGACCAAGAAGTCACCCTTCCCAGCTAAAGCCCCAAAGTTCGTAGCGTATGACAGCATGGAATAAAAAATCGGCCGATACCGATACGATATATTGCCTGCGATACCGGTTTTAGTATCGCAGGCAATATATCACCAAAATATCGGTGATATCGGCCAATATTTTTGGCAGAACCGATATCTCTGCCGATATTTTGCAAAATATCGGCCGAGATGATATATAATGGAAAAAACCCTATTTTTTTGTTAAAAAAATCCCCAATCTTCCTCTTCTTCTCCTCTCCTCTCATCTCCTTACTCCTTAGGGGCTGCAACTACTCTCCATCTTGCATCTTTTCAAATCTCAAATTTATTTCTTAAAGAAATATTATTCAAGCCTCAAGGTAAGAGAAAATCAATTTATACCATTTTATTATGTGTTTTTTGCTTTTTATTTTTAGATAAAGCATAGAAATCATTTGGTTTGTTACTTTGGTTGTGTTCTCCACTTAGAAGTTAGATCTACATACTTTCATGCTAGATCTACTCATACACATGATTTTTAGACTTTTATTTTAATTATTTTATTTTTGGATTTTTCAATATTTGAATTATAATATATCATTTTTTGGGGATTTCATCATAAATATGTTGTTTCAATGATTCATGATCATTGTGTGGTTTATAAATGATTGATTTACACACTTTTATGCTAGATCTATATATTTAGTATTTTGAAAATGATTTTATTAAATTTTGATTGTTCTAAAAATAATTGTTTTTACTTGTTAGAGCATTTATGATACCAAAGGCTTATTAATAGCGTGTAGATGATAGATCTACATCTACTCATAGTTATAAACATGATTTAGATTTTTATTTTAATTATTTTATTTTCGGATTTTTTAATATTTGGATTATAATATATAATTTTTTGGGGATTTCATCATAAATATGTTGTTTTAATGATTCATGATCATTGTGTGGTTTATAAATGATTGATTTACACACTTTAATGCTAGATCTATATATTTAGTATTTTGAAAATGATTTTATTAAATTTTGATTTTTCTAAAAATAATTGTTTTTACTTATTAGAGCATTTATGATACCAAAGGCTTATTAATAGTGTGTAGATGACAGATCTACATCTACTCATAGTCATAAACATGATTTAGATTTTTATTTTAACTATTTTATTTTCGGATTTTTCAATATTTGGATTATAATATATCATTTTTTGGGGATTTCATCATAAATATGTTGTTTTAATGATTCATGATCATTGTGTGGTTTATAAATGATTGATTTACACACTTTTATGCTAGATCTATATATTAAGTATTTTGAAAATGATTTTATTAAATTTTGATTTTTCTAAAAATAATTTTTTTTACTTATTAGAGCATTTATGATACCAAAGGCTTATTAATAGTGTGTAGATGATAGATCTATATCTACTCATAGTCATAAACATGATTTAGATTTTTATTTTAATTATTTTATTTTTGGATTTTTCAATATTTGAATTATAATATATCATTTTTTGGGGATTTCATCATAAATATGTTGATTTAATGATTCATGATCGTTGTGTGGTTTATAAATGATTGATTTACTTACTTTTTCGATAGATCTATATATTTAGTATTTTGAAAATCATTTTTATTAAGTCTTGATTTTTCTAAAAATAATTGTTGTTACTTGTTAGAGTATTTATGATACTAGTGTGTAGATGATAAATCTACATCTACTCATAGTCATAAACATGATTTAGATTTTTATTCTAATTATTTTATTTTCGGATTTTTCAATATTTGAATTATAATATATCATTTTTTGGGGATTTCATCATAAATATGTTGTTTTAATGATTAATGATCATTGTGTGGTGTATAAATGATTAATTTACATACTTTTATGCTAGATCTAAATATTTAGGAATTTCAAAATGATTTTATTAAACCCTCTACTTTTTCTAAAAATAATTGTTGTTAGAGTATTACTATTACATGAATTTCTTATTTTATCGGAAGTTAGGAACAATGGTGCGTGACTTAGATCCAGCTTAGAGCAATGGTGAAGCAGTCGGAAGCAAAAACAAAGTAAAATGTAATTATTGTAGACGAGTGCTCAATGGGGGGATTACCCGTTTGAAACAACATTTGGCACATGTATCAGGACAGGTGACAAATTGTCATAAAGTGCCACCAAATGTGAGGGCTGAAATGCATGAGCTCCTTGACGCATCTACAAAAAAAAAGAAAAAAAGTACAAGCAAGAAGAATAACTGAGGAACTTGATGTATGCAGAGAAGAAATATTTGGTTCCTTCGATGATGACGATGAAGACCCAGAAATGAGGAGGGCTAGGAGAGAAATTGTTAGGTCACTTCAAGAGGAGGAAGAGAGGAGAAGAATGCAATATGAAGTAGCCGCTAGAGGTAGCCAATATGAGCATGGTGGTGGGTCTTCTGGACTGGGGGCAGCGAGTTTGCGTCGGGCAGTTGGTCAAAAACAACCCCGTGTCCGTGAAGATCCAGACATTGAGGAGGTTGAACCTCCTACACATGTACCTCGTAGGCCAGATGTGGTGGGGCCAACAGACCCATTTGCTTATAGAAAACCAACTTCAAAGCAGCCCGGCATTATGAAAGCTCTAAAGGGCAACTTTGGTAAAGCAAGAGAACATCTAATAAGGGCTACTGGGAAGTTTTTTTTGCATGGAGGCATCCTACCCAACAAGGCATCTTCTCCTTATTTCACCACCATGTTAGATGCGGCTGCAGAACATGGTACAGGTATAAAGGCACCCACCCCTTATGAGATTGGGCATGTCTGTGTTGAGAAAGAGTATGAGGGATTGCAGGCTTGGGTGCAAACTTTCAAATGGGCATGGACGGAAAGAGGTTGCACACTAATGTGCGATGGGTGGACGACCATCACACATCGTCATCTCTTGAATTTTCTAGTCTATTCATCTATGGGCACAATGTTTATCAAATCAGTTGATGCAACTGATTACATCCAAGATGCAAAATATATTAATAGGTTATTGAATGAGGTGATTGAAGAAATTGGGGCAGATTGTATAGTTTAGGTTGTTACTGACAATGCTGCAAACATGAAGGCTGCAGGAATGTTGCTTATGAAACAAAGGCCAAGGATTTTCTAGTCTCCATGTGCAGCACATTGCCTAGATTTAATGCTTGAAGATATTGCAAAAGGAAAAGTCATGGTGCAAGTGATTGGTTAGATAAAGAAGATCACAAATTTTTTTTATCAGTCATATAGACTCATTTCTATGATGAAAACGTATACAGACAATCATGAACTACTGCGGCCTGGCATCACTAGATTTGCCACCCACTTCATTGCCATCGAATGTGTTTACAAGTGTAGAGATGGACTTCTCCAATTGATAAAATCACAAGAGTTCATGAATTCAAAATGGGGAAAGAGGCCAAGTCCCATTACAAAAGAAGTATGTAAAACAATTGAGTCCAACAAATCTTGGCCTCATGTGAAGGGTGTTTTGAATGTTTTTGATCCCCTAATAAAGGTTCTTCGATTGGTTGATGGCGATGATAAGCCAACAATGGGCTTCTTACATGAGGCCATGGAGAGATCAAAGTTGGTTATTCAAGCAGATTGTAGATATTATAAAAAGTATTGAAAGACCATTGACGATCGATGGGGACGACAATTGAAACATGATTTACACTCTGCTGGTAAGTGAAGGCTATTTCCTTTAATACTTGAATTATTGTATTCAATTCTTCTCATTATATTAATTTATCATTGACTAAAATTCATTGGTTTTACACTTTTATAAGATACTTCTTTAATCCACAATTTACGAATGGGCACATATCTGATGAAATCCGTTTGGGACTAAAAAATGTGATTGAAAGACTAGCAGAGAATACAGATGAAGCAATTTGGGCTACAAATCAGGTAGGCAGTAGGCTAATTAAGGGAAAAACCGAAAAAGTATAACATTGTAAGAATGTAAGTTCTCTAATTTATTTCTCTACTTCAACTTCTTCAGATTGACATATACAATGTACGTGCCGGAAGCTTTGGAACGATGACTGCGCGAAGAGCCATCACACAGACCAATCCCTGTGTTGATTGTAAATTGCAATGTCATCTCTATATTATTCAAGGACTCTAATTATTATTTTATTGACTCTAATATCATTTCTATTTTTATTTTCAGCTGAATGGTGGTTGAATTATGGAGAGAGTGCTCCTGCACTAAGGACGATTGCTATTAAAGTCCTTAGTTAAACTACATCGTCTTCTAATTGTGAAAGAAATTGGAGCACCTTCTCATTTATCCACACAAGACCAAGAAATAGATTAACAATGCAGAAGGTAAATAAATTGGTCTACATCCACTACAACCTCAAGCTCCGGAGTAGAAATAGAAAGAGAAGACAGTTTGAGAATCAACGGGATTATTTTTGTCCAATTAATTTGGACTACATCTTTTCAGAAGAGGGTACAGTGTTAGGTGAATGGTTGGAGGAACAAGAAGAACCAATGTTAGATAAAGACCCAGAGTTTGAGGAGTTGATGGAGGAATTGACTGGGGATAGGCCTGAGCCAGTAAGGGCCTCAGAAAGGATGGAAGAAATAAACTTGACAATGCAACAGGGGCGCGCACCTGATACAAGTGAACCAAGGGGGAAAGGAGGTGGACGAGGAGAGTGAGTCAAGTATTTCTACTTCATCATCATCAGCAGGAATTCCACCTGACTCTCCGGGGGATGAGGGTCATTATAGAGATGATGAGTCTCTCACTTATGAGACAGTTAAGCATTTTCCTGGTGCTACTGAGTTAGATCCTCGTTGTGGCTATGTCGGGCATGTTGGAGGGACCGAGGCAGGGAGTAGTAGTGGGACGGGCCCTGCTGGACAAGGAGTGGGGGAAGGTACTCATGGTCATTATGGGGGTTATGTTGGCCAACAAGGTGCTATGTATGGACAGTATGGGGATTATTCATATGACCCTAATTGGGTACCCCCTTCACCAACACTGATACTTTCTATCGAACAGATATTAATTGAGCAAGGAAGGCTTCCCCCACGACTTCCCCAACGACCTATTCATGCCCCTCATTTTTATTTCATGCCATTGCATTACAACCAGCCATCTCATTCTACAGGGGATCAACATAGTTCATCATCTTATCAGGAACAATCTGAATATGGTCATGGGTATGATAGTGCTGCACAACAGAATGGAGCATATCTTTTTAACCAATACCGGAGAAATGATAATGATGATGATGATATCGAGCCTGGGCGACACTCCACTTGGAATTAGGCTATCAATCTGTCAATCTGTCCTACACTCATGGTATTGAATTTCTTAACTTATTTGTTGATTGAGTTAGTATTAAATGATGATTGGTATGTTATCTTTATTTTCTTATATTTTACACTAATAAATTGATCATGAGCATCAATAATGGTCGCATTATATGAAATCTTGGAGAAGACAATGAACTGCGATACAGACAGGAGTCATAACTGAAGGTGACCGAGATTTTGATTTATTGTTGTTACTAATGGAAAAAAATATTGTTTTCCAGCATTTTCTAATATTCTAGATTTTTTGGATATTTTTGCGAATTTTTTTGGATTAAAAAAAATTAACACCGCGACGACCGTGACGGACCGATATCCTCGACCGATACCGATATCATATCGATTTTTCGGCCCGACCGAGACCGCGACCGAAACCGAGATTTTAAACCATGTATGACAGGACTACAGACCCTCAACACCACTTGGTGTCCTTTTGCAGTAAATGTCGTATAATTGCCTACAACAATGCCCTCCTCATTAATTACTTTCAAGAACCGCTAGCTGGAGATGTGCTAACTTGGTACACATCTGTGCCCTCACACAAGATCAATGCCTTCGAGGATGTGATAGAGAAATTTCTGGTGCGATACCAACACCTAACTAAGAACAAACCCCTGTGGTATGACTTAGCCAACTTAAAGCAAAAGAACAATGAGGATTATGAAGAATTCGCCGCGAGATGCCTGAGTCAATTCACGAGGTCTAACTGCAATATGAAGGAGGAGGAACAAGTCAGGATGGTCATTTTGAACATGAAAGAACCGACGAGGACATTGATAACGATCGGGGAAGTCATGAATTGGAGGGGCCTACACCATCGATTGTCAAGAATGAAACAGAACCTAGATGATGGAATATTGAATAACCTAGGCATCTTCGATCAAAAAAGGATTGTCCGTTGCGTGACCAATCAAGTGGAAAATCAGGTGACCCCGAAAGTAAACTCGACCCAAGAGGTGGTTTATCGTGAAAGTTCACCTAGGGCCAATGTTCTCATCCTAGAGAGAGGGGGGGGTTGAATAGGTTTATCAAACCTTAAATCCATTTTTAACCTATTAATCAAGATTTATAAGAGAGCAAGTGATATGTAGACTCAGTGTGATTATCTAGCAATGTTCAATGGTAAAGAAGGCATGTAAACTAGTTCAAAACATTTAGACAAATAATATAAATAAATGCACAGAGATTTATAGTGGTTCGGGCCATATGTCCTACATCCACTCACAAGGTTCACATAGTCCCTTGGTTCCACTATGATGAATCAAAACTACACAAGTAATGATTTCAATCACTTGAACATCACAATTTTGATAACGAGGTTCGATCACACAGATCTAATCCCCCACATACATTTTAGAGTGGTTGAGTCCCACATATTCAAACCACTATCACTGGATACACAAGATTTAAAAGATGATGAGACACCAAACACTTGCCTTTGATGTAGTCGGAAGTGTTTATCGAAGCTCTAACAGAAGTTGAAGCTTTATCCTCTTGATGCATGCTTGATGTTGATAGAGATGCTCCATTGTAATGCACAATCAAGGGTCAAGAGGTTGGGTTCTACATTTTCCTAAATATATATCATTTGAAAATCAAAGTAGAATCCTTTTTCCAAACACACTTTTCTAGAGACTAAAATATCTCATCCATTTTCTAGATTGGGTTAATAGTGTATTTGGAAGATGGTTTAAAGGCTTAGAAAAGATGGGAAAAAGTAGGAAACTAAGCTCTTTAAAAATGTCCTCTCTACAGTGTAAAACTGGCTCCAGATATATATAGAGAAGTTCCCAACGGCTAGTTTTGGCGGCTAGCCTCTTGGTAGTTCGGCTAGCCTCATTTCAATTTCTCTATGGTAACGGCTAGTTTTTCTAATTCCCTCAGCTCACGGTTAGCCGACGGTAGACATCGCGGCTAGCCGTGAGGTGACCGCAGGGTGACCGAATCTGCACCTCAAAAACCTGTAGCGTTTTGGAAAGCTAACCGTGGGATTTCAATTACATGGAGGTTAGCCGCCAGCCCATATGGCGGTTAGCCGAAAGGCAACCGCAAGGTGACCGAACTTCCACAACAGTTAAGAAGTTTGTATTCTGGAAATGTAACCGTGAACCTCGGTTACCTGGCGGTTAGCCGCCAGTCCACACTGCGGTTACCCGAATACTGACCGCAAGGTGGCCGAATCACTTTTGACAGAGAACAGTATTCTGGAAAGCTAGCCGAGGTATTTTGATTACCTGGCGATTAGCCGCTTTTTGTAAAGAGGCTAGCTGCCAGGTGACCGAAAGGTCACCGAACTCCCTATTTTTGAACAGAACAGAATGGAGAGAACCTTAGATGAAAAACTGAATGTAGGCTAAGGTAAGCAAGGATCCTAGGGTCCAAGTAGGTAACGGTTTTGGGTCCAAAATACCTGAGATGATTTGCACACAAATGGAGTCTTCTTTGACACATCCAGGTCTTCCAAAAGCTTGAACAATCTCTAGAAGTAGATCTTCCTTGACACACTTCGAGATGTAAGGTCTTCGGGACACAATGACACGGAATTGACAAACCAAATATAGTGCACACATGAATGTGACACTAACAATCTCCCCCTTTGACAATTTCGTGGCAAAAAACACCTATTCTATATACTCTTACAATAAATGAACCAAATAACACTCAAGATTACAAGAGTACGAGAACTTTACGAGAAAATGCAATAATTACAACTCAAATAAGAACTCCCCCTAAGAATGTGCTTGAATCTGAATGATATACCTGCTTAGGAGAAGGAACACACATTCTATGGTGGGATTGCAACTCCCCCTTAATCATTAGCCAAAAATAACATGTTCAAATGAGTTAGAAGCATTCTTTAAGACAAACACACATTCTCCCTTAGAATGTATCTGAAAACCTGGGAATTCTCTCTTCCCCCTTTTGTCACAAATTGATAAGGGTAGGACCATGCAATAAGAGAGATAAAATTGCGATAGAAAAATATATCAGGAAGTCACAAAAGTATATAGCATGAATATGATATAAAAGTCAGACATGAAAGGTCATACATCCCAAGTTAAAAGGAATTAGCATAAATATGTTAAACACATAGGGGAGGGCAGCCACTTGTCAACACCACATCACCAAAAGGAGAACCAATCAAACAAATGTGGCTAAGAGACCCACTAAAAACTAATCAGATGGAGGGGATGGAGAGGGAGGCATGTCATTGAAATCATGTCCTCGACATCCCTTGGACAGAGCACCTAAGTATCTCAGAGTCTTTTTCAACGGCTTCTTTGTCTTGGACTGCCGTTGCTCTATAGCGTCCAAATGGTCTCCAACACTCTGTGATGCACCAGAAGAAGTAGCCCCACGAACTTGCACAGGAGGCACTGATGGAGCTGGCTGCTGTGAAGCTTGATCACCTGCATAAGGAGGAACTGGCCCAGCTTCGACATTAGGAAGTGGATTCATCTGAATAAGGTTCGCTTTACCAAAGGAGGCATGGTATAGAGGAGTATCAGTCAGCCGAGGAACACCATAAGAACGAGCTAGCTGAGTCATAAGAAACCCAAACGGGGCAGCAATCTTTGTAGCATTTGAGAGGTGAAACCACATGATGGTACAACAAATCAGCGATGGAAGACACATGGGAACACCGGTAATGACTTTATGAAGGATATTGACCATATAAGAAGTTAATTTGGTCCTATTGCCTTTACGAGGATAGACGTTAAATGTGAACAAATTGTGTAGGAGTCTATACTTGGGAATCAAAGCGGCTAAAGGAAGAAAATTCTTTTTACGATTCCACTCAGCATCATATCCGCAGATACGGAGGGTTGCTTCAGCCTTTTCAGCCTCAGTGAGTGTGTCGGCAACCATAGTTAGACCATTTTCACTAACAGGGATGTTCATAATATAGGAAATACGATTGGGGTCAATTGTGACTACTTGATTTCTAAATGCTACATTGAAAGAGCAAGAGTCAATAGTTGAAACAGCATCAGCAATAGACGCATACATGCTGTAGACAAGAGAGGGATAAGCCTTGTCCCCCCAATCCAGAATGTTATTCCAATTGATCTGAGCAAGAATAATGGCCGTTTCATGACCTTCAATAACATTGCGGAGGGTGCGACGCTCAACCATAATCAACAATTTTTCATGACATTTAGCACTTGAGCTTTTGGTTTGAGACTCATAGGCATAGATGGAGGAGGAGGAGGAGGAGAAGAAGGGGAACTAGAGGATGATTGTGAAGGTGAAGGTGGAGGTGATGGAGAAGGTCTTTCTTGACGAGATGAGGAGCCTTCAGTACAGCGTCCTCTTTTAGAGGGACGATTTACAGCCGATTTCATTCTAGGAGGCATTGTTTCGAACAGTTGGAGTGCCCACAGAAGAGAAAACAACACACACAAGAGAAAGAGAATCTGTGCAATAGAGAAAAAAAGACAAGGGAACAAGGAAAAACCAAGAACAGGAAATGCAAAATAAAATAAGGAGAGGAACAAGACGAAATGACCTTGAGGAATGAAGAAAATAAACCCCAAACACTCGGCTACGGTCGAGACGAAACTGACGAGAGAAGAGAAGAAACCAAATGAAATGACAAAACCTAGTTTTAAAATCACGGGCCCGCCATGGCGGTTAGCCGCCGAGAGGGTCCACGGCTAGCCGAAATCCCCCCCCCCCTTTTTTATTATTTTTTTATTTTTTATTTTATCGAATAGCACAAACACCAAGGGATTTTCTCATATTTTCAAATTTTGAAACATCTAAGGGTTTTGTTAAAATGTTTGCTAGTTGTTTCTCTGTAAATATATGCTCCAATACTATGACTCCTTCTTCAACCAATTCTCTAATGAAATGATGTCTAATGTCAATATGCTTAGTTCTAGAGTGTTGAACAGGATTTCTGGAGATATTAATAACACTAGTGTTATCACAATACAAGTTCATGCTACATTGTTCAATACCATAGTCTGTGAGCATTTGTTTCATCCAAAGCATCTGAGTACATCCACTACCAGCTGCTATATATTTTGCTTCAGCTGTAGATGAGGAGATGGATGATTGTTTCTTGCTGTGCCAAGCAACTAAACAGTTTCCTAGATAGAAACATCCACCACTAGTAGATTTTTTATCATCTACATTTCCAACCCAATCGGCGTCTGAGTATCCAGCAATACAAGTAGATGGATCATATGAATACCATAAGCCATATCCCGAAGTTCCTGAAACATATCTAATGATTCTTTTACTTCTTTCAAATGGATTTCTTTGGGATCAGATTGATATCTGGCACAAGCTCCCACACTGAATGCAATATCGGGTCTACTAGCTGTAAGATATAATAGGCTGCTTATTATGCTCCTATACAGACTAAGATCTACACTCTTACCACTCGATTCTCTAGACAATTTCAGAGTTGTGCTCATGGGTGTGTTCATGTGCTTGGCTGAATCTAATCCAAATCTTTTGATCAATTCTTTTGCATATTTGGTTTGGGAAACAAACATTCCATCAGTCAATTGTTTAACTTGTAATTCTAAAAAGAAATTAAGTTCACCAACCATGCTCATTTCAAATTCAGATTTCATTAGATTAGCAAACTCTTCTGAGAAGTTATTACAAGTAGATCCAAACACTATATCATCAACATAAATTTGAGCAATCAAAATCGAATCATTGGTTTTTTGAATAAAGAGAGTTTTATCCACACTTCCCCTTTCAAAATTTTGATTAATTAAAAAATGAGTAAGCCTTTCATACCAAGCTCTAGGGGCTTGTTTGAGACCATAGAGGGCCTTTTTAAGATGATACACATGATTAGGCTTCTTTGCGTCTTCAAATCCTTTAGGTTGCTCCACATAAACTTCTTCTTCCAAAAGACCATTTAGAAAGGCACTTTTGACATCCATTTGGTATAATTTAAATTTTAAAGAGCAAGCAATGGCAAGTAAGATTCTAATAGACTCAAGTCTAGCAACAGGAGCAAAGGTTTCTTCAAAATCTATTCCTTTAATTTGAGAATATCCTTGGGCAACCAGCCTGGCCTTGTTTCTAACGATGGTACCATTTTCATCAAGTTTATTTTTGTAAATCCATTTAGTACCTACAACATTTTTGTCATTTGGCCTAGGCATTAGATCCCAAACTTCACTTCTAGCAAACTAGTTTAGCTCTTCTTGCATTACATTTATCCAATTATTGATAAGTCCTTAAAAATGCAATATTTTCTTATCATTTTAGAGTAATTAAGGACTTAATCATCAAATCATGGACCATTTTAGTAAAAAATTATGATTTTATGTTTTTGAGCATCAAAGTCTAAATTCGAGTCAAAATTCATCCAAAAATTGCATTTTCACATAAAATCATGAATTTCTCTATTTTTGGCATTGAAAGTCACAAATTTCCCATAACTTTTTATTCACACATGAAATGATGAATTTTCTTTGTACCATTGATTTAATTGAAGAAAACTTGATAAAATGGTGACATTTTATGCATTTATTTAGTGTGAATTGGGACCGCATCTTGCATAATTCCTTACCTATATGATTAGATTATTCTTTGATCTTTGTTTTTATTTTTGTAGGGAATTTCAGAAATCGGGGCCCACGGAAGAGAATTGATGAATCAAATGGACTATGGACCCACCTTCCTTTGGCATGGATCTAAGGTAGGGGCGGCCATGGTAGGGTCCGCTCTCATATGCAAGAAAAAAATCAGATTTAATCTCTTGAAGATAAGTTCCAAATTTGCGGGCCATGAGATGATGAGGTGTCATATCTACTCTCCAACAAATCTTGCTTACATGTCAAGATGGATGGCTAAGATTCAAATCAAGCAAAGAAGAAAACAAAATTGCAAAAAAGAAAGATCCCTCCAAGGTGAGGACGTCCAAGGCAAGAGAGTCAAGGCTTCTACACTCAAGTGGGGTCCACATGCATTCAAGAATTGCATATCAAATCTGAAATTTCAGATTTAAATTGATTCTTAACCCAAGTGGGACCCAAGAGAGGGAGTTGCATGAGATAAGAACAATCCTAATTTTACTAGGATTGTGAGCCAACCCCTAGAAAATCTCTCAAAAACTCTCCTAATCCTAATCCAACTTGGACCACACACTACTAATGCTTACCCAAATAAAAAACCTTGCAACCCAAGCTATCATAAATCTATAAATAAACCCAAGAGAGGGCTGGACGTGCATGACCATCTCCCCAACCTTCTTGGACGACCAGCAACAAGAATTTCCCCCTTTTCCATTAATTCTTCTTCATCTCTCCTCCTTCCATCAATATTTCATCCAAGGCCTTCCCTAAGGCACACTACCACTTGGATTTCTACGCCTTCGCACCGCCACCGTTGCTATCGTCACTCCACCATCGGATCATCCTTGGAATCATCTTCCCTTGCTTGGATTTCAGATCGCGAAACGAGAGCCGGTTGGATCGCCGTTCAAGACCGCGAGTCCCTCTCCTCCGTTTAGTGTTTCTTGTGTCTATGGTAAGGTTGGATGCACTTTATTTTTATTAAAAGAATTTTGTAATGGTTATTTGCTTGTAATGGGTCTTTCATTAATAAATCAAGTTTATGGGGTCTTGGTCTTCACCAATGAGTCAACATTGAATTTTTGTGCGTAGTGACAGTGCGCACTTGGTGCGGTGGTCTTGATTTTTCTTGATGGCATTAAGCAAAGTAATTATTGCAAAGTTTTAGAATTAAAATATAATTTCTTTATTCTCTGATTTTATTTTATTTTATTTTATTCTATTTTATTTTATTCTTTATTCTATGCACCCTTAACAATTATTGCAATTGGTTGGGCTAATGAATCTTATGGTGATGCAGTGGTTAGATTAGGTTTCTAGATTAGGATTTTAATTTTCTTTGGTTGTAATTAATATTTCAGATTTGTAATTAATTTTTAATTCAATTAGAAAATTTTATTTGTATAGTTTTTTTAGGCTAGAACTAGTTTTTTTTATTAGGACAGGTTTTGCGATAAATAAACTCTCCGTGGATCGATCCGGTTTCACCGGTTATTACTACAATCGCGGCCTTGCACTTGGGGCTACGATCAAGTTTTTGGCGCCGTTGCCGGGGAGTTTTTCTTCGCTTAAGGTATTTTTTCCAACCTATCTTTTTAATTGCTTTGTGGGTGTGCCTTTACTATTCCGCAATCATTCTAGATCTAAGGGTAGCATGCATGGAATGTTTGGACCAGCCCTATTGCATTAAAAAGTGGATTTTTAATCTCTGATTTTTGATAAAATTGGAACTATTTCAGATCTGAAAAATTATTTTTTCTGATTTTTCAAAAATCACATCCAATTTCTGAAAATTGCCTAATTTACTTGTTCTAATTTGGACTAGTTTAGGTCATTTATTTTCGTTTTTTTTGTTGCTGATTAGGATTAATTAGGGTCTGTTAAATTCAGTTATTTTTCATATTTTTAGGTTTTTAAAGTTTCCAAAAAAATTCTGGAACTTTCCCTCACAAAAGCAAGTCGTAGATCGCACAAATTCGGCTTTTTGGCCACCAAACTTGCAAAAATCTGAAAATTTCAGAACTTTCATTGGAAACTCAGTTTTATTAGTTGTTTTTAAATTTAAAAGGACTCTTAAAAACTTGCTGGAGTTTTTTTTCTAAGAAGGTTAGTTATTTCTTTGGGAAGCCGAACAAACTGCCTTTCTTAATTGGTTCGATGTCTAGGCAAGTCTTGTCCCAATAGATAAGGGAGACAAGTCTCTTGTTCTAGAAAGTGGTTTTTAAGCGGGACCTTTGCAACGCATCGTGACCCCACCACTGATCTGGGGACTTACCTGGTCGGGCCAGTTTCATAGATTTGAGTTTGGGAACTTTCCTTAGAGATATTAAACTCTCTAAGATTAGGACTTTGCAAGAATTTGAGAATCTTCTTTTAAATCTAAGAACGGACCTTAGGTAGTTTTTCTTTCTAGGTTTCTTTATAAAAAAAAAAGAAAAAGAAAAAAAGGAGATAAATAAAAACTTTTCAAAATTCCAAAAAAGAAGGAAAGACCCCCATCTTCTTGGCAGAGGGACTCCTCAAATCGGTTAGTAAGGAAGGAATCACCTGTCAAGAGCTTGATTAAATTCTACGAATCTAGATCTCCTGGTTCTCTTAGGATTTCCAATATGGCTGATGAGCAGAGTGATAACGAGGAGAACGGTAATGGGAATGGACACAATAATAATAGGGAGGTGAATCAACCTCTTAGGAGTTTACGTGATTACCTTCACCCTACACGACAAGCCACACCGTCGTGCATGGTCATACCCGCAAGTGCGGGTCAATTTGATATCAAACCAGGAGTAATCCAACTTCTCCCCAAATTTCATGGACTTGAATCAGAAAGTGCATATTTGCACATTAAAGAGTTTGAAGAAGTGTGTGCAACACTACACTTCAATAATGTGAGGGAAGACCTTATCAAATTTCGTTTATTTCCATTTTCCCTCAAAGATAAGGCTAAGGCATGGCTTCACTCCTTACAACCCAATTCGATTGCTCTATGGTCCGACATGGTCCGGGAATTTTTAAAGAAATTTTTCCCATTACATAAGACCAACACCTTACGGAGGAATATTATGAATTTTAAACAAAAAGACAAGGAGTCTTATTATAGGTGTTGGGAACGCTTTAATGAACTACTCCTTGCATGTCCCCACCACGGATTTGAATTGCACAATACAATTGGTCACTTCTATGATGGACTTAGTCCAGAAACACGTCAATTCGTGGAGATGATGTGCAATGGGGAGTTCATGGCGAAAAACCCAAATCAAGCATGGACCTACCTTCAGTTTTTGGCAGATAGTGCACAAAATTGGGACACATCTGAAGGTATAGACCCCGTAAAGCAATCGAGTCAGGCCAAAGGAGGGGGGTTATATGTATTAAAAGAAAGCGATGATCTTCAAGCAAAAATTGCCTATCTTACAAGAGAAGTTGAGTCCTTGAAATTTGTGAAGAATAAGGAACCTGCTATAGTTTGTGGCATCTGCGCTAGTGATAAACACATTTCTTCGGAGTGCCCAACACTCCCTGCTTTTCAAGAAGCATTTCACGAGCAAGCAAATGCCACTAACACATACAACCGGCAATTTAACAATTCTTTGGGTAACACATACAACCCTAATTGGAGGAATCACCCCAACTTTAGTTGGAGGAATGGCCCAAATACTACTCAGCCCAATTTCAACCAAATGTCAAATCCATTTGGGGGTACTCCTAGTACATATGCTCAAAACACACAGCAAATGGTACCCCCTACAACACAAACGACACCTTGGGATGAACTTGTGGCTAAGTTTATGGTGAATCAAGAGTCCATCAATAAAAAACATGATCAGAACTTTGAGAATTTACAGAACACCATGCAGAACCTCTGCAAATTGATTGAATCACAAAATAAGGGGGCTTTTCCAGCCCAACCACAGCCCAATCCAAAAGGGCAATTTGAGGTTCATCAAGGTGGTCCGTCAAATTCAAAGGAGCAGGTTCAAGCTGTTACTACTCTACGTAGTGGTAAAGAGATTGCAAAGCCTGATCTGGAAAAAAATAAACAACCTGCATCCTCAGATCAGGAAGGGAAAGAAAATGAAGTCCCTTCTATCAAGGAAAAAAGCCCAGTTCCTCCGGGATTCAAGCCTTTACTGCCTTTTCCCAACCGATTAGCTCCTGCCAAGCCATCTATACAGAACCAGGAAATCTTTGATGTACTTAAAGAGGTTAAAATTAACATCCCGTTGTTAGATGCAATCAAACAAGTCCCATCTTACGCAAAGTTTCTTAAGGACTTGTGCACGTTGAAGCGTAAGATACATGTACAAAAGAAAGCGTTCCTCACTGAGCAAGCTAGTGCAATTTTAAAGCATGACGCTCCCCCTAAATTCAAAGATCCAGGATGCCCCACGATTTCGTGCATTATTGGAAATTGTCAAATTGAACAAGCACTGCTTGATCTTGGGGCGAGTGTCAACTTACTACCCTACTCGGTCTATGTAAAATTGGGGTTAGGCGAACTCAAACCCACCCAGATTACTCTGCAGCTCGCAGACCGATCAGTTAAAAGACCGAGAGGGGTAGTAGAGGATGTGCTTGTGCAAGTTGACAAGTTCTACTTTCCAGTAGACTTCATTGTGCTAGACACTCATCCTGTGGCAGATCCTCATGCTCAGATTCCGGTAATTCTGGGGAGACCATTCTTAGCCACATCCAATGCATTGATCAATTGCCGGAATGGAAAAATGACGCTATCTTTTGGTAACATGACATTAGAGCTAAATGTTTTTGACCTTTGCAAACAACCACGAGATGATAACATTGACCTTGAAGAGGTAGATTTGATCAGTGTTCTTACAGCAGAAACTTTTACAAAAACAATCTCTGATTCCATTGAGTCAATTGAGGGCCTGACCCTCTGTGAAGAAACACTTGATAACACTGTTGAAATGGTCAACACTATAGGCAAACCCTCTTTTGAAGAGCTATTACCAACTGGTACTCTGTCTCTTCCATCTCAGGTGAGGCCGCCCAAACCTGAGTTGAAACCCTTGCCCTCTCACCTGAAATATGCATACCTTGGAGAAAATGAAACATTTCCTGTAGTAATTTCTGCACACCTTGACAAGGACCAAGAAGTCCAACTCTTAGAAGTGCTCAAACTACACAAAGGTGCAATTGCTTGGACCGTGGCTGACATTAAGGGAATTAATCCCCTCGTGTGTACACATCATATCTATTTGGAGGAAAATGCAAAACCCTCCCGTCAGATGCAACGCCGGTTAAACCCCACCATGCAGGAAGTGGTTAGGGCGGAAGTTTTGAAACTTCTAGATGTGGGTATCATTTATCCAATTTCGGATAGCCAATGGGTCAGCCCTACCCAAGTTGTACCTAAAAAGGCCGGCGTAACTGTAGTCCGAAATGCTAATGATGAGCTCATCCCAACCCGCATACCCACAGGTTGGCGAGTTTGCATCGACTACAGAAAGTTAAATGCTGTCACACGAAAGGATCATTTCCCCCTACCCTTCTTGGACCAAATTTTAGAACGGGTAGCTGGCCACGAGTATTATTGTTTCTTGGATGGATATTATGGATACAATCAAATAGAGATCGCCCCGGAAGACCAAGAGAAAACAACTTTCACATGCCCCTTTGGCACCTTTGCTTACCGACGTATGCCCTTTGGGCTGTGTAATGCTCCTGCAACCTTTCAAAGGTGCATGCTGAGTATTTTTAGTGATATGGTGGAACGTTTTCTCGAAGTCTTCATGGACGATTTCTCCGTTTTTGGAGATTCTTTCCGAGATTGTTTGAGCAACTTAACTAAGGTCCTCTCTAGGTGTGAAGAAAAGAACTTAGTACTGAATTGGGAAAAATGTCATTTTATGGTACGACAAGGGATTGTCCTTGGCCACATTGTATCATCTAAAGGATTGGAAGTGGACAAAGCCAAAATAGATCTAATTTCCAATTTGCCAGCCCCAAAAACCGTAAGAGATGTAAGATCTTTCTTAAGGCATGCTGGATTCTACAGAAGGTTCATAAAAGATTTTAGTGTCATTTCTCGACCATTATGCAACCTTCTGCTAAAGGAAGCAGAATTTGAGTGGACGGAGGCATGTCAATTGGCTTTTACCAAGCTTAAGGACATGTTGACGACTGCTCCAATTATGCAACCTCCAGATTGGAGCCTACCCTTTGAAATCATGTGCGATGCTAGCGATTATGCAGTTGGGGCAGTTCTTGGGCAACGTAGGGACAAAAAGCCATATGTAATTTACTATGCTAGCAGGACTTTAAACAGTGCACAGATTAATTATTCTACAACAGAGAAAGAACTATTGGCTGTGGTCTATGCACTGGATAAATTCCGTTCCTACTTAATTGGATCCAAAATTGTGATCTTTACTGACCATTCTGCGCTGAAGTACTTGCTTTCTAAGAAAGATGCCAAGCCCAGACTGATCAGATGGATCCTTCTACTCCAAGAGTTCAATATCGAAATCAAAGATAAGAAAGGAGTAGAAAATGTGGTGGCTGTTCATCTTTCTAGGATTGTCCTTTCCAACGCTTTAGAACCCTTGCCAATCCAGGACACTTTCCCTGATGAGCACTTGTTTGCCACATTTTCCCATTCTCCATGGTATGCTGACATTGCTAATTATCTAGCTTCGGGTGAAATTCCAAATGAATGGACCCAACAAGATAAAAACAAGTTTTTCACTAAGGTGAAACAGTTTTTCTGGGATGACCCATACCTTTTCAAATACTGCCCCGACCAAATCATTAGGAGATGCATTCCAGACCATGAAATGAACAGTGTTATATCATTTTGCCATTCTCAAGCTTGTGGTGGCCATTTTTCTGCTAAAAAGACCGCTCACAAAATTTTGCAATCGGGATTTTACTGGCCCACTATATTTAAAGATGCATATGATTTCTGTAAAGTATGTGAGCGGTGCCAAAAATTGGGTTCAATTTCCAAAAGGAACATGATGCCTTTAAACCCAATTTTGGTCGTCGAGTTATTCGATGTATGGGGTATAGACTTTATGGGACCATTTCCCCCGAGCTTTGGTTTTCATTATATCCTCGTTGCAGTTGATTATGTTTCCAAATGGATTGAAGCAATCCCATGTAGGAACAATGATGCTAAAACGGTAAAAAGGTTTATCTTGGACAGTATCTTTTCCCGTTTTGGAACTCCGCGTGCCATCATTAGTGATGGGGGCACTCACTTTTGTAACCGCATTATTGAGAGTTTGTTTCACAATTACGGTGTTACACATAAAGTGGCTACCCCCTATCATCCTCAAACAAGTGGGCAGGTAGAGGTCTCAAATAGGGAAATTAAAAGAATTTTGGAGACCACAGTAAAACCAAATCGTAAGGATTGGTCCATGCGGTTAAATGATGCATTGTGGGCCTATCGCACTGCGTATAAGACCCCAATTGGGATGTCTCCATACCGGCTTATATATGGGAAAGCTTGCCACCTTCCGGTGGAGCTGGAACATAAAGCTTATTGGGCCATAAAACAACTGAACTTTGACTTAGACAAGGCTGGGGAGAAAAGAGCCCTTGATCTAAATGAATTAGAAGAATTGAGAAACGAGGCTTATATGAACTCAAGAATTTACAAGGACAGGACTAAGGCCTTTCATGATAAACGGATATTAAGAAAATCATTCCATCCGTCTCAAAAAGTCCTCTTGTATAATTCTCGACTTCATCTTTTCCCAGGAAAGTTAAGATCTCGTTGGACAGGCCCCTACATTGTTCAAGACGTATTTCCATATGGGGCAGTGACCCTCATTGATCCATCGAATGGTACCTCTTTTAAAGTCAATGGACAACGTTTAAAACCATTCTTGGAGACTATTCCTCCAGAGGAAAATGTAATTCCTCTGATCGATCCTATCTATCAGGATTGATGGGCACTGGATCTGACAGTGGCCCATACCTTTGTATATTATGCATATATTTTTCTATTTTTTGTGTGTTCTTTGTCTCACATTGGACAGGATACTACGCAAAAGCTTCATTACTCCAGGTGCTTTCTACCCTTTTTCCTCCTTTTACATTTTCACCTCATGTTACATTTCATTTCGCATTTCATGTATGACATCGAGGACGTTGTCTAGTTTAGGTTGGGGGGTGGGAACAAGCACACTTGTCCAATTTTAGACAAAATTTTTTTCATAGTCTTTTAAAAAAAACCTTCCATTAGATTATTCTTTGATCTTTGTTTTTATTTTTGTAGGGAATTTCAGAAATCGGGGCCCACGGAAGAGAATTGATGAATCAAATGGACTATGGACCCACCTTCCTTTGGCATGGATCTAAGGTAGGGGCGGCCATGGTAGGGTCCGCTCTCATATGCAAGAAAAAAATCAGATTTAATCTCTTGAAGATAAGTTCCAAATTTGCGGGCCATGAGATGATGAGGTGTCATATCTACTCTCCAACAACTCTTGCTTACATGTCAAGATGGATGGCTAAGATTCAAATCAAGCAAAGAAGAAAACAAAATTGCAAAAAAGAAAGATCCCTCCAAGGTGAGGACGTCCAAGGCAAGAGAGTCAAGGCTTCTACACTCAAGTGGGGTCCACATGCATTCAAGAATTGCATATCAAATCTGAAATTTCAGATTTAAATTGATTCTTAACCCAAGTGGGACCCAAGAGAGGGAGTTGCATGAGATAAGAACAATCCTAATTTTACTAGGATTGTGAGCCAACCCCTAGAAAATCTCTCAAAAACTCTCCTAATCCTAATCCAACTTGGACCACACACTACTAATGCTTACCCAAATAAAAAACCTTGCAACCCAAGCTATCATAAATCTATAAATAAACCCAAGAGAGGGCTGGACGTGCATGACCATCTCCCCAACCTTCTTGGACGACCAGCAACAAGAATTTCCCCCTTTTCCATTAATTCTTCTTCATCTCTCCTCCTTCCATCAATATTTCATCCAAGGCCTTCCCTAAGGCACACTACCACTTGGATTTCTACGCCTTCGCACCGCCACCGTTGCTATCGTCACTCCACCATCGGATCATCCTTGGAATCATCTTCCCTTGCTTGGATTTCAGATCGCGAAACGAGAGCCGGTTGGATCGCCGTTCAAGACCGCGAGTCCCTCTCCTCCGTTTAGTGTTTCTTGTGTCTATGGTAAGGTTGGATGCACTTTATTTTTATTAAAAGAATTTTGTAATGGTTATTTGCTTGTAATGGGTCTTTCATTAATAAATCAAGTTTATGGGGTCTTGGTCTTCACCAATGAGTCAACATTGAATTTTTGTGCGTAGTGACAGTGCGCACTTGGTGCGGTGGTCTTGATTTTTCTTGATGGCATTAAGCAAAGTAATTATTGCAAAGTTTTAGAATTAAAATATAATTTCTTTATTCTCTGATTTTATTTTATTTTATTTTATTCTATTTTATTTTATTCTTTATTCTATGCACCCTTAACAATTATTGCAATTGGTTGGGCTAATGAATCTTATGGTGATGCAGTGGTTAGATTAGGTTTCTAGATTAGGATTTTAATTTTCTTTGGTTGTAATTAATATTTCAGATTTGTAATTAATTTTTAATTCAATTAGAAAATTTTATTTGTATAGTTTTTTTAGGCTAGAACTAGTTTTTTTTATTAGGACAGGTTTTGCGATAAATAAACTCTCCGTGGATCGATCCGGTTTCACCGGTTATTACTACAATCGCGGCCTTGCACTTGGGGCTACGATCAATTATCATCAGTAAAAGCTTCATCCACATTTTTAGGTTCAACAGTAGAAGTAAAGCAAAGATAGCTAACAATGTTTTCTAATTGTCTTCTAGCCTTGACACCGGTCAAAGGATATCCCAGAATTTGGTCCATAGGGTGATGTTTCACATTCCCCAAATCCCTAGAGATTGGAGACTTGTTTAGTTTTTCAGTTTGGACATCTATCTCATAAATATCAAAGTTTTCTTGATATCTGAAATCATTTTGTTTGTCATCAATGACAACATTTATAGATTCTTGTATGGCTCCAGTGTTTTTGTTCAGCACTCTATATGCACGACTGTTTAGAGAATAGCCAATGAAAATGCCTTCATCACTTTTTGAATCAAATTTGCTCAAGTGTTCTCTATCCTTAAGTATATAGCATTTGCTACCAAAAATTTTAAAATAGCTAATGTTGGGCCTTTTTCCATGCCATAACTCATAAACAGTTTTATCCAATCCAGTTCTCAAATATACCCTGTTTATGATGTGACATGCTGTGCTAACTGCTTCAGCCCATAGATCTCTAGGAACATTCTTTCCATGAAGCATAACGGTGGCCATCTCTTGTAAGACATGATTCTTTCTCTCAACAATACCATTTTGTTGAGGAGTTTTAGGCGCAAAAAATTCATGGTGAATTCCATATTTCTCGCAAAATTTTTCAAACTTAATATTTTCAAATTCACCACCATGATCACTTCTTATCCGAGAGACTGCTCTTCCTTTTTCAACTTGGATTCTTTTTACAATCTTTTTAAATTCAACATATGCATTAGATTTTTCTCTTAGAAACGCAACCCAAGTGAATCTAGAGTAATCACCAACAATTACCAGGAAGTATTTTCTGCGACCCCTGCTCTCTTTCTTAGTTGGACCAACCAAGTCCATATGGAGAAGTTCTAAGGGTCTAGAAGTTCTAAGTTTTTTGTGAGAATTTCTAATTTGTTTACCTTTTTGACATTCTCCATAGATTGTTTTTGATTTCCCGCTGATTTTAGGAAGACCCTTTACATACTTGTCAAGTTTGGACAAGTCCCTAAAATTTACATGACCAAGTCTTTGATGCCATAGTTGAGCTTCATCAAGATGAGCAATGTAACAGGCTGAACTAGATGATTCTTTCTAGTTACCGATAACATAACAGTTTTCTTTGGTTCTAAGGCCTCTTAAAATAATCTTTCCATTTTTGGAAATCTCACAACCAAGACTACTAAAGTTAACATCATGATCTTTATCACATATTTGAGAAATGCTTAGCAAGTTATGTTTCAAACCATCAACATATAAAACATCTTCAATAATAGGCATGTTGGGAACATTCAAAGTACCCTTACCAACTACTTTAGCAATATTTCCATCACCAAAGGTGACAGTTCCACCTTCATATTCAATTATTGTGGATAGGTGTGCTCTATCCCCAGTCATGTGTCTAGAACATCCACTATCTAGGTACCACAAGAAATGATCAACTGTTTTAAGGGCTGTGTGAACCAACAAGCCTTTGTTCTTAGGAATCCAAATGTATCTTTGTGTGATAGGGGTTTTACCAAAACCTTGAGATTTAGCTTTGTTATAATTTTGTGGATGAAAATGTTTCTTAGAGTAGATTTCAGTTGATTTAACAGTTTTTGTGTGATTGTGGAGTTGTAACTTTAGACGACCAATTTGTTTCATCATCTCATTTAATTGTTGAGTGACAGAGTATTTGACTGTAATGTTATGAACAGATTTTTTTGTTTGAGAATTGACACATGTCATAGTGGTCTGTCTTTTAATTTGTTCAATTTTGCAATCATACTTGACATGTCCTTTGCTTCCACATGAATGACATATAATTTCAGAAATGTTTTGACTACTAGAGGAAGTTTCTCCTTTCACAAACATAGTAGAGACATTAGGATTATGTTTGTCTATTTTGTTGTACCCTAATCCAGTTTTGTCTCAATGATGTTTTCCCATTTTAAAAAGTCTTTCAAAATTTTCTTCTCCATGGGTAAATGAATACTCATACTTTTCTTTGAACCCTTTCAGTTGAGTGACTTCATCTCTTAAAAGTAAGTTTATTTTGTTTAGAGTTTCAGCTTCTTTTTCATAACTCTTGATCTTGTTGAATTCTTCACTAGCAATATGAAATTTAGAATTAATTTTAATTAGTTCAATTGCTAAGTTATTCTTTTCATTAGTTAACGTTTCGATTTTGTCTTTCAAGATTTCGTTTTTGGATTTTTGTTTGTTCAAGACTTCAATCAATTTGCAACTCTCCTCATAGAGTCTATCATATGTTACTTGTGAATCTTCATCATCTTTTTCATTATCTGAGCTGTCATATTCAGATTCAGATTCACTCTCCAAGCTCTCAACATCATTTTTTTTAGAATTTTCCATTGTCTCAAGTAATGAATCACACACAGTTCTGGCCATCAATACAGTGTAATTTTCTGTCTCATCTTTGTGTGATTCATCTGAATCTATTTCGGCTTCAGATGAGTCATCCCATGTAGCCACAAGGGTCTTTTTCTTCACTTTTCTTTCCATTGGACACTCAGTTGATATGTGTCCAAACTTTTGATAGTTATAGCATTTCACATTTCTAGATTGATACTTGGAGGAGGAGCTGACTTTGTTTTTACATTTATCAAAAGGTTTCTCTTTCTCTTTTCTATTAAACTTTGAAGTCTTCTTCTTAAATTGTCTTAAGAATCTTTTAGTAAGCAATGCAACATCTTCAGCATCAATTTCATTCTCATTCCCTGATTCTTCTTTAGGTGGAGATGGTTGAGAGGCCTTTAAGGCTATTGATTTCTTATCTTTGGATTTATTGGAAGCATTGTTCATCTTCATCTCAAAGGTTCTAATGTTACCCGTCAGTTCTTCTACTTTCATAGTTTCAGGGTCATTGTATTCTTCTATAGAAGTTACTTTGGGGTGAAATCTTTCAGGTAGAGACCTAAGGATTTTGCTACAAACTTTGCCTTCAGGGATTTGCTCACCAAGCGACCACATCTCAATAACGATAACCATTAGCTTTGTTCGAAACTCATCAAACATTTCATCTTCTCTCATTCTTAGATATTCAAATTGAGAAGTTAACATCTAGAGCTTGGCTCTTTTAACAATGGTTGTTCCTTCATAATTTGTTTCCAAAAGCTCCCAAGCTTGGTTAGATGTCTTACATGTCATAATCTTTTTGTATTCTTCAGCATTCATGGCACAGGTTATGGCATTTAGTGCCTTTGCATCATAGTCTCTCATAGTTTTTTGATTAGCTATCCATCTGTCCTTTGGGAGAGGTTTGACAATGCCATCTTTAGCTGTGAAGGAAGGAGGAGTCCATCCATCCTCAATAGCATCCTATATTTCTCCACTAAGAGATTTTAGAAATACGGACATTCGGGCTTTCCAAAAGGCATAGTTAGTACCATCAAATAGTGGTGGTCTGTTTACAACACTACCTTCTGGATTAGACATTGGCACAAGAAAAAATAGATCAACTCCGGGTTGTAAAGCTTAAAGAAGTAACCTTGCTCTGATACCAATTGAAAGTTCACCTAGGGCCAATGTTCTCATCCAAGAGGGGGGGGGGGGGGGATGAATAGGTTTATCAAACTTTAAATCCATTTTTAACCTATTAATCAAGATTTATAAGAGACCAAGTGATATGTAGACTCAGTTTGATTATCTGGCAATGTTCAATGGTAAAAAAGGAATGTAAACTAGATCAAAACATTTAGACAAATAACATAAATAAATGCACAGAGATTTATAGCGGTTCGGGCCATATATCCTACATCCACTCACAAGGTTCACACAGTCCCTTGGTTCCACTATAATGAATCAAAACTACACAAGTAATGATTTCAATCACTTGAACATCACAATTTTGGTAACGAGGTTCGATCACACAGATCTAATCCCCCACATACATTTTAAAGTGGTTGAGTCCCACATATTCAAACTACTATCACTGGATACACAAGATTTAAAAGATGATGAGACACCAAACACTTGCCTTTGATGTAGTCGGAAGTGTTTATCGAAGCTCTAACCGAAGTTGAAGCTTTATCCTCTTGATGCATGCTTGATGTTGATAGAGATGCTCCATTGTAATGCACAATCAAGGGTCAAGAGGTTGGGTTCCAGATTTTCCTAAATATATATCATCTGAAAATCAAATTAGAATCCTTTTTCCAAACACACTTTTCTAGAGACTAAAATATCTCATCCATTTTCTAGATTGGGTTAATAGTGTGGTTGGAAGATGGTTTAAAGGCTTAGAAACGATGGGAAAAGTAGGAAAGTAAGCTCTTTAAGAATGTCCTCTCTACAGTGTAAAAACTGGCTCCAGATATATATAGAGAAGTTCCCAACGGCTAGTTTTGGCGGCTAGCCTTTTGGTAGTTCGGTTAGTCTCATTTTAATTTCTCTGTGGTAACGGCTAGTTTTTCTAATTCGGTCAGCTCACGGTTAGCCGACGTAGACATCGTGGCTAGTCGTGAGGTGACCGCAGGGTGACCGAATCTGCATCTCAAAAACCTGTAGCGTTCTGGAAAGCTAGCCGTGGGATTTCAATTACATGGAGGTTTGCCGCCAGCCCATATGGCTGTTAGTCGAAAGGTAACCGCGAGGTGACCGAACTTCCACAATAGTTGAGAGGTTTGTATTCTGGAAATGTAACCGTGAACCTCGGTTACCTGGCGGTTAGCCGCTAGTCCTCACTGCGGTTAGCCGAATGCTGACTGCAAGGTGGCCGAATCACTTTTGACAGAGAACAGTATTCTAGAAAGCTAGCCGAGGTATTTCGATTACCTGGCGGTTAGCCGCTTTTTGTAAAGAGGCTAGCTGCCAGGTGACCGAAAGGTCACCGAACTCCCTATTTCTGGATAGAACAGAATGGAGAGAACCTTAGATGAAAAACTGAATATAGGCTAAGGTAAGCAAGGATCCTAGGGTCCAGGTAGGTAACGGTTTTGGGTCCAAAATACCTGAGATGATTTGCACACAAGTGGAGTCTTCTTTGACACATCCAGGTCTTCCAAAAGCTTGAACAATCTTTAGAAGTAGATCTTCCTTGACACACTTCGAGATGTAATGTCTTCGGGACACAATGACACGGAATTGACGAACTAAATATAGTGCACACAGGAATGTGACACTAACATATCACCCATATAAACCGGGATGTTAATTTCCAAGGGAACACGCAAGGCTTCCAGAACGATCAGAGCTACCGGGATTTTCCTCGGAATGATCAAAGATATAACCAACAACCACATGACCAAAGGGGACCCGTTCATCCAAGGCAAAACATAAATCCAACACGACAACCTGTGAATCAGCCAGTGATGCCTCAAAACCCGAATCAGAGTACTAATCCTCGACCGAATTATAACGCAGTCTCGTTCAATTATAACGACAATTCAGGCCAAAACAATGATGGAAACAAGAGAAGGCTTGGACCGAAAAGGGCTAACTACCCGCCCCTGCCTCAACCTTGGATCATTGTTTTTTGGTCGCTCATAGAACAAAACACTATCCAGTTTCCACCAGAAAGACAACAGCAATGGCCAGACCATCTTGATCGAACGAGATTCTGTGCATACCACAGGATGCCGGGACATGACCTAACCCATTGCTATACGGCCAGAGACCTAATCTACAACCTTAGTGATGAAAGGGCGATTGAGTGGAATAGCATCAAACCCATAGGAGTCTACGGTTCGCAGAAAATGCTACAAGCCCAAGGTCCGCTTACCGGTACGACGCAGCAAGTGCCGAACATGCAAATCTACACAAACCCGATGCCACAACATGCTGCTTCAACCTTGACACAATCGTTGCAAGGACCGTCGGCCAATGTCGTAACCATGTCACATCAATCAACTGATTTCCCGATCCCGCCAGCCATTAGTCAGAATCAACCCTACTATGATGACTTTTTTGAAGATGATGACTATTGGAAATATGTTAATTGGGACAGGAAAACTAAATTCAGACTAGATAACATCAAAACCGGCATGGTAATCGACTCCCCGGACCTCTACAAGGTGTTCTTTGACAATGATATCGCGTACAAGGGGTCTCGGACCAGCACTCACTCCCAATTTAATCACCCCTAGGATGTTGGGCCGTCACAAGCACACCTCCGATCAGAACGGATCCGCCCACCGCGGCTACCTCCAATCACCAGCGCGCCGAATCCGGGCTTACAAATCCCCAATGTGCAGACCGAAGAGGTTGTCGAAGAGAGACCTCATGTTCAACTGGAGACTGGGATAGAGTATGATCTCCTAGGGCATCTAACGAAGATACCAGCTAAGGTGTCAATCTTCGTTCTGATCAAGACTTCCCCCGATGCATCAAAAACAGCTAATGGACGCCATCACCCACTTACAAGTTCCGGAAAATATAACCCCCAGAGCAACTATGGGCGTCCATTGCGTCCTTGTCGTTTGAGACATCCTTGCCAATCCTCAACTTTATCGAAGACGAACTAAAAGAAATACCGCCTGAAGCAAGGACCTCACCCCTACATCTCACAGTTAGGGTGGCCGAGAAGGAGATATCCGACGCTTTGGTAGACACAGGGGCATCCCTAAACATCTGTCCATTGAAAACATACAAGACGCTGGATCTAACTGCCAAAGACCTAACCCCAGCCCCGTTGGTGGTGACAGGATATGACGGAAATAGGAAGAACGTTTGTGGGAAGATCATGTTATCGGTGCAAGCAGGCCCGATCTCAGTACCCGAAGAATTCTACGTCATGGATATCCCAGCGACCTTCAACTTGATATCAGGGTGTCGCTGGCTGAATCACATGAAGGCGGTCATGTCCACTAGGCACCAATGTATTAAGTGAAAGTTCACCTAGGGCCAATGTTCTCGTCCTAGAGGGGGGGGGGGGGGGTGAATAGGTCTATCAAATTGTAAAGCCATTTTTAACCTATTAATCAAGATTTATAAGTGAGCAAGTGATATGAAGACAAAGTGTGATTATCTAGCAATGTTCAATGGTAAAGAAGGCATATAAACTGGATCAAAACATTGAGACAAATAACATAAATAAATGCACAGAGATTTATAGTGGTTCGGACCATATGTCCTACATCCACTCACAAGGGTCACACGGTCCCTCGTTTCCACTATAATGAATCAAAACTACACAAGTAATGATTTCAATCACTTACACATCACAATTTTGGTAACGAGGTTCGATCACACAGATCTAATTCCCCCACATACATTTTAGAGTGGTTGAGTCCCACGTATTCAAACCGCTATCACTGGATACATAAGTTTTAAAATATGATGAGACACCAAACACTTGCCTTTGATGTAGTGGGAAGTGTTTATCGAAGCTCTAACCGAAGTTGAAGCTTTATCCTCTTGATGCATGCTTGATGTTGGTGGAGATGCTCCATTGTAATGCACAACCAAGGGTCAAGAGGTTTGGGTTCTAGATTTTCCTAAATGTATATCATTTGAAAATCAAATTAGAATCCTTTCTTCCAATCACACTCTTCAAGAGCCTAAAATATCTCATCCATTTTCTAGATAACGTTAGAGTATGTTTGGAAGATGGTTTAAAGGCTTAGAAAAGATAGGGAAAAAGTAGGAAAGTAAGCTCTTCAAAACGTCCTCTCTACAGTGTAAAACTGGCTCCAGATATGTATAGAGAAGTTCCCAACGGCTAGTTTTGGCGGCTAGCCTCTTGGTAATTCTGCTAGCCTCATTTCAATTTCTCTGTGGTAACGGCTAGTTTTTCTAATTAGGTCAACTTACAGTTAGCCGACGATGGACATCGCGGCTAGCCGTGAGGTGACCGCAGGGTGACCGAATCTGCATCTCAAAAACCTGTAGCGTTCTGGAAAGCTAACCGTGGGATTTCAATTACATGGAGGTTAGCCGCCAGCCCATATGGCGGTTAGGCGAAAGGTAACCGCGAGGTGACCGAACTTCCACAACAGTTGAGACTTTTGTATTCTGGAAGTGTAACCGTGAACCTTGGTTACCTGGCGGTTAGCCGCTAGTCCACACTGCGATTAGCTGAATGCTGACCGCAAGGTGGCCGAATCACTTTTGACAGAGAACAGTATTCTGGAAAGCTAGCCGAGGTATTTCGGTTACCTGGCGGTTAGCCGCTTTTTGCAAAGAGGCTAGCCGCCAGGTGACCGAAAGGTCACCAAACTCCCTATTCCTGGACAAAACAGAATGGAGAGAACCTTAGATGAAAAACTGAATATAGACTAAGGTAAGCATGAATTCTAGGGTCCAGAGAGGTAACGGTTTTGGGTCCAAAATACCTGAGATGATTTGCACACCAGTGAAGTCTTTTTTGATACATCTAGGTGTTCCAAAAGCTTGAACAATCTCTAGAAGTAGATCTTCCTTGACACACTTCGAGACGTAAGGTCTTCGGGACACAATGACACGGAATTGACAAACCAAATATAGTGCACACAGGAATGTGACACTAACATTAAGTTTCCCCACTTAGGAAAAATCGTAAAGCTAATGGGGGACCCGCCTGTGATCGAACCAGAAGGACTTCAGATACTTCTCACCTTGCAACCAGCCCCTATCCCGCCTGGAACCAAAATCCATGGATATAAGGTTGATCCCTCCATTTCCCTGACGGACATCGATCCCGTCCGGAGTATGATACCAGATCCGGTCCCTCTACCTGAACTGCCATTAAGAAAAGAGTGCATACATGGCTGGAACCTCATGAGAAAACTTGGATATCAGCCCGGATTGGGGCTAGCTAGGAATGAGGATGGGATTCTTGACCCCGTTATCCTGGAAGCGAGGATAGGAACAGAAGGACTGGGATTCAACCGGTATGATCAGGTAACACTCTCCAGAAAGGATTGGAAACTAGGGGAACACTTCGTCAGGTATAGCAAGCTCTTGGACCCCGATGAACCTCCGAACAGAGAAGGATGCCATCAAATCCACCCCTAGGAAAAAGGGAAAGAACTCTTGATAGAAGGTATAACCGATTCGTTGTCTGACGACGAGGAGGTCGAAACTTACGAAGACATCTTCGGTACCTGGGAAGAATTCCACGAATCTGATGAGATTAGAGGTTCAAGTTTCCCCCTGGAGGAAAGTTTCTGAATGATGTCTTGTAACATGATTGGCACTAGTGACTCGGTGAAATTTCCCAAAAAAAAAAAACTCCGATTTCCGAAAAGAGAAACGACTATGAAACCTAGGAAGTCGAAGACCCCTATTGCCAAGAAGTCGTGTACTGGCCAGCCGCGTGGCGACACTGGAGAGCAAGACCTTCAGAAGAAGACAGCAAAACCTGGGAGATTGAAAGTCCCGTAGGTGACGAAGTGGTGTACCGCCCCACAGCTCGGCAATGCCCGGGGCAGGGATCTTCCTCCTTAGATAGCCCCTCCTCAACCCAACCTGTACCATATCATTCCAAAAAACAAAAAAAAATCACAAAACCCCAAAATCCCAAAAATAGTAGAAAATTAAAAACCCAAAAATGTAAGTAGTTTAGGAGTAGAGACCTCCGACTATTGCAAAGCCATAGGGAGACCTGAGCGCTGGAAAATTCTCCCGGTAGAGCAATCACAGCTAAAGGAAATCACAAGCCGGATTAGCAAGATAGGGTATGAGTCGATGCCCATTATTTCAGAGCCAGAATCATCTCTGGGAACCGAGAACCCAAAGGACAAGATGGGCATTTGCGAATTAGTAGATGCCAAAGGAGAAGACGATGAAGTCTCGGAAGAGTTCCAAAGGGTCATTAAGAGGTGTTCATAACGGTGTTTCAAAGGGTTATCCATATCAAAGCATCCACGGCGGTCAAGTTCATTCAAAAGAACATAATAGCCCGGTTTGGCGTTCCGAAAGTGTTCATAACTAACAATGGCCCCCAATTCATATCTCAGGTAATGGAGGATTTGTGCACAAAATACAGTATAGAACTACATCATTCAACCCCTTATTACCCTCAAGAAAATGGACAGGCTGAAGCTACAAACAAGACACTACTCAAGATCATCAAGAAGACAGTGGAAACAACCCAGGGTAGTGATTGGCCAGACTGTTTGGTCGAGGCATTATGGGCATATCGAACCTCCATTAGGACTCCGACAGGTGAGACCCCATATGCATTGACTTATGGGATGGAGGCAGTCCTTCCGTTCGAGCTCTTGCACTCGTCGTTGCGGATCCAATTAGATGAAGAGATGACAGAAGGCGAAAGACAAGAAGCACTACAAATACAGCTGGACCTCCTCGATGAGAAAAGGATGAAAGTAGCAAAGCAAGCTTAGGTGTACAAGAAGCGAATTGCAAGAGCCTACGATAAGCATGTCATAGAGAGGAAATTCAAAACATGTGACCTTGTATTAAAACGCACCACTCAATCACAACTCCCACACATTAAAGGCAAATTGCGACCTAATTGGGAAGGCCCATATGTAATTAAAGAAGTATATTCTGGTAATACATATATATTAGTAAATGCAGAAGGGGAAGAGATCCCCGATGCATGGAATGCTATGTACTTAAAGAAGTACACCACATGACCCTTCTCCACTTCTTGCGGAGTGTGGCCCTCTGTCTTTTGATATGGCTGTATAAATCCCGTAGGGAAGACCGAGGAGAGGTGCAACAGCCAAACTTGGAAGTCAAACACACTGGCACAAAAAAATCAAAGGAAAAAAAAAAAAAAAAGGAAAACACTAAAACAGTGAGTCTGCCCCCACACAATGTTCTGCACGGTTGAAACCATTTAACGCAAAAGTTTATAGGCGTGCTCGCCCATGTTATGAAAGCTTCCCCTTATCACTCACAAAAGAGAGAAAAGAGAAACCTTGGTGGAGTTGCATGAGATGTGGGTGTGCTCCCCATGCCTGATGCTTCAGAAGCCAAAACCCCAAGCACCCCTCTCCCAAACCAGTCCCAAAAAAAAAAAAAAAAAAAAAAAAAGGAGTTTAGTTAGAAGTCCTGAAAAGAATAAAAGTTTTGTGACTGGTTTGGGTTCATAGCCTTTTTAACCCGAGTAAGTAAGCCCGTAGGGATATTTACATACCTAGTGCCCTAAAGCCATTTGGTTTGGGAGTCATTGGCGTAATGCTTGTTACATGGGTTAATTAGAAAGCTTAAGGGACCCAGGCATTGCGCAGTCACAAATAAAAAAAAAATCGAAAAAAAAAGACAAAAAGGAGAATAAAAAGAAAAAAAAAAGAGCAAAGGGCCAAAAGGCCAAAGTAATGGAAAAGCATTCATAAAACCCAAGCCCGCTCGAATGACATGGGCCCTTGCCTAATGAACCAAGCGGAGAGTGGCTGATAGCCACAACACTGAGGAAGCACGGCGACTCACTATCTCCCACACACGAAACTCGTGCTCACACATGAATTCCAGGGGCAGCCTAGCGCTCTCCAAAGTTCAACTAAAAGGACCAAAATGGCTAGAAAAGAATCACGGGGGATCGATCTCCAAAGGATAGTTGGGGAAGGTCACATCATCATCGAACTAGCAGCCATGGATCAGAGAGCTAGACCACCTTCACTCTCTCACTCCCAGCCAGAAAACACACCAGCTTTACGCTGGGGCATTTTTATATATACATATATGTACATGCGTACACACATGCATATGAGTACTTGCTTATTCTGCACAGCTTCCCAATTTAGGTCCCGTCACATGCACGATTGTCACAAACACTCACCAATGTACACACTCTCACCTCATGCGTGCTTTCATTACTAATGCCTTATGGTTGAATGCAGGATAGGTTATAAATTGTTTTGTTTCAGGTATCGTTCACATATGTCACCCCATATGCTGGGGCATTTTTTTTTATATATATGAACCTACATAGACATGCCTCACACCTCCCTGGTTAACCCTTGATCCAAAACCCCATGCGGATACCATGTTTTGTGCACGACTCATCTCGAAACGAGATATACTATCCGTCGGAACATGATCACCCCTTTGTTTCGGATTAGCCAACAACAATTTGCCTGTAGTCTCAGTATTGGATGTGTACTGTTTCATGCTATGTGTGTGCTACGGATATGTTGTAGATATCTTTCGACCTTAATTTCCTACTCGATCTACCTACATCCGAAGGATGGGCCTCTGTTGTTTATCTTTTATTCTTTTTTCCTTGCATGTGGTGGATGCATTTCTGTTATTTTCTTTTATCTCTATTGACTATCATGGTAGTGGTTGATTGATGTCATGACTACAAGATGATGTCGAGGACGCGCCTTGCACTAGCACTAGCATTTTAAATTTAGTCTACATCACACTTATAAGCCTTCTTAACATCATCACATGCATAACACACACTCGGCACATTTATGTATTAATCTCCCCGCAAGGTGGGGCGTTGCTCCCTTCTTTCTTTCCAGACAGGCTCTATTACAGGTGAAACGGCAAGGGCCACCACACCGAAAGGAACAGGATCCATGAGGTAAGTGTTGTTGAACTGAAAAACCCGAAATTAATCTTCCAAACTTGTGCTCTTACATTTAATATCATTACCATAGCATGCGCTTTCAAAATCCTGCTTTGACACTTTGTACACCCCCGACCCGAGTAGGATGATCCACTTTGTAGGGATTTGGTTTTGGGTAGACAGTGAAATGGCACTAGGTGACATCCCCTGAGCATCCTCATATCACTTGATCAGGCTTGATCCTAAATGAGACCTGATTAACTAAGTGGCCTAGAACAACCTCATCCCAATTCCCTCGAGCCAGTTCGAACTCACCCTCATAGGCTGCCACTTCCTTGAGCCCAAAGGCTCAAATGGAGGCATGAGTATGTGTCTCGTTATCTTTAGAAGACAACTCTGTACGCGTTGTCCTCTAAAGAGGGCATACTGTAGACACCTCGTTTTGGCACCCTATGAGGGGCAATTCAGTCCACCCTATTTAATGATGTCCTGATTAAGTCCCGAGTCAAAAGTCACCTGTCCTCTTTAGTCCTCTGATCGCCCCCAAGAATTTGCTCATCGTGATCTACTTGTCGAGAGCTTTCCGCCCATATATAGAATTCTAAGATCTGACGGGCAGATCAAAAATCATGACAGCAAGTCCCACACCCCGAGGCGCCCGTGTGAAAAATCACCTATCATTTCTAGAGCTCTGATTGCCCTCAAGATTGCTCATCGTAACCTACTCGCCAAGAGCTTTCCGTCGATATGTAGAACATTGAAATCCGATGAGCGGATTGAAATCTACGAAACATGGGCCCCGGCGACAGCAACTCAACCAATTTCCACCCGGACCTCACCTTTTGGACTCAGATCAGTTTCTTTTTAATCCTGACCAAAAACCAACCCGGATCCAAACCCACCAGGCCCAGCCCAATCCAAGCCCCACTAGACCTAGCCCATCTGATCCAACCAGACCCGGCTCAAATGCACTCAAACTGCACCTGACCCAAACCTGAGTCAAACCTAGATCCAAGCTCTAACCCAAACCCATATCCAAACCAAGCCAACCGATCCAAACCCCTTGAGCCCAAACTCCCTGACCCTTCTCTCGGATAAGGGAGAAAGAGCCCAAGGATCTGGGGAACTAGAATCCCAGATCCCCTCGTCTCTGTCTCCCCCTTAAACCCTCTCCCTCATCTCGATCCTCTTGATGCGCAGATCTTAGACTCCTTGAATCGCTCTCTCTCATCCATCATTCCCTCTCATCATCTTCCTCTATGCACGCAGTGAACAGATCTCCACCGAGAACCCATCATCTCCATCTCCCTCACACAGCACCCCATCATCATCTCTTATCTTCCCCTCCATTCCAGATCTCTCGCAGCACCCATCACCTTCCGTCTCAGGATTCTCGCGCAGACCCAAACTCCCCATCTTCTTCTCCCTCGCATGCAGCACCGCCACGCCAGCACTCATCTCCGGTTTCCACAGCGCCTCTCCCTCTTCCCTTGCACTAGACCCACCTCTCCATCTCCTTCCATCGCTTATCTCCCTCGCAAGCAGCAGTCGCCACCACGCCCCTGCAAGTGGCCCATCTCAGACGACGCCCATCTCCCAGACCACCACCTCCTTTATTCATCACCACCACCCTTTCCATCTCCGCGTAGGCCCACCTCTCCTTCTCCCAGTCGCAGCAGCACGTCCGCCCGCAACCCATCTCACGCGACACTCCCTACTAGACGTGCGCAGCAACCCCCTCGCAGCCCCAGCAGCCCTTCGTCTTCCACCTTCATCTTCCACAGCGTCTCTCCCTCTTCCCCTGCGCAGGTACGCTCCTCTCCCCTTCTCTGTATCACTCTGCACACACGTCCCTCACCCTCTGTCTCCCCTGCTCCTTCTTCCTTTCTTCCACTCTGCGACCCATCTCCCTTTCTCCCGTCCACTCTCTTTCTCACCCTCTCCCTCTCATTCGCTCCTTCTCCCCCTCGCTCTCTCCCCTTCGTTTCCGCCCCGTGCCCACGAGCAGCAGCGCTGCCTCCCCATCTCCTTTCTCTTTCTTCTTCCTCCCTCCTTCCTTTTCCCACTTCTTCTTTCCCCGCTGCTGTGCATCACTATCGCACCCCCCTCGTTTTCCTTTCTTCCCTTCTTCTCCATCTTCCTCTTTCTCCGCCTATACACCCCCTGAACTAACCCCCTTTCTTTCTCTCTTTTTCTTTCATTCTCTTCTTCTTCTCCTCCCCTGTGCACACACTGCACTCTCTCGCCTGCACACCTTCTCCTCCTCTTCTTTCTTTTCTTTCTTTCTTTCTTTCTTTTTTCCTCTTTTCTCCTCCCCACTGCATTCTCCCTTGCTACTGCACGCACCCACCTGCACCCACTGCACCTCTTTCTTTCTTTTCCTTTCATCTTCCTCCTCTTACTCTTGACCCCACCTGCAACTGCACCCTCCTGTTGCACTCACGCCCGCGTCCACTTCACTACACAATTCATTCCACTGCTGCACACTCACGCACACCCCTTACTGTTATACCCACTTTCACAAACCCATTTCATAACCCACTCTTCCAAAACGAACCCATACATGCATACTTGAGACTATGTTATTCTATTAGGTTTAATTCTCCATTTGTCTTATACCTCATTATTCATGTATAAATTATGCCCATGCATTTAATATGTTCATTCATTTAAATAGGCATTTTTCTTTCCTTTTTTCATGGCTTGTTTTAATTTGTTCCTCATTCATGCATTAAAACATGCTCATGCATCCAACCTACCTATGCATTATAATTTAGCTACAATTTTATTTCATATTCTTTAGATGCAATTTAGGACTGCATAATTTATTAAAAATAATAAAAAATAAAAACAAACAAAAAACCCCAAAACAAAAAAACAAAACCAAATAATAAAATAAAAAGTAAAGATTAAAAATAGAGTTTTAGCTACCCTACTAATTAGAAATAATTAGGCTAAATCCAATAATTGACTTCTTTTTCTCATCCCTCCTCTCATTAGGATTAGGAAATATTATTTAGGAAATTTCAAATAAATTCTTAATAAAAAGAAATTATTAGAAATTCACTCCCCTCTTCTTCCCATTTCATTAGGATAAATTAATTTAGGATCTTAGGCCCTATAAATAAACTCAAAAACCAAAATAAAAACAATAAAAATAAAAAAGACCAGAAACAAAGTAAGAGATATTAAAAAAAGAAACAAAAAATATTAATAAATTAGAGTTAGAAATTATACAGTAGCCTAGACTGATTAGGTCAGACCCCGGACCTAGATCTAGGTCTCCCCCTAGCCAGCTTAGACTACCCTAATTTCTTAAACTTCAACTGATTAGGCCCCACTCTCTCTCCGGGCCCCGCTAAAGGACCAGGAGAGTGGATGTGGGCGGTTAAGACCTTAGGATAGGGTAGAGATCCATTAGGGAAATGGAACAGTTAGATTGAATCCAAGTAGGAACTCCCCTAGTTAGGCCCTTCTAGCCCCAATTTTTAAAATCCAAAAAAAAAAAAAAAAAACTATAAAACCAACAAAACTAATCACAAAAATATTTTCTTCTCTTTTCCTCCACCTCCGGTGCCAAATATTTATCCAAACTCAATGATTAAAGGGAATAAAGGCCGATTCCGAGAGCCTGAATTAATAAAAATGACGAAACGAGACGAGTGATTTCACACACCCCAATATCAGTTTATTTACTACCGGCCCATCATCGGCCACCCTCAATCAATCCTGGCCCAACATCAGCCATTTTTATCTTACTTCTGGCCCATCATCGGCCATGCACTTTTATCACCTGCATATCGCACGCAAACCCACAGAAATCACAACTCGAAGTTTCGTCTGCATCATTCTTTTGATTCGAAGAATTAGCCTTTAAACCCTAGGTCGTCAAAGGACATTGAAGGGGGTACCCAGGAATGGGGTTGATCCTCTTCTAAATATTTGGCACCTTTCCCCTTATTTTCTTTGTTTATTTTCATTTTAATTCGCTTGTCCCCTAGAGTACTTGGATTTAACTTTAACTAGTCTGTACCCCCTGGATGTTGATTTCCCTTATCTAGTTCACTACGATACTATCTTGGAGCCCGTAATTTGACCCTTGACCCAAGTTCGACCCAAATTGAAAGACCCAAATTAAGTGATGAGATAACCGTCGTGTGTCGCCGGCGCCATATTAGACGAGAGAAGAACCCACCCCATTTTCCTCTCGCGTTCTTTCGGCTTTCGTCGAAGGACGGTGTTATGGCCGAATCCGTAACTGGCGATCGTGATCCGTCGATTTTGAGGGTAGTCGGAATTCTCATTTTCGATGTATTTTTTTTATCTCACGCTGTTGAATGGCGATTCCCCTCTCGGGGGGGGGGGGATCAAAATTCACATCCGATAGCTTCACCTCCGTTACATCGTTCTCCCTTGCCTACGACATGGAAGTGTTTATTCCACTTGAGGTCGGCCTCCCGACCTTGAGGTCGGAACTCTGCAACCAAGGGCTGAATGATCTGAACGTGGCTCGAGAGCTGGACTTCACAGAATAACGAAGTGAAGCAGCAGCTATCCGCCTGGCCGCCTATCAGCAGTAATTGGCCAAGGGATACAACCAGAAGGTCAAAGAAAGAAGATTCACGGTAGGAGAGCTAGTCCTAAAGAAAACGCTTCCCGGAGATAAAAATCTAAACGAAGGCACACTGACGCCTAACTGGCAAGTGCCATTCAAAGTACTCTCAGGAGCTAGAAGATCCGCATACAGACTTGAGGACATGGAAGGCAAGGAGCTACCACGGCCATGAAATATGATGCACCTCAAGAAATTTTACTTCTGAAAAATGTACTTAAAAGATTCAAACATCAATAAAAAAGCATTCTTTTGGAATGGATCTCTCTCTCAAATTGCTTCAAGTAATACAGCTCGGCAGCAGTGCCAGCTTCCTAAGGGCACAGTGACAGTCCCAGCCCTAACTCGGTAGTTCAGTCAGAGTACCAACCGTCCTTAGCTCGGCTCAGTCAGGGACCTCAACCCCCGTCCTCTTCTCGGGCCGGCGCTCCCCCGCGACCTCGGCAGGGCGATCCCGACCTTCTGCGCTCGGAGAAAAGCCAAGGGGCGAATCATCAATGACGATAGCCGCCGGAGACTGTAAGGTAGGGGGCATCTCGACAGCAGCACAGCGGCGACCAGGGTGGCCTCAGAGACTGCAACGGCGGTGACAGGAATGACCTCTGCAGCGACAGCAGCAGCAGGAGACGACAAAGCTAGGGCGTCGCCAGCAGGCTAGGGGCATCCAGGGCCTCGCCCATGACGTCCCCGAAAGTCGCGGCTAACAGGTTCTCCACCGCGAAGCGCTGGCGATGATGGCACAACATCCGCTCTTTTTCTTCTTCCGAGCTGGAAGATGCCGAGCTGGAAGATGTCGAGCTGGAGGATGCTACAAGTCTTTTCCTCCACCGCGAAGAGGTCCCGGCCTCGACTGCTGCGGTCTCGGCGGGGTCCGAGTCTGGGTGTGGCGCTGGAGCCCTGTCACCGGACTCGACCAGACGCCCGGGGGGGATTGCGACCGTCACTGGCTCCGCGCTGGTGCCTTCTCCGAGCAGCATGGAGTCTATCCCGGTCACCCACCTCGTGGTATTGAAGGACCGGTAGTGCAGCGTACACCCCCGCAGCGACCACGCAGCTCGGGTGTTGTGGTCCCGGTAATTCCTCACCAACTCGTGTCGAGCGGTGTCTATCTTTCAGCCATTTCTCTGGGCTGATAGCCTTCTCTGGCTAAAATCTGCATAGCAAGAAGATATGTCAGTCCGGCAAGTATATATATATATAAAAGGAAGGAAAAACCGAAAAGACTTCAACCTTTACTTGGAGGGGTCCCCATTTTACGAGGGATCCGAACCGTTGTGCCTGCCTCCGTTTCGCCGAATTCCCATTACTCTCTGACGAATACTCAATCATTGGCCGCATACCAGTAGGAATCTTCCAGTGCAGTGACAAAGCCAGCTCGGCCGATCCTTAACCAGAGGTAATAGGAGTTCCCATCCGTGGATTTACAAAGGTCATATACTTCCTTAATGTCCGAGACACCAAGGCTGATCCTTAGGATCCTATTCAACTACTCTACCCCCATAATGATCTTGTAGCCATTTGGTAGCAGTTGGCAGGGGCAGAGATGCCACTCCCAGAGACAGTCCTTAAGGAGTGGGTGAAGGGGGAACCGGACCCCCGCTTCCACAATAGTTACTAGCTAGAACGGCATCCAGCCGTTGTGGAAGACGTAGCCATCGATAGGGCCATCTGGTCTAACCTCTACGTTGGCGGGGATATTGTACTGGGTCCTAAAGATTATTATGGAGACATGGTCTTCCAACATGTGCCTGAAAGCTCCCATTTTCTACTCAGAAATCTACCTAGAAGAGAGAAAAAGAAATAGAAAGAGGAGCCCTAAGAAGGAAATTGAACGGAAAAAGGCACTGGCGACTTACAGGCGGCAAGGAGCTCTTTAACAGTAAGGAACAGAGAACTCCGATAAGGGGCGGAAGAAGAAGAAGGTCAGGGCGAAGGAGAGGCCCTAATTTATAAGGGTTTTGAGGCGCCGTTTTGGCTTTCGAGAAACGCCTTTAATAAGGTGTCACCTCGAACAACCCTAACGTCCTTTAGAAATGATAGGGTCGCTCTGACAGATAGGGTCGCTCATTTATTGCGAAAAGAAGTTGGCTTTATCATCCCTTCACAACAACTGTTCAAAAGCATGGAAGTTTCTGATGGAAGGTGCCCTTTTTACCTACCGCCGAATGTCAGGGTAAGGCCCGATGGGGCCTTACCCCATCTACCCCAACTCACAAAGAGAATGAACGAGGGATCACCTACATATACACATGGGATCAGCCCCATGGAGGTACGCTAACACATAGCACGTGAACCCTTACTCAATCTCTCATTCTCCTCTTTCTCCTCCTGCTTAGTTTTTCCAGAGTTAACTCAGACATCGGAGTGCCTTCGGCTGACGGCAGCCAGGGGCTCTGACCCAAGCTATTTTCCTTCCCTTTCAGGTCCTCGGCGTTCGGTCTTCCCTGATCTACAAGTTCTACATCCTAATCTAAGTGGGTGATATTTTTATTGCCGATAGTTTGGCGCTGTCTATGGGAAATGACTGAATAAAAGCTTACAAACACCATGCCTCCATAGACCAGAAATGGCGAAGGACCCTCCAAGAGCAAGGGCCCATCCCTACCACGTATGTTGGTGCAACTATCACCTAAACCTCCTCGGCAAAGGAGGTCTGCAGGGAGATCTTGCGCACTGAGTGTCGAAGAATTTCAAATAGCCCACTCGGGCTCGATGTCGAGAGGGCTGACAATGCCTTCTCTCCACAATGTTCCAACTCTGAAGCAGCCCCGCCAGAGCAAAGAACACACCAGGCGAGGTGAAAAATCAGTCACCAAGCTAGGTAAAAGGTCAGCGTGGGCCAAATCTCAGTCCCACCTTCAAGCCAACCTCGACGACGACGAAGACCCTCTCCTGGACTATGTCAGGGCCCAGAACCTCCTCATCTAGGAGTAAGAAGAGCTCATTCGACAACTCAAGCAGCAGCTCCAGGAGAGGAGAAAGGCTCCGAGTCTACCTCCCGTCCGCAGCCATCCTTCGGGTCCTCCACCCAAGCACGAACAAGCTCCACTTCCGTCACATGAGCGCTACCTGAGGCACGTCCTTCATAATAAGAGGCGTGATCGGGTCAACGATGAAGAAGGCTCCAGCAGCAGCCATATACATGCAGGCCCTAAGAAGCAGCATCAGAAGCCTGAAGACGATGCCGAGTTGAAGCAATGGCTTGACCAGTACATCAAGCAGACCATTCGTCAGAACATGGAGACCGCTGGTATCGCCCGACACTGGTACAACACCTACGAAGCTAACGATCTGGGCACATCTCCTTTCTCAAGGATATCAGAAAATAGTCCCTTCCTGAAAAGTTCAACGTCCCGAGGTTCATCCTGTACGATGGAACCTCAAACCTTGCCGCACACCTCCGACATTTCATCCGGAGGATGTCAGTGTGGGGTGACGAGGACTTCTTGAACAGTTAAGTCTTTTCCTCCAGTTTGGGAGATCTCCCCCTGCGGTGGTTCTGCTCGCTCCCCGAGGGCTCTATCTCCAGTTGGGGCAACTCCGGACCTCTTTCCTGGAGAAGTTCCAGGCCCATCGAGTCATCCCAGAGATAGATGCCGACCTCATGGCCTTTAGGATGCGAGAGGACGAGAAAGTCACCCAGTTCGCCAGACGATTCTGGACTGTCTATAGCCAGATCAAAAGCGCTTCTGAAGAAATGGCTGTAAAGTCTTTTCAGCAAGCTCTGCGGCCGGGCATCGAGCTGCGGGCGCAATTGGTCATGTACCTTGTGGCCACAATGAAAGAACTAATGGCCCGGGTGAATCGGTTCATCAGGGCAGAAGAAGATGAAGTTCGGGGTCGGGAGAACTTCGGCCTCAGCCAGAAGGACCGGTTGTCCAAGGGAGACAACAGGTCTTCCAGGAGGGAGGACCGTGGTAGAGACCCGTCCCCAGATCGGCGCAGGGCCTCGTCTCCAGACCGGCGCAGGGCCCGGTCCTCAGTTCTCCACAGGGCCTCGTCTACTTTAGCATCAGCGTCGGGGGGAGGCAGGAAGTCCAGGTGCCAAGTGCCACCTTCAAAGCGGTGAACATGGTCTTCGAGGAGCTGATCTACAAGCTCCTCAGCAAAATAAAGACATAGCCCTTCATCAAGTGGTCGCAGCTGATGAGAGGTGACTCGTCCTCCCATGACCAGAGCAAGTTCTGTGCTTACCACAAGCAAAACGGGCACAGGACCGAAGATTGCAAGACCTTCAAGGCCCACCTTAAGAACCTTGTGAAGGACGGGCACCTGAGGGACCATATCAAGGAGGAAGGCAGAGACAACAACCGACCTTAGCACCAAGATAATGGCGGCCAAGACAGCGAACAGGAGGGCATCGTCAATGTCATTCACCTCGCCCCTCTGCCTAAGGGGAGCTCTCTGGCCAGTGCCAAGGCCAGGAGGGCCTCCCATCAGAAGCAGGTGCTAACCGCCGCACCGGAGCCAGCTGCAAAGAAGGCCAGGACAGAGGGGCCCAGAATCTGGTTCTCAAATAGGGACATAGAAGACGTCGAACTCTCCCATAACAACCCTCCAGTATTCACCTTGAAGTTACAAAACTTCTTGGTTCAGAAAGTCCTTGTCAACCCCGGCAGTTCGTCAGAGATCCTGTACTACAAATGCTTCAAAAAGCTGAAACTCAAAGATGAGGATCTCCAGGCGACCCGTACCCCTCTTGTCGACTTCAGCTCAAAGCCTGTATACCCCAAGGGTAAAATCTCCCTCAGAGTCCAAGTAGGAGGTGCCTCCAAGCAGGTCGACTTCCTGGTAGTCGACGTTCCCTCCCCTTACAATGTCATAATGGGGAGGACGTGGCTGCATAGCATGGAGGCCGTACCCTCCACCCGCCATCAGAAGCTAAAGTTCCCTCTTGAGAACTAGTTCGGCCGGACAGAAGTGATCACAGTCAGAGGCGACCAGCACATGGCCAGGCAATGCTTGATAGCCGTGCTGCCTGGTGAAGTCGAATCCTCACAAGTCCATATGGCCGAGCTCGGGGATGTTGGCCGGGTTCCAGCGCAGAAGAGCATAGAGGACCTCATTGAGGTCAAACTCGATCCTGCCAACCCTGACAGATTCTTCCTGTTGGGAAGCCAGCTTCCCTAGCCCGAGAAGACTGAGCTGCTCGACTTCCTCTTGAAGAATAAAGAGGTCTTTGCATGGAAACTGTATGAGATGCCCGGCATCGACCCAGTAGTCATGTGCCACAAGCTGAACGTGGACCCCAACCACAAATCCGTGATCCAGAAAGCACGCAGAACTGGGGTCCCACAAACCGAGGCCATTATTGAGGAGGTCTAGAAGCTGCTCGAGGCAGAAGCAATAAAGGAGGTCCACTATCCGCAGTGGCTGGCTAACACAGTGGCGGTTAAGAAGAAGACGGGGAAATGGAGGGTCTACATGGACTTCACCGACCTCAATAAAGCCTGCCCCAAGGACAGCTTCCCCCTTTCGAAGATCGACTAGCTCATTGATGCCACTGCCGGACACGACCGCATGAGTTTCCTCGACGCCTACTGAGGATACCACCAGATCCCACTGTTCGTACCGGACCAGGAGAAGATAGCCTTCATCACACCCCGAGGCACCTATTGTTACAAGGTGATGCCCTTCGGGTTAAAAAATGCAGGAGCCACATACCAGCGGCTATTGACAAAAATGTTCCAAGTGCAGCTTGGCAAGACGGTAGAAGTTTACATTGATGACATGGTCGTCAAGTCTAAAAGGTCGCAAGACCACTTGGCCGACCTTAGTCAGATATTCGATATCCTCCGCCAGTTCCAGTTGAAGCTGAATGCATCCAAGTGCGCTTTCGGTGTCGGTTCCAGCAAGTTCTTGGGGAGCCTGGTCACAAGAAGGGGGATTGAAGCAAACCCTGACCAGATCACGGCAATCCAGGAGCTGCAGAGTCTGACCTCAGTGAAACAAGTTCAGAGGCTGACCGGCATGGCCGCCGTGCTCAACCGCTTCATAAGCCGAGCTTCCGACAAATGCAGGCCCTTCTTTCAGCTCCTGCGAAAAGGCTCCAAGTTCCAATGGACGTCGGACTGCGATCAGGCCCTGCAAGTATACCCCAGCAGCAACCACGCAGCTTGGGTGTTATGGTCCCGATAATTCCTCACCAACTCGTGCTAGGCGGTGTTTATCTTCCAGCTGTTTCTCCGGGCTGATAGCCTTCTCTGGCGAAAATCTGTATAGCAAGAAGATATGTCAGTCTGGCAAGTATAAAAGAAAATAAAAAAAAAAGGAAAAACCGAAAAGACTTCGGTCTTTGCTTGGAGGGGTCCCCATTTTACGAGGGATCCGGACTGTTGTGCCTACCTCCGTTTCGCCGAACTCCCATTCTCCTCTGACGAATACTCGATCATCACACGCATACCGGTAGGAATCTTCCAATGCGGTGACGAAGCCGGCTCGGCCGATCCTTAAACAGAGGGAATAGGAGTTCCCATCCGTGGATTTACAAAGGTCATATACTTCCTCGATGTCTGGGACACCGAGGCTGATCCCTAGGATCCTATTCAACTGCACTACCCCCATAATGATCTTGTAGCTATTTGGTAGCAGTTAGCAGGGGCAGAGATGCCACTCCCGGAGACAGTCCCTGAGAAGTGGGAGAAGGGGGAACCGAACCCCCGCTTCCACAACAGTTACTAGCCAAAACAGCATCCAGCCATTGTGGAAGACGTAGCCATCGATAGGGCCATCCGGTCTAACCTCTACGTTGGTGGGGATATTGTACTGGGTCCTAAAGATTATTATGGAGACATGGTCTTCCAACTTGTGCCTGAAAGCTCCCATTTTCTACTCAGAAATCTACCTAGAAGAGAGAAAAAGAAACAGAAAGAGAAGCCCTAAGAAGGAAATTGAGCGGAAAAGGGCACTGGCGACTTACAGGCAGCAAGGAGCTCTTTAACAGTAGGGAATAAAGAACTCCGATAAGGGGCGGAAGAAGAAGAAGGTCAGGGCGAAGGAGACGCCCTAATTTATAAGGGTTTTGAGGCGCCGTTTCGGCTTTCGACAAACGCCTTTAATGAGGCGTCACCTCGAGCAACCCTAACGTCCTTTAGAAACGATTGCGTGACAGCCGAAGATGCGACACGTGCCACCATCAACGCAATTCCTAAGGACTATTAAATGTCTCGGGCCGGCGAAGAGACATCTTGATAAGGATCGAACGTCAGCAACGGTCATTAGGATAAGGAGAGACCCCCTCTTCGAAGCGAGACTCCGTTATCTCAGTAATCCTTTTCCACATTTCCGCAATCATCTTTGAGCTCGATAGCAGTACCAGCTAGACAGGATCACTTAGCTTCCGACCTCTGTAAGTTGAAGAACTCTCAAAGGCCAAAAGCTAGGGGGCAATTGTGTGGATAAAATATCGTAATCCGAGATTAAGGGAGAACCACGGTGATGCACTTACTATTCACCTCGACCTCGGTAAACACAGCCCAGCAGTTCGGCGGCTCGGTAAGGAGCGTCAGCTCAAGAGGCCCCCACTCGGCAGCTCGGCAGCTCAGTTAAGAGTGCCAGCTCAAATGGTATCAACTCGGCAGTTCGGAGTGGGTGCCAGCTCAGTTACGTGCCAGCCCAGCCCAATCATTCCTGGTCCTGGTAAAAGTACTGAAGGCAGGGAGTGGGCCATCGCACTCCTATGAGAAGTACGGGCGTGCTCTGATAGATAGAGTCGCTCATTTATAGCGATAAGAAGTTGGCTTTATCATCCCTTCACATTAACTGTCCAAAAACATGGAAGTTTCTGATGGGACATGCCCTTTTTACCTATCGCCGAATGTCAGGGTAAGGCCCGATGGGACCTTACCCCACCTACCCCAACTCACAAAGAGAATGAACGAGGAATCATTTACATATACACATGGGATCAGCCCTATTGAAGTACGCTAACACATAGCACGTGAACCCTTGCTCAATCTCTCATTCTCCTCTTCCTCCTCCTGCTTAGTTTTTCCAGAGCTAACTCAGGCATTGAAGTGCCTTCGGCTGACAGCAGCCAGGGGCTCTGACCCAAGCTATTTTCCTTCCCTTTCAGGTCCTCGGCGTTCAGTCTTCCCTGATCTACAAGTTCTACATCCTAATCTAAGTGGGTGATATTTTTATCGCCTACACCATCTATCTATTTGGCACGTGTAGCATGTCACCCATTGTCATGCCGTTATTGGCTTTATAGCATCTTAAGCTATACCCAAAAGAATGGATAACGTATTGTTTCTTCAAAGAAGGATTAACAAATCCAACCATTAGAAGTAAAACAAAGAACATCAGTAAAATGAGCGAAAATTGAAGACTGCTCTCGCTCGCTCACTTAGCTCTGATGCTCATTTAGTAGACAACAAGGTCTTACTACATGAGCTTGTAAGTCAAGCATAAAACAGGCCTCGTCTACAAAGACATTTCAGCTTACTTGGCTTTCTTGCTGCAGGTGAAGATTTTAGTCTCAGGCATTCTAGTATGGTAGGAATACAAGTTTCTACTACAAAGTATACAAGTAATCAGAAGGCCAAGGCATCAAAAGCCAAGCAGCCTCTATAGAAATAGCAGCCGACCTACTTACAAGCCTATTTTTTTTAAGGTGCTATTGAACAAAATTGACTACTAAAGCACCAATGGCGACTGGTGTTAGTTTTATGGTCTCAATCCATTAAGATTGATGTAATAAATTGATTAATTTCTTTATTTATCAATATATTCATGTTATCATTTCATGAGATGAATGGTGTTTATTACTTAAATGTACATAACCAATACGAATGACATGATGGTTCATGAGATGAACCGGAGTCCATAAGTATACTAGATGCAATACATGTATATGGATGAAATCCACATACAGGAGACATGTATAACAAATCTTATACTTGAATATCTTCACAACCAGTGATGAGATTGGACATCTCATCTAACAAGGTTGCCGTACTTTGATTACTATGAGATAGTGTGATTTGTCTCGATCATCAGAATATAAGATTCTGGATCATAGTGCTAGTACATTGGATGTATTGAAAGACCATGAGAAGCACCTTATGAACACTGTCTTTACTTTAAGGTATGCTATCATAATTCCCTAGCAATAGGCTCTCAACCCTGAGATATTGATGAACTCAAGTTTCTATCTATTCATTTGCTTTGAGTCACCAATGAGTGAAGCCAACTGTAGGTCAACACCTCGGTGTCTTGGGTACGTGGTAGTAGGACCGTGGGAACATTTAATGGTCAAGATGAAATCTATCTCTATTATCCCCTTGTGCCAATTAATGGATTTATCATTGGTAAGTGTACACCCATCTCATTTAAGAGTTAATTGGATGGTACTGATGATTGCTATAATTAATTGGGGCTCAAGGATAATAAGATATGGATCTAAATTGGTGGGACAATCTATCAAATTGATCCAGGGATAATGATAGAGAGGCCCACTTGTAGTGATAGGGAAGTTTAGGGTCTTCATATAATTTATTCCTAAGACTGGAGTTCAATTGCATTTATATAGTGGAGTTATTTGCAATTAACTGTGGGCCCGGATTGCACATGAGATGTGGGGTCAAGGTGTCCCAGTTGGAGCCAGCTTTTTAGGGAATCCTTAGTGGTCCCCACGCTAGCCCAAGATTGAATCTTTACTATTTCTATTTGAACTCAAAAAGGAAAGCTACTATTTCTATTTGAAGTGAGACTTCTAATAGTGGTAATAGTAGAGCAAAAGGTTACTAAGTGTAATGGAAGTTGGACTTCTAATTATACACTAAGAGAGAAGGTTGAAAAGCTATAAAAGGAAGAGGATGGAGCCCCCTTGGACGTCCATGCCCTATTCCAAGGAGTTGTGCACGCTCACCTCCTCTTGAGTTTGCAAGAGTTGCATCCTTCTTCCCCTTTCTTTTTTCTAGTTCCCTTCTAGTTTCCTTGGAGATTCTAGATAGTCTTTCTCTTAGAGATTCCACCATCTCTCTTGTGGAAAGAGATCTGAAGCGGGTCATAGCGTGGAAGACGATTGGGCATTGGAGATTCTAATCTTAAAAGAGCTTTTCATCAAAGAGTTGAATCAAGTTCTCCATTAGAGCACAACCAAGCTCCATAGGTATTTTCTACTCCTTGTATGTTGTGGAATTTCGTGGTTGCATATTTAATGTTGTTTCTATCCTTTTGATAGGTTTGTTTGCTGATCATGATGACTGAGTTTGAGGATATGCATCCTGAATTGGGTTTTGATGGCTTTTGGATAGGTGTTCATCACTTATAATTGGTGAAAAGTTTTTGAAACCTATCCAAGAGGTCCACCCACTTCCAACAATTGGACCATGAGCCTGCCTTCTTAACAACAGGTGAAGAGCGCCCCCATTTTTATTTCAAATGCTGCATATAAAATGGGATTAAAGAATCACATAATAACAACCAACGAGTGGTAATTCAATTGGACAAGTACTCTACGCCATAAGAAGCGGAGAGGTCATGTGTTTCATGCCTACCTTCGTTGGCCATCTTCCATAGTTTTACTCGGTGCATGTGGATAAAAGGGTTTGCATGTGCCCCTAGAGATTAGTTCTTAGCTATACAGAATTGAGTGTCCCTCGAGCTCAGGGCCAAAGGCTCCTAATCTGGGTGGGAGATACTCTGGATTATAAAAAAAAAGAATCACAAAACAAATTAAACACATCAATGAAAACGAAAAGCAATAAGTGAAACCATGTTTTGACAGATCTTACTATCCTTGGTTATCACCATCTTGCAATGGTCCTCTAGGATCTTGGAAAACTAAGTTTTCTTCTCAGGGTCATTGATGGCAGAATATGCGTCAAGTAGTCCATCGATGTAGCTCCTTGGATATATAGTTTAACAAATATATGACTCCAATTCCAAGAATAGTTACTCACTGATAGAATAAAAAGTGATTGACCAGCTCATTTTTCAATCAGTGAAGGACACATCAGATCAAGTAAACACAGGGCAAGCATTTAAACTACAAGTCTACATCCACAACTTAAGAATTATCTCTAACACCATCCACAAAGGATTTGCATGTGCACATATAATTTTATACATGTATTTCTTATCTGAATGTTCTAGTCATGCAGGAATAGGCAACTCAGAAGGTGATCATCAACGTCCTTCTCCAATAATCTCATTCATTCAGACCAGGCTGACAGGGCAACGGTGAGGATTGGCCAGTAACTGCTGTGCCCGCATTTGATGTGTTTTTCTGGCTGTTACAAGTCCCTTCTGTTGACACTCCTGACATGTTTTCACTCATGAAACTGTTTATTTCTTTGAGTTGCCAATCAGTTATGTAACCAGGCTTTGATATAACACTGCTCAATACAATGTCCCCTGACAGCATGGCCACCACACGTGACATTGGCGGCCTTAGCATTGGTGTGGCCTGAGTACACAGGAGAGATACTCCTATCACTCTAAGAGCTTCTTCTTCATTGAATTCGACCAATGTTGGGTCGACAAGTTCCAATGCTCGGTTGTTTTCATGAAGATGCCAAGCCTAAGAGAATGAATGAAGAGAGATCAGCTTTGTAATTAATACGACTGAATAATCGAAAGAAAACAGACTGTGTGAAAGGAAGGCCTCATCATGGACTAGATATCATACAACATTGAGGTGCCACTTCAAAAGGGAGGATTTGGATTCATCAGTAATAGACCCACAAAAAAATCTCACCAAACATTCATGCGTACATACACGCACATACTGGTGTGATGAGGGAGATGGGATCAAATCAAAGGTGGGCTCTACATGGGTTGTGCAGCTCATGACAAGATCATGAGCTGTGTAGTTCACCTAAACATGGAACAGCCCATCCTAGGGATCACCTAGCCCACCCTCTGATCAACCTGAACCCGTACATTCACTACCAGCGATGAATTCACTCACTCAAATCTGATATTAATCCAACTTCAAGGCCCTTAGAAAGACGGCATCCCATGCTCTTATGGTTCATTTACCAAATTTGAACAGAGGCCTTTAAAAATCACCCACCCCTTCACAAATGTCATGCTTCCAGTCGGTCTCACTGACCAGGCCATTCCACGCTTAGGGAAGGCGTGGTCGTTCTTACATGTATGTGGGAAATTTTGTTTTAACCTCCCAACTTTTGTCGTTATGAGTGACTTTCACCATATGGGAGTGAATCAGAAAAAATCCTCCCCACTTAGAACCGTTACACTTCGGACCCTTGAAATTTATGGTCATGAACATTCAAAAAGGGTACTTTGGTGCCCCTAGATAAATGATAAGACATTTTCATCCTGGCCACACCATGATGTGTGTGTCCGGTTGAACCATGCAAGAGGTAACATACTAGAATCACGGGCCTAATTATTCAAATTACCATAAGGTAGTGCAGATTTCATACCCATTCAAGGAGATAGATCTTCTCTTGCTCTAAGCTCGTGTCTGAATTTGGTCTTCCACTTAGAACTTCAAGAGCAACAACTCCAAATGCAAACACATCAGCTTTTTCTGTCAAATGTCCACGCATGGCATACTCCGGCGCAAGATAACCACTTCAAAGAATTTGACAATGCAGTGTGATGTATCATTATGTAAAAAAGGTGGTTCATAGGCAAATAGAACTTGTATGTTTGAATTAAACAAGTTGTAAGTTGTTAGAATACTTTCAGTAGAAACAATCCTTACCCAATTATCTAACATTCTGAAATCAGAAAGACAACATCATAGATCATTAAGCACTGATGCTTATATGGACTTTGACGTAAGAAGTCAAGAAAACAGTATCCGAGCCACAATTTTAAAATATCGGCCAATATGCTATGTAATGGTAGCTACGGGTACACTATTTTGATACAACGCGGAGTCAGCCCTTATCCCCAGTATCAGCCGTTACAGATTCTGCATCAGCGAAATTGATTCTTTATTTTTATTTTTGTGCTCCTTTTATTTTATTGGATATTGAATTCTTGGAATCTCCAAATAAATGGGCTTAGGGGCTAAAAATGAAGCTTAAAAGGTGAAAATCCATGAGGGACGAGCATGTCAAATGATTATCTAACCATCAGCTTAGTTAATTAAATCATAGGGAATTAATGCACCCATCAAAATCTACACCTTAGACGGTTCAATATCCCTCACCTCTTTGAGACTCCTTTTATAATATTCTCTTAGCTATGGAATTCAATATCATTAATAAGGATAACATGCTCTTAATGTCATACAGTACTAATTGTAGTATGAGTCCTTCAAGGACTCCCTAAGATCCTCCTCTATGCAAAAAAATCAGGCCCAACCTTGATTTCTATCATCTCCATATAGGCCCAAAAGTTTAATGATCAACAATCCATTTGAATCGATATATAGTCAATCCAAGGGTTTAGTAATTCGGATCTAACCGAAAGTTGGTGGATATGTGCAATTTAAGGGAGTCATGTGTTTGGTTCATTTGGATGGACCAAAGGTGGGTCCCATAAGCATGAGCTTACGGAATTTTATCCAAAGCTCAAGCTTAGGTGAGCCTTGCTCATATATATATATATATATCAATATCATAGATTTTTTTATTTGATGAGGTTGGAAGCAAGATTTTTTTGTTTCTTTTAATTTTAGGTTTTGGCTATTTTCCTTTTAAAATAAAAAATTTTGATTTTGCTGTTGGTCCTTCACTGGATCTAGCTATATTTATTTTGGGATCTATTTGGATACAACCCGATATCAATAGTTATCTTTCTTTGGTATCACTTACCAGTAGTTATATAATCGAGTCCCTTTATGCCTATTTTCTTTTTGGAATCTTTGTCTAGACTCTCAACTAATCTCCAAGATTTGTAATCCAAGTGAGTCACACTGAAATCACTTTTCTTACAGACGATCAATTTAGCATTTAGAGTAAACCAATTGTAATTTTCTATCTGAAATTTAGCTCTGTTTTGTCATGTTTGATCAAGGATTCTCTTAATTTTTTTCATCTATTAACACCGAGTAGTAGCGGCTTTCCCATTTTTATATGTCTAATCTTTAGACACCTGTTTTCATAAATTTATAATTACATCAATAGTAACTTTGGAAAAAAGTACTGTTTATTTTTGGAATTTTGAGATGCTTATTTACCTTTTTGTCCATGAGTGTGAAATTTTACTATAATTCATTTCGAGATTCTTTAACATATATCTTGACAAACAAAGTATGGCAATGGGCACAAACAATCGTTAGATATCCAAGAACCATGGCTTAACTAATCCTCTCTTGACACAAAACGTGCGGAAAAATAATTCTCTTCTCTTTCTTGAGATATTGCATGATATTTGCCCTATTTTTTCTTAGTCTTGTAAGTTATGTCTACAATCTTTTTTATATATATACGAATGATCTCTTTGAGTCTAAAGTTTACTTCAAATCTCTACTTGAGTCAAAAGTTCACTGAACCAAGTAAATCTAGAAATGGGAGTCAGTGCTCTGATACCAGCTAACTTCCTCCTTACCGGGATGTTTTCGAAAGAGGCAAGAAGCAAAAGATCCCTCTTTCCCTTCTCTCATGCTCTTCAGTGCATATTTGATGTAAGGGATTTTCATGTCCAGCTCAAAAAATATTAATGTTATATCTCATTTCTGAAGGGAAGGAACTCTTTTGCTTGTATTTTTAGGAATCCCAAGAGTTAGCTTGGAAGGAAAATGAAAATACAATTTCTCCCCAAAGAATGCAGAGGTCTACAAATGTTTTGGGATCCCACATGTCTAGGATTCTTTACATCCAAGTATCTCGTAAATAGCCAACACACTCATGGCTAAATGTTGTTGGCACCATAGTTTCGTACACATGCGAGGGATCTCTGGATCTTAAGTTAAAGTACTCGCTCCTGTACCACTAGCCAACAATCATTGTCTCTAGTAGGTGGAGTCGGTGTTTATGATAGTTCACTATTTTGATGTTTTGTATCTTTTGCTTATCTCTTTGTATGGAGACGACTAGCTTCTTCTTGATATTCTTCCTCCATCTGCTTTAAATCTAGATGATGTTATATTGTTTTTCTTCTTTTTGTTAAATGATAATTGCATGTACAAGTTTTAACAGTAAATCAAAGGGTATTGAAATATATGACCATAAGAGTAACAATTACAATTTTTCTCATGTTATGAGAAGGATGAATGGAATGAATGGTTTGGAGAAGCTACATAAAGGAATGCATCTATCTTGATCTTCAATATCTGGTTCTTATATATGGCTCATTTAAAAGACTTTTTTTTAATCTTTAATTCTTAGAGGGAACTTTTTCAGGGTGACTAGCTTTCTCTCTATCCATTTGTTTATGGTCATTGAAGATATTAGTTTGATTACTGATCAAGCTTGCACCATGGATTTGTCATGCCTTTTCGTTGGATTGATATATTCAATTACTAATTTGCATTTTGTAAAGTGCATTTTGCCTTTCCAGATGTGTTGATAGCAGAAAACTTTGAAGGGAAATACGGCTACATTCTTAGATTGTTTTAAGGCTCTTTTCTGTTCTGGTGGTTTCAACCTGCTGTTCTAATTATGTGGGTCTGTGTGTGTCAATTGGGTAGTGGAAAGCATAGTGACAGAAGTTGATTACTTAAAAGATTCAGATATTCATAAATGATTGGAAGGATTACTTTTGACTAATGTTGTTTTTCTTATTTGTCCTATTGTTTAATGCCTTTGTTCAGGTGCCTGATATCTATTATTGATAGATTAAAGAAGCTTCAATGAGTTCTTCTGTGGAAAGTAACTGAGGAAAATAAGTCTTTATGGCCGTTATGCTCATGATATTCTTTTCAATTCCGACTATCCATCCTCTATCTACTAATTATGGGGACTATCCTAATCTAGCCGATACCTGACGGGCAACGATTATCATTCAGATTGTGGGCTATCATCCCCTTGTTATGTGGCACTCTGTTAGTTGTCAATTGTTCTTCTGCTAAATCATACTCAAATCAAACCCCTAATTGTGCTATAATTTCCATCAAGTTGGTCAGATCCATTTATCTTAATTAATCTCATTATTTAATTATCAAAATCAATTAAATATTATGAATTTGGGTTGGATCCTTACAACGTGCGTTCGAGTCTCTTGTTAAGCAAATTAAAAATAAAAAATAAAAAAATAAAAAAAGGAGAAAAAGGCTGATGATTCTTACATTGTTCCTGCAACCCTTGTGCTGATGTGTGTCTTCTTATCATCGTAAAGCTTTGCTAAACCAAAATCTGAAATCTTGGGGATGAGATCAACATCAAGTAGAATATTACTAGCTTTGACATCTCTATGTACTATTCGGAGTCTAGACTCCTCATGAAGATAAGTAAGACCTCTTGCTATTCCCAAGCAAATGTCATATCGGGTTTGCCAGTTGAGATGCAAACTAGTTTCTCCTATAATGGTAAGAATTAATAGAGATAAACTGTTAGGTTGAGAAATAAGGAGAGATCTTTAGAGGATAGGATATGGAAATTTTCTAATTTGGGAGTCTATTATTATATAATAGCGAGTATAAAATCCATGTATGCCTGTCTTTTCATATTCACTGGTGCAAGCAGAGACATCGAACTCCTAAGCAGAAAGAATTACAATTTGATAAAGCTGCAGAAATTAAGTGCATCATCCTACTTGCCGGAGGGTTTTGTTTACCATTTTGAGATCTCTAAGGAGTCCCGCAGGGGCTTAGTCCACAATTGATCGAAATCTAGGGCCCAAAGCAATACCCACGTTCCAAGAAAATCAGTTGTGAGGGCTCTTTTAATATGACCGTGAATAACATGGGCTATTTTGTAATTTTTACAAAGAAATAGAGAGCTGCTAAATGCACACCATTTTTTTCTTTCCAGACTTCATTGCTTTCTACATCCACCATTGAAGTGTGGGGGTTTCAATTTTTTCTTTACACACCTCCCAGAATACCTAAATTAGCCCCACCCACACCCCAGCCACCACCGCCCCCTCCGGCACAACCGCAGAGGCAGGTAGGGAGAAAGATAGGGAGGGGGGGGGGGAGAGAGGGAGAGGGAGTGGGAGAGGGAGGGAGATGAGGGAGGGAGAGGGAGAGGGAGAATGGGCAATGGGCGGAGGCAGGCAAGGATCGGAAGAGAGACATGGAGAATGAGAGGGAGAGCGGCCGGGAGAGGGAGAGAGTGAGAGAGACAGGGAGAGGAATGGAAAAAGAGTGAGGGAGAGCGGGCGGGGTCATTTGGCAGGTAGAGGGAGGCAGGGAGGGAGAGGGGAGAGGGGCAGTTTGGGGATTTTCTACTGGGGTATATTGGAAATAATTTTTTAAACTAAATGGTGAGTGTAGAAAGAAAAAAGTGGTGTACACTTAACAACTCTCAAAGTGTAGGCCATGTGGGCCCACATCCAATTTAGAAGAAGCCATAAAAAATGAACTGTTAGCATGATTTTGGGTTCGGCATTTGTTTTCCTCACTTTCTTTCCTTTTTTCTTGTTTATTTTTGGGGTGGGGGCGTGTTTGAAAAAATGACATCACCAAAGTTACTTGACTCTAGTCAATATTTTGTTAAATGTTTTTAGCCCTAGATCCCATGATATCATGCGAACAGTGTATATCTTAGAAAATGATAAAACCAAAGATATCATGAGACTATCCCTTGATATCAGGCCATTTATGCATCATCTTAGAAAAAAAAAAACAGAATTATAGAACCTGAGAAATGGTGGTTTGATGTGTATTTAATTTTTACAAAATGTAATTTTTTGTGTTTTCTAAAAAATGGGTTCGCTTGTTGGTCGTAGAAAGTGCATAGTACAGAAACTAATAAATCCAATGATATCTTGGAATATGAAACAAAAGATAAAAAAAAAAAAAAAAAAACATTGACGAGAGTATTCGAGCGACTCTAGCGACATCATCTAAGTTTCGGTCATAAAATTGGAAAAATCGGGTTTAAGGAGATTGACCTTATTTTAATTTATTAGGGGCCCATTTGAATTAAGGCCTGGATTTTCTTTGAGAGGAGGTTAGGGCTTTGTGTGCATGTTAGTAAAGAAAACCAGTCGACTGTGCAGTTTTCAGCAGTTTTGAGATTGATACATTGTGTAGAAAGACTCTTTTGGCCTCTTCTTTATCAGGATTGATGTATTGTCCTCGGAATTGATTTCTTCCTGTTGATTGGGTTTGGGGCTCGAAATTTGGGTTTTCCATTCAATTAGGGATTTTCTTTGGCTACATCAGAATGTCACGAGTTTAGTATTGTGGAATTGGTGTATATTGTTTCAAACTAGTTAGGAAAAGAAAACGAATGGACTCATACCAAATAGTGCTTGATCAAGGCTCTTGTTTTCAAGGTACTCATACACCAAAAGCCTCCTATCTCCCTCAATGCAGCATCCATACAACTTCACTAGGTTGCGATGTTGAACAGCCGATATAGTGGCAATCTCTGTCACAAATTGACTCTTTCCCTGGTGAGATGCTACAGAAAGTTGCTTCACTGCGATTACCCTCCCATCTGTAAGTGCACCCTATAAGACAGCACAAGTTGATAGAAATAAATATCTCACAGTTAACAATGAGAATAGCATGTTTGTTTGGCAGCTCCTATTACGAGCTGGTCGAGATAAAACGACCAACAAAGAAAAGAGCTCTATTATGAATGCAAACGTGCATGCTTATTTGCTTGCACGCACATATGCATAGAAGTATGGTTGCTCGCTTATTCGCTTGCGTGCACATATCCATAAAAGTATGGTCGCTTGTTATCGCTTGATCAAATGATATGGTAAGCCCATCATTTCCTTAGAGAGAGAGAGAGAGAGAGAGAGAGAGAATCACCTTATAAACAGGCCCAAATCCTCCCTCTCCCAATTTATTTGCGGGATTGAACTCTTCAGTGGCAGTCTTCAGTTCGGAATAACTGAAAGTATCAGGGCTCATCCCTAGGAGTACTTCTGTGAATTCAAGTAAGAAGGGAGGTCAAAATAATAACCATTGAAATTCAAACCATTTCTCTCCATGTTGAGAGCCAACCACATGACTAGCACGATGGTTGTGGTATTGCCCGCAACGAGATAGGTTGATCAGTATACATGAAGCCAGTATCTTATGAGCAAAAAGACGGAAGTATCGTGGTTGAGAAAACTGAATTTCGATAGTCAAACAACACCATACAAGCTAATTGAGTATATTGAGCACTTTAAGAAAATAACAAATCATACAATGTGATTTATACTAGTCTCAATTTTAGTTTTGTTGTTACTTATTCATGGATAATGGGTGATAGGACCTTCCAAAGATTCTTTTATCTGACTGCTTGATTAACAAGAGAACCATTTCGGTCTCAAATGAAATGATCTGTTACCAAGAGCTTTATGAAATGATGTTTCCAGTAGTATTTCTTGATCCTCTAAATTTCTAGATTCCATCAACAAAAGCAAAAAAAAAAAAAAAAAAAAAAAAAAAAAAAAAAAAAAGAAAGGAAGAAATTTGTCTTTTTTTTTTTCTTTTCTTTTTGCAACAAGTTCATCTGTCTAATAATTTGAATAAGGTCTCCAACAATCTTAGTTATATATGTGTGTATGAAAATATAATTTTTGACAATGTAATACGATGTGATGTTACCTTCCTCTTGGTCTTTTCCCAATCTTCTTATTCGTCTCACAATTAAAATTACAAAAACAGATATTAAGCACAAAACTCCAACTGGAACTGCAATCCCAACTGCCAAACCAGTCTTGTTCTTCTTTGAAGAAGTGGTTGTCGGCGGACGGTTACTAACAGTTGGTGTAAAATCTGAAGAACACAATAATCAATTACCATGATCAAGTCATAATAAACTATTGAATTTGACGTTGCATTCAATTGGTCTTCATTTTTATCATAGTATAGAATATTACCTGGAGTGACACTGATTGCCGAAATGGATGGTCCATAAGTACCTTGAACAGGTATGCAGCAAGTCCCTTTTCCAGCCCAAAATAGATGAATTTCCAGGTGATTTTCAGATACTAGAGCCTTGAATTGTCTCTCAACAGTTCTAAATTGGACTCCCCCTGCTGCCTTTTGTATATCAAAGTCCTTCAACGCTAAACTTCCCTGGGTTTAATCAATTGTATCATAACAAATAAATTCTATTGTCATGACCATCAACTGCATCAGAAGAAACTCTTTTGTGATTGGGGATGGTTTGACACATGCAGACTTTCCAAATGTAGTTATTTAAAGAAATAAGTTTGTCTTATCATTTAACAATCACAGAACCTGTAATATTCCTGACATAGTAGTTAGCTCACAGTCAATATTCACCAAAATTGATGATTTCTCTTTTACTACAATGAATAAGGGCAGTTAGGACTCGCAATAGAATTTGGTGCTTGAGCCCCAACAACTCCACCAAATATTTTGAAAATATTTTTTTCTTTTAGAGCTTCCCCTCAAATTTTCTTCTTTTTACATAATGCACCAACCATTTCAAGAAAAATATTCTCCCTCTGCCCTTGGATGCTCCCCTGCACCCTGAAAGGCAATGCGTTTGTATATTTTTGTAGGAACTTCAAACCACATTAGGTGCAATTACATTTTTTTCCCCTTCTGCTTAAAATAAGGTCTATTAATAATATTAACTCGGGTTGGATTTTGATCTCCTGCCTCCTAAAGCATTCTTGTTAGGCCCCGACCCGGACTAATCATAATTAAAGCTAATTAATCCAAATTAGTGTTACTTAAGCATGATTAATTGTGCTAATTGTGGTTAATGAACAAAATGAGTTGGGTTAATCTCAAATGATTGAATTAAGCTTGATGAAGTGAATTTGAATGGGATTGAGTTAGTTAAAATGAGTTTAAACTTAACCAAGGTAAACTAAGGACCTTTTTGTAAATACGGGTTTTCACGTATTTCATCAAATACGGAAATTCTTGATACCAACGAGTGTATCTCGAAGAGTACGTTAATTTTCATAATAGACTCGAGTGCGTTCGACTTGAAATTGGTCAAATGAGTCTTCATTTGACTCTAAATGTAAATAGACTTAATGATAAGGGGTTTTGGTGTGAAGCTCCTTATATTAGAATGAAATGAACCCCATTGAGTTCAATCCCTCCATTTTAGCCAAGAGCAAACCCTAGACTCACTTTTCTCTTCCTCTCTTCTATTTCTTCTCCATCAAGAGTGAGGATTGGAAGTTGTGAGAGATTTGGAAGAGGCATCATCATCTTCATCTTCTTCTTCAAGTCTTTTCCTCCATTATTGAAGAGCTTGGAACTTGAAAGAGAACCCAAACCTTCCTCCCTTGGATTAAGAGTAAGTGATTGGTGTTTTTGTAGGATTTTCAAGTTCTCTTGTGTACTTGGAGTAGATTTCTAGCATGGATAGCTCATAGGAGGTCATTTGTCTTGTTTTCTTCGAATAGGGTTTGGATTTGGGGAAGATTAGTGTCAAACCAAGCCAAGCAAAGAGGGGCTTTTGTCAAAGAAGCTTCCAAGGAGGCAAGTATAAGCATTTACTTGTGATTAGTGTTCATTATTGTAGAAGATTCATAGCATTCCATTGATCTGGGTTTTGTACCATTTTTATTGTCATTAGAATGGAATTATTTTGTGGGTTGATTGATGGAAGAATGGAGTTGTAATGTATGAATTAGATGTTGGATGAGGAGTGGACAAGAGGTCCAAGTTTTATGTAGGTTTAGAATGGAAAGAAGAGGAAATGAGGAAGAGAGAAATTGGTTTCTGCACTGAAGCTGGGTTTTCGGTGTAGGTCTGATCGATCGGACCTGACTGTCCGATCGATCAGACATGGATTTAACTGAGGATAGTTTTCTGTCCGATCGATCGGACAAGGTGCTAACTGTAACAAGATTTTGGATCTTTATTGGTTTAGGAGTGCTTCTAATGAGTATGAGCACTCCCTAAATTAGTTTTAAGACTAATTATGGGGCGATTCAAGATTGTTGAGAATTGAGGACAATAAAGGGAAGAATTGTGATTAGACCATTAGAAGCCATGGTTCTCATGGTGAGTTGATTATGGACTAACCTTCAAAGGTGATGATTACAGGGATTCCAATATACTTATTATATATAAATGTGATGTCCATCGAGAATAACACGTACATTGGATAACCAATAGTTACACCTAAATGGTTGGTTGGAGCCGAAATAGAAATGAGTAGAATTGTATAATTAGTAATTCTCTCATTGTATTGTTTTTTTTTTTCCTTATCACTGCGTTCCAATCTCATAAGACTGATGTTATTGTTTAGTCCCTTTCCATTGTTAAGAATGGAATCACTGTATATAATTGAATCAAAAAATAGATTGATTAATGAAATGTATTGACTCTTGAGTCTGGCACTACCAAGCTATTGTATGAAATTCTAAATGAATTAATAAATGATTATGTTCATGAGGCCGGGGTCATGAATGGTGCGCCTTTCCGCCCTGAGCCAAGTGACTATTCCTATTGCAGTAGATGGATTTTGGGGCGTTCCGGAGCTCCGTGGTGATGCTAGTGTCCTTGGCCCGGACACTGGTAAGTCCTACAAATTCCGATCGTATCTATAGGTATTGATTGAATCCTTCCATTCGGAAGATGAATCCTTCCTTTGAGGGAAGATGGTAAACGAAATGAAATGAAATGAATGCTATGGTAGTTGCCATCTTGTACACGTTTATTGATTGACTTATTACGCTCATCCATTGTCATTGTAGGAATTATCTACTTGTCTAGAATTGGAACTGTTTACTAAATATATTGAATGATGTGGTATATGTACTAATATGTGCTATCACAAGTTCTGTTTATGCATTGTTGAACCGTCGTGTTCATTAGTGTTATTGATGGCATTACAGGTCCGATTGCCCTTGCCAGCCCAGCAGCGGCCCCAGCGGTAGCGGAGGAGACCGTTGCGATTCCTCCAGGAGGATTGATACAATGGGACGGTCGGAATACCATTTGAGATGGTTATTCGAGTGCGCAAGTGGACTATGGATGTTTTGGGAAACTCGTTTTTTGAGAATTCTTTTGAAATAGTTGAAATTCATTTTGGGAATGTAATATTTTGAGAACTTGAATAGTCATCAATATGCATAGTATTTGAATATGCAGTGATTGATGAAAGAAAGCAAAAGGAATGATACATGTATAAAGAACTTTATTTTGTATACATGTCAACTTTAAATTGATTTTGTCAATGTGTATTTCCGCAATTTGTACAATTGATAGGAATGAATGAATGCTATCCCTTGTGAATTCTGTTTTAACTTCAGTTAATTCAGAGTTCACGGGAGTAAGTATGGTCGCGACCTGAATTATCGTAACTCGGGCCCGGGTCGTGACAATTCTCCAAAATATTCGAACTACTTTCAATTTGGTAGTCCAGAATACAATCAAACCTTAGTTCCTGTTTGATCTTATATATGTGGACACCATAATTATTTTTGTTTACATCATAAATTTTATTTGTTTGCCCTCTAGATAGAAATATTTGAGAAGAAGCCCACACTCAACTAGAGCTAAAGCATAAAATTTGAAGGGTGTACATATACGATTTATGAAAGAATTTAGTAAAACTATAATAAGAAATAAAAGGACAAAAGAATGTCGACATCTTGCAGAATACAAAGATTCAGACACATGCCACATCACAGGAATTCAATTACATATTCAAGTTGGATGATGGGGCCCAAAATTAGAAGCCAAGAAAGAAAAATCATGGCCTAGTTGCAATACTTTAGTTGATTTCTCGTCTTTACTATCCATGACCACCCATTAATAACAAATTAATTAATTATTTACTCACTAATAAACATAACTAGGCCCAAATCACCTTGGCCAAATTCTCTCTTATTGTTTTTAATATTTAATTTATTATAAAAACAATGCCACACAATTTAAGTTTCTTGAAAATAGGAATTTTTTGGGGTCAGGTCCTCACATCAGGTAGATAGGGCTGAAAATCAGATTCATTCTAAATTGGATGCAAACACGTGTATTACAGAAAGATATGAGTTGTCCTATACAGAAACTTTAAGAAGCTTTACACACTAGCAACTCCATACAAATACAATAACATAATAAAAATCATAGATAAGAAATTAGAAGTATATTGAAATAATATGTGAAAAATGTACCTACAGTACAATAGAACTATATCATCATCATCATCATTATTTCATTGCACTAATCCCAGACAATACAAGGTAGATAGAGTACTAACTCCAGAGTATAACAATTTTATTCAGCAAATTCTTATGGATGGCTCTTACCTGATGCCGACCGTCTACCTATGATTAGGTCCACGGTACTCCTAAAGTGGGACAATTGAATGGGCCAATAACACAAGGCATACAAGGTGTCAACCAAATGCTCACACATTTTTCGCTCATAGAACAGGGCCATCTTATATATAAGGGACTAGTAAAGATAATCTATTTCTAAGTTAGACCATCGACTTCATTAAATCTTCAAAATGGACCATGAAATGGGACCATTGGTATGTTGATCCTTTCATGCACGTCATTAATAAAGCTATATGATAGTATACAAATATTATGAAAAAGTAAGAACAAATATGTAGCATCCATTGCATCACAAGTAGTATATGAATTCTCCTCTTCGTATACAAGTGTTTAGGTGTGTGTGTGTGTTTGAATCTGTTGTATCCTTGTTTAATAGGATTCATCTGACAATGGCCCAAACTTTTGGCATATGGATGTTTGTTGAGTTTGAACCTTGACTGTTTTTTTTTTTTTTTAACATCCATTTGACAAACACCATTTGTTAGTAGCTCAAGTGGAGTTTTGGACTAAATCAATCCACATTTGCTACGCCATTTGGATGACTTCTTTTTTTATATGTATTCTATATATCATGTGTCTCTAATTCTATGCACCCTTTTCGATGTCCTCTGCTAAGCGATGTAACTCTCAAAGCATACTTTTGTCTTAGGAAATCGGAAGTACATTCTAATTTAACAATACACACCTGAACATAAATATCGAATATACGCCTTCCAACACTTTGCCATGTTTGTGAATATTCAAAAGCTGTCTCAACAAATTGCAAGCTTATGGTGTAGTTTCCATTTTCAAGTCCTAGCCCATAGTATCTTAGTGAGACCGGCGATAACCTTGCAGTCTGGAACAGCTCAGAGTCTAAAGTACTTGTAAATTGGGATTGAGAGTTTGAGATGTATGTGGCATTGATGTTTTCAGCAAACCTTCCTACATTGCCAACAGCCCACCTGATTGGGTTTGTTACATTATATGATGCTGCACCTAGACTTTTGTTATCCTCCTCATACACTGTCCCAGTTGAAGATGTGATACTTCGACCACCACAATTAACTGCAAATGAAGAATCTGCAAAACCGATATATAACTTCAATGGTCAAATATAGTTTTAACTAAACATTTCTCATGAGCTAAATGTTTGTGGGAAAAGTGCAAGAGGATATTTGCATGAAAAAGTAAAGATATAACATGCACAGATCCAAGAGAGCTTTCATCAGCTGAACATTGTTTGGTCCAAAAATTAGGCCAATATGCTTCTTTGTTGCAGAAACCGGCAGGCAGCTAGGGATCAAGAGAGGAAACAAGGAAGCAAGAAGGCTATCAAATTTTAATTACTACTAGCGCTAAAGGAGAGGGGTCTGAACTCTGAACTCAAAATGCGGGTTCAGGAAAGAAGGAGAGACGCTTCAGCTCGAATGTTCCCGTTGCACATAAGGTGGAATAGATGAACATTAAGATGGATTCAACTTATTTCAAAGATTCGTTTTTATCGTGGACAAGTAGCCCCCTCATTAATCAAATCAAACCTTATTTTGTCCGATAGGGAATGTTTCCTCTTGTGCTTGATGAATGTTCATATCTTGAAAATGTGTTGAAGGGGATCTTCAAGCGATTTTTGTTTTCTAATGAAATTAGTAAAGGTTACCTTTATAACATCAAAGAACATTTAGTATCCAACATTGAAATTGGGAATGAGTCTTGTCTGTGAAATATGTGCATGTTTAAAAATGGATGAGATGTACAAATTGTTGGCACATAGTCACTACAGCTGCTTGCATTCCTCTTTCTAATTCTCCTTTAAATTTGATGGTCATTTGTAAACTAATTAAAGTTATGTTATGACAGAATTAAGAGCATTTCATGTCACAAGAAAGGATGATCCAAGATGGAAAATATGCAATTATTTTTATTAGTAACCAACTAGAAGTAAGACAAAGGTCTATCCAGGTTCCTTCTTATCTAACAGACAGATCTAGTATGAGATTTGTAAGAAAGTTCAAGAGAGAAACATCTTTTGGAAACATCTAATGATATTTTGCATCCATCTTTTGAAAATTGGGTGATGAAGATCATGACAGGTAAGGACATGACTTGGTGATACCTACTTCCATTTTTTGGTTTTGTTGATTATGAGTTTGTCATAGACGATTTTAAAATGTTGATATTTGAGTGTACATATTAGTAAACTTCAAACATATTTGATACTGAAAAAAGGAAGCCAAGAATACTCATTGCTGAAAGGGGAAGAAACAAAGATGGAAACAAAGATGGCTTACAGATTGGAGAACCACGGTTGCATGGAAAGTTCCTCTGTAGACAATTCAACCCCGGCAAAGTACTGAATACATAAGAATAAAAAAGAAGTCACGTCAAATAATATATGAAATTTAGCATGCACATTTTATGATTCAATTTGACATTGTGCTCTTAGATATGTTAAGATACATTTCATAGACTTGAATTAGAATTAGAAATAGGTTTGAATTAGAGTTATGATTAGATTAAATTTCCTACTTTACCTCAATCACTTGTACTCTATAAATATAGATATTCTTTTGGTGAAAATCAATATTCAAAGTTATTTTGAAGCAACATTTGTACTCTAAGGTGGAGTCTGCACCCACCAGTCTAAATTACTTAGGCAAACTTTCGCAAGGCATTCATTGTCGCAACCATCACATTAGGTTGAAGACCAGCGAAGTCTCAGTGTGCCTTAAAGATTCTGGCACAACTAGGAATTCAAGGAAAATGAGGAATGCTTACAAGAGTTTGAAAACGATTTAGCATATGTACTCTCTAAAGATTCTTCAGGCATGCTTGAGGTAGAAAATGGCGATATCCTTCTATGGTTAATTGTAATGAGTTTCTTGGGCTTCTTTCCTATATTGAAAAGGCAAACATACAAACATAGGAAATTGGACATACCTGCTATTGGAGTCATCAAAGACAAAGTTGTTAGCAACCAAGTTCCTATATGGCAAATAAGCAAGAAGCTAAAAGTCAGTGTTGTGGAAATTGTTAGAAAAAAATCAAGTTTATCTTTAGATGTGCCCGAATTACAAGTTGTTTGACTATTACAGAATGGATACAGATGTAAGCGGTGGCTTGGATATCGATAGTCACAATAGGAAGGAGACTGTTTATTTGATTATATGCATACTTATTGATTTGGATAGGATCTCTGGATTTTACAAACACATCAACAGAAGAACAGATAAATATTTATCCACTCTAAAAAACTATTCAAATCTTCCTGTTGGGGCGTGCATGTGTGTTTGTAGTTTGTACTGATTGTTTCCTACTATTGGTATATTGAGACATTGCCTACACATTTAGACTCAAAATGAAAGCCTCCAATGCTAGAGTCAAGTGCAAAGGAACTAAAACTACTTTGGTATCTAATAAAAACCATTCTTGCATATGAAAATGGAATTAATCAGGTACTTTGTCATACTCTTCGAACAAGGTAAATTCTACATCACTTAATTACATGGATCATGATACTATACGTAGAAAATTGGAAATGGAAAAGTGGAAGCTTCATGCAGTTTTGGACATACAGCTGTAAGCCTGATTCTGTAACCCAAAATGGAAAACTCCCTGATAACTGATTGTATGACAAGTCTCTGCAGGCACAACATTTAATGATTTAGTTAGAATACATTTTCCTCACAAGTAGATCCATATCAAACTGGCATTATATTACTTATTCTATAATCTTAACCAAATTCTGAGAAAGAATGTAAAATAATTGACTTGTGCAAGTACAGCAGACATTCACACATGCATGCATGACGACGGTGTGTGAGTGGATGTGTGATTCTTTGATTGAATCAATCAGATATGTAGAGCAAATCAGTATGCAAATGGCAAAGTTGTCAGAGTGTCTAGAATAAACACACAAATGGTGCTATCTAAATTTATCTCGAAATACAAGCAACCAAATTATCGGGGCAAAGTGGATCATTTTTGTAATGCGCCACAAAACGAGAAACCAAATTCGGTTGGATGTTTAGTATTTGCCTTCGCTGCCCGAAACAACTGTCTACAGAATAAAGGATGTTATCTTGGTAATAGTCCAACCAAAGTGATTTCTTATTTTTGTACATCAATCACAAAGTAACAAAGGCAGATAATAAACATCCAACCTTATTTAGGGCAAACATCCACACTGGGACTTGGTGGAGTGGCGGAAGCCATGGGTTTGCTCCGTATGTCTTGTGTTTGAAACCCGCCCCAAATTTGCTCGGTGCGGATTTGTGAGGGCTTAACAGGCACCACCCATCAGATTAGTTCCATTGGTCAAAGATCTCAAGGGATACCCATGTAATCAAAAGAAACAAAATCACAAAGCAGAATTTATAACATCCATTACTCCATATTAATCGACATCAATACAAATTTATATTAGATTTTCAATACATATAAGACTAGTAAATGGATAAAATTTGGTAAGACGGACATACACAGTAAGAAGCAATGAACTTTTGCTCGGTGGCAGTGTACCAGACAAGTTATTGTTTCCAAGAAACTTGCTCATACAGAAAGTGTTATTAGAAAAGGTGCCTAAATCAGAACCAGCACTAAGGGTATGCGTGGAAGTAAGCCGCATAACAATCAATTCAAATATTTTGGTCGAATAAATGGTTCAGTATCCCAATGTGCAATTGGCAATGTGAAATATGAAAGAGCACTAGATGGATTAGTGCTTTTCAACCTTTTCATGGAGAATAATTATCAACACTGATGGCCAATGTTGACTTCAGGGGAAAATGGTTGCAACAAAAGTATTGCATCTATTTTTCCTTTTTTATTTTATTGGGCAAAAAAATTCAATTGGACAAATGCACCCAAAAAGGGCTGTAAATGTTTGTTTCTTCCTTACAAGTTAGAAAGTGAACTCAAATTGAAGAGAGAGCTGGGAATTTGCCCAGTTAAATTGTTGAAGCTTAAATCCCTGCAAAATTAAAAAGAAAATATATGAATAGAGTTTGTTTTTTCTTGTCTTTGTTAGAATTTGAATAGAGTTGAATGATAATGAAAAGCACATTGATACAGTGCCTGTTTCTACTAAATATCAGTGAAAGAGTTTCACTTTTAAGATTGCTGATAGAAGATTTGTGGGGTATGGTTTTTGTGAACAACTTACAATTGCTGTAGTGACTGGTACTCCCCAATGTTCAATGGAATGGTCCCGGAAATCATATTATTTCTCAAGATTCTGCACAAAAGATGGAACTCGACTTCTATTATAAGAAACAAGTGAACAAAAGTAAACGACAACACCGTAGATTGAAACCATTTTGACTTACAAAACGCTTAAGGACTTCATATTGCTAATAAATGCCAATGATGAGCTCCCATTTGATATATCGCTTATTCGCCTATGCAATCATTGGATAATAAATCAAATTAGATACAGCAAACAGGAAATAACTAAGAACGAGAGAAATGACTAAGAAACATAAGCACTCACAAATCTGTCATCGAAGTTAAATTGGAAAAACTTGAAGGTATTGAACCTTGGAAGGAATTCCCTTGAAGCCTCCTACAACAACATTTGCTAGTTAGAATTCTCTATAAAAATTAATGAAATGAGGTTTTAAAGAAAATGGGATATTTGTCTTGTCATAGAATAAAAGAAGTCAATTACATCAAAAGTATCATTAGTAACCAAAATGTTTACTTGCAGGGCAGACCCACGAAAGTCAAAATATAAATAAATAAATTAATTAATTTCAAATTCTGGGGAGGGGTTTGTGCTTTAGAAATTTTAAAACTTTTTTCAGATATGGTGGCCAAGACCATGTACATGGGTCACCATGAAAAAAAATGGGGGGATTTGACATATTAATTCCCCTTAAACACTATTCTCCCAATTTCATGAGTAAAAATCAATTAATATTACCAGAATCGTTTGACTCTGGTCCCTTTTTTTTTTTTTTTTTTTTTACCCTGGATCTCATGATATAATGGGAGTTTAAAAAACCATGATATCATGGGATCCAAACGTTAAAAGTTGAAAAGCCCATACATTTAAAGTTGAAAAGCCCATACATTAAAAGTTGAGAAGCCTTGACGGTCTTTTTATTTGGACCTGGATCCATGATATCATATGGGTTTTTAAAGTCCCATGATATCATGGGATCAAGGGAAAAAAAGTTACAAAAAAAAAAGGTGGACTAAAGTAAAACAACTCTAGTGACATTAAATGATTTTTCAGTCATGAAATTGGGGATGTAGTGTTTAAGGGGTATTGATACGTCAAATCCCAAAAAAAAAAAAAAAAAAAAAAAAAAAAAATCATAACAAAGAAAAACAGGGTTTTGACATATTAGTTGTAAGACCCCGCCCCGAGAGTTTCCGATTAGTGTTAATTAAGACGCGTTTGAGCTATAAGTGAGATTAGTGGAAATTGGTTAAATCTGGATTGGAATAGCTTTTTATAGCTTTGGATAATTTTGGGAACTCTTTTGATCTAGTGGGGCCCTTTGGGGGTTCCTATTTATTGTGTCTTGATTAGTTTTGGGATTTAGTTATAATTCTGGAAATCTATAAATTACTCCGTTTAATGTATTTTATGATTCCCAACAACTTTCGTATTTGTTCCGTTTTCATTCGAGACCTCTAAACCCTACTTTGCCATTGATAGGGGTAAAACGGTCTTTTTACACAAAATCTGGACACTATTTTCAATGTCTCCGAAACTCGTAAAATATATACTTTTTGGAAAGTAGAAATTTCGACGATCAATTCTTCCTTCTTCGTCGAATCCGTCCGAAGCCCGTAGAACGATGTTTTAGCTTAATTGGGTTTTTAAGTTGTGGGACCCCTTGCCATTATCTATATAAGGAGGAGTCTTTTTCCCTCTTCCTCTTCTTGCAACTTCTTGAGAAAAAGAGGGAATTCCAGCCCAGCCTAGGGTTTTCTTCAAGCTACCTTGCTTCTTGCTTCTCCATCTTTCAATCTCTCTCAAATCTATTGCTAAAGGCAAAATGGAGGTGGTAATCTTCTTCCCCTCCATGAGAGCTTCATCTTGATACCATTTGTAGAGAGAGCCTCCCATTCCAAGCTACCTCTTGAGCAAACTCGTGCCATTAGAGAACTTTTCATGTAAGCTCTTCTTCTCATCTCTTGGTTGTGTAGTCTTCTAGCCATGGAGGTGCTTCACCTTGATTATTGGAAGCTATCTCCATCTATTGCTTGACTTTGACATTCTAGGGTTGTAATGAATGTATTTTGGGGATTTTTGTGTAGATTGTAGATTTTGAGCTTGATAGTGGATTAGAGCTTGACTAGCATATTGGAGACCAAGGCAAGTGGATGAATGGATTCGATTTGAATAAGTTCTTATTTTGTTGAAAATGTGGATTTTTACTATTCCTATTTCATTTGGTTCATTATGTTTCATAATGCTTTTGGAAATGTACTTATTGATATGATTTTCTCTTAGTTAGTTTTATGAGGATATATGCATTCAGTCATCAAAGTTTATTTTGGTCATTATAAACTTCTTAAATGATATTTGTACTTGCATTGAATGAGATTTGTATTGGTAGGAGAATTAAATGCATTGATGGAATGGTAGTTGGTGGAAAGGAGTAAATGTTAATTTGAAAGGGAATAGACCCATTTCATACTAGGAAATGGTTGGAGTTGAGGTGAAATGGTTTGGGAAAGAAAGGACTGAAATCTGCACCTGATGTAGAGTTCCCGCAGCTGGGCGATCAGCAGGCTCACCTTGGCGGCTAGCCGACAGGTGACCGGCGGCTAGCCGACCCAGATGCGGTTAGAAACACAGAATGCTGTGTTTTGTCAGGCGAACCGCGGTCAGCCGCGCGGTCAGCTCGCGGCTAACCGCTAATCTAAAACCATGTGACCGCCAGCTAGCTGAAATGCGCAGTTAGAAACACGGAATGCTATATTTTAGCAGGGTGAACCGCAGTCAGCCCCGCGGTCAGCCAGCGGCTAACAGCCGATCACATCGGCGGCTAACCGCCAGCTGACCGACAGGTGACCGAGTTTCACCCAGAATTCCTGAGTCTTTTCTATTGGTTTCAGTTATGGTATTTAAAGGTTTGGACGGGTTGTTCTGATGCCCTACCACCTTGGAAAGACCCAGGGGATGACATAAGGAGATTGACATAGAAAGAAACACCATTTCGGAAAAGGTATTGGGACTTTTAGATTCATCAACGTGCATAAGGAAACTTAGTATGTTCTCTATCATTCGAGTACCATACTAAGGGTAATATAGACATACAAGATCCTTATACATGTCGTTTGAATATGGATGCCCCAATATATAGTCCCTAATGATATAAAGATTCATTGCATTGTTTTACTCAGATTTTATGTATAATTACCCGATCCTACTGGTTTGATCTCAAATTCTGATTTATACGCCTGATATGTCCTGCCAGCCCCGTTTATGCATGAACAGATAATAATATGGAATGTGTGCCTACGAGCACCATGCCCCGCCTTCCCGAATGTTTTATACTGATATGTTTTGTATACGTTTTGATTTCTCATGTAACCTATGAGTCGGCACCACTAAGCTTGGACGTCCTTGTCAGTCTGATCAACTGACTTGGGCCTCCCCCTTGTGCTCCCGCCAGTTGCAACTTGGATCCTGTCCTGTCCCGTTACCCGGTTCCGCGGCCGTGGTCTTGCCTAGCTATATGTATATGTATATGTATGTAATGTTGGTTCTCGTCACTTCGTGTGCTCGAGCCCAACGCACTGAATGTGCTCTCATCACCTTAGTGATGGAGAGGATTTAGCTCTAGTGTGGTTGCCATCTAGTCAGTTCCTGTACCTTGAATACCCTACATGATTTATATTGCATCTGTACTTTAAATGAACCATGCATCCTGTTTTATGACAGTTTTCGTTATATCTATGATATGCTTTGATTTCTTTCTTGGAATATCTATTCACCCACCTGCCAGACCGTCGTGTCTGACCCATTTTTGTGGTACTCAGGTCCGGCTCCCGTTATTGCCTTTGAGGAGGAGCCAGAGGGGGCGGTTGATGAACCGCAACGATTAGTGGAGTGGCAAGCTGACGATGTCATGTAGACATTCGGTTTAGCTTTGAGCTGCGAACATTTTGGGAGATTATAGACTGATTTATGATTTATACTTTTGGTTGTACTGGCCTTTGTTGGCCATTATTTTTGGGGAATGTTAATTTAACTTGATCTTTTGTTTAAACTTTAACTTCATATTTTGGGAATGCTAATGAGATCATTGCTCACTCTGACATCATGTCATACTTGTGTATCATCAGTTTTATTTGATGAGAATGGATTAAGAGTTTGATTTGCTACACGCTTCCGCACCAATATAAATGTTCTATGAGTGTATGTGGAATCCTCACCGCGGAAACCTGTGGGAAATTAAAGAAATGTATAATTATTATTAAGGAGTAGTTCATTATTCACACCACACCCGTCGCGGTCCCGGGCCCCGGTTCGGGGTCGCGACATTAGTCCCCCTTAATCTGAGATGTTCCAATTACAAGACCAAACTTCAGATAATGTCACCAGAGTTGTTTGACTCTAGTCAACTTTTTTTTTTTGTTTTTTACTTTTTTGCCCCGGACCCCATGATATGATGGCTTTTATGTGCATCTTAGAGAGATTTTTTTCCAAATGATATAACCTAAGAAATGGTGATCAAATGTGTATTTACTTTTAACAAAATGTTATATTTTGTATTTTATAAAAAATGAATTTGTTCACTAGTTGCAAAAAATATATGATACAGAAATTGATAAATCCCATGATATCATGGGACTATCCCATGAAATCATGAGATATGGTAAAAAAAAGTTAAAAAAATAGTGTTGACCTGAGTCAAATGACTCCGGTGACATTATGTAAATTTGAGTCATGAAATTGAAAAAATAAAATCTAAGCTGAACCAATACGTCAAAACCACAAGATATCAAATTTGAGACAAACACACCCCATTGACACTGCTGTTGGATTCCATTTCCAAACTCGGCCCTCCCATGACCACACTCCGTTCAAATTCACATGCTGAATTTTGTGGATCTTATTTCCTATTTAGATGCTTGAGATCCCTGCATTTTACTTGCTATCTACACGAAGAACTTTTGTGTGCTATACCGACTGTTTGTGACGTTCAAATTTCATACATTTTGTCCGCTGTCACACTAAAAATTTCATGTGTTATTATAGATTGGGTACTACTCCCTTGCAGAATTTGAATGCCTTGTTCGCAAAATCTACATGCACTATTTCTTGCAAGACTGTCAATCCTCTTGCAAGCGTTCATGAAAAATAACTAATTGAAATGTATATATCTTGAAATACAGTGAATCTTCTAAAACACATTTGCACAAAATTAGAAATTGTTTGGACCTAAGAAAGCATTTCCACTTCACATCATCTACTTGGCCTCCAATCCTCTACTTGTTCCTATCTAGAGACATTGTATCTCGAGACGTGGCCATAGAAATTGCAGATGGGCACAATGGTTGTCATGTGATTGGAAGAATGAGAAAGGAAAGAAGATGAGAAGAAGAAAAGTACTTTTGAGAAGTGGGAAGTTATGGAAAAACGTGTTACACCCCGTCCCGAACTAATCATGATTAAGGCTAATTAATCTAAATTAATGCTACTTAAGCATGTTTAATTAGACTAATTGTGGTTAATGACCAAAATGAGCTAAATTAGTCTTAAATGATTGAATTAAACTGAATTGAGTGAATTTGAATGGAACTAAGTGATTAAGTTGGGTTAAGGCTCAAACAAGGAAGAATGAGGACTTTTTCGTAAATACGGATTTTTACGTATTTGGTCGGATATGGTAACTCTTGATACCAATGCGTGTATCTCAAATAGTACATTAACTTTCATAATACACGTGATTGCATTTGACTTGAACTTGATCAAATGACCTTTCATTTGACTTGAATTGTAAATAAAGGAAGTGAAAAGGGACTTGGATGCAAAATAGAGCTTATAAGAAGATAAGATGAACTCAAATGAGTTCATTCACTCATTTTCTAGTCCAAGTGTTTGAAGAGCAAGCCCTAGACTCTTTTCTTCTTCCTTTCTTCAATTTTCTTCAACAATTCTCAAGAATTAGAGCTTTGCAAGTGATTGAAAGAGGAGGTAGAGTTACTTCATCTTCTTCAACAAGTTGCTCCATTTATTTGGAGTTAGAGCTTGAGAAAGAACTCAAGATACCTTTCCTTTGAGCTACAAGTAAGTAGATAGTTGTGTTTATAGAACATTCAAGCCCTATAGAGTATTTGGAGTAGTTTCTAGCACAAAGGATTCATAGAAATTCTGTTTGGTTCATATATGATAGGATTGAGGAAAAGGGTTTGAAGTTGAGAAGTTTCCATCTCAAATTGACCAAGCAAAGAGGGATTCTTGTTTACAAGCTTCAAACAAAGGCAAGTATATGCGTATCTATTGATTTAAGATGTTATTGAAGTTGTTAGAGCTTAAGGAGCTCAAGTTCAGAATCTCGCTTATGAAGTTCTTAAGCATTAGGCACTATTCGGCTAACCGAACAGGTGACCGAACTCACCTGGGTTTATTTTCATAGAAAAGTTAAGCTTCTAGAGAGCTGACCATGAGGTGATCGAGTTATGGCGGTTAGCCAAATTCTATAATTTGGCTAGCCGAAAATGTAACCGAACTCAGGAGACAATTGTAAGTATTTGGAATTGTGATCACCGGTAACCAAATTAAATTCGGTTAGCCAAAAATTGAATTTCGGCCGGCCGAATGGGTGACCGAACTAGTGACTGAGTTGATTTAGGAAATTTGTCAGAATTAGCAAGGTTCTGGAAAGCTAACCGTGGGTAGCCGAATTATGATTCGGCTAGTTGCCTTCCAGAATTTGGTTAACCGACAGGTAACCGAACTTGGGGAAAGTTTCAAATTTGAAGTTTGATTTTTCTGAATAGAAGCCTATTGAATTAGAGTGTTGTTTCAAAGTTATTAATGATATTTGTACTTCCATAGGTGATAATTACAGGGACTCTATTGTGCAAATTATATACAATGTGATGTCCATTGAGAATAGCACGTACATTAGATAACCAATGGTTACACCTGAATGGTTGATAGGAACTGAGAATGAAATGAGTAAACGTGTTTGTTATCTTGATTCTCTCATTGAATTGCATTCATATATTCGAGTCTAATGTTATTCCTTCAATTATTTTGAATTGAATTATATTGACTCATGAGTTTAGCACTACATAGCTCTTTTATTAAAACTCATTAAAAAGCTAAAATGAATTAACAAATGAATTAATTATATTCCTACTGCAGTAGATGGATTGGGGTGTTTCGGAGCTCCATGGTGATGTCAGTTGTCCCTAACCCGGGCACTGGTAGATCCCACATTATTGAATGAATGACAATGAATAAAAGATTCCTTCCTTTAGGGGAGGATGGTAAAATAAATGATCCCTTCTGAAAGGAAGAGGGTAAATGAAATGAATATGAAATGTATGAACGCTATTGTAGTTGCCAATTTGTAAATGTTATTATTTGACTCGAAATGCATATGTTATTGTCGTCGAATGAATTGTCTAGAATTGAATATTGATCGTAGAATTGTTTAATTGATAAGTGAACAGATTTAGCTTGTATTAGTGTGTACTATCATAGATATGTGTATACATTGTTGAGCGGTCGTGTTTACTCGTGTTATGGATGACATTACAGGCCCGATTGTCAATGTCAGTCCGATAGCAACCCCAGCGGCAGAGGAGGAAGCCGTCACGGTTCCTTTAGGAGGATTAGTTGAATGGAATAGACGGAATACCATTTGAAATGGATATCTGAGTGCGAATTGGAACAGAGACTTCTTGGAATTCTTTTTGAAATGGGTTGGAAACCTTTTTTAGGGAGATTCTTTTTTGAGAACTTGAATTGTTGTCGTCCTGCATTGTATTTGAATATGCAGTGGTTGACAAAAGTTACGTGTATAAAGACCTTTACTTTTGTATAGAACTGTACAATTGTAAATCGATATAGTTGAATGTATTTTCCCGCAAATTGTATAATTGACGGGTGAATGAATGTTTATCCCTTGTAGATTCCGTTTAAACTTTGCTTAATTCGGAGTTTACGGGAGTAAGTATGTGTTCGCGACTTGGGATTTGCTCGAGGATAATCGGATCCTGGGCCCGGGTCGGGACAAAACAGAAGAGAGGAAGTTTGAAAACGAATTTTAAAGATTCAAAATTTTAAATGTAATTTTTAGAAAATAGTGGGGAATTATTCAGTATTTTATAAAAGCTAACGATTAAAATAAATCTCAAACGGCACTTGAGTGTCTTTTCAGAATATCTAAAGTTTTTTACTCTTTCGCTAAGCCCTTTGGATGAGATGTGTGTTTTGGACAATTCATGAGTGGAAGATTCCAAAGCGGTCCTTCCGGTCTATAAATTAAGGCTATTTTCAAGTTCTTTATGTAGCACTAAAAAAAGCACAAAGAATATAGAGCTTTCTTCTTCTACCAAATATGGCCTTATTTTCTAATTTTTAAGGGCAATTAAATATTTCTATTTCTACTGCACTGAGGGCATTGTATCTGGGGATAAAATTTTATCAAAACCACTTGCATGTGGCAAATAATTGTCTTTAGAAAAGCTCTCTAATTGGTGTTCCTTGCCCATTTTTTTCTTTCTTAATTCAATTTCTTACATTCTACATAGCACAATTCCAAGCATTATTTGCAACATTTTATTAATCATTTATTTACTTGCCTCTTTATTTTCCCAATTGCATGTTATTCACCTATTTCCCCAACACACAGTCCTTTTTTGATTGAGCATGATCTCTGCCTCCTGTCACCTTCTTTCCCTTGGCCCATTTCTCAATTCATAGCCCTCTTGAGGGCTTTCTTAAGAATAAGGAGGAATCTCATGGAAATACCATGGAATATGGTTTGATCCTGTTCATGGGGATTTCGTAAATATCCCATTCCAAAACTTGAAAGTTCAAAACAATTGGGACATTTTTTGGAGATTCGATGCAATTACTATTTCAGGATGTACATAATGAAAACTTCATTCTCGATTCAGAATGAAAACTTCATCCTCGATTCTATGAGAATTTTTATGAAAGTGTTTCATTTGCTTCTCTTCCATGGAAGTTTCATTTTCCCACAATGTATCCTCATTTTTGGCCTAATTCTTCTTCTGGACAGACGATATCTGGCGTTCTCGAGAAAACGAAACAGCAAAATCTGCTTCCAAATAGCAACAGTTTTCTTACAAGAAAGAGACCTCATTTTTTGTTGCTATGATTGCAAGAGATAGACTTACACGAAACGGAAAAAGGAAAGAAAAGGCAAAGAAAACAACGGATTTTTGTGTTATGCAGAACCCGTCGCCGGAGAAGGCCCAGACTGGTCGCATTTCCATCACCGGCCCATCGCCATCGTGGCTGGTGTAGTCGGAGATGGCCGTCTTCGATATGTAGAGCTGTCTAGTGAAGTCCCTCGTTCCTAGAGAAAAAGACGGAAGGGGTTCTGTGTTCTGTGTTCCTAGAGAAGAAGAAGACAGAAGAAGACAGAGGCATAGGAATGAGGGAGAATGGAAGATTTCAAAATTTTAAATTCAAAGTTTTATGCACAAACTGTTGAAAGAGGCAAATTAGTCATGAAAATATATGATGTGGCATATTAGGGGCTGCTCACCAAAATATCCTCAGCTGTATGGACTATAGACGTTAGAGAAAAAATTGTTGGACTCGATGCCTTAGAAGACCGTGCGTAGGGACTTGTGGCTAATTTACCCTGTTTTTTTTAGATGCAACAATCAATCAGGATCCTCAGCCTCTTCTCCGAACTGAAGAGCTAAAGCGGGAGTTTGGATTTCGAGGGCCTCCCGAGCTCAAGGGTTTTGGGCCAAGCTGCTCACTTATTGCTAGGATACAACCGTTCCTATGGCAGTTTATTGGCAATCCCTGCTTGGCACGAGCCCCTGGAGGCCAATCCTCTTTTCAAGCAGAGGAAGGTCCCTGCTGTGAAAGTTCCCAGGTCATTTAGGGCGGGCAATACTTTTAGCGTCCAATCTTCTGCTTCTCAGCACTCCTCTGCCCCCTCTCAGCCTACCAAACAATCTCCCCTTATTCGGAAACGACCCTCTAGTGCTAAGAGGTCATCACGGCTTATGGCTCCTTACAGTGCTTCTTCTTCTTCCGCCGACCTTTATCGAGCTTCAATCTTAAACATATTGGACGGTTCCTCCTCTTTCGACACCGAAAGCCCTCTTCTACAATGTCTCGGCGTAAACCAAAAAAATCTTTTCGACAGCCTTGGTGATCTTCCAACCTCCAAAGCTGGGAAGTTTCTACTTCTGGCCCCTCACCAATGCTTGGCAAGAGACCAGCGTACGAGCCAAAGGCTACAGGCAAACATTCTGCCAAGCCCGTCGATGATGCCGACACCCTTTCTATCACGACCTGGGCCCGAGATTAGGGTTACCATGGCCAAACCCCAAGTCGCGATTACCATACTTACTCCCGTAAACCTCGCATTACCGAAGCCCATACGAGATTCACAAGGGATCTTACATATACCTGACAAATGTACACTTTTGCGGAAATATATACATACATTGACATCCAACTTTAATATGTACAAGTCCTTTACATCAAGTAAAGTTTACTTACACATCTCATTTCCTATTTAAATCAACCATGCATATTCAAATACAATGCATGTGATTACTATTTACATCAAAATGAATCTATTCAAAATGTTCATAAAACCTGCTAAACCGGTCGCCTCCGATTTACATCCACTCATTCAATCCTCCTGGAGGAACCGGATTGGTCTCCTCGGCTGGCGGAGCGGTCTCTGTACCACTAGAATGGGCAACTTGGCCTGTAATGTCATCAATAACACTGTGAACACGACGGTTCAACAATGTATACACAATTCTATGATAATCATATGTTTAGCAATTTTAAACAATTTATATCAATCCAATTCAATTCACTTCAATGCATATAGTTCTTCCCTGAAGGAAGCATTCAATTCATGTAGTTCTTCCCTGAAGGGAGCATTCAATTCATTATGTATACTTTATCAAGTATCTTTTCGTTGTCCTCTGGCATAGGCGGAAGGGCGCACCATTCACAACCCAGCCTGTAAAGGACTCATTTCATTTCATTATTACTCACTTTATTAAGTGGCTTTTCAAATGTGTGGGATTTACCAGTGTCTTGATCAGAGATCACAGGCATCACCACGGAGTTCCGGAACGCTCCATCTACTGCAGCAGACTTAATCTTTAGTTCATTACAGTGTTTGTTCACTTCAGTTCTTTTCTTTTCATTTCATTGCATTTCATTTCATTAATTCAACACATTATTCAATGGCAGCTCAACAAGGAGCATAACAGTAGTAGACGAGAGAGGACAAGCCAACTCAAGTCATAAACAATTAAATTTTTCCTAAAACAACATTCGGGTGAAACATTCATTATGCAATGTATGTGTTATTTTAGATGACATCATTTTTTAGTGAAATTTACATTCACATAAGTTTAGCTAACACCCATGAAGGTTTAGGAAAATATCAGAAATCAAGTCTGATATCCCCTCAATTTCGGTCACCTCGTCGGTTACCTAGCGGTTAGCCGCATCACAGATTTCGGCTAACCGAACCATATTCGGTCAGCTTTCCAGAATCTCTCAATTACAGGTCAATTTGCTTCATTCGGTCACCTGTTCGGTCACCTACTCGGCTGACCAAATTTCAAATTTCGGTTAGCCGAATTTCTTCGGTCAGCTTACGGTCCGTTTTCTAGAAGTTCAACTTCTGATGGAAAAACCCTGACAAGATTTTCAGTTACCTTGCGGTCAAACCTCGGCTAGCCGAACTCACAATTTCGGCTAGCCGAACTATGTCGGTCAACTCAAGGTCAGGTGTCGGTCAGCTGGGCGGCTGACCGAATTGTGTCCAGAAGTTCAGAAAATTCTGAACCGAATTTTTTGGACCTAAACTCCTTGAGTTCTAACAAGTCCATTAACATCTGAAATTAATATAATTGAGTACACTTGCCTTGTTTGGAGAGTAATCCACAAGAACCTCCTTTTCTAGCTTGAAGTTGATATGAATTCCTCAAGCTTCTTTTGAACCTACAAACCAATCAATCCATTCAAGAAATGAGTTTCTTATGTAAGAAACCATTCCAAATCACCAAAGAGGACTCAGCAATCCTAGAAACAACATAATTCACTTACTTGTAGCCTCTTTGGTGGAAATCTTAAGATCTTCTCAAACTCCAAGAAAGTAAGAAAGAAGATGGAGAATATGAAGAAGATGAAGTTCCTCTTCACAATCACTTGTCAATTCTCCAAATCACCACTCAACGAAGAGAAATTGGAAGAAAGAAGAAGAAGAGAAAGAAAGAGAGAGAGATCAGTTGGAAGATAAGAGAATGAACTCATTTGAGTTCATCTCTATCTAAATAAGCCCATTTTTTGCATTTTAGCCCCTCTCCTTTCCACTATTTACAATTTGAGTCAAATGAAAGGTCATTTGAACCAATTCACGCCGAATGGAATTGCTACAATTACGAAAGTTACCGTACTCCTCGAGATATACGTGCGAGTATCAAGAGTTTCCATATTCGACGAAATACGCGTAATTTCGTATTTACGAAAAAGTCCTTGCATTACTCGATTTGGCCTAAAACCATGCCAATTCATTCATATCATTCACTACTCTTTTCCTTCAGCTCAATTTGACAATCTGAGCCCAATTCTATATCAATTCAGCCATTAATCAACATTAATTCAATAAGACATGTTGATTTAGCATTAATCCCGATTAGGTAGAGTTAATCATCATTAACTCGGGACAGGGTGTTACACTTTCCATGTGGTTGGAAGATTGCCAGCCTCCCCGGCCCCCTCAGCCAAGCTCTTCCTCAGGACGGAAGGGTTTGCCTGGATCATTTTAGGATAAAAACCCCTCTTCGGGTGAGGAGATTTATGGGTCTTCGTCCTTGGTGCTAATTGTGGCAAGTCCGCCCTTCTCCCTTCTGATATAAACCTGCACAGCGCCTTGTCTAGCCATTAGCTTGTATCCATAGGAGTCCAGTAATGCCTTCTGGTAGGTCGGCTTCTGATTATTTGACCTTTCTCTTTTGAAGTCCTCCTAACAATGTTTCTCCCATTTTTCTTTTTATTTTCAAGGGCTCCAAAAATGGTTCACAGTCTTCGAGCGCCTGGAGAAATTTCAGAAGCAGGTGGAGGACTTAAAGGAGCTTGCAGAGTCCAAGGTTGCTCGGCACATAGCTGAATCCAATGCAGACACCTCTTCCCAGACAACAAAGATTGCGGAAGCCCAAGCAATTGCTATTAAGAGCCGCCTTACCGCGACTGAGATGGAGCTCGAGGCTCTCCGTTCCAGGCAGGTAGAGGTAGAGGTGGAGATGAGAGAGGCTATATAAAAGTCAAAGGATGCCCAGTTTGAGGAAATCAAAGTGCTCTATTTACAGCAGGTCGAGCAGATCGAGGTCCTTGTGTTCAAGCGAGGTTATGACGTAGGCCTCGGAAACGCCGGAGTCCCAGAGGATTCTCCTCTTTGGGCCAAATATGCAGATCAGTCCGAGATGGATCCTCCCGCGCCGCCGGTTGTTGAGTCCCAAGCTCATCCCCAGGTCGGCGAAGTAGTACTACCTTCTGTCGTAGTCGGGGGCGCGGATCATTCTCCTGCTGCCGAGCCTATTCCTCTTGTTCCTGATGTTTCCAAGTGATTGCCTAATGACTTGAAAAGACAACCCCCACTTTTTTTTGTATTCCTGTTGACAAATTTGCTCGAGCTGTGGGCGTAATACTTTTTTTTCTTTTTGTTTTGCTTCGTGAATGGAATGCTTGTTTGATTTTAGGTAAATGAATTGTTTATTTCTTGTTTCTACTGCCACTGTCGGTTTCTATCCGAACTCTTTTTTTATTCTAATGCTCGCATCATCATGCCTAGCCATTAGTTAAAAAGGAGATCAGTGCAGCATACAAAGTTTGGGATCCTCCCAGTTAGGAATTTTTTCCTTCAGCACAAAGTAGTGGGTTCATTGTTACTCTTTAATTTTCATGCCTTGGCCTTATCTCTGCATGGTTGTCTCGATAGGGTATGTCCTTATTGTGGGTCCCTGATCATACTCAAGTTTAAGGGAATTTCATTCTTGGCACAAGAATACAAATAAGATAAGCTTCATAAATATAATGAAAAATAAGAGATTGACAATTTCTTTAGTACAAAGATCAAAAATAGAATTTCTTTCAATTCGCTATGTTCCACGGCCTTGTCAATTCTTTTCCTTCGAGTGTCTCTACGTAATAAGCTCCTGTTCCCCCAGCTGAAGTTACCCTGTATGGTCCTTCCTAGTTCGGCCCTAGCTTACCATGGCTAGCATCCTTGGTGTTCGGGAGCACTTTTCTTAGGACCAGTTCTCCGACCTTGAATACATGCTTTCATACCTTCTTTTGGAAGCTCCGAGCTAACTGCTGCTGGTAGGCAGCCAACTTGATCAGTGCTCTCTCTCTCCGCTCTTCAATCTCGTCCAGTTGTTCGACAATCCTCTTTTTATTTTGCTCATGATTGTAAGCCTTTGTTCTCATGGTTGGCAACCCAATTTCCAAGGGAATTAATGCTTCCATTCCATACGCTAGGGAGAAGGGAGTTTCTCCAGTCGACCTTTGCGGGGTGGTCCTGTAGGCCCATAGGACAGTAGGTAGCTCATTCACCAATCCTCGTTTCGCCTTGTCTAGCCTTTTCTTTACGCCATCCAGCACGGTCTTCTTGGAGCTTTCTGCTTAGCCATTACTTTGTGGGGGGGGGGGGGGGGGTTGAAAAGTGATACCTGATGCCATTTTGTTCGCAGAGATGCCTCAATGCCTTGCCCTCGAATTGTTTCCCATTGTCGGTCACTAGTGCCTGGGGTATTCCAAATCTAGTAATGGTGTTTTTCCACACGAATTTCTTAGCATCAGTTTGTCGAATGTTTGTCAGGGGCTCCGCTTCTACCCACTTGGTAAAGTAATCAGTAGCAACGATCAGGAATCAACGGTTACCTGCCGACCTCGGCATGGGCCCGACAATGTCAATCCCCCATTTGTCGAATGGCCATGGGCTCACTATCGAATTTAGCTGCTCGGCAGGTTGATGAATTTCTTTCCTGAAGTGTTGACATCTTTCACATTTTTGTATGAACTGCAGAGCGTCCTTCTGCATATAAGGCCACCAATAGCCTTGTGACATAGCTCGGTGGGCCAAGCTCCGTCCTCCAATGACCCCTCATGAATTTCCCATAACAGGTTTTCCACCTTGGCTGGACACACACACACCGCAAGTAGGGTCTTGAGTATGATCGTCGATATTGGCGACAACCAGAATCTGGCAACCTTTCTTCTGACTTTCCAACCTTCTTTTTCGTTTTCTGGTAGTGATCCATCTTTCAGGTACTCGACTATTGGTGTCATCCAATTTAGATCCTCCACCTCCTATTCGGTGCACATGATTCATTGGTCTCCTATGGTCAGGAATGGTTGGAAGTCAATGAGGACTTCCCTTCTTAGCTCGGACTTTACGGCTATAGCCAAGCTCGCCAAGCTGTCAGCATGTGCATTCTCTTCTCGTGACTTTAACATCTCTGATCTCCTGGATCAAACGTTGTGCCTCTCCAACATATGTGACCATCCGATCATCGCAAGCTGTGTATTCTCTAGTCAGCTGATTGGAAACTAATTGTGAATCACATTAGATTATTAGCGGCTTGATTCCGAGCTCTTTGGAGGTTCTGAGCCCCGACAGTAGAGCCTTGTATTCCGCCTCGTTGTTTGATGCAACGAAGCCTAGTGTCACAGCTCTTTCGATCACTATCCCTTCTGGTGTGATGAGCACTATGCCTGCGCCCGGGCCTTGAGAGTTGGATGCCCCATCCACATATAGCTGCCATTCTCCGTCGGCACCTAAGCTATTTTCTCCCTGTTTCTTCTCACTTTGCACCAGTTCCTCTTTGTGCGTGAATTCAGCTATGAAATCAGCCACCACCTGGCCTTTAATTGCACTTCTAGGAACTATTTTTATATCATGCTCACCGAGCTTTATCGCCCATTTTACCATCATCCTAGATAGGTTGGCCTTCGGTAGAATGGCTTGTAATGGATGGACCCTAATAGTGTGGGCCTGGAAGTAGTGTCCGAGCTTTCGAGCTACGTTCACCAAAGCCAGGGCGAGCTTCTCCAGTGGTAGGTACCTCGTCTCAACATCTAACAAAGTTTTGCTGACAAAATATACGGGTATGTGTTGTTTCCCTTAATCTCTCATCAAGGCCGCACTAACCGCATGTTCGAAAACTGCCTGATACAGTACTAGCTCTTCCGCTGGGCTTGGAATAGAGAGCACGGGGGGGAACTTACATACTGTTTGATCTGTGAGAGAGCCTTGTCACACTGCTCATCCCATACCTTCTCCGCCTTCTTTTTTAGAGCGAGGAACATTGGTCGGCATTTATCTGAGCTTCTTGATAAAAAACTATTCAGAGTTGCGAGCATACATGTTAACCTTTGCACCTCCTTTCTCAAGCTGGGTCGCTCTAACTTCTGCACAGCCCGAATTTGGTCGTGGTTGGCTTTGATCCCTCTCTGTGTTACAATGTACCCCAGGAATTTTCCCAAGCTTACGCCAAATGAGCGTTTCGAAGCGTTCAGCCTCAGTTTGTATCTTCGCAGGATGCTGAAGACTGACCACAAAGCTGCTCGTGTGTAGCCTTTCCCTTGCTTTTGACCACCATGTCATCAATATAGGCCTCTACCGTCTTCCCGATCAAATCCTTGAATATCTTTGCCACCAGCCTTTGGTACATCGCCCCCGCATTCGTAAGTCCAAAAGGCATCCTTTTATAACAAAAGGTGCCTTTTGGTGTTATGAATGTTGTCTTCTCCTGGTTGGCCTCCTTCATTGAAATCTGGTGATACCCTCAGTATACATCCAAAAAGCTCATTCGCTCATGGCCCGCTGTGGAGTCCACAAGCTGGTCAAGTTTTGGGAGCGGGAAGCTATCCTTAGGACAGACCTTGTTCAGAGTGGTAACGTCTACACACACACCCCATTTTTTATCCTTCTTTGGCATGACCACCATATTGGACAACCACTCCGGATAATGTACATCTCTGATGACGTCTGCCTCAAACAACTTGTCAACCTCCTCGCACATTGCTATCCGGTGCTCTGAAGTGAGTTTTCTCTATTTCTGCATTCTTGGCTTCACCTTAGGGTCCACACCCAGCTTGGGGTTGATCACCTCGGGATCAACCCTCGGCATCTTGTGTGGAGTCCAAGCAAAAACATCTTAGCTTTGATTGAGGAACCGAACCAAGCTCTTTTGCTCCTCTTCGTCATCAACATCCCGACCATCTATTACCGCTCCGGATCTCCTCCATCCATTACAGTCCTCTTCAGCTCCTCTATTGTTGAGTCGGCCAGATCAGCATCTTGCTCTCCTGCTTCCGACCTGTTGGAAATTTATACTAAAAGCATACTTTTATGTAGTTGTCTTTGACTAATTCATTAATTAGTACATTTTGTCTTTTCATCTAAATGAGATTTTGTATGGGCAAATAGTTACACTATTTATGATTATGTATGTGTGTGTCTTTTATTCAATAAAGTAGATAAGTTGGTGTGTAGAGTTCTACTTATACACGGAGGACTTATTTGCTGGTTCTTATAGAATATGAGTTGTTGTTCACAATCTAGATGGATTTGGACACACCATCGGTACGATTGTAGCATGATGTGTCAGTTTGCTTGTCTTAGCTGTGGGAAATGGTATAGTTTCGACTCATTATGCTAGTATGCTTTGTGTGTATTGAACAAGACCGCTTTTGGGTTTATTGTCTTTATACTGACTATATAAGATGATTAACATCCAAATGGTTATTATGAGTGCTTGTACTCTTAATCCCGACATAAATAATAGACACATACATTTAGTGTTTGCCATTTTAATTTACAAAGGAGTGAGATCTTTTATGGGTCAATAATCTCAGTAAATTGGATGACTAAACTACGTGTATAGTGCATATTAGTTTATTGACGGAATCCACGTCCCATACTTGAGATTCATGATATCCCCTTGATGAAGCTTTTAAGTTTTGATTATGTCAAACCCTGCAGGTGGACTTTGTGTCCGACATATCAAATAAGTTAAGTGTAAGGTCTCAAGCAATTATAAAGATAACGATCAAATATAGATGTCAATAATTATTTAATCGATGGATATCTAAAATCTTAACTTGGGGAGATCAATAAGCATTTAATAACAAGAAGCTCGAAATATTATTTTGAGAATAAGGACAAGAGTGCAATTATAATTCTCTAGTGGGCTGAATTATAATTTATAGAACTAAGATTCTAATTAGGGTCGAATTAGGGTTTCTTGTTTCCATAAGAAGCCTATCCTTATTTCCTTCTTAAGGTACCTATTGTAGCCTATAAATATGCGCTATTGCTCTCTAGGTCAAAATACACAAGAGAAATCTCGTTTTGAATAGCAAAGAGAATTCGCAGAAAAGGCCCACTCCTTGGTGCGAGTTCGAGCATAGAGGAATACAGTAGAAGATCTTGAGATTTTCAGGTTGGCGTAAGGCCGAGATCAAATCAGAGAGATCTCGCAGGTATGGTTTTTAATCACCTTAATCTAAAATTATTTCCGCAGTAATCTGTACGCAATATCTAGGGTTCCTGGCGGAAGTTCTTTTCTAACAATGGTATCAGAGCTAATCTTGATACTACGTATGGATTGAAGAAAACATTGTAAGATTATAGGTTGCTGTAAAAGGCATGGTTTGCCTTTGCTGTAAGTAACCCTTGTTTTGCAGCGGACTATCTAACCTTTGTTTTGCAGCGACTAATCTAGGTATCATGGTTACGATGTGTGTATGTTATGTGAATGGATCCCATGAATTATATTCGTGGTTATTGTTTTATGTAATTTACAATTTTTATGGTGATGTAATTAGCTCGATCCCCGCCGGGCGATACCCCCGGATCCCCTTTGCGAAGCACATGTTTTATAGAAGTGGCAATCATGAAGACAAAAGAATCCTACTTGACCATGATAGCTAGGCTCCTTATGCTGGTTGTCTTTCCTTTTATGTGCTTGGATGTCTATTATTATCATAACTTGCTACATATGATATTATACCTGTTTAAATATTGTTTGGAATGGTATAGTAGTATAGATATGGTTACCCATTACTAATAGATTTTAAACTGATCTTAATTAAACTGTTTTATAAGAACCCCCATTGTTAAATAACTAAGTGGGAGAGGGAACTTCTTAAGTTCCCACGGTTTCCATCATTGTTTTGTAGGAGATGTAATTGATTTATGTGTTGACCTTGGAGTCTTCCTCCTAATCAGATGAGTTAATTATGGAATCTCCAGTACAAAATTCCATATGTAATTGATTTATGTGTTGACCTTGGAGGCATGGTTTGTTGCCTTGATAGTAGAACTAAAAGGTTATGTCCTATCTGAACAAAATAAGTATGGTACTTGTCTTCACATCGAGGCATACTATACATTGATGTTTTAGATTGCTGTCAGATTCTTTTATTAATTGGCAGAGGGAGCCATTTTCCTTTTATTTGAATCCAAAGATTTTTTTTGGCCATCATAATTTGCTGATTATGTAAATCTCATGTTTTAAGATGGGGGGTTTCAATCCACTTGTTGTTTCAACAGGCTTGTCTTGGCTGTGGAAAACGGTATAGTTTCGACTCATTATGCTAGTACGCTTTGTGTGTATTGAACATGACCACTTTTGGGTTTATTGTCTTTATACTGACTATATAAGATGATTAACATGCAAATCGTTATTATGAGTGCTTGTACTCTTAATCCCGACATAAATAATAGACACATACATTTAGTGTTTGCCATTTTGATTTACAAAGGAGTGAAATCTTTTATGGGTCAATAATCTCAGTAAATTGGATGACTACACTACGTGTATGGTGCATATTAGTTTATTGACGGAATCCACATCCCATAATTGGGATTCACGATATCCCCTTGATGAAGCTTTTAAGTTTTGATTATGTCAAACACTGTAGGTGGACTTTGTGTCCGACATATCAAATAAGTTAAGTGTAAGGTCTCAAGGAATTATAAAGATATCGATTAAATATAGATGTCAGTAATTATTTAATTAATGGATATCTGAAATCTTAACGTGGGGAGATTAATAAGCATTTAATAACAAGAAGCTCGAAATATTATTTTGAGAATAAGGACAGCAGTGCAATTATAATTCTCTAGTGGACTGAATTATAATTTACGGAACTAAGATTCTAATTAGGGTCGAATTTGGGTTTCTTGTTTCCATAAGAAGCATATCCTTATTTCCTTCTTAAGGTCCCTATTGTAGCCTATAAATATGCACTATTGCTCTCTATGTCAAAATACACAAGAGAAATCTTGTTTTAGAGAGCAAAGAGAATTCGCAGAAAAGGCCCACTCCTTGGTGCGAGTTCGAGCATAGAGGAATACAGTAGAAGATCTTGAGATTTTCGGGTTGCTGTAAGGCCGAGATCAAATTAGAGAGATCTCGCACGTATGGTTTTTAATCACCTTAATCTAAAATTATTTGCACAGTAATCTATATGCAATATCTAGGGTTCGTGGCGGAAGTCCTTTTCTAACAAGACCAACCTAACTCTGATTGCTATTTTTGGTCAGCCTTCTTGCTGGCACATAGGCCTTCTCCATCTGCCCTTTTCGCTTTTCCTTTGATTGCCGCAACCAGACAGCTTCTGGATGCCGCCTGATCCCCTTTGATCTCCATGGTTCCTTTCAGCGTCGGGAAGCAGATCCTCTGGTGATGAATCGATGGCATCGCCTTCATGCAATGAATCCACGTCCGCCCCATAATGGCGTTGTAGGGAGATGGTACATCTACTACCAAAAACTCTGTATCGAGGCAGATGGGACCTGCGCCGACCTGCATGGTTATCACACCCATCGGGTGCATTGCCTGCCCACTGAACCCGAACAGAGGTATCGAGGTCGGCCTTAGATTTGAGCACTTCATGCAGAGCTTAACAAACAGCCCGACGTACATGATTTCAGTTAAGCTTCCTGGATCTATGAGCATCCTTTGAACATCGTACTCCTATACTCATAGAGTTAGTTCTAGGGCATCGTTGTGGGGCTGGCTCACATCCCGCAAATCTTCATCTGAGAACGAGATTTTTGCTTTCCCTCGCACGGACTTGTTGACGATGCTCGGTTTGATACTCATTTGGTGCACCTCTTTCAAGTGCGCGGCCATCTTTCTCTGGGTTCTGACGGATTGGGTTGTCACTTCCGCTGGATTTATTGCTCCATGCATCACGTCAATTACCCCAACAGGTCCCCCTTATTTGGTAACATTTTTTATCTCTTCACGGTCTGAGCTTCCCTGGTTCTTCTTTGCGCGTGTATCTTCCACATATTCCTTCAAGTGGCCCTCCTTCACCAGGTCTTCCAGATGTTGTTTGAGCATCCGATAATTCTCCGTTAAATGGCCATTCTCCTAGTAGTAAGAGCACCAGAGGTTGGGATTTCGGCGTCCGGGGTTGCTCACCATCTTTGGAGGCCTTTTGAAGTGAGGTTTGTCCTTAATATGCGTCAGGATCTTGTAGATTGGGTCCTCAAAGATTGTAAATACCCCTTCAAAAGCTGCTCTTGTGGGTTTGGTATGACCTATTTTTCTATCGAAACTTTCTCTGAACTCCCTTTTTCTCTTCCTCCTGGATCCCTCTTCCATCGGGCCTTGGCTCAGGTGCTTCCATGTCTTCTTCCAGTTTGATGAACTCTTCGATCCATTCCATAAACTCTCCTTGTGTGGATGGGGACCATTTTGTCAACGATTGGTGAAGCTGACTCTCCTTCGGCAGCCCGAGCTTAAAGGTGCCCACAATTACTTGCTCGTTACTCCCTCCTACCTCATTATAGAGGCGCCAGTAGCGAGCGTTGAACTTCTTCAGTCTCTCCAAGCTCTGCCCCTTAAGAGATAGCAACGCTCCAATGTCCTTGGGCTGCTTGGAATTTGTTACGAAATGGGTAACGATCGAGAAAGTTCCTAAAAGCTGCAGATCGATCTCGTCTTTAGGCGGGAGAACCATTTCAAGGCCAGGTCTCCTAAGCTCGATGGGAAAACCTTGCACATCAGCGGCTCATTCCCTATCCACAATGCCATGGAATGTTGGTAACGCTGGATGTGGTCGGCAGGATCGGAGGTTCCATCATAGACCCTCAGCTTGGAGATGGAGAATCGTCGAGGAGGTTCCGCTTTCTCTATCTTCTCTGAGAAAGGAGATTGAAAATCTTGTGCATTTACCAGGTACCTTGCTCAGGTCAGATTCTCTTGAAGGGGCTTCTGGTTTGCTAACACCCTCTTAATAAGGGCATGCACATCCTCCTCGGCAAGTGCTCGTGGGGGTGTTTTCTTCCTTAGAGCTTCTCCATCCTTAATGCATCATGCCCGGACTTTGGCTTCTTCTTCTTTTTGCGGTCGGGAACTTGATGTCCTACTTCCTTTGTCGCCTATTCTTACTTTAGCTCGGGTCCGCCAAGCTTTCGACTTGGAATGGTGGCTCCTAGGCTCTCGCTCAACTGTGCGACCTCGGTACTCCATTCTTTGCGTCTCACGAGCATTTTCCGAGCTCAAGGAGCATCCCTACTCTCCTTTCGTAGCCTCCAGTTCTAGAAACAAGTAGTTGATTTTTTCCTGCGAGTTTGTTCTAGTCGGGCATATGTGTCCCGTAGCGAGGCATGTCTTGGGAGGCCATGACTTTGCCTCTGGTGGGTTTTCCCATGCAATTTATCCACGGACAGTGAGATTATTACACGGCTCGGGTCGGCGCGGTAGATTTCTGATCGGATCCGTCCTTTCTTGTCTGCAGAAGGGACGGTCCAGTCACTTTCAGTGCATGGGACATATTCAAAATCTGCCCCATAGGAGGGGTTGGTCAAAGGGTCTTTTCCTGACCATTCTCGCCGCCTCCTGATATGGGCTTCCTCCACCTGAGATGGAGGTCATCCAATCTGAGGCTGCGATCCTAGATTCTGCTCTTGATCTGCTACTTCTCTCAACAAGAAGAAGCGTCAATGGATTACTTCCCTTCTTCGCTTCCCACAGACGGCGCCAATTGTAAAGTCAATTTTTGTCCAGATTGGAGATGGATAGGTCGGCTCTACCTATCACAATTATGTCAATCTTCCTTCTTCTCTCCGTCGGGATTTTCTGAATTGGCCCCTGTTTCAAGACCAAACACGGTGAAAGTTCGGTCGGATGGTCCGACCGAGAACCCTTCGATGCCAAAGCCAGTGATAGATCTCAATTATATTTTTAGTACAAATTCAGTGTGTAACCGGCCGTACCTTTCTCCTTAGATACTTTCTTCTTTTATGCGATCCTCCCCTGGATTTTTGGTGTCTGTTAACACACGATCTAAACCTCCCCATCATGGTGACCTGGGCGAACGTGGCTCTTCATCGTGGGATCCTTCCTTCAGTTACGGTCTTCCCTTTATTTCTCTCTTCCTTAGATTTCTCCTACTCCTCATCCCACGATGCCTGGCATCTTCCCCCTTATGGCACGAGTCGAGAACATGGCCCATGTTCAGGGGGTGTCTCATCCTCACTTCCACTCTTTCTTCTTCTCCTCTATCACCTATCTGGGCCCTGCTTCACTTGGGCCTTCTAGCAACTAATCCAGCCTTTTGGGATGAGGCCCTCTGTGGGCTCAGATTCGTTTCGTAGGTCGGACCTGGCCTGGCTCGAGCCCACTCACAATCTATTTAAATTCACCACCAACCACCCCCCCCCCCCACACACACACACACACCTACCTTGATAGCCCAACTCCCACAACCAACCCAAAGGCCCCCTAGACCAGCAGAACAAGGTCCAGATTTATCTGCCATACCACTAATCGATGCTCAAAACATTGTTCTCCCCAACATCCCCCCTCACAGCCAACAAAAACCATCAACCAAATGGACCACCGGCCCTGGCTCCTTTCCAAAAAAGCAGCTGCAATAACACCCAAATCTTCAAGGCCCAAGGAAGTTTCCCCCCTTCTTAATGATCTGCCATATGATGTTATCATAGAAACACTTCAAAAAACTCCAACACCATCCATCAATATTTCAAATCCTTTCTCCATACTAGAGAATTGCTCCTTGGCAGACCCAACCATCAATCCTAGTCTCTATGGCAACAACTTACAGTCCATCTTAGAAGGGAACTCTTCAACAGACCCCCCTCCAGGTTTTGAGTAGCACTCAGAAGTATCAAACACAATGGCTTCCCAAGTTGTAGGAGAAACAAATGCACAGCCCATCACTCCAAAAACAACACCCACAGAAACTCACCCGGGGTCTTCAGTAATTGTGGAACCTCAAATCCTTTTACAGGCAACATCATGCTCTACTCAATTACTTCTTCAAGATACTTCACATGCAGGGAAAAATAAAAAAATAGCGAAAGGGAAAAAATCTCAGCTGGCTCCACCTAGTGGCCTGATCACAAGGAGGTCTACAGGCAATACCACCTCCTCCAGCTTTCCCCCATGATAATAGTCCTCTACTTGAACTATAGGGGTATTGCCAATAACCCTACTAAAAGAGCCTTGGCAAATATGGTCCGCAATCACTCTCTAGATCTAATTCTCATTTCAGATCCAATGACAACCTTCTCCTCCACTCAATCCTTGAAAGTTGGCACCTTTGGGTTTGATACCTTCCACTCCAATGCTCCCCATTTGGCTTGCGCAAACCTCTGGTGCATATCCAAATCCACTCACTATCTCTCAACCACCATCTTTGACTCTTCCTCTCAGCATTTAACAATGCTTCTCCAAAACCCAATCTCAAGTCTATCCAATCTCATAACAGGTGTTTATGGAGCCAACAACCCGACCCTCAGTAAAGAACTATGGAATCAGCTCATTGACACTTCCTTAACCACCCTACCATGGTGTGTACTACGGGACTTCAATGCCACCCTAAATCATGTAGAAAAGCTAAGCCTTAGTCACTCCAACCCATCCTCCCTCAAAGATTCCCAATCCACTGTCTTGCAACTAGCCTTCAAGAAACACAGTACTCAGGGAGCATATTTACTTGGTCAAAATAATAGACTAGGGCTCTTTAATGTCACAGCTAGCTTGGACCTAGCCTTAGTCAATGCTCATTGGCTTCACTACTACAGAGATCCCATAACTCATCACCTTGCCAGAATTTCCTCTGACTATAGCCCAATCCTTTTGGATCATAAACTATCGTCCCTTGCAACCACTACCCCCTTCAAGTTTGAAAACAAATGACTCCTCCATCCATCCTTCTTAGAAGTTGTACAATCTATCTAGGATACTCATGTAGCAGGGACTCCTCAATTCATTCTTACACAAAAACTGAAGCTTTTGAAGCAATAACTCAAACAATGGAGTAATTAAGGACACCTTTGGCCAAATTCAATAGAATATCAATGCAGCAGAGGCTACTGTATTGCAATGCCGACAACAGCTTGATTCAAGTCCTTCGAACTCGCTCAGGAAGCTCTCCTTTCACCAAATCTAGTCCTTCATGAAGCTCTAAAAGCCTAAGAAATCCACTGGAAGCAGAGATCTAGAATTGCTTGGCTGAATAAGGGAGACCAAAACACAAAGTTCTTCCACCAATCAACCAAGGCTCGGAGCTCCTTTAACAGAATTAGTCATATCTCTATTGATGGAAGGAAAACAGTGGATTCAACTACTGTCCAAGCCAATGCAATGGAGTTCTTCACAAACCTCTACAAACCTCATGAAGGCCAACCAATCCTCTTCTATTTCAATTAGAAAGCCCAAACGTCTCGAACTCAGAAAACTCTGATCACATTTCAATGCCCTGAGAAGAAGAAATCAAAAAAGCAGTATTTGCTCTAAAAAAAAAAAGCAGCTCTCCCGGCCCCGATGGATTCAATGGAGTCTTCTTCACCTCAACTTGGAGTATAATTGGAAAATCTGTATCCCAAGCAGTTCAACATTTCTTCCAAACCAAAAAAATCCTAAAAGCCTCCAATGCATTCTTTCTGGCCCTCATCCAAAAAACAAAAAAAAAAATCCCCTGAACTTCTCATAAAAAATAATATCCAAAATCCTAGCCTCTAGACTTACCAAAATTCCGCCATCCATCATTTCTCCTCATTAGGTAGCCTTCATCCAAGGAAGGAACGTCCAACACCACCCTGGCCTAGCTTTTGAGCTTTTGCAGAAGCTAAAGTCCAACCTCAGCAAAGGATCCCTATGCCTCAAGCTAGACATCTCCAAAGCATTTGACAAGTTGAATTGGTCTTTCCTTTTCACAACTCTAAAATTCTATAATTCCTCAGATACTTGGATCTCCTTGATCAAAGAATGAATTTGTACTACTAAGGGATCTATCCTTATAAACCGTATTCCTCAAGGCTTTTTCAGCTCCTCATGTAGTCTTAGACAAGGTGATCCTTTCTCCCAATACCTGTTTATCATAGTTGAAGGAATCCTAAGCCTCCACCTGATGGACTCGGCTTCTCTTCGGTCCTGTGACTACCGGGGTCAGCAAACGTGAGAGTCCGTGGGGTCCAACCCTTTCGTGCCCGGGGGGCGGAGAAAAGCGAGCTCAACATTTTGTGTACAGGTGTAACACCCTGTCCCGAGTTAATTAAGATTAACTCTAATTAATCGTGATTAATGCTAATTCAACATGATTTACGGACTTAATGTTGATTAAGGGCTAAATTGATGAGAATTTGGCTCAAGTGATCAAAGTGAACTTAATGCAAAGAATAGTGAAAGTTCTGAATGGAATTGAAATGGTTTTAGGCTAAACCATGCACTGTAAGGACTTTTTCGTAAATACGAAATTACACGTATTTCGTCGAATACGGAAACTCTTGATACTCACACGTGTATCTTGAGGAGTACGTTCACTTCCGTAAATGTATGGTTTCCATTCGACGTGAATTGGTTCAAATGAACCATCATTTGACTTGACTTGTAATTAGAGGTAATAGGAGGGGGTAAAATGCAAAATTGGAGATTATAAGATGAGGATGAACTCATTTGAGTTCATTCCTTCATCCCAGCAACTCCTTCTCTTTCTCTTCTTCCTTTTTCTTCCGTTCTTCTTGGTCATCAAGGTGTGTGTGTTTTGGAGAATTGACAAGTGATTGTGAAGAGGACCTTCATCTTCTTCATATTCTCCATCTTCTTTCTTACTTTCTTGGAGTTTTAACTTGCGAAGAGCTCAAGATTTCCATCAAAGAAGCTACAAGTAAGTGTTGAGTTGAATTCAGCACTTCTATGGTTCCATTATTTCATTATTGAGTTATGGCTCAAAGAATTCACAAGAATTCTGTTTTGTGAATTGATTTTGGGTTTTAGGTTCCAAAGGAGCTTTGATTTGAGGAATTCAGCTAAACAAGGGAATTCTTGCTAAGAAGTTCCCAAACAAGGCAAGTATACTCAATTACATTGATTTCAATTGTTAAGTGAATTGTTAGAACTCAAGAAGTTCAGTTATAGAAAATTCGGTTCAGAATTTTCTGAACTTCTGGGCGCAATTCGGTCAGCCGCCAGGCTGACCGACACCTGACCGACACCTAACCGAGAGCTGACCGACATTGGTCGGCTAGCCGCATTTGTGAGTTCGGCTAGCCGCGGGTTAACCGTAAGGTGACCGAAAATCTTGTCAGGGTTTTCCATCAGAAGTTTAGCTTCTGGAAAACGAACCGTAAGCTAACCGAATAAATTCGGCTAACCGAAATTTGAATTTCGGCCAGCCGCGTGGGTGACCGTGTAGGTGACCGAATTTGGACAAATTGTCCTGTAAAAATTGAAATTTTGGAAGCTGACCGAATGTGGTTCGGTCAGCCGAAATCTCTAGTGCGGCTAACCGCCAGGTAACCGACTAGGTGACCGAAATTGAGGAAGTATCAGAAGTGATTTCTGATAATTTCCTAAACCTTCATGGGTGTTAGCTAAACTTATGTGAATGTAAATTTCACTAAAAAGTGATGTCATCCGCAATAACACCTACATTGCATAATGAACGTTTCACCCTAATGTTGTTTTAGGAAATTTAATTGTTTATGACTTGAGTTGGCTTGTCCTCTCTCGTCCCTTACTGTTATGCTCCTTGTTGAGCTATCATTGAATAATGTATTGACTGAATACACTGAAATGCAATGAAATGAAAAGAAAAGAACTGAAATGAACGAACATTGTAATGTATAAAAGATTAAGTCTGCTGCAGTAGATGGAGCGTTCCGGAGCTCCGTGGTGATGCCGGTGATCTCTGATCAAGACACTGGTAAATCCCACACATTTCATAAGCCACCTAATAAAGTGCGTAACCAGTGGAAAAGCCACTTAATAAAGTAAGCACTAATGAAATGTAATGAGTCCTTGAAAGGCTGGGTTGTGAATGGTGCGCCTTCCGCCTATGCCATAGGACAATGAAAGGACACTTGATAAAGTGTATACATGAATTGACTGCTCTCTTCAGGGGAAAACTATATGAATGGAATTGAATTGAATTGAATTGATTTAATTTGAATATAATTGTTATACATCAGAACCAATTTGCTAACATGCAATTATCATAGCATTGTGTATACATTGTTGAACCGTCGTGTTCACAGTGTTATTGATGACATTACAGGCCCAGTTGGCCGTTCCAGTGGTTCCGAGACCACGCCGCCAGCGGAGGAGACCAATCCGGTTCCCCCAGGAGGATTGAACGAATGGATGTAGATCGGAGGCGACTGGTTTAGAACATTTTGAATAGATTCATTTTGTTGTAAATAGTAATCACATGCATTGTAATTGAATATGCATGGGTGATTTAAATAGGAAATGAAATGTATAAGTAAACTTTACTTTCTGTAAAGAATTTGTACATATTAAAGTTGAATGTCAATGTATGTATATATTCCGCAAAATAATGTACATTTGACAGGTATTTGTAAGATCCCTTGTGAATCTCGTATTGACTTCGGTAATGCGAGGTTTATGGGAGTAAGTATGGCATCACGACTCGGGGTTTGGCCGTGGTAACCCTAATCTCGGGCCCGGGTCGTGACATACTTATTGTATGGTATCAGAGCTAAGTTAACTAAGTGGAATGACTTAGCTATTATAGGAACGAAATGAGGAACGATACGTTTCGTGCCAAATCCAATCTTGGATTTGTGATTTAAATGTTTTCACTTTATGTGATATATGTGATGGAAGGGTTGAGATCTATGTATCTTACCTTCCATAATGTTTACAGCATGGCTGCATCTGGATCGAATCCAGGAAGTGAGGACTTTATTGAGGTTGTCACACCGTCTCCTGTATCCGATATGGACACAAGGATGACTGCCATCCTAGAGCAATTGGTGAGAAGCAATGAGCAAATGACCAAGAGTCATGAAGCACAGATGGGTATGCAAGCCCAGATCACTTCTTTATTGCAAGTGCACAGTCAATTACAGGCTCAGATGCAAGCAACACCAGTAGTGCCACCAGTTCAACCACCTCCTCAGGTTGGAACACAAGTGGTAATTCAATCCAAGGAGAAAGACCCTAATGTCCTGTATGAACAATTCAGGAAAAGAGGAGCTACTGAGTTCCGGGGTACTGAAGATGTGCTGAAAGCCGATGAGTGGCTAGAACACATTGAGGATGTGTTTGGTACAGTCACGTGCACGCAGAAACAAAAGGTTGCTCTCATTTCTTCCATGCTACGGGAAGTAGCAAAGACATGGTGGAAAAGTGTGAGTGGGGCAATCACTAACTTGCCAGAAGCAGTAATATGGGAGACTTTCAAACAGCAATTTCAAAGGAAGTTTGTCCCAGAACATGTGAGGCAGAAGAAAGAAGCAGAATTTCTGCAATTGAAGCAAGGTCAAATGACCGTATCTGTATATGTCCAAACCTTTCTGCAGTTGTTGAAGTATGCTACCGATTTGGTAGATACGGAAGACAAGAAGGTGAAGAGGTTTCTCAATGGCCTGAATGCCACATATAAGAAGATGGTATTGGCAAATAGGCCTACTACCTTTGATGATGCCGTTGATAGAGCCTATACGGCAGAAGAGGTCCACAGAGAGGAAATGGCTGAGCATGAGACTACTAAGAGGAGTAGTGGTGAAAAATCTACAGGCTCCTGGTTTAAAAAGGGAGGACGATTCAAGGACAAAAATAAGAAGCAAAAATTTACTGCTAGGACTGAGAATAAGCCAGTTTGTGAGACATGTGGAAAGGCTCACAAGATTGAGTTGTGTTGGAGAACTACTGGAGCATGCCTTGTTTGTGGTTCTTTGGAACACAAAATGGCACAATGTCCTAAGGCAAGGAGAGATGACAGAGCTCCTAATCAGCAGACTGCTCAAGGGCAAGCAGCACTTCCTGCTCCTCCACAGCGATTAGCTTTGCCAGCACCTCCTAGGCAACAACAACAAGGCCAGCAGCGTCAATGGCAGAGGCAACAGCCTGGACAGCAACAGCAGAGGCCACAGATAGCTGGAAGGGCTTATGCTCTTAACCGAGAGCAAGCTGATGTTGCAACCAATGTGGTTGAAGGTACAATTCTTATAGGTGATAAACCTGCGGTTGCATTATTTGATCCCGGTTCCACGCATTCATTTGTAGCACCTGTATTTGTGTGTAATATGCGAGACCGGATAATGCAATTGCCATATGACTTTACAGTATCTACTCCTTTAGGGAGAAAGGTAGTCTGTGAATTGTATGTTCCCCAATGTGATGTGAAAATCGGGGAAGTGGCAATGCCAGCTGATCTGGTTATATTAGCCATGAATGATTTTGATGTGATCTTTGGCATGGATTGGCTTGCGAAGTACAGAGCTTGTTTAGACTGTTTCCGCAAAATCATCACCTTCAGGGTTGATGAGGCCAATGCCAGTGTACTTTTTGAAGGCACTCTAAAGAGATTTGACACAAGGCTTATTTCAGCACTTAAGGCTGAACGAATGATGCATAGTGGTTGTGAAGGCTACATTGCATTCATTTCTGAACAAAAGCCTGAACAGAAATTAGAAAACATCCCGGTAGTCTGTGAATTTCCAGACGTATTTCCCGATGAAGTGCCAGGTCTACCTCCAGCAAGGGAAGTGGACTTCACTATTGACCTTGTGCCCGGTACTGCACCGATATCCAAGGCACCGTATCGAATGGCACCATCAGAGTTGTATGAATTGAAGAAACAGATACAGGAATTGCTAGACAAAGGTTTTATCAGACCGAGTGTCTCGCCATGGGGAGCACCTGTACTGTTTGTGAAGAAGAAAGATGGCACCTTTCGAATGTGTATTGATTATAGGCAGATCAATCAAGTGACCATTAAAAATAAATATCCACTGCCTAGAATCGATGAGTTGTTTGATCAACTCCAAGGTGCAGCTTACTTTTCTAAGATTGATCTTCGATCTGGATATCACCAGATACGAGTTAAGGATCAAGATGTACAGAAGACTGCATTCAGGACGCGTTATGGACACTATGAATTTTTAGTGATGCCTTTTGGTCTAACCAATGCACCTGCAGTTTTTATGGCTTTAATGAACAGAGTGTTTGCTTCGTACCTAGACCAGTTTGTTCTGATCTTTATTGATGACATCCTGGTATACTCAAGGTCAGAGAGAGAGCATTCACGTCATCTGAGAATTGCCTTGCAGACACTGAGAGAGAATCAGTTGTATGCAAAGTTCTCGAAGTGCGACTTTTGGTTGCAGCAGGTTGCATTTTTGGGTCACGTCATTACCAGAGATGGATTAGCTGTTGATTCGGCTAAGGTTGACGCGGTTAGCAATTGGCAGAGTCCGAAGAATGTGCCAGAGGTTCGGAGTTTCTTAGGGTTGGCGGGCTACTATAGAAGGTTCGTAAAGGACTTCTCCAAGATAGCAGCTCCGTTGACGAAACTGACTCGGAAAGATATTCCTTTTCAATGGAATGATGTATGCGAGTGCAGTTTCCAAACTCTGAAGCAGAAGTTGATAACAGCCCCAATCTTGGCTTTACCTGAAGGAAGAGGAGGATTTGAAATTTACTCAGATGCCTCAGGTGTTGGATTGGGATGTGTGTTGATGCAACGAGGTAGGGTAATTGCCTACGGTTCGCGTCAATTAAAAGAGCATGAGAAGAATTATGCTACACATGATTTAGAGCTCGCGGCTGTTGTATTCGCATTGAAGCAATGGAGACATTATCTGTATGGAGAAACTTTTGAAGTTCATTGCGATCACAGAAGTCTCCAATATTTGTTCACTCAGAAAGATATCAATCTAAGGCAACGCCGTTGGTTAGAGCTTATCAAGGATTATGATTTTCCATTCACATATGTACCTGGAAAGGGTAACGTGGTAGCTGATGCTTTGAGTCGCAAGTCAGCTGACTTGGCATCATTGGTGGGTGAATGGATTATGATTGAAGAATTCAGGGATTGGGATGTATCCATTGAATTCGTGGACAATCAAGTCATGCTTGCAGCGATGTCAGTGTTCGAACCGCTACTCATTCAACAAATTAAAGATAGGCAGTTCGACGACCCGGAATTAGTAAGAATTCGGGATAACATTGCAGCAAGGCCAGATTTCGTGTTGGTCACAGGAGTTCTTTATTTCAGAGACAGACTATGTGTACCAGCACAGGAAGATTTGAAGCAAGCAGTTATGTTTGAAGCTCATCACACCAGATATTCTGTGCATCCAGGAAGTACGAAGATGTATAGAAATCTTAAGGGCAGATTCTGGTGGAATAACATGAAACGGGAGATAGCCAGTTATGTATCTTCCTGCTTGACTTGCCAACGTGTGAAGTTTGAGCACAAGAAGCCACCAGGCTTGCTTCATCCATTGTATATCCCTAAATGGAAGTGGGAACATCTCACGATGGACTTTGTGTCCGGATTACCAAGGACGCGGAGACAACATGATGCCGTTTGGGTTATTGTGGATCATCTTACGAAGTCCGCGCATTTCCTTCCATTTAGAAAGGATATGGGATTTAGCGAAATGTCCAAAGTGTTTGTCAAGGAGATTGTTAGACTGCATGGAGTACCTGTCTCAATCATTTCTGATCGAGATAGTCGCTTTGTCTCCACATTTTGGCAAACATATCAGAATGCCATGGGTACGAGACTGCGGTTTAGTACTGCATATCATCCACAGACAGATGGGCAGTCAGAGAGAACAATCCAGACTCTTGAAGATTTGCTTCGGGCTAGTGTTGCAGATTTTGGGAGTGATTGGGATGATCACCTAGCTTTGTGCGAATTTGCGTACAATAATAGCTATCACTCCAGCATTGAAATGGCACCCTTTGAAGCATTATATGGTAGAAGATGTAGGACTCCAGTGAGTTGGGAAGAAGTTGGAACTCGAAGTTTCCACGGTCCTACGTTCATTGCTGAAACAGCAGATAAAGTGCAGAAAGTGCAAGAAAGGTTGAAAATTGCTAGATCAAGGCAGAAAAGCTATGCTGACAATCGTCGGCGTGATCTGAAATTCGCCGTTGGTGATTTAGTCTTTTTGAAGACTTCTCCAATGAAGGGCACCATTAGATTTGGACAAAAAGGTAAGCTTTCTCCGAGATTTATCGGACCCTTTAAGATCCAAAGTCGAATTGGGAATGTGGCTTATCGTCTAGATCTTCCAGCAGAACTCTCTGGTATCCACAATGTCTTTCATGTGTCAATGCTTCGGAAGTATGTGTCAGATCCTTCACATGTGATTCTTCATGAAGAGATCCAAGTGTTGCCAGACACTGCATACGTTGAGAAGCCAACTCAGATAATTGATACCAAGGAGGTGGTTTTGCGTACCAAGACTATCAAATGGGTTAAAGTGCTTTGGGCCCATCATGGACCAAACGAAGCTACCTGGGAGCTTGAAGAGCAAATGGCTCGAAAGAATCCAGAGCTATTCGTTCAGGTAAGTTTCATTTTAAATTGTTTAATTGATTTGATTTGTATTGCAGTCGGAGGACCGAATGGTTCTAAAAGTTTAGGGGAATGTAACACCCTGTCCCGAGTTAATTAAGATTAACTCTAATTAATCGTGATTAATGCTAATTCAACATGATTTACGGACTTAATGTTGATTAAGGGCTAAATTGATGAGAATTTGGCTCAAGTGATCAAAGTGAACTTAATGCAAAGAATAGTGAAAGTTCTGAATGGAATTGAAATGGTTTTAGGCTAAACCATGCACTGTAAGGACTTTTTCGTAAATACGAAATTACACGTATTTCGTCGAATACGGAAACTCTTGATACTCACACGTGTATCTTGAGGAGTACGTTCACTTCCGTAAATGTATGGTTTCCATTCGACGTGAATTGGTTCAAATGAACCATCATTTGACTTGACTTGTAATTAGAGGTAATAGGAGGGGGTAAAATGCAAAATTGGAGATTATAAGATGAGGATGAACTCATTTGAGTTCATTCCTTCATCCCAGCAACTCCTTCTCTTTCTCTTCTTCCTTTTTCTTCCGTTCTTCTTGGTCATCAAGGTGTGTGTGTTTTGGAGAATTGACAAGTGATTGTGAAGAGGACCTTCATCTTCTTCATATTCTCCATCTTCTTTCTTACTTTCTTGGAGTTTTAACTTGCGAAGAGCTCAAGATTTCCATCAAAGAAGCTACAAGTAAGTGTTGAGTTGAATTCAGCACTTCTATGGTTCCATTATTTCATTATTGAGTTATGGCTCAAAGAATTCACAAGAATTCTGTTTTGTGAATTGATTTTGGGTTTTAGGTTCCAAAGGAGCTTTGATTTGAGGAATTCAGCTAAACAAGGGAATTCTTGCTAAGAAGTTCCCAAACAAGGCAAGTATACTCAATTACATTGATTTCAATTGTTAAGTGAATTGTTAGAACTCAAGAAGTTCAGTTATAGAAAATTCGGTTCAGAATTTTCTGAACTTCTGGGCGCAATTCGGTCAGCCGCCAGGCTGACCGACACCTGACCGACACCTAACCGAGAGCTGACCGACATTGGTCGGCTAGCCGCATTTGTGAGTTCGGCTAGCCGCGGGTTAACCGTAAGGTGACCGAAAATCTTGTCAGGGTTTTCCATCAGAAGTTTAGCTTCTGGAAAACGAACCGTAAGCTAACCGAATAAATTCGGCTAACCGAAATTTGAATTTCGGCCAGCCGCGTGGGTGACCGTGTAGGTGACCGAATTTGGACAAATTGTCCTGTAAAAATTGAAATTTTGGAAGCTGACCGAATGTGGTTCGGTCAGCCGAAATCTCTAGTGCGGCTAACCGCCAGGTAACCGACTAGGTGACCGAAATTGAGGAAGTATCAGAAGTGATTTCTGATAATTTCCTAAACCTTCATGGGTGTTAGCTAAACTTATGTGAATGTAAATTTCACTAAAAAGTGATGTCATCCGCAATAACACCTACATTGCATAATGAACGTTTCACCCTAATGTTGTTTTAGGAAATTTAATTGTTTATGACTTGAGTTGGCTTGTCCTCTCTCGTCCCTTACTGTTATGCTCCTTGTTGAGCTATCATTGAATAATGTATTGACTGAATACACTGAAATGCAATGAAATGAAAAGAAAAGAACTGAAATGAACGAACATTGTAATGTATAAAAGATTAAGTCTGCTGCAGTAGATGGAGCGTTCCGGAGCTCCGTGGTGATGCCGGTGATCTCTGATCAAGACACTGGTAAATCCCACACATTTGATAAGCCACCTAATAAAGTGCGTAACCAGTGGAAAAGCCACTTAATAAAGTAAGCACTAATGAAATGTAATGAGTCCTTGAAAGGCTGGGTTGTGAATGGTGCGCCTTCCGCCTATGCCATAGGACAATGAAAGGACACTTGATAAAGTGTATACATGAATTGACTGCTCTCTTCAGGGGAAAACTATATGAATGGAATTGAATTGAATTGAATTGATTTAATTTGAATATAATTGTTATACATTAGAACCAATTTGCTAACATGCAATTATCATAGCATTGTGTATACATTGTTGAACCGTCGTGTTCACAGTGTTATTGATGACATTACAGGCCCAGTTGGCCGTTCCAGTGGTTCCGAGACCACGCCGCCAGCGGAGGAGACCAATCCGGTTCCCCCAGGAGGATTGAACGAATGGATGTAGATCGGAGGCGACCGGTTTAGAACATTTTGAATAGATTCATTTTGTTGTAAATAGTAATCACATGCATTGTAATTGAATATGCATGGGTGATTTAAATAGGAAATGAAATGTATAAGTAAACTTTACTTTCTGTAAAGAATTTGTACATATTAAAGTTGAATGTCAATGTATGTATATATTCCGCAAAATAATGTACATTTGACAGGTATATGTAAGATCCCTTGTGAATCTCGTATTGACTTCGGTAATGCGAGGTTTACGGGAGTAAGTATGGCATCACGACTCGGGGTTTGGCCGTGGTAACCCTAATCTCGGGCCCGGGTCGTGACAACAGGTATGTCAGATTTTCTACTCTACTGGAATTTAGAAGTGGTGGTCTGGAGATCCACCTTCACAAGTAGAAAAGAAAATTAACTTTTTTCTAACTTTCATTGCACATATATTTAAGAAAAGAGACATGGTTTGCCGTGAAAAGCGATTTTTCATTTGTTTGCTGTGAAAGGCGATGTTTTTACCGTGAAAGGCGATTTTGCTGTAAAAGGCGATTTTGCCGTAAGAGGTGATTTACGATTCTCATCAAAATGTAAAGACACGAGTTGTGATTTTTTGTCTCTTTAGAAAAATACAAATTACAATGAAAAGCAAGAAAGGGAGATCTGACTTCTCAGGAGATTGTGGGGACTCGTTCAGATTGACAGTCGCAAGTCATGTATGGACTTCGCCGTCATCCTTTAGATGAGAATAGAGGACGCTTTGATTTGCTTGGCTTGGCTTGGACCTCAGATTTTTAGAGGATAAAGACCAAGAGAAGGTCTTATATCCAGTAAAAAGCTGAGTACACGAGCTGAAAAGCCACGTCCAGCCATGTGGATAGAAGGAAAGGACCTTCGGAGGGGGTGGCCCCCCCCCCCAAGGGACGTCTGTCACCTTGTGGTGTTTGTTGCAGAGTCTCTTCAACAGAGGAGAGGTTGTTGTAGTAACTTTTGCAGAAGGATTCGATCCCGATGGATTTTTCGATCTTTCTCTGGACTAATTTTGATTTTTCTGGCCCGTTGTCCTTGAAATGACCCCCCTTTTATAGGCTTTGGTGGCCATTAGGAGGGTTTATGGGATTTTAATGCATTAAAGCCACATGATGGGAGGAGTTACAAGTTTTTAATTTATTATTTTGTAACTCCTTTTTCTTGGCTTCTGATTGGTCAATGGAGAATAATGGACATTTAATTGCCTTTAAGCTCCATGATGAGAGGAGGTACATGGTTTAATGCCATGATTACTTGGCCTTGCAACTCCTTTTTCCTTGCTTTTGATTGGGCCGTCCAAAATAATGAGTTAATGACCGCATTAATTTGTCATAAAATGGGTCATTTAATTGCATTAAGTGGTCGCCGAGGAATTTGAAGAGTCGCGGGTTGCGCCGCGTCTTTTGGAATTCTTCTTGCGATGTAGGAGGCTTGATCGTCGATAGATCTTCATGTTTATCGATGTCGGATGACCATACAATTTCAGATATTGATAGATACCAGTGGGCCGGCAACATCTGTCCTGTCGATTTCTCGATCGATAGGGTAGAAAGTGTGTTTTCTTGGTCGGTCGGTTGGCGATTTCGAAGCATCTAATGACGATCCAGTGATTCCAGCGGTGGATCTGTGATGTTGACGAAGATCGACGGATTTCGTGCCCCGAAAATCAGTTTTTTGGAAAATCGCAGGGGCCAAACATCTTGAAACGCAAAATATTCCCAAAAAATGGGTTTTCCATGGTCACCGGCGACCGTGCACCCATGGTCGCCGGCGACCATGGGCCAAGGTTGCCCGCGACCATGGGGATTTTTATTTCTCCCTTTTGGTCACCGATTTTCGGCCGTTTCTCGATTTTTTCTGATTCTTTTTTCTCCTGTATTTTTCTTGACATTTTTGCACATTTATTGTCTTGATTTCTCTGAAGAAAACTTGATGAGAAGCCGTGCAAATCAGAGTGCAAAGTTTCCAATTTTCCGGAAAAGTCGAAGGCCTTATTGTCGATTTGCCGTCAGAAGCCAAAACTGGGTCAAACGATGTCGGAATGACCTGAAATTTGAGGTGAAGCCTCCTGAGTAATAAATAAGACCAGCCATAGGGTTTTGTTTGAGTTTTGAAGCCGTGTGGGGTCTCATCGCAAATAGACTTGATTTCGCCGCGAGGAAGATGTTGCGCTTTGATGTACGGTCAACCGATGTCCGATTGTCCTGAAATTTGACAGGGAGCCTATTGAGTTATTTTAAGACGATTCACTAGCTCCGATTTTGATGTCAAGGTCCCGGGGAGCTCCGCTACCGGGAGGCATGATTTTGCTTCCAAGAGTCAAAGTTGGGCCAAATGTTGTCGAAATGACCTGAAACTTGACAAGTAGCTCTTTGGGAGTATCTTGGAACCACCCATGTGCTTTGTTTGATGAGTGATGGCCTCGATGGTTCCCACCGCTGCGAGGCTTAGTTTTGTTGTTTGAGGGTTAATGGAGGGTCAAACGTTGTCGGTTCGACCTGAAATTTGACACAGCCTTTTGGAAGTATTTTGAGACTATCCATAGGCCCTGATCGAAGACCTGATGTCTTTGGTGCCGTTGCCGCTAGGAGAGCTGACTTTACTACAGCTGTTTCCTTTTTTGGCCAAACAATGTAGGAATGGCCTAAAACTTGATGTACAGCCTTCTAGTGACACTTTGAGTCCAACAATGTGCTCTGTTTTATGGATCAGGGTCTTTGGCTTTACCGCCGCCAGGAGCTCCTGTTCAGCCGCTGGAAGAGTGAAGTTAGGCCAAATAATGTCGAAATAGCCCCAAACTTCATCTGTACTCTTCTTATGGCTGTCTTGAAGGATCTTGTAGTTTTTGTTTGATTCTGACAAGATTTGATGTTTGAAGTAACAGTGCCTGTTTATGGTAGGATGCGACTTCATGTGGCTTTTTTATTCTGAGAGTGTATGAAGAGGCAAAGTGACATTTTTTTTTTTTGTCAACACCACCTTCACAATCTCCAACTCCAAGTGATCCTCCATCCCCTCTCCTTAGTTTTATCAACTCCCTGACACCTCCTCTATGCATACGTCATCATCATTTTCACGAAAGGGTCTACCTCTAGTGTTACTACCCTGCACACCCTCCTTCATCAGTACCAATCCTCATCAGGTCAATTCTTCAACCTTTAAAAGAGTCAACTATTGTTAGGGAAATGCGGTAACAGAAGAAAAAGTAGGATTAGCTCAATTCTAGGAATTCAAGAGTCCTCAGCCCAACTTAAATACCTTGGAATTCCAATTGTCTTTGGCACTTCAAAAATACATCATTTCCTCGCTTTGATAGACTCTATCAATGTTAGATTGGCAGCTTGGAAAGCAAAGTTCATCTCTTTTGCTGGCCGCCTGATCCTTATCAAGCATGTCCTCTATAGTATTCCAATCCATCTTGCTGCCACTATGCCCGTCCCATCTTCCATCAGTAAAGAGATATAAAGGATGATGAGGCACTTCCTCTGGTCTGGGAATGCTACAGTCTCAAAGATCAACTATGTCAAGTGGGAAACAGTATCTCTTCCTAAGGAGGAAGGTGGCTTAGGTATTAGGAAAATTTCTGAAGTCAATGAGGCAGCCTTCATTAAGTTACGATGGCAAGCATCCACAGCTAATTCTCCTTGGGCCTGCTGGTTCAAGAACCGTTACTTCAAAGATAGCTCAGTTTGGAGCCCTGCAAACACTAAGTATGGCTCATGCATATGGAAAAAATCCACAGACTACTCCCAGCATCCAAAGAGGAAGCTCCTGGATCGTCACCTAAATTTCCCTGAAGACCAGCGTCTAGCCTTTCTCGATCTATCAAGCAGGATCTTGGCTAATCCCTTCCTACCTCCCTTCAGACATCTGTAGCAAGCTCTCCTCAGCCATCTCCCTCCTCTCCCCAATTCTATCAGACAAAGATATTTCTTCATGGAGAGAGTCTCCAGACAGGCAACTATCTCTGAAGGCAGCATGGAACCTCATCAGATCAAGAGCCCCAAAGCTTCATTAGCCTAGTCTCATCTGGAATGGAATCTCCCAATACAAAACAAGCTGCTTCAGATGGCGTCTGATGCACAATAAAACACCAACTGAGTAATGCCTCAAAGGTATGGGCTACTCTCTAGCTTCCAGATGCATTCTTTGATGTAAAGAAGAAGACTCTGTTGATCATGTCTTCTTCTCCTGCGATCTAGCAAAATCTCTATGGAGATGGATACTCACTGTAGCCAGCTCACAAACCCCCATTTCTTTCTCTGCTTCTTCAATTTGGCTGACTCTCACCAGAGGTAATGACAAAGAAGGAACCAAATTAATGGCAGCAATCTTCCTCAGTGTTTCGCATGCAATATGGAAGGCCATAAATGTAGCCACCTTTGAAGCGATCAGCTCCCCCTTCAACCAGATCAAGATCCACCTTCAAGAAACCTCTCCTTCACTCTGCAGAAAATTGTAAAAACTTATAATAGCCCTCAACTCATGTCACTCACCCTCCAATTGGGAATTCCTCATCGGCAACTCCATCTAGATCAGGATTCAGGATTTCAGCCGTTTTGAGCTTCAAGCAATCTCTTCCTTCGCTAGCTTTCCTCCATCTTTAGATCTCTTTTTGTATCTTGAGATGTAGCTATTTTTCGGGGTTCAATTAACCCATGTTTTCTTCTTTTTTCTTCTTTTGCAATACAATTACCCATATCGCGAAAAAAAAATCTATCTAATCACATCATTCACTAATGGGCCAACAATCAACTCAAATATACGGAGGGCGAAAGCTTTATTAGAATGGTCAAATTATTAGATTTTAACACTTTCCTTCATTATTGAATAACAAAGTATAATACTTCATACTAACATCTGCTAAAAAATGAATTACAGGAAAAGGCCACAGTAGCGATTCAGTCAATAATAGAATTTTATTGAAAGATTTAGTTTCAATAGTAGAGAATGGAGTAACTGAAGTAAACTATCTATCATTGATAACTTCTACTTGATATTGTGCATCATTTTTATTTATGTCTATAATATAAAAAATCACATTTTATTCTACATGTCTATATGTAAAGTATGTTGCAATCAAAGCTACATTAACAATGTTGCACATAGATAGACCATTATCATACATCTCTTGTACTCGGTGGGATAGAAAACTTGATGCAACAGTAAATAATGGTCGATGCAACATTGTAATTACCTTACACAAGCAACCAAGTTAAAGTATATGATTATTAATCCACAAATATCAAATATTAAATTTAATTTATATTTTAAATAAATATATTAGATTTTATAGTATTTAAAATTTAAAATTGTAGGTAATTTGCAGCAATAATAGTCATGGATCACACTGCATATGCAACCTTTTTGCCACAAGACAATGTCGTTAAGAAATTCATAATGCAACAGACGAAGTATTTGAAGAAAATGTTGCTAAGGTAATGTAACTATATTTATATATTCCAATCTGTTATTTTAACCATATCCTAAATACATCATAGCTAGATTCTAATTTCATATTTCTTTATTTTATAAATTGATTTATAACATATTTTGCAGGATAATTGGTATGACCATTTTGCAACTCAAATTGATAAAGCATTGTGGTAACAATATTTGTTTCATCTGAAGATAGGCTCAAACATGAACAAATCGACTTTGGATAATGGGATTCCAATAAAAAAAACTGAAAAAAATTAAACATCAATCATGAGGCAAATTTCTTACTATCACATATAGAACATTGTAATTCTTTTTATAAATTTATTATTAACATATATACTTTTAAAATGGCCATTTCATTCTACTAACTTATTCTTTATTTTCTCTGCAATATTGTGGATGAAAGATAACGACGCCACTCCAGTCATTGGGACAAGTATTTAATGTAAACAATTGGGAATTCAAGACATTGCTACAATGTCTAGGCCTGGAACCAGTGGATGAAGGAAGCATTAATTGTTACATTTTTTTTCTAAAATATGTTGAATTGATCATCATTTAAATGACTTGGATAAATAACTAACTTATTTCTTATTCAACTTTTTATTTGAAACTAAATTCATTAATTATTCTTTTGTATTAACTTAGTTTAATTAAAGATTCTTTTTTATTACATTAATATAGTATGATGTTATTGTAAAATTGGAATTGTGCCACAGTGTCTCTATGACACTGACTCATTAGTAGTATTAAATAACAAGGTAAAAACTGAAATACTTATTACTATTATTGTTGTTGTTGTTGTTGTTGTTGTTATGATTATAGGGCCGGACTAAGCATGCCTTTATTGCTAGTTGTATCTTATACTAAGGGTATAAAGAGCATCGACTGGTTAGGAGACCAAAACATTCATCCCAAAACTTCTCTCTGTTTTCATGAATGATAATAAATGCCACAAGATATGAAAGGCGAGAAAAATGAAACAAGAAAATTTTGTTCTAATTGTCTTACAGGCTGGTGAGGTTCCAGCTCCCTATGAAGCTCGGTATGGTTCCATTAAATGGACTATCAGAAGCCCGCCTGAGATCACACGTAATTTTTGTCATGGTCAATATATCCTTCTAAAGAACCAAATAGTTGAACTTACACAGAAAAAAAAAAAAAAAAAAAAAGAAGTTCAAAAAGTTTTACACTATCTTCAAGTTTACTAGGTTGGAGAATGTTGACGGAATTTCACCACCCACTCCAGAACTGTCCATGTTACTGTCGAAAGTAAACAAAGTTCATTGGTTCAACTGCAAGATCTGACATCTTTCATAGAACAATCAGCAATTGTTCACAATCATAAGACAAATACATATGTAATTAATGTATAAATTATGTTGGGATATTTATGATAAGAATACATATGTTGCTTAGTAGAAAAGATTGTGTTGATCAGATAAGATTTTTCTGTGATGCCTTTCATTGATTATCTCCCTCATTGAACACTACATTCTAGTGTAGAATTTCAATACAGTCAACTACATGAAATTTAAATATTTAAGTTTATAGACTCTATTGAAATTCATGTAGTTGACTGTATTGAAAAGATGTCTATGAGTTGATGATACTACAAATATCATCAGAAAATTGTGAACCTAATACCCACATTACAGTAGAATTCAATTGAAGTGCCTATTATACTTATGTCAAATGTAACTGTGGGTCCGGTGGCCATAGACAACCAAACAAAAGTGACCGCATCAGGTTGCTTGGGTGGCACTGTGCTGATTCAATCATGGGTCCGCCAGTGGGTGTTTTACTCCTTGAACATTTATCATATTTTCAACTTTCTATGAGAAAAAAAAATGTTTTGTATAGGAGACAGACTATACCCTTTTTTTGGGTCTTAATTCTCATGTTTAGACGTGTGGCATTTCATGTGTGACCATTCATCATGTAGGATATAAGACGGATGGGCCATAACCGAAACCTCAGACTAATTGGACAATCTAATGAATCATCAAGGGCACGGGCACATTTTAGAAATAAATGGACGGCCAATATAAATTTCTTTTCCTAGCCATGACAAACAAATCAATGGATTGTTGTGATCTGATACATCCAAAGTATGGACTATTCGGTGTTTGATTCAGAACTAACATGTCCATGTGTGGCATCCTGTTATACTAAGTAGCTTATCTGGATAACAAACCAAGGCAAGCAACAAGGGAAGGTGAAAAAGGGAAAGCAATTATAGTATTTCTCTAGTATAAAAGACAAAAATAACAAAGTTGGAACTTACAGTTGTTCCAGATTTACCAAATTGCCAAGCTCAGGAGGGAGTGACCCATTGAAGTTATTGGAGGCAATACTACTGCACATACAGACATGCATAATAAATAAATAAATAAACTGTAAAGTAAAAGGAAGTGACTTCTCTTCAAGAGGATTGACCTGTCTATTTTATGTTCTTTCTTCTTCTTTTTTTTTCTTTTTTTTAAATTTTTTAAAGTCCCACATCACCATGCTATGGGTATAGCCAAATTCCTTTCTCCTCTCCATACAGATTTAATAACATCTACTGCTTTTCCAGTACGATGCTTATCTGCATTTTAAAATTATAAATATAGCAGAGGTTTTGGGGTTCACTACTATACATATAAAAGGCTTTAGCCTTTAGGATCAAGGTATTAGTAGAAAAACATGTCTTTTAGATATTCCTAACTGTATAATTTAAAGCCATCAAATAGATGGTCAAGCAATGAACTATTTTCTTCCATCTATTTTGTGGGCTTGATTGGACAGTTGGAAATGTTTAACAGACTTGATTTTTATTTTTACTCTCAAAGACAGTTGTATCTGGTAGGTCAGTGGCCACAACAAACTTTGCCACTATCCTAAAACAGAAAAGATGACACAGATGTAACGTAAAAGACATCCTAGTTTATATGTAGCCCACCTGGATATGTCCCTCACAAGGGAAGGGAGAATAAGGTTATGATGGTGTGGAGCCCAGGTTGGACAAATATCACTCTAATCAGATAACTCTAACTCATGATTTTAGGGCCTCAAAATTTAATGATTTTATAAGTGTTTGTGACTCAATCCAATGGAAGATGATGGTTGGATTTGCCTCAAAATGGAACGAGTGCCAATTCACACCACTGAGGGAGTGGATTATTCTCTGCAGTAATTACTAAGATTAAGGCTCAAACATTTGGGACCGATGGTTTTGTTATCCAGACCATAGACTTCATATGCTTCATCATACGCTGGAATGAATTTTGGGCCTCATATTCAAGCTTTGGTCTCACCCTCAGGCCTGATAGTAAGAACTGAGCCTCACCCATTACCTAAGTACTTGACAATTCATGTAACAAATGCTGATGGGCCAATAGTTTCAGCATAATGGATTGGGTTGGAGATGGCTAGAGATGGTCCAGCAGTTGAGCCCAAAGCCTAGTTATTATTCATTGGTGACTCTTCAGTAGTAACGCTGGATGATGGGATATTGAGCTAAGATCTACTGCATGAAAGACGAGGAGTCTCCTTTTTCTACTAAATCCTACTTATATAAGAAATCTAAGTATTCTAAGGGGGTGTTTGGAAACCATATATATCTAAAGATTTTAATAGCTATATTAATATAATTTACACACCTAAAAACTAAGTGTTTGGATAACTTAGAAAGTATAATACTATCTCACTTTCTTATAAAAACCTTCATATTATAATATTCAAGTATATGCTGTATAAACCAATCTTTCGTTAAGAAAACTAACCAAAACAAGGGTTGCAAACATGAGTGAAAGTTTATGACAAACTACTACCATGGTGGCCCACTATATTTTTTTAATATTGATGGTTTCTATAGGAATCCTACTATGACTCTCAATATTAGACGGGTCTTTTATGTAGATAAATTTTATTTGGGTCCCACAGCCCTGTGATAATTGTATAGTTTCTTTATTGATTATTAATATTAGGTGGGTCTTACAAATATCATGATTATGTGGGTTCCACATCCCTGTGATAATTACAATTCCTACCATGATTATGCCCATTAATGCCCCCACTAGTGATTACTATAATTAGCTTAGTTAATGTGACCGTTAACATCAAATGGGTCCCACATTGGTTTTTCATAAATGAATTTTTCAATGATGTCTAACACTCGATAGGGCTCTCTGTTATAATCACCATTGGATGTGTTACATTATGGTTATTAACATTTGGTGAACCCGCATTGATTAAATAACATTGCTCATGGTTTTTAATATTTAGTCTAATGATTTTCTAATCAGATGGGCCCTACCATGGTTACCAAGATTAAATCACTCTAGTGTGACTACTAGTTAATAGGTTTCCATAATTGGGTCCATCATCCTTTTTTCTCTATTCATTCATTGTTTCGATGCATCATCTAATGAAAATTTTATAAATTGCTATACACATTAAAGATATAGTGAAATTTGTAGAAATTGCCAAGCACCATAAATGACACAATATTATAATATCACACTATTTTATTCTGTGATAATGAGAATCTTACAATATTCAGATTTGGGGATATTATGTTCTTCCTTTATCCAAAGTCCTCCTAAAGAGCTATAAGATAAGTAATCATAAGTAACCCAAGTCAAATTAAACCCAATCAAATTAGATTTAAACTAAGAAAGGAATATTCTAAAAAAATTACTAATCTAATTGGGTCCTACTAGATAATTTCACCAGCATTACCACTTCGGAGATGTGCCCAAATCAGCTATGACTCTAGCAGTCCCTCTCAACACTGACTCGCTGCTCATTACGTTGAGTTGCCATTGAAAGCCTAAGAACTTTGGAAATTACATCCCTTTTCTGAAGGTGTCCACTTATTGCATCTTGCCACTCCTCAATTCGTTGTGCAGCATAAAAAAAATGTAAGATCATGACCTTGAATAATTATTATTACTTAATTAATTATGATTATTGATTATTAATAGTTTGTTATATTTAGCAAAGAGTGTTTAGTTTCTAGTTGGGCATATTTAGAGGTTTTAGTGATGTCTCAAGTGCGTTGGTCGTGAACTAACCAAGTTTGCGGTGAACTAGGACCTATTCTTAAATTCTAGGAGAGTTGAGGAGTTCAGTTTGAGGTTGTTTAACTAAGTCAAAATGTTAAGATGATGCCTAATAGAGTTTTGGGGAGTTTCGTGAGCTTTTGGATTAAGTTCGATACTTAAGAGGGCTTAGTTTGAATTTCGGAAAAAGATGAAGGGTATTTTCAAAATTTCCAAAAATTCTCAATTTGGGTTCAACAAATAGATAAAATTATCCTTAACAACTTTCGTGTTCAACTCATGTTTATTTGATATTCCAAAACACCTTATTTCTTCAATTCACTCTCATTGGAGACATAGTTGTCATTTTGTAAAAGTTGAATTTTCCCCTAAGGCATTGAGACGTTTTGCACTCTGGCTCTTTAGAAAGATAACTTAATTTGAAAAAAACCTTTGAGTCTCGGCCCAAAGTCATCCGTGGTCCGGAAGCCCTCCATTTTCGCATATAAAAATACCCTTAAGTGGTGGGCCCTACATCACATACCTATATAAGGTTGGACCCCATCTCTTCCTTCTTTTTCCTCTCCCGATCGTCACTTCTCCCTAGACGAGTTGCAACAGCTACGTCGTTCTCTCACGTTTCTCCACCAAAATCGCATGAAACCACTTCCATTCTTCTTCTTCCTTCTTGCTACTCTTCCTCCCTCGCGCAACCAAACTCGTCCTATAACGCCCCGTCCCTTAACTCCGTATTAATTATAATTAATTACTTGATGAGTTAGTAAGTGTGTTTAGAGTCTTAGTGAGTCGGATTTGGCGTGTGGATCGCGCGTGCTAAATCGTGCGCGAGTCTGAGTACGTTTGGTAGAGTAGGGGATTGGTTTGCAATTTCAGGAATTTCTAGGGGTTTTTACAAGATTATGAGTTCTGTGAGTTTGGGTGCATCGGATAGGTATCGTCATTTCATAAACTTTAGTCTTCTACCGCGTTTCGATTCGACGTGTTGAAGAGGCCCGAATATCCACATTTAGTTAGTTAAGGACTAATCCCAAATATTCAAATAACCTAACCTAAACAAAAGCCTCATCCGGTTCCTATTCCTCACTCATCTCTTATCTCATCTCACTGTGCCATCTTCAGGCTTCTTCTCCTCTCACTGCCTCCTTGCCAACGAAGACCGCCGGAGCTCCATTCTCGCCGGCCAAGCCACCCATCTTCTTCCTCAAGCTTCCAAGAGCTCAACCATCCATTTTTCTAAGCTTTCCATTCACAACCCATCGCAAGGTAAGTTCCCTAAGCTTTTAGGTTTAGCTAGTTTTCTTCCTTTTGGTTAGAAATGGATTAAGAAGACTCATAGCAACCCTTTGCATTCATTTGTGTAGGGAGCTTTTGGGTTGTGAAGCTTTCCTCCAAGTTTGAGCTCAAAAGAGGGATTTTCTCTAGAAATTCCTTATTTTTTCTTAAGTTCTTCATCAAGGCAAGTTAACGTTTATGTTTATGATTTGGTATGTTCGTTTCTCCTTTGATTGATGATTGATGATGTTTAGATGACCGATTTCTCAATTGGATTTGACTTTGATAAAAACAAGATAATTAGACCTAATTGTATATTGGAATGGATCTTGTTTTAGATGGATAGATTGATTTGGTTTTTGGATTAGAATGGTAAAGGTTTTTACTCTCCTTGTGCACTGATTTAGGTTGCAGGGACTTGGAATGGGTTGGGTTTTCACCCATTTTCACTTCAATTATAGAACTGGGTTCTGAAACTGCAGTGTACCCAGTTAACCAGCCAAGGGGGGCCCGATCGACCGGCCACACAGGGTCAGGTTCTCCGGAACCTGACCGAATTACTGTTTCCCTTTTTCACTTACAACTATCGGTCGACCGGCCAATGGCTCGGTTGACCGGGCACACAAGGGGGATGTCGACCTGATCCCTTCAGGTCAACTAGGCTCGCTGTGTATGGGGTCGACCGGGCAAGGGCTAGGTCGACCGGGACAACTGCAGGAACCTTTTTAAAAGGGTTCTTTTCACCACATTTTTAGAGGGACTTAAGAGGAACTTTAGCTACCCTTTTTGGACTCATTTGACTATATGTGAGGAGGTTTTGAGCCGACGTTCTTCATGGTTACTTTGGCTGCATCGGGTACCAATCTTATTCAATCTTGAACGGCATGGGATAATGGGATACCCTCTTTTATATCTATGTACGAAGATTTTATATTCAGGTATGGCGAACCCTAAACCCTTTCGTTGACTGAGTAGGGTTGTACGATGCTTCGGGTTTAACGATTGACTTAGGATTGGATTGTTTATTGCCTTGGATTCTAAATTGTACCATCTGGTATTGTTTACATGTAAAGTTTATGTTCATTGGCTCCATTTACTTTGCTTTGTTTTGGAGATCACTTTGGGAACTTAGATGTTGGACGTAGGATCCCTTGTGACACTCCGTTTGTCCTGAAGTTTGTTTGAAGTGTTGGGACTAGACGACTTTGATTGTAAAAGTGTCATGACCCCGGACCGGGTTAAGGCACCAGGTCCGAGCCTGCGATGGTTAAGGTGAGGATAATCTTACATACTCATAATAGACATAAGAATACACTCGTTTAATTTCCCACAGGTTTCCACGGTGAGGATTTCACACTCACTCACTGATCATACACGTTGGTGCGGAAGCGTGTAGCAAACCAAATTCATAATTCATTCCACATTTCAAAACTGATAATACATAAATAAATAACATGACGTTAAAGTGAGCAATTATCCTTTTGGCATTCCAAAAATATAAAGTTAGAAGTTCATACAAAATGTAAGTTCATTATGTTAGAAAAGAGTTTCCGCCAGGAACCCTAGATATTGTGTACAAATCAATGGGGAAATAGCTTTAAACGAAGATGATCAAAGACCATACCCGTGAGATCTCTCTGATTTGATCTTGGTCTTTCTGATCTGATCTTGGTCTTGCAGTAGCCCGAAAATCTCAAGATTCTTCTACTGTATTCCTCTATGCTCGAATTCGCACCAGGAAGTGGGCCTCTTCTGCGAATTCTCTCTGCTATCTAAAACGAGATTTTTCTTCTTATTGACCTAAAGAGCAGTAGCGCATATTTATAGGTTACAATAGGGACCTTAAGAAGTAAATAAGGATTGGCTCCTTATGGAAGCAGGAAACCCTAATTTGACCCAAATTAGAATCCTAGTTCCATAAATTACAATTCAATCCACTAGAGAATTATAATTGCACTCCTGCCCATATTCTCAAAATTAATATTTTGAGCTTCATGTCATTAAATGCTTATTAATCTCCCCACGTTAAGATTTCAGATGTCCATCGATTAAATAATTACCGACATCTATATTTAATCGATATCTTTATAATTCCTTGAGACCTTACACTTAACTTATTTGATATGTCGGACACAAAGTCCACCTGCTGGGTTTGACATAATCAAAACTTAAAAGCTTCATTAAGGGGATATCATCAATCCCAATTATGGGACGTGGATTCCGTCAATAAACTAATATGCACCATACACGTAGTGTAGTCATTCAATTTACTGAGATTATTGACCCATAAAAAATCTCACTCCTTTGTAAATCAAAATGACAAACACTTAATATATGTGTCTATTATTTATGTCAGGATTAAGAGTACAAGCACTCATAATAATCATTTGGATGTTAATCATCTTATATAGTCAGTATAAAGATAATAAACCCAAAAGCGGTCCTGTTCAATACACACAAAGCGTACTAGCATGATGAGTCGAAACTATACCGTTTCCCGCAGTCAGGACAAGTCCGCTGAAACATCATGCTACAATCGTACCGATGGTGTGTCCAAGTCCATCTAGATTCTGAACAAAAACTTATATTCTATAAGAACCGACAGATAAATCCTCCGTGTATAAGTAGAACTCTATACACCAACTTGTCTACTTAATAGAATAAGACACACATGCATAATGGATCAAACTGACAAGGTTGTCCAAGCTTAGTGGTGCCGACTTATAGGTCAAAACGCATTCAAAACATATACATATACTATATGGGGTATAACACCCGAGCAGGCTAAACAGGATGCTCGTGGCACAATTATCTCATTCACGACTCGTCACGGACTTATGGGTTGACAGGGCATGTCAAGTACATAAATCAGTATTCCAAAATGAAACAAGTAGTAACACTTGAAAACAGGCTAGGACATACACCTAATCCGAGCATGATGGATCTCTACACAATTTCGGACCATACGTTAAGGCTTCTTGACTTAATACAAGGTGTATTAGACACTTGTATGTCAAATTTCTATTTTGGGCTTGGTACTCCTGAAGATCCAGGCATCCCGAATGTTCTATACACTTTGCTAGGTCCAAGAGCCCTTAATACATCTCCGTGATGGGGTTTCTTTCATAATCGGTCTTCACATAGTCTTTCCTACCTCAATCAAAAGGATAGGGTCCGAACAATCCCTTCTCTTTCCAAGAATCCACCTTTCCGGGCCCCAGGAATGACCCAGGACCGAGAGGGTGTGCGCTCGAGTGGGGAATGGCGCGCTCGAGCGCACCTGCTACAGACAGGAAGTCTGCCCGCTCGAGCGGACAGAGGTTCTATCCCAGTGGAGAGGCAACGCTCACGAGCGAGCAAACAAGCGCTCGAGCGGGTAGCCGATCCATCGCCCAACACTGCAAACAGTGGGACTGCACGCTCGAGCGGGCAGTCTAACCTGCTGCTCGAAATGGCATTCATACCTTCTTTCTTTTCTTCCTTCCTTACACAAAAATTTGGCCTCCTTGCCTCCCAATAACAACATTTATTCCTTCAACAACGCATCCACCCAAAACCTCCAATCACATTGATTTCCACTTCATTTAATACATGTACAACCGCCATTTATGGAAATCCACAAGTGACAAAACAAACTTTTTAACAAAATAAATGCATACATTAAAGGAGGGAAAAGTACCCAATCAATATGCACATTTCAAAGCCAATAGAAATCAAGGAAAAAGCATAGATGGAGACAAATAGTGAAAGTCCATATTTCTCATTAAAACATAAAGATCATTAAAACACTCCATTCATCTACTTGCCTTGGCTCCAAAAATTTGCTAGTCAAGCTCTAATCACACTCTCCAAGCTCAAATCAAAGATCTACACAAAAATCCCAAAAACAAACCCATTACAAACCCTAAAATGGCAAATTAAGAAATAAGAGGAGTGGACTTTCAATAATGGAGATAAATCATCTCTTGGACTATAAGAGCACAAATCTAGAAAATGGAGAGGATCACTTACATGGAAGGTCCTCTAATGGCAAGAGCTAGCTCAAAGGGTGCTCTAGAGAAAATGGATTTCTCTATAAATGGTATCAATGGAGAGTCTTCAAGGTGAGGAAGAAGATGATGAAGCCCATTTTTCCTTTAGCAAAAGATTGGTGTGGATTAGGGAAGAAGAAACATGAAAAGGGAGGAGAAAACCCTAGAATGCCTTAGCCAATCTCTACAAAGAAAGTTGCAAGAAAAAAAAAGGAAGAAGAGAGAGGACTCCTTCTTATATAGAAAGTGGGGATGGGTCCCACTACTAAGAATCTTGTGGGGCTTAAAACATGTGTTTCCAGGCTTCGAACGAATTTGACGAAGAAAGAAGAAATGTTTAACGAAATTTCTAGTTTCCAAAAAGTATATGTTTTGCGGGTTTCGTTGACATTGAAAATAGTGTCCAGATTTTGTGTAAAAAGACTGTTTTGCCCCTAACACTATGAAAGTGGGGTTTTGAGTTCTTTGACGGGAGCGGAGTATACACAAAAGTTGCGGGGAATGATAAAATAAGTCGAACAAAGCTTAAACACAATTTTTCCGAGTATTAGATAAATCCCAAAGTCACACGAAAACACAAGGGAACCCCCAAAGGGTCCCACTAATCAAAAAGAGTTCCCAAAATATTCCAAAGCTATATAAAAGCTATTCTAATCCAAATCGAAACAAAATTCACTAATCTTTCTTAGATCTAAAACACATCTTAATTAGGCCAATCGGAAACTCTCGGGACGGGGTCTTACATCCTCCACCCTATAGGGCATTTGGTCCTCCAAATGAAACACAACAACTGACCTCGGGTAGTAGATGCAGGTACTTCTTCTGAACTTGAACCCATAATTCCCATGTTGCTTCTTTAGGTCTGTGATTTTCCCGAAGTACTTTTACCCATTGAATTGTCCGTGTCCTCAATTCTTGTTCCTTTGTATCGATAATCTGAATAGGCTTTTCAACATAAGTGGCATCTTCTCTGATCTCTAACAGTTCATGACAGAGAACATGCAATGGATCAGGGACGTACTTCTTCAACATTGACACATGAAAGACGTTGTGTACGCCAAAGAGCTCAGGTGGTAAGGCTAGCCTATAACCCATGTCACCAATCTTGCTCACGATATCATAGGGTCCAATGTACCTCCATGATGGCTTGCCTTTCTGCCCAAATCTCAAAGTTGCTCTAGTAGGTGGCACCTTCAAGAGAATCTTATCTCCTTCATTGAACTGTAAGTCCCTTCTGTGAGAGTCTACAAAGCTCTCTGTCTACTCCGTGCTACCTTCAAACGTTCTTGAATCAGCTTGACCTTATCACTAGTCTCACTGACTATAGTCGGTCCATGAAAACTGCGAACATCTACTTATTCCCAACAAACTGGAGTCCTACACCTCCTGCCGTACAATGCCTCAAAAGGGGCCATTCCAATACTGGAGTGATAACTGTTATTGTAGGCAAACTCGCAAAGCGGTAAGGTCTCATCCCATTAAGTCTTGAAGTCTAACACACAAGCCCAAAGCATATCTTCAAGAGTCTGAATTGTCCTCTCTGACTAACCATCTGTTTGTGGGTGATAAGCGGTGCTGAACTGTAGTTTCGTACCCATAGACTCATGCAACGTCTTCCAGAATCTCGAGACGAATCTGTTGTCTCTGTCCGAAGTGATGGAAATTGGCTGTCCATGGCGACTGACAATCTCTTTGACAAACAATTCTGCTAGAGGTAACATGTGCATCTTCTCTCATGTCTTCATAGGAATAAAATGGGCTGACTTGGTGAGTCGATCCACAATGACCCATATGGCGTTATTGCCTTTTCTGGTTCTTGGTAATCCCGAAATAAAATCCATGGTAATATGCTCCCACTTCCATTCCGAGATCTCTAATGACTGCAAGAATCTTGGAGGCTTTTGATGTTCTGCTTTCACTAACTGACACATCATACATCGAGAGACAAATGCTGCAATTTCTCTCTTCATGTTGTTCCACCAAAATCCGCCTTTCAAGTTCTGACACATCTTCGTGCAACCCGGATGCATGGAGTACTTCGTATTGTGAGCCTCTGTCATGATGTCATTCCTTAACTCTTCAATGTTGGGCACGCATAGACGATCACGATAGTATAAGACTCCATCCACAGTATGAAAATCAGGACATTCTGCTATATGCTCTGAAATTCTGGCCAACTCTGGATCTTGCAATTGGTCATCCTTGATCTTCTGAATGAATGAGGGCTCAGACACTGACTTGTTAGCTAACACCACGCCCTTCCTTAGTGGCTGTAAATCTACACACAACTCTTCAAACTGCTGAAAAATGTTAGTGCCTTGTGAACTTGCCAAGCCTGTTGATTTCCTACTCAAGGCATTGGCGACTACATTTGCCTTCCCCGGGTGGTATTTGATCGGAAAATCATAGTCCTTGATATATTCCATCCATCTTCTCTGTCTCATGTTCAATTCTTTCTGAGAAAACAAGTACTGTAAGCTGCGGTGGTCAGAGTAGACTTTAAACATCTCTCCACAGAGGTAGTGTCTCCACATCTTTAGCGCAAAAACGACCGCTGCTAACTCAAGGTCATGCGCTGCATAGTTCTTCTCATGGTCTTTCAACTAACGAGATCCATAAGCAATTACTTTCCCATCTTGCATCAATACACAACTAAGTCCTATATTCGAAGCATCGGTAAAAACGGTGAAACTGCCGCTTCCAGATGGTAGAGTAAAGACTGGTGCTATAGTCAATCTCGTTTCCAGCTCTTGGAAACTAGTCTCGCACTGATCTATCCATACATACGGTGCGTTCTTCTTGGTCAACTTCGTCAATGATGCCACAATCGATAAAAATCCTTGCACAATCCTTCGGTAATAACCTACCAATCCAAGAAAACTTCTGGTTTCTAAGGCATTCGTCAGTCTTTCCCAATTCACAATTGCTTCAATCTTGGCCGGATCCACTGACAACAGTTCTTTGGAGATGATATGTCCCAAAAATGCGACTTGCTCAAGCAAAAATTCGCATTTACTCAGCTTTGCATACAGCTGGTTGTCTCTCAAAAGTTGCAGTGCTATCCTCAAGTGTTCTTCATGCTCTTCTCTAGACTTTGAGTATACCAAAATATCATCAATGAACACCACTGTGAACTGATCTAAATATTCCTCGAAGATTTTGTTCATCAAGGCCATGAATACTACCGGTGCATTCGTCAGTCCAAATGGCATCACTAGGAACTCATAGTGTCCATATCTCGTCCGGAAAGCTGTCTTCGGTACATCTGAATCTTTAACTCTCAGCTGATGGTAATCGAATCTCAAGTCAATCTTTGAAAAATAGGCAGCACCTTGTAATTGATCAAACAGTTCGTCTATCCTTGGCAATGGATACTTGTTCTTGATGGTCGCTTGGTTCAAGCTTCGGTAATTAATGCACATTCTCATCGAGCCATCTTTCTTTTTCACATACAACATCGGAGCTCCCCACGGCGAAATGCTAGGTCTCACAAAACCTTTGTCCGACAATTCTTGCAATTGTATTTTCAATTCACCCAATTCCGCCGAAGCCATTCTGTATGGTGCTATAGAGATCAGAGCGGTCCCCGGTAACAACTCAATAGTGAAGTCAATTTATCTTATGGGTGGCAATCCTAGAATCTCTTCTGAAAAAACATCTGGAAATTCATCAACAATGAGGATCTCCTCCACCCCTTGGGACCGTTTATCCTCCGTGATAAACGCCAAGTATGCCTCACAACCACTTTTCAATACTCTGTCAGCCTTTAATGCCGAAATAAACTCAGTACGATGCTTCCCTTTCTCCCGTAGGAACAACACTCCCGCCGGTGTCTCCTCCAGTTTAAAAGTGAGGGTCTTATGGAAGCAGTCCATAGTGGCATGGTACCCTGCTAACCAATCCATCCCAAGGATGATATCAAAATCACACATCTCCAATAAAACGAGATTCACTGGTAACACCACATCTCCTATCATGATTGCACAACTAGGGTAAAAAGTCCTACAAACAACTTGTTTGCCTACTGGGGTGGACACAATCAAAATATACTCAAGTTCTCTAGCATGCACATCAATTTGCTTAGAAAATTTAGGGGACAGGAAAGGGTGTGTAGAGCCAGGGTCAAATAATATCCTAACTTCAATTCCACAAACAAGGAGTGTACCTTCCACCACGTTGTCTGCAACCTCTGCGTCAGTCTGATTGACTGCATATGCTTGTCCTTTTTGCTGTGGCCTGTTGGGAGCTTGTTGCTGCCTGCCTTGTTGTGCATTCCTATTCTGTTGAGAATGGTTTTGCCCTTGCTGACGGGCTTGTTGCTGCTGCTGTTGGGGTCTATACTGTTGCTGAGGGGCTTGTTGTTGTAGTGGCTTTGGCTGGTTTTGAACAACTAGTGCATTCTGGGGCGGTGTTGGACGCTGTGCTCCTTGTGGTTGCTGATTCTGCCTATTACCTTGTCCAACTAGCCTTGGACAATCCTTGAGTTGGTGGTTCATGGAACCACATCAAAAGCATGCTCCCATGACTGCCCGACGTTGAGAAACATCATGGTTCTTGCCACAATGTGTGCAAACTACTTGTCCTGGAGCATTATGATCTTGCCTCTGAGCATGTTGGTCTTGCCTCTGTCTCTTGTTCTGATGGGGCCTCTGTTGGTTGTTCTGCTGGTGAGTTTGAGTCCTTCCTTGAATTCAAAGGATCTTGTTGTTCAGATTCTCAAATTTATAGGCCCTTCTGACAGCCGCTTCAAAGGTGGCAGGTGGTACAACACCAGTGGCATCCCTCTCAATAATAAGGTTAAGTCCCTCAAGGAACTTTCCTATTTTCTTCTCTACCGTATCAATCATATCTGGGGCATACCTAGACAACCTTTCAAACTTAGTGAGGTACTCTAGAACGGTCATGTTGCCATGCACAAGCTGTTGAAACTCGATGGCTTTCTGCTTCTTCACATGTGCAGGCACGTACTTGTCACCAAATTGCTTCTTGAAATTATCCCAAGCATGAGCATCTGCCATAGTTCTATATTCTGCCTTGACTATTTTCCACCATATATCAACTAGACCGGTGAACATGGATGCTGTCAGTTCCACTTGCTGTTTCCCCATGCCTTTGAATATCTCAAGAATATTCTACGTGTGTTCAAGCCAATCATTTGCAACCAGTGGATCCTCATGCCCGGTGAATTCCTTAGGACCTCTGTTCCGGAACCATTCATACAAATCATTAGGGTCATTCCCTCTGGTGTTAAAGACAATTTGAGTACCCGGTGGTTGAGCTAGTGCTCGTTCAGGTCTCCTTTCTAGAACTTCCAACAACTGTTTTTGCACTTGGGCCGTTTCTCTAGCATGGTCCTCGTCCTTCTTGGCCATTTGTTCCTGTAGCCTAGCTTGGTTTTCATTGGCTTGGTGCTGTTCGTCAAGTAGAGTTTGCGTCATCTGCTGAAATTGGTTCTGTATATTTGGATCAGGGATACCGCTCTCAAGTGGTCATGTATGCTCACTATTGCTCGCGGTGGGATTGTCGATTACGGGTCTTTTACGAGGTGGCATATCACTACAAAACAAGTTGTTAGCATATAATAATATAGAAAAGGGGGTCGCACATTGCTCACATGATTCTAACTAGCGAAAAGTCTAACGGATCCTCGCCACATCCTTAGGATTTCTAGTTTCTTTTAATTGCCTGAAACATGTCTCGCTCTGGTACCAGTCTGTCGCGACCCCAGACCGGGTTAAGGTGCCAGGTCCAAGCCCGCGATGGTTAAGGTGAGGATGATCATACATACTCATAATAGACATATGAATAGACTCATTTAATTTTCCATAGGTTTCCGCGGTGAAGATTTCACACTCACTCACTGATCATACACGTTGGTGCGGAAGCGTGAAGCAAATCAAATTCGTAATCCATTTCACATTTCAAAACTGATAATACATAAATAAATAACATGACGTCAGAGTGAGTAATGATCCTTTTTGCCATTCCCAAAATATAAAGAAGTTTATACAAAATGTAAGTTCATTAAACATCCCTAAAAGTAATGACCAACAAAGGTCAGTATAACCAAAAGAATGACAGTAAAAAATCCCTCAAAATGTATCACATGTCAAAGCTCGACCCAATGTCTAAATGACATTGTCAGCCTGCCATTCTACTAAGCGTTGGGTCTCACCGGCCGCCTCCTCCGGCTCCTCCTCAAAGACAACAAGGTCTGGACTTGAGTACCAAAGGAGAAGGTTAGACACGACGGTCTGGTAGGTGGGTGAATAGATATACCAATAAAGAAAGTAGAAAGAATATTTTAGAAACATATTGGAAATCTATCAAAGTAATAATTTCTTCATGAAACAGGATGTATTCTTTGTTTAAAGCATACATGCAATATAAAACATGTAAGGTAATCAAGGAACAGAAACTGAAAAGACGACAACCACACGTAAGCTAAATCCTCCATCACTAATGTGATGAGAGCACACTAAGGGCGTTGGTCTCGGACACGTGAAGTGATGAGAAACAACTATATACATATATACATATACTGAGCAAAACCATGGTCGCGGAACCGAGTGACAGAACAGAATTCAGACTCAGACTGCATCTGACAGAAGTTAAAGGGGGACTCCAAGTCGGTGGATCAAACCGACAAGGTTGTCCCAGCTTAGTGGCGCCGACTCATAGTAAAAACGCATTCAAAACATATACATATACTATATGGGGTATAACACCCGAGCAGGCTAAACAGGATGCCCGTGGCACAATTATCTCATTCACGTCTGGTTATGTACTTATGGGTTGACAGGGCATGTGAAGTACATAAATCAGTAATCCAAAATGAAGCTAGTAGTAACACTTGAAAACAGGCTAGAACATACACATAATCCGAGCATGATGGATCTCTACACAATTTCAGACCATACGTTGAGGCTTCCTGACTTAATACAAGGTGTATAAGACACTCGTACGTCGAATTTCCATTTTGGGCTTGGTACTCCTAAAGATCCAGGCATGACGAATGTTCTATACAGTTTGCTAGGTCCAAGAGTCCTCAATATATCTCCATGATGGGGTTTCATTCACAATCGGGCTTCACATAGTCTTTCCTACCTCAATCAAAAGGATAGGGTCCGAACAATCCCTTCTCTATCCAAGAATCCACCTTTCCGGGCCTCAGGAATGACCCAGGACTGAGGGGGTGTGCGCTCGAGCAGGGAATGGCGCGTTCGAGTGCACCTGAAGGGTGCTGCAGACAGGAAGTCTGCCCGCTCGAGCGGACAGAGCTTCTGTCCCAATGGAGGGGCAACGCGCTCGAGCGAGCAAACACACGCTCAAGCGGGCAGCCAATCTATTGCCCAGCACTGCAATCAGTGGGACTACGCGCTCGAACGAACAGGTGCGCGCTCAATCGGGCAATCTAACCTGCTGCCAGCGCTGCAACCAGTTAGACTGCATGCTTTAGCGGGCAGTCTAACCTGCTACCCGAAATGGCATTCATACCTTGTTTCTTTTCTTCCTTCCTTAGCCAAAAATTTGGCCTCCTTGCCTCTCAATAACAACATTTACTCCTTTAACAACCCATCCACCCAAAAGCTACAATCACATTTATTTCCACTTCATTTAATACATGAACAACCACCATTTATGGAGATTCACAATTGACAAAACAAACTTTTTAACAAAATAATTGCATACATTGAAGGAGGTTAAACATGAGGGAAAAGTACCTAATCAATATGCACATTTCAAAGCTAATAGAAATGAAGGAAAATGCATAGATGGAGACAAATAATGAAAGTCCATATTTCTCATTAAAACAAAAAGATTATTAAAACACTCCATTCATCCACTTGCCTTGGCTCCAAAAATTTGCTAATCAAGCTCTAATCATACTATCCAAACTCAAATAAAAGATCTAAACAAAAATCCCCAAAACAAACCCATTACAAACCCTAAAATGGCAAATCAAGAAATAAGAGGAGCGGACTTTCAGTAATGGAGATAAATCATCTCTTGGACTATAAGAACACAAATCTAGAAAATGGAGAGGATCACTTACATGGAAGGTCCTCTAATGGCAAGAACTAGCTCAAAGGGTGCTCTAGAGAAAATGGATTTCTCTATAAATGGTATCAATGGAGAGTCTTCAAGGTGAGGGAGAAGATGATGAAGCCCATTTTTCCTTTAGCAAAAGATTGGTGTGGATTAGGGAAGAAGAAGCATGAAAAGGATGAGAAAACCCTAGAACGCCTTAGCCAATCTCTACAAAGAAAGTTGCAAGAAAAAAAAAAGGAAGAAGGGAGAGGACTCCTCCTCATATAGAAAGTGGGGATGGGTCCCACCACTAAGAATCTTGTGGGGCTTAAAACATGTGTTTCCGGTCTTCGAACGAATTTGACGAAGAAAGAAGAAATGTTCAACAAAATTTCTAGTTTCCAAAAAGTATATGTTTCGCGGGTTTCGGAGATATTGAAAATAGTGTCCAGATTTTGTGTAAAAAGACTGTTTTGCCCCTAACACAATGAAAGTGGGGTTTTGAGTTCTTTGACGGGAGCGGAGTATACACAAAAGTTGTAGGGAATGATAAAACAAGTCGAATGAAGCTTAAACACAATTTTTCCGAGTATCAGATAAATCCCAAAGTCACACGAAAACACAATAAGGGAACCCCCAAAGGGTCCCACTAATCAAAAAGAGTTCCCAAAATATTCCAAAGCTATATAAAAGCTAGACTAATCCACATCTAAACAAAATTCACTAATCTCTCTTAGAACTAAAACACATCTTAATTAGCACCAAAATATTCCAAAACTCTCGGGGCTAGGTCTTACAAAAAGCATGTTGAGAACTACCTAAGATGATGATGTATAAGAAGTTTGATGATGTTTGATTTGATTTGATGATGGAAAGATAGTTTCTCTTTTGATTGATGAATCTTGTTCACGCAAGAAAGTCTAGCCCCTCACTACTGTTTTGCTAGGAATCTTTGTGTCAGGCACCACTCAGCTGTTAATGCAAAACAGAGATGGGGCACCATTTGTGTGAGGACTTTGAATTGAATGTCTGCGCAGTATGACTTTTTACATTTTGATGGTTGTACACCATCGAATACATATTGAACGTTTGATTTTGATGACTGTTGGCCTTTTGGTATCCATTTTGATTGCTTGCTTGCAGGGTTTTATCCCGTGCCACTCTACCACAGCTCTTATGTTAAGCCCGAAGGGTCATGTGAAACTATCATGTGGTGTATTAGTTTGTATGGATTGCCTATTTGTTAGATGTGTATATTAGATTGATTCTGATTCGAATGCTATGCATTCCTTACGATCAAGATCCTATGCATATGTTATAATCTTGTCTATCACCTATTCTGATTCGTTCTACATATCTGGATGATTTATATATATATATATATTGCTTGCCAACCTTCGTGTTTGATGATGCTATTCTTGGTGCATAGGTATCGGGCTCTTCTATACCGAGGGGGAGATGATGGAAGAAGCTCAGGCGGATCAGCCTGGTGACTTCCTAGATTATAGTATGGACGGCGTTGTGTAACCGTACTGTCCCCATACATGAGAGCCTTCATGATATATCTGGATTAGCTTCATCTTTTGGTTTCTTTCCTTTTGATTAGACCTGAGTTTCGGTGTGGCCTATTGTTGTAGTAATACTTTTGATTAGTTTTTTCAAACTTGAACATTAGTTAATACATATTTCAGTCTTTGCTCTTAACTATACATTTTGAGATACCACTAGTAATTATGAAGCTTCCGCTATTGTGTCATGTATTCAAGGAAATATTTGTACCTCATAGCAGCTTTCGATCCATTTGGGACATGATTAGGACCAAGCATTGTTTAACAATGTTGGAAAATTTTAATTGGCCCTAATCTCATGCATAACCCCCGTTTCACTTTTGGGGGCGTGACACATCCTAGCCCCTTTAATCGCTGGACTCAACTCGTGGCAACCGCAGGATCATGCATTCTTCATGGTTTGAGCTGTTCGAGGTGAGTGTTCTCATCCATCTTCTAGATTCTATAATTAGGATCAATGTTAGCAACAAATTCCAACATGAAAGCCACATCACGAACGGTTTCTTAGTTTTTAATTTTCATGGGTTCTTTATGTAGATTTTGGGAGAAATTCATGGGAAGTGATTTTAGAGTTTCTTGAGGTGATTTAGTTAATCTTCAACTGTGGTAAAGAATCCTTATTTTTAAGTTCAACATTTTGTTAAATAGGTTAGATGAATTGTGTCCTAACTTTTAGGCATGTTGGCAAACTCCTTAGCCTCAGAAATCCCTAAAGAAATGGGTAAAAAGACCCAAAATCATGGCAAGGACACAAACTGTCGAGTGTTGTTTGTGCACTGTAGGGCCGGCCACGGGACTCTCTGGGATAGCCATAAAGCCTCTCGGCAGTCTACATTTTTTTCACTCGGTGGTTTGGATTTGGCCACTCAGCCATTCACTACTTAGGACCTGTTTGGACCCCTTTTCTTGGGGTTTATTTTCCATCGTTTCCCCACCATTTATGGACCTTAGAAATGTGTTAGGTGGGACCCAAGTGTGATCAGACTTCACCATTTTTATCCCGAACTAGATCTCTCTGTAGTTTGGACTTTCCAACAGCCGATCGGTCATTGAGTTGATCGACCCTTTTCCAATCAACTAGTGACCCTGTGGTGTTACACCCCGACCCGAACTAATCATAATTAAGGCTAATTAATTGAGATTAATGCTAATTAAGCATGGTTATTGAATTAATGATGGTTAATGATCAAAGAGAGACAAGTTAGTCTCAAAAGATGAATTAAGCATAATGGAATGGGTTTACATGAAACTAGTTTAATTAAATTGAGTTTAGGCTCAAACAAGGGAGAACAAGGACTTTTTTGTAAATATGGGTTTTCATGTATTTCATCAAATACGGAAATTCTTGATACCAACGTGTATATCTCGAAGAGTACATTAACTTTCATAATAAACTCGATTCCATTTGACCGAAGATTGATCAAATGGGCCTTCAATTGACTAAAAATGTAATTAGATTTAATGAAAGGGTTTTTAGTGCAAAGCTCCTTATATTAGAATGAAATGAGCTCCATTCACTCATTTTTCATTTGAGAAAACCCTAGAGCACTTCTTCTCCTTCTTCTTGCTCTCTTCTATTTCCCTCATCAAATGTGAAGGTTGGAAGGGTTTTTGAAGAGACTTCTTCATCTTCATCGTCTTCCTTAAGTCATTCCTCCATCGTTGAAGTGTTAGAGCTTATGAGAGAACCCAAGCTTTCTTCTTTTGGATTACAAGTAAGTAGTTGGTGTTCTTATAGGATTTCCAAGTTCTATAGAGTAGTGAGGAGAGGTTTCTAGTATAGTTGGCTCTTGGTAAACCCATTTTCATAGAATTAGGGTTCGAAAGGAGGTGATTTGTACCAAATCAAGCCAAGCAAAAGGGGGTTTTGTCACTAAGCTTCAAGAGAGGCAAGTATAAACACTTTCTTGTGAATGGTGTTAGTTATTGTAGAAGTTAATAGAAATTTCATGGATTTGGGTTTTTGTATATTTTCCATTGAATTTTTAGAACGGATTTGTTTTGGTGGATTGTTGGAATGATTAGAAGTGTTGTTAATGTATAAATGATATAAGCATTGAGGAGGGAACAAGAGGTTCCAATGCTATTACAGGTTGTGGAATGGTAATGGAGTAAGAAGAATAGAAGAAGAAGACCAGTTCAAAATTTCGGGTTGAAATTCTAAAGTGGTCGCTCAAGTGAACAAGAAGTCTGCTCAAGCGGCCACCCTTCTAGATGAGTCCGCTCGAGCGAACAAAGGGTTCATTGGAGCGAACACCTTTTTGTTTGGGTTCGCTTGAGCGAACAATAATACGCTCAAGCGAACCCCTTTCTGTTTGAGTTCGCTCGAGCGAACCTGATGCAGTGTTTGAGTAAGTTTGAGTCTAGTGGATTTTGGACTTTTATTTGGTTTTGGAGTGTTTATTGTGAGTATAAATACTCCCTAAATTAGTTTTAAAACTAACTGGGGTAATATGAGATTGTTGAGAATTAAGAACAATAAAAGGAGAGTCCTTATAATTGAACCATTGTTTTAATAGTTAATTGATTATGGACTAAACCTCCATAGGCGATAATTACGGGGACTCTAATGCACACATTATATATATATAAATATGATGTCCATCAAGAATAACATGTGCATTGGATAACCAATGGTTACACTCGAATGTTGGTTTAGAACTGAGATAGAAATGAGTCGAATTTGAATAGTTAGCTAATCTATCATTGTATTGTTTTCATATCATTGTAATCCGATCTTATGAGATCGATGTTATTGTTATTCCTTTCATTTATTAAGAATGGAATTACTGAAATGAATTAGATCCAGAGATGGATTGCTTATTGAAATGTATTGACCATTGAGTCTCGCACTACCTAGCAATTGTATTAAAGTTCTAACTAAGCTAAATGAATTAATAAATAAAAAAATGACTATTCCTACTGCAGTAGATGGATTTGGGGCATTCCGGAGCTCAGTGGTGATGCCAGTTGTCCATGGCCAGGACACTGGTAAGTCCCACAATTCAGATCGTATCTATGGATATTGATTGATGCCTTCCATTTGGAAGACGAATCCATCCTTTGAGGGAAGATGATAAATGAAATAAAATGAATACTATGGTAGTTGCCAATTTGTAATGTCTATTACTTAACTCTAAACGTCTGTGTACTATCTTTTACAATGGTTTAGAATTGGATATTGATTGTAGAACTGCGAATTGATATATTGTATAGATTTAATTGCATTAACACATGCTATCATAGGATCTGTTTATATATTGTTAAACCATCGTGTTTACTAGTGTTATTGATGGCATTACAGGCCTGATTGCCAATGCCGGTAATGCATCAATTGGGCATTGGCCCATGCCCTGATTACTAAGTCCTTGTTGCTTGATTATATGTTACTACATTTCAATTTAATCATATTTTTTATAAACATGTGCTACTAACAAGGTTTTGTGTTTCATCGTTAATGGGCAGGATCCTTTGCAATTAGATATCAAAGGGGAAGAGAAATAGCAAGTGGCTCAAATTGAGAGGGAGAAGATTCGAGGACTATCTAGTTTAGTGGGAGGAAAGCTTCTCTTCAAGTCATGCTTATGTTGAGGGGGAGAAGCAAAGCATTAGAATTTTCAAGTTTCGAGTCAATGCTCCTGCAAGCAAAATCCAAGGCTCCCTAATATCCAAATGCTCCCGAATATCCAAAGCACCTGAAGTCCAAAGAAGAAGATGTCCAAGTATCTTTGAAGAGAGAGAGAGAGAGAGAGAGAGAGAGAGAGAGTTCAAGCTTCAAGAGTTGCCATCAAATTGCAAAGGGGGAGATTGTTACGGTTTTCATTTCTTGTAAATTGATTGGATGCATCCATTTTAAATAGCTTGATCTTTCATGCAGTCACACTTTCTAATATTGAAATCTTCATGCATTTTTATTTAAGTTTTCATGTTTGGCATCATGTAAGTTAAGACTTGATACTTATGCATAATTTATTCTTTTTAATTTAGTTTCAAATGGTTTATAAAATCAATTTTGAAATTCACGCATAAACATGTTTTGTATCACATTTTGAAACTTCAAATTAAACATGTTAGGTTCTATTCAAGTCTAGCTTTAAATGTCTAAAAAGACCCACTTAGAAAATCATTTTCAAATCAAACTTATACCCGCGACCAATATCTTGCGGCCTCGGCCCCTGCTAAAAGTAGTTTTTCAAAAAATATGACCGTTGAACTAGCCATTGGAGCCTTCTTTTTCTATATATGGAGCTCTTCTTTTGGCTTTTTAGTGAGATTTTTGAGCCTTTTGAAGGCCAAAGAAGGAGAAGCAACCGAGCTAGGCTAAAGGAAGTTTAGGAGGGCTAATCCATTGATTCAACCTTTGATTCTTTAAATGGGTGTGCCTTCTTTGTCCCAAGATTAATTCATGCTTTGTTTTTTAAAATTTGTTTCATTTAATGGCATGATCAAATGGTTGGTTAACTTGTTCAAATGTTGTTTACATAATATGCTTAGAACTTTAAACATACTTAGCTTTATGTCTTCAACATTTGTTTGAGTTACACATGTTTAGTTTCATGTTTTCTAAAACAAGATACCTAGTTAGTAATGACAACTTTCATAAACTAGGTTGCTTATCTTTTAAAACATGTGCGCATCCTTTACTTCTATCTCACATTCATGTTTTTCATCTTAGCATCATTTATGAAAATTCATTTTTAAGAGATAGAAAGTTTTATGAATATGTATCATTCATTAGAATTTTCAATCATCATGCATATACTTAGAAGTTGAGATTCCATTTTCAAAATCAGCCTATTTAGAGGCATTAAATTGTACTTAATTGTTCTCTTCTAAATGCATACTTAGGCATAAACTTGAGAGAAAAACTTCATGTTGAAAAGGTTAGTGCTTAGCCTCAAAAGCATAAAGAGTGATTGTAAAGGTTAATGCTAAGCCTTGAAAAGCATAGTGGTTTTTTTGTAAGGTTGGAGGTGAACCTAAACCTCATATTGAGATAGTGGAAAACCCGGTAGGGAAGCAGGGAGTGGACGTAGGCACGTTGGCCGAACCTCTATAAATACTTGTGTCATGGTGCATGTTTATGTTTTTGGTTGATGATCACGTGTATGGTTGATGCTTATAATCTATGCTTATGATTGATATGCATGATTAGTGATTATATGCTTGATGTTTAGATCACGTGTTTATGTTCTTTTTAGAGTCATTTCATGTATTTAAATCAATTAACTATCACCAAAGCATAATTGGTTTTAGAAAGTTAAAATTGGTCTAGGCTTTGAGCTCACCCTATTCAACCCCCCCGGGTTTGATCCAGGACTTTCAGTAAGCGCTCCTTGATCAATAAATTGGTGAAGGCCAATCGTAACCCCGATCTTTTGTTTACTCATGTAAGGTGCTTGTGATTCACATCATATGTGAAATGCAGAACATTTATGCTTAGTTCGTACCCATATCTGATCCAAGATCGACCTGACCTTAGTGTAGCTCATTATATTTTTCCTTGAGTCAGGTCCTTCGAAATGAGTGCACTTCAGTGCCATTACTAACTTTGCACTAATAGGATCCTTGTGTGGACATGAGGTTGGTGAGTCGGTTCATGAGGCCATATCACCTTCCACGTTGATCTGATCTGCCTTGACTTTCTCCCCTTCAGGCACTCATTTTGTGCTGAAATGTTATCCTTATGAACTTAAAATAAATGACCGTTCTTGCAAGTTCAGTCTTTTAGTTAAGAATTGGTAGATTGGATCTAGTCTGGTTTGTCTAGCCTTGTTCAATTATGTTGCTTCGTCCATTGATTCTTTGGAACTATCAGTATCATTTGATCATGTGTACAAGTCTTTGATGTCCTCGTACTAATTGTTCCCCTACTATGGTATTTGCTTGGAGATACTATTTGTAAACCTGCCAGACCTGGCATTATATTTGTTTTGTAGTATACGTACGCGTATCATAGATCATGCCGATAGACCTTCCATAGTTATGTTACAGAGCTATTGTGCAATGGATATTTTGTTCGCCTTCCATGGGTATGTTGCAGCGCTATCATTTGATAGCATTTTTCCAACTCGATAATGGATCTTGGTTTATCCGTTGGGTTCGTTACCCGCCACAAGACTTTGTTGACCATGGGGTTGGATTGCATTGCATTTCACTGCTTCATAATTATCTTGTATATTATGTAAGCCTTTTGCTAGGATCATTTGTTATGCATTGTTGATTCCGCGAGTATTTCTATTCCAACATGATTTGCTTAGTTCTACTGTTATTGTTCTCATATGATCACCTGTCTTTCGATTATGCATCTATGCAACATGCTATGCCATTTATTTTGAATATTTGTCAAGCCGTCATGTCAGATGTTTACTAAACATTGGTGCTATAGGTATCGATCCCCTTGACATTCCCTGGAGGAGGAGGCGACTAAGAAGGAGCTACAGGAACTAGTTGAGTGGACGAAAAACAATGTGCTATAGAGCAACGTACATGCGTTGGAGTTCTCGATCACATCTTTTGTTATTTTGGATTATGATTCACCTTCGTATGGGCTCATGTAGTAGGCCCTTTTTTTTTTGGATTGTACATAAAACTACTTTTGTATTTAACAATTTTTATATTCATGGGGATGCCATATTGTGAATTCGCGCTTACTCTGATATCTTGTCTAGTTCTATTTATGTTACGTGGAAAGTAAAATTGTATCTATTTCACACATTATGAGTGGAGAAGAAAGCCGGTTACATGGGGTGATTCTTGATCATGTGAGTTTGGCCTTAGTCTCCACCCATCACGGTCCAAACTATGATTAGTAAAATGGAGTTGTGACAAGGTTTTCTCGACGCTGGCCTTGATGGCCTTCTTTGCAATACAACTCAAGTGAGGCATTTTAGTCATTCTACCTGTCGCTGCATGTAAGACCCCGACCCCTAATTTTCACGATTAGTGTGTTTTTAGCTGTGGTTAGCTCTCTAAGTGAGATTTGAGTATAATCGAGTCAGTTTGTGGTTTAGAATAGTGTTTTATAGCTTTGGGGAATTTTGAGAGCCATTGGACTCCATCTGGCAACCCGGGGACTCTTTGGGGTGCTCGTGTCAACGTGGGGGATTGTTTTTTATTTTGAAAAATTATAAGTTTGGTTTCTTTTGATAGGTCAAATTAGCCCCAGCAACTTTTGTGTTTGGACCAATCCTCTTCGTAACTCAAAAAAATCAGTTTTTCAGCCCTAGGGACAAAACAACCTTTTCACATTGAAATATGAGCCCAAATTTTAAAATTCTTGAACCATGCCAAAAATATACGTTTTTGAAAACTACATTTTATGAGGATCATTTTAGTCTTCTTCGTCGAGTCCATCCGAGGCCTAGAAAGACCAATTTTGAGCCCATATAGAGTTTTACGTTGTGGGCCCCACTATCATCAATGTATATAAGCCCCTTTTCTTTCTTTCTTCTCCATTTTTCGGCCCAAACGAGACCTGTTCCAAAGCTCTCTGTTGAGCTCCTTCTCCTCTCCTCTTTGCTCATTTTCTCTCCCAAATCCCCACCAAACTTTACCAAATTGAAGATTGATCACGCCCACTATACTCCATGCATTGAGAGCTTCCTATTGGCGCCATTTTCTCATTGTTTCGTCGCCAATGACCTCTCCAACAGCCAATAGAGTTGCTGTAGGGCTATCTTAGAGTAAGCCTCTTGCTCCCATCTTTTAATATGTCGATCTAGGTCATAAATGAGCCACTAATTCCAACATGCATGACAAATTCCATGTCTTTGTTAGTTTTCTAATTTTGAGTCATTTTTTAGTATGTTTTGGGGGTTTTTGTTCTATAGGTGTGCTAATGTCTTTTTGGTGAGATTTGTGGGTAATCTTGGAGTGCTAGAGGCAAAGGCAAGTGACTAATTTAGCCCATTCTTGAGCATGCTTTTTATTTTGGATATTCTATTTATATATCATGCTTTCCATATGTCATATGTTTGATTTATTTCATCTATTGGTTAATCTTGTTATTAACATCAGATTTGTACACTCGCATGTCACACTTTCAATGTCATGATATGGATTTGTATTTCAGCCTTGTGAAGCTCTTGTTTAATTATGGATTTTATGTCTTGAAAATTCTATATTTATGAAAAATGGAGATGTGGAGATGAATGGTTTATTTGTGTTGAGAATGGTTGTGTTGGGAGAGCATGTAGACTCTGAATGTGCAAGGACTTGACAAGAAATGAATGGAAGTGAAATGAGGAAAAGAATGAAGGAAAAATGACCTGAACTGTAACTGTCCGCAGGGCGTCGGTCAGCTGGCGGCTAGCCGACAGATGACCGAACCTATGTTGGTTCTAATTCCAGATTCCAGAAATGTGCATTTTGTTAGGAAGGATGTCGTTCAACTGTCAGTTAACCGATAGGTGACCGACCCCCAATTCGGTCAACTGACAAGTGACCGGCCTCCAGTTCGGTCCCATTTCCATAAGCCTGCATTTTTCCTATTTATGAGCAGGGGTCAGCTGGCATCTAACCCTCATGCACCACCTAGGCTAGCCGACGGGTGACCGAGAGCTGACCGAAATTGCAAGATTGAAATGTTTTAGGGGGATTTCGACCTAAAAAAAAAACCCAGAATATTCTAAGAGCAATCAACTTGATAAGGTGTACTTGGAACTTGGAATGTCATCTACCTTCTGGGGCACCAATTTATTATTAGAAAATCCGATATTCTAGCTTCAAATACACAAGGGGTCAAATGAAGTGGTCTTAGCATATGTATTGTGTATTTGTTTTGTAAACTCAAGATTCAATAAGAATTTCGCCAGCGTGTACTTCTTTTGAGTTGAAAATACCTCATCTTCTCAGATTGGCTTTGATTTGATAAGTTTTACCTGTTTTGCCTGTCCTTGTCTAGTTTTACTCGTTTTACTACAAAAGCCACCTGGGTTTATGTTTTACTACTCATCATGCCTGTACTTGATTATTTACGTGCTTACGTGTCCTAGCTTGCCGAGTAGCCATTTTCTTGATATGTCACATGATCAGATTTTTGGTACCATGTTTTAATGGATTTTGAGCATTTCTTCTTGAAAGATTTTGATTAAGGAAACTCGTGGGGACTACTTTTGTTCTTTTACATGTTAATAGCTTATGCTATCTTGTCTTGTCCTATGTGCACCGTCCACCTCTTATGGTCGATGAGGGAAATGTGAGAACTTGGTCCGGGCGGCACCCTTAACCATGGGGTGTAGCGTGTCAACCACGGGCTTCAAACAGCAAGTCTCCATTAGCCCTCCTCGGAAACATTCAGGTTGCCTGCTCCATCCACCTCGCGTGGCGGAGGATATCTTGTCTTGTTTTGACAAGTAGTTTCCCCTTTTTGCGTGATTTTTCTCGTAAATATATTTTCATTTTGTGCATTCATGAATTTAGGTGAATACCACTAAGCTTGGACTACCCTTTCAGTCTGATCCACTATCCGGGGGTCCTTAAACATGTGGACTATTTGCAGATTAGTCGTGTATTATATTACACATCGTGCTTGTTCCGGTTCCGCGGTTGGCCTCCCCGTCTACCTTGTATGGCGTGGGATCGTGTTTTTCGTGTCGTGCTTTGCGTGTCGTGCTTACTCTTGTCATCATGTATGATGGAGAAAGGATGGGCTCATTGTGGATTTACTGATCATGATATTTTCTATATTCATGCTAGATTTCTATCTTCTATCTTGTTCATGGATTTTTACAGAATTATTAGTGATGGTTTATGCATAATGATTTATCATGATTTCCCGTTTACACTTGAAAGGACATCTACATCTTTGTTAAAAATACCATGTTTTATCGCACATTAATTAGCTAATATATATATTTTACATGTGTTTGCCTATATCAGTCACCTGCCAGACCGTCGTGTCTGATATATTATACTTTGGTGATTTAGGTAGCAGGTTCTCTTCTTGGGCTAGTACGTGTGCAGATGGCTGTAGAGCCACAAATTTTGCATGATGGTTGTGTTAGTGATGTCATATAGACGCCGTGCTTGAGTTCAGAGATTCGTTACACACTTTGGTAGTATTTGTTCTTAGCTTGTTATTTTGTAAGGCTTTTGTTAGCTTTTTCCTTGGGATTGTAATTAATGCACTTGTTAAATTATAACTTGAATATGTTTGGGTAATGATCAGCCTGTTACCGTCAACTTTGTGTATTTTGATATCATGTTTTGTTCCAGTCTGAGTATGAGTATTACTATGACAGCTTTATGCTGATAGGTTGAGTGCGACATGGAATCCGATGGCCACGGGCTCTGAGTCGCAATGCCATGCAATCTTCCGCTAAATGTTCTTGATGTGTTTGGAAATTCAATCTTCCTCACACACGCGGATCTTGAGAAGAAATATTATTTATCACTTACTTCCCCAATTTGCGTCCCCGAGGTCGGACCGCTGCAGGGATTTAGGTTCAGGGGCGTGACACTGCAAATGCTATATAACTAACCCAACCCAGCCAACAACATTCTATACTCTCCCCTTCCGTTTCTCTCTCTTCTCTCTTTCTCTCTCTTTCCTCCACAAGTTAGGGCAAGAGCTACCAATTCTTTTGGGATTTCCTTGGAGAATTCATTAAGAAACAGAGATTCTAGCCCTCTTCTCTCAAATCTCAATGCATCTTTGGGAAAATCTCTTTATTCTCTTATCAACAAGGTGAGTCTTAAGCCCTAATCCCATCTCTAGCGTTCTCTAGGGTTTCTTTTGTTGAATTCCAGCCCTAATACATGTTTCTCCCTCGGAATTGGTTGTAAGAGGCTTAGATTTAAGGTTTTGGGGTTTTATAGAAGATCCTGAGGTTTCCTTGGCTAGGCAAGTTGTTCTGGAGAGATTTTTATAGCTCGGACCTAAGGCAAGTGCAATATATACGAATATATTGCATGCATGTCTGTTCTTCATTGATTCTCATATAGATTACATTGAATTCCGTTGATTGTTGTAGATAAATCCATGTTCTCGGATCTTTTCTATGTTTTAAGACCCTATGGCATGTTGGAGACCCAATTGAGGATGAAAAGCCCCAATTCTAAGTTATTTGATGTGTAAATTGATGTAGTATATGTAGGTAATTTGGATTGAATTGGAGGAGATTCAAGGTGAGAATTCGAATTTGCAGTTGTGATTTCTGGGAAATCACGGTCGACCGTTGATCACGCACCGTTAATAGTGAGATCCCAGCAGGCCACCGTGAATGGCTATGATTGCTTATCCAAAATTGTGTAAATTCTAGATTCAGGTACAACGGTTACCTCATGATTTACCATGGTAAATTCACGGCTAGCCATGGGGATAACCATAGTACAACCTAGTAACCTTACGTTGCTTTTCCAGAACCATATATTTTTCAAGGTCTGTGCAGCAGTTCCCTCATGGCTAACCGTGAGACTGACCCTGGTCAACTGTGAGTCAACCGTGGTACTCTCACGGTTAATCGAAATATGGCTAAGGCTAACTGTAAACCTAGCTTCCCCATAACATTTATTTATACTGCATGAACATGCCTAATTGTAGTGTTTAATTGGAATCCTTCAATCAAGACTGTCTTTGTATTTTGTTTTGAATTACATGCTATGTGGTTTACATTAACTATCTTGCTAAACAATTTGTCTGATCTACACTTGGTGTTGTGTAGGTAACGTGCTCTTTATCCCCGAACCAGAAGCTAAGCCAATCCAAACGGATCTGCCAGCTATACAAGAGTGAACATTTAATGATGTGATGTGAAGCATCGGAAGCACCAAAGTTTGCCACACTTTTCTTTTAGTTTTTGGGTTTATTTTGGAAATCTTCTATTCTTTTGTATATATGATTGTTGTTTTTGAGGGCCATTATTCTGGGTTGTAATTAAGCATATCTTTTGTTGTAAATACCTAACTTTAGTATAATGAACAAAAATATGTTTCTTTCTATTATCCAATCTATGTGATGCCATGTCATAATTTGTTTATGCACTTATCATTATAAATGGCTCACACAAGATTCCGCCATGACCCTCATAGATGGGCCTCATGTATCTTCACATAGTGGAATCATGTGGGTAAGCATGTGGGAATATCCTAAATAGTATCATCATTAACCCCGTGCACTTCGTGGTCCTAGGTTAGATATGGGGTCATTAACACTTTCCCAATATCCATGATCCTTCCATTTGCACGTCCCTTGGCCATATCCCGCATTGTTCATATTTATGGACTATTATTTTCATGCCATTTCGCAACACTTGCTTACACTTATTTAAACTACTGGGATCACTGGTATGATTTATGTCAAATATATTTCTCGATAATTTTTCTGTTTGTCGTTATTTTTTATATAATTCATTGGTACACATTTATTACCTCCTTGCATTGCACGTTTACATTCATTACTTGAGTTTAATGCTATATGTTATTCAATTTATATTAACGCTCTCTATGTTCATAAAATCTGATATTTTTCTTTGTGCATGTAGTTAGTAGGTATTTCTTCAACCAGTGCGAAGCGTGAGACAATTGTCTTAGTACCGAAGGTTAGTTAGAGCATTGCAGTCAGGGCCCTGCTGTTGATAGCTTATCGCTGTGCAGAGAGCTGAAACATTTCAGGGATTATTTTCTTTTCTTATATTTTGTATTCGGCCCTTGCTTGACAATGGTTGTACTAGTAAATGCTTTAAAACATGTTTCAATTTGTACTTTTGAAAACTTTAATATAAATATGCTTCACTTTGACACCTTTTATGGAAAATTTAGTTAGCTCATTTTTTTTATTTTTTTTTGAAATGTATGTTTATGAGATGCACCTTAATTGCGCCTCGGGATTTGATAGGGCTCCGAAATCTGGGACAACTTCTACAAATCTCCAAAATCTGACAGGGGTTTTACTTGTCTTCTCTCTAGGCCAGGAGGGATTAGTCCAACCCAAAGGACTGGGAACCCTCCATTAGCAAAAAAAAAAAAAAAAATCTCCATGACATTTCTGGGATTTGGTTTCCTTATCACAATGAACTACACGACTTTGGTCTTTCTACTTCTTCTTCTATGCCTCTAAGCTGTGAAGGACGTCTTTTCTCTGCCATAGATTCTTTTGAAGAATGAACACCTGTCTTCCAAGGACTGTTGTGATTCCTTTGAGAATACTCTTGTAGAGATGCATTGGTCTCCTACGATCATGCTTGGTCCTTAACTGTTTTTGGAGGACTTGATCTAGTCCTAAATCAATCAACCTCCCCCTCTTCTGATTCTTCTTCTTTCAGACAATTGTGTACCTAATCTTCAAGTTCCAAGGAATGCAGTAATACCACTTTATTTGTTGATCATCAAGACGATGCCTCGTTAAAGATCAAGTCAGGTGGGATTCCTCCTGATTGGGTCGTAACATATCCCATCTTTTTTTTGGTTTTCGTAGCTCGCAAATATGTATATCGATGCTCTTTTCTCAAGTTTTATCCATTAGTTTCTATAAGAAAATATAACAGATGCACCCAAACATGTAGACACCGTTGGTTTGCCGCCTAGTATCTTCTCGTACAAGGAGGTAAACTGCATGTGAGGTCGCGAATTGTGATAGCTAGTTGATCATATTTGTCACCCAAAACTATGGTCTTACACTTTTAGCATGGAGTTTGCATCGACATATATCTCCTATATGTGAGTTCAACCATGCTATCACTTCATTCTGTTGTGAAGTGTAAGAACAAGCAATTTTTTATCTTCTTTTTAAGTATTTCTCAAACTCATCTCCCCCATTATTGGATCAAACACAATGGATCTTCTTTCCAAATTTTCATTTTTGGAATGAAACTCCTTTAATTTCTTGAACATCACTGATGTTTCTTTTAAAAAATATACACACATGTATGTCTAGAGAGATTATCAATGACCTCCAATTGATGGATGCTTTGGTTTTTCAAACATGTCTGTGTGTTCCTAAATCTAGAGATTCTTTAGATTTGAAACTTTCCAATTGAGGGAATGGTAACCTGTATGCCTTGCCAAACTAATGTCTCATACATACTGATATATACTGGACGGGCCCGTCTATTAATTTTACAGTAAAATAAAGATAAAGTAAAGCATCAAATCAATAGAGAATAAAATATAAGTGGGTTATGATGATATTTTTTTTTAGTTGCTTGGTATGGAATCTTATTGACTTTTTGTACAAAAAAGTGGAGTTTATTTATTTATTTTTTTTGTCTTTTAGTGGAGAAAGGGGGTTGTTGTTTTACTTTATTTAAATGGAGGGGATTTTGAAAAAGTGTACTTTTGATGTGACCCCTTATCTGAAAAATGGAGGCTTTACTGGACTTTTACTAGACTAGTAAAGTGCCAAACGGGTTCGGAAGTCATCATACCAGCCTGTGATTCACCATCTTGCTAAGCTTCCTCTATCTTGCATGTATAAGTTGTGCAAGCCATAGATTGGTGTCTTACTCTTACACACCATTCTCACACGTCTTCTTAGCCGACATCACATACATGGATCATACCTTCATTTTTTTCCCATCATATGAGTTCTATTCACTTTGTTCATCTCATAGATATTCTCCACATCATCATGTCCAAATAAGACAAAGAGTCATGCCCAGGTTATTTGAAATACAAATAACAAGTTATTTTCCATGACATGAACTGTTGGAAGTAGGTGGGCATTCTAGATGGGTTTTAAAAACTTTTGACCCACTTAACGTAAGGATCAAACACCCAAAAGGCCTAGAACCCAATCCCAAAATCTAAAATCCTAATCTCATGCATTCAGATCAAAGATCTATCAAGAAGACAGATCAACAAGAAACAAGCATAACAAGAAGATCTACTAAAATATGAACTGGTTGTAGATCTATACCTTTTTTGGCTTGGTTGTGCTCAAATCGAGAACTTGTACTTGAAATCTACAAAAACTCTTTCGCAGATTTGATCTCCTTTTCCTCATGTTCTTCCACGCTGTGACCCTTTTATAGAGAACTTCCCAAAGAGAATGGTGGGATCTCTAAGGAGAAGAAACCCTAGGCACTCTAGAGGGAAACCAGACGAGAAATGAGGAGGAAGGATAAAAAGGAGCCGAGAGATTGTATGTGTAGAGATTTGTAACCCTCTCCTCTTATTTATAGTTTATTGAACACCTCCTCTTTAACCAAAATTAGAAGTCTCACTTTAATTATTAGTATATGTCATACTCCTCCCTTAAGAGTTCCAATTGGATTATTAACATTCTCTTATGAGGGTTAGCATGGGGACCACTAGAGATTCTTTAGAAACTGACTCCAACTAAAAATTTGGAACCCACACCTCAGGTGAACTCCGGACCCACAATTAATTATAAATAACTCCACTATATAATGTAATTAAACTTCAGTCTTAGGAATATTTACAAGAAGAGCCCAATCTGCTCAATTGTTGCAAGTCGGTTCCTCGATCAATTATATCCATGAATCTATTGGAATAAATCTGTCCAACCAAATTAGATCCATATCTTACTATCTTTGTGACTCAATTAATCACAGTAATGATTGGTACCATCCAATTAACTCTTAATTGAGACCAGTGAGCACTTATCAATGATAAATTTCATCAATTGGCACAAGGGGGTATTTCTCCTTTCGAGAATAGATTCTATCTTGAGAATTATATGTTCCCACGGTCCCACTACCACGTACCCAAGATACTGAGGTATTGACCTACGGTTGGCCTTACTCATTGGTAACTCAAAGTAAATATATAGCAAAACTTGAGCGCATTAATCTCTCAGGATTAAAAGTCTTTTGCTTGGGAACTATGGGAACGGTTCTTAATCAAAGAAAATTTGCATAAGGTGGTACTCATGGTCCTTCAGTACATCCAATGTACTAGCACAACAATCCAGAGTCTTACATTCCAATGGTTGAGATAAACCACACTGTCTCATAGTGACTGAGGTGCTACGACTTTTTTAAGATGAGATATCCAGTTTTATCACTGGTAGTGATCCATGTCTCCCGTATATGAATCTCATCCACACACATGGATTACTTTTAATATATATATACTTGTGAGCTCCGGTTCATCTCATGAACCATCATGTCATTTTGTATTGATTATGTGCAATTATAGAATAAAATACCATTCATCACTTAATAAAACATGAAATAATAAGTTAATCAAGAAAATAAATCAATTTATTCGCATCATCCACTGAATTGAGGACATATAATCTAACAATTTCCTTCTCGGATTCAATTCCAGTTAGGGTTACATCTCACACCCATTCCATCTACATGCCGCTCAAAGACTTTAGTAGTCAAAGGCTTAGTAAAGGGATCTGCAAGATTATCCGTAGATGTTATTTTGGTAACAACAATGTCACCTCTCTACACAATCTTTCTGACTAGATGAAATTTTCTCTTTATGTGCTTTTGGCTTTTATGTCTCCTTGGATTGGGCAACTGCCCCACTACTATCACATGAGACTATGAGCAGCTGTCGCACCAATGGCACCACTCCAAGTTCCAAGAGAAATCTTTTGAGTCATAATGCTTCCTTAGATGCTTCACAAGACACTACATACTCAGCCTCCGAGGTGGAATCAGCAATACAATCTGGTTTGACACTCCTCCAACTGATGGCTCCGCGGCCAAGCATAAACACATATCCAGTGGTAAATCTCATGGATTCTTTATTTGACATAAAGTCGGAATCTGTGAATCCAATTGGAATCAACTCATTGCTGTCATAAATTAACATGTAATATCTAGCCCTTCTAAAGTATTTAAGAATACACTTTACAACAGTTCAATCTCAAGGTCTGGATTTGATTGATATCTGGTAACTAGGATTACTGCATGATAGATATCCGGTCTAGTAATAATCATAGCATACATGAGGCTACCACGTCCGAAGCATATGGTATCGCCTTCATCTACTCATTTTCTTTAGTTTTCTTAGGACATTGATCTTTGGAAGTGTGTACTTCATGCTTGAAAGGTATGATACACTTCTTGGAATTTTTCATAGCAAACCGTACAAGTACTTTATCTATATACGCAGCTTGGGATAAGCCAATTACCCTATTTTTTTGGTCTCAATGTAGCTTGATCTTACGATGTAGTTGACTTCTCCCAAATCCTCCATATCAAACTTTTTTACCAACCAAACTTTGACTGTTGATAACATCCACATATCACTCCCAATGAGAAGGATGTCATCGATATATAATATGAGAAAAACTATGCCTCCTCCTTCACTCTTCCTATACACACGACTTGTCCGGATTTTGACTTAAACCAAACGATTTGATTGCCTGGCCAAAATGAATGTTCCAACTCTGAGACGCATGCTTTAGTCCATAAATGAACTTCTCCAATTTGCAAACTTTTTCCTCTTGGCCCTTTGCTACAAAACTGTCTGGTTGCATCATATAGGTGTCTTTCTTAAGATGGTCATTGAGAAATGCCGTCTTGACATCTATTTCTCAAATCTCATAGTCTAGATGAGAAGCAATGAATAAGAGTACCCTGATAGACTTGAGCATGGATACCGGCAAAAAAAGTCTCCTTATAATCGATGCCTCTCTCTGAGTATACCCTTTCGCAACAAGCCTAGCCTTAAAGGTCTCTACTCTTCCATCATGTTCTTTTTTTCTCTTGTAAACCCACTTGCACCCAATAGGTTTAATATTGGCAAGCAAGTCCACAAGTTTCCAAACCTGATTAGAGTATATGGACTCCATCTCAGCTTTCATAGCATCTTGCCAGCGTCCTAAGTTCATGTCATTTATTGCTTCATCATAGTTACAGGGATATTGTTCATGTTCCTCTAGGATTAGCTCGTAAGACTCTCCCAAGAACGTGAACTTCTTAGGTGGCCTAACAATCCTCCCACTACGACGATGCTCTGGTGCAATTTTGTGGTTCGGGTAAGGGTTAGTTTTCTTATAGTTTGGTTGTTTCTAGATTTGAAATTGATTGCTCTTGAATTTCTTCCAAAAAAACCCATTCCAAGGCTTTCTGCTCAATCGTATAATCTTCCTCCAGAAAAACCGTATTGGTGCTAGCAAGCACTTTCTGCTCTCTAGGATTATAGAATAACCAACATTTATTTCCTTTAGGACATCCTACAAAAGTGCATACTTCTGACTTCGGTTCCAACTTATTTGTCTTTACCTTCGGCACATTTGCTAGACAACCACAAATATGTAAATGTTCCAGACTAGGCTTCCGCCCAAACCACAGCTCCCGGGGAGTCTTAGGTACAGACTTAGATGATATGGGGTTTAGTATATACGTTGTAGTATCCAAGGCATAACCCTAAAAGGATATTGGCAATCCTAAGAAACTGAGCATAGACCTAACCATATCTAAAAGAGTTTGGTTCCTTCTTTCTGCTACTCCATTCTGTTGAGGTATTCCAGGAGTGGACAAGTAGGATAAAATCTCATTTTCTGAAAAGTATCCAATAAAGTCAGCAAAGAGATATTCGACTCCTCGATCTGATCGAATAGTCTTGATACTTTTACCCAATTGCTTTTCCGTTACCGCTCAAAACTCTTTGAACTTTTGAAGAGCCTCGGACTTGTGGTGCATCAGGTATATGTATCCATACCTTGAGCAATCATCTATGAAAGTGGTGAAGTACTCATAACCACATTTTGCTCTTACGTTCATGGGTCCACATATATCAATATGCACTGATTCCAATAAATCTTTGGCCCTGTTGCCCTTAGATGAAAATGGTCTTTCGTCATTTTTCCTTCCATGCAAGACTCGCAGACAGGCATTGGTTTTACCACCAATAAAGGTAAGATACCATCTTTCACCAGCCTATCAATCCTATCAAGGTTAATGTGACCTAGCCTCAAGTGCCAAAGTTTCGTTGGATTAGATGAAGGTGACTTCCTCTTTAATGATGGTCTATTTATCCTATTTATTATTTTGGTGTCATGTATCTCATACATAGTGGGGGTTAACAAATATAAACCGTTGGTTACCTTGCCAGAATAAATAAAAGTAACATTCCTCTTTATGACTACTTCAGTAACAAAGTTGATAGAATAACTATTATTCACCAAACTTGAAACTGAAATTAAATTCCGCCTTAAAGTCGGTACATATAAGATGTCTGACAACATCAACTTCGAACTAGAAAAATATAATGTAACCACTGCCACTGCCACCGCTTCTACCTTAGCATCCGATCCCAAGTTGACAATGATTTCACCACCACTAAGCCTCCTGGTTTCTCGGAGCCCCTACATCTTATCAACTCCGACTTCTAGGGAAATAAATCAAAAGCCTGGGCTGGGAGATTCCTCCATCTTGGAGTATTTCCAGTAGATGAAGACCTTGTGTTGAGAGCAATCTTTGTTTGATCCGAGAAGCATTTTAATGCTAAGCTTCAGAGACTCTTAATCAAAAGCCAGTCAGTAAGCACACTTGCAAATGTGCGCCACACTCCTTTGGAGTCATTGCATCCCCTATACAAGAGAAGCATGTCTTCAGTGCATAGAGATCTCACCTGGCCTTTGTGTCTGGTGGCTCGACCTAAGGAAAGAAAAGCTCTTACTTTAGGACCCCAAAAGAATAAGGTCCCATAGTATTACATCCTATTAAAGTTATCTTTTCACATTCTAAAAAAGCATTAAAGTAATTGCCATATTTTTTTTCTCCAAAAAAAATAAGCCTCATAATAGTAATTAGTATCGCATCTCACTAAAGTTATATTTTTACATTCCAAAAAAGCATTAAAACAACCGTCATCCTTCTTTTTCTGTAAATAGTGTCGCTTTAAATCCCAACAAATCTCAACCTTCCTGCCACTTCACCAATGAGGTTTGTCAAATGAACGTTTCTCCACCAATGCCTTTCCATCGCAGGTACTGTTAACTCTCTCACCCTGTTGCCTTTCTCTGTAACTACTTTTTTTATTGCTATATACTGTTAACTCTTGCACCCGGCTGCCTTTCTCTGTAACTACTTTTTTTATTGCTATATAATACGTTTTTTTCATATTGAAAAAATTACATCAAATTCGGAACTATCTACATCTACAATCTGTGGCCAACAATGATAAATTACTAAATCAGGTTCTACTATTGTATGCTTCTAAGATTTTTCTAAATCCAAGCTCGTATTATATGTTTATTATAGTTAGAGTTCGTTTTATTTATAAATATTATTAGTTATAATTTGTAAATGATAAATATGTCTATTAGAAAATACAAATCTGGGTACTCAAAACTTAAAAAAAAAAAAGAAAAAGAAAAGAAAATAAAAAAAGAATATATAATTTGAGGCCTTATTTAGAATTGTCGCTTTAGGCCTCAAACTGTCTCCAGTCAGCCCTGCTTTGTGTTTCATTGTGCCCTCATTGTACCATCTTTTATCAGTGATGTGTTATCACCAGATACACATCCTAGAGCTGGTGACCCACAAGATAAGACTCCAAACAACTCTTTTACAATTAAAGGTTGTATCTGTTGAGTTTCTAGAGATGGAGAAACCCACTTTAATGACCATTTGCTGATCATATTAGATTTGCACTACATCACTACGTAGATCAAGCTGACAGGAGGATTTGGGTGAAAATGGATCTAAAATCCGACTTCAGATGGTCATTAACGCAGTCAAATCTAGCTCTTGATCAAGGTCAAACTAGCAATTGACTGTGCTCCTCTAATGTCACCCATACGGCACATGTTTGTTCTTGTTCTCATCTGTATGTTTGAATTCGGCTCCTACCTTAAAGTTCTGGGTAGGACCAGGATCGTATAAAAGGGATGAATGCATCGCTTTCTTTGTACTCCGATTTTCGTGACGTCTACTGTTGTTGTCATACAAGTGTAGGCTGGTTGGACCATATAGTGGGCTGCCGATTGTGGCTGTTTGGATCTGATAACTCGTTTTCAAATTCCGCCTTCTTCCTTTGAACCTTCCTTCCTTCTGGTTGATGTCCAAAGCAAAGAAGATCTCACATTCAGAGATCTAGGATTTTCATTTGTAGGGGTGGACCCAAAAAATTTATGTGGACTTTGGAAGTGGCCTAGAATTTTTATATGGGTTTCAGAAGGGGACATGGATCCAATGGGAGCGATTGCCCCCAAAAACTTGTACTTGGATTTCCCGGGCGAAGAGGTAGAAAACGGACCAGACAGAAAACGGACCAGGCCCATCTATTAAATGGGTTAGACACTACTAACCTGCATCTGACCTGTTTATTAAAAGGGTTAGAAACTCCTAACCCGCACCAACAGCGGATCGATCCACCCCGACCCACACTAACCGGCATAACCATTGCTGGTTACTGTGGGGTAAGGTTGATCCGTGCAACCCATATCCGTGGATCAATCAACCCAACCACGGTTCCTTACCTGACCCAAACAGACTTGTAAGCTTAACTTGACCCCAATTTTATCTTAACAGCCATTTGTGGTGCAGTACTTAGCTTTCCATTGATAAAAAATGAGGCCAAGGTTAATTAACTTTTTTTATTTTCCGTACATTGAAGCCATTCATGCAAACTCTAGCCCTTTTGTGAATGATGAAGTCCAACTTCATTTCAAGGACATGACGGTTTTTTTTTTGTTTTGGTAAAGAAGGACATGAGGTTGGCTCCTCAGTTTTCCATCCATTAAAGATGGGGCCCAATTGGCTAAGGCTTATTCATCCTTTTCTAGCTCATGGATTGAAATTTCCAATTCAATTTTAGCTCTTAGCGACTTTTGTGTCAAGTTTATTGTATTTTCTTCATGTCCATAGACCATATAAAAATGTTCTTGAGTAAGCTAACAAAGGGCATACTTGAGGGACAAAAAAGAAAAAAAGTATTATTTAAACCATAAGTATAGTGTATATATATATATATATATATTTTAAATATTGATTATTGAAATATAATAGCAGAATTAATAGAAATGGAATTCGTTTTTTATTAAAAAAATATATCAAAATAAAAGGATACTATAAAATTGAGTGATAAATTTTAGTTGGATAGTGGAGGATACAAGAAAAAGTAGGTATCATTAGGGTCTTTGCTTCTTTGGGATTTGGACTAATAATTAAAATCTAAAAGGAAAATTTAAACGGGTCATGTGGGCTAGGTGGGTTAGGCGGGCCAACCCTAATCCGACCCGTTTATTAATAAGTCAGTGTGAGGCCCCACCCCTTGTTGACCCTGACTTATATTTGAGTTGTGCTAATTATAGTAAATAATATCTAATTGTACTAATTAATTGGGGTTAGTAATAGTAGTGTAGTATTTTCCTAGGTTTTATGCCTATTTTCTAGGAATTAGTCTATTTTTTTATTTATAAAAACAATAGGGTGTTAGATGAACTTTAGGAAGTTAGTTAGTTAGTTAAAGGCCCTTAGAAATAAATAGGATTAATAGAAGGGGCTTCTATTTGAGAATTTACGAACTAGACCAAGGGGGGGCAGTTGGGACATTTCACTTCCAACCAAACTCTATATATACAATCCCATCTCCCCAACATCTAAGCTCTTTCCCTCTCTTCTCTCTCATTTTTTCCTCCATTTCTCTCTTCTTCCCTCTCATTTCTCTCATTTCCTTCAAAGAATTCCCTCGATTTCTCTCTCTAGAAATCAAGATCTAGGGTTTCCTATTACAAGGAAGGAGAATTCTCTCCAAGTTACCGTTGATTCCTAGCAGGAAAACCTCTTTCTTCTCCTAGATCTCCTTCTCCTCACAAGACAAGGTTAGTTCCTTCCTTAACTCAATTTCCATGAATTTTCCTTTCTCTCCTTAGAATTCCATTCTCTTATGAAATTCTCTTTGGGATTTGGGTATAGGAGTTATGGATCTTGATAGATTTGAGCATTTGGGGACTGTTTTGAGAGTTGGAAGCCATTAGAGCTTGCATTACATAAATTAGAGCTTGGATCTCAAAGATCATGCCTAGAAACCCTTGCTTTGGATTAGAGGCAAACGTGCAATATACTCATCTATGGATTATAGGCAAACATGCAATATACTCAGTTGAATTCTGTAATTTCCATTCATGCATGTGGATGTTTAATTGCTTAGATCTGTCTTTCAAGCCTTGTTTTCATGGTTTTTGGCCATTGATGGATAAGGTCTCTCATTTGGAAGATCAATGGCCTAGTTGATGATGATTTTTATGATGGTTGGATGGAGTTTGATGTTTGTTATGCATTGGTGATAATTGGAGATGAGATTGATGAACTTTGATGGAAAATTGAGGTGAATTGAAGAAGTTCCAGAATGTGGAAATTTAGAGTTTCGTGTGTAGCCGGTTGACCAGCCTTGGACCAGGTCGACCAGACACACTACAGAGAGCAGATAATTGAGGTTTAGTTAACAGACTCTCTAATAGAGAAATCAGTGTACGTGGTCGACCGGACCCTGTACCGGGTTGACCGGGTACACTGCAATTATAGAAATTGAAACATGGCCCACCTTCTGTTTGTTTCAGGATCCCAGTTTAGTGGGTCGACCAGCTGGACACCAAGTCGACGGGGTACGCTGCAGTACTTTCCAGAACCCAAGCCAAGACCCAGCCTCTCTCTCTGTGTAACAAGTCGACCCAACCCTGTGCTAGGTTTACTGGCTACACTACAAACAGTGAATTTCCAGAACCGTGTTTCTTTGGAAATTAGTGATATGTGCGGCCCATTGACCTTCCATGTAGACTTCCAGTGATGAGCCAAGCATGAGTCAAGGATTGGGCTTAACCTTGACCCATGAGGCCACCAAAGTAGGGTCTAGTGTATTGATTGGATTTTGATTCAATTCTTAAACATCGTCGAAGATGCCCGTAATATCAGAGCACCAAATTCATATCTCTTGGCAGCTGAAACTTCACTTAGGAATTGAATAGGCTGACATGGACCCGGACTTGAAAGGGGGCATTGAGCTAGGATGGACTGTTGTTATTCCTTCCCTTGATTGGTGGATGCTTTCCTTATTCCTGTTCACTCTTATTATTATATGTTGCTTAAACTTGTTAATTAAATAGAAATTGGAGCACCTGAACCTAGGATTTCCTAGTGGTGACCTGGATTGTGAATGAAGATCGCATAACCAGTGTGTTTGGCTACACGGGCCATCCTATAGCCAAAGGAATGGATGGATGAGATTATCATGGAGTAGATGATATGCCATTGACTTAGAAACCTATTCATGGATGGCTAATGAAATGAACAATGCTGAATATGGAATGCGATGAAAATGGACAAACACCACGACATAAGGGATCATGGTCGTGAATTAGATTATGGTTATGGACTATGGATTGTGTATATGGACTGGACATGGTTACCGGACCTTAAGATGACCTTGCTCGCGCAATGATAGCCTAGCCAGACTTTGACCCTCACTTGGTTCCTTGAGTGGGCGTAGGACATTCACTCAGTTGTTGTAAGCTTTAGCCATGAACTGATCATCCTTGGTGGGAGCTGATTATTATAGATATGGCCATCATGATGAGTTATGATTAGACGGCCCGCAGACTTTGGTAGTATATGTGCATTCGCGGCCGGCAGACTCTAGTAATGCATATATGCTTATTATTATAAAGATGTATGCTTCGGCTGGGTTTATCATCCCTTGCATCACTATTATTGCCTACCACAACTGGTTATGAGTATGGGAGGGCCGCGGAATAATATCCCGCGGTGTCCAGCTTGTGTGAATGTGCCATATTGATAGATAGTTATTTAGATTGCTTTACCTTTATGTTGATCCTTATTGCTATATTTTGTACGATTACCTAACATTGTACCTTTGTTACTTAAATGATCTTATCATCGTCTCTATTCCCTTTTAATGCATAAATCCTATGTTAATGCATACATCCAATATTACTCGTATACTGTACCAGCCAGATCCTTTGGATCTGACCCATTATTTGGTGCTTATATGTATTGATATTGACCTTGTCCCCGAGGATGACTAGCTCCTCGAGGCGCCACTAGCCGATGAGTACAGGTGGGGACCGACAGACCTGGTGTGGAGCTGGAGGATGGAGTGCCTGCAGTTGGGACTGAGTGACCATTTTTTTTATTTTTTTTTTCTGGGGTTTGTTCTTGAGTGTCTTTTGTTGTGAGCAAGGAAGATTCATTTTGATATGTACACACTTATTCTTTATACTTTGAGATTAGCTTAGACTTACACCCTGCTATTATTTGCTTTATGGAGACTGATACCTTTACTGCTTCTGCATTTATGTTGATTTTGCTTCCGCTATTTTCTTTATGCTCCCACACTTAACTATTGATTATAAATGTTGGTAAAAAGTTTTAAATTGGACTTCACTGCTGACCTATGAATATGGAAGTTCCTGGTTTCTTCGGGAAGTAACGCGCCAAATTCGATTACCCTGGCGGTAAACTCGGTATTCGGAATTGGGGTATTACAGTCATAATACCATTACCCATGACCAATCCGCATATTTTGCGGGTCGGGTGGGGTTGACGGGTCGAGTTGTGTTTTGCCTCCTTTGAGGTAAGTATGGTGATTATGAAGGGCGGCCGAAGGGATGTACCACGTCTTCAACTAGGTTAGGGCTGGTTTGGATATTTGTAGAATAAAATATTTATAGAGTTAAATATTATAAAAATAAAATAGTATAAAAAGAAATACTTTAAAAATGAATGTATGAACCTACTTAATCCTACATAGCTAGTCTTCACCGCCCCTACCCTATGGCTGTGAATTATGATGAATTGATAAGGAACATAGAATCATACAGTGATTTTAGCTTTTGAAGCTTTCCAATTTCCTTTGGGATGGGCCCAGATAATGCGTTGGTACCAAAGCTCCTACAACATGAAAATAGCGAATCAGAATGGAAGTCTTATTATCGATTTGTGTATAATCGAGACAGTAGTTTAGTGAATACTTACAAGAACTGCATGTCTGTCAGATTGCCGATGAATGCAGGCAAGGGACCTGTTAAATAATTTCGACGCAAGTTCCTGCAAAAATAGAAAATGATTGCAATCAACACGTTTGTATTTGAAAGTTAAGACATTTTGCAACTCCTAGGTATGAGGTGGTCATGAGTCGGTTCAAGTGGGAACCAGAAAAGCTGTAAAGCCAGCTCATTTCATTGGGCCTATTTATTAGGCACATATCCAGCCACAGGCCTAAATCTTAGGCTCAGTTCCAGACCGTTTGCAAAGTTTTATGTCGATTGTGTTAGTATTGCATTTCTGTCCAACTGTCCAAGACAGTATTTAAAACTCGGAAAACTGGAAAGGTGACTGAGTGGCTGCTCTGGTGAGTTTGATCAATTACTTGGTTCTACTCAAACTCATTCAGCTCCCCAAAAAAGGGTGACCTATGATTTGGGATGGCAACGGGGTGGGTTTTGTACGGGTTGGGATGAATCCAAGCCCGCCCTGTCTTAAGTTTATTTCATCCAAACCCGACTGGTCCTGTGAGCCGGTATTGATATGTGATACCAAACCCGCCCTTTTTGGATTGGGGTCAAGTCAAATTTAAAAGTAAAAATACTGAAAATATATAAATGCATGGAAATGAATCTGGTTGAAGCCAAAACACACTACCATTTTTCCCACATGCGTTAAGTTAATGTCAAATACTACTTAAACCACATGAGTTTTGGTTATAATTTTAATAAAAAATAAATATATATTATATATACGAGGCAGGGAGGGTATAGTAACAAAATTCAAACCCGCCCCACACCAAGAAAACCTCTACAAAACCTGCCTGCCCCTAATAGGAGCCGGGGCCGGGGGGGTGGGGTGGGGTGGGGTGGGGTGGTGGGGGGGGTGGGTTGGGTTTTGTTTATACCTGACCCATTGCGATCCCTACCTATGATGTCGAGTTGACTTACCATCACCTGGAATATTCAACATTGAGTTTTAGGACTATGGTATGGGCAGGAATTACTTTCAGGGTAGTAAGGAAATGTAGGCGCCATCCTAAGATGTTTATATTGGACCAAAAACTAAGCCCAAACCCATCTCACAGGACTTGAAAATAAGACCCTAATATTACACCAAATGTAGACCAGCCAAGTTCGACCTGTAGGTGACTAAGTTGACATCAAGAACGCTGGGTGTGGCCTGTCTTGCATTGAATTTCTTGTTCGCCTCTATTTCTCTCAGAACTCAATCTTACACCCAGACCAGTTCACTTGACCTAAAAGATGTGATATAAATCTGTGAAACAGTATCTAGATCTGTTCCATACTTCCATTTACAAAATCAATCCCCAGAACAAACCTTGGGCCTCAGTCTGGGCCCTCTATTGCCCATTTTAGAGTAGTTCAAAAGTGAACTGTATAGTTCAGCCCATAGGCGGTATTTCTTAATTTACAAGCTTTTTTAAAATAGTGAGGCTGGAAACTAGCTGTGCCTAAATTGGTTCAGGCCACCTTTGAACTATTCGGGCCAGTTCTAATCCAAATCCCAACTCATACAAGCCTAGGGCCTGGCACATTGAGTGTACTACTAAACAATCTCCAAAGTCTATTTGTCTGAAGACACACCCTTTGAAGACATCAGGTCAGTAGAGAATACATACAGATCAAAGAGTTTAGTCAGGTTCCCAAGCTCCTCTGGAATTGGCCCTCTTGCATTCAGTGCAGAAACACTCCTGAAAATAAATACATGACCAATCAGAATAAAATGTACACCTACCTGCATCATCCATGGTGCTTGAACTACTGAAATCACAGTCAAAATGAATTAGACATAGATTATGAATCCTACTTTAGTTACCAGGACCTATTTGTTCAATGGCCAACAGTAGCGATCACGTCTAGTTGCTGGATGACATCTCAGAGGGACTACTGCTTGGAGACTATGGCCCCCAAATTAATGAATGGTGGTTGATGAAAATCACCACCAATCAATGAAAATAGCCATGTAACATGGGCCCTACAGACAGGGGTGGAGCCTGGATCAGGCCTACAAGCTACATTTTAAATCTTTTTACATGTGACCTTTAAATTATTATTATTTTTTTTTTAAGCGTTTGATTCAACTTAATACAAATGACTACATAAGCAAAGTTTTCAAAAGCAACGCTTAGTTTTTGAAATAAATATGTCAAAGCCATGACAAAATAACCTTTTAGAATGTCTGTTCTACATAATTTTCTTAGGATGTCTATTCTACATAATTTGTTTTAGGTTGTCTATTCTCCCTTTAATTAGCTTTTTCTTGGGAGTAAAACTCCATTTAGTTTGTTAATAATACTATCACCAAAATATTGTAGTAGCTCAACTCTTATAAATTATATTTGCCTATTAAAATATAAAGGTTGCTTTTTCTTTTTTCTTTTTTAAGAAGAAGAAAAAAGTGTTTTGTTCACTAGACAATCAACACCTATTATATCAAAAACTATAAGTTCGGATTCTAATTTGCATAGAATAAAGGAAATCATTGAGCCATGTTTATAAATCCATCTGTTGGACCAAAAATTATCAAATACAGACAATTGTGTTAAATTGAACTCTAATATGAGTCGGAAACCTAATTGCATTGTTATAGCCAAAGTCTCACTATTGATCCGTAGATCCAAGGAAATTATTAAAATCTGCTTTCTCTCCCACTTCTAGATTAAACGTTGCAACATATTCAATACGTGCTTAATCCAATGATGGCAAACCTCCTATTCAAATGGAATTTGTCGTAGGGCCAGCAAACGTGGGTAAGTTTGCTTTGAACTATTTGGAATTCTTAGGCTATGGCTCCACATGAACTTATAATGGAGTGAATCATATGTTTTGAACTATATCAATCTGAAGGTGGGCCCAACTATTGTTAGTACGAGATTTTGTTCAAAGCCAATACAATAGGATCTCCCTCTTGAGCTGTCTGGATTTTATAATTGGGCCTCTTTTATGAACTTATAAACTTGGAAAATTCTAAAAACGCCCCACTTTAAAAACGCCCCTTTATCCGCCCCTCTTTTTTCTGGTCATGGGGCCATGTTGAGTCAATCTAGTCTTTTCACACATACTACCCCCACATGAACAGTCACTATCCAAGTTTGACACTCATCCAACTTTTCCTCACCGTTGGATTGAAATCATGATAAAATGATGCCTTTAAACTATTAAATTTTAGGGTCATAGATCAAAAGGTTAGGATGATGTTATGGACTCAAGATTTTGCATATAGGTAGGCCTCATATGGATCTTTCCTTCCAATAGACTTCCAAGATCATCATGCATTCCAGTGGGCCCAATTAAGAGGGGTGTTTTCTGCTAAAAATGCTCGGGCGCTTTGTAGCTCTGCTAGCATATAACATAAACTTCGATTTCATTGAACATACAAGATGCTAATTGTGTTTCCAAAAATATAGGGATTGTATTTATTTGAATCTCAAACTCTTTCCATAAGAAGTTACATAAATGTTTTTGGGATTTTTATCAAAAAATAAGGCTTAAAGTATAATTAAACGGCTTTATGAAGAAAAATATAAAATGACAGAAAAGTTGTTCATGCATATTTTTATTTTATTTTATTTTTGCCGAAATTACCCAGCTGACGATATCATCAATTGTTGTTGTGAAAAACTCTTCTGGTTCATCTTGTTCCACCTAGCGATTGAAGAAGACGATGATCCTCTCCTCTAAACCTTATTTCTCAAATGCAAAACCCTTGACCTCTCTTTGCACTAATCTTTTTTCCAACCCTTTCCTTCAAAACATGTTTCTTTCATTCTACTCTTTTTCCCCAAAACTCTATTTTTCCTTTTCAAGTAACTCTCTTAGATCCATTTCGTCTTGGGTTTTCAATCTAAGATTCCAAAATGGCTTAAAGTGAGTACTTAGATCGAAATGCTTTATAGACCGGCAAAAGGCCATGTTTGGAAACTTGAACCATGGGAACCACTTGCTTGGCTATCACATTCTCTTCATTACCCATTACTATTTAACTTTACCAAAAACGTCCTATTGAGATTTAGATCTTGATTTCATCCTTTCATTCAATCGTTGAACTGAATTAGTTTTAGCCTTCTTTGTTGTTCCAATCTTGGTATCCACTGCTAAGACTCTTAGAATAAAGTTGGAAGTTTGATATGGGTGAAGGTGATTACTTCATATATCTTTTTTAAGAACTTCATATTCAAGCTGTAATTGGAGTTGTTGTTTTGAAAAATTAAAGATAGATGGATCTAAGAGAGTTGTAAGAGAAAAGAATAGAAGAAGATGAATTGCAGGTTGATGAATTGATGATACCGTCAACTAGGGCACTGTCATTAAAGAAAAAAAGTACACACAACCTGCAATCATTTTATAGTTATTCTTCATAAAGTCGCAAAATTATAATTTAAGCTTAATTTTTTTGTAAAAATCCAAATGCCTTTTTCTTTGGTAGAAAGAAGTAACCCTAAAATGTTGGAGAATAGATTGAGGAACTTTACATGGATTCCTTTGTCAAATCCCATGACTATATCTGGCCGATATAAACTTCATGCTTTTGTAAAAATCAGGGGTGGCGGGCTGCTCCCCCCTAGTTTCACTCCCTGCCTGCAGAAATCAACTGTTGATAAGACGCAATGGATCATGTTGATACAAATTTCTAGGGCTCAGATCACAAGGATAAGGCGATCTCGTAGGGACTTAAGTCACACAACCCAACAACATGGCATGGCTAAAAAAATATCAAGCCAGGTCATTATTATGAAACTCCCATTGGTGAGGGCATTCCATACTCTTCACTTTAGAGGAAAGAGGGAGGCGGGTGTAACTCAATGCCCCACGGATGCAAGAACACACTAGCGTGCACCACTACATTGCATAGTTTACCAAAGTTACCAACTTTGTCTCTCAGTCACCTGTCCAAGGTCTGATCCTTGGGTATAGTGCCCTTTTTCCACATGTGTGGGCAAACTCTTCCCATGTGTGTAGAGATAAAGTCTACAAAAATGAGTAAAAAAGCCGTCATTTCATACGCATTTGTAGACTTATTGAGGACCAATTGCATCATAATCCCATGATTTCATGCATTTGAGCATAAATGTGGACTTATAGTTAAAATTAGCTAAAAACCCTTAATGTTGCATGAATTTATGAGATTATTAGTTTTTATCACCCCCGGGTCCCACCGTTTGGATCTTAAGCACTTTGGCCCCATTACATTAGTTCATCTTACATTAGATAGGGCTCATTCATCCCATGCATTGCATCATTAATTAATTAATTACTTGTTATTGGTTGTTTCATTGTGTAGGATTTGTCAAAGCAATGGGGCCCGCATGAACAAGAGACACTTGAAAAAAGAAAGAAAGAAAATAAAAGGGAGAGAAAAAGATATAGGGAACCACCCCCTTGGGAGGCACGCCCAAGGTGGGTCCCACATGTGCCACTATTCTCCTCTCTCTCTTTCTCTCTCTAAGTGCCCAAGAAGCCAAGAATTTTCTCTATCCTACCAAGATTAGAATTTCACATCAAGAAGAGAATATTCCAGAAGAATTCGAATGAAGTTTGAATTAAGGAAGTGTTATCCAAGTGACATTGTGATGAGTAAGCAAGAAGGAGACAAAAACCAAGAAGAGTCAGGAGATCAAGTCAAAGAAAGAAAGGAGATAAAAATTTTTCACACAAGAAGAGCCAAGGAGAAGTGGATGTCTAGCCCTGCGGCCCACTACCCTTGGACATCCACCTCATGCCTCTCTCTCTCCTCTTCTTTCTCCTCCTCTACTCAATCCACACCACACATTCCTATCTACTGTGCAACAAGAGATTTTCTATGGGACCTGCCACTTGGAGTTTTATTCAACACAAGGAAAGAGGATCAAGTCAACTCCAATTCAAATTGTAATTGCTTGCAGTGTAAGCCAAGCCAAGCCAGGATAGACATTCATTCCCAGAAGAACTCCAAGCCAAAGAAGGAAGTAAAAAATATAAATAGACCCCTAGGGGGGACGTCCATGGCATGTTCCCCTAGCCTAGGGAGTCCACCCCCTCACTCTCTCCTCTTCCCTCTTCATGCACCTTCCCCACCCCCCCCCCCCCCCTCCTCTAGTTCTAGTTCTCCACCATTTTTTCATTTTTTTAATGTAGCTTTGTGGCCTTGTCCGAGCAAAACTTAGGTATAGGAGGAGCCTAAGTTGTACTTAAGAATGTTTTTATTGAAGACTATCTTTTTCTTACATGCAATGAGAGGGTAACTTAGCAATCAGGACAGCTAGATGAAGTTAAGTATGCCCTAACTTCCTTTTTACTCATGTAATTACTTGTCAATCTAGTTATTTTATGTCCTTGAATGTTGGAGTAGGCTTGTCTTCATACCAGTAGGTGCCTTTCTTTTTATAGTTCTCAATGTTAGAATAAGTCTTTTATCCTCTATGCTTACTTTTGATATATTATGCTTGGGAATATGTTTTTTTTCGATAGTCTATGCTTAGATTTGATAGGTGATTAGGTAATTCTAACACTTTTATAAAGGGAAGGAGGTCTTGGCTGCCTTGGCTGGGTCAAGATCCGAAGTAGAAAAACCTATCAACATGTGTTTAAATGAAGAAAAAATTGATGTTTTGGAATGCTTAATGGATTCTAGATGCTCTGATATGATTATTATTATTGTTTATCTCTTTATTATCATCAGCATCTCACACTAGTTGCTTTAGTTTTATGCATTAATGTTAATGTGTGATGCCTTTAGATTTTGATTCTTGATTCGCTTTGTGGGTTCGACCCGTACTTGCCGCTGTTTACTTATGGACGTTGTGCACTTGCTGTATTTGATTGATTACACATCATGTTGGCTCTCTCATGGGTCCATTACATTGCATAGTTTACCGTTGTTAGCAACTTTCTCTCTTCGCCAACTGTTCAAGGTTTGATCCTTGGGTATATTGCCATCTTCCCATGTTTGCAGGCATACTCTTCTCATGTGTGTGGGCTCTCTCATGGGTTCTAGCCCCTTGGTTAGGATACCAAAAGAAGGTAACAAAAAAAAAGAAGAAAAAAAACCTTCGAGTCCTATGATTGTTGTCCAAATCTTAAAATACTAAAAGATATATTTCTAATACTTTTTCTCTAGTTTTGACGAAGTCCTAGACAAGTTGTAGTTTTTGTCACATTTATCCCAATCAATAAGTCCTTGACCAAGTTATTCGAAGTCCTTCAGGACTGAGTCCTTGGTTTTTTTACCAAGTCAAGTAACTTAGCTAGCTATTTTTACTGAGTCTCACTATAAGACCCCTTCCCTAACTAATTATGTTTAATAGCTAATTAATTATGATTATTGATAATTATTGCATATATAGTTGATTAATATGATTTTAGAATAATTAATTGTATCATTGTGTAATTAATCATTTTTAGTTGTTAGTTTGGTAGATTTAAAGGCAACTAATTAAGTTTTACAGTTAGAATAGTGTTTTGCTCCTACTTAACTTTCCATGTATGTCAGTAACTTTCCATGTATGTCAGTTCTCTCATGGGTTCTAGCCCCCTTGGTTAGAATACCAAAAGAAGGTAACAAAATATAAAAATAGAAAAAATAAAAAAAATCCATTGAGTCCTATGACTACTGTCCAAGTTTGCAAATAAGAAGAGAAATATTTCTAATGCTTTTTCTCTAGTTTTGACCAAGTCGTCGTAGTCTGTCAATTTTATCCCAATCAACGAGTCCTTGACCAAGTTATCTGAAGTTGCTCAATACCAAGTCCTTGGTTTTCTGACCAAGTCAATTAACTTAGCTAGCTGTTTTTACTAAGTCTCACTTTAAGACCCCTTCCTTGACTAACTATGTTTAATAGCTAATTAATTATGATTAGTGATAATTATTGAGTATATAGTTAATTAATTATTTTAGCATGATAAATTGTATCTTTGTGTAATTAATGGTTTTTAGTTGTTACTTTGGTAGATTTAAAGGAAACTAACTAATTTTTATATTTAGAATATTGTTTTGCTCCTATTTGAGAGCCTTTGGGCCTAACTAGCAATGTCTAAGGGATTGGTTGCAGTTTTGGAGAATTAATGGGGCTCATTTGAAAGGTGATTGACTAGGCTTGATCTTTAGAATAGTGTTTAGAAGGTTTTGGAATGTCTTGAGAGTGTTTAGCAGTTCAGTACCACGGAGGGCCAAGTTAGGAATTTTGGAAAAGTTAAGCAGTATTTTGAAGTTTTCAGAAAAATGTCATTTTGGGTTTAGAGAGTAGATAAAATTGTTCCGAACAACTTCCACATTCAACTCATATCAATTCGATGCCCTAAAACCCCTTTGTTTTGCACTTTTGCGCATGTAGGTGCCAAAAACGACACCCACTTGATTAGATGGAAGTAGAACTCTTTTAGGGAAAGACCGAACGCCGGAGACCTGAAAGGGAAGGAGAGAAATAGATGTCAGAGGCCCTGGCTGCCGTTAGCCGAAGGCACTCCGATGCCTGAGTTAGTTCTGCAACTAAGCAAAGGTGGAGTGGAGGAGAAGAGAAGAGAGTGAGGGTATTGAGTTGTACGTATGCATGTACCTCACTGTGGGATTGATCCCATGCATATATAGGTGCAAGTCCCATCGAGCTTCTTGGTGAGTGGAGGTAGGTGGGGGTAAGGTCCCATCGGACCTTACCCTGATATTTTTCCACACAAAGTTCCTCGTGCCCCACTCGGTGATGGAGGACAAACGTTCGGCCTTAATCCACTTGGTGAAATAATCGGTGGCTACCAGTAGCCATCTCTTATTTTCTGGAGTTCGGTAGAGTGGTCCCACGATGTCCAAGCCCCACTGAGCTAAAGGCCATGGACTGGAGAGTGGACTCAGATCTTGTGCTGGCTGGTGGAGGGAGTGTGAGAACTTCTAGCACTTCTCGCATTTCCTGGCGTACAATTGAGCATCCTTTTGCATGTAAGGCCATCAGTAGCCTTGAAAGATAGCTCGGTATGCCAATGACTGACCTCCAATGTGGCTTCCGTAGATCCCCTCCTGAATTTCATAAAGGAAGTCTTCAACTTTACATGGGTGAACGTACTGGAGGTAGGGGCCTGTGAAAGACTTCCAGTAAAGCTTGTCGTCCGGAGACAACCAAAATCGAGCTGCTTTCGGCCTGATTTTGTGAGCCTCATTCTTGTCTTCAGGAAGTCGATCATCCCTTAGATAGGCGATGATTGGGTCCATCCAGCTCGGACAAAACTTGCCAAGGTGGTTGAAGCTCTATACCTGGTTTCTCCAGCATTTCCACCTCGACGGTTCTCTTATTCCCAGCTTCAACAGTAGAGGCCAAGTTGGCAAGAGCATCGGCATGAAAATTCGAGTCTCTACCGATCTGTTTGAATTCGACTCTCTCGAACCGAGGAAGGAACTGCTTTGCATGAGCTAGGTAGCTATCATCCTCTCGTCACGAGCTTGGTAGTCTCCATTCAACTGCCTCGTCACCAGCTAGGAATCACTGAAGACCACCAACTGCCGTGCCCCCAGGATTTTAGCACTGCTGAGCCCTGCAATGAGTGCTTCATACTCAGCTTCATTATTGGACTCCTTGAAGCCAAGTGTTACGGCTTGCTCGATGACAAGGCCCTCCGGGGAATGGAGGACTATGCCAGCGCCGACCCTTTTGGAGGTTGAGGATCCGTCGATGAAGACCTCCCAAGCCGAATCAAGGAACTGCTTCCAAGAACGTTCTTGCTCTGTCTCAGTAACCACTTCCTCATCTTTATTGCCCCCTAGTTCGGTATCAAGCTGTCTCGGTGCCAAACTAGGAGAAACAAACTCCACAATGAAGTCTGCTAAAACTTGGGCCTTGATTGCCTTTCTGGGTTGATACTGGATATCATACTGCCCCAGCTCGACAGCCCATCTTGAGATTCTCCCAGAGAAGTCTGCCTTTCTGAAAAGGGACTTAAGCGGATGTTCTGCAACAACCACTATGGTGTATGTCTGGAAGTAGTGAGAGAGTTTGCAAGAAGCACTTACGAGTGCCAATGCAAGCTTCTCCAGTTGCAAATACCTCAGCATCGAGGAGGATCTTGCTCGTGTAGTAAATGGGCTTTTGTTGCCCGTTTTCTTCCCTGATGAGTACCGAGCTCACTGCGTGATCCGAGACTGTCAAGTAAAGGTAGAGTACTTCTCCCCGCTTCGTTGTTGACAGCAGGGGTGGTGAAGATAGATAGCTTTTGAACTCTTGCAGAACTCGGTCGCACTCCGGAGTCCATTGAAATTTTGAACTTTTTCTTCAAAAGCTGAAAGAAAGGTCGGCATTTGTTAGAAGCTCGGCTGATGAAGTGATTGAGCGCAGCAGCCATTCTAGTGAGCCTTTGAACTTGCTTAGCCGTAGTTGGTGTGACGCCCCGGAGTCCCACATCGACTATAGAGAGGAAAGTGAATGGGTTTATATGTAGAGCTTACACCCTTACCTTGCATGAGGCCTTTTGATGGGTTCTAACCCATCAGAAACAAAACGGTGAGGCTCATGGACCAAAGCAGACAATGTCATGCATGCGTGTAGGGTGGGGCGTTACAGTTGGACTTTGTATTCCTTGAATTGCTGAGATCTGGTCTGGATTTGCTTCGATTCCTCTTCTGGTAACCAGGCTTCCCAGAAATTTGCCGGAGCCGACACCGAACGCACACTTGGATGCATTTAGTTTGAGCTGAAATTTTTTGAGGACGTCAAACATCTAACTTAGGTCTGCCAAGTGGTCCTGTGACCTTTTAAACTTGACAAGCATGTCGTCAATGTAGACCTCCATTGTCTTGCTGAGCTGGGCCTATAACATCTTGGTTACCAGCCTCTGGTAGGTCGCCCCCACATTTTTTAACCCAAATGGCATCACTTTGTAACAGTAGGTGCCTCTAGGTATTATGAACGCGGTCTTTTCTTCACCAGGCCTGTACATCGATATTTGATGGTAACCTCGGTAAGCATCGAGAAAACTCAACTTGTAATGCCCGGCAGTTGCGTCGATCATTTGGTCAATCTTTGGGAGTGGAAAGCTGTCCTTGGGGTAGGCTTTGTTGAAGTCGGTGAAATCAATGCAGATTCTCCATTTCCCATTCTTTTTCTTGACCACCACTGTATTGGCCAGCCAATCAGGGTATTGGACTTTCCTGATTGCCTTAGCCTCTAGCAGCTTCTGAACCTCCTCGATCACGACCTCAGTTTGTGGGCTACCCGTTCTGCGAGCTTTCTGAACGACGGGCTTGTGCTTGGGGTCCATGTTCAACTTATGGCACATGATTTCGAGACTGACACCAGGCATTTCGTAAGGGGTCCACGCAAAAACCTCCTTGCTCTGTAACAAGAAGTTTAGCAGTTCGGACCTTTCAGCTTCAGCAAGCTGACTCCCAAGCAGAAAATATCTTTTAGGATCACTGGGGTTGATCCTGATCTCGGTCAGGTCTTCAACGCTCTTTTGATCTGGAGCCCGGCCGACTTCTTCAAGTTCGGCTTCCCTCTCCAGCTCGGCCATGTACACCTGCGTTGTTTTTGCCTCGCCAGGCACCATAGCCATCAAGCATTGTTTGGCCATGTGCTGGTCACCTCTAACCGTGATCACCTCAACTCTGCCGGTCTCATTCTCCAACGGGAACTTGAGTTTTTGGTGATGAGTGGAGGGCATAGCTTCCATATTATGTAGCCAAGTTCTCTCCATTATTGCATTGTAAGAGGATGGTGCATCCACCACTAGGAAGTCGGCTAACATAGAGGCGCCTCCAACTTGGACTTTTAAGGAGATTTTCCCCTTGGGATACACTGGCTTCGAGCTGAAGCCCACCAAGGGGGTGCGTGCAACCTGCAAGTCTTCCTCTCTGATACCCATCTTCTTGAAGCAGTCAAAGTAGAGGATCTCTGACGAACTCCCAGGATCCACAAGAACCCTCTGTACCATGAAGTTCTTTAACCTCAAGGTCAAAACCAAAGGATCGTTGTGGGGGAGTTGGACCCCATCTTGGTCCTTATCTGAAAACCAGATTCCGGGCCTCTCTACCAGAGCTTTATTGGCAGCGGGCCCCAGTTCGGCTGTCATCACCTGCTTTTAGTGCGAAGACCTCCTGGCCTCGGAACGAGCTTAATTGCTCACTTTCGGTGCAAGAGCAAGGTGAATTACATTGATGATGCCCACCGGCTCATTGTTGTCCTGATCGTTATCATTCTGGCACTGAGCTTGGTTGTCATTTCTACCCTCCTTGATGTAATCTTTCAAGTGCCCGTCCTCGACGAGCTTTTCGAGGTGGGCTTTGAAGGCCATGCAGTCCTTGGTTCTGTGCTCATTCTACTTGTGGTAGGCACAGAACTTGCTTTGATCTTGGGTGGACGGGTCACCCTTCATCGGCTACGACCATTTGAAGAAGGGTTGTGACTTGATCTTGCCGAGGAGCTTATAGATCGGCTCCTTAAAGATCGTGTTCACAGCCTTGTAGGAGGCAGCTGCTGGTTTGGACTTCCTGCCGCCTCCTAAGGTGGGAACCGAGGCCACCGCCAAGCTCGTTGAAGCCATGTTTCGGTCCACCTCCTCCCTCTGGGACGATTTCTTGTCTTTCTTGAAGGGTCTGTCTTCCTGCCAAAGGCCAAAGCTTTCCCGAGCTCGGGGCCTCGTCTTCTTCTTGCTCAATGAATTGGTTCACCTGGGCCAACAGTGCTTTCACCGTGACTATGAGGATCCACACCAAATCCTTCCGAAGCTCATTGCCTGGCAACAGAGCCTGTTTGAAGGACTTGATGGCCACCCTGTCAGTGGCATCCTCGATCTGGCTGTAGATCGTCCAGAATCTCTTGGCTAACTAGGTGATGTTTTCATTCCGCCGCATTCTGATCGCCATGAGGTCTTCGTCTGTCTTAGGGATGATCCTATGAGCCTAAAACTTTTCCACAAAGGAATTCCAGAGCTGCTGCCAGCTCGAAATTGACCCCTCTGGAAGTGCGTAGAACCACCTTAGGGGAGGTCTCCTAAACTGGGAGAGAAAACTCTACAGTTCATGTGACCTATGCATTGTTTAAAATAATGGCCGTTACTGTGCCAATATATTGAATATAACGGCCGTTACACGTAACAGCCGTTAAAATCGCCATATTGAATATAACGGCCGTTACATTAAAATCGCCAAAATATCAGTCCGTAACGGCTGTTATTTTGAAAATAACGGTCGTACCGTTATAACAGCCGTTATTTTGACTAATGCATTTTTTTTTTTACAAAAGCTGGTGTTGGTCTTCTTCTCTCCATTTTTTTCATTTGTTTCTTCCATGAGAGCTTCCTAAGGCTTCCTACAACTTCCAAGACATGGAGGAGCACCTAAAAGCTTAGATCTATGCTACTTTTGGGTAGATTTGTATGTGGGGAAAGCTAATCAAAGTTATCAAACTCAAGAGACCTCTTTGGTAAGTGTTTTTTTTTTTTTTTTGGTTTTTTGGAGTTCTTTTCAAGATTCAACATCAAAATAACTTAGAGATGATTGATATGTGTTAGATCTATACTTTTGGAGCAAAAAAATTCAAGTTTTAACACTTTTTGTAATATTTTTTATTTTTTCATTATTTAAATCCGAATTTTTTTTTCTTTTTCTTTTTTTTTTTTTTTAAGATTATGTAATACACTAATACATGAACCAAAGGCTTTATATTGAATGAGATATGATGTTAGTATGTTACTCACTAATTTTTCCCTAGATCTAGTGTTTTAAGGTGTAGATTTAGTTTTTTTTTTATTTTCAAAATTTGGGGCTTTTCTTGATATCATTTACATTTTTTCAATTTAGTGTTCAAATGCATTTATAATGTGTTAGTTTAAAATAGATCTACACTTTTGGAACAAAAAAGTATGAATTTTAGCACTTTTTGTAATATTTTTTATTTTTTAATTATTTAAATCCGATTTCTTTTTAAAGATTGTGTAATACACTTATACACAACACTAATTCATGAACCAAAGCCTTTATATTGAGTTAGATTTGATGTTACTCATTTATTTTTCCCTAGATCTAGTGTTTTAAAGTGTAGATCTAGATTTTGTTTATTTCCAAAATTTGGGGCTTCTCTTGAAATCAATTACATTTTTCCAAATTAGTGTTCAAATGCATTAATAATGTGTTAGTTTAAAATAGATCTACACTTTTGGAACAAAAAAGTGGGAATTTTAGCACTTTTTGTAATATTTTTTATTTTTTCATTATTTAAATCAGAATTGTTTTCGTTTTTTTTTTTGCTTTAAAGTGATTGTGAAATACTCAATACATGAACCAATGGCTTTATATTGAGTTAGATTTGATGTTACTCACTAGATGAATGCCCAAAAAATTACATTTATTAAATATTTATTTTCGGATTTTTAAATAAATCAATATAAAAATATATTTTTTTGATGATTTATCTAACATTTTGTTTTTTATTAGTCTAGTTTTAATGTATAACTCATGTGTATGTTTGTAACGCTAAATGTACTTGAAAAATGGATATGAAACATTTTGTTTTAAGCTTCTATGTTTAAAGTTCTAAACTACTTTGCTTTATGGATTATGTGTTTAGTGTTATACTTATTCTTTTGTAAAAAAGAATGGTACGTGACGTTGACCCGGCATGGCAACATGGTGTTGATGTGGATGGAAAAAAGAGTAAAATTAAATGCAATTATTGTGGTAAGGTGGTAACTGGGGGAATCACCAAATTGAAGGAACACTTGGCACATAAAACAGGAAATGTGGCAAAGTGTACCAAGGTATCCCCAGAGTTAAAGAAGGAAATGCAAGCATTCTTAAATGGTGGGGGAGTGGGTACTAGTGGTGGTGATGTTGGCCACCAACAAGTCATGTATGGTGACTACTATGTATTACATCCACATCAACACCTTGAGCTTCCCCACGAATTTTATCGGCAGCACCGCCACCAAGACTACCCTCAGTCATCTCAGTCTACTAATGACTCGGCCTCATTTTATGAACCTATCTTCGTTCCTCAACCGCATCCACAAGCACAACAACCTTATGGGCACTATGGAAGTGGAGGCTATGTAGCACAACAATTTGGTGCCTTCTACCCTTCAAGAAATGATGATGATGATGATGATGGTATCGAGCAAGGACACCACTCATTCTGGCATTAGGCTATCAAGCCATTATCCAAACACGAAACTCATTACTTTAAGTTAGTAAGTTATTTCATTTTGATGTGGTGAATGTTACTTTAAATTTGAAACTTAAAGGTGGGGTTGGTGAGCACACCTTGCCGATTAAGTTATTAAGTTGAGTCTTGACTCTTGAGTACTGGCACTGCACATGTACTAACTCTATTAGTATTTATTGCTAGATTGTAGACTTTAAATGTTTAACACTATTAGTTTGCCCAAAATTATGGTTGCATTATGTCAAATTTATGATATTTCAGCTTATTTTAGTATATACATCGATACAGCAATGATACAGGATGTTATAACTTGCAGGGACCGTTATTTTGCTTTAAAATATGCACTAATGGAAAAAAAAATATTATTTTCTATCATTTTATAATATTCTAAATTTTTTGGATATTTTTTCGGATTTTTTTGGGGTCAAATAAAAATTCGCTCCGCAATGGGCCGCAATGACCGCGAACCACGACGTGATGACCGCTGTAACCGCAAACCGCGACGCGATGACCGCGAACCGCGATTTTGAACCATGGACCTATGTCGTCCCACACCGATATTCTCTGAGTAAAATGTCGGAGATGCGCTGCAGGATCTGAGGTCCCATCATAAAGGACAAACCTCAGGACATTAAACTTTACAGGAAGAGAAAAGTTCCTTATCTCCTGAGAGAAGGGAGATGTGCCGAGATCCTTTGTATCGTAGGCATTTAGCCGATCTCGGTTTAAGCCGACTATCTCCATATTCTGTTGGACCCTCTGTTTGACTTGTCCATCAAGCCATTCTCTCAGGTCGTCGTTGTCCTCCGATTTCTACCGCGGCCTCTTCACTCTTCGTTCAAGTGGCTGCTACTCGAACCTTCATCGTAGGCTCGGTCGCGCCTCTTATTATCCAGGATTTGCCTCAAATCCTGTTCAACCGAATGAGCTCGGCCGCGTCTAGGAGGTGGACCCAAAGCCGCCTTCTTCTCCCGGAGCTACTGTCGGAGTTGACGAATCAGCTCATCCTGCTCTTGGATAAAAGGTTTTGGGCCCTAATATCCGCAAGGAGTCGGTCGTTTTCACTGTCGGCGTCAGTCCGATGATGGGATTGTGACTTGGTTGGCATTGATGTATCATCTCGCTTGGTGTGTTCCAGTAAAGGAACACTCTACTGGGGACACTCTAGCGGTGGATCATCTTGCCGGGAAGGTGCTATCACCCCCTTTGAAGATGAGCCCGACTGAGTCACAGGCCCTTCAGCGCTCGCCGCACCAGATCTTCCTCCAGATCTCCTCTGACGAGGGACCGGTGGCAATTTCTTCGGCAATACTGGTGGTAGCAACGGGCCCTTCGACGATCCTTCGCCGTTTCTAGTCGTCGGAGGCATGGTGTTTTGAATCTTTTTCGATCTTTCCCATAGACGGCGCCAATTGTAAGTGCCTAAATTAACACGGACTTATTAAAGTGATCGTAAAGCTTTTTAGGAAAGATCAAATGCCTGAGACCTGAAAGGGAAGGAAAGAAACAGAGGTCAGAGACCCTGACTGCAGTCAGCCGAAGGCACTCTGATGCCTAAGTTAGTTCAGCAACTAAGCAAAGGAAGAGTGGTAAGGAGAAAGGAAGGATAAGGAGTGAGTATGCTTGCGTTGTGTACCTATCTGGGATTGACCCTTTACATATATATAGGCGGAAGTCCCGTTAGACTTTCTCTTAGTGGAGGTAGGTGGTGGTGAAGTCCCATCGGACCTTACCCTGACACCTAGGTGGTAGGTGGAGGGAGAGTCCCATCGGACGACTTCCCATTCTTTCTACGATTGCTGACGTGACCGTCTAGTAAGGACATCTCCTTTTTGCTATTAGTCACCCTCCCTATCTGACAGCACGTCCTGTAACGTGTCCGTACTTTTCATAGGAGCATGTTAATACTTGAATAATACTCAGTACTCGTATTGAGATCAGAAATAGTTATGAGATGGATGTGTCTTGACACTGTTGCTGAGACGCGCATATAGTTGGCACTGCTGCTGAGCTGAGTATAACTGGTATGGTTACCGAGCTGTATATAGTTGGCACTGTTGCCGAGCTAGCATCATTGCCGAGCTGCATATAACTGAAACCAAGATAAACCCAGCCGGTACTTTTACCGAGGCTAGCATAATCTCGGTACCGCGGGAATGCCCCCGATACCACTTGTATTTATGAAACTTCTGTTAACTGTTTATATATTCGAGGAAACGTTTGTACCTCACAGCGGTCTTTGATCCATATGGGACATGATTGTGGTCAGGTTGTATTTGTTTAATGTTGGAGCAATTTTAATTGGCCCTAATCACACGCATAACCCCAGTTTCACGTTTGAGGGCGTGACATTTCCTTTATGCATTGGTTTACATTTATCATGTCACATTGCCCATTTACATCTAGCATTTCACTTTAATGCTACATGTTAAGTAATTCATATTGATGCTTGCCAGGTTTGTAAACCTGATATTGCACTTGGTTTTTGTAGGTAGCAGGCACTTCTTCCGCTACTGTGAAGGGTAAGCAGTTGCTATGGAACCGCGGATTAGTTACAGCGATGCACAAGGACCCAGTTGTTGATAGCTTGTTGCTGTGCAATGAGGTTATACATTTCACGAATTATAATTATTTTTATATATATTTTGTATTCGGTCTTTGTTTGGCCATGGTTATACTAGTTAATGTTATAAAATATGCATACTGTCATTGTATTTTGGCAACTTCAATATAATTAATTATACTTTGCTCTAATCTTCTTACAGATGTCTTGATATTAGACACTGGATGTTCTTTTAACTCATTCGTAAGTTGCAGAAGAATTGCTCTGGCACTCCATTTCTTGATTTTATTCACACATGCCATTAGATGTTTCACTTCCAAGTATGCAACAGTTTGTTGAATATTCTATTGATAAAACATATATAATTAAACATGGTGGTTATGTGTGCTTACAACCTATCAGCCTCTCAGGAACCATTTTGTTGCATCGTCTATTCCTCTTAGGAGTGGCGGAGGCTTCTAAACGATAAGGTGAAGAACACAACTGTGGATTCCAGTGACCCACAATTGTCTCTGCTATTTGGTTCACTACATTGGACACAGATGCATCTATTCATAAAATACTATAGTACTCTTTCCTGAATATCTTCCTCTAGCCACCCTGTGTCCTAATAACTATGAGATGCATCTTCGGCGCACCGCGGGATGCGACAGGGCCCGGATTTCGGGACGTGACACTCACCCCAGCTTGGGTGGAATCCATTTCCAACTCAGAATTGGGTTGGGCCAACCATCCCATAGGCCAATATACAGTTAGAATTCTCATATGGAGGAAGACAAGGCGATAAATGGTCCAGATCATTTGAACCAGATAAGAAATGCCTGAAGTGTATGCAACAAGTTGAGAGAGGAAAGATAAGAAATGTCTGAAGTGTATGCAACAAGTTGAGAGAGGAAAAGATAAAAAGACATACAGTTGGGTAATGCGGCAGGTGGTTCCATTGTTGAAATTACAGAGACATTTAAGGGCTGGATTGATGTCATTTGAAGTTACGGAATCATCAATTGCACTGCCGCTGCATGGGTCACCTGTTGTATTCCATGTTGAAGATGCAGAAACACCCCACTTTTGGAAGATAGAGTTCAAAGCACTCACTGCTACACACACACCCCTCATATCAAACAAAAATGTCAAAGTCACGGATTGAATGACACAAGCGAAGGTTTCTATCCAGCCAATATACATTGTTTTGTTTTCAAGAGCTACTACCTACACACTTCATTTTACTTTGCACACACCACATTTAAAAAAAAATCCAAAAAACTCCCTAAACTACCCCTCTTCCTCTCCTTCCCTCCCTCTCCTTGCTCCACCCACTTCCACCCAGCCCCGCCTGCCGCCGACCCCTCTCCCTATCTCTCTCCATGTCCTTGCTCGCCACTTACCTCCGTCCTCGCCACCCTCTCCACTCCCTTTCCTTCCCTCTCTCTCTCCCTCTCCCTGCTCCCCCAACCTCTGCCCGACCCTGCTCGCCGCTACCTATGGCCGACCACTCTCCCTCTTCCACTCGTTCTCCTTCTCCATGTCTCTCTCCCTATCCTAGCTACCACTTCTTTCTGCACCCACCAACCCTCCCTCATCCCCATCCCCACCCCACCCTACCCCTACCCCCACCACCCCCTCGGTGCTGCCAAAGGGGAGGAAGCAATATAGAGAAAGGGAGGGAGAGGGAGAGATATAAGAGGGGGAGAGAGAGCGGATGGGCGGGGGAAGGGGAGGACTGAGGGCGGGCAGGAGAGGGAGGAAGAGGGAGAGGGAGAAAAGGAGAAAGAGGGAGAGGGCGGGCAGTGATAGGGAGAGGGGGAGGGGGGAGGGAGAGAAAAAGGGAGAAGTAGAGGGCGGGCAGGGGCTGCCGACAACGTGTGGCGGGCCAAATGGAGAGGCAGAGAGAGGGATAGAAAGAGGGAGAGAAAGACGAAGATAGGGAGAGGGAGAAGAAGAGGGTGGAGGGCTTTCAGGTGCTACTGGCGGCAGGCGAGGGGGAGAGAGGTAAAGAGAGGGAGAGAAATGGGGAGAGGGAGAAGCAAAGGGCGGGTGGGGATGACGGCGGTGGGCTAAAGGGAGAGGGGGAGAGAGGCAAAGAGAGTGAGAGAGGGGGGGGGGGGGGGCAGAGGGAGAAGCAGATGGCGGGTGGGGGCTGCCGGTGGCGGGCGGGGAGATGGTTTGATGGAGAGGGGTCGAGGGCGGGTGGGGTCGGGCAGAGAGGGAGAGGGGTAGTTTAGGGATACTTTTTGGTTTTTTTTTAAATGTGGTGTGTGGAAAGTAAAATGCAGTGTGCAGGTAGAAACTCTCTTTATTTTTTCAATTAAGTGGATAGGACCCAATTAGGGGTGCTCATGGGCTATGCTACCCTGAGCCTAATCTAGGCCAAATTGAGATTTGGGCGGGGCTTGGATTAAGTGTTAGAAGGCCTAAATCCCGGCGCTAGTAAAGAGTGCTTATAATTTAATTTAATTCTTCTAAACAATTGCTAAAAACTCCAAAAAAAAAAACAATAAAAAGCCTAGTTGGGCCTGGCCCAGTTTGCTAAATGGGTGGTCTCGGCCTCACTTTTATAGTCAAGCTAGGCCTAAGTCTACGGTTCTAAAGTTGGACCAGGCTTAGATGTGCCTCATCACTGCCCAACCTATCCCATGAACACCCCTAGAACCAATATATCAAACTCATTTTCACAAGCTTTTTTTTCTTTTTTTCTTGTGTGTCCATCCACATCGGCCTACAATATCTTACCCATCCACCCTTCTATGTCGGATCCACCGAAGGTGATGGTCAAATATTTCATTTAGTGGATTCCATATGGATGGATGGGTAGTCAGATTTAATAGGTCTCATGTTGTATGAGTGTGTGTATAAAATTCTCAAAAACTCCTTATTTTAAAAACTCTCCTTTTCTCTTCGCTATGTTTTTAGGGTGTGGAGCCCATCTTGAGCAAATGCGATCCTTTCACACATACTACCTCCCGTGAATTGGTATAAAGCCCAAATTTGAAACTCATTCAAGTTTTCACAAGAAAGTAATGCCTCTAAAATCATTAAACTTTGGGGCCAATGATCAAGGGGTTAGAATCAAATAGAGTTGAAAATCTTCACATAGGTACATCTCAGCTAGATTATTCCATCCGGCTGCATTCCATGGTTGTCATCGCCATAGTGGAGGAGCATTTCCCTCCATATATATATATATATATATATTGCTAGAAAGTGTCAGGGTGCTTTTTACAAAAAAAGAAAGCCCTCCTAAATGGGCCCACTAGGATGCATGACAGTCATGGAAGTCTATTAGATGGAAAGATTTAAATGAGATCTACCTGTGTGCAAAATTTTGACTCCATAACCTTTTGATCCATGACCCTAAAATTTAATAGTTTTAGAGGCTTGAATTTATTACGGTTTCAGTCCAATGGTGAGGAAAAGTTGGATGCGTGTCAAAATCGGACTTATGACTATTCATTTGGTGGTAGGGGCTGGGAAAAATTAGATTCACTCAAGGTGGGCCCCATGACAAATAAAAAGAGGGGTAAGAAAATGGGCATTTTTAAAGTGGGTCATTTAATAAAATTAATGTGTGTAGGAGCCTATCAAATGCATGAAGGCTTTAGGAACTAACAATGGATGAAGTTCCATAGATATTATATGGGGTATCCTACCTAAGCTTTAGGCCAAGCAATAAAATGTCACAATAGACACTTTGATTATTATCTATTTCATGAGTTTTAGAAAGAAACACATTGGCACATCCAATGAACTAGAGATGGTAACCAAAGCTCCCCTTTTTTCTAACTAAGGATTTGAGTTTGAATCCTCTATTGCAGCTATTACAGGCAAACTGTGTAACACTGTTCTGGGATTCTATTTTAGGGCCTACATAGAGATCATCCGGAGCGTTCAAGGTGAGTGTCATCCCTCCAATCATAAATCTTAAAGTTTCAACTCAAAATGAGTGGGACCCACCATCCGATTGAGCACCATAATAGAAATGCGATTTAAACCACATAAACAATGATGCAACACCAGCGCCTAGACATGTTTTCATCGTGGTACTCAATCAGACAGTGTGATCCACTCCTTTTGAACCGATACTTGAGGATATATCAGTGGAGGGGATGAGATTCATCTTATACCGCCGGATTATCTCTCTATGGCCCCCACAATGAAGTTCGAGAAAAGAGTTACCGTTTTGTAATATCTGCTAGAGGGGTTCCAGAGCGTAGCCTCCAAATGCTTCGCCACATGCACTCATTTTAGCTTTTTATTATTCAGTATAAAGATTCTTGCTGCACAAGCTGTTAAGCATGCAGATCATGTAAAAAACATCCATTCATTCTTTAACTAACAACCAAAGAACCAACTATCAATTTCAAATGGTTGAGTACTGGAGAGCAAAAACTGAATGAGAAGCCTCATAAATTATCGATTCTCTCACCTTTGGAAACCAATAATACCGTTCGAATATTATCATGTGGGTTTTCAAAACGGAAGAAAGCTCATGATATTTAAATTTAGGCCGACCAGTAAGTTATTGTAAAGATTAATTTATGCTATCTCCATTAACACTTTAAGATTTTGGTAGAAATGATTTGATAGGAAAACTATAAATATATATATATATATATAGAGAGAGAGAGAGAGAGGTTTTTCAAGATATTGAAGCAGAATTCCCCATCTACACCTATATCAGTCATTAGAGAAGCTTTACCCAAAAAAATAAATAAAATCAGTAATGGCTATATGTTTGAGTTATGGAAGGCACACCTTCAGATGGGTCTGTTGTAGCATTAGTTGCATCTTGAGCTTGTGACAATTCTACAAGGCGCAGGAGGTTTACTGCGCACCAAAAGCAAATTGGAAACAGAGAAACAGATGGAGATCCCGACAAGAGCTTCTTCATCTTGAGCAAAGAGATCTACGAGCAGATCATGTGTCGATAGCAGGAGAATGCACTTCTTGTGCTGCTTATGTATTAGTGGTGCGTTTCTTAATTTCGGACTTTTTTACTTGGGGGCAAGTACCAGGCTTTCTGGGGGCCATCAGAGGAAAAAGCTTTTTCTCCAAGAGACATGTTTGTCTAAACATGCGTTCATGAAATGCTGCAATTCATACTTATCTGGTAGGACAGGTAGCCTTCTCATTAAGAAATGCCGAAACAATTCATGCTGCAATTCCTTTTCTGTGGTGCTGCTGAAAAGTTATTCCAAGCCCCTTTAATTTGTAGACAACGGTTTTTCTTCAAGTTGAGGTCCAAATTAATAGCGAAAACATGACATCCATGGAATCACTGGCGTAAAATATTATATTTCAATGCTATTTACCTTATCCGACGATCTTTTTAAACAAGCTGTATAAAATCCATCCAATGTTTACTGCTGCAAGGGAAATTTAAAAATATATATATAACTTTAGTCTCCTTCTAAAAAAAAGTACATCAAAATTTGAATATTCCAAAAAAGCATAAAAGTTTTCCATTATTCTTTCAATCAAATCCTCTCCATAAAAAGGTTTTATAAAATAAAAAAAAGTACCCTTACCTCATGATAGGTTTTGTCTTTTATTAACCTTTTTCCTCTCCAAAACTAGCCATTTTGAGTTGCTTAAGTGGGCGACTTCATCATTTTTTCTCAATTATTTATTATAGAATTTTTTTTTTTTAAATGATAGAAGGGCATTTTTTTTTCATTTTTTAAACTTTTGTCTTAGAGAAGACTTGATGGAAAGAAATATGGAAAACTTTTATATTCTTTTGAAAATTTCAAAACTTTATGTACCTTTTTATCCTTTTGAAATTTTCCCTTGCTACAATGGAAAGGTATTTACACTAATACAAGTCGCATTCACATTAAATGCGGCGATTGACATCATATTTACATGAACTGATTTCCTTTATCAGAAATTGTATTTAACTTATTTATATTTTCATGAATTGATTTCCTTTGTCAGAAAATGTATTTAACTTATCTATATTTACATGAAATGATTTCCTTTATAAAAAAATGTATTTACCTTATCTACATAGCAAATTATTGGAAAGCATGAAAAGTCCAATGGGGAGCTCAGCATGATCATGGGTTGTTATTCTGGGTACTTTTCAACCCGAGCACACAGTCAATATAAATGGTAATGAATTCAGATCTTGTTTGAGGAATTTCCCCCCTTCTTCCGAGGATGTAGGAAATCGTGTGTGGCCCACATGTTGGAAGTGGGTGGGCCTCTAGGATACGTTTCAAAAACTTTTCACCAACTAAAAGTAGTAAACATCTATCCAAAAGCCAATAAACCTCAATCCAGGATACATGTCCTCAATCTCAGCAATCATGGTCAGCAAACAAAACTATCAAGAAGATAGAAACAACACCTAACAAGCAACCACGAAATTCCACAACATACAAGGAGTAGAAAATACCTATGGAGCTCAGTTGTGCTATAATGGAGAATTTCATTCAACTCTTTGATGAAGAGCTCTTTTACTAAGTAAATCAGAATCTCCAATGCATAATTGTCTTCTGCACTATGTCTCGCTTCAGATCTCTTTTCTCAAGAGAGATGGTGGAATCTCCAAGAGAAAGACTAACTAGAATCCTAAGGAAACTAGAAGGGAACTAGAGGAGAGATAGAGGGTAAGGAGAAGAAGTGCAACTCTTGCACAAAAGGAGGTGGGCGTCAACTCCAAAGCAATAATAGTATGGACATCCAAGGGGCTCCTCTTGTCTCCTATTTATAGTTTTTACAACTCCTTTCTTTGTTAATTATTAGAAGTCCAACTTTCATAATAAGTAGCAATTCTCTATTCCCACTATTACCACTATTAGAAGTTTCACTTCAAATAGAAATAGTAACTTTCCTTTTTGAGTTCAAATAGAATTAGTAAAGATCAAATCTTGGAATAGCGTGGGGACCACTAGGGATTCCATAGAAAGTTGGCTCCATCTAGGACACTACGATCCCACATCTCATGTGCAATCCGGGTCCACAATTAATTGCAAATAACTCCACTAAATAAATGCAATTGAACTCCAGTCTTATAAATAAATTACATGAAGACCCTAAACTTCCCTATCACTACAAGTAGGCCCCTCTATCATTATCCATGAATCAATTGGACAGACTGTCCCACCAATTTAGATCCATATCTTATTATCTTTGAGACCCAATTAATTATAGCAATCATTAGTATCATCCAATTAACTCTTAATTGAGATAGGTGTACACTTACCAATGATAAACCCATTAATTGGCATAAGGGGATAATAGAGATAGATTCAATCTTGACCATTAAATGTTCCCACAGTCCTACTACCACATACCCAAGACACCGAGGTGTTGACCGAAGTTGGCCTCACTCATTGGTAACTCAAAGCAAATGAATAGATAGAAACTTGAGTTCATCAATATCTCAGGGTTGAGAGCCTATTGCTAGAGAATTATGAGAGCAGACCTTAAAGTAAAGACAGTGTTCTTGAGATGCTTCTCATGGTCCTTCAATGCATCCAATATACCAGTATAATGATCTAGAATCTCACATCCTATGATCGATAGAGATCACACTATCTCATAGTGATTATAATACTGCAACCTTGTCAGATGAGATGCTCAATCTCATCATTAGTTGTGAATAAATTTAAGTATAAGATTTGCGACACATGTCTCTTGTATGTGGATCTCATCCACACACATGTGTTGCATCTAATACATTTGTGGATTCCGGTTCATCTCATGAGCCAGTATGTCATTTGTATTGGTTATGTGCATTTAAGCAATAAAACATCATTCGTCTCATGAAAGGAAAACATGAATATATTGATAAATAAAGAAATTAATCAATTTGTTACATCAATTTTAATGGATTGAGACCATAAAACTAACAATCTCCCACTTGGGCTCAATACCAGTTAGGGTTGCATCTCTTGCCCACCCCATTCACATGCTGCTCAAAGACTTTGGTAGTCAAAGGCTTAGTAAAGGAATCTGTGAGATTATCCGTAGATGTTATCTTGGTGATGGCAATGTCACCTCTTTGCATAATCTCTCTGATCAAATGATATTTCTCTGTACATGTTTTTGGCTTTTATGGCTTCTGAGTTCCTTGGACTGTGTGACTGCCCCTCTACTGTCACAGTAAACTGTGAGCTGCTATCGCTCCAAAGGTACCACTCCAAGTTCCATAAGGAATCTTTTAAGTCAAACTGCTTCCTTAGCTGCTTCACAGGCCGCCACATATTCAGCTTCTAAGGTGGAATCAACGGTACATTCCTGTTTAATACTCTTCCAGCTGATAGCTCCGCCGCCAAGCATAAACACATACCTGGAGGTTGATTTCCTGGAATCCTTATCTGACATGAAGTCAGAATCTGTGTAACCGACTGGAATCAACTCATCACTGCCGTAAATTAACATGTAATCTCTAGTCCTTCTCAAGTGTTTGAGAATACACTTCACTGCAGTCCAATGGTGAGGACATGGGTTAGACAAATATCTGCTAACTAAGCCTACTGCATGACAGATATCCGGTCTAGTACAAAGCATAGCATACATGAGGCTGCCAACAGCCAAGGCGTATGGCACTTCTCTCATTTTCTCCTTTTTCTTAGGTGTCTTGGGACACTGATCCTTGGAAAGGAGCACTCCATGCCTAAAAGGTGTGATACCCTTCTTGGAGTCCTGTATTGCAAACTGCACTAGTACCTTATTTATGTACGCAGCTTGAGATAAACCAATCATCCTATTTTCCCGATCTCGATGGAGCTTGATCCCTAGGATGTAGCTAGCTTCTTCCAAGTCTTTCATATCAAAAGTCTTAGCTAACCAAACTTTTACTGTAGATAGCATTCCTATGTCTCTCCCGAGGAGAAGAATGTCATCAACATATAATACCAGAAAAACTATCCTATCTCCTTCACTTTTCATATACACACATGACTCATCCAGATTTTGACAAAAACCAAATGCCTTGATTGCCTGGTCAAAACTGATGTTCCAGCTTCGGGATGCCTGTTTTAATCCATAAATGGATTTCTGCAGCTTGCACACTCTTTGCTCTTGGTTTTTAGCCACAAAACTGTTTGGTTGCATCATATAGATGTCTTCCTCAAGATGGCCGTTGAGAAACGCCGTCTTTTGCCAAATCTCGTAATCGAGATGAGCCGCAATGGATAAGAGTATCCGGATAGACTTACGCATGGCTACCAGCGAGAAGGTTTCCTCATAGTCGATACCTTCTTTCTGAGCATACCCTTTCGCAACAAGCCTGGCCTTAAAGGTCTCAACTCTTCTGTCCGGTCCTCTTTTCCTCTTGTAGACCCACTTGCACCCAATAGGTTTAATATTGGCAGGCAAGTCCACAAGTGTCTAGACTTGATTAGAGTACATCGACTCCATCTTAACTATCATAGCTTCTTGCCAACGTCCTGAATCTATATCATTTGTTGCTTCATTATAGTTACAGGGATTCTGTTTCAGTTCTTCTAGGATTGTCTCGTAAGACTCTCCCAAAAACGTGAACCAGCCAGGGGGCCTGACAATCCTCCCACTACGACGAGGCACTGGTGTAACTACTGGGTTAGGTATGGGTGGATTCTCTTCAAGTTCAGTTATAGTGGGATTTGAAATTGACTTCTTTTGAATTTCTTCCAAGATAACCTTTTCTAAAGATTTCCAATCTATCATATAATCTTCCTCTAGAAAAACCGCATTGGTGCTGACAAGCACTTTTTGCTCTCTGGGATTATAGAATATCCAACCTTTAGTTCCTTTAGGATATCGTACAAAGGTGCACACTTCCGACTTCGATTCTAACTTTTCCGTCTTTACCTTGAGCACATGTGCCGGACAACCTCAAATATGTTAATGTTGCAGACTAGGTTTTCACTCAGACCACAACTCCCGGGGAGTCTTAGGCACAGACTTAGATGGTACGAGGTTTAGTATGTATATTGCAGTGTCTAAAGCATATCCCCAAAAGGATATAGGCAATCTTGAGAAACTCATCATAGACCTGATTATATCTAAAAGAGTCCGGTTCCTTCTTCTGCTACTCCGTTCTGTTGAGGCATACCAGGAGCAGACAACTGGAATATAATCCCATTCTCTGATAAGTATCCCATAAAATCAGCTGAGAGATATTCCCCTCCTCGATCCGATCGAAGAGTCTTGATACTTTTACCTAATTGCTTTTCCGCTTCCGCTCGAAACTCTTTAAACTTTTCAAAAGCCTTGGACTTGCGGTGCATAAGGTATATGTATCCATATCTTGAGTAGTCATCTGTGAAAGTGATGAAGTACTCATATCCTCCTCTCGCTCTAATATTTATGGGTCCACACACATCGATATGCACTAATTCCAATAAATCTTTGGCCCTATTGCCCTTAGATGAAAAGGGTCTTTTGGTCATTTTGCCTTCCAGACAAGATTCGCAGACAGGCATTGGTTCTACCACCAGTGAAGGTAAGATACCATCTTTCACTAGCCTATCAATCCTGTTTAGGTTAATGTGACCTAGCCTCAGGTGCCAAAGCTTTGTTGGATTAGTTAAATGTGATTTTCTCTTCAATGATGGTTTATTATTTATTTCGATATCATGTATCTCATACATTGTGGGAGTTAACAAATAAAGTCGATTGATTACTTTGCCAGAATATATGAAAGTACCATTCCTCTTTATGACAACTTTAGTATCAAAAGTAATGGAATAACTTTTATTCACCAAACTAGAAATTGAAATTAAATTCCGCCTTAAAGACGGTACATATAAAGTGTTTGACAAAATCAATTTATTATTTGAAAAACATAAAGTAATAACTCCCACTGAAACTGCTTCTGCCTTAGCATCAAATCCTAGGTTGACAATGATTTTGCTGTCACTAAGCCTCCTGGTTTCTCGGAACCCCTGAAACGAATTACAGATGTGATTAGTTGCACCGAAGTCAACACACCAGGATTCTGAAGTATCAGTTGCAAAACTAACTTCAGAACCCACTGACTCAATCATACCTAAGGTCTTTTTCTTCGACAGAAAATCTGGACAATTCCTCTTCCAATGTCCTATCTTACCACAGTGGAAACACTTTCCCTTAGTCTCTGAACCCTTAGCCTTTGCCACACCACCATTAGGACCATTTTCCGCTTTAAGACCCTTGGGGACTAATTTCTTTTTGCCTTTCCGTCCTTTGCCTTTCAGCTTGGGCCTGACATCTGACTTTTTTGTCATTAGGGCAGTTGGCCTTTTCTTCATGATCCCCTCAGTTGCTACCAGCTGGCTAGGGAGCTCAGCTAGAGTCAAATCCATTTTATTCATATTATAATTGATCTTAAAATGGTTGCATGGATTTGGTAGTGACTCGAGGATTATGTCAATCTATGATTCTGCATCAATCGCAGTACCCAGTACATCTAACTCATTCAATGAGTCCATCATTTTCAGCATGTGGTCCTGTATTGGTGTACCCTCAGCCATCTTCATGCTTATGAGCACCCTCATAGCAGCCTGCCTAGCAGGCTTGTCCTGGTCCGCAAACATCTCATTTAAGTTTGATATAATATTGTATGCACTCTTATAGGATTGATGTTGGTGTTGTAAAACAATAGACATAGATACTTGTATGTAACATCTGGCCATCTCATTGTCTTTGGTCCTTTTGGCATAATAGTCATTCTCTTCCTGTGGTGCATCCGGCACAGGCTCATCAAGGGGGGGCATGGTAAGGACATATTTATATCCTGATGCAATCAGGACAATATCCAAGTTCCATTTCCAGTCTACATAGTTGGATCCCACCAACTTATTCTGGTTGAGAATGGTCGCAAGTGGATTGAAAGTGTTCGAATTCATGTTGAATAAACTATAGCACATAACCATACATTCAATTAATGAATATTAATGACATTAGGGTTTCGTATTCTACCAAATTTATGGGGTAATCCTCATAACCACTAAAATTTAGAATACATCGGAATTCCAGTCCCTGGGATATGCCTCCTTGGGGAGTGTGAATACCTCCTAGATTGGTGCGGATCAAAGTAGATCAAAATTTGAATTAAGACTAACTATCCATGATCCCCTATCATTCATTATTATCTAGGTATCTCATACCAAATAATGTATGATTCCCGATTAGCTTTGGTTTTTAAAATACATGAGGCAAATCCTTGGGGATACTACATCATTATTTTAGTTAAGTGCGACCCACCAAGTAACATTGCGTGACAACTGTTGTGGGCAGCCCCTCCTTTGGGAGTGAACCCCCACCCCGTCTCACCAACACTATCCTTTTGGGTGATCTATAACTAGTAACCAGACAAATAAAAGCCCTCCGTGGGGAACGACCATTCTCAAGATGGCGCGAGGCTAATACTTTCCTTACAACGGACCTATGGTGGAAAACCATGGGGATTTCTCAATTTAATGCCCCTCTCCCAAATAATATTTTAGAATTGAGGATTTTCCTTTTGCCCCTCTCCCAAATAATATTTTAGAATTGAGGATTTTCCTTTTAAGGTATTAGGGCCCATATTATTATCAAATCATCTCATGATATGATCAAAGATTGGTTCCAAGTCAAGTTATTTTAAGGAAAGTTCAGTTTCTTAAATTAGTGTTACCAATGTGTCCATCTCATGGGTCATCAACACTAATTAGAACTCTTGCCAAAAATTAATTTGATTTGACCAATTTTAGTAGCTTGCTATGTTTGGATTAGATTTGGAAACATTCTAAATCAAGCATTCATCCATAAATAGAAAATGCTAAAATTAGTAACTAGTCATCTCCTCCACATGGCCCATGCGGAATAGACTTCTTGGACTTCTAGGACTTTTCAAAACTTTGGGATTCCTCAAAATCTTTGGGTATCTCCAAAACACTTTTGGTAATCTTCAAACTCTTTGATTAGGAGTCCAACTTCACTTTCCTTCTTCGTCTCGGACATCTCCAGAATTTATAAATTATGAAAATTACATAAATCCCTATGTCTCTACGATGAGACTTACATGGTAATCTAAAATTGAAATTATAATGGCTATAGGGAAACCATCATGCCTTGCCCTTTCATGGGAAACCAAGGAAACCATGATGCCCTTTACACTTAGCCTTAAATAAACCAATCAACCATAAAAGGAAGCAAAAGACTTGTGGGCCATATGGAGAGGACAAGATAACCTGCATGTTAGTATCTCAAACAACCACACAAAACACACAAATAGGCTGCCAAACGATGCTGGAAAAATATGACCTAAAACTGAAAAACCATAAATATGCAACTGCTGTCACAGTGTGCCCGGTCGACTGGACAGAGAGCCCGGTCGACCGGACTGCAAGTACCCAATTGACTGGACATGAGTCCCGATCGACCGGACAAACGAACATCAGATTTTGGGTTTTTCTTTTTCGTGTCCATTCAACTCTAAAACTCTTTTGAAGTGTTTTAATGAATTCCTATCATCCTTCCATCATTATTAAACCCTTTTGTGACTGTCCAACCATAGATTCACCATTGAACAAAGTAAAACCATGAAAACCCAATCCATACATAGCCCTCCCTCTTTCTTCTTCGCATCTCATGCAAAGAACAGAGCAAGCTTACTGTTCTATCATGATTAGAGATGAGCTATGGCTCTGATACCAATTGTTGGAAGTGGGTGAGGCTACAGGATAGGTTTCAAAAACTTTTTACCAACTAGAAGTAATGAACACCTATCCAAAAGCCAATAAACCCCAATCCAGGATTCATGTCCTCAATCTCAGCCATCATGGTCAACAAACAAAACTATCAAGAAGATCGAAACAACACCTAACAAGCAACCACGAAATTCCACAATATACAAGGAGTAGAAAATACCTATGGAGCTCGGTTGTGCTATAATGGAGAATTTGATTCAACTCTTTGATGAAGAGCTCTTTCACTAAGTAAATCAGAATCTCTAATGCCCAAATGTCTTCCACGCTATGTCCCACTTCAGATCTCTTTTCTCAAGAGAGATGGTGGAATCTCCAAGAGAAAGACTAACTAGAATCCTAAGGAAACTGGAAGGGAACTAGAAGAGAGAGAGAGGGCAAGGAGAAGAAGTGCAACTCTTGCACAAAAGGAGGTGGGCGTCAACTCCAAAGCAATAATAGCATGGACGTCCAAGGGGCTCCTCTTGTCTCTTATTTATAGTTTTTACAACTCCTCTCTTTGTTAATTATTAGAAGTCCAACTTTCATAATAATTAGCAATTATCTATTCTCACTATTACCACTAATAGAAGTCTCACTTCAAATAGAAATAATACTTTTCCTTCTTTGAGTTCAAACAGAATTAGTAAAGATCCAATCTTGGGCTAGTGTGGGGACCACTAGGGATTCCATAGAAAGCTGGCTCCAATTAGAACACCACGACCCCACATCTCATGTGCAATCCGGGCCCACATTTAATTGCAAATAACTCCGCTAAATAAATGCAATTGAACTCCAGTCTTAGGAATAAATTACATGAAGACCCTGAACTTCCCTATCACTACAAGTAGGCCCCTCTATCACTATCCATGGATCAATTGGACAGACTGTCCCGCCAATTTAGATCCATATCTTATTATCCTTGAGACCCAATTAATTATAGCAATCATTAGTACCATCCAATTAACTCTTAATTGAGATAGGTGTACACTTACCAATGATAAATCCATTAATTGGCATAAGGGGATAATAGAGATAGATTCCATCTTGACCATTAAATGTTCCCACAGTCCTACTACCACGTACCCAAGACATCGAGGTGTTGACCGACAGTTGGCCTCACTCATTAGTGACTCAAAGCAAATGAATAGATAGAAACTTGAGTTCATCAATGTCTCAGGGTTTAGAGCCTATTGTTAGGGAATTATGAGAGCAAACCTTAAAGTAAAGACAGTGTTCTTGAAGTGCTTCTCATGGTCCTTCAATATATCCAATGTACCAGTATAATGATCTAGAATCTCACATTCCTATGATCGAGACAGATCACACTATCTCATAGTGATCATAATACTGCAACCTTGTCAGATGAGATGCCCAATCTCATCACTGGTTGTGAATCAATTTAAGTATAAGATTTGCGACACCTGTCTCCTGTATGTGGATCTCATCTACACACATGTGTTACATCTAATACACTTGTGGACTCCGATTCATCTCATGAGCCAGTGTGTCATTTGTATTGGTTATGTGCATTTAAGTAATAAAATACCATTCATCTCATAAAAAGAAAACATGAATATATTGATAAATAAATAAATTAATCAATTTGTTACATCAATCTTAATGGATTGAGACCGTAAAACTAACACCACATGCAACGGGTCTCACATCAAATAATGAAATGCAGATGCCAACAGTGAATACAATCCCACTTAGAGTAAAACTTGATTTATCCCCACAAATAAGACTCCCAATAGGATTAGTAGATGTTAATTTCTTGGCAAGAAGTTTGCAACTTTCTTTACTTGTTCTTTTAGAAACAAAATTAGAGCTAGGTACTATGTACAATGTTAAGAATTTTATGCTTCCAAATGGGTGGGTGCATGTTTCAAACGGCAAAACTTGCAACTCAACTCAAATTTGGATTCTTTGGGACCTGAGAATTTCTAATGTTTCTATTATTGCTAGGGACGTTCAGTGTATCCATTGCCAAATTTTTATGAAGAACTATAATTATCATCTCACAAGATGTTATGGTGATAATAATTGTAAGATCAATTTCTGCATAGGCTGAAAATGGATAGGTCGGTTGGACCTATTGAGACGAGGCCAGTCCTTCCTTTTCTTTTCCATGCGAATCTCTTGGTAGGTCCCCTGTTTCAAAAATAAAGAAAAATGAACAGAGTGCAAGCTCGATCGGATGATTCGATCGAGACCCCTCTGATGCTTAAGTCAGCGATGGATTTCAGGGAGTTTCTAATATTGATTGGGTTAAAACTCTCGTGTACCTTCTCATATGATCCTTTCCTCCCTTTTATCCCACTTCTCCCTGGATTCTAGGTGTCTGTTAGGTCACACCCCCATCCTCCACAACGTGGTGTCCCTGTGACGAACATGGCTCGGATCATGGGACGTCTCCCCCTCAATCTCGGTTTTCTCTTTCTTTCCTCTGCCAGCTGTCGTTTTCTTCTTTGAATCAGTCTTTCCTTGCCAGATGGGCCAGTTCTACTGGAAGGACCAATTTGGCCTGTTGGGCTGCCATCAAATAGAACCCGACCCAGAATATTCTTTGAATTTTCCCCCCCAATATTGCCTCCAAAGCCTCCTTTCTTCAATTTCATTTTCCGAGAAGAAAGGGGGCTTGAAATAACTTCAGGGAAATGTGGTGAGCCCGGGATTGCGATCGCGTCCCATCAGTTGCCAATACATCTCCTCATCCTTCCTCTTCATGCCTCTTGCTGGTTAAATCCCTAGAATAGAAACCCTCATTTCACTCTCTTCACCCTACTTCGAATTGTCGCTTCCTCCCCTTAAGAATCTCTCCGAAGGCTCCAATCTTTGCTCCTCCATTCTTCAATCCTTCGCTCCTCCTTCCATTCGGCTATAAGTTCCTTCTTCCCTTCTTCTACATTTTTTTTTTTTTTAAATGGGCATCGCCTCCGGAGGGGCCTGTGGAGTTTAGGAATAAGTACAACATCCCTCCAGATGTCATCATACGAGCGCCGCTCCCCGGGGAATCCTTAGACGAAGGGTCCCCGAAGGCGATGCCCATCCCTACTATTGCCAGTGTGGAAGGCGGTGTCCGTTTCCCGTTATAGCCTCTTCTCATTCTCTTCTTCTCTTTTGCAAACCTTTTCCCCCTTCAATGCGCTCCCAATCTATTCCGGATTGTTATGGGGGTTGTTGCCCTAAAGAAGCTGCTTGGAACAAATCTTTGGGTGTTTGATATCCTATCCTGCTACTACCTCATTCCCCTCAATAACCAAAAGATTATCTATTATCTAAAATCCTGAGATCTGAATAGGCTCGTTGTCCATTATCTCCCGAACTCGAACAATTCTAGCAAATGAGACTTCATTGTTGTGAGTGGCAACTAGGAGGCACCGACCACCTGGGATGGGATTAGGCAAAAGGTTCCCCGAGTCCCGGGCTACCCAGGTCAGTCCCCTTTTCCTATTATCTTTTCTTTTTTTTTTACACACATATATTTTTATCTGCTTTTCTCCTTTCCTTCTATTTGCAGATTCGACGATCAACCAGATTCCTCACTCTCTTCTCCGAGCCAAGACCTAAAGAGGGAGCTTGTATACCGCAGGCCTCCCGAGCTGAAAGGTTGGGGCTATACTGCTCACATCCTTCTTCGGTACGAGTGCTTCTACGACAATTTCCTAGCTGTTCATTCCTGGCACGAGCCCTTGGAATCTGATCGTCGCTCATCGTGGAGGAAAGTTTTTACTATGAGGGCTCCCAAGCCTTCGAATCGATGCAGCACGTTCAGTGCCCAGTCTTCAACTTCTCCGCACTCTTCTGACCCATCTCCTCTTGCCGAGCAACCCGCCTCTAGTTCAAAGCGCACGCTTGGGACCAAGAGGTCGTCGCGGCTTGCCGCCCCCTCCAACGATTCTTCTTCCTCATACTTCAAGGATCCCTCAGTCTTGAACATCTCGGACGGTTCTTCCTCCTCTTCGGGACCTGATAGTTCTTCCCTTGTTATGTCTAAGTGCAAGGCGAAGAACCTTATCATCAATCTTGGCAACCTTCCTGCTCCTGGGGCCAGCAAGGCTCCCCTCTCTGATCCCTCCTCCATTCTTGGAAAAAGGCCTCTTGCCGACTCCTCCTTCAACCTAATGAACTCGGCTTCTTCAGTCCTGGTACTACTAGGATTGGTGGACGTGAGAGTCCGTGGGGCCCAACCCTTTCGTGACTGGGGGGCGAAAAAGTTAGCATCAATATTTTTTATATGGGTATGCTAGATTTTATACTCTACTCAGAATTTAGAAGTGGTGGTATGTTTACAAGTAGAAAAGGAAATCAACTTTTTTCTAACTTTAATTGCACATATATATTTAAGGAAAAAGACATGTTTTTGCCATGAAAGGTGATTTTTCATTTGTTTGCCGTGAAAGGCGGTGTTTTTGCAGTGAAAGGTGATTTTGCAGTAAAAGGCAATGTTTTTGCAGTGAAAGGTGATTTTGCCGTAAAAGGCAATATTGCCATGAAAGGCGATTTACAATTCTCATCAAAATGTAAAGGCAGGAGTTGTGATTTTTTTTTTTTTTTGTCTCTTTAGAAAAATAAAAATTACAATGAAAAGTAAGAAAGGGAGATCTGACTTCTCAAGAGATTGCGGGGACTCATTCAGATTGAAAGTCACAAGTCATTTATGAACTTTGCCGTCATCATTCAGATGAGAACAGAGGACAGTTTTGATTTGCTTGGCTTAGCTTGGACCTCAGATTTTTAGAGGATAAGGACCAAAAGCCATGTGGATAGAAGGAAAGGGTCTTAGGAGGGGGTGCGCCCCCCTCACCCCCCCCCCCCCCCCAACAAGGGACTTTGGTCACCTTGTGGTGGTTGTTGTAGAGCTTTTCTTTGAAGTAAAGGAAGTTGTTTTAGCAGCTTCTGTGGAGTTTCTCTTGTGTGTTTTCTGGATTCCGCGGATTCAAGCTTTTTTTCTCTAGACCCATTTTCCTTGGAAAATGTTGGATGACCATGCAACTTCAGACATTAGTTGTTTCCCATGGGCCGGTAACATCTGTCCAATCAATTTCTCGATCGATCGGGCAAAAACTGTGCTTTCTTGGTTAGCCGGTTGGTGATTTCGAGGCGTCCGATGACAATCGAATGATTTCGGCGGCGGAGCCGCGATGTTGATGAAGATCGACGGATTTCATGCTCCGAAAATCAGATTTTTGAAAAACCGCGGGGACCAAACATCTTGAAACGCAAAAAAGTACCCAAAAAATGGGTTTTTAGTGAAAATCCTGCAACCTGGATATCTATGTCGCCAGCGACCATGGGCCTTGGTCGCGGCAACCGTGGGGACTTTTGTCCCTTTGGTCGTCGGTTTTTAGCCGTTTCTCTTTTTTTTTTTCGATTTTTTTTTCTCTGGTATTTTCTTTGACATTTTTGCATATGTATGAGCCTGATTTCCCTAAAGAAAACTTGACGAGATGTCATGCAAATCAGAGGGCAAAGTTTCTTATTTTCCCGGAAAAGCCGAAGACTTTGTTGCCGATTTGTCGTTAGAAGCCAAAACTTGGTCAAACGATGTCGGAATGGCCTGAAATTTGAGGTGAAGCCTCCTGAGCAATAAATCAGATCAACCATAGGCTTTTGTTTGAGTTTTGAAGCCATGTGGGGTCTCGTCGTCAGTAGACTTGATTTCGTTGCAGGGAAGATGTCGCACTTTGATGTACAGTCAACCAATGTCCAGTTGACCTGAAATTTGACAAGGAGCCTATTGGAGTCATTTTAAGATGATCCATTAGCTCCGATTTGAAAATCATGGTCCCGGAGATCTCTGCTGCCGGGAGGCCTAACTTAGCTTCCAAGAGTCAAAGTTGGGTCAAATGTTGTCGAAATGACCTGAAACTTAACAAGTAGCCCTTTGGAAGTATCTTGAAACCACCCATATTCTTCGTTTGATGAGTGATGGCCTCGGTGGTCCCCGCCACCGAGATGCTTGATTTTGTTGTTTGAGGGTTGATAGAGGGTCAAACGTAGTCAATCTTCCTGAAATTTGATGTACAACCTTTTGGAAGTATTTTGAGACTATCAATAGGCTTTGATTGAAGACTTAATGTCTTTGGTACCGTCACCACTGGGAGAGCTGACTTTGCTACGACTGTTTCCTTTTTGGGCCAAACGATGTCGGAATTGTCTGAAACTTGATGTACCTTCTAGTGGTATTTTGAGTCCAACCAAGTGCTCTATTTTTTTAATCGGGGTCTCTGGCTTCACCGCCACCGGGAGATCTTGTTCAGCCGCTGGAAAAGTGAAGTTAGGCCAAATAATGTCGAAATGTCCCAAAACTTCATGTGTACTATTCTTTTGGCTATCTTGAAGGATCTTGCAGTTTTTGTTTGATTCTGACAAGACTTGATGCTTAAAGCAGCATTGCCTGTTTGTAGTAGGATGCGACTTCATGTAGCTTTTTTATACTGAGAGTGTATGAAAAGGCAAAGTGACATTTTTTGTGTCAACAGATGCCCCCTCGAGGTACAGCGACCAATTGCAAAGCTTTTGTAGTCGATGTGCCTCGAAGAGAATTTCGAATGAGAGCTTCTTGCCAGACGAAGAGTCTTTGAGCAGTTTTCTTTTGGTAGAGCAGCTTTTGAGCTTTCAGGGGAATTTATGGCAATGAGAGGGATCATGTACCATCTTAAGGCAAAGTTTTGAAAATGACATGAGGGATTTGGATTTTGGTTTTTGGGTTTTGGATTTTTCCTTTTGACCTTGTGAACATAAAGGCTTTTTGGATTTTGGTTTTTAGGTTTTTGACCTTGTGACCTAACAAGCCATATCGCAGGTTAGGGGGTCAGGTTTTGAATTTTGGTTTTGATCTTGTGACCCAACAAGCTGTATGTGGCAAGTTACGGGGTCAGAATTTGGTTTTTGGTCACTCTTAGGGACAATTTTGGGCCCATTGAAGTGGTTTGGGTTTTTGTGGAATGTCAATTCCAAGGTTTTGGCTTAATTTGGTGCATGGGGTTAGATGGTTTGAATTTTGGAGGCTTATGAAGCTTGGAAATTTTTATTTTTTTGTGGTCTAATCGACTCAAAAAGAGGCATGGAACCATTTTGTATGCTCTTGGTAGGAGGGATTTTTTATGGAAGCCTCTTTTAGTGCCTAAGTGGTCAAACCTGGCTCATGTGGGCTAACCCATGGGATCTTAAGCTTTAAATATGGCTTAGATCTCATGTGGTATGACTTTTGTAGAGAATATCTGAAAAATATCTCCTTTCGGTAGACAATATCTTAAAATGTCCTCACTTGGAGGGAATTTCTCAAGTCCCTTTGATTTTGGAAGAGATTTTCTCAAAGTATCTTTCTTTGGGAGAGAATATCTCAAATCCCCTTTCTTTTGGGAGAGCATCACTCCAAGAATCTTCTCTTTTGGGAAAGTCGTTAATTTGTAGCACTTACCTCCTTGCTTTTCTCCATGTTTCCTCTTTTGGTTTGACTTCTTCTATAAAAGCAAAGGGAGGTTGGATCTCTTGCTTTTATTGCTTTCTTTTGTAAAAATCTTCAAGAGTGCTTCAAGACGAAAATCTTTTCTTCTTCAAAGATCTTCAAGCTCTTTTTCTCTATCAATGGCTTCAAGTAAGTCTTCTTTTCCAGGAAAACTCCATGTGGAGGTAGGAAAAAATTTCTTCTTCTTTTTTTTTTCTTTTTCCTTTCTTTTCTTTTCTTTTTTTTTTCTTTCTTTATTTTTCTCATGGATTTTCTTTTTCTCTCTATTTTTTTCGTTCCTCACGATGTTTTTTCTTTCTTTTTTTTCCGTCTTTCTTTCTTTTTACTTTTTCTTTTTTCTCTTTTTTTCTCTTTGGCCATACGGCCATGTGGCTGTGGGCCACAGCGTGTGGGACAGCTTCTCTTTTTTTTTCTTTTTTCTTTTTCTTTTTCCTCTTCTTTTTTTTTTTTTTTTTTGAAGAGGTTTTTCTCTCTTTTTTTTTCTTATTCTTATATTTTTTTTGCTCACCATGATAATGAGGTTTATGAAAATCAAGATGTTCATGCATTTTCTCTCCTTTTTTTTTTTCTTTGATGCATCAATTAAAAGGTTAGAGTTTCTAGGTCAAGCCAGCACGAGTTTTGACTTGAACAAAGTTTGATTGATTTTGACCAAGTTGGCTTGGAATTGGTCAAACTTTGGTCAAGGGTTTCCTAGCATCTAATGCACGGCAATTTTCCTTTTATGCATTATTTTTGTAAATTGAATTGGAAGAATGGCATGATGGTGTATACCTGGAAGGCTTTGCAAGTTTTGGAGCTTGGAACTCGTAGCAATATTGAGTTCGTCTTCAATCTTGTGTGGATTTTAGAAGATTCGCCTAAGCTCACAACAATGTTTGAGTCCAGGCTTTCTTCAAGAATCTTTCCTTGAATATGAGCTCGCATTAATGTTGAGTTCATCTTTAGGCTTCCCATCTTTCTCCGGATGTTTTCCCCTTTCTTTGGAATTGTCCTGGAACCATGCCGAAATTTTGCCAGGAAATTTTTTTTTTAGAAAAATTCTGTCATTTTGGTGATTGATTTTTTCTTTTCCAACCTTTGTAGGTGGTTCCTCTAAAACGAGCAAGGGTAAGGGTCCTGTTACCGTTGCAACTAGCCGATTTGCCAGATCTTCCAATGCTGCTGTAAAACAAGCTTGGGAGAAGGTCCAGTATGTGGAGAGAAACTTGGAAGAGTGTGATTCCCTCAATCGGGATGAGATGAGGCAGCGGTTGATCACTCTCAAGGATGGGGAATTCTACAAGATCATGGTAAGCAATCATCCTTGGGTTACGGACGATCAGAGCGTTGTGCCCAAGCCTACCTTTTTTTTTTGTGATGCAGTTCCTAACGACTTGACATACTAAAGGAGATGTTTTTAGTTCTCTTGCACAGTAGATGGTGAGGAGAGAGCTGCTTCTACCCAGTCGACTTTCGATCGTACCATCTAGATCATGAGCCTTTCTCCCACATGCTCTAAGAGGGAAGACCCTCCAAGCCGGGTGAAGAGGACCAATGTGATCAAGACCAGAATTTTTGTTGGTGGCCTTTCCGAATATGTGGAGAAGTCGCCTGCCCGTATGGACATGTTGATGCCGTCCAGTGGCTACCAAGCTTCGGATTATCCGTCGGTCGATTTGAGACCGGTGGGCCTTGGCATTTTCAGGGGTGATGACAGCAATTGGGTGAAACCCCTCCGGCTTTGGGGCCATTTCAATGTTGACTCAGATTGGAAGTCATGGACTGATCTTGTCCTGCAGATTGGTGGAGCCAAACCAAATCATGAAAGGGTCGTCATCTTCTGCAGCACCCAACTGGTAGAAACCAAGACAGTGGTATACGTACCATGCATAAAATATATAGGCTGAAAATACCTATTCATAGAGAACCCAAGCCGAACCAGGAAAGCAGCAACTTGCAGTTCGGTGCACAAATAGGAGTAAGGAGCAGACACCAAAGCAAGCTGCTCTCCAAATGCCATCTGACAAGCCTGAAAAATACAATGCGGCTTAATGTGCATGCCATCCCCTCCAGTAAAAATAGCCTCACCCAGCTAATAAGTGAGGTAAGCAGCGAGATCTCTTCGCAGTGCAATGTCATAACAAATAGCATTTGTATTCGTGAAGAAGCTCTTCAAATCTCCCTGCATGATAGAAATCTTTTTTCAACCCAGATTCTTAGCTCTGGCTTCCCGGGTCATGCTGCTGGAAATCTTTCTTCCGTCAAAGAATTTGGGAGATGAAGAGCTAAAACTCTTCCAACTACTGGACCTGACTTCCATGCTCTCCTTCTCCTTCAGAAAATCATAGAATGTGACAAGCTGAAAATACAAAAGCTAGAATTCCTCATATTGCTCCTCAAGGACACTGTCAATAGGCATGAACTCCTCACAGAGTTTATCAAGAATAGGCAGCCCAGTAATGGCGCTCAGCTCCATCAAAGATAAACCAATCTCACCATTATGACAACGAGGGTGTTGGTTTGTGGAAGGAATGACTCCAACATGGCCATGTAGAACTCCTCATCCTTGAAAGTGATCAACCACTGCCTCATCTCATCCCAGCTGAGAGAGTCACACACTTCAAAGTTTCTCTCCACATACTGGACTTTCTCCCAGGCTTGTTGTACAACCACATTGGAAGATCTAGCAAATCGGCGAGGTGCTTCGGTAATAGGCCCTTTACCCTTGCTCGTTCTAGAGGAACCACGTACAAAGGTTAGAAAAGAAAAAGATCAATCACCAAAATGACAGAATCTTGCTAAAAAAAATTCCTGGAAAAATTTCGGCATGGTTTCGGGACAATTCGAAGAAAAGGAAAAGATCCTCAGAAAGATGAAGAAGCTTGAAGATGAACTCAATATTACTGTGAGCTCACGATCAGTGAAAGATTCTTGAAGAAAGCCTGGACTCAAACATTGCTGCAAGCTCAAGCAAATCTTCTCAAACCCCCGCAAGATTGAAGATGAACTCAACATTGCTGTGAGCTCCAAACTCCAAGAAGCCTTCCAGGTATACACTATCATGCCATTCTTTCAATTCAATTTACAAAACTCATGCATAAAAAGAGAATTTCCATGCATTAGATGCAAGGAAACCCTTGACCAAAGTTTGACCAATACCAACCCAACTTGGTCAAAACCAATCAAACTTTGCTCAAGTCAGAACTCGTGCTGGTTTGACCTAGAAACCCTACCCTTTTATTTGATGCATCAAAGAAAAAAAGAGAAGAAAAAATGCATGAAAATCTTGATTTGCATAAACCTCATTATCATGGTGAGCAAAAAAAGAAAAAAAAAAGGGAAGAAAAAGAAAAGAGAAAAAGAAAACAAAAGAGAGAAGAAAAAAAAAAAAAAAGAGGAGCTAGCCCCCAGGCCGTGGCCCACTGCCACGTGGCTGTACGGACCTACCTGTACGGCCAAAGAAAGAAAAAAAAAAAGGAGAAAAAAAAAAGAAAATGAAAAAAAAGAGAATAAAAAAAGCCGTGAGAAAAGAAAAAAAAAAAAAGAGGAAGGAAAGAAAATAAAAGAAAAAAAAATAACATTTTCCTACTTCTGCATGGGGTTTCTTGTTGGAAAAGGAAACTTACTTGAAGCCATTGATGGAGAAGAAGAACTTGAAGATCCTTGAAGAAGAAAAGTTCTTGATCTTGAAGCACTCTTGAAATCTTTGTAAAAGAAAGCAATAAAAGTAAAAGATCCAACCTCCCTTTGCTTTTATAGAAGAGATCATGCCAAAAGAGGAAACTTGGAGAGAAACAAAGAGGTAAGTGCTACAAATTACCAACTTTCCCAAAAGAAAGATTCTTTGAGAAATTCTCTCCCAAAAGAGAAGATTCTTTGAGAGATTCTCTCCCAAAAGAAAGTGGATTTGAGATATTCTCCCAACGAAAGATACTTAGAGAAAATCTCTCCCAAAATCAAGGGAACTTGACAAATTCTCTCCAAGTAAGGATATTTTAAGATATTCTCTATCCAAATGAGATATTTTTTGGATATTTTTTACAAAAGTCATATAACATGAGATTTAAGTCATCTTTAAAGCTTAAGATCTCATGGGTTAGCCCAAATGAGTCAGGTCTGACCACCTAGGCACTAAAAGGGGATTCCATAAAAATATCCCTCTTACCAGGAGCATATAAAATGGTTCCATGCCTCTTTTGAGTTGATTGGACCAAACAAAAAAAAAAAAAAAAAGAAAAAAAATCCAAGCCTCATGAGCTTCCAAAATTCAAACCATCCAACCCCATGCACCAAATTGAGCTAAAACTTTGAATTAACATTCCACAAAAACACAAACCACTCCAATGGACCCAAAGTAGTCCCAAAGAGTGACCAAAAACTAAATCCTGACTCCCTTAACTTGCCATATACAGCTTGTTAGGTCACAAGGTCAAAACCAAAAATCCAAAACATGACCCCCTAACTTGTCACATACAGCTTGTTAGGTCACAGGGTCTAAACCAAAAATCCAAAACCCCCTAACCTGCCACATACACCTTGTTAAGTCACAAGGTCAAAAGCCAAAAACCTTCTTGACCACCTTATGGGCCATATAAAGCATTTAGGTTCACAAGTCAAAAAGAAAAACGGAAACCTAAAAAACCAAATCCAAATCTCTCATGTCATTTTCAAAACTTTGCCTTCAGACGGTACATGACCCCCTTTCACTACCAAGAAATTCCCTCGGAAGCTCAAAAAAAGCTACTCTACCAAAAGAAAAATGCTCAAAGACTCTTGGTCAAGCCAGAAGATCTCCTTCAAAGTTCTCTTCAAGGTACATCGACAACAAAAGCTATGAAATTCGTCGTTGTACCTCGAGGGGGCATCTATTGACACCAAAAATGACACTTTGCATCTTCATACACTCTCGACATCAAGAAGCTACATGAGATCACATCCTACCACAAACAGGCGTTGTTGCTTCAAAAATTAAATCTTGTCGGAATCAACCAAAAACTTCAAGATCCTTCAAAGCAGGCATAACAAGAGTACACATGAAGTTTCGGCCCATTTCATCGTTATTTGGCTCTAGCGGCTAAATAGGAACTCCAGGCGACGGTGAAGCCAGAGTCCCTGATCCAAAAAACAGAGCACATAGTTGGTCTCAAAATGCCACTAAAAGGCTCTACATCAAGTTTCAGGCCATTCCGACATCATTCGGCCCAAAAAGGAAGCAGCCTTAACAAAGTCAGCTCTCCTGGCAGCAGCAACACCAAAGCCATCAGGTCTTTGATCAGAGCTTATGGATAGTCTCAAAATACTTACAAAAGGCTTTGTGTCAAATTTCAGGTCAAATTGACAATGTTTGACTCTCCATCAACCCTCAAATAGCAGAGCCAAGCCTCTCGGTGGCGGGAACGACTGAGGCCATCACTCATCAAACAGAGTGCATGGGTGGTCTCAAGGTACTTCCAAAGGGCTACTCGTCAAGTTTCAGGTCATTTCGACAACATTTGACCCAACTTTGTCTCCCGGAAGCTAAATCTGGCCTCCCGGCGGTGGAGCCCCTAGGACCATGATTTCCAAATTGGAGCTAATGGATGATCGTCTTAGAATGACTCCAATAAGGTCCCTGTCAAATTTCAGGTCAATCGTATATCGGTTGACCGTAAATCAAAGCCCGACATCTTCCCTGCTACAAAATCAAGTCTACTGGCGATGAAACCCCACACGACTTCAAAACTCAAACAAACGCCTATGGCTGGTCTTATTTACTACTCAGGAGGCTTCATCTCAAATTTCAGGTTATTCTGACATCGTTTGACCTAGTTTTGGCTCTTGACGGCAAATCGGCAACTCCACACGACAAAGTCTTCGACTTTCCCAAAAAACCGAAAAATTTACGCTCTGATATGATAGGCTTCTCATCAAGTTTTCTTTAGGGAAGTCATGCCAATACGTCTTCAAAATTTTCAAGAAAAATACCAAAGAAAAAAGAATCAAAAAAATTGGAAAATGGCCAAAAAACGATGACCGAAAGAGACAAAAAGTCCCCATGATCGCAACGACCGTGGGTGCATGGTCGGCAGCTACCCTGGAAATCCGGTTCGCCGGATTTTCGCCAAAAGACTATTTTCCTATCCCTTTTCGTATTTCGAGCTATTTGGCCCCTGTTATTTCAAAAAATCTGATTTTACAGGCATGAAATCCGTCTATCTTCATCAACATCACGGGCCTGCCGCCGAAATCATGGGATCATCATTAAACACTTCAAAATCGTCAATCAACCAACCAAGAAAGCACCTTTTATGCCCGATCAATCAAAAAATCTACAAGATAGATGGTACTAACCCACTGGTAGCGATCAATGTATGAAATTGCATGGTCATCCGACATCAAACAACATGAAGATCCATCGGCGATCATCGCCAGAAGAATTCCAAAAGACGCAGCGCGACCTGCGACCGTTCAAATGCCTCGGTAACCACTTAATGCAGTTAAATGATCAATTTTATGACAAGTTAATGTGATCATTAACTCATTATTTTGGACGGTCCAATCAAAAGCCAAGAAATGAGAGTTATAAATCAAGAGCAATCATGGCGTTAAACCATGTAACTCTTCCCATCATGGAGCTTAAAGACAATTAAATGCTCATCATTCTCCATCAGCCAATCAAAAGCCAAGAAAAAAGGAATTATAAAATAATGAAATAAATACTTGTAACTCCTCCCATCATGTGGCTTTAATGCATTACAAGCCCATAAAACCCCTCATGGCCGCCAAAAGCCTATAAAAGCAGGGTCATTCCAAGAAGAATGGATGGGAGTCCATCCAGAAAAGCACAAATTTGCAAATCCTTCTGCAAAAGTTGCTACAACAACCTCTCCTCCATCGAAGAGATTCTACAGCAACCATCACAACAAGGTGACTGAAGTCCCTTGGGGGGGATTCCCCCCAAGGCCCTCTCCTTCTGCATGGCTTAGACGTGGCTTTCCAGTCCTTCTACTTAGTTTTCTATTGGATATAGTATAAGGTATTAAATTAAAAAGCTTACCAAGATTGTAGGTTATGTGCGCTGTTCAACCAATATCAGGGAACCACTCAGCATCATTGGAGTCAGCAATTTGCATCGAGGCCAAAATCTAAGGTATATCATCAGGTTGGTAGCTGTGGTTAAATAGATGCCAGCATTTCAAGGCATCATGTCCTCTTTTATTACAGATCTAGTAGGTCATAGTATTTTTTCCATTTCGGTTTTGTTGTGGAACTGAGTTTTGAGACTGTTCTTTGATTTCCTGACCTTGCTCCCTTGGTTGCTGCTGTATTTAGTTTCTCCTCTGGCTGGTTTGAGGAAAGCCTTTCCCTTTAGACGTAAAGGTCGGTCCTCCCTTTCTATCAAGATGTTTAGTTCCATTGCACATTTTTCTGACTATAAAATGCCATGGAATAATTTTCAGCCCCACTTTGATGTCCTTTATTTCGCAGCTCGTGGCTTTGAAGTAAAGGAACAATATCAGCATAGCTAGGAATTGGGGGCTTAAGCTTTGTAGTAGTGAATGATTCATAATTGGGTCCAAGCCCAGTTAACAGCCAAAACACTTTACTTTACTCAGACACCAGTTTCCCAATTGCATTACGCTCGTCACAGATAGATTTGAATTTGCCTCAAATAGTCACAGAGAGAAGTTGTACGTTTCTTAATGAGTTGCATTTTGGAGAGCAATTCAAATTCACGAGCCTAAGAATTTTGAGAAGATAAGTCAGCCAAATCTTACCATACTTCTACCGAGGCTTCCAAACCAACAACCATACCAAGAACCTCTTCAGAAAGCGTGCTAGTTATCGATGCTTTCACAAGTCAATCAGTGCGAACCCATGACTAAAGTCTAGACTCTTAGCTCCACTGGTCAAATTAGCTTGAGAACTTGGTATTGCCATTTTGCCGGTAATAAAATCTGCAACTTCTTGACTTTCAATGAGCGTCAAGACCTGTGTTTTCCAAAGCAAATAATTCATAGGTGTTAACTTGAGAGAGACAAAGTTAGCATATTAATAGTGGCTAGATAAGGGTATTTGAGTGAAGTAGAAGGAGCCATGAACAAAGAAAATATCGAGGATCTTTATGCTTTGATACCAAAAAAAAGTATGGAAAAAATAGGATCCTTAAGCTGTACCTTCTTCCTTAAAAACAAGGATAGGTGAAGTAACTTTATTTATAGATGCATACAGTTGCATAATGAGTGAGTTTGGGAAATTTGAATACTCTCAAATGATTCTCAGTTAGAAATGATCTCTAGAAATTTGGAACTATGAAATTGCCTAGCTGGGATTTATTTTGAACTGCAACAGTATAGTTGAGCTAGAGCTTCAGGTTTTATTTTGATCTGGAACCATCCATCTTATGTGATGGATTGATGTCTTCATCACCCCACTCCATTTTCTTCCAATTGTCTTGGAAAAACAGTATCACAGGCTTTATAAAAAAATTACTACTGACCGACATATAGCTTATTTCTTTGTTCTTTTCATATTGTCAAGATTTATCTTGAAAAATGAAAGAGACAGGAAAGAAAAAAAGGGCAGACATAACATGGAAGAATGGTTATAGTAACAATCTTATGCTCGTATATTATCATGTAGAGCTTACTATGAACCCATAACCCGTTCATGATAAAACGAGAGAGAGAAAGGCTGCTCGGCTTGTAAAACCTGTATTCGTAACTTTTCCGCCGATATGAACAAAGGTAGTGGAAAACCTATATTAATTCGCCCCCGATATGAAATGCGGAAAACTTGTATTCACAGTGTTCTGCCGATATGAATGGCAGAAAGCCTGTATTCACAGCTTTTCCGCCGGTATGAATAGAGGAAAACGTGTATTCGTAGCTTTTCCGCCGATATGAACAGCGCAAAAGCTGTAGCTTTTCGCTTTTCCACTGATGTGAACAAAACCAACTATATTACCAAAGTGATTTTGGGATATCTGGATAGAAAGGTGAGAGGTGATAATCACCCTCTCCCTACACTTGAGGATGATGGAAGTATTGTGGGTGGTGGGTTGGGTGAGAAATGGAGTGGGGGATATGGAGAAATAGGAAGGAGATGAGGAACTAGAAGACGTGAAGAGTGACATTAACGTCGCCCAAAATTTTCTGAGCAACGCTATCGTCGCTCAGGAAAAAGTACAAAAATAATAAAAAAAAGTGACAGGAAGACTAAGTTTGTGTTGCACAATCTACGAGGACCCTTTGCGAGGAATGGACAAATTCTAGGATTTTTCCTATAAAATACTCTTAAATATATCTTTATTTAGCAAGGGCCTGCGTTACTAGTACTATAGGTTACGGCACAATGGTTTGATATGCTATCACGAACCTTATTTTGTTAACATACCTAGCTATTCAAATAAGTAGTGGGCCACTCTCTCCTTATTTTAAAGCCTAAATATAGTTTATTTGGATCATTGTAGAGTATTGATTGATTAGTGTAACATAGTCATTAAAGACGTGAAAGATGAATAGGGAAATAATTATATTTTACATGGGATACCAATCAAAAAGATATTTTATATGTCATCAACCTAATCATATATATATATATAATGACAATAGCCTCTTTATGGGAGAGTGACACGTGGCATACTCTAGAACTTTTTAAGACTTTCCAATAATGTCCAACATTCTCCAACAAACCTTCTCTTTGGTCCCTACCAAAGTCCCTCTTATATTCCATTGATCATTGGGGCGTTTGGCTAGAGGTCTCTCAACTTTGGTTTTTATTGCAAACGGTCCACGATTTAATCTCATACAGCCAAAGGTCCCTCCTACCGTTTCAGAAACTTGAAAAGTCAATAATGCCCTTTTCACCTGTTATCGCTTTTTTCAAAAAACAGAAAGGCTAAAATCATGAAATCTTATCAAAGAAGGAACGTAAGAGAAAAAAAAGTGGTTTTGAACTTCGACTGCATGTAAACGCGGGAAAGTGAATCAAATTACATCAAGCATTCGTAACCTTTTCAAAGAGATTGTTTCATCATCGAGTTAGTGATTGCAGAAGAGATTTATTTAATTCTTAAACCTAACAAATACATAATCTAAACCAATCCAGACATCTCCCCATACAAACTGTTAACATTTGCTCACTCCAAAACAAGTAACTTGAATATTTTCTCATTTGTGAACCTTCATCGTGTTGGAACCCTATTGTCGGATGTGAATTTTGACCCCCTCTCCAAGAAAGACATGGTTTGGGGAAATCTCCATTCATCTATATATGCTATTTAAATTTTATATCGAAAATGAGGATTCCGACTACCCTCTAAATCGACGGATCACGATTGCCAGCTACGATACGGCTGTAACACCATTCTTCGACGAAAGTTAAAGAAATATGGGGAGAAAAATAATAAGGTGGGTTCTTCCTCTCGTCTAATGTGCTGCCGGCAACACACGACGGTTGTCCTGTCACGTTAATTTAGGTCTCTTTGGGTCTCTTTAATTTTGGGTCAATTCAGGGTCATGAGTTAAAGTCCAAATAAAGGTTAATCCTCACATAGCATAATCAAGGTATGTCCAAGTAAAATAAAATAACTAAAATAGAGAAAATAAAAGGGGGGAGTGCCAAATATTTAAGAAGAGGATCGGCCCCATTCCCGGGTACCCCCTTCTGATCCCTTGGCAAGATAGGGTTTAAAGGCTGATTTTTCAAACCGAAATGATGATGCAAATGAGACATTAACTTGTGATTTCTATATTTTTCGTGTGCGATACACGAGTGATAAAAGTGAAAGGCCAATGGGCCGTAATTGATTGAAGGTGGCCAATGGGCCAGGATTGATTGGAGATGGCCGATGGGCCAGTGTTTGTTTTAGGATGGCCGATGGGCTGTGAATGATTAAAAGCGTATGCGAAATCACTCATCTCATCTCATTATTCTCATTTATTCAATTTTAGAAATCAGCTCTTTATTCCCTTTTATCATTAAGTTTGATTAAATATCTGGCACCTGAGGTGGAGAAAAAACTAAAGGAAAATCTTTTAGGTTTATTTTGTTGGTTTTATAGTTTTTATGACTTTTTTATATGGGGCTAGAAGGGCCTAACTAAGGGATTTTACTTGGATTTAAGTGATTAGTACTTTACTACTAATCATCGGATTAACCATAACCTAAGGTCCTAGACCACCCACATCAGCTCTCCCAGTCCCCTAATGGAATAGGAAAAGTGACGGGACGAAGCCTAATGCTTGAATCTATCTAATGGGGCAATTCGATCTAATCCTAGGGTGTGACTAGCCTGAGTTTGATAGTTCAGCGCCTAAGCAACTTATTAATTGTGATTTTCAATCGGTTTGGTTCGTTTTGAGTTGAAGATTGATTAAGAAGTGGATTAAATGTATTTTAGGGTCTGTTTAAATGGTTTAAGGTTATGGAATTTAGGGTTTAATTAAAAGGGTGAAATAATGTTTGAATCGATGAAACGGGGTTGACAGAGGACTTGGGCGCCCAGGGGGTGGCGCCTAGGACACTCTGGTGACTTGGGCGCCAGACAGTGGCGCCCAAGTAGCTGTTTCTGGGTGGTTTGGCTAGTGACGATGGTATCGATGCTATTTTTGGAACTCAAGGGGTTCTTACTTGGTGAATTTTAATGTTTCAAATTGTTTTAATTCTCCGATGTTCAAATGTCAAAGGGATTCGGATTCGGATTTTGAAACAAAATCTAGAATTCGCGTTTTAGTGCAAATGAGAGGATAGACGCCAAGGGGGTGCCGCACAGGTGGATGGCTTGTGATTTTCAGGTATTCCGGATGGGACTTAGTTATTGGTTTTCGGTTTAGGAATTATTTTAGGTTCTGGTCTTAAATAACTTTAAGTGGTAAGGTGTTTAGTTATTCATTTTTAGTTGAAGTTATGAATCAAGGTTAGAGTGTAGGATAGGCGCCACAGGGATGGTGCCTAAGTGGTTGTTCATCGGTTTGTAAGGGCTTTGGGTGCTAAGTTTGAATCGAATAAAGTTTCAAGTGCTTTAAGTTAAAAGTGTTTTAATATATTGATTGGGATTGGTTTGAATGTTAATTAATTGTATTAAGTTGTTCGTTAGGGTTTTTATGAAAATGGATAGGCTGGGCGCCCAGGGTGTGGTGCCCAAGGTGGAAATGGAAGATAGGCACCCAAGGGGTGACGCCCAGGTGAACTGTTTTGTGCTTCAGATCGGTTTCGCGTTTTTTAGGTTGATTTGTGCGTTCATGGTTTGATGTATTTTAAATTAAAAGTGTTCTGTTGCGTTGATTAATATTAAATTCCACTTCAATTAATTAAGCTTTAATGACTAGAGAGGCTGGGCACCCAGAGGCTATTGCCTATGTGGATGTGACAGGATGGGCACCAAGGTGGCACCCAGGTGTTTGTCTTGTGTGTTTGAGTTGGTTCGATGTTTTAAGTCAATTCGGGTTTATAGTTTCAATTGTTTTAAACTTCAAGGGTATTCCGGTGTATTGATTACGATTGAGTTCGGGTTTAATTTCAAGTGGGGTTTCCTAGTGATTGGGTAGGATGGGCGCCAATAGAGTGCTGCCCAAGTGAATGCGGCAGGATAGGCACCCAGAGGGTGCCGCCTAGGTGGATATTTTGTGGTTTATTCGTTTTGTATTTTTTAAGTTGGTTTAATTCCAAATTGATTAAGGTTTCAGGTCTTTGAGGTTAATAGTGTTTTAAGGTGTTAATTAGGGTTTAATCAATTAAGTTTAATTAAGTGGTGGTTTCCAAGGGAATGGGACAGGATAGACACCCAGGGGGTGGTGCCTAAGTGGATAGACAAGCTGGGCGCCCAGGGGGTGGTGCCCAGGGGTCCATTTTGTGGTTTCATGTTGATTTTGCGTTTTTAGGCCTGTTCAAGTATTAATTGATTGAGGTTTTAGGTTTCTTAAATCTAAAAGTGTTTTATTATGTTAATTCGGACTAAATTCGGGTGTTGATTATTTAGAAGTTTTAATTAGGGGTTCCTTAGGGATGGAATAGGATGGGAGCCAAGAGGGTGGTGCCTAGGTGGACTTGGCAAGTTGGGCACCTCGAGGGTGGAACCCAGGTGGACTGTTTTGGAGTTTTGTTTATTTTGTGTTTTTGAGTTAATTAGAGATTGAGCTGATTAGAGTTTCAATTATTTCAGGTTTAAAATGTTTTACTATGTTGATTCGGATTGGTTTAAGGTCTTAACTAATTAGCTTAAGATTGAACCGGTGTGTCTCAGGAAATGAACAGGTTGGGCGCCCAGGGGGTGGCGCCCAAGTGGCCTTGGAAGGATGGGCGCCCAAGGGGTGGCGCCCAGGTGGCTGTTTTTTGGGGTTTTAGGTTTTTTCTATTTTTAAAGTTCTTAGTTACTTTTTAAATCCAAATTAATTAGGGTCTTATGGTTTTAAGGCTCTTAATGATTTGATGTTTCTTAAGTTAACTAATTATGATGTTTTAATTAATCTTAGGATTTATCCTACTTAGGCGCTAAATTCAGTAACCTAGACTATCTAACTATTCTTTTTGGGTTTTTTTTTGGATATTTTTGAATTTGTTTTTTGTTTCTCCTCTAATTTACTAGAGAGTAAGGAAAGAGAAGAAAGGTTTTTATGTTTTATGATTTTTTTTTTTTGGGTTTTTCTATGGTTGTGCGATCCAAATGATATGATTTGAAGTATGACAAAG